>OX383908.1:15937245-17218079 GCA_947532125.1 Saturnia pavonia
AGTATTAATGTGCATCTTTCTAGAGTATTTCACAATAACTTGTTTTGATTGCATAATGTTTTGTTTTTATTGCGTCAGCCTAATGACGTCTTGTTTTGATTAAAAATGCATAGTTGCATTTTTAACTACGCAACAATATAGTTTTAGAACAACAGTCATGAAATTCATTAGGTATACAAATAAATGCATACTAATAATAATTTAAAACTTAATTCAAAAAATAAAACTTTTTTATTATCTCTTACAAAATAAACACAAAAAAAAGATATTTTTCAGCATAAAATACAAAACAAGCAACGTTACGTGAACGTAGTTTGTCCTAATTAAAATTGTATGAATTATTCTATTAAAGTTATTTTACTTTGAGTGTTATTTCATATGCGTATCAATTAACTTTGTAAACAAATATTTATTCAAAACACGTTGTGTATTTGCATTGAATGATAACCCATTAATTTTACAAAACAACATTTTACACTGGACGATGCCCGTCTATTGAGTGAATTTGACAGTTTAACCTTCTACAAAAATACATAGAAAAAGACGAAGCTACTGACGAAGAAATTCTTGGATCAGTGAGTAAAAATGAGGAATAACAAAAAAGGGATGAACCGGATGACCCTTAGTCACCATCAAGAAGTCAACAAGCACACGATGCAGAGAAACTATTACAAAATTATTTTTGTTACCACAGGTGATCCGTCCACAAATTAATTAATACAATTAAAATACTGGTAAGGCAAAAAATGACAGACAAAGAGAATACTAAACTATACGCAATCATTGTTAAAGTGTTTACAGGAAAACATAACTTGTAAACATTTCAACGTAATTCTTTAAAGTTAATATCATGTATTTGTAAAATAAAATTGTTCCTTCTACCCTCGACAACGAAATAAAATAATCAGTTTCGCTACATACATTTTACACTATGATTTAACAATCGAAGTATGTTTAAAACATTATGAAATGTACGTGTATTAGTATATATATATTTTTTAATTTTATTACTTCGAAAAAATATACTTATCTACCATAAACATTCATGTGTTTGAACGTCGCGTGGATCACGCCTACTGAACTGTAAGAGGCAGCAGCCTCGTTTACTCCTGGGTTCATGACGCATGCGTAGTGCTGGCCAGCCCTGCACAAAACTACCAACTACCACACAACTTTTGCAGTTGACACACACTGTTCGGTTCGAAATAGAACCAAACGTTCACAGTGTTAAGGTTGTACGGATTTAAACTATGTGAAATATCATGTGGTGGTATTTACAGCCGCCATAGTGGATGTAATGCAAAACAGCGGATCACTGAAACCACACGATCGGGTGATAGTAACGACTTGATAAGCATCCTGTAAATACCGAAGGTTTGACAAAACCGAGGGTAAATTGCGGGATAGCTAAATAGCTTTGCTTTATAAGTCTAATAGATGTGGCCTTAGCCCTCTGTGACATTAAATAACTATCTGTATATTTTTAAGCTGACTCAACACCGCCCAGCCCAAACTAAGGATATAAAGTTGAAATTTTGGGAGAGTGATGATTTTTTACTGTATGCATAGTTTAAAAAAGGATTTCTTGACATTCGACCAGTACGTGACAAAGTTTGTACAGAAAATACTATTTGTCAGGTCACATTCATTCTGTGGCCAGTCCTGGAATCAGTTCCAACAATAGACTAGTAATTTTAGCACCAAACAGTACAATCACCGACGTAGTATATAAAGATGTGTGCTTTATTGAATTCAAACTTTCTGTCGGCAGCTTTGTTCAAATAAATGACGTGCATTTTTTGTAAAATCTGTTAATATATGAACAATAGACAAACAAACATATATATTTAATTTAAATGAAATACAAAAAACAGTTGTACAAATGTTACCGTGCGAAACAGTGGCCGGAAAGATATTTCTAAAAAAAACTTTTTTATCATTATACAATTTACAATAAATATATAGCTTATTTAGCAATATGGAGCATCTACTTGTTTCAGAATTATACGAAATTATTAGAGAGACGAAACCGTGTGTACAAGTTAGTACTAAAGCATTATACGTGCAGTAAACGGCCTTAGCTCCCAATGGCCGATAGTCTAGCCCTAATTAATACTGAGAACTAAAAATACGAGTTGCACGATGTAGTCGTTGCGTTGGCGCGCGACTTAGTTGCAACTTAGCAATGTCGCCTCCTCTCTGCTTACTGCTTATTCACTTACTCGGCACTCGGAAGCTAAACACAGCTGCGTACCGAGCGCGTGTTCTGCATTTTAATTTACATTACCCTTTAGTTTTTCACTTTTTTATCGTTATAGTTTAGCGTTATCGAATCATGAGATTCGATTCATCTGATCTTAAGTGACAATGAGGCCCAAGATGGTAACACGCTAAACCTAGTGGAAGACTCGCTCGCAAGTGCTGCTACCGGAACACAACTATTGGTGCTTGGCGACAGATTTTTAACTTGAGGGTCGTAGCTAGCCAGGCAGGCATTAGAAAAAACCCTAACACCATGCTATGATTTCTTAACGATGTTTCCCTTTATCGAAAGTTCAAGCTCACTGCAGGAATTCTAACTCACGTCCATCGACGCGATATCCGTACGTCACCACTCGGCCTTCATTGCTTGTTTATTTCATCTGATGATAAGTGCAAATGAAAAACGGCATTCACTAAGCCAAATAGATCTACTGATAATATCTGCCAGCCTGCATGTACATTGTACCAATACACTGGCTCATGACAGAACAAAAAACATCTATTTATACATTATTAGCTGACCTAGTAGACTTTGCTCTGATCAAATAGCTCGGCAACAGCGTCACCTATCGGATCCTATTAGGTATAGCTGTAAACTATCTTCTCGACAAAATAAATGTATCATGTGAATATTAAGTAGTTCAGAAATCACATGATAACTAACAGACACACACACGATTTTTACATATAAGATATTTAATACTAAATAGTCTGACCATAAATAATTACAAATGAAAAACTACTTATTGTATTTTTTTCTGAATTCGAATTCGGAACGCGTTTATTATATTTGGAACTTCGATCAGCCGTAAATCGTACTGTATAAGTATGGAAAGATACACCAACACTTCCTGTGTCGAAAATCGTAAAAGATCGAGGGTGACCGCGTACTGTTATACCTACAAAGGCTGTTAATGATGTTAAGGCCAGAATTCGCCGAGACCTAATAAGGAAACAAAAAAATATATCTCGATAAACGAAGACTCCGCTAGGACTCTATCGCCTATCATTAAACATCTGAGTCTCGGTGCTTAGGGTCGATATACAGGACATGTTTTAAATCAATCCCTACAGTTAAAGTGGATTGATCAAAACGCTTGTTGTTATCTGGTGATAGGCACAGAAATATCTCTTTATTGATGAGAAAATTTTAACGATTGAAAAGCGCCTGCATGCTTATAGCTCTAAAGAAATTTAATAAGTTGTCGGAAAAGTGCAAAGTGGTCATTATTCTGCATCACTTATGGTTTGGTGGGGGATGTTTTATCAAGGAGTCGCAAAGCTTGATTTTTGTAAAAAAAGGATTGAAGGCTTTAGCCAAAGTGTATTAAGAGATACACACGTCTTAGATCGTGTTGTGAAACCACTCAGCATTACATTTTTTTTTAAATGTGTCGTGAACTTTTCAAGAAGACCGTGCACCAGATCACAAGGCACGAACCACCCAAGCCTAGCTCGAAGTCAACACTCCGGACTTTATACGACTGGCCCTCGCCTAGCCCAAATCTGAACCCCTTGGACTACAAATTATGGTCAAATTTAGAGAACATGGCCTACTCTAAACGATACGCTGTGTCTTAAGAAGTCTCTAGAGCAAGTAGCGACTAAATTTCCAATGGAAACTGTGCGTAAATCCATAGATTCATGACCAGGCAGATTAAAAGCCTGTATCAAAGCCAGAGGTCGTCAATTTCGAATATAATTTTTTTTTTAATTATTGCCGTGACTTTAATATATATTTACATTAGATTACAATACTCCATAAAAATAAAGGCATTGTCATTTGTAACAGTACTTATAGCTAGCTAAGTATTTATTAATTAAATAATTCTTGTGTGTGTGTGTTACTAGCTTCCCGCGACTTCATCTAAGTGCTTGTCATATTATGTCTTTCTTTATGCCAAATTTCATTGGGATCGGTAGGAAAAAATATTGGTATGGATATATAGCCAGACAGGTGTGGCGGTGACGCTTCCTCAGTAATAATCAAAAATAATGAAACTTGTATCTAAACCGGGACATTTTCTGTTATAATAGATATATAAATCAATTTAGACAGATCGAACGGACATTAACACCTAAGATCATGAGAACCGGTTCCTTTGACAACATATATCGAAATTAAATGCCCGGTTTTCTAACGGCTTCGTCAAAGACTTCGTTTTGTTCTGTTCTGCTTTGTTATGTTCGATATTAGTTTCAATGTAAGTATTACAACGTTTGATGAAGAAAAACGTCGTAAAAACTAAATAGGCAGTGAATGTATCATTACTGCTTTCTAATTGTAAATTATGGCATATATTTCCCCGTTTCAATCATTACTTACCCTTTGCCTAGAAATTAGACGCTTACATGCTGATATTGTAGTAATCTTTTTATCTGGCCGACATAGCTACCTTTAGTGTCTTGCAAAAAAAATCCTATCTAGATAGAGAACATGGAATGTTAAGCATTATCTACTAATATACTAAGTTTCACCAAAATCAATGCAGCTATCTATTTTTAAAACCATTAAGACGTTAAGACAATCCGATGACACCTACACTGAGAGCTTCGTATTTCTTTTTTAATCGTAATCGTATTAATACAATCTGATTCCAGCCAGGCTTCTGCTTCAACGTGCATTCGCTCTGCGGATCTAAAGTTAAACCTCTTTCAAATGTAAGCCTTTTTGAAGGTCGTGAGGTTAAGACCATTAATACTGTTCGTAAGTATATTGGAAGAGCTTCTAGCAGGAACGGCAGGAAACTAAAATTTATACTACAGAAAACAGCACGTTTGTTCGTAAATTTAAATCTGATGATAGATCTGTAGAGCAAAATAACTATAAACTTCTCAAAAAACCCGTTACGACGCGACGTCTCGCTCGGGGGGTACTGGTCTATCAGCTTTCTGATTAGGTATAGTATATTCAACTACCTAAAAACTTTTATCATGGTATTATTACGGCCATCGACAGGCCTCTTAATCTCGCAGCGGTATAGCCTGCGCTTGTATTGTAGTTATAGTACTTACCTACTAGTATCAAAAATGTTTCCATGCCAACAGTTCCTAATGCTAGCAACTAGGATAACATAAATAAATATGAACCGGTCCCAATGAATGCCACAATTCATAGAATCTTAGATTCGTACTGGAAAAGTGGTCACTGAGTTCTTATCTCTAATTGCGTATTTTGCGAAAGCAAATCTATAACAGAAATCGCTAAATATCGGCTTTCTGCTATTGTTTTCTCTTGCGAAGTACGTAATTAAGAGGATAACTTGTCTTAACTTCAAACAATCAGTGGTACTTAAATATAATGACAAGCTCCTCAATGTTATGATAGTGTTGGAGCCGCAATTAACAAAATACTACTCATTTCGTTTCATCCGATATAATCATATATATATGTTAACAAAAAAGTCGTTTTGTTTACATTATTTCAAATTTTTTTAGGTAAGTAATTAATTTGTTAATATTTTTCTTAACAAAATAATATTTAAAAAAATTAACAGATATCTCAGTATATCTATTTCACTTACTTGATAGTAGAATTATGTTAGTACGAGTAGTGCCGCCAATTCTCTTAATGATGGCGCCCGTATCATTTGGATCAAGCATACAGCGAAGTACTTTGATGAATTCTAATATCTTATTTATATTACAATGTGATAATACGTATGTTTGAGTGTTTCTTTCACTTAAACGGATTGGTCGGATTGTAATGAAATTTGGAATAGAAGTCGACAGGTCTTGGACATAGGATACTTTTTTCTTATTGTCGTTTTGTAAAGAGGATAGGTAGCACTGTAACCGTTAGTATAATAATAATCGTCATTGACTGATCCGTAACATTAACTCATATTGTATAATCTTGTAACGCGAAAACGTTCTGAAATTAATTTATTCCTACATTTTATTTCCATTTCTTCCTACATACTTTTAAATCCAATAAACACTATTCAAATAAGATTTTGAATTTGGGACGTAATAATTAAATGGACGTGAATGATAATGAAAGTGGCAGTGTAATGGTTCCGTTATCATCCAACTTTGAGTTTAAGTCGAGTTGAATTAAAAAAAAATAGGTCAAATGGAGAATATTCGATTTTTGACTTGTCTTTAAAACGCCTACGTAATTTTCATCTCTTGTCCGCCTTACAATAGGTATCGATCACGTAAAACGTATTTGCTAGCAACTAACACGCAGCGAATAGTCACAGGTGGTGTTTTTTTAATCCCCAGCACACCTGCTGTGGTGTTGTGGCGGTGCTTCCGCAGTCTCAACCAAATGCACAGATCTTCAGAAAATAACCCATTAAAAGCATATACAGAAAGGACGCAGAACTTACTAGCGTATTTTTATTATCCTTCCTCGTCAAAACACTAGTAGACAAGTAAAGACCCACAGCTCGTCACTATTCTCATGCCGATCTATAAACCCTATGATACATTGTGATTATTTATTATGATGATTATGATACATGCCACTGTTACGAAATTTTACCACGTGTGTGGTGTCTTACTATATCAATTTCTTTCACATTCATTTTATAGTTCCAGTCAGAATTACGAACATTTCCCTCTTAACAAAAAAAACATAAACAATAATTCACAGCATGCACACAACATTCCAAATAGGAGTGCCCATATGCGCTTAATTTTCGTCGAGTTCATTGCTCCCGAACGGGATATTAAACCGACCAGAAGGACCAGTTTCATTCATATTTATGGTTGAAGGAGCTACCAATAGTGTTCGTGTTAATAAGAATATAAACTATGTGACAAATAGGAAATGTCGGTGTTATGCACGATTCCCATGATGCGTTCAGTCGCCGACAGCTTGCAGATAGGGTTACCAGTCGTCAAGATTTGTTCCTACAACTCTCAGGAATTTTACAATCATTTGAGAATCAAGTCGCACACTTAATTCTGTAGGTAGAAAGCGGGAAATGATTGGCATGTCTAGGTATTAAAAATCTCGTCCTTTTTTTTTTCAATACAAAACAACGTACATTCCATTTTATGTAAGTTGCGTCTAATTTAATAAAACGTGTTATTCTTGTTGATACGTCTTGTATTTGTGGTTTTAAATGAGTACAATTTTAGATCGAACTCCTTGTACTCGTCTTTTCTTTGTCCGAGTCAACCCGCTATTCCTCTTTTTATACCCTAAACCTCTTTCGTTCATCCCTCATTCATTCAATTAATAGTCATCCGATACTTTTCATTCCTACATGTATCTCGTATTTGCAATGACAACTCCACAAATGAAGGATTTATTTTTGTTTTTTCATACGAAGACCAAGCATTCTCCACGTTAGAAAATATTAAATTTGTAATATACATAACAATATTATCAAAGCTGAGTACGGATTTATAATTAACGTTCAAATAATAATGTAATTTTTTTTCAATCTCTTCACTACAGAGCCAAGATCCAAAATAGTTATTATTATAACTATCATAAATACTTTACAAATATTAGATTTTAAAACTTATACTTTATAGTATAATAATACAAAATAGTAAGAAATAAAGGTCATAAGGTTCGCAGAAGACATCTCCATTTACTCAACAAAGGGGATTCAAACTTCCAAATCTTTCCAGCAGAGGTCAGTGGAATCAGCCTTCCTTTCAATTGAACGCCTCAAGGCAAATGATTATCAGGACTTTGTAGGACATAACATACTATCCATCACCATTTTCTTTACAGAATCTCTTTGTCTTTACCAAAAACCCATCTTTTGGTCAACTAATCTCCACAGTCTTGCGTTTGATATGATATGCGGCGAAAATATTGCCACTATGCGTCACATAAGTTTGTTTACGAACAACTGTAGCCTTTTAGTAATATCGTTTTTAACTAGCCATGTTTTGTATCCGTAAACAAGAACTGACTTGATATTCCAGTTAAAGACTGTGATCTTTGTGCGTTGTGTTATCACGATGGAGGTCCAAACTGGATTTAATTGCGCATATTGGTCATATACTGTACATATGTACCTATGTCATGTACGGTCATGTACTGTACCTATACATTTTATAAATTCAATTTCTCTCAATCTTTCTGTCTGTTTATATACTTTTCACGCGAAAACCACTTATCCGATTTACATGCTTTTATTTTAATTCATAGATATTTTATCTGGCCAGGTTATAGGATATACTTTGTTAGATAAAGTAACAAACGAAATAAACAGTGACGATAATGGTGAATAAATTCGGAAAAACGACTCACTTAGGCGCTTAAATGGCTTACACCGAGTAAACCATAACAAATTAAGTAATGTTGTTACATAATTGTAGATCTTAAAAAGACCTACATAAAAGTCAGTACTAGCGTCATTAGTACGTGTCTATCTTCTAAGGATCACCCACAAAAAGCATTTTGGACTTCCGTCTTTTGAGCAGCACGATTCGCGCATACGTTTGAACTACGGCATTCTGTAGTCCACGCGAGCGGAGCCGCGGGCACAGCCAATTATAAATAATGATAATACATGGTGTACACATTTTTTGTTATTTTTTTACGTATTGTTTTTTGGTTTCGTTGGTTTCATTTCATATATTTTATGGTTTATATCACTGCCATTTTAATTTTAAACGATGGTAACCCTAGATCCAGTGCTTTTCACACCTTTTTCAAACGACATTCTCAATGATAAGTCGTGACCAGCGGTTATTATATTACTTTTAAATTGTCTGGTGTTATGTTTGTTCATCTATTGCTTTCGGACATCGTTTCCACTAACTAGATTGTTATCAATGGAATCTATAATACTATCAATGAATAGTAGGACATGACAATTGTCTCAGACTACATCGCGACAGCCATATACACCTGTACATCTGCCCATAGTTGCAGGCTTAGGCGAGTCGTGTGCCAGGATTTGCCGAGCCGAATGTAACCAGTAATCAAGAAGGGTTAGTAGGGATTGGTACACGAGTAGGTTGCGACAGCCATGCAAATGGTGATAAAATCATCACAATGACTCTGTTTTGGTTTGTAGCGTTCAGGAACAGTCATGTTTATTCAGTTGCAGAGAGGTTTGCAGGCTAAGAATAAAAACTTTCTTTTGTTCTCTCCTCATACCTAATACTTTTGATAATATGTATATGAATTTTATTAATATATTTAATACAATGACAGAATATGAAATACTATCTACTTAAATAAAATACAAATACAACTTCGCTGTAAATTTTACTTACACTTAAAAGCACGATAGAACTTATTCACAAAAAAAGCATTCATTCAATTTAAGGGAAAATAAATACCATAATTAATCGAGAACAGTTTTCTCGAATAAAAAAATCCGTATTGCCAATACGAATGACGTCAAATACGCCTTAACTGGAATATCATAGATTACTACGTGCAACAGAAATTTACATACAATGGGTCGAGATATTGTCAACGCGCGGGCGCGGCGTATCGGCATTCGGCCATAGCTGCGACCCTAGTGAGTCTCCGGACTTGGACACTGTTACGAAAGCTTCTAAACTAACCACTATCGCAAATAGCATATAAAAATGTATTACACAGTTTTGTTTATTTGTATCAAATCACATTCAGACCTATTATATAGACGATGTAATTGTCATAGACAAAGGATTGGATAACACTTTCTTGATAACAGAGGAATATGTAAGAATCACTTATTAGTAAAATGAAACAGAAAAAGTTCCAATGCATCAAAAACGGTTCATTACATATAATCAATAGTCAATTTAGGATTGATTTTCTACAATATCCCTAATAAATTTATTTTTTTCGCCATTTCTAACGAGCCGTTCTCTACGCGGCTTTGTTTCCAGGGAATTATCAAAAATTTTGAAACTTTACTTAAGTAAAATAACGCCACTGTATAGATACACCATGTAAACAATAAGACAAACTGTACAATGTACAACAAATACGAACAAAAGTTTCGTATTCCCCAACTGATAAGTTTTCAATCGAGTATTCAATGAGTAAGTATAAATTGTGTTATGCATAAAACTTGGAAAAGGTTACAAATTTATTGCACTAAATAAATAGCCACCAGCGTAAGCTATTAAAATAATAAAATACGATAACACATCCTTGAAGCAAAAATTGGCTAACACTTCTTGAAATATTAAATAATTGTAACATAAAAAGGTATCAACAATTTTATTACGCCCAGTAAAGTATTGAAGGTATAGATAAGTAACAAAAAAAAAACTGCAAAATCTATTGAACTACTTTTATTGTCTAGTAGAAAAATGATTTTCTCGTCTATTGTTTTACTTCCTAAAAACATTGAATGACTTCATTGGCACTAGGATAACATAAATAATTGACTTACGCAATTCGTGATCTCCATACAATGGGTGACATGTCGCCTACGCCAGCATATCATATACCGGTGGAGTCCGTTCGTCGGACACCGATTGAAACATATCGCAATTTAAACGTAATAATTCTTAAATGAGTGTAGTCGAGATAATTTTTCTCTACAACTACACCGTAGTTAGTAAACACCCTTCCCCAAGTAGTTCTGGAAACCCGCGGAAGCGATCTTCTGGAGGATCCGGAGGATCACCAGTCGGACTGTTATAAGTAGAGAGAAAAAAATCTGGAAAAAAAAAATGTGATTGTGACACCCCACATTGTGAAACTTCTGACACCCCAGCGGATATTGCAAGTTATATAACCAAAGTAGATAAAAAAAAATAGTGATAAATCAAAACATCGCTAAGAAATTTATATTTCAAAATTAGGTTTGTATAAATAAGATTTACAAACGAATAGATACATATGATTGGTTCCTCTAGAAGATACTGTCCTCAAATAATTGTAGCATATTCTCCTTGGTTTAGATACAAATATGTGTATATGACAAAGAACGTAGGTATACGATGCGAATGTAGAAATAGAAGCCGGCGAATGGCAAATTAGACTCAATTTATGCGGAACATATAAAAAAAATTGAACGTAACAAAATACTCGGAACCGAAGTGGATGCGTGATTCCAATAATAAATACAAAGGCAGTTAAAGAGTTTGCAAGGATAGAAACAAGTGAGGAGGAACCCAATTCTGCTTACCTCCATAGATATATAGCGTGACTATAATTGCTAGCCTATCCTAACACATATTGTGTTAAACATTATAATCTAATTAGTAGTTCTCGGTAAATCTTCAAAACGGTCATCTTATTTTGCATAAACAAAATCAATAGCAGTATATACGCAATGAATTAAAATCTATATAAATAAAAATGAAATGCTGTTTGTTGGTAAACACATCAAATGAACGGCTGGACAGATCTGGCTACTTTCGTTGTAAATTGACGGGATAACTGAACGTCCTTTCTCCTATAGGACTTTTTTATGAACTCAAGACTATAACTCACAATTCAAAAAATATTTCTTTTTTTTGGTTGTTTATTGTCATGGAAAGGTAACCAGGAAAGAAACGGGATAGGTGGTCGAGTTATTGATTATAGGGAAAGACAGAGAAATGTCTACCGGGCCAGCTGGTACTGTAATAAATATTTTGTATTGAAAATTCAACAGCGACTTAAAAGGGCATAATGCTATAGAGAAATGAAAATGAATGTTGATTGCCTTCGAAACGCTAATTGATCAATATCGATAAAGTAGGTAAGGTTCAACTTAATTAACTTACGGAACTTTGTTATAAATATAGCTTTTGAGTTGTACGTGTTCAAACAAATTCCGTGAACGTTATTGTAATGCAAAAGTGATTTGTTAAATCGCTTTTAAGAAATGAAACGCTACGGACAAAACATTAGAATTCTTGATATTCTATAATTATCATGTAAATAGCTGAGAAAAGGTATCAAAAACATCGAAACTTATGTAAATTTGTACAAAAATGAATATAAACATTACAAACGGGTGTCCAAACATTACTTCTTCGAAATCCGTCTAAAAATAGTTTAAAGAGTCGCCAATCAAGTTTGTTCTTTGGGAAAAATCATTGAGATACCTTGCTAAGTTGGCCCGCTAACCAGTTACTTGGCTAAGCGCATTAGCGCCGTATAGGGAATTTTCTCACGGCTGCGAATGCTGTTTGCCTCTCTTAAGTACAAAGTTGAATGGATATAGGTACTTACATCTATCATTACTAGAATTATACGATATAATAAAACTTATCAATATTCTATCGTCTCTATACTCGTAGTAATATTAGCTTGTAAGTTTTTTATTGATGAGTAATTACATCTTACCGAGGGATGCACGAGTTTAAACACTATGGCGAACCCGCGACGTATCGTCACTTTAAACGTGGAAAATCCTCACTTCTTTTAATATTTCTTCCACATGCTGATATCAGTATTTAATTAAATGTTAAAACGCACTACGAAAACTTTATTATATAATTATCTATATAATTTTCTGGTGTAACAGAAGTTCGAAAGGACCTTCGTGCTTATCGTGAAGTTAGTGCGTTATAAGCCTTTACGAGCGTCTGTTGGGAAAACCTATTGAATAATAGAACTCGCATCTTCTGGCCATATTTCCAGATTAGTCAGCGTATACCTAGAAGCCATTGCTGTGGTATTTGTAGGCAGCCATTTACATCGAAAAAAAAAACGGTTATAAAGTACATGGTCGAAACGGTCCATTCAGCGTGAAACCACGTTTGTCGTTTAAAATAAGAAGATTAAATGTCAGACTGCCATTTTGCTTTTCGTTTTGTAAGCAACTTCAACACAGTAAGAACTACTAGAGGTAATTAAACTGAAACATGCTAAGGAAACATTAAAATAAATTATACAAAAATACTTTTTTGAAACTCCATTCGTGCATTGCACATCAAGATAATATAATAAAAGATCAACACCTGCTCTAATCCAATTCTGATAGTCAATAATAAGAATACGAACCAACATTTCGTGTACTTTTATTATACGTCTGCTAATAGATCTCGTAGTAGAAACTGGTGAAGTAGCTTGTCGAATTGTTGGTGATAAAACGCTGATGAAGGCAAGAATGCTTAGTCTAAAATGCTTAGTACGTAAGGTGGACTGCCTCTCAGTGTTTCACAGGTTACACTTTGGAGAGTCTGCACAGGAATTGCACGATCTAATTAAGCCCGAACTGTTCACCACAGGACAATTAGACGTCGTGAGGGTTTCCGCCTGTATGTGCTGGGCATTCTTTTGATTCGCTTCCCTGTTTATTATTCGAACAGCTAAGGAGTAGAATTCACTCCAGGCGTCTGTCTAACCGTCGACCTATAGGTTGGTAGTATTCAAGCGATGAGTGAATAGGCATCTTATAGGTAAGCGCGATCTATCGTCAATCTCGTCTTCACTTTACTAGATAGATAGATAAGAAGAAAAAAAACCAGGAGAAATTAAAATTACCTGTCTATCACCTACCGTTTAAACGATTTGAAGACTTTCAAAGCTCATATTTGACCTACTTATAACAAGAACAATGTAACCGAAGATAGAAACACGTTAAACCTAAAAAGGGAGTTACCTCGTTCGAAGTGCAGCTGCCGGAACACGCCGACATATACTCGGCAACAGGTTTTCACCTCGAAGGGGTTAACTAAGCTAGCCACGCGACCATTAGAACACTGTCCAATATCATACTCCGGTTATAGACAATGTTTTTTTAAGTATAGTTAGATGGGATTCGAACCCGCAACCTTCAATGTGTGCTATCACTTAGCCATCATCATTTGGGTATCAGTATTATAAAAACTTTATAATATATAAGCCACTATATAAGCCAAGTAGCGTCAAGATATAAAGTGCCTACAGACAGTAATGGAAGTGACAAACACCAGTAATATCATCCATAACTCTAAGGAGATGTCACCGAGCAGCGCTGGGATCTAACGAGCGCACCAGATGTGACTTTACCGGGCGGACATAGTAGAAATGTCTTGAGCCTTTTTGCCGAACCCTCCTTACATGTGAGTAAGAACGCAATTATGTATACTTTTACGTTTATACAGGGTGCAAACGATAAGTGTTTACCATAGAGTTAATATGTACAAATACTGATGGCACAGTGCTTTTGTAAGTTTTTGCTAGCTTTTGCCCGCGACTTAGTTCTCGTTATCTTTGAAATAAAACGAATCACGCGCCAGCAATTGTAAACTAGTTGAACTAATACAGTAACTTCGTGAATGCGCGAACAATAACTCACCAAAGCTTCATAGCACTCGGATGAATGGTTTAGAAACGCATAGAGAACAAAAAAAAAACATTAATTGTTATATGTATATATGATAACCACAATTTAGAAGCAGAAAAAGTATCACATCCGAATGATTAATCTATGAGAGGTGCGAGACTTTTATATTAATGAAACAAACTTCTATTAACACTTTTTGTTTCCATAATATACAATTTACTTTCCTCGAGATTTACTTATATCAATTATTTATTATATTATGCCACAGTCCACACTTACATTTTGTGAGTCGCTAAAACATTTAATAAAATATAAATTTATCTAGGGTATAGACCAGGAATTCACTTAGACAATGATTTACTTTAATGATAATAAAAATTACAAAGTTAACAAAAATAATAAGAACCTAGGCTCTCGCAGCCGACAAACAATTCGCTGAATTTTAAATATCGTATCACACAACATAATTGTATTATCGTGCACAGGCTAAGTCAACCCTAGCAAGTAACCGAGTAAGCAAGTTATCTTGCGTCGCGCACAGACCGGACAGTCCGTTTATCTGGACTTCGCACGCGTGTAGATGTTTATCATTGTTTATCGATACAGGACAAACATCAAGAAAATTTTTCTATCTATCAAATACGATAAAAATTTCTAAAACATTATATTTGATCAGTTGCCTTTTTATTATTATAGCATAAAATAGACTCTCTGTACTGACATAATTGTTGCTGTTCCATGACTATAAAAAAATAGGTTCGTAATTGGTTGACCACACGCGATATAAGTCCAGCGAGAATAAGAACGTACAGATATCTTGCCAACTCACTGGTCCTGCATTCTATGTTGTTGGTTGGTTCAGATAAGGTTGAGATATGATGTAAGTCCTAAACTTTCTTCCCACACACATTGGCTTGAGAGCAATAGGTCCTAGAGCATGTGGGCGATAAAGGTATTTGAGGACGAGCAAGATTTGTACCGTGCGGACGCGACGGCGATCCGTCGAGTTTCGACGAGCGACTAGCCGGCGTGAGTGATAATGAAAATCGAATACCTACCCTAGCTGGATATCCCATATTTAGCGAGGACTACATTCAACTACTAACTTTAAATTAAACAGTAATCGGTCGTAAATTAATATTATGGAATAAAATTTATAAGAGAGTATTAGGAAAAAATTATAAACTAATTATATCATTATGGGATTCCAGATGTCCATCGTCTACTGTATCTTCTCTGGGATGTTAATATTTTTCGAACCGGTGGTAGCTTAGCCATGTAGAAATATATGTTCTTTAGGTTTATTCAGCATGTATTTTTGTCAAATCTAAGAATTTCGGTTTGAGCAGTACTTAGAGCATTATCTATTGGAAAGTATGGTAGTTGTCTCGACTAGATGTCTCAGTCCAATAGCACAGCTTAGTCATCGCTCAATTAAGGCCACAGACTCTCAAATTCAACTGGCACAAAACATCGCTAGATTTTGGTAACAGAATTTCAACGGGAAGATGATACTAGCCAATCTAAAGGAATATTGTAGTTTTAGACTAGTCAGCTATAATCAGGGTGAAAATTAATTACCACACATCTACTGGTGTATTCCGGCTGCTGAACTTGAAAGTCTGTACTGAGATGTAGGGCTTAGCGTGGTCATTTAACATTAAGTATTAAAAGTTTACTGAAGGCCAAATACAACTGTCGGAACACTGGTAGATGGACGGCGACGGGTTTTCAACTTGAAAATAGTAGCAAGCCAGGCGAACCCTAAAATATTTCCTTCAACCGTACAATAGAGTGTACGGAGCACAAAACAAAGTTAGCCGCTACTTACCGAGTCATATTTACGACGCAACTAATACGCAGATGTGGTATTCAAGAGCGAATAACGCACAGGCCAATAAGCGTCGCGGCTCGGAATGAACGTTTTTACAGCTCCTCGTTTTAGTGCCTCCGCGGGGCTCTAAAGTTATTTACTGGTACCTTTTGGTACAAGGCTAACAGCGGAGCGAGTAGCAGCATATACTGCAGCGTTTGTGCATTTGAAATTATATATTTCAAATTTACAAATTGTTGAAGTATTTGCTTTCCCGATATTTAGGAAAACTATGGTCACCTTATCTTATAAACGTTTAACAGTATATTATAAAAGTTGCATTTGAAAATGCTTGAGAGTTACTTACACAATATTATTAGATTAAAAAATATATTGGTAATAAAGTGGATTAGTAATAGAAAACTGATAAAATTCAAAATCACAAACAGTATAAAACTATCATATAGGTATATTGAAACTTCCAAAAATTCGCTATAATCGAACCTTATCGACCGTTACCTACAGTTAAGAATCAAAGCCCAGATAACATTATTATCATAAATTTGTATAATTAAAGACACGCTGAAGAACGTCGCTTAAATCGCTAGTCAATATGCAAAAAGAAGTTTAGAAGCATTCACATTCCAAGGGAGGGCGTGAACGAGTAAAAGTATTTTGATGATTCGGTCAAATATTTTACGGACTTGTCAATATTGATAAACTTTTAGCTTGATTACTTATTATGCCAACGTTCGTAAAACGGCCCAGATGTATAATGCAACCAGAAACGATAAGCATTGTACGTATGCAAGGAATATTAACTATATATGAAAACTTTCTAGACACCTACTATTACGTTTGCATTAAGGTTAACAATTCAGTACCAATTTGTTTATAAACTGTAACCAGTACCGAATGCTACCCACAGAATATTAAAAATTATTGACTAAAAGGGCTTATGTCAGTTGAAGTTAAAATAACACGGCCTGTAGGGGTAACTTGTGACTGATATCCATACAGCAATATTAAAATTAGTATAAACATAATATATTTAAGCATTTCAAGTGATTTTAGTAGTGAAAATTTATAAACTTCAAGGAGAAACCTTTGCGAGAGTGTTGTCACGTCACCAACTCTTTGGCTCGATTTACCCACATTTTGAAAATGACAATTAGTAGTTAATGTATGTTATGCTAATTTAGTTTCTTAAATAAGAGTGTAAGGTCCTAAAATAAGGTTCCAAAGCAATTTACCGATTTACTGGACTGAATATAAATACGAGGACCATGTAAAACGATTTTTGCTATTGATAAGATAATCTATTATAGGGTGGATCATTCAATTTGCATTGTGCATGTGGCATTTTCAAATTGAATTAGTGTGTGGTAAAAGAGATGGTTATTAGTCCTACTTATAAGGGTAATAAGTTATATGTTGACACTTGAACTAAGTAGAGTCGAGTTCTTAACTTTTTCAGCTTTTCTTTGTCGAAGTTATATTACAATGTATTAACGAATTTAAAACCGTTTTAGTTGCGAAGGAATATTGTCTTGCGACAGCATCCATCACGGCAAGAACAAAGAAATTCTTAAATTCAACCAACGTGTTCCGTCCTTCCTATGATACCTATTATTATTTTTTTCATTTTTTATAAGTTTTAACGTTATGGCCACAACATCATCTGATTTTAAGTTACGATTTGGGCCAAGATGGTAACTCGCTAAGCCTAGTGAGGGAACTAGCTCTCAAGTACAGTTACCTGAAAATATACCTATAGGTCTTTCATACGAGACGTGTTGAATCAATTAAGCAGGCCGGCATGACAGCGACGACTGCCAATGAAATTTTCACGGACGGACGCCTTTGTTTTTAAGACTGTACCGTACTAACATCAGGTGTTATACAGTCATTTTTCCGAGTAAATATAAAAGATATCAATTTAACAACATAGTCTGTGATATATTTTTGGACCACATTGATAATTTTTTGAGAAGTTACAGTTATCGAGACATGAAAGGCTTAGTTTGCAAGCAATACTGCACGGCCTACTGAATAAACTAACAAAAGGTAATTTAAAAGGTGGATTGATACTCAGGCTCGACTGGATTGTGAATGCTGCTTGCTACCGGACACTTAATGAAAACTCTTTTATGCGTGGGTCCACTCTGTGTCATATTTTTGGTACTATTTACATCAGGACTTGACTAATGTTGTCAATTTTGCCAAAAATTTAACCGAATATTTAAAACCTGTCTTTAGGTCATATAATATACATAATTGTAATAACATTACCAGTACTATTCTATCACATGAGCCTACGCTATGCTCCTTGCGTTCTAACTAAAAACTAAATCTCTATAACACATTCACCAAAGCTTTTGTATCTGTTGAGCAATCTGATATCAGCAGAATCTGACCTTTATTACCCAGTCCCGGCTTTGTTTCCGTCCCAGTTCGTATTACACATTATAATAACTAATTGTGGTGTATAGGTACTCCGACACGACTTAGGTGGTCCGTTACTCTCTCAGAATCCTTTGTTATACGAGTATGCATAAATTTGATATGTAAACAGTTTTTAATAACATAAGACGGTAAACAACAACCATGCATCCCACATGCTTATAAATAGTTATCTTTGGATATAGACTTTTGTCCTTATCAGCGTAGTTGATCCCCACATCACTCTTCGAGCGATTTTCATTTTGTAGAACATTTTGTCATAACCGGTTTTGGTTATTAGTGCTTTACTAACATAATGCCACGCGTATTGGAGAATTCTGAATAACTCGTTAAAAATATCCTAACTGGTACAATAGCCTTTACAATTTAGGCAATTATAAAATTACTTGATCGATAGTTTCACTTCTAATAAAACTACCATTGAGTATGATAGATGAAAAACGTCCATTTTACAATTTTTTGTTATAGAATAGTAGTTACTCTTTATACGTTACGTATGTGCGACCAAATTTACATTATATTAATAGAAAATGAGCCAAAATTATTGATTACAGATAAAATCGCTGAAAGTTATTTACTTATACCACATTTCTAAGTAAAAATGATTCCCTTACTGCTCGCAGGCGACGCGGACGCGACGTGAGGCCCGCATCCATCGCTTTATTATTGGATCCAGGAGGAGAGGCCGCGACATGCACTGTACGACGCGAGGCGACGCGACGTGGACTTCACAACGCTTTACTTGTTAGCATGAACATTGGGGTCACGGCTTTTGCAGGAGGGTTATTAATAATATGAATATTTAATGAGGCCATCCGTTTTAGTGGTGCTTGAACTTAAAATTTACCAAAAACACGTTTATTTTTTAAAGAACATTCGATAAACAGTGCTAAATAGTAGTTATAGATAACAAAGAAACATATTGGATTAGTTTATTGAGATGGTCAGTTGGACATACGTTTTCTGTGTCGATGTATTTATTAGACGTCCTATTTTTTTTTCAAACTATACTTTATTCTGTTCCAAATAAACATATAGGTACTTCAATGGTATCTGAAACGATTTATTGTTAAAAAAATAAATATTATAAGTTGTTTCATGTATAAGAGCAATATACGAGCTCGTAGCTTGGGTCTTAGTAAGCTCATACTGGTATCACTACTAGCTTGTCCCAGAGGCTAAGTGCGAAGATGACAACAGCAATTTAAGAATAGAATGAAAATAGAATTCAACCATTCTTTATCGTAAGTATACTTTTGCTGGGCATATCAACCTGGACAACCTGACCTTGACAACGAGCAGAATTATTTACTGTTTTCAACCTAAACAGTATGCAGCAACTTGTCCTTACTGTAACGACCCTCTTCTGGTCTATTGGTCTAATAAATATTCAGCCACTTATGCTATAGCTTTATTCTTGCTAAATACGTAATTAAGGGGTTTTAATTTTATCCAATGCGCACGAAACGTTATAGCGTTATTCAGTGTGGTCTATAGACCACCTCTATTGTATCCCAGTATATGGATCGGCTACTTTACATAACAGACAATGTCAGTGTCTGTTTGCCTAGTACCTATTAAGCATGCTAGATAACCTATTTTTATTACGATTTCTTTGATGCATAGCAAGATTCCCAGAGCATATATAATTAGTGGAATGGTACATGTTTACCGAGTAGTTTCCGTCACTGGCGGGCATATAAATGGTGTTTTTCGAATAAAAAACACTGTCCGCGTAGTACCGTTTCCTGCGTGATAAGCCGCTGATGGATCGCTTCCTATAGGATTATGGATGCGCGGGCGACTGGCAGGCGCGGCGCAGACGGCACAGGCGGCGCGGAGTGACGCAGGCGGCGCGGATTTACACACGGTTCACGCATGCCCACAATGTACGACAGATACAATCACGTTTTCAACATACACTGCATTGTTATAAGCAGTACCTGTTCTCTACATTCTCCACTATTAGGCGTAAGTGTACACAATTATTTAAATAAAAACACTGTTTAGTATTGCCAGACTCAATAAATCGAGGCTGATGATTAAAAAATATTGATAATTAATTACTGGAATAAAATTAAATCTCAGTATTTTGCAACAAGAGGTCACAAAAGACATGTTACTTATAGATTGTTTTGACCTATTCGAAGTGGTAAAGGTATATTCAAAGGAAACACCCACTTCTATTTTACAGATAAAATAAACTAAAAAAACTTAAAGTCGATTTCCAAGTGGATGTGGACACTTTACAAGTTTCAATAGTTTGTTATCTTGGACACGTTGAAAATTATTTCTAATGGCTAAAGCGTTAAGTGCTTATATAATTTTTGTTTATACTACATGGATTATCTTGAAGAATTGTATAAAGAGTTAATGATAATATGAGTTAATTACTAAAAATATAGGATTTTTTATTGACTTTAGATCGTGTTATAACAAGAAATTTCAAATAATTTAAAATGTAAAACTACCCGCGTAGTAAACATTTTTAAAATATTAATTTAAATTACTATGTATTCGGTATATTCTCTCTTTAATGAAACTCTTTAAGATGTGTCGTAAACTACCAGTTGCCCGCAGCTCCAACCGCGTACATGATTATTTTCTCAGCGTGTAAATTATTTTGTAAAAAAGAGTATTTTTCGCGGTAATTTGTTGTAGCCCATACAAACATTAATTTTTTCCTTACTTATTTTATTTAACCGATACTAAGTTTTAATTGGGAACCCAAATTAGTTTTGTTGTTTTTTTTTCAAACTACACTTCACTACAGTGAGTACCACTATATATGCTGTCAAAAATACATTTGATGTTGATGAATTTGCAAAAATCAATCACTATCAGGTAGGCAGGGTCAGGGGTCAGGGTCTGCCCAAAACCAAAAAACAAGACAAGTGGTCAGACAAAAAGTTTGGGGACATCTGGGTAGCAAATTAGCTCCGCTCACTACAAAAATAAAAAATAAACTTTATTTCCTAATAAGGCATTTATATACGTTAAAACACTAACACCTGTTTGGAAAATATTCCAGTATTCGAAAAGAGTTGGCCGGAAACTCGATCGCGTTTATAATATTTTTTAAATTATAAATTTTCGGCGCGTTGTGATACGGAAGTACAACATGATGAAGTTAGCTATTAATGATAATATTCTGAATCCAATTTACTGACTTCTTTATTGTGTTGAAACAATTTGATGGTGCATATATAAAATTTTATATTTTTTGGTATAATATATTATAAATTTATATTAATTAATAAATAAAGTAATTTAACATTATATAAATAAACATTGTTTTTATTTGATTAAAATATTTTTATTATTATTTAAAAATAATTGAACGGGGTTTAATTTCATTAAAATAATGTGTCTTTATTATGGTTGAATTATTTTTTCACAATAAAAGTAATAATTAAAAATCAGTAAAATGAATTTACATTATTATGATTGATGACTAACATCATCCTGATGGTGTAAAAAAAGTGTAACTTTTTACGTGCGTACGAACCAAAACAGTATTTTGTTTAATAATGAAATGATATACGAATTCTCAGTGATGAAGACAATGCCCCTTTCTCGGCGTATCCAGGCATTTTGGTCATTATGTACAATGATACATAAAAGACTAAACTATTAAATTACAAGCAATGTCCCTCTGCATGTACACTGCATACAAATATCGAACTTTTCAATCAGAAACAGCTTGGTTTTCGGTATGTATATACATAATAAATACTTTGGTCATACACCACGCATGTATTTGCTTATTGTAAGAACAAACGTAGCGATAATATGGTAATTTTTTTTATTGTTTTAATTCCGACAAACTAATAAATGCAATACGAATATAATACTATACGATACAAATGGTTGAAGGATTTTTTATACTACTAATATAACAAACAAGCATATTTTTTAACTTTTATAGTTTTAACGTTTTGGCCACAATCTCACCTGGTTTTAAGTGACGATGTGGCTCAAGATGGTAACACACTAAGCCTAGTGGAAGACTGGCTCTGAAGTGCAACTGCCGAAACACGCCTATTGGTTCTTGGCGACAGATTTTCAACTTGAGGGTGGTAGCTAGCCAGGCGGACATTAGAAAAGGCCCTTCCATCATTCTATGGTTTTATGACGATGTTTTCCATCACCGAAAGCTCAGGCTCATTGCAGGGATTCGAACTCATGCCGATCGACGCGATGTCCGTACAAGCTACCGCTGAGCCATCATTGCTTCATACTGCCCGCCTGATGGTAAGCGGCTATCGTAGCCTATGGACGCTTATAATACCACAGGTGTCAACTAGCGCATTGCCAACGTTGAACCCTCCCTACCTAGAGAGGATCTAGAAATCATATTCATCGCAGAAACACAACACAAATTAATTAATTAATTTGGCTGCGATTTTCTGTAGGGTGGAGGTATTAATGCAATCTGACTATACTGTAAGCCAAATGGCCCTGAAGCTACAGACGGCTTTGACAGCTTCACCGGGCTTGGGGTGGAGGTATCCTACCATGTAAGATGTAGAAAGCGAGAGAAAAGTACATATTATAGAGATAAGAGACGCTCCCTTCTTTCTGTCTTCATCAATATTGACAAGATTAATAGTTTTGATACAAAGTTAGTTTTTTCATAACGCGCTTAAACGCTTAATTCAATAAATGCATTTCATCTGATGTTAAGGTATACCTAGAACCGCGGTGACATCTAGCAGATTTACCAAACGAGAGTCACCGTCACTATAACATAATTTATGTGACAGTTCTATTACCACAAATTTGCAGGTACCTTGTGTAAGCGGTAACATTTCTCAGGTCGAAGTTTCTCTCTGCAGTTGTTATCATATTGGTAATTGAAAGACCAATCTGGGGGCAAGGCATGAATGTAATTTTACATGACTTAGCTGTTGTTGCTATAAACTCGTGGCTTAAGAAAAGGGAAGTACGTAAAGTAACAATGACTCCTACAATAATTTCAACGGCACAAGTCATGTACATTTTACAACATATAATAAAAATATTTTAATGTTATTGTCGTATCATTTAATTAAAATGCTTTTGGTTCATATAATTAGACACAGTAGATTCTAAAGAATGGAATTTAACGAGAAATAGATACGCTAGATTTTAGCAAAACTTTCGTTTCTTATATCCAGTTTCGAGACTTGGCTTTTTATGAGATTCCACTACTTTTTAGAGACAAATTATCTGAATCGAGACGGCTTGTTTTTTACAGCATGTTTTTTTTTTATATAATTTACTGCGACAGTGAGTACTTAGCAACTTCATAATAAAATTAAAAATTACTCGTCCAGTCAGTCGAACCAGTCACAAAGACATTACACAATCTTGCTAAATCGTGCTTATATGAATCAATTAATAATATTTATTGATAATGTGGAGGATAATACGGAAAAGTAGGAGAGATGCATTCATTATCGTTCATTTATTGGTTGCCACCCTTAAGGGACTGTTGTAAATCAAACCCTTCAACCAGGAACATAACAGCGCGATCTTCTCGGTTCGAATAAATGTAGCGGTGATCCTTCTGATCACCAACCTTACCACAATTACCAAGCTTCACCACAATTACGATCGTTTCATGAATTTGTACAATATTATACCGTATTGTACTACCATTACCAGTAAACAACTTTGCTCCTGCTCTGGTAATTATGCTCCAATCCCAGAAAAAATATTTTCTTATCTATGTCAAATTTATTTTAAGTAATTGTCAATTTCTGAGCAATATCGATAAAAATAACTTTATGTAGAAACACTGATACCGAATTTTTTAAATCAGGTGTTTCTGGCAGAATAGTGTTTTGTTTTGTTGCTAAATAAAAATAAAATCTAGAGAAAATTTGTCTCCATCGTCAATTTCAAAGAAGGATTGAGGTAAGAATTATTTTATTAAGTAGTAGTACATAGAATCTTCTCACTGTAATCGGTAATATTTAATTGATTTACATAATCCTGTTAAAATCTAACCTTTTTCCCGCACGGTGCCTACTATGCACAACATAACGAGGTAATTTTGTTCCTGGAGACTGCGACCATATTTTTATGATATTTTGTTATTTAACCGCTAATCTACTTTGATTTCACTGTATTCAGATATCATGAGAAGAAACTACAGGAAAAAGGCTGGTTGGAAATATTATAAAAACTATACAGAGGAAACTTTATGCTTGTGAAACTTTAACTTTATCATCATCATCAACCTATATTAGTTCACTGCTGGACATAGGCCTAATAATTAATTAACTTTATGTTTAGCTTCAATAGAGAACCGAGATTTGACCCAAACGCCAATGAACAATATAGTAATCCACGTAGGACAATAATTAACCACTTAAAACTGTTACGATCTGGGAAGCCATCTGGGCCATCTGCTGCTCCAACCACACTTACTGTAGACGAAGAAGCTTTTTATTCGTATCGTGCATAGAAAATCTAAGCGAATTAAGTTTTCTTATAACTATATAGAACGAACGAACGAAGTTTTTCAAAATCGGATTACATTGTAGGTATGAGTATAAGTTAAAATGAATAACAGGCTGATTATTAACTTGAAGACTGATTATATTAAAATATAGAGGTTAGAATAACTAATTGCTTGTTTTTTTTCTTTAAATAGAACTTTTGCAAATTTTGGAGTAAAGTAGTATTTAATATTACTTCATATACTTTGTCTGAAACAACAGACCTAAAACATTTAGCTATACCAGTTTCGATCGCTAACGTAACAGTAAATAGATATCCCGTATGTCATTTGGCCTTGACTCAAGGAACAAACATTCTGGTGAGAGTTACGACTGACAACACTCTTGTTCGTACGTGAGAAAGGGACATAACATTCCAGGGCACTTCCCACCGTTGCAAGAGTGAGAAAAAGACAAATATTTCTACAAGATTCCCGATTTAACAATGTGTCTGGTGCATATCGAATCTCAACCGGCTTTTTATCACCGAGCGACATCTCTCCGACCGGTTCCATTAGTGTGGTCAACAAGCTGAAAGTTCAAGTTTTAATTTTAAACCGTATTCAATTAATCCGTTCTTTTTTACTATACTTGTTCATTCGGTTTTCTTAATCAAGTTTTATATTTGGCTCGTTGTCGTTGTTGTAAAAACCTACACATTAGAAGCAAGCAAATATAAAATTTTTAGCTACCGATGTTCAAATTAACTCCGCGAGAGTGAGCCAGTTATTTACAGAACTCTTTATTAAAGTAACTACTTTATTGTCCAGGTTACTGTTTGTTGTAATGCAATACAAGAGCCACACCGCAATCTCCCTTATCAGACATTAGTTGACGACAGTCTGAGTATTCACTTATCAGAACTGAACCAATCGGATCTCATAGAACTCAATGTAGTCGTTACCATTAATCAAATAGCAATAAACGAGTTCTCTGGAAGCCGTTAAATCATTATCTAAAAACCACGTTCAATTCTTAGAAGGACTGCAGGAAAATCTATCAGCTTTGTTTACTTAACGACTCGACGCTGTATTATCATGTTGTTTATATACAGTTGTTTATCTAAGGCCTTTTGGTGATTGTTGAGTCTCGATATAAAGGTCAGTTCTTTCTTAAGAATTTTATTTAAGAAATAGTTAAATTTACGATATAAATGTATATTGATCAATATCTTTATGTAATCTGCTGTTTTGGAACCTGCTGCGATTTCAAAGCCCTCGGCGAAAGTGTTAGTGGCGGTGGGCATGGACCTTTAATGTAGAGTTATTGACTGCACTACTCAGGCAAACACAATCGTAGTACCTAAAGAGTATGCGAAATATATACACAAATGTATTCTTTGGTTTGCGCCAAATATCATTTTGTAAAAAAATAAAGTTGAAGCATTTAAACTAAACCCAAGTTTGAATTAATTTGCTGATTTATAACGTAGATAAAGTATTTTCTGAAGAATCACGATGCGGGATCGACATTATCATAACATACAGTTCCTGGAACTACACTTGAGAAATAACCCTTCATTCTCCGCTTAACGCGTTACGATCTTCGACTGCATCTTCACAAGTATATAAACCTAACTTTAACTGCATTACAATTTTTTTGAATTTAGCCAATAATAATTAATTTCTGAGCAATCAAGGGCCAATTTTTCCTTACATTATCTGTCAAAACTATTCCTTATATAAAATTATCTGACTATTGAAAAATCCGCTTTTAGAGATATAATCTTGAAAAATAAAGTATTATAATGGCTTTTTATCCTTTATAGCTCAAATTTCATTTACATTTTAGGACTCAATGGTTTACCAAACATTACTGATTTGGATTGTCGACCATTACATTGATTATTTATTACTGAATTAGTAAGCTGTTGTGTGTACAATCATGATGTTTTACTTCTTTATTGATTTTTTTTTAAAACAATCTTAGACACTTTCCTTTAATTCCTAGCTAAATCAAAACATCGGGATACAGAACACACACATCACACAAAAGTCTATTCTATGTTTGAATCGAATGAGATCTCAATACTTGACGTTACTACCTATGCGTCACGAGGCATAAAAAATAAAAATGTGCGACTACCTACTTTCTTTCAATGTTTATTATGCCCGACAACAAAAGTGTGTATAAACAGAAATCAGCCAGTATATATCCAGCTACCGAAAAGCTTAAAGGTCGGCATGATAGTGTCGAAAGGCGATGGATTGCCGATATCTCGCAGCACGCAATTGTTTTTGGATTTTACTATGCTTGCCATCAGGCAGTATCGACACTTGGCCATGTTAAAAAAAACTATAAAAAAGGGAAAATATAATACAATGAAACCGGTTTTTTTATTCATTTTAAACCAGTAATAATTATAATATTAAAAATTATAAAGTTTATTTTAAACAAAGCATCAGTGTTTAAAATTCTCTCTAACGTCCGACGTAATGAAGTTCACAATTTCAAGAGAATTTTGTAGAAATATAATATACGTAGCCTACATCATCCCGTTCGTAGGGGGCAGGGGCGCGTGCCCGACCAGCTGATTACAGACCGACCAACGTAAAAAATCTCACAAAAATATTACCATTCAAAAATAAACTTTAAAATCTAACACTCAAACACTATATTCCATCCAATACTGATCGCGACCCTAGATAAAATCATATTCAAGCTATTTTTAACTCTAACTCCATTTTCTTACAATACAAAATCTAACGGTATCCATTCGCACGATGCACGTCAGTCAGCTGCAGAATGAAAATATGCTTTTCCGAAATTGTAAGCTTTATAACAGTCGAGTTAAGGACGTTTTTGATTTGTAAGTGAATATAACGAGATAAATCAGAATGGATATTGTGCATTTCACTTGGTCGGAGGCCGCGGCTGGTGCGCGCCTAGCGATCAACTTTAGCTGCACATTCGGGTTATAAAATTAAGATATTTCGTCATTTCTACTTACCATTACGACGTACTTCTTATAGGATAGACAGTGTAGTCTGTAACATGATGGATATGTCGTATTGTTAGGGTTTTTTTATAGCCTACCCTTTATCACCCTACCCGTAAAAAAGGCTCTATCTTTAGCTCCGTAATAGGATTCATAATACACAAGAAAATATATTGTGTATTGAAATAGAACCCGAGCCCGACTCGGACTTCACCAATTTTTATTGGTTTAATTTCACTATCTGCTTGCTATACAGGCAGAATGGCCGTAGATTTTCTTGGTGCTCAATACAGTGGAATTTAAGAGAAACTGTGATCTTGTCAATTTACTTGTAGATGTCACGGCGGAATTCGGTAACAGGATACGTAGTAAATTCCGAAAAAAGATTTGCTTGAACGACTCATTATGACGGGTTTTACAGTAATATGCATCCTAGAGGAAAAGTGTCACAACAGCCGCCGCTTTATTTAGTAGCTGGCACTGCAGACGTTGTTCTGACCTTTCCAATTATAGTTAATGACTCGACCACAGCGCTACTTATTGGATCCTAACATAGCTATGAACCATGCTCTTGATAAAACAAATCATGTGAATATGAGCTCAATCGATCAAGTCGTTCAAAAGTTACAGAATCAATAACATACACACACAAGATCTTTATACATATATAAAGTAATATCTAATAGTTTTATTCCTCTGATTTGATGATTCTTATAAACATGAAATCGAATATTTCTTCAATACGTCATTAGACTCCTGTAAAAGTTTTAAACGTTATCAAAATTTTAATAGATTTGACCATATTTTATGAAACCAATCGTGTTAGGACCAGAGTTAATAAGAAGTCTATAAGCAAAAGTTGCAAACGCGAATACAATGTAAAAAGTCGTTAAATTTCTAGACAGTTCCGCTTACGCAGCAACGAGTATCAGCATCTGTTAGTATCAAATTATTACTAGAAGTGATATCTTGTAGACAAAACTATAATTCACATAATGAACTACTTTATAAGTACATAGACATTATAGTTTTGTTGCTTCTGTAATCAGAGACTTCATGATGTCTTACTTGCTAAGAATAGGTAGGTCTGTCACTGTGACAGAGCCTATTTATCCAGAAATACTATTAAGTTTATATCTGGATTAACACACACTTTTTATCCCGGTAAAATAAAGTCTGAAGTCCATGCAGACGAAGTCGCGGTCAGAAGATAGTAAGCCATAAATTATATTTTGCATCCAACAAACTTAAAGCGGTAACGGATCCCGCTCGCTCGACATGGGTTTGAAACTTGAGTCCAACAATGAGCTCAGAGTTTTTAGTGAAGGAAACGTGTAGAGAAAGCATAAGTATTTCTAATATACGTGTAGCTAGCTACAAAGTTCACGTCGGAAATGAGTCGCCGAACACATATGGGAATATTCCTAAAACTGCACTTGAGATCCAGACCTCATTTTAAGTTTAGCGTATTACAATCACCGGCTCCATCGTCACTTCATTACTAATGGACAGAATGAATTAAAAAAATACCGCGTTTTTCTTTTTTTAATTCGGCAGAAAAATTGAATTATATTGCTCTACTAGCTGTGCACGTGGCTCCCCTCGCGTGGACTAAAGAATGCTGTTGGTCGAGTGCACGCGCGAATTGTGCTGCCTCAAATATACTTATTGTGGGTGATCCTTGGAAGATATATATATGCTTTCGCAGACTTTTTGTAATTGATATATCTCTCATGTTTTACTCAGCGTAAGCCATTGAATCGCCCCAAAAGCGTCTTTTTTTCGAATTGATTCACTATTATCGTCAGTGCTTATTTCGTATGTTACTTTATGTAACAAAATATATACTATAACCTGGCCAGATAACATATCTATGAATTAAAGGAATAACCATTTAAATAGTATTAGTGATTTTAGCGTAAAAAGAACATAAATAGACAGACAGAGAGACGTTAAGTTTTGTAATATGTATATAATAGAAGAATATGTAGGTACTACGCCGACGAAGGTTTCACCTTTCTCTTGTACTATTTATATCATAGACAATTTGTTTAATTTATACCTTAAAGTGGTCACCTCAAACCTAGCACCAGTTTGGGAAATATTCCAAAACTCAGGCCAGTGTGGTTATTTCTTAATTCTTTACAGTTTTTGCGTGTGGCCACAATCTCGCCTAAAGTTAAGTGACAATAAAGCCTAACACGCAAAGCCGGAAGGGAACACACACACCTATAGGTGCTTGACGACAGATTTTCAACTTGAAGGTCGTAAACCTAGCCAGGCGGGCCTTAGAAAATGCCCTACCACCATGATATGACATCATCACGATGTTTTCCTTCACCGAAAGCTCATGACTCATTGCGGGTACTCACATAGATCGACGCTATATCCGTACACGCTTCCACTGAGCCATTAGTATCAAAATATACCTTTTTTAATATAAACGACAAAATAAATATTATAGTGATTTGTTTTGAAATCACGTTTAAACTTTAGTAATATTGATGTTGCCTTTGCGTAATTATTACCAAGCCTGATTTATGTTGTTCCATGACTTTAGCGCAATATTGTTTTCTTTTTCAGTGACGTCATAAAAGCAATCGAGGTCAACGATTGGTAGACAAAACATATTTCATTATGGCATAATAAGTACTAAGCAGTTTTGGAGCGATGTTGGCTCAGTGGTTACGTGTTTGGACACCGCGTTAATCGACGTAGGTTCGAATCATACAATAATACTGGACTTTGGGTGAAGAAAAACAACGTGATGAAACCATAGCATAGTAATAAGGCATTTTCTAATGTCCTTCGGGCTAGCTATCACTCTCAAGTAGATGTGTGTTCCGGCAGCTGCACTTGAAAACAACTACCTTCTAGGCCTAGTGTGTTATGACCTTAGACCACGTTGTTATTTGTAGATGTCAAATCTAGAATTTGTAGTGAATCTGGCTTTGAAGTGAAGCATTGTACTTGACATCAGATATTATAAAAAATAAAGTAAGAAGTATACAGGAAAAAAATGATGATGGAGATGAGGTGCAGTTTATATACTAACCTAATCTATTTATTTTCTTCAATTTTCATTCGACTTTTTTACTTTTAATGTTATGGATTATGAACGACTACAAAATACGTTCTGCATTTTACATTGTATTTTCTTATTTTACAATTTTTCCGTCTAAACACTGCCGGGTAAGTGCAAAAACATGTCCTCGGATCTGTTCCTTTTTTTGTATTCTCTCGGATAAATGATTGCGATGCATTTGATAGTAAATGCCAAGAAAATGGGTGAGTTGTAGACATCAGATCGATACTCTATGGTGGGATTTTCTTTACGTGTATTGTAGTCAGATATCGTTGTAAAATTAATGTAAGAAAACAGACAAACTTAAAAATATTCTTATGAAATAGCTTTAAATTATATATTTAATTATTTATATGATAATTTTGATAAATTATTATCTATTCTGTACATGTTATAATAATTGAATGTATGTAAAATTAATATCACTTTGTTAGTGCTTAAATTGAAGGTTTTTTTTACATAATTATAAAATTCAAATACATTGTATACAGTTTGAGTGTTAAATAAAATTTAATTTAATTTAATACTACCTAGATGTAAAGACGTTTAAAACTTTCAACAAATCCATTAATAAATCGTTAAAGAATATGTAACCATAAGTATAAACAGGAAGGTATTCCGAGTCCTTGTGGGAATTTTGCTTGGAACATTTGTTATCTAATGTGAAATTGTGCACTATTCTTTTATACTCTTTTTAAACTTGCACATTAAAATAAATTATTGCATATATATTCATCCACATTTCAAAGTACATCCACACACACACACAATGTATTTGGGGTGACTTAAAAGTTATATTTAGTATCAGAAAACTTTATGCTGTTTACATTTGACACTATTTTTATTTTGCGCATAATTTTCAGTACTTGGGTGGAAAATAGAATAACTAGCTTTATATAAATGTTTGCCTATATGTTCCAATACGAATTCCGCTACAGTTATTGAATAGATTTTTTTCCTGCTTTCGAAAGATCAAACAAATTATCTCAGAAATAATTTGTAAATAACAATACGTTTTTACTGTGCTGGCTATGGAACTTTGTTTTTATTTTGCAACACGGGCAAAGCTGCCGGTGGAAGTTAATATATATCTAGCACTTTGCATAAAAGAGAAAGTTATTTGAAAAGTCATAAATTATGGAGTTTCATTGAGAAGAAACAACCGTTAGACCCATTGATACGGAGATACGGTCGGTTCGAAGTTTCTTCTGACACATTAACAGTATAAAAAAAACTAGCTCCATATCTTAGAACTACTCTCAACTATGATGTAATCGGTGTGAGTTAACCAACAGACGTAAGCTTCTAACAGCGTAGTATATTTGTGTGATATTAAGAAAAAAACATATTTTATATTCTATAAGTTAAACTTATTGTAGTACATATAAATTGAAAAACAATTAAAAAAAGAAATACGTAAATGTCCAAAGTATTTAAAATATAACTAACACGTTGCTGTTAGATAGATTTACTAACCAGTACGTTAAAATATTTTAATTTGCTTTGAATAAATAATTAATTTTCTGTGTATTTTTTTAAAGTCATACATCTTTTGGCGCGTTTATTAGTTAGTAAAATTGAGAGCTGCGCAATGATAATAATGTAAATTCATTTTATTAACCATTTTAATTGTGCAAAAATCATTTAATGATGTTATAAATAAACATTATTTGAATTTGGTTATCATTGATGGCTAACTGTATGTTTTTAGCATGCGGGTTAAAATTGTTGGCCTTATTTTTGTATTGTTACGCCAGAGAATTACAACTTCCTACGCGCGTTTATAAGTAAACACATTTTTTTTAATAATAATGTAATTCAATCTTTTCACTATATTAACTACATTCTTATAGCGACCGGGCCGCGGTGCGATGTACGTGCACCTCTGCAAAGTTATAGATAGTTAAAATTAAAGTTAGCATATCCATGATTCATCTTTGGCAAACGTTGAGACAATAGAAAAACACAATTATTTTAACAATTATAGCAAGTTCATTTTATTAGATATTTTTTACTTATGGTGATATGAAATATTATGGTATATTTTTATTGTGCTTTTTGTCGTAGTTCGCGGAGTCACGTCAAAACTTGGCATTTTTGTTGTGAAAACATACGACCGCTCCCCCAAGACAAATAAAACCAATTACTAGGCGACATTGTAACGTACGGTTCGACTGGTTCTTACTATACATATAAGCCAGTGGTTAGAACCTCCCTATACTTATTGACGCGTCTTGGTTATTATTGTAACACGGCAAAGTGACTGCACTAGTAAGCAAAGTATAACTCAAAAACAACAGCGGTCACCGACAGACTAGCAATTCATTGATGGTCGTCGCTGTCATGCCGGCCTGCAAGCATCTAGCCAACTGGATTTACACTGGCTGATCCCGAAACGCAGCAAACCGAAAGAGTCATGTAACGGATTTATCATCATGTCAATCGGATATAGATCCCCACCCTGCTAAGTTCCTACAATCACGTCTGCAGCGCTCGTTAAAAGCGTTTTAACACAGAACCCATCTTATACGTGTCAATCCAAGCCAACGGTTAAATACCGTACCCGTGTGAATGGAACCATTCGTATACCTACTAGTAATTATACATGTATTACTTTGTATCTCATATGAAGGTATTTAAGATGTCATCAATTACTGCGCCTCGGAAACGCAGCGGAAACACTGTTTTTTAGATAATTAATTAAATAATAAGTATAAATGCTAAAGCCCGTACTAATAAAAATATTGTGCTATCTGCAATTAAAAAAATTTACAAACATCAACTGACTTTTGACTTTAGCTTCACCCGATGTGTACCTATCGGTGTTTATAATTCAGTCTTTTTTTGTAAAACCTTATACAGGGAAATCAAATATTCAGTATAAGCATACGGTCAACTACAACCAGTAGCACAATCCTAACCGAGGTAAGTAGTCACTGATAATTTGCTAATCCTATGGAACAAGTCGGTACGCAGTTTTGCCAAGCGCAAGCGTCAGTTTGGACACACCAATGGGAATTTTTTAATGACAAAAAAGGTTTGTACACATATAACTTTTAATAGCTTAAAAATATGTAGATAATTTCATAACAACAGAGGCACTCGCAATAACTACGCTATTATTTTATCATGAAATACTTGAAATAAACTGCTTTATGCAACTACAAATTACGGTGTAGTGTCTTCTCGCGACTATACAATAGATTTCATTACAGGTAACATTATAGGTAACGTAAGATTTAGGTGGTCAGAAGAGTAACACATCTCTAGACAATCAAGTTAGTAAACAAACCAACCCGCACCCCGGTAAATGATACAGACAACAAACCAGATAGATAAACATGGTGAGCCAATTGGGTGCTTCTCGTTTCTGGATTAGTTAATTCATATAAAGCTAATGAGTTTCGCTTGTAAACTTTACAAGCCGCAACCTTCACGGCAACAGTCGATGTTATTCTAGGATTCTACTTCATTTGCCATCAGACAAACGACAGTCATTTTGCCAAGTTAGGACTAAAAAAGAACCGAGCATCACTCGCACCCTGAGGATTCCGTACTGATTACATTAGATACTATCTATAAAGTTAATATTTCAACTACAATAAATAATCAATATTTATGTTATGTTTACGTGAAATAACAATATATGAATTGTATGCGTTTGCGGCCCGCCCCCTGATTACGTATTTTACAAGAGCAAAGAGATAGCAAGCAATAAGCGCTAAATATATGCTTCGAAATTGCAAATTGGTTATACGTAAAACCTATAAAATCTACCAAACACAATTAGATTTTGCCATTTCGAAGTAAATATTTAACGATTTCTGCTACCACTTTACGTTACGAAATACGTCATAAGGGGGTATAACTTCTAGGAGTGGTTTCAAAACTGTAGGTTTTGATAATTTCGATATACCAAATTTATATTATAGACTATATATATTTATATTATATAGATCTTGACACACACACACAGACAACATAAGGATCTTTCAAGGGTTCCAATACGACATCCAACACGTTAAACGTTTAACGCACATTATCGGTATAATGTGCGTTATATATTTATATTTATAAATATATATTATATATATAAATATATATTTATTTTTATATTTCTATTTATATTTTCGCTCACTGGAGCGAGCGAATACTTAAAACTTTTAATATGAAGGATTGTATCTTTTTATTACGTTAACCTAGAAACTTTACCTTATTTACAGATATATGAGGTCATATATATAGATAGTATTCGATATTAATTTCAACTGTATACATAGAGCAAAAAAACAGAAAACGGAATATAATTTTATTGCATTATATCTTGACACGGTATTACAAATTCATTATTTTCGGATGTAGTGCTTAACTTTTTTTAATAGACCTCCCTTCGTGCCAAATTTCATTACTATTGGTTTGCGGAAGGACCCTATAGGTTTTGATAACTGGTCAATGAGTGCGACTTTCAGACTTTTATTATGAAGGACTGTATCTATTGTGTTAACATAGACACTGGATTTTTTACAGCAGCATGAGGCTATAGACCTTAGTATATTATATTAATTTCAACTTTATACCTCAAGTCGAATTCGAGAAAAAAGATCTTGACACACACAGACAGACAACATAAGGATTTTTCAAAGGTTCCATTTTTTCATTATAAGGCATGGAACCCTAAGAATAACAATTATCATTCGCACCAGCGCGAGCCCAATGGCAACGTGTCACCAATCGTTTGCTGAAGTGCTACCATTACACTGGCAGATATATTACGACCGTACAAAAATATGAGGCTTTAGAGGCCTTGGAGTAATGACTCGTAAATCAAATGAAACTTGTAATATAATGATACACTTTATGGAAAACAACCACTGAATAAAAAGGATAATATGACACCGTTCATTCACAACTAAATCGCAATGCAAGCCTCACTAAAATCATAATACAAGAGTCACAACACGAGAGTACCAAAAACTGTTTTTTTTTATCTAGTAGGTATGATAGATATCGTACTTACTTATGTCATGTACCCTTAAGCCAATCGCAAAAAGATTATTTTTAATAAAAAGGTGTGTGTGCGATTCACACACGATAGAAGTGAACCTTCATTTTAAAAGATATTTTATATTTTATTTAAACAGTGTGCAATATACATACACACCGACATTTGCTCTCTCGCTCTGGCTCACACAAAGAGGAGAGACCGATAATGTGCGTTAAACGTTTAACATGTTGGAAGTCGCATAAGAAGTTTCACTTCAAAAAAACATTAACAAAGTGAGAACCATTCATAGCGTTTTATTTTCGAAGTGGCAATGGTCAAAGACGTAGTATTTTATAGGCCAAGTAATAAGTTATTGAGGTAAATACCTAGCTGTAGCCTAGCAGTTCCGCAAAATTGAGAAATTGACATTTCATACGGGGGCTATACGTATAATTCACGTGAAATAGGTATTGGTTAGTACGAACCTTATCAAAAAATTGAAATACACCAATACACGCGCAATATCCAGGCTTTAATATTATTGCAAACCAAAGCCAAACCATGCAGCAAACTTTACTTACGGCAATAGTAAGCAGAAAGATACCAAATTTTTGATTCTCTTTTTTCCTATGAGGTGTTATCCCATCTCATGAGCTTTCTTATAAATACTACCTATTATAAATAAACAATTGTCTATGGATTTATGAATTATTATAATCATTAGAAAAGAGATGAGAAGTATGGCTACCTACAATGAGCCTAAAGTTACGGGTGAAGGAAAACATTGTGTTGCGTAGGGAATTTCTTAATAATCTTCTGATTTTGGTAACTTGTTTCCAGTTCAAAATTTCTCATCAAACTGTGTTAGTATTATCTATAAATCAGTTTCCAGTTTAGGCTTAGACTGTTACCTTCTTTGTCATTTGTCGTCATGTATAATCGTAATTAATGTTTGTACACAACACGGTAAATAGTTTTGTTCATAATACTTCTCAATAGGAAGGGATAATTTTCACACCTGCCGAACAATTATTTCTTGAGGACGAGCCACTTCAAAGGATCATAATCTTTCTATAGCGAATTATATGTGATGGAATTTGACCACGTTTCTTCTGTGGTGATTCCATGAATAACGCACATTTTTCTTCCTAAACATGGTATTACGCACTGGCTATCACATATCAGGCTTTCCAACTTAGTCTTCTGGAGTATTATACTTTCAGTTACTGATGTCCAATAGGAGGACCATTCTTTTTGACGTTGCTGATACAGTCTAAAGTGAACACTTATAATCAGTTATTCAGCAAACACTTTGCTACTAATTTTAACGTACTTGTGTTACATTTCGAAAAATAGAATCTTTCAGAAACAGTCTAACATGTTTAGAAGTCATCCCACAATCTATATGGCAAAAAAATTGAGATACATTATCGAATAAACAAAAGTACAAACGTCATATTTAATAATATAGATAAAGAGCAGATAACTCATTTTTAGTGTATAAGATATACGTAGACTGTGTACAGTAGATATGAAAAATAATTGTTCATAAACGGGTTTCACAGTGAAGAACTATTTACACAATGATTCTATATATAATCATTTTAATTATATATCCTAATTTGATTACTTTAATTCTATATAAGTATACAAACCTAGAATTACGAAACCATAACAATAGGCAGACATCGTTGTAGTTTTTTCTAAACAAAACTGTGTCATAATGTGCTAACATTAGTTTTTTTACTGTAATAATATACGATGTTAAGGAAATGTGTAAGATAACATATTAATCCTAAAAAAGTTTTTACAATAATTTTAAAATTTTGGTCTTTTAATTGAAAAACCAGTAAGACTATATTAGATAAGTTTGTTTTCTAAGTTTAAAAAATATTGTCAATAACGGTTTTCCTAGAACTTTCAAGAAAGAAATACTGACGACGCATCGTGGACGGTTAGGCCTACAAGTTTGGAATGGCAACGATCCGATTACCGCCAGATAAATTTATATAGTTATAAAATGCATAAACATCAAAAGATAAATAAAATATAATAAAACAATTTGTTACCTTATATTCAGGTTTAAATCCAAATCCTCCAGGTAAATAGAAATCCAAAAAACACAATTTCACACTACGAACCTGAACTAAAAAAAAATACACTATGCACAAATGCAAGAAGAAACTGTTTATTTTTTATATTTTCAAATGTTCAACAAGCGATATTGTTACATACAGACACATAATGCAAATTGTTTCTTTTGTTATTTTAGTCACTAATAGTTTTATTACTTATTATACGCATTAAAAGCAATTGCGTTTAAAATATTCTACGTTTTACTGAATGTAAATTTATATGCACTTCTTAGCACTTCTTAGTTACCCAAATGCGAAATATAGTTTTGCTCGACTGGCATCACTTCCGCATCCCCAAAACAGCTGTTCGGGGTTAGTGACGACAAAAAATCGATATCAACCGGGATAGGAGAACCGTAAATTGCACACCACACAACTCTCACAACATAGATTACCGGTTTCACTATCCTTCAATAGATCTCATGAGCAATTTCTCTGATGGTGAACTAACCGAAAGTTTACAATGATTTTTAGAAAAAGTAATTAGAACTGAAGTTTAAGAAAACGATTTACATTATTTTTTTACTAAACAGCGAATACTGTAACAGTCACTAGTAATGTTTTGTTTATGGTGTATATATTGTCTGATGAGCACATTTTAGTTTAATGCAATCGCACGCGGTCGCGCTCGGTCGCGGACTGGCGTCGGTGCGCGGGGCGCGCGGGCAGGGCGGGGGGCGGGTCGCGGGCGGGCCCCACCAGCCAGCGCGGAATGCTATTGTAGGCGAACTTGCCCGGCACTTTTTTCTCAATTCTGGTCAAACAAGTTTTGTATACAACCTGCATTGTAAGGATTCCGCCATTCCCCGAACGAAGCAACGGTCTTTCTAACTTAGTGATGTGTAAGGTTTCGCTGAAACTTGAAAAACGAAAGACTTCATGCAAATAAATTTTATAAATATAATTGACGTCATGTCGTTAAATTAACAAAACAAAAAGACATTTTTTTCTTCGCAAATATGAAACAAGGAAAATTACTTATACTTATAGGAATCATACAATGGGATCCATAGTACGTACTCATACTCTTTAGTAACAAAATCCATAAACAAATTTCGTGGAACTAATAAACTGTTTTGCTGATATAGTGAAAGTATAGGTATATTAGATAATTATTTCCTGATTACTATAATATAAATCAATGAATATTGGCATTATGTATTTACTTTTAGAAAATTTCATGCATTTAATTTAAAAATGTGGTTCCTATTAACGTAACAAACGCAAAAAACCCATTTAAAATTTAAATTATACATGAAATTAGAGATGATGCAGGTAGACAGTCGACATCGCGACCTGAGGAATTCAACAATTCAAGGTTAGAAACTTTTAAACTTAGTATTTGAAGAGCGATAAACGAACTTCCACAATGTCGGATAGACTCGGGACGGACAGGGATAAAAACACAACGACTTCGCTAAGAACGAAAGGGAGAAGTGATGTGTTTTATTTATTGCCATATCAAGTTACGTCGCAGGTTTATAACGTACGTATGAAAGAGACGAATATACTAATATATTGTCCCTCTTGACCTTTTTGATTTCGTTGATCAGGTTTTATTTGGAAATTGACCTTTTTTAATTACATACTTGTCAAAAACAAGTCCTCGGTGGATTTTCTTTCATGGCACTAGGACATGGAACTATGCAATTTGTAAGTTACAGATAATTACACTTGTTTAACTACATCAATTCTATGTTGTTATTAATTTAAATTATTAATGAACATCAGGCATTTCACGTATGATCGAAAATGAAAATAAAAACTAAAATGAACCAAAAGCGATTACAGTGTGATGTGTGGCAACGGTAGATAATCGGTTTAGACTTGTGAGAAGATTAGTTTTTCTGTGAAGCATAGAGGAAATAAAGATTTCTCGGAAACCCATTTATAAAATAGAATATTAAAACCGATCTTCATTTTTAATTCTTATTTGCTATAGTACAATAATTGTTTATCACGCGATATAGGTTTAATTAACAAAATATATTTCTTATAAAAAGCATATTATTTTATGAACAGTATTATTTGATAAAGGTTGGGAATATATATTTAAATGAAGTATAAGAAATTTACTTCTTAAACTTAGTAAATTTTATGATCTTTAATAATCGTATGTACCTATAGTAAAATAATTAATGTGTGTCAGTAACAAAAGAAAAAATAAATTAAGCTTTCATTTTGAGTAACATTATTTTCGTATATTATAAAACTTATGTCTATGCATATCGAAAATTATTCATTGAATTACCTACTTATTTTCATATAATACCAACAAGACACTAATAATACTTTGTGACAATTAGAAGATTTTAGACAAATATGACTCTAAACTCATGATTACACACTGTGAGCAGTTAAAGTAATTAAAAAAAAAATATATATTTTAGAAATGAAAACAAAAAGAAAACAACGAAGTAAAATGGCAATATGAGTATATTTTTATTTACAAAGGCATATATATGTATATTTTATTTTATTCTATTGTATATATGTATATTTTGTAAGGCTGTTCAAGAAGATATCTAGATCTAAGGCTTTAGAGGTAGTATTATAATGTGATAAAGTTGTAATGAATGGAGAAAAAGCCCCAAAGTTCGTTAATGATTAGTAGCAAACAGTAGCAAATAGTGTTCTACTAAGTGATCTAAATAATTAGACTAATTGTTCACCGAGCCATCATTGGATAACACGAGTATATAGGTGAACAGTTTAACACTGTGACTTCGAGAACAGATGATAATGGAGACCAGATAATTCATTGAACACATGAAATTTAAATTAATAATTTAGATAACGTGTAATAAATTGTCTATTTTAAGTGTTATGGAAAAGAACGTATCTCTGTTTATCAGGAAATCGATTCTATAATCTACCATACCTATATCAATCAATAAAACGAAACAAAAATTATCCGTGTATAAAATATACTTTTAATCATTACGACATCTATAGATAACAGAACACTACGCAGATTTTTTTGAAAATTAAGTCACTTACCTAAAACTATTAAACCACTTTTGATGTTTCACGAAAAGTATATGACTTAACTAGGTCTTAACTTAGTGGGAATTGTTATTATTACTGCTTAATGCCTATATAAAAGCGTAACGATTTGTGGTTATTATTGCTCGGATTTAGTTTTTTTTTTTCGAACTGACTATACTGTTAGCCTTAGCCTGGAGCCTTTACGGCTTTTACAGCTTTACCGGGCTTGGGCTCGGATTTAATCCTACTACCTATATTAGTTACTCTAAAAATTACATTCAAATCGGTTGAGTTCAACCGCTCGCAACTAAGTTCGCAGTAATTATATTACAAAATATAATATGAATTCCAATAGTTTATAGTACTCAAGGATTATGAAGCTTATTAAAAAAATTTTGGAAGCTGATAACTGTGATTTTGATTAACTTCACCACACTAGTTTTTTTTACAAACTAATTTAAGTAAAAACACGACGACAAAACGCGAAACAACTTGAAAAACTATATGTTTGCGATAATAAAACAAAAGCTCAGAAAATACCTTTTTAAACTGCGTATTATGTAATAGTTTTATGTTTGTTGTCGCCAAAAAGTGCAAACTTGTTATACCTTCCCAGTTGTCTACAGTGAATGAGCTGTTCAATATTTTCTGTGCTTATATCTCTCCGGGCGCACTTCTTCCGTATCGTTGCAACAATAGCAGATGACGAGTTAATTTATACCGGAAACGTCACTGTTTTTGTTGTTTTACTATCATCCTGGTTACGGGATTACATCTTTAATGGGATTATTAAAACTGTATTTATTCAAAACTGACTAAATGATTCTCACAGCACTACCTGTGTATGTCAGTTAAAAAACAATTTAAAAAATATTATGTGTGCAACAGTTCACACGTGGCAGAAGTGACCCTCCAAAAATAATAATTTAAAAATATGTTCTTTAATAAATATTTTTAAATATCCTAAATCAGCAGGATTCGAACTATCGACGACTCTTGCGTACTGCGTATAAAGTTTGGTCGCTCACACCACTAGGCCATTCCAATGACGCTCATAATCATGAAAATCAGCACTTGCATTAACCGTGCATTATGTAAATGCATTCTATCTCATTCTCTCGTAGGCTAAATCCTATAGATGTATGTGGTTGTCTCTTTTTATTGTCGCTTTTTCGTTTCATAGAGTTTCAAATCACCACGGTGCTAAAGAAGTTTACACGTCAAAAAGGATTATTTTTATACTCGCACGCGGCTTCTTTCGTGTTTATTACAACATATAATTTAATTTAAAAAACGTAGCTTTCTATTGGTATAATTTTTTTTAGAATTGGTTCAGTATTTCCAGAGATTACCTACAACAAACATACTCACAAACTTTATCTGTTATAATAGTAGTATAGAGAAGTAGCCAACAGATATGCAGTCCCCAGATGTTTAGTGGTCACTGCAGCTTATAATTGTCTACGTTACGAAGTTAGTAGGAAATTTTATTCTTTTCTTCATTCTCTCGTGCGTTTGAAAAACTATTGATACAATGATTTCCCTAGTAAATACCCTTCTTCTCCCTCTTCTGGATTATACAAACTTGAACTTCTCTTAACATTTTTTTAATAAACTTGATCGTGTACTCTATAACTGTATCAGTTTATCTTCCGTCCTCGGAATCTTATGATTCTATAATTCTATGATCTTCTTTACATAGAATTTTGAATTAGCATAAAGTCATCGTTTTATTAATTTTTAAAACAGTGGCCGCTGATAGTTTTGTTCTTTCTACTCTAATACAGTAAAATCGAAATACTATCACTATATACTATTTGATCATTTATTATCGATTACTGAAATCAATTGAACACCATTTATATCGAATCACGGGATGGCTCGTTTCGTTCAATAAAAATCGAATTGTCGGCGTCGTCGGCTCGTAACCAACACGTTATTCAACAGTTTAACGTCAATTCCCAGTTCAAACAACCGGTTATTTAGTTGTAAAGAATAGCATGTCAACAGAACACTACGTGGAACTGATAAACAAAGCGGATGAAACCTGAATCTTATGGACGTGTACCTGTTTCTTCATACGTCTACACAAATCTACATGATACACGATTGATAAATTTCCGATGTCAAGGTTGGTAATTGAACACGTGAAGGATGCTTATATTCTACAACGATCCTGAGCCTGCAGTGAATAAGAATAACGCGATGCAGTCATAATATATATGATACATGATACATACAAGTTGTATGTTTTGAATAAACTTCATACTTGTAACTAGCTGTACCCCATATTTTAAGCTTATTCGATTGACTCTCCACCGCGCCGCGCCGTCCAACGCATCCGTGTAGTCTATCGTTGCTACACTTGCCTATATCTTGCTAGATTGCTTGACATTCATGATTATTAGTTTGTTTGATTGAACGCGCAAATCTCTGGACCTGAAGAATACATAAAAAGGTTTCTATTTCAAATAAGTAAACAGTTCCGATTTCCCTAAAACTGTTACAAGTTATCAAATCCTTTATACTCGTATATTTGTTATCTGGAACAGACGGAATGCCTTTAGTTGTGATTCCACAAAAACTGTTACCTAATTATTGTCTAATTATAAACAAGATAAACTTTACCCAGAATTATCTTGAGGCGTCCGTTATCAATCTCAACAGGTGGGCTCTAAGCAGAGCTAAATACAAGCTTTTATTTTATTTTATTTAACAATTTCAAGTATGTCTCTATAGGTAACCTGGCTCTTAACTACAACTTTCCTTCAAAAATTGTGTTACTTACGTGATAAAATATTATCGTAACGTTAAACTTCATTAGATATATGACAAGACCAAAATAAGTATGATTTATTTACCCACGAGCTATTGCAGCTACCGCGACAATATGAATCATTACATTCACTAACATTGTATAAAAATAACAATAGAAATAGGAATCGTCTCTTGAAAAGCTTAACAGCGTCCGCTCTCGGAAATCGGACGGGATGAAAGCACAATGAGTGACGCATTGACGACCATTCCAGCCGACAAAGACGAGACAAATCAACGAGTAGCCCCTCACCGTAGTCCGGATTCACTATTGCGATGAGGGATAAACCCCTACGCATTTTGTATTAGATAGTAATTTCATTAAGTACATCGTCAGGATTCTTTTCAAGCGTTCTCATCAGACAGCCAGTGTTACTTTGAAGGAGAATTCTGCCGCCGCGCTGTAGAGAAAAGGGGCGCATCTAACTAAATCACAAATTGAAGTAAAAAAACGGAGATCTTAAAAAAATGGCGACCGCTAAACTAAACAAGAAAATATTTATTTTGCGATGCATACACAAATATATTATGATAGTCTTGCCTTGGGAAGCAATAATTGATTATAATGATTATTATTCATAATATAAAAAACCATTTTATCTTTATTCTTAGGAAAAGAATAAACAAAAATAAGTCTTACTAGATAGAAAGGCATACCACAGTATTTGCGCCCTTTTTACATTATGATACATGTCTAGAAAGTATAGTCTGTTTGATAGAATTAATTTTCATTAAATGAATGGGCGTATATGGGCATTTGCATCCTTTTTTTGTACATTTTTAATATCATATAATAATTTACACTATACAAATGACGCTTATGCAAAAATTAGGATTTTTTTTGCTTGTAAGTACCTAAAATTACCAGTAGAATACCAATAGAACAGTATAGAATAAAGATACAGTCGAATCATCTGTGATCTTCTATAGGATGGAGGTATTTCACCAGTCGCGCTGCTCCAAGTGGAGAGAAATATCCTAATATGTGTGCTCTACCTCGCATTCCCTTTTTTAATGTATGATTTTCAAAAAGTCTAATTTAAATCTTTAAATCCATTTCTTTAAAATACAAATTTTAGTTTTTTGTCTCTTTTGGGTATTATAGAGTCTAGCTTAATTAGAAATTACTATATTATAAAGCCGTAAGTAACCTTTCTCACCCTTTCAATTTGGTATAGGTACCTTTTACTACTCTGTCAAAAAAGTACCGGAAGAAGATCAATAATGAAACAAATGTTAGTTATTCACTCAAATTTATTTTATCGCCTTCAAAGTATGCTCATTCAGAAACGATATACTTACGCCAACGAATAATACAATCATGAAAACATTTTTAAGCGCTTTTTCCGGAATTGAGTTTAGTTCATGTCGCGAATTCTCCTATATGTTTTCTACCGAATGAAAATGGGTGCCACGAAGTGGTAATATGAATTTAGGAAAAAGAAAGAAGTCGGCAGGAGCCATATGTGGTGAATAAGGTTGCTCGACAGTATTTGTGGAGTTTTAGGTCAAAAATTCGTTCACATGCGAAGGCACATTACCGTGGTGTAAAATCCAAGAATTTTCTTTCCACATATCTGGCCAGTTTCGTCGAATTTGCACTTAAATGCCGCATAACGCTCAAATAATATACTTTACTTACCGTTTGACCTTCCGGTAAGAATTCCGAGAGCACAACACCGCGATAGTCAAAGAAAACAGTCAACATGACTTTGATCAACTTTGCATTTCAAACTCGTAAACCCACGTATCATCATCAGTAACAATGCTTTTCATAAATGTTGGGTCGAAATTGACTCGTTCTAGCATTTCTTCAGCGACTCTTATGCAATTGAGTTTTTAGAGAAAATTCAGGTTTTGGGGCTAGCCGAGCGGCAACATGTTTCATACACAAGTGATTATTTAAAATGATAAAGATCGACTCGTGAGATACAGAAAGTTCTCTATCAAACTAGAATTAGGATTTTCAGTCACTATTTCTTTCACTTTTGTGATGTTAACTTCAATTGAAAACGTTGATAGCCAGGGCGAGGCAAATCTTCCAGCATATCTCGACCCTTTTTGAAGGTTTTTTACCACTCATAAGCTCATGTTTTTGATAAAATCGATTCACCGTAAGCCTGCTGTAAGATTTTCAGTGTCTCCGAACACGAAATTCTATTGGCGATGCAAAATTTAAGACAAACTCTTTGTTCGATGTTTTTGTGCATTATGAAATTCGCAATACACACTAGATAATTATGATCTAATTAAAAATTAAGCACTGTATTTAATCTAAATGACCGATGTAACTCAAACTCCGCGCCAAAATGAAAAACATAATATAAAATATGTCACTTTTGTCCTATTAAACTAACTGTAACTCCAAAACGGAAGCTAGTAGTAAAAACAAAAAAAATGTGCTAAATGAGCCTCTTTTTCCTGATTCTGAATATACAGTGGTGGTCATATAATTAGAAACACTTCTTATGAATACAGAAAGTATAATATCAACGTACAAATGTTCGTAAAAAATATACACATTCAATAATTAATAATCATGCAATAATATAGCCACTCAAATAAAAAACTCATTAAATGCATAAAATATAAAACATATCTTACTTTAAATTACAAAATGAGTCTTACACATGTAGGAGTTTATTTTCTGTTACTGGCCGCTTGGACGCCTAATTAGAAACATTTTAAAAAAGCATCCATAGTTCGTTCTTTTTTTGAAGTTGGAGAATAACATTTCTTTCATGGCATTTTCTATTATTTTGGCGGCAATTCAAAATTTAATCTGAATTTTATTTTGTTCAAAATTGGCAGAAATAAAGGTTTGTGACACGTCAACTAGGCAAATAATTGTTAATTTACATGTAGATCATAAGTGGGCGTACAGAAGAATAGCTGAGTATTTAAATTGTTCTGTTAAGAAAGTTTTTACTGCAATTGATCATTATAAAACGCATGGAACTGTTGAAAATGTTCTTAGAAAGGCTCGGCCAAGAAAAACCTCTCCCAGAGAAGATACGCTAATCGTTCGTGTTGCTAAAAAGACCCAAGTAAAGGTTCCAACCAGATTAAAAATGAAGTTGTTTCTCCTGATGACCCGAGAAACATCTCGTCAAGAGTGATACGCCGAAGATTAGTGGAAGCTAAATTGTTTGGAAGAATCTCTCGAAAGGTACCGCTTCTTACCAAGCAACACCGAGAGAAGCGATTAATTATTATTCGCTAAAAAAATATGTTAATTGTACGGTACGAGAATGGAAAAAACTGTTATTTTCAGATGAAACAAAAATAAATATGGTAAATTCCGATGGAAAGCACTATGTTAGACGTCCTGTAGACAATGCTTTTAATTATAAATACACAAGGAGTATAGTCAAGCACGGTGGCGGTAACATTAAAGTTTGTGGGTGGTTTTCCGGATGTGGAGTTGGGACCGTTCGGAAGGTTGAAGGTACAATGGATCAATGGCAATACAAAAATATCTTAGAGCACACAATGATTCTGATTTGCCTGTAACCTGGATCTCTCAGCATGACAATGACCCTAAACACACGGCCAATAGCGTCAAATGTTTCCTTAGAGAACAGCGTATATTCGTTTTAGACTGGCCAGCAAATAGTCCGGATTTAAACCCGATAGAAAATCTCTGGTATATTGTTAAAAAGAAAGTCTCAAACAAACGTAACACCAGTCAAAACGAACTATATGAAGCATTTGTTGAAGCATGGAATTCAATTTCTCTAGAAAAATGTATGAAATTGATTGAATCAATGCCACGTCGTTGCAGCGCTGTTATTGAAAATAAGGGATACGCCACTAAATATGAATTATAACTATTGGTTGGCTGTGGATAGTAGCTATTTCGTAAATAACACTACTAATTACAAATACTTAAAAAAAATTGTTTATTATACTTTTTTGTTGTTGTTTCTAATTAGTTGAACATTGCTGTTCATACCTTAAAACTGATTTAAATGTTTGTCCGTAATGTAATATTGGAACTGCACTTGTGTAATGGGATTTATATTGTTTTTCTAATAAATGATAAATCGTTGAACATATTGTTGTCGTATTTATTGTTTAATTTCAAAATAAAAACGATTGCGGTGAAGTATCTTACATAATGTCAAAGACCGTTGGTAGTGTTTCTAATTATACGACCACCACTGTATACATATAACTAAACTTTGCAAAAATTGGCCATGCACGCCTCTTTCTTTGGACGGTAGATTTTTTTATACTAGTAACTACCCTTGACTTTTTACGACTTACAATTAATAAATAATCTCAACGTAGCTTTCTATCAGTTAAAGAATATTCAGAATCGAATTTAAAGTTTCGGAGATTACCTCCTACATTGAAACCCACAAATTTTACCTTCTTAAAATAGTGGTATCGATTAGAATAAATACAGATTTGACAGTCTCTCTAAAGACTGTATAGAGTATTAAATAGTTCACACTCGATCATTTTTGAAAGTAGTTAACTTCAAAATAAATTAGAACATCCCAGTTACATTACTTCCAATACAAGACGTATGGGAAATAAATTCACACAGTAGTAATTTATTGGTATAATAAAATGAAATGTATAATATAAGATTTTCATGAACCACTCTGGTCAAATAGCGACAGGATATTTTATAAAAATCGCTTGTTAGAAGGTACCATGATATTTTATTGGCATGCTGTCAGGTAAGCACACGAATTGACGAGTTCTAACGTGACCAAGCCGGGTAGAAATTTAATTGAACCTAATCTATAAAATAAGTACGTATGATACCCAAGGCACCCTGGACGCTAAAACTTGCAAGCATCGTGTTTTCCTAACCGTAGATCTGATTTTATATAAACATACTGAGATTTATGTTTAATATGAGGTTTAGGTACATAAAATACGAATGTGTTAACGTAGATGCCGCGTTGTAACGAGGCTGGAGTGTGAATCATTTAATCTAGGACTAACTGTAGAAAAATAAATACAAATAGATAGGTACTATTTGGAACCCTTGCAGTTACATGAAAAAGGGAGGTATCAAAAGAGATTTGCAAAGATAAGATATATAGATAGAGACATAATAAATAGTGGTTCTCCATTTTTTTCACATAATCCTAGTAGGGACATAGCGTAAAGTATAGATTGGTAAATTAATTTAAATAAATTTCCTAGCTGACTGACTCTGTAAAAGTAGAATACATTACCAAATCATTTCACCGAGCACCTACTTTTAATAATAATTATGGTCAACATAACCGCAATTCGTTTAATTAATAAAAGTTATCTTTATTACAGATATATAGGTACATAATAAACTTCTAACTTTCGAAAAATATCTAGCGCGTTTTACTTTAAAATGTGATGGAATAACGTGGGAAAAATACCAGAAGTCCATTCCGATCGTTTTAGGTATGTGTAAAAAGTTATAATTTACAGATTAAACTTTTTGGTTTTTATTGCAGTGAGTAACCTGTCTTTACCGGTTCGATGAAAACACGGGAAGTGGGAAAAAGTAACAAACGCTAACGGCATGTTATTTGGACACGGATAGCTATTTTACTAATAAGTAATTGATTAATAGAAGTATAGAAAATATTTCTTAGGTTAAATCTCTTACCTCACGAGTGGTATTCGAGCAATTATAATTTAAAATAAACCTTAATTCTTTTAATTCTTGTATAAGTATAAGTGAAGCAAAATTTTTATTAAATACTTTGAGAGTACATGTATCGTATAGATTTAATTTTTTTACAACACGGTAGGTGGTGGCCAACTAGCATACGACCCGCCTGATGGTAAGCGGTACTGCAGCCTATGAACCTAGCACTACCATAAGCATTCACATGTGCGTTGGCGACCCTTTAAACCCCTATTAACTTCCCTTTTTACGAATGCCATACTGTTGTCCCCTGAGAAAACCTCAACAGGGATCACATTCCACATCCGGAGTGTTCGCGGAAGAAAATTCCTCTGAAACCGGACTGTCCGCGACCATTTAGGTTCCAAGGTGTGAGGATAAACTCCCTGACAATGGCGAGCGGTGCGATAGTGGAAGTGGAATACAGTCCATTAAAGAAGCTTTAGAAGACGCATATTTTATGAAAAAAGTTAATCATATTAATTTACTGGCCCGCAGCACCTAATTAGGTATTCATAAAAATTTAGATGTAAATATTTGAATATGTAAATAATCATAATACAATTAGTGGAAAGTAAAAAAATCGGTAATTTACGGTAATTAAGCTTTCAGATAGTTACTATTGCAAGACCTGACGGTTGTCGCGCGGCGGGAGGGAATCGATTCACATTCGGTTCGCGCGATGTTGCCGCTCTGAGCGTGTTTTGTTTAGGTTGTACGAAGCGGCAACGCTAGCCCGCTTCCCGCGTCCCGTCGGACATCAAACGTCATTCATAGTTATTACGAAAAGTTTTTCACTTATTATGTTAGTTTAGCTTTAGAACATGTTATAGAAATTATGGTCGTTTCAAATATAACTGAGCCTACATAATTATTAAAGAACGTTTCCTACATAATATATTTCTTTAATCTACAAGTTTTTAATAAAATCTTCATCACATTAAAATGGGTTACCTACTTTTCAAGAAGCAACCTCTGTTTCTGCTTTAAATTTGATTAATGTTTAATATTTGAATGCGTCTATTGCGAAAGATATTTTTTTATATTTTTCATTGAACATGTTATGACTTCAGATGACAGACGACATTCCTAACTAGACTAATTTAAATGTCTATCTCTAATAAGTAAAAAGATAATCATTTTCATTGGGGCTCGATTACAGCTGCACTGCAAATCTGGAGAGTATCTACCTACCTAGTAGAGAAGAAGACTTATGTCTACTGGGCAGATGCTTATTATTCATTTCAGGGAATTATCACTTAATTTATTAATATCGTTTTTTCGAATCTTATAAGTTCATTATAAAACAATTATTATAAACCTCACCAACGTGTGTCCAACTGCCAACGTTACATGTATCCTGCATATTAGTCTCAAATAACTTAACATTTTTTATTTATCCACTGACAGCGAAACATAACACTTGGTTTTTAATAAAGGATTAAGTTAAAACCGGCTCCATGGAGGTAAGATAAGATCGGTTTTTAGAAAATAATGCTTAGTAGCTCTCTCTATTCTTAGTAGATAGCGGATTATTTTTTAAGTGATTAGTATCATAATATTTATTTTGCTTGAAATCATATGGCTTTTGTCATAGCTGAGCAGGTGTATCGTACAGTTAGGGTTGCCAACCCTAATATATAATATAGTATCCTACTATATTATGGGTCCGATTACTATATTTCTTAAATAATATATATAGTACGCGAAACTACTATATTTTTATTGTCTTTTTGCCATCTACTATATTTTTTCAGAAAATACTTTAAAAAATACTATATTTCATATAAAAAAGTTGGCAACCCTAGATACAATCTGTGCTAAAATGGAATTCAAACAGCCTAACCACTCAGCCTGACTTATAAAATTTATCCGGACTTTGAAAACAAACACTAAAGTTTATTTATGTTGATTGATAAAAATCAAGAGAGGTAGGGCACAGAGAAATTTCTTCAGAGATATCTCTCTATTCGGGGCAGCCCGACTGGTGGAAAACCTTCACCCTACAGGAGATCGCAGCAAACTAACCTTGTATTCCAGTGGTGAGTACGGTTTCCAGAGCTCCTTGGGATAGAAGGGTTCAAGGTCGGCAACGCGCTATCGATATCTATGGCATTATAATTACTTAAAGCCTAACTTTTAAGTCTGCATATTGTGACAGGCAACTACGGAACCCTATATTTCGCTTGGCCCGACAAATACTTGGATTTTTTAAATTTAATATAGATAATTCATATACTTACATAAGTACACGTGTTTAGATAAATCGAAATTCTGATTTGCAAAAGTTGTTATTTGACAAAGAACCATCCCAAATTTTTAAGTTATTTGCCTTAATAAATCCTATCTCAATCGTTATCATTTCGTGGTTTTTGGTTGTGACAACACGAAATCAGGCAATTTAATCTTTTAAAACCATAAAATAATTAAAAAACTGTACAGAGATTATCGATAAGCATTAACACAAAAGAAGTTCAAACGGAACGAACTATTTACTTTGCCGTGAAAAGCCGTGACGTCATTCGTTTTTGCTAATATTTTGTATTTTAATAGATTTATGTTCATTTCGCTTTTAATAATCGATATTGATAGTAATAAGTAATTAAATTAAATTAGATTAGAATGTTACAACTTATTAGTTGGTAATTTTAATTTTATATGTCGAACGTCGCACCTTTCCGAAAACTTGCAAGGCCTTTTAGAGCTATTACATTTTTACATCCGTAAAGAGGATACTTTTACTCCGAGATTAACAGCCTTTGTAGGTCTAAAAGTATCTACGCGTCTGTAACGATTTTTATGATTTTCGACAGAGGAAGTGATAGTATATCTGTCGATTAGTACGATTACGAGCAAACGGCTGATACCGAGCTTTAAAGTGACCGACTGCTCCATACCCACCTCGTGCAAGGCAATCACTGCAACTGTATTTTATTGAACACCCCATTCCACGTTGTAATTTAATATTAGCCTCGATAAAAATATGTAGCGGGAATCGATTAGATTTGAGTTCAGATAAAAATAAGGGTAAATAAGTTATAGGGTTTCTGGATATTTTGTGATGAATCGTTATACTATTTTTTCACATTATATTATTCCGTCAATGTAATTTTGTTAGCGCAGAGACGATATTTTGAAAAACCTATTCATTCCAATAATTGAACTATATAACTTACCTTTTATTGAGATAAACAAAAATGACAGCTATTTTCTTAGGTGTTTTATAAATCGAATGTGGTAGATAATACAAAATGATTATGCATCATATAAAAAAATCTGAGAGAATATTGAACACTTAGACTATGATTTAGGCCAACTTAGGGTTGATAAGCATCCCGCGATTGTCGGGACAAACATCCCGTTTTTATGGTTATGTCAAAAACGTCCCGCGAAGCGAGCATGGCGGTCGTTAATTGTCACGTTTTGTTCGTAGCTCATACTATGGGATGGTGTGCTTTGAATACAAAAAGGAAGTGTGACTTAAATAATTGATCGTGAATTTAATTATTTAAATATCTATATAAATTTACATATTTCATTTACTTTTTTAACAAAATCTACCAATAAACCTCCTCAATTTGTGAACTTTATTTGTTCCTATTTTGGAGGCAAAATTTTGTTAGGTCTGGTTAGTGATTGACAAAATAAATGTAGGCACTAGAATAGTAGTAAATCACAATGAAAGCCATGCGCTATGTAGAAGTAGTTCCTGTTCATAGTGTGACGTGTAGTGTGTCATAGTCATTTGACGCTGTTTCTTTCGTGACAGAACGAAACAACGTTAGTCTCTTTCTCCTATATACAAATGTACTCTGTGGTCTCTTTACATCTCAATTTTGGGAACGTCACGTGAATAGAATATTTTTCTTATTATTCTTGTAATCTTCGAACATAAAAATAACAAGATAAAGGCTCCCTTGTTAAAACTATTCAGGGAGTTTTTGTTGCATCTTAAGATGCATGTTCCTGGTTATTATTTATAATTCATTTTACTTTTGCACAAGTTTTGCACGTAGAATTCCGACAAAATTACAAAATATAGGGCCAAATAACACAAGTTTATTCCATCACAGGACAAAAACTCCCACAGTTAGTCCCTGATGGTGTGTTATTACTTATATCAACTAAATTGGTAAGTTGGCTTACAGCCAAACCCTCAGCAATTTACGCACATGCTATTGTTCCTATCCTATTTTCCATCTTTCCAGTTTGTGACTACAGTTTTTGAGACGCCAATTTTCAGTCAGGGGTCTGCGCTGTAATAACGTTTTTCATTTTTAATGAATTTCCAGTAATTTCAGAAAACCATTCAACTGCGACAGTGTAAAAAATGTCAGTTTTTTTTTATAATCGTAATCGTATAAATAATATTTGGCACCGTACTAACATCACAGTTTTCCAGCGCTGCCTTATGTTATATAGGTAGGTACTTAGCAACTATTTACATGGCATACGTATTATATATTTATTATAACGTTTGGTTATATAATCACCAGATTGGGAAATTTGATCCAAGACAATATCACCCTATGCCTTGAAACGTGAGTGTATCTCAAATTTATCTACAGAAGCACACTAAAAAGTAGTTACTTGGCGGCTGATAAAATCAGCCTGAACTGGCAGCTAGTCGGCCGTAGCAAATTATCCTACCCTAACTACGAAAAGCTGAGATCATTGCAAGATTTGTAGCCGAGTCTGAATGTGCTACCATTATCCCACCATCGCTTTCAATCTTCGTCACATGTGAGTTTCACCCTCATCACGGGCTTAAATGTATGAAAAGGATTCTCAGACTTCCCTACCGTTTTCAAAATTTAATATAATATAATTAAACCTTCATATTAGATATCTCCTAAGCATAATGTTTCAGTAAAGAATCTTATATAATTAATAATTAAAAAACTAAACGAAAATTATTCAATCTCAAACATTTATATTTTTTGACCACAATTAATACTATCTTAATATATGATAAAGAAAAATGTACAAAATTTACAAAAAACATGATCGACATATACATTTCAATGGGTACAAGCATATGCGTACGTAATACATATATTGACCCAGACACCCACGCTACGGCCATATCACAACGCATTGAATTTTTGTTATCAATAATTTATTTTATGATAATTTACAAGAGTAGACTTCCATAATACTAGTAGTTCTGTGACATATAGTCTAATGACCACTGACTCGGATCAATACATAAAATTAGGCTTCTTTCAGAAATTATATTTCTCATAGTACTTTTTAAAAACAAAAAAAAAACTATATATTTTACATACAATTATTGTATAACTTAACTATTAAACCCGTCAAAATTATTTTTGGTATTACAAGCTGAGAGCTCCATATAAGCTAAGGCTGGGTGCATAAGTTGGCTAAAACGTTGGCCTCAACATTATTCGTCCAACGTGTGCATCGTCAAAAAGCTTTGGCCACAAGTTGGGGTAACGTTTTACCTTGCCGCGGCGCCACTCATCACGAATTACATATAACAAATTATAACAAAATTAATTCATGTTTGAATTATACTAAGCGCTATATAAGTATACAATTTTTAATTAAGTATGCATATAATACAACCAAGATTTCTCAAATCTCTTCAAATGTATTCATAATTTTAAACATTCAATTTAATGTTGACAATAAACAAGGATTTCGGCGTTAGTTACCATCCGATCAAATCAGAGAAACGGGTTATTCTTATGATATTTTTTTTGTATATTAAGAAAATAATTATATGCAATCGGGTTTGTATAAAAATATATATAACACGTTCTTTGTAACTCTGTAAATGTGTGAGTTCGATTTATGTTTTTCATTCATACTTATAATCTTTGATTATGTACACGTCATAATCAAAGCTTATAATAATCTACTGGATAGAGTTAGGTAAGCGTACTTGTGTTAGTGGCGGCAGTTTAACTAGGGCTTTAGAAATGGTTATCACTAATTTTTATATCTTTAAAATTAAATTTATTACGAAATTAAAAAGATTACGAGTCCAAATTGTTGTTTATTTTCTGTTTATGTTGTATTCATTAATTATTTCCGGTGCATATAAATGACTTTTCAACTTTAATATAACTAATTTAAATTAGATCCAAACTGTGGATATATTCTTGTTCATTATAATGTTGAAATCGATATTTTGATAAGCTTCCGATCAGATCAACCACGACCAGGATTTTTGTTTAATTAATTGCACTTATTGGTCACTATAATCCAGGAATTGAGATAAGTATAATCAACTACCACCATCATCAGATCCGGTTTCGTGGATGCGTAAAAGGGATTTCAACCCACATGAGAGGGGCTCAGTTTTAAATTAAAAAAATATATAAAATAACACGCCTCTAAAATATAAAGTACACACTAAGGAAGCACTTTTTTAATTTCTTCAATCTATTCACAATTAATATTCAAAATTAAATGATGCCTACATTTCTTTGTTGCCCTAAAGTGTTTAAATCCGGCCCCGAAACTCGAGACGCCGTGAAGCGCCGCGCCGATGCGAGTCAGGATGAAGGGTTTTGCTATAAGTCAGTATTATGGTGAACAACCAGACCCCACGGAACCATGAGAACAAGATTCAACTTGTGTTATTTTTTAATCACAAAACTTATGTACAGAACCCAAGTGTCCTACAAATAACCTCAAACAACGTCCAAGTTCTTAATATACAAATCACCCTCATTTTATACTTAATAGACTAGCATATCGTCACTTAACATCAGGACAGTTTAAACATTTTAAACACAAAAATCATAACCTATTCATCATATCCGTTTGGACCGTTACATTACCCATGGCTACCGTTTGAAGTTCAACTTATCTGACGACTGCTGCGCCGCGATTTCATTAAGCAACATATCTTGCATCTTACTTCTGACTACGAGCTTTCTAATCGGGTCCAACTGTCTTAGATACGGCGCTAGCGATTTGAGGAACATCACGTCATAATCGTCATTGCTTTCCCTCTTTCTCTTCTTCTTCGGTATAATGTCTTCGTGTTCGTTCAAGTATACCTCTTCGTTCGCGTCCGGCAGTTCTAACTTCACGTAGTTGTCTGGCATTCCTCCTTCGGAAGTGTCGTCGCCCGCGTACTGTTCAATGTCCTCCTCATTATCGTTACTGTTTCTGAATTTCAAGAAGGACAGCATGTTGTAGTATTTCCATGTTGAATGTTTTTCTTTTTTCGACTCTTTACGATAAGCGTCGCGTAAGTTTTTCCATTTGCGTCGTAGTCCTTTATCTGAAAAGAAAGCGATTATAATGTTTACTGTATAATGTTATGCTAATTACTGTTAAGGTGGTCGAGTTTATATCAACGTACGACTAAAACTTCCTTTTTGTTTAAAAGAAGAAGTAATTGTATGTCCTAACTATATAAATTATGCGTTGTATTATTTGCTATATTGCTACAGTGCAATGCAGTCTGTATTTTCTAACAAATTTAAATTAATACAGAGACAGTACCTATTGCATTGAAATCGGTAGTCTAGAATTTCCAAAATAATGTGAACATTACATAACAGGTAACGAATTGAAACCGATTCGGAATATACTGGTTAATATAGGTTTTTAACGATTATAAGTAAAGATTTCCGTAATGTAGGTGACCGGTAGTCATATCGGTTTTCTAGACAAAATAGACAGTTTTCTTTCTCAAATAAGAACCGTACCGTCTCGACAGGCGCCGCGCCGCACTAAATAAACATCATTAGCACGGCGCGCACTACATTAAAACTTTAAATTAGAGAGAAATCATAAACCAGTTAGTACCGGTAAGGAATAAAAACCTTAATTTTTAAGTGGTTACATTAATCGGTTTAAATAACGTTTGTAGTGAATGAAACCGGAATGAATAGATTTTTACGTATTTAGGCAGTATATGTTTTAATAATTCATAGGATCAATGACAAGAGTACCTAATAGGTATTTAATTGGATTATGATATTGTACAAATATAAAATATCTACTGCAGTGACCTTTACCATCAGATGAACTGCAGTCATGTTTGTTAATTCATAAAATAAACTTATTACCAAAGATGGAAAATGAAAATATTTTTTCCTTTAGTAAAATTGTTGTGTTTTAGATCCCTATGTAGGTCCCTATTAGTAGGTAGATTTATTAAAAACAAAACACTCATTCTAATAATCTGTTTTTAAAGCTCAATCACTGTAAAAGTAATTTAGAAAATGTTTACAATAATTTTAAATATAAATCAACTCCAAACAATTAATCGTTACACGAAAATCCACTCGGTTCTGTAGATAATTTATTCAAAGTAGAATTATACAGTAGATACGAAGATAAAACTATGCAGGTTCATACAATTAACGACATCTAGCGTCGTCGGACACAGTTAACCAACTTCCAGGCGAAACAAGGCAGGCGACGCGGCTCACGAGAAACATAGTTGACTAACCTGGCAATTTCATTTCCTCTGATATTTCTTCCCATGATTTCGAAAGGTGGAACTTGTCGTTATAATCCTCGTGGTCGGTGTCCCATATATAAGGTCTTTTATGAACTTCGTTTATTAACTTGACCATTTGGTCGTGAGACAAGCCTTTTTTCGGCATAATGAAATATGAACGTAACGGACCTCGCGACTAGATAGCTGTGCGCGGGGCACGTCGACTGGCGGGCGACGCGGAGGGACGCGACGGCGCGGTGTGCGGCGCTCGGCGCGGGCGGCAGCGGAGCGCGGCGCGGTAGAGCGCGGGAAGCGGCAACACGCGATCAATGCACAGGAACACCCGCACCCGCACCCGCGCCGGCACGCGCGACGTTGCCGCTGTGTGCCCCGCTACCTGCAGTCTCGGTTCGCAGCACACTAGAGTCACCTTTTTCTGTTAAATAACTTTTTTAAACTTTTTAAATAACGTCACAGAACAAAAGCGAATAGCCTACCAGAACATAGATGCTCTGCTTAAATGATAAAGTAAAATGTATATGAGGTATGTGCTTTTTTTTGAAAAAGGTAATAGGTTTTCTTGTCTACGGAATATTAATTACTATGACTAACTAATATCACAATTTTATTGTGCTAAGAAATATATTGTAAGTGTTGTGCTTGTTACCGTACTGGTCGCAGTTTTGGTATAATTATGAAGCCGTGAAAATGTCTTCTGGCTTGTTCATTTTTATAGTACGTACTTACTACCAATAAATGAATTGCAGATTTTTTCACATGCTTAAATAAAAACTGCATATTTTAAATAAACCTCAACTAATAATAAGGTAACACACGTCTCGTTTTGAACAGGAGTGTTTCGCTATACGCACTATATCGCGTCGTGTCGCTCCGCTTCGCGCTTAGATATTGTAGTATCGTAGCTGCGCAGTAACGCGAATATGAGCGGCCAGTCGCCGCTCAGTGCCGGCAGGGGGCATTACGAGGTGTGCCGTAAGCACAGAATAAATTTGTGATATGGGAGGATTAGTAATCGGACTTGTGTTTCAATTATTTCAAAATACCGCAACTCTCAAAAAGTCGCAGACGTACATTATACATGATATGGCAATATACAACATGAGACCTCGCGAATCACTAAAGAACAAGTTCCATGAATTTAATATCCTAATTTTACCTCCCAATACATTATTGATAATAATAGGTCCTTACATATGAAAGTAGGGTTTTATATGGAAATAGTAAAACGAAAAAGTATTATGCATTTCATCAATCGAAGTATGTAAATCTGTAATCTAAAGTATGTAATCGAAAATTGTGGGAGCGAGAATCAATAAAATCTTTGAAGGCGGTTTTGACAGCCTCATCGGAATTGAATTTTGGAGCGAAGTTCCTTATGGGTGCTGAGCCCTAAGTACCCTAGCCGACAAAAAACGTCCGTAACCTTAAAAAAAAGCGTAAGATATTTATATATAGTCTATAGATGTATGACGGTTATACAGTGTCTAATGTATAGTCTAGAACATAATAAGGCTTAATTATTATTATTCATATAAATAGGTGTTTCTTTGTTATTATTATTATATATTTTTATAAATCATTGTAAATAAAATAAAGGTGTTAAGATAATTATGTAAAGTAGTTTTTTATTTTTATCGATAAAAAAATCACAATAAAAAATGTATACTCAAATAATTATTCTCTTTATACCTCGAATAGGAATTGAAATTAATGTTTCATAATAAGGAACTTCGTTCCTATCTGGTGTCTCACGACACCACACGGTTCTTTTTCTTGCAAGTAATTGTTTAAATTTCGCAAAAAGTTGTAATCTGTTGGAACAAGGTCCGGGGAGTATGGTGGGTGCCGGAGACATTCCAACTACAGTTCCTCTAATTTAGCATCCTTCAGTCTTGAAGTATGGGGTCGAGCGTTGTCCTGAAGTAGCAGTTGGCTAGAGAGATTGACCAGTCTTGGTTGTTTAACGACTAGCTTTTCCATCATGGTTAACAATTGTTGACAATACAGATTTGCCGTTATCGTCTGGCCAGATCTTAGGAAGCTGTAGTGGGTGACACCAGCACTGGTCCACCAAACACTCGCCAGTACCTTTTTCTGAGTCAACTTTCGCTTGGGACAGGATTTGGCCGGTTCTCCTGGGTTCAACCACTGTGATAAGCGTTTCCAATTGTCGTAAAGGATCAATTTTTGATCACTATCCCATTTTGTTTCAAATAAATAAATTTGTTTTATCACTCACCCCAAAGCCTGCCGCTAACTCTGGCTTGGTTTGCGATAGATTCGCTTCCACAATCACCTTTAATTCTTCATTATCAACTAGGGTCTCCGGCCGTCCACGGGGTTTGCTTCCTAAGTTAAAATTTCCAGAACGAAAACGTTGGAACCAAAAACTTAACGTGCTTTCTTTTACAGTACCTTAAATAACGCGATATTTTAAGTTTTCAATTTTGTGAAAATAACGAAGTCAAAGAAAAATCAAATGGCGCGAAAAAAATGAATCACTAAACTCGAAACACATAAGCCTTAATTTAAATTTGGAATTCCTAACCAAACACCAGATCTTTGAGATCAAGGTGGCCAGTTCAACAAAACACCAATTTCATATCTAAGGACCTAATATGTATAATGTATATTCGTAAAAACTTTGACAAGCTATATTTTGTCAAAGACCAAAACCTTATATTATAATACTAGAAATAGGCATAAATTAGTCGAACCGTGTTTTATACTTAGTAAGACTAATAAAAGTTTTTTAGGTAATAATAGTGTTAGGTTTTATAATAAGATCCCGAAGCACATTACTGATTTGCCAGACAATGAGTCCAAAGACCATCTCAAGCAGGTTTTACTGTCAAAAGGTTATTATAGGGTGGATCTATATGTGTATGATGGTGATGTATGGAAGTGACTCCCTCTCTGTGCATCCATAAAATTGTTAATTGTAAATATCATTTGTACAGTTGGAAAAATATTTGATAAAAGATAAGCCCGATCGAGATTCTTGCTGGTTCTTCTCGATGTCTGGGATGTTTGTCCGTACCAGTAGTAGTGTTTGACGTTCATAATGCCTTCTTAGGCTATAAATTTAATAAAGTATTTTTTATTTTGATTTATAACCTTACTGTTCCGAAGTAATAAAGTGACAGTCACATTACTGATGAATCTATTAATCATATAAATATTTATTCTATAGATATAATTTGACATCATGTGGACAGGTGTTTTCCAGCATGCGTTAAAAACTTTCTAATACAACAAAATAAATGGCAAATGGACACACTTTTTCCACGCGATGTTTTTTTCCTATTTGTTCTATAAGTTCTATTACATCTAATTCCAACACTCGTAGGTGCATCAAGCTTAATACTATAGAGAATATAGAGTAAGTAATATTTAATTATCCTTCTTTCATGAGTGTTAATTACTGAGTTTATATACTGCGATATTGTATGCCACGCTTTGCGCTGTGGTAAGTTGAAATAAGAAGCCTCTACGACTTACATTATAGACAATTTGGTTTAGATAAAGAACCGGCATTTCTAATATTAAATTTATAAAAGTTTGCTGGGTAGTAGTACACGATAATTATGTTCAATTGTATAGCGACCACCATACACCAGGCTTAACCCCACCTATAGTGATACGCTTAGGCGTGTTGCGTAGGTACTGGGATCAGCCGCTGTATATCTAGTGATTGAACTTGTTGGTAGGGATCTGTACCCTAGCGGTTCGCGACTGCCATGCACATGATGACAAACCTGTCACAGTGACTATCTTTTGGTTTATCGCGTTTCGGGGTCAGCCAGACACTGACTATATCCAGAATCCAGATGCTGAGAGGCTTCCTGACCGGCATGATAACAAGGACCGCCGATGGATTCTCGACCTCTCGGTGTCGTCGTTGTTTGTGGATTGTACTTCGCTTACCATCAAGCAAAACACAGTGCCGTTACTTTACGGTGCTACTATAAAAAAGTAAGTAGGAACTGCTTTATAGATTGAAGCTGAAAAGTTAACCTTACTTGTGGATCATTGGTATTCCCGAATTTTAAAGCGAATTCTTTACTTAACTGCCGATCGAAATCTCGGAAACCTAGGTTTCCATCAGTTAGAAAAAAATAATGTTGAATAATAATGTGATGAAAATAAGCCATTAAATTGAATTCATCTTATTATCATTGATAGATCATGTTGTTGGTATGCGGTATTGAAATTTGTTGTTATTTTTATCTTGTTACGACAAAGAAGAAAAAACTTCTTACTTGCATACATAGTTTTTTAGATATAATTATATTTAATATGCTTATATTAAAACAAATGAAACACAATAAATCTTCAAAATGTAGAACTTAATAACAACGCCATCTTTTCATCTTTATAAAAACTTGTAAATTGTTTACTTTACCAAATTCAAGTTATCTACATACTTCTTACAAAATTTGTTAGATGTCACTATGATTTATAATAACAATATCAACAACGTTGAGCTAAACTGAACAATTTACGATATTACTAAACATACATTACTGACAATAATTGGTTATTAATTATTTACGTAATTAATAACCGCACAAGAACTAGCGTATGCTTGTTTTAGAGTGAATGTTTATATTAATGGATCTGAATTCAAGACAAGTTAATATATTGTTAGTAACGGTTTTATTAGTCATTACTAGTTTTCATACATCGTTGTCGAGTCTATGTAATAATATTCAGAAAAGAAAATAACTCACTATTTCATATTTATTGGTTTAAACTATAATAATAACATTAAATGAGCTGAGTAAAATCCACTTTTTGAAGGAAGGAAGGGGCAGAATCACCACTCGGGTCTCATCAGCTCATGACATATCAGAGTGTAAAATAACCCTAAAAACTATACTTAATGAAAACTGCAAGTATCTTATTCAAATTTTATTTAGAGACATTGGTATAAAATATATGAGATATAAAACAGTAATTATAAATTAAAATTAAAATATATTATTAGACATACACATAATATATAAATATAAAACACGTCAATATAATATTTAAAATCAATATTAAAATTTATACAAGATTCAAATCTTACTTTTAGACGCCATCTGTTGAGGATAGTTTTAAACTTAAATTCCTACAAAATAAAATTTCCCCTAATTACATGGAAAACTCACCCTCAAGAGACGGCCGACTAAACAAAGTTTGTCATTTTTAATTATGTGACCAAAGCTTGTAAGTTCTCTTATTGTTGGTTAGATTGATTTGAATTATTCAATGAAAAATAATTTATTGTAAATTTATTAAGACCCGCTGAGTTTTTATAACAGGGTGCTATTAAAATTTACCTTTTTAGACTTAGATCTTACTCAGAAAAAAAAATTGTAAATAAATACGTTTATATATTTAAAACGACCGCACAGTTTGTTTTTAAAAGCGGCAGAAGTGTTCTTGTATTTGGCCAGTACGTAGCGTTGCATTTTAAACGATATAATAATAATATGTACGTTATACATTAAACAAATTACTTTCTGTATAGGTTTTTCGGGCAAAAAACAATGAACCTCTATGTAGTCTTTAGGTATTTTTATTAGTAACCGAATAACAAAATTAAACTTACAAAGTTTAACCATAGGATATATTTAGAATACTTTATAATAGATTTTATTAATCGTAAGTTTATTCACTGTGATATTATTTATTTCATCACGTCTATCAAGTTCTTAATCCACAGAATGCGAACTACTTGTTCCAAGTCAATTAAAAGACGATATTTTATTTTCAGTTAATTTTTTTTATAGTTTTTAATCTTAAATTTAGTTGTATCACAGTGAATAATATAGCTTAGGTGTGGGGTTGAAACTGTTGAAAGGAATTAACGACACAAGAGGTGATGACGTCAGGCGTAGGTATATCTGAACGAAATACATGCAATCTAAATACCATTTAAGTGACATATATTGGAACGCTTACATCGATTGTGGTAATGACACTACAATGTACCCTAAAACATGAACTAACGAGTGTTCACATTATAACTCTATCAAGTATTTGGCGAAAACTCTTCCTTCTCTGACTTAATCTTTATTATTTATTTATAAAACTATATCATTATGTTATATGTAATTTTATTAATTTTCATAAAAAGCTGCGGAATGTTTCGTGCGTCGTCAATGATAAATAACATCGGAAATTATGATCGATATTTCTTAATCGCAATTCCATTGAATTTCTTATTACGTAGTTTTAATATTTATTCAAATCTTAAATATAAAACAATAAAGTGACACGCGAAGGCGCCGGTTTGGTTTGCGCGATCAAACCACGCTATCTTTGGCACGGTAATTAAACTGAACAAAGCTTTAACAATATTACCTATATTAATAATTCGGCTTCGATTTAAATGCTCCGAAGCATTTCATATTATAAATGAATTGCATGTGTTTATTTTTTCTCCACTTCTTATAATTTATATTTGATTATGACGCGATTAATAAAATAAATAAATTTGGCAACGTTTTCAAAGTGTTTAGAGCAAAAGCTAATATAACGCAAATTATAATAATAATATAAATACAAGACTACCGATGAGTAATATTAACTGTTTATATAATTATCCTTAAACTATGACACCGAGTAACGTAATATTATAATATCGTATATAATATATGGAATACTTAAATTGAAGTTAAACACGGATACCAGCACAACATACAATGTCTTCGTTATTCATTAAAAAGTACAAGTCCGTCTCTCATATTAAAATTATTACATTCGATGATACACCGTCCGCAAATTCACTCTTCAGTTGAAGTAGTACGTACGTACTACTCGTAGAAGCTCGAGCGCCCCGCGCCCGTCCCGGTTACATTGTAACGCTATTCCGTCGCGTCACTCGGGAACGAACTGGGACCCAAGACAAGTTGCCTTTCTACTCTGTACAATCATAAACGCTAATAGAAAACGAAAAGAATTTGACATTTCTGATCATGTTATTTAACGTTGAGATATTATGTCAATTCCATACATTTTTTCGTCTTCTGTTTGAGTAAACGATTGCAGAAAAGCTAGTTGGCTTAGGGTCTCAGATCTGCCATCCGTTACAAGACTTCCATGTTAATACTTAACTTTTAACGAACCGTTTTCGATCATCCAATCTTTCCTTATAATCATAACATTCAATTAACACTAATCTTAAATTTAAATACATATACACTTTTTATTGTATATATATACGTAATCAAATTAATAAAGAAATTATATTTGGATAATTTACAAGCATTCTTTTCATCGCTGGACCAAGTATTGGACCCGAAATATTAAAGATAATACATCAATTCGCACTTAAAAATATTATATTCGTTTACAAAAGATTTTTTTTTAATTATTAAATCGAGTAAATTTTAAGTACGTTAATATAATATATATTGTATTCCGGGTGAGTATAAGAAAAGCAAATACCAAATAAATTCACTGTAAAGTTTAGAACACTCTTTGTCAGTCTCTTAGGAAAATTCAAAATATTTCATTTGATAATGCGAAATAAAAGAAGAAGATAAACTTAAGATGTACAAATAAACTTTAATCAAATATTAACAGAAATGACCAGAGAGCGGGCAAAATATCTATATGTAACAACTAGTTGCTCATATACAAACATACATACATATACATTATATTGGGTATCCCCATAATACATCGAACGACAACATCAAATATACAATATCTTTTACATCTATTGTTATTGATTATGTATTTCATTATAATTCAAGTTAATTCTTACATAATGTAAAATTTATGAAAGATAATATTGCAAGAAAAAGTGCTAAGTTAAAATTCATTAAAAGGGACATTTCTCATTATTTAAATAATATAAGCATATAGCTAAAAACCCCAAGACTAGAAAAAAAATTAAGTTATGAGAAGTTTCACCGGTTTTATACAATACTGGACAACGCATCGGTTTCTTGTGACCAAGCCCGATAAAGCCGTAAAGGCTCCAGGGCTAACTCCCCTAAGGCAAACAGTATAGTCAGAAAAAAAAAATGTTTCTTGTGACTAACTAGAAAATATTATAATAATTATATTAAGTGCATTTTTAGTTAATTAATAATTGTGACACAATTCCCGCCCGTCTTTGGTTTAAAATAGCTGTTAACAATAAAGTTCAAAGCTTACGATGTGCTAAGGATTTTTGGTTCTAAAAAGGGCTTGTTTATATGAAAACGTCTCTAAATCCATAAAATTAGTCTATACTGTAAGTAAGGAGTCAGGTCATTAAGATTACTTTTTTTTTTAAAGATGGTCAAGCTTAAACTCTGTTCTCATAATGTCTTGGATAATTAGCTAAGTAATTATCGCGTATTAACATAACATTTAGATAAACCAAGAAGTAGAACACATTGTAAAACTTTGATGTACCCAATAGCAGAAATTGCTCAGTAAGTGTACAGTGAAATTTTAATCTATCTATACATACTCGTATAATAAAATTGAATTGTCTGTTTGTAATGGCAAAATAACAGATTTTTACTAAATGCATATTAAAGTATACAAGATATCTATAACAAAAAAAACATTTTTTTAATAGTATTATCTGTCTGTTTGTTCCAGGTAATCTCCGAAACGGTTGGACCGATTTTGGCAGGACTTTCACTTGCAGATAGCTGATGTTATAAGGAATAACTTTAATTTTCGAAAAATAATTAGGTTTCCGCATGAAAAATGAAAAAAGCTTTTTTAGTAATCCACGCGAGCGGAGCCGCGGGCACAGCTAGTACTTTATAAGTTTCGCGGCTGAGCACAATCCGGCTTCATATTAAGTGACGATGTGGCCCAAGCTTAGTGAGGGACTGCCTTTCAGCTGCCGAAACAATCCCATTATAGGTGTGGGGGGGGGGGTATGGCGGCAGATTTTCAACTTGGGGATCGCAGCTAGTCAGGCGAGCACTAGAAAGTGCTAGGGTTTTATAACGATGTTTTCCTTCACCGAAATCTCATGCTCATTGCAGGGATTCAAGTCCATGTTGATCGTCGCGGTGTCCGTACACGCTACCACTGAGCGATCAAAGGCTTCATCATGTTTATTTTCATAGTTAATTTCATGTTTACTAGTAGCATATTCACATTTTAGAAATTTTATTACTTTACAACTAATCAAAAATGATATGTAAAGAATTAATTTAAAAACTGGTAAAGCATATATTATAATAATACCTAAGTATATATATTTTACTAGAAGCGTAAAATCTTACTGAAAGATTAATTACCAAGTAATAGGCTGTTATAGCGAGCTTTCTTCGAGTTATGACAATGTTAACGCTCCTACAAAAAAATAATGCCTATTATCTTTTTCTGACGTTTCGTTTACATCGTTTAAACTTTATTTTAAAAGACAAAATAATTTATTTTTTTAGATTGAAATCATATGTCAAACCGTATAGATCAAAGGATTTCCTTTTCTGAACTGAACTTGTTCTTTTCAACTTTTCTCTGGGGATGCTACTTGTAATTGTGTGGAGGAAAACAAAACGTATTGATTGCTTGTAAGTAAAAAAATACATTCTAAATGGTAGAGCGCTTAATATATAATAGAAAATGTTATATAAATACTAAAAGTATTATAGTGTTTATTGTGATTGCCTTAAAAGGCTAAGTGTATTTTCTTTTTCAAATTGTTATTATTTATGTAATTGCATTTAATATACTAACCACTGGCGGTCCAAATAAAATAAATAAATTGAAATTTGTAACGAATCTATAATGACATGGATATAGTCAGGTTATCAGGTTTACACGAGCTAAGTTTCCGTAATTCGACGGCTGTACGCGCCTGTTTTGCTTGGTGGTGGCTTGCTTTAGTCGTGCCAGCTCAGTTCCTCCAAGAAGTCTGATGTTGTTAAAGACTTCCAGGAGGGTCCTCGGTGTGCCAAGGTGTTCAAATATGTATGAACTTTACATAATATGTAAACCAACAATATATTATATTGTTGGCTATAGGTTTATATTTGTATGTACATAAATTATTATTTGTTGTTAAATACCAAATAATAGCAAAGATAGAATAAATATCTTAAGTCTTTATGCATCTAGAGTTTTTTTGCATTCAAGGGCTGTTCAAAGAAAAATAATAAGCCTCAAAAGGATCTCTTACGAATTCATAAAAAAATATATTCTACATCTTAAAAATAAATCGATGTTTGTTGGAAAGGTATATTTAAGATTTACACAGGTTTTTTTTATAACAAAATTCTTAAGAAATGAATGAAATTCATTCAAAGTCGAGGTTTCGGTTTAAAGTTCACACGAACGTTTCAATTGCGAATTTCACTATTCCAGTTGCAAAGTATAAAACATATTTTTATATTATAGCGGATTATAAAAACGTATTATTTTCTGTGCACAGATGTGATAAACTGTTACGGTTTCTATTGTTATTGTTGTGCAGGTCTTTTGTTTTTGATTCGTGTGATGTTACTCGGAAATGAATTTCCTTTGTTCAGTGGCAAATATATGTTCTCAAAATAAATTAATATATATAATATATTTATATCACAATCAGAGTATTTAGTGTACAAGCAATTTAATACTAATATTATGTCTTCAATAGTTTTAGCTGAAGTGCAGGTTGCGTGAGGAGGCGTGTGTCTTATTATCAAAATAAACTTTGTTTTTGTTATTTGGTGCCCTCTTATTAGTAAGCTTGTATTAGCGCTACCAGTATGCTATAATATAACATTCATTGATTATTATTAGTATGTAAACTAGTATGTAACTCGTTTCAAAGATATTTTAATTGTGACTTTGGTTCCCAGCTTAAATCCTTGTGTACTCGTTTTTTGCACATGAGTCCCTTTCCATAATTCATCGACAGCATCACGATACACTCGCTAGTTAGGATACTGGGTTTTCTTTATGGATTGCGTTCTATCTGCACAGTAGTAAACACAACGGGGACCACCGAAAGATCGAGAATCTAGTAAAGAGAACACACAGCGACAACGCAGCAACACACGTTTTAATATTCGTTTTTAGATAGCTTCATGAAATACATTTATGATGTATTGTGTAGATATATTAAGTGAGGCTAATCAAAGCTAGTGATCGATAATCAATTGATGTAGGTTAATGGTGCTTCAATCGGATGATAGAATGTTGCCATTTTAGATACATTCTGAATTTTATCAACAAAAAAAAAAGTATATTAATAGTTTTTTATTACACAAAAAACCTTCCTTATTGGGAAATCTGGTAAAATCAAAGGTAATCAATCATCTCAACCAACAGATTTTAAGAATCATTTCGAGTATCTCTAACCCCGAAATAAGTTTTCCTCACTCGAAACCTCATTAGTTAGAAAGCAGACGCGACGGGAGCAAACATAAATAAAACACGCATCAACCTCTGCGACCTTCACCTGTATCTTGCTAAATGTATATATGGAATATACATTCTCCTTATATATTTTTCTAATACTTAGCTCTGTGCCACGTGGAATTTCCAGTCGGCAACATTGTAGGAATCGGCCTGTTTTTAACCACCTTAGGGGATGAATTTTTGTTTCTAGACCCATCGATTTAAGCTGTGCATCGTCTGTCTTTAGTAGATATTGAATTAATTTTGATTATAATTAGGTCTGATTTAAGTGAGTATGGGGTCGAATATTAACCATTGGAAAGGAATTGGATCTCAAGAGCGGCTGCAAGGAAAATACTGATAGGTGTTTGGTAGTAGCTTTTCAAAATGAGAGTGGAAGCCTGACAGATTATTACCAGAAAATGCATTACAATGTTGCAATCGTAATAGAAAGTCCTAGTGAGCTCGAAAGTCCATTGGGTATAACTAATTTTATTAAAGGCTTGAGAAAAGGTAAAAAGTGCGTGCTATCATTTCATCAAAGCTATTTGGTAAGACCAAGGTATTAAAACTTAGCGGGTTTCGGGTTTCGCAAATGCGTCAACACGCCTCTGAAAGCAATTTTTTATTATAAATTATGTGACTGGGAAGTACGCACTGAGAGACTGAGACACGATACAATAAAATTTGTTAATCTTCCAGATGTTGTAATGAAGTAGTAGTAACATAGAGACCATAGATTGATTATTAACTATTGATTGGTAAATTGGTTTGCAGCAATTTATAACCAACTTCGCAACGCAGTCCAAGTGAGATTAAATTATACTTTCCTATTTTTGAAGAGTGAGATAGATCGACTCGTGTAACAGCACCCTTATTATCGGAACAATACAGCGCAATTACTGCCGCTTAGTTGCAAAAAAGGAGCAACGGTTGTGTAGTTGATCTTTGCACAGATTCTAGCATTCATAATGTACAACAATTTGGCTCTGACTCTGGACAGAACTGTAAAGTTCGAGCTTGATCTATGATATAATAAGTGTTTTTGATGTTAAATATCTACAATCAATATACTAGCTGCGAGACTGTGTCACAGGCTAAAGGGTAGCTGAAAGTTTGGCTATAGGCTTCATCGATTTTCAATAGTTCAAAAATAATGCAAAAATAGTTTAGAAAAATCAACAAATAAAATGTTTGCTCCTGGACACTCATGTTTCACGGATTCTTGACAAAACTACTGACCTCAGCATCAATATCCACTCTTCTGTTATCAATTACAACTCGTTCGAGTTCTGACATGAATTTATACACTATACGCAATATGAAAATCTATGATAAGGGATACCTCATTAAAATAGTAATACACAAACAGCTTTCTCACGCAGCGATTTAAGTGTCGCTAGCGCTTGATGGCTGCTTGATCAGGTCGATGTCTCGACCAACGCTAGCTTGAGATTTCAGTTTCGGCTTCTGTTCGGTTTTATCCGGTTTCTCCGATTTGTCCGGTTTTTCACGCCCAGTTTTGTCGCGGCCGTGTCCGCTCTCGACGACACTGACGCCGTTCTTGTGCGACGCCTGTTCTTGATCCTCGGCCAATTCTTCTCTGAATTTCCGATTGAACCAGTGCAGGCATATGCATCTGTAATATATATTTTAATTAAAGCATAAAATATATCCCCAGTGAGTTTATTATCCGTTCGTCTCCGTAGGGTAATTTTTCGAATTGCTGGAGAATTTGTAAATTTAACGTTCAAATATGCCTTAATAGAGCTTACATTGATTAAAAAATTGAAGTTTGTATGGGATTATTAAAAAAATCCACTGGATAACTGTTTGAGTTTAATCCAAAAGTATATTTTTATAAATTTATAAGGTACATTTTAAGAGAGGTAGAGCACAGAAAAATGTCTTTTTAAGATTTCTCGCTACTTTGTGCAGCCCGACTACCCTACAAAAGATTGTAGCCAAATAAGTTTGTGTTGTGTTCCTGCACTGATTAGGGTTTCTAGAGCTCCATGGGGATGTGGGTTTAAGGTCAGCAACGCGTTAGTGATATCTTTGGTGTTACAGGCGTTTATAGGCTAAGGTAAACGCTTACAATCAGGCGATCCGAATGCTATATCGTTTGACCATAATTTCATCTGATGTTAAGTGATGATGTAGATGCTAAGCTTTGGAAGTAGACTGGTTGTAAACGAAACGATTAGTTCTTGTCGAAATATATTTACCTTTTGTCTGGTACTCAGGAGAGCACAAGATGAAAATTGTTCTACGACAATACTATGGTTGTATCTCTTCTTATGATATTTCCCTTCATTATAGTATACGAAATATATAAATAGAATTAAAGTAGCTACACGAAACCTTCTCGTCACGTGGTCACTTCGTGTCACCAGCCACTGTGTATATCTTGCTACTGAAATATTGTTCGGCAATTATGCTCGACTGCATCGCAAAATGGCATCTATAAGATGAAAACTATCTACCAGATATCTATAAAGCTGCATATGTATTGAATATCTATTAGCGATAAACGAAAACAACATAACACAAATGGAATTAAAACCATTTTTTGTACTTAAATCGTAATTTAAATAATTAAGCTAATAGAATAAATTGGCTGTTTGTTAGCTCACAGCTAATTTATGTAAGTGCTTAGTGCATTCTCCATGCTTTCATATATGTGGTATAAACATATGAAAACTACTTTGGTACTATTTGGGTAATATTTACTGCAAACTAGCTGGCCCCCGCAGGCTTTATTCTGACCTTTTCAATAGTCAATAACTTGACCAGAGCGCCACCTATTTCTATTTTTATCCTGAAAATTTTTTCAGGATCAAAACGAAAAATGAAAAATAAGAATTACGCATACCCATCCTTCAAAATATGTTTATTTGTGTTAATAAAACAAGGAATTTTTTTTATAAAAAAGATAACCAACTTAAATTATTTTCAGGAGTTCCGTGGTGTATCTTCGAAGTTTAAGTCAATGCCACTGAAATTAAAATGGGAACACCTTTGAGGAACACCTCTCCAACGAAAATAGATCTATCTAAATCGATCCTCCTTTTTATATAAGTCGGTTAAAAACAATAGAAAATCGATTTCAGTTTTACCAAAATTTCCCAATTTAATCTACTAATGACACTATTCGGACTATTTCTAACATAAAGAACCAATTAACCAACTCAGTGGAGTCTTCTCAACTGATATGCTTACCAAAGGACAGCATTTTATTTTTATTTTAAGTTCAGTCATTTATAGTTTTTGCAGATAACCTAGTATGTTCATCTCGCTTACTCTTTATTAAAACTGCGTTAGTGCAAGTAGTTCCGCTTACTATCCGTCTACATTATAGCATCTATCCGCCCACGAACTACATTAGCAAAGCATTTGAATATTTTTTCCGAATTTTTGTTCTAAATAAATTGATAGTCTCTATGTACATCTCATTTTAACATTTCCCATTGTAACAGGATTTTCAAGATAATAAATTACATTACGGGTATTTGAAAAAAAAAGAATATAATTTTTTTATGTATTTTAAAGCTTCATCATAATTATGAAAATAGTCAATAGGAAAACCTCTTAAAACCTCTTTTTTTAAATTAACAATGAACAATTGAAAATTGTAATATTTTAAAAAGAATCACATGACTACGAACGCGCTACGATTGATCGTCAGGTTTGTGACGTCATAATGTTATAGGAATTTCATCGATTAAGTGTCAAAGCACTGTAACAGCTGTTTGCTACAATGAGTAGAAATTAACATTGTGACGTCACACGCGCTCTGATTATTTATTCGGGAACGATCGGCGCGTTTTCGGTACTGAATTCAAACATTAATTTTTATTTTGAAAAAACTTTTAAAATATTGCGAAAATAAAATAAAAATAGGTTGTTATTAAACTTATATATTATGATCCTTCCATATATCACAAAAAAAAAAACAAATACCCAATTATGTAAATGATATCTTCAAATGTTACCTTTAGAACTATGAAGGTATTTTATTGTAAATATTTTTTATTCGAAATCTACAAAAACGAATTGTCATTATAAAGGAACAATTCGATAAGAACTTCGAGATTTAGGTCAATTCTTTGACCTTTTCGTTGAATATTAAATAGTTTAGTAAAAGCTTTGAAATCTTTAATCTTAGTTCCACTAAAGAAACGTAACCGGTTGCCTGGAGGTATTTTAACATTGACTCGGATTCCAATTTAAATTCTAGGCAAAGATTCTATTAGGGTCCGGATTTAGTCTATTTACAAGATGAATAATTTTCTATTTCAAAGAACCCTTTTATCCTTTTACAATTCTGTAATTGTCTGTATAGTTCTCCATTGAATGATTTTGTGCGTTTATTAACGAGTACAACAGAGAATTGAGGGCGCATTGTGATGCACATTAAAATACGAATCTTCAATAATAATGTGATTCCTCTTTACTGTCTTTTTTAACTGTGCATAAATAGTCATTATTTGAATTTTAAGAAATGATGGATTATAACTTCATTATGTTATTGACACATGATATAAACTTTTTGGAATTATTTTTGTTTTACGACGGAGAAGTTTAACTTCTTACATTGCATACAGACTTGTACACAATGTACATACTTTTCTGTACAAAAGGTTGTTAAGTCACCAAACGATTAATCTGGTTTAGGGTTTAACAAATGGAGAAGTATGAAAAAAGTCGGTCCTCATTCCAGGCTTAGGCTGTTAGCGTTAGTCTTTGACTTCAACGTCATTGAACACCAGGTATTATGAACAAATATGATAGCTTATAAACAACAAATACAATTGTTTACTTACCTAAGCACAGCTCCAAGTACACCAAAAAAGACAAGGGTGGCACCAGCTCCCATGAGATAGTATCGGTGCTGGGCTGCTTCAGCGCCTGGTGAGAGTTGGACTAGCCCCACTACCAACACCACGATGCCCAAGAGTAGAGACCCCACCACAGCGTGCAAAGCTGCAACCTGGACAGATCATATTTAATTTTTGTTTAATTACGGAAAGTAATAACTAATTTACAGTAATGTAATAATTTAATGTAAAGTAGAAAGTATGTCCTAGAAAGCGAAGCCTGCATGAAGTATTTTATGTACTTGTTTTGTGGACTCCCTGAATTTGAGTGTCTCCCTCACCCCTGAGAATCCATACAGAGCATTTTGGGAACATTGCTAGCCTATTGTTTATTGTATAAGCTACCGTTGAACCACAATCTCAACTGATGTTAAGTGCATATCATTAAATATGTTAAACCTGAAATGGAGACTTGCTCTCATCTTACACAACTTCTAGTTAGTGGCAGACTTGTAACTTAAGAAAGGGCGAGGGTATCTTTGGAACAAAGCTTTATAACCAGCTTATATAGTATAATTTGATCACAATATTTTCCTTATTCAAAACTCAGGCCAAAACTTATGGCAGGCTTCGTGGCACAGCGGTTGTAAACCCTTCTATTGAACTGGTAGGTCGCAGCTTGGATCCCGCTCTGACTTTTGTGTACACATGCATCCAGTAATAAGACGTATATAATGAAAAAAACAACTGAATATATATTATCGTACTTTTCCGCATACGTAAAGCTCGTTCCTCAGTCGGTGATGGTCAGGGGAAGGCGTAGTATCCAAGTCTGGAGTGCGGCCCAGCTGCAGCGGGAGTTGCGACGGACGCCGTCCTCCCGCCCCACAGCCAGCGCCTCCGCCGCCTCCACGCTTCTCATTGCGGCGGCGCTCGTGCCGAACGGCAACTGCGGGCATCGCGCCGATCATCTTTGCTAAAATTATGGAAAACTATTATCACGCACAGGAATGGTCGCGAAATGATCGCTGATAAACGACTGACTATCTTTAAAACCTGTAAAGACCATCCAGTTTTACTTTCCATATTGGCACAGTAGAAATTTTGGAATTCTGATTGAATATTTTTGTGTCATTGGCAAAACATGAATTATTAATTCAATGGAAATACTCGCCATTGTTACTGTCAGATACTTTTGCGACAATAATTGAAGCAAAAAGGTTTTAATAAGTATATAATAACCTAATTTTATAGATGAATTATTAATTAAGGTTTTATAAAATGGCTTTTTACAGGTATGATAAAAATATTTGATCAGTGGCCCTGCATATTGTACTGTGATCAGCAATCGTCGTGGTACATCTGAGGTATGAAAGTAACCATCGTTTATCGTGTAACTTCTGAAAGACTTGACCGCTTGAGCTCATATTCACATAATATACTTGTCTTATTGTGACGAGATGATGGTTCATAACTATATTACTATATACATCCGATAGGTGGCAATGTTGGAAAACTATTTACTACAGGAAAGAGTACACCTACAGATAATGAAGGAAAAAAATGAAAACATCACTTACATCGCTGATTATCTCTTGGCTGTAACAAAGATTGGAGCATATCTGTAACAAGTTACAAAAAAGATTGAATGAAATTGTATTTCTAGTCTTCTCGGTAAAGTCATTACAATGCAGCGTTCCCAATGTATAATTTATGTAAGCAAGCCCCTTTGCGTTTTGAATCGGCATGTGTGTATCCAGTCACCTGGCGATTTGTAACTATGATGTTTGCAAGTCGATGAACGAAGGCTCAGTGCGGTGGCTCTCCTAATTATCCTTGCACTGTAGTCGCTGAATTGAAATGTATTCAGTAGTGATTTTACAAGGCTATTTTAAACAAAGCTTATAGTTATTTTGTACAAAATTCCTCCATAAAAAATTTGTGACTAGTAGATACTTGAAAATATCATTTCTCCTTTTGGTCTTACAATACAAACAAGATTGTTTGAGAACGACGTCTTAAACTATCGTTTGAAATTATAGTTGATAATACGCACGATAAGAAATGACAAAATAAAACTGTCCGTGTTGAGCGGTATATTAACATTAAAATTGACGAATCAGGCACAGTGATTACCTGATTTTCATGGAGACGCACACCTGGCACACGATGCTCGCATGCAGTTTTGCAATGAAAGGTGCTCGTCCAAGGTTAGTCAACTTTTATTTAACAAAATAATATATATTATGCGGGTTGAAAGGTAGGAAAAAAAGTACATTTTATCAAAATAAAGTATGTTGTAAGTTACAGTGGAAACAGAAGTAGGTCTCATATTTATTTCAATATCATTTATTACGCATAAGAACGAATCTTAACTGATTTTATTTCAAAAACGCATTGTTTAATTATTCTTTCATATACATTTTTATAGAAACTTATTAATCTAGACAAATGACGGTGTGTCAAACAAGTTAGGAAACGAAAAGTGCGGCACAGCGGCCAGTGTGTATATTTACACGAATCATTTCGAGATACTTTCGACCCCTCCAAAAGTCAAAAACTATTCGAACTACACACTTGAAATCCCAAATCTCACTAATAAACATACTTCTTGAGTTATTAGGGTCTGAAAAGTAGCATTTGTCACTTACTGACTCACTCATCAAACACCTAGTAAATAATTGTCAATAAGTATTTACGTTAATTTGTAATTAAAGGAGTCAAATTTTTTGATCTTAATTTATTAACAATTTGTACTTACCAAGTTAGAAGTTAGAAAAGTGATAAATTATTTTGTAAATGAATTGAAGATCGTACATCCTTACAGCTATAATTAAAGAATTCCTATGGAACTATGCACCTGTTCGATCTCGCTCTTTTATCGGTGCACATTTAAGCATATCTGTCATTGCATAGGTAAGTATTAGAAACATAATATATTTATTATTAAATTGTAAATATTTTATTTCCTGCAGGCTGCAACAGGGTCTCACGGTGTTATCAGAATGCGCCTATTTTTCCTAAAAATATATTGTAAGTTTCCAGAGTAAAATGAGGCTATAAGATGCGTTTAATCTATTATTTTTTATGTAACGTTAACTTTTCAGATTACCAAGAGAACAGACTTTATGAAATAAATGAGTAGAGTTGCATTACATAAGAATGGAGCAGATATAGATATAGATGGGGGAGGCCTATGTCCAGCAGTGGACGTCTTTCGGCTGACATGATGATGATGATGAGATATAGATGACGATTATGAATATTGTAACTATTATCATAAATACTTCTCAAAAGACGCGATTGACAATCACATGTGTGTAAATCAAAATACGAAATTAGAAACCTCTTCTCGAAGTACCCCCTGTACTAAATGGAAGTATTATAGATATTTGATGCAAAATCAAGGTTTATAATTTTGTTTATACGTTATATTAACATGTTTGTAAAGAACTTTATTTACATAAAATTGTATTTAATTTTTATTGAATTTCATAAAGTACGTATAAATATATTTTATTTAAAAATGATTTCCCTTTTTTTTCCAGGTTCTTCTGGTTCATGTTCTACGCACACAATCACAAACTTATATGTATATAATACCGCTACGCACACTAATAGCTTGACTTGATCTGTTTGTTCTATACGCTCGGTATATATTATTCTTTTGGCCTAAGTTTAAGTGTAAAATATATTATTAATAATTGAGATGAAGTTTCGGAATTTAACACGTATGTTTGGAAATTTCCTCCTCTTTAAAAGTATATTTTTTTAACTTCCATAGCACCTAATTCCTTTATTTTTCTTTTCGAGTAACTTGTAAAAACTATACTCTCCGTTTTGAAATCTTTGTCTATACCGGCTCCTGTTTTCTACTTTCCAGAAATTAATCGGTGCCCTACTTTGTTGCTACCCCTGCTTTATTATAAAGTACGGCTGGCAACCTTATATTTACAAACCAGTTGATTTGATATTTCAATGATTCATATCCCAAATCGATTAACTCCATATAATAAACAGTTGAGAAGAAGTCATTGCTGTTTTTTAGATTCATTTTTCATTAGCACTTTTGCATGGCATTTTTTTTTCTTGGTTTTTTCATATTATTATAACACGCAAACTCATTACATATATTTTTTAAGTTAAGTCAATTTTTAAGTAATTTCTATTAACCTGGTCTTGATTAACCATTCAGCCGAAATACGTCAACTAGACATAGACCTTCCCAAAGACCGCCATAATTACTGGTCCTGCGCTGCTCGCATCCAGCGGATTTTTTTGACCTTTACCAGCTCGTCGGTTATAGCGACCTTTTTAAGCATTGCATTGTTTATAATGCAATTAAATAGAGGTAATACAAATATAATATGTTGGTGGTTGTACACCAAATAAAACACGGTTTTTAATGTTTAAAAATTTATTAGAATATATGTGTTATAAAATTAATTGAAACGAAATAGATTCGTGTAAAGTGGAATGTCCTGGGATTAGTGATTAAAAATGAGATAATTTGTATTCTTATCTATTTATGTACTTAGGTAAATGTGTTATTTTGGCTTCTTAATATTATAATTTATTGTAATATTTGCTTATAATAGAACTGTTGCATGTTACGTATTTTAATATATTAAAAATGTTTGGAATTTAAATATATTAAAAATGTTTGGAAGAAGGGAGCTTACAAAGTTTTATCTTAAAAAATTATCCTGGTAATTTATTAATATGCAAAGTGAATTTATGACATTCTGTAAAATATCCTGTTTTATACAATTCCAGTGAACTATTATATATTATGTCAGTATTATTGATAATAAAACAAAAACAGTATATTATATTTTAAATGTAACATAAAATACTTCGCTATGTTTATTTTTTTACGAAGTCTGTGTGATTGTTTTTTAAAATCTGCTTTACTTTGTAACTATGGTCGATATGGTTCCCAAATATTGTTACTGGGGCATTAGGCTGAATGGTTTAACAGTTTAGTTATGATATTAATAATTTAATTAATCCATAAAAGAAACGAATGACCGAATATTCATTTCAAAATCAATATTTTTCTACAACCGAATAACAAAAATGATTTATTGGGTGTTTTGATTTTCGAAGTGCTTCTTCAGATACTTTATAGCTATTTTGAACTGTATCTCGAAGTCTCAAATAGTTGATTTGAAGAATATAGCTTTGTTCAGCAATACCTGGATAATTTTCAGGAAAAAAAGACTAAGACCAAAATATATGGTAACATATTTAACTGTGTTTCAAAAAATATTCTTTCATTGTTTACCACCAAAAATCGGAATTTTAACTTACATAAGTCTGGAATTTTAACCCGTATATGAAAGTTGTGCCAATTCCTCATTTTTTTATTACTGGGCGAGATTTCCGTATAACCATATAACAAATACTTGAGTAGATACGATTGTAGTAAATAATTACAAAACAAATCATTTTGATTATCTGTCAAAATATTTAGATTTTTACACAGAACTTATCGCCCAGCTGTACAGTAGCTTTGTGATAAATGTCCGCAGATGCCGGCTTCATTTGTTTATTGCAGAATAACCAGTAAATAAAATGCCGAGTTGAACGATTACACGATGTAGTAAATATATTGAAAAGTGCATTACAATAATTGTATACGAGTTTAAAAATGCGCAAAGGCGTTCTTAAAAATATTTACGACATCAAACTGCATAAAAAATTACATACACTTAACTACAAGTATAAACAAAACACTTTGAGCTTTGCATGACAATTAAATATAAATTAATAATGATTATATGTAGTGGTATGATACATCGCACATTTCAAATGAAACGATTCTACTGATTTATCGTATTTTGCTGGTAATCTTCACCTCTCGATGGAATAAATTCATTTAAAAAATGTTGACTATTCGTTTCATTTAAAATGTGTAAAATATTATGAAATACATTTTATTGAAATTGTCATTTACGAAAACAATTTATAGTGTAATTTATCATTTTAGACATTCTATTGAATTTTTTTAAGTTATTTACGTATAATATTAGTATGTTTTTCTGGAATGAGTAAGATCAGCATTTGAACATTTATAGACCTGGATAATGATTAAATAATGTAGGTTTAAAAATGCATGTTCTAATTGTATTTACACGTGATACTTAGCGAACATTACAAAATGAATTATTCTATATCAAAAATATCTAAATATAAAAAGTAGTATAGGCACAAGAAATGTTATAATTTATGTGCACACGCTATGCCATCAATTTATCATATTTTTATACGTGCATTATTATGTAAAAATCTTATTTTTAAACAGTTAGCATTATTATAAGGATATCCGCTTATAAATTGCATTTCTGGTATTTACTTATCGTTTTCGGTGCGAGATGTTGTAAGATATGTTGGTAAATACAATACGACAAACTCCAAAAATTTATTAAACACAATTTAAAAAATATTGTGTTTGTGATGAAATGCAAAACTTTTTTACACTGTGAAAAACTGATTAATTATTTGCTATATTTGGCGGAACCAAATTTTTAGTCCTATTGCAATACGTTACAAATTTGTCTATAGTCATTTTAGTACATAGTATTTTATTTATAGTGAAGTAAAGAGAAAAAAAGCATAAGTTATTAAGTTACAATAAATTAAAGCTAGACAAAAACGCTAATAACGAGTGTGGAGGAAACAGGAAGATAGATGTAATTTGATCGTACGGAGATGCACGGCCCGATACAAAATGGTTAATACTAATTCCAAACATTTGATCCTCCTTCATGTTATAACTCTATAAAAATAATACTGAATTGATTCGAAATAACGGTAAATGTAAAAAGGTCATTTAAATGTAAATGCAATTTTATATATAGAGTATTAATTTCATACGGTTGCAGAGTTTCAAGAAGGGTGCACGTTTGTCTGTATTTAGAAAAAAAATCTATTCATTGAACGTTTTAGAAGTTTTTTTTTTCATTAAAGAAACAATGCAAATAAAGCAAAACATCGTTTCATTGTCAAAAATATCTTGTGGATTGTTTTGATTACAATAACATTACTATGACTTGATAAATTAGGTTTTAATAAATATTTTGAGTTATCGTTTTATTTTATTATCTCAGCATCTTAAGCTATTATTGTATCGGTTCTTCTCAATTATTTAAGGGCTGTATATCACTTGGCTTAGTTTATATTTATCAAAAAGGTAAAAAAATTGGCAAATATCAAATGCATAGTCGCGCACTAATGTGTGGATGACGTGTTTGTGTTTTTTTGCTTCTACGTCAAACATTTTGTTAAATACAGCGAGTATTGAACACGAATTTGCTCAATCAAGCGTAGACAGGAATATATTGATGCCTAAAAATTAAAGAAGTTTGCTAAAATTGTCACTTCATTGGCACTTGTCATAATAATGCTAACTGTTTCGCTACATCTCAGATCAATAATCTGCAGTAAAGTAGTTTATAGAAATAGAAATCTGTGCATTTATTTAAAACCATTTGCTTATTTTTTACTTAGTACTTAATACACAAGCTAGCATGTTCTAGACATCGAGGCTACAGATAAACACTACATTTATAATAAATAGGAAAATATTTTAAAATTACAATAAAATATCACTTTTTTTTGAGAATGAAAATTATAAATCGAATGTCTACCATGCACATACTCGTATTATGCAGTCTTTTGGTCTAAGCTTTGACTTAAGTTATAATCAGTAACTATAGAATTTTCTACGGATAGGGAATTACTTAGATAGTGACTTATTTGCCATGTACGGCAACAGCCCAAGCCGAGGTCCGGCCATTTTAGCACCATTGACTTGTCGCCTTGCTTTCGGCCTGGGTGCCTTCGGTGCTCGCTCACAAGCCCAGTAAAGCTGTCAAAGCCTCTAATGGTACCCTTAAGGCTAACAGTTAGTTCGAAAAAAAATCAGTGGAGGTCTCGGCTCTCAGGATTGGGCAGTTGTAATGTCGGACCAGCATCAGCAACAGAGTAAGGAGAAGTATCTCCATGTATAGGAAGTGTTTTTCTGTTTTACTAGTATTAACTTTCGCTACACTGTATTATCAATTTACCATTCATGGTGAAGGTGTAAATGCTTTCTGGGTTTTCAGAGCCCTTAAGGCCAACAGTATAATCAGGTCAAAAAAAACAGCACCGTTACCATTTATCAACTAGTCTATTCAATAAAACTACTTTATATTCTACTAATTTCCTTTGGCATCTACTACCGTTAATTTGAGATCTTACTCCTATGCTACGTTAGCACCATTATGGTAATTTATAGGAAATTTACTTTATGCATTTTGATGGATAGGTTTTTAGTTATTAACATCTATTGAGATACTTCTCCTTATTAACACAAAGTAACATTCAGTCACTAATTATTTCCAAACCTATGATTTCTATTCTTAGGTTAGGCTTCTTTAAATGATGCACGCGTCATCTCGCATAATATTCATATGTTGGAACTGAATATATGCATACTAACTGATAATTGTTGACTAAATTTAGGCAATAAAAATATTCTACAAAATGTAATGTTTTTACTATATGACTTACGAACATGTGTTTGGAAGAAATTCGAACATTTTAAGGAATGATAAACGAAATATTAAAATATTTTCCTACAAAAATCGTATTAATGCATCAATTGTGTTGTTCATACAATAATAATGATATTCGTGAAAGATTAATAAGGCAACTTACAGATTGCATCTAGGCTATAGAGCAAGAGCGACGAATGAATCCATATTTACACTTAAATTTTGAGGTTATTTAAATGCCTTTTTTGAAGTCTCTCTCCTAAACAAAGGTACAAATTCAATCCATACACTTTGAAGCGTAAGTTTAGAAACCATTTGCGCGTATGTTTATCTTCCATAATAAATTATTCTTATCCTTAAAGATATATCTCAAACTTTAAGCCTTATCGTTAGTTACTTAAACTTCAAAGAGATCGCAAAAATGGATAAACCTTGTAATATTCCATATTTTTATAATTTTTAACATAAATTGCAAGTGCAAGCCTATAATTATTACAATTTTGATATTATAAATGTATATTTTTGTAATGTCAAATTTGCGATAATTACAATTCAGAAATATATATTCCTTACATACACTAAACAAGACAATAAAATAATTTCATACATTAAAAAGTCACATTATCTCTATTTTAAGAAAAGGGAACATCAAGATAGGAAAGTTGAAGGGAATTGGAAATGTAATGAATGTAAACATAACTCATAGTTGAGCATTGCGAAGCTAAGCTCGTGTCGTTTAAGCTTATATTAATATCAATGTTTGTTTAAGCATACTCATAATTTGACTTGTATATTATATACGGTCAGATTCATAAAATTAATACCGAGAGTAGAGCATGAAGATTTTATGAATTTGACCATATGCACACATACTCACAGCCTTATAAATAATAATTAGTTTAAATTAAATAAATTATACTTTTGCGGAACTATTCGGTATACTAGACAGTATAGATTGAAGGGGAGTTAAAGAATTGTCTATAAAATCTGTTTTATACTCCGATACCTTCCAAAAGGTTTACGAAGAACCCGTCTCACCACCTGTTCATCATTTGATTATTTCTCATACGTTTAGTCTAAACACGTTTTGATTCAACGGTGGTAAGAAATATTTTCGTTTGTTAAATATAACGATTTATAACAAATGGTCTTTGAATTTACTTTTAAATATGTTAACACAACCTTTGAAGTGACTATGAAGAATAAGTATGCACTTCAAATTAGAAGATATTGTACTTGCCATAAAACCTTTGGCACAGTTTTTATGTAAACTTAATTCCGACTATTCGGATTTTTCGTTTTTGATTTTTTAATTGTAGTCTTAAATAAGTATATACTATAAGAAATTATTAGATACATTTAAGGGATACAAAAAAATATCAATATCTATTCTTTATTTAGTTATAGGATCAGTACAATAGAATCAGTCTCCAGCCAATACATACAAAAGTTTAATCGTAATTGAATGTATTAGCCTGCTTATAACTTCAGTTAAACATTTTCTTTCTTCAGCATCTACAGAATGAGAGGGATATCTGTTCTCTTATATAAGGATGTCGTTGTCAAAAGCTTATTGATATTCATATTTAGTAATATTACAATACTTGCGTTGAATATAGATACATCTATTATAATTACCGCTCTCTGACCTGTCTAAATTTTGACAGTCAGGAAGGTTCAAAGGAACAAATACCATTGCAGCAGATTGAAATCGTTTCGAAATTAGTCCCCAAGCAAAAAAGAGTAATTAATTTTTTCCCATGCCACGCAATATCCCTCATTGATTTGTTTATTTTATGAATGTAGTTATAAACAGGCCTATCATAATACAATTTACTACTACATTAATAAACAGTTGGTCCGTCTCAATTCAAACATATAAAACAATGAAGCGTGTGAAACACAATAAACACTTAAATAGAGGCGAAGCCTCGAAGCTCACTCGCATATAAAATAGGAAAACCATTACGCTAATGCGAAATACATTGACAAAAACTAACTCACATGAATTATGCTTGTATAACAATACACGGTCCAATTCCATTTACCTCCTTTATTAGATTACTTACATTTGTTGAGAAACCAATTATCACCAAAACCCTGATTCCGAACTAAGCGGTGTGACTAGTCTAGTCACATTGTGAAAAAGTGAAAATAATAGCGAATTCATGAGAAACTTGGATACTCTGGAAAAACGATTTATGATGAAATAGAACACGTATTATCGGAATCAGTGTATTGTGGCATTTAAATTGTTTATATTCGCGACATTATCATGTACCGCCCATCAGTTAGCAGCTCTCTCGTGTCAGAAGGCGAACCAGGGCTCAAACTTGGAGCTACAGATGGAGTTGAATAAGTATCTTTGTTGAATCTGCCGAGTCTTCTATCAGTCTCTGAAGTAACTGAGATTTCTTCCTCTGTTATTTGTTCAAGGGGTAATTCCCTGATAATCTCACCATTCAAAGCGAGCGCGTTAACGAATCCATGGACCCTGTCAGGCGATGGCTGGGTGTAAGTCTCCGTGATGGTTTCAGGCACGACTTCAGTGGCTTTAGCCCTTCTCGCGTTCTTGGTGTGCATACCACCTGTCTCCGCATCTCTCTCCAGCCTGTGCCCGGAGCGAGACCGCGTCAGTTGCCTCTGTACGTAATCTTCCAGAGCTGCCTCTTCGCTCTTTGTAAGATATTTGTGCAAAATGATTAGAAAAACGCCAACCACCAGTGCAAAGAGTCCCGAGCATACTAGCTCATTAAACCAGCTAACGGATCCTATTCTGCTCCAGGATGTAACATCGTCGGGCAGCCATCCGCTTGCAACGAGAAACCCACCGAGAACTAGAAATACTACTCCAAGGTGGAGCATGCCAACGGAGGAGACGACTTCATTATCAGTGGTCCTGGTTTTACGGAACCGCCTCCTTTCCAGACTGCCCGTGGAGCAGTGTGGGGAGGTGACTCCTGATTCTGTTGACTGCAGGGAGTAGCGGCGTTCCTTGGCTCGTTGCTGCTCGGCACGGCGCTTGCGCTCGCGGCGGATGGCGAGCGCGGAGTGAAGGCCCACCGCGTGCATCCTGCAAGCACGGGCACGGGTGAGTGGCGTCAGGCGTGGTCGACGCGTCGGGGGCAGCAGGCGCGGGCTGCCGCACGCCTAGCGGTCTGACCGCAGGACTGACCGCACACCCGTGCCCGTGCCCTGCCGCCTTATCGTTTAACATTACTAATTACGTAATCATTTCCATTGACATCATTAAACAAATTTTACCTTTTAAACAGAAATTTGATTACGTAACTCATCGGAACTAACAATTAATTAATTACAACAACAACAAGTGCAATTAATTAGGTATATATAAAACATAAGAAATAACAAATCACGATAATTTGTTAATAAGACTATCTAAATAAATGAATATACAAGGAAATGTCGAGAACATATGCTGAAAATCTCATTAAATAACAATATTGTAAGAAAATTGCGTTTCAAAACGATGACTCGTATAATTAATTCAGTATAAGTATTCTGCTTCGACGAGTCAGAGAGCGCTGTGGTACGTCGATGGTATCCTCGTTATGAAGGTAAATGCAAATATTCGACATGCAAAGATAAAGCGAAATGTGACGGTACTCTGAATAACTTAGTAAACAACGGAGGGGAATACGCGTCAAGTGGTGTTTACGGTACGATTTATTATTTGATATCAATTTTGCTACATACTCTCGGTGTATGAGCAATAGAAACAAATCTAGAGTGTATTTATTACATATATCCACGTTACATTTTATTTATATGAAATCAAGAATGACTCAAGTTTATCCGTTTCTAGTACATATTATAAAACTCAACGTCTCTCTGTTTGTCTGTCCGTTTATGTTATTTTCATGTGAAAACCACTTATCCGATTTACATGGTTTTTACCTTTAATTCATAGATATGTTATCTGGCCAGGTTATAGGATATATTTTGTTACATAAAGTAACATACGAAATAGGCAGTAAAGATAATGATGAATCAATTCGGAAAAAAATACGCTTTTGGGGAGTTTAAATGGCTTAGGCTGAGTAAACTATAAGAGATATATAAAATTAATGTACTACATAGTTTTAGATCTTAAAAAGACCTACAAAAAAGTCACCGATAGCATATATCTATTTTCTAAGGATCACCCACACTGACCCTTTTTAGGGCAGCACCAATCGCGTGTGCGCTCGACTCACACAGCATTATGTAGTCCTCGCGAGCGGAGCCGCGGGCACAGCTAGTACTATATAAAGGACACTGATCACGAGCATATTTTTTGTTTGTTAGTCTGTCTGTTTGTATGTTCGGATTTAACTCAAAAACGGATTGATCGATTATTATTAAATGTTGTATACGAGAAGCTCATGTCATTGGTCCATTGATAAGCTATAAAAATTTACAATAAAACTATTAAACATCTTAAAAAAAAACAATAAATTAAATTTTCATAAATTCTCAATCTATTCTGATCAATTTTTCTAGGCGGGAAGCATACGTCATTCCATAATTGCCGGCTATAATTTAATTTCAATAATTTAGCCATCATAAAAACATTTGTTCTCCACCAATTTTAATGAAATTTTAGATACGGAAAGTATATCATTGTCAATTCATAGACTATATAAAATGTCAATAATATGAGAAAAATAAAACTACGGGAGTAAAATAACTACTACGTAATAAACGCGTACGAAGCCGCGTGCCACAGTTATAATATATACATTTTATTAAAACGGAAAATATGCTTGAATATTTTCGAAAACTCTACACAAAAACACAATTTTTAAAGTGGTGAGGTGTATGTAGTTTGATTGCAAAATACTTTTTTTTTTCGAACTGACTACACTGTTAGCCTGAGGGGCCCTGGAGCCTTTACGGCTTTTACAGCTTTACCGAGCTTGGGGGCGAGCGCTTAGGGCACTCAGCCACGAAAGCTAAGCAACAACATCCGAGGGTGCCAAAGTGGCCGGACCTCGGCTCGGACTGTTGCGCGTATGCAATTAAGTCGCGATCTGACTAATTCCCTATCCGTAATTCGATCTAAACTAACTATACATATATACATGTTTCTGCCCCCTGGGAGGAGGGAAGGAACATGTGTATGTGTATTTAGTGGTCTGAAATTTTTGTCTACTCTAACTAGGCAAAAAAAGAAAAAAAAAGGTCCCTTACAGAACCTATGTACCTATGTGTGTTGTGCATGTGTGTATAATGCAGTGTCATGTATGGCTGTGAAAGCTAGTGATTGTACAGTCACTTGTATCGCGCGAGCGGCTGCTTGGCTCCAAGGGCTCCATGCCGATGGATCGGACCTAGGCTTGAGTTGCCGCAGAGGAGGGCGGTCGTGGCGGGTGTGCGGGAACGAAGTTAACCGTACGTCCCCTGCGGAGGGAACGGTGGTTTCGCGGGCGTGGGCGCGAGCACGCATATGTTGCGGGAGCGGACGCGTAGTAATTATTAGCTTTCTCGATGTCGTCGTCGGGATCGACAAAGAGATTTCGCGGACGGCGTTTATAACGTTTGGCAACGGGGATCGAGTTGTCTGGGACGTAGTTCACGGTGGATTTTACGAGTGGGTTGGGGTGATTCGAAGCGCTATCGAAGTATCTCCTGGTGAGATATTTCACATAGGCTTCTATCGAGGGAAGCCTCATGTCCCTATGGAGGTCCATGTTCCTAACGAAGGCTGGAGGGTCAAGCAGGCGACGGAGAAACCGATTTTGGACTCTTTGCATGCGGACAAAGTTATGTTTGGACATATGTGCGAACGCTGCGCAGCTATATGTCAAGATCGGACGGACGCACATCTTGTATAGTGTAAGCTTATGTCTTAAGGACATTTTGCTTACCGAACTGAGCAGGGGCCGCAAGCGGGAAAGGATCCAGACGGCCCTATTCCGGACTATAGTAACGTGTGCGTTGAAGTTAAGCTTCGAGTCGAGGGTGACACCCAGATATTTAGTCTTGGTGGCCCAAGGGATATTCCTACCGAATAATGAGAGGGGTCCTACCGTGCGTGGTAGTTTACATGTATGCGGTTCGAACATAATCGCGGCGCTCTTTACCGGATTAATAGCTATTCGCCACGTTCGAAACCACTCCCCGAGAGTGGTTACGGCACGTTGGACTGCGCAGGCGAGATTTTTTCTATGTCTGTTTGACGCGTATATGACTGTGTCGTCAGCGTAGAGCCCTACCTCGACCCCGGGGGGCTTCGGGAGGTCGCTGACGTACAGATTGAAAAGGCAAGGCGCCAGAATGGAACCTTGCGGGACGCCTGAGCGTATAGGGTGGGCGGTAGATAGTACTCCTTCCACTCGGTAGTGGAAGGTGCGGTCGCGTAGAAAATCGTGAACTAGATGAACTAACCTATCCGGGACTTCTAATTGATGTAGCTTGTGGACCAGTCCGGCGTGCCAGACCTTATCAAAGGCCTTAGCTACGTCGAAAAAGACCGCAAACGTACGGGCGGGAGCAATATTGCTCTTGGCGAAGTTACTCGTGATGTGCTCCGTGAGGCGGTGCACTTGATGTGTACACGAGTGACGGGCGCGAAAACCGAATTGTTCGGGCGGGTATAAATTCTTGTCGTCTATAACGACCTTGAGACGGTTCAGAAGGATCCGCTCATAGAGTTTCCCTAGGGTGTTTAGGAGACTGATCGGGCGATAGCTTTCGGGAAGCGAAGCTTTTTTGCCGGGCTTGCGAATACCTATAACTATAGCTTTTTTCCAGACGGCTGGAAAATAGCAGTGGGCTATGGCTGCATTGAAGATGCAGACCAAAAGAGCTATGAGGTGATCAGGAAGAAGTTTGAGTACTTCATTCCTGATACCATCAGGACCGGGAGATTTCCTAGGCTTAAGGCCTTTGATGATAGAACAGACCTCATCTGGCGTGACCAGGGTTAACGTTTCCGCGGGGGGAATCAACGTGAGTTCCTGAACGGCGGTCTCGATAGTTTCGATGTGGGCAGTGTCTACGTTGTCGCAGTTTGGGGAGCACTGACTCTCCAAGCTTGCGGCAAGGCATTCTGCCTTATCGTCGCTATCGAACGCGAGTGGGAGATCGGGGCCCCTTTCGAGGGGCTGCAAAATACTAAATAGCCTGTTTCGCTGAGAGACATGTGTTGTTTCCGAACTCAACCCTCTCTGAACGTTTGTTTGGAATATTTAAAAAATACCGCACGAATTACTTAACTTGTGCAAATTGAGGTTGTTTTAGTACCGGTCGTGAAATTATGTTTTAAAAACAAGATACATACATATATACATTGAAATTTTAACTATAAAACTGACATCTCTGATGAAATTGTATTATTTTTAAAATTTAAGTTATAATGACTGAGAGCAGTTTGTATAATTTCAGTACATCATATAAAAATTAGTCGTTAATCCCTCCTGCAACAGTTTTAAAAAACACACCCACCGTTTGTACATATTGTAAATATCAGGACAACATAACCAACAAAGAGAAAATTATACAGCGATCGACCAAAAATTTATGTTATTTTATAACTTGAATTTTGTAGCGATGTTATCAAGTGACAGAGAGGAGGCTGAAATGGGTAAAAGCCATTTCCGAGTTAAGCACGCCTATCCGATAACACTCATTAGACCTCGCGGACGCTTCATTTTATCAGCTATCATCGAAGTTTAAACAACACTGAAGGGTGAATTTTAAACGAACTTGTTACGCTTTTATGTTTTCCTGGTACCTATTAATTTGTAATTTTACTTTCAAACAATATAATAAAGAAATAGAGGCCCCCCTATAAAGAAATTCTATATCATAATGGGATCCACAGACCGTACTACCGCAACAGAATTTGAAGTTATTTTACTATATGTATATATATATAGTATGTATATACTCCGTGTAAAGTGAAAAGAAAAGGAGTCGGTTAGGAAATCTTCAATATCTTCAAAAGTCTGACCTAGCTTTTATGAAATAAAGACTAAATTCAAGAATATTTAATACTACATAAAATAATATATAACTTTTTATTTATTTTTGATAATTGTATAAAAACTGAAAATGTAAAATACCTAATGGTCGTTTTTGAATTTAGTACCAAAAAATTTTTCGCGTTTATTTTAGTTTTGCAATAAAAAAGTTATAAATATGGTGTCACTGCCTTATAAATTTTATTATTCTGAAGTCATCATGTCGTTAACCCCTGAAGAATGTACCAGGATCCAGACAATTCATGAAGATGGGCACAGTCAGCGAAATACAGCAAGAACTGTTTGTGTGACTCTTTCTACAGTTCAGCGAGTCTTCAGTGTTTCCATGAAACTGGATCCAATCTTCGAAGACAAGGAACAGGCCGAACAAGGTGCACGAGGGCGCGGGAGGATCGCTATATAGTGTCAACAATTTTGAAAAATCACTTTCTTACGGTTGATGAAGTGAAGAATCATTATTTACGAGCTGGAGGAAACAATCTGAGTACGGATACAGTAAGGCGGCCTCTGGCTGAAGCAAAATTAAAGTCATTAAGACCTGCCAATGGCCCAAAACTAGAAAGACACCACAGCAACTCAAGGCTGAGTTATGGTAGAGAACACGAGAATTGGACCCTGAATGACTGGTCTAGAGTTATGTTTTCAGACGAGTCTTGTTTATACAAGCACGACGGGAGAAAAAGAGTGTACATAAGACCGAGAGAGCGCTATAACCAAGCCTTTATATAAGAAAAAGTACCATATGTCGTAGGCTTTGTTCAGGTGTGGGCTAGGATTTCTTCCGAAAGCCGCACTGAGCTAGTGATGACAGAAAGATATGTCACTGAAGTTCTGAATGACTACGTTGGTCCATTTTAGTGGACATGGGCGAGAATGCCGTTTTTATACAAGACAATGCCCGCCCACATACAGCTCGGTTAGTGTTTGTCTATTTCCAATAAGTCGCTATCTCACACATGGAGTGGCCGGCACGCAGCTCTGACTTAAACCCCATTGAGCATGCATGGGACGAACGTGTACTTCAGCGGAATCCGCCGCCAATCACGCTACGTGAATTGAAAGAAGCTCTAACAAAGGATTGGCAGAATATTCCGCAGCATCGGCTCAAAAACCTAGTACAATGTATGCCAAGTCGCATAACAGCAATATTGCGAGCTCGCGGAGCCAACACAAAGTACTAAAATGCGTGAAAATCTCTAACCAGTCTGTAACTAAAAATCTGTTACCAATCTAAATTTATGAAAATACTCGAAAAACTAAGCATTTTTATTTATTTTTACATTTATTAAAAATAAAAAGCTTGATTTGTTTTTATTTTGTTTTCATTTTAGCAAATTAAAATATTCTTTAATTTAGTCTTCATTTCATGAAGCTAGGTCAGGTACTTTTGAAGATATTGAAGATTATCTAACCGACCCTTTTTCTTTGCGGTCCAGTTTATTTGACAGTAAATCCAGACAATTCTGTATTTGTCTATATTAATTCATTAGACTTTCTTTCGAAAAACGTAATCGCTTCGAATCGTAACAATATAACACCGATAATTTAAAAAAGTTGAGATATTTGATAACTTGTTTAGTTGAAGAAAGTTTTCTCCTAACAGCATGCAGGTGTCGCTTCTCAGGTGGTCAACAAGTCTATGCGATCGAGACTTGGCAGCTAGCCAGTTGGACTGCGCCGATAACGACAGGGTTGTCAAAGCGCTTTGTCCATAAAGTATAGGCAATCGCATTTCCGTCTGGTTTGCCAAGTTTGCAGCTTAAGTGTGTATTTGTTTGAAATATCTTAATTTATTTGTTATGGTACGATTTCGTTTGTATTGTATTGAATACCTACGTTTAATCTCATTTATATGGTAAAGTTGATATGAAAATTTGTTAAAAGAAATTTATAATCCGTAAAACAACTGTTTTGCGGTTTATGACAAGATATGCACAGTCTGAAAATGAAATTTTCAGCAAAGTTTCACTTTATAATTTTATTATATTCTAGTAGAAGCGTAGTTTCTTACTGAAAAAGTAGTAAAGTAACAGACAATTCTTAGCATGAAATAGCCATCGGAGACAGACGACATGTAAGTAACAAAAAAAAATTAAGTTAAATTACTACTTAACTCATTTAATCTGATTTCATTATAAGTAATTTATCATACTTAAGAATCTTATACTTCTTGGGCGTGGCAAAACAAAAATAACCCCAAACATTTTATCCCGCGTGCCAATCACATGATGAAGTTTGCTGTCAATGATAATAATGGAAATTTATTTTATTGATTTTATTAAATTGTATGAACATAATGTAACGTTGTGTAAATAAACCTTATTTTAATTTGTTTTTTTTTTAAATTAGTATTAAAACACGCCAAAATAAGTGTAAGTTCAAAAATATTTCTTGTGTACATTTAAACTTTATTTTAGGTAACGGACAACCCTGAATAAACGTCACTAACCAAAACAGTGAGTCATATTCCAATGGGATACAACACAACACAACCCGAGCATATTCACGCATTATCGTGTCGTATACATTGAGTTTTATGTTTGTTTATTGGCATCGAACGAGTATATAAACCGGCAATGTGTTGAGGTGGAATACGATCGGTCTGTTCAAAATATATTTCCAATATATTTTTGATACGAGGTTACTGAAACTCTTATAAGTTGTTCTTACATAAAGGTCTGTATCAAGTATCCAGGTAGTAATCAAGTATCTGATTTGTATATTGCGTTAGGTATATCTCTTTTTCTTAAACAGTACAGCTGATTGCTAGTTTATAGATATATTAAAATAGAAGTGTCTCTTCGTAATGCGAAAATAACGGGTTTTTACTAAATACATATGAAAGTATACACTATAACAAACAGAAAAAAAATTTTTTTGGCTGTCTGTCTGTTTGTTCCGGGTAATCTCCGAAACGGTTGGACCGATTTTGACGGGACTTTCACTGGCAGATAGCTGATGTTATAAGGAATAACTTTAATTTTAGAAAAATTATTATGATTCCGCATAAAAAATAAGAAAAATGTTTTAGTAGTCCACGCGAGCAGAGCCGCGGGCACAGTTAGTATATTATAAGCACAGAAAAACGGCGACCACTTAAAGTAGAATATGTTCAAAGACAGTATACATATAGATGATGATATACATATAGAGATGATCTTGTCTTCCGTGGTCTATCATCGCGAAAATTTGTATACGATGCGATAATTTAATTTTAAACGAGCATAAATATTGATGTTAAAGTCCGCTTTCATATACCTGATTATTTGCCTTTTTCTGCTATAAAAATAACTATGCTTTTGTTTTAAAGTATCACATCACAGTGCCGGTACAATACTTGATGGTAAGCATAATATAATCCAAAAACATAGGCCTGTTAGCTTCTTCGGCAGCTGGATATACACTGGTCGATCACAAAACGCGACAATTCAAAAGAAAGTCATCCGCGATAAGTTTATCACCAGGTGCCCATGGTGGTCGCGACCGACTCGATAACACCACGACCACCACGCTTGATAACACCGGCTTATCCCAGAACGCAACACGCCCAAGGCGTGTGCTACACAACAGGGGCCCAAGTCTGCTAACAAAATAGTGTGTCGATAGTATCTCAATAGACATTTGGTATTCTCCTATTTGTTTACCATTCTATCGGAAAACCACTGACTCATTTGGTGTTCTGCTCTACAATCGTGTCTCAATGATATTTCGATAGCAACTCGATAGTAGGTAAAATGGTATACCTTTAAATATTTGACAGCTTTATCGATCGTACTTCTATGGTGTTTTGACTACTGAGTAGCCATTTAACAACAGATTTTCTAGTAACATTTTTTGCAAGTTTCATAGAAGTAAATGAAAATAATATAAAATTTCGTCATCAATGTCATCGAATCTCTAAAATGTCGATCATTTGAAATGATGACAATCAAGATGGCGACAGTCGAGATGGCGCACTATCGATACGGTGACAGTCAAGACGACGACAATCGAGATGGTCACAGTTAAGATGGTGACAATCAAGATGGTGACAGATTTAACAGGAAAAATAGCACTAACAAGTAATGTCAAGTAATGGTAGTATCGATTAACAACATTGAATCCATGGTAGATTTTGATAAGAAACATCAACGACGTATAGATATTGCCATCCCACTAACACACTATCACAACACTATAGAAATTCTATCGAGACAGTAATGAAATTTTAGCAGAATACCAAATTTGTTACAATTTCGATATAATATCAGTAGAGTGTCGATATAATGACAATGGTATTATTCTTAAATGTGAAATAAATACTTGGGCCCCTGGTGTATGATGGTTGGGATCCAGTCGGACACAATTATTCTCGTGTCACTAAACTGATAAACTGCTCAGCTGATTTTGATCAAATATGGCAGCAAGTCAGCAACGTCACATCCAAGTTCGGAGAACGACATACATATATTTGCATCTTGTTTGTACAAAGAGTTCCCGAGGAATAGGAAAAACCATTTTAGTTGATTGTTGCAGCGCGAAACTATGTTATATATGGGACAGGGGGCATTGGCCCATACATCGTTTGATCGGATACATCGAGTGGAGTTTGTTTGGACGTAAAACTGGGATAATAGCCTGCGAAACATCATTGCATAGGGATCAATTCTGAATGGCAGGTACATAAACGTTTGCAAATCACTACTGCGCATGGGTACTGCTATTGACAATTAAGTATAATTAATAAATTTACTATACTACATTACTCATAAGAAGGCTTGCAAGTCATATTCAAACAACGCAAATTGTTAAATCGTGCAAAATTATGATATAACCTAAAAACATGAATTTCGTCTTGCAATTATCATTAAACAAAAATTGTGTTACTGATAAACGTTATAAAAACATTTTGCACGACAAACCCTTAAATAACCTCCACTATACAATTTTTTTTTTTTGTAAATTTTAGTATTATTTTCTTAATACGTGCAACGTTATTTTCTGTGTTACTTAAAACTTGAGTAGACCAAAATATTAAACCAAGGAATCGAAAATTAATTGAATTGTCCGAAGATGTTGTACATTTAATTTATTAGCTTCTTTTTTAATTTCAAATAAAAATATATATTTACGTAATTTCTACATTTATACTGCAGCAACACAAAACGAAGAATATTGACTGGAAGAATTAATCTTATTCTTTGGTGTCAGGCATTCAATAATTCAAGTGCTGCAGTTCGCGATCTCAATTGTTCTTATAGTTTATTTTTGTTATTTCATTTCCACAGCTCACACAGCTCTATATTGATTTTAAGCAGAATCGTATTATCGATTATATTTAGCTCTAAAAACTAACCGATAATCGTCAAATTTAAGTTATTCTCTACATCTTTAAAACAAACATTAGACATTTGTGTCATGCAGCCTTCTTATAATGAACCGAGTATAGAAACTCTATTTCAGGTTTTTTGACGAGATCTTAATCTGTCATGTTGGGGTTATAATACATAAACTTACGTTATTTGACCATATATTATGTAATTGGTGGCATTTTGCGTGATATAGCGTGTTTATTGTGCACAAAGGAATTATAAATAATAACTTAAAGCAAGATTTTTAAGTTCCCACAAAAACTCCCTGGACAGTTTTACCAGGAGTACCATCATCTTGTTAAAGCTTTGTCTGAACTCTGAAGATTTTAATAATGTTCTATCCACGTGACATTGGCATAATTGTGTTTAAACACACGTTGCCATTAAAATAATAGTAAGAAGAAGTACTCTATTTTAGAAAGTGGAAACAGTATTCGCTTCGAACAATATATTTTCCAGTCAATTCTATTTTATTTTAGTGCTAAACGAATATGGCTATAGTAAGGAGGGGAAGGTAGTAATTTGTACTCGATTGGTCATAGTAACTCGTTTTGGTTAGCCAAGTACTACACACATTAAACACGGATAGGTGGCACTAGTAAGCACGGGTACTCCAATGTTCGGCGAAAGCGAATGAACACAAACATTTTTGTATCAAACACAATTTTTGTATCAAAAATTAGCACAATGTATCTATAAAACTTTTCACTTCAAAAAGAATTACGGTAAACAGATGTACACACACAAATAATCAGTTAGTATGAAGATTTCACCTATTAAACCTCAAATGTAAGTGAAGATAAAAAAAAACATTGTTTATCGAAAGAGGAAATGATAATGAATCGAACCGATCAGTCTAAAGAAAAGATTTATTGGAATATGAACATATATACTTTATACGCGTTATACGAGTAGTTTGGATGGATCATTTTGTTCAGTATAGGCGGCGGCGCGGCGGAGCGGTGTATTGCATTCATGTTTATAATAAACAAAGCTTTCGAGTTCTGTGATCCTAATATTATTATTAATGGTATTTTATATTAACCATAAGTTCGTAAGGAAAACAAGTATGAAAAATATCTTAAGCGCCTAGAATAAATCAATCAATCTCTTTTAGTTGTCATTGTTCATATAAGTTTAAATGATAGTGTAGAAATTGGCTTAGGTAACAAAATAAACTTCTGAGCCATTCACTTAGTGTACATATTGATAAATTAAAAATAAAGCAAGTTAAAAACACTTATAATAAGCATGTTGACAAGTTAAGCTACGTTTTAATTCATATTTTTTTATATTTTAAGAACACATACATTTCGCCTACTTGTTAGTACCAGGAAAATAGAAGTAATTAGAGATTGCAAGGCGGGCGCGAGCGCGGGCGGGCGTGGCGCGTTTCCGTAGTTATGCTTTGAGAATAACTGGACCATAGTGGAGATCACTTTTTGCGTTCTGGTGACCTAGTAGCATTTAACTGCACTGGGATAGGAAAATGGTTAAATAGTGGTGTGCCGGATCGAAATTTGTGTTAACTAACTCATCATCAATCATTAAAGAAGTTCATTAGCTAATTAATAGTTTAGTATCATCCTTATTGAACAATAGTGTAATAGGTATACGAAATAAAATAAAAATGGCAGCCATAGGGACTACCGATAGAAGTGAAAACTTATAACTTAGAATTATTTTCAAACGCCAATATAAATACGAATATTTAAAATAAATAAAAAAAATGTTATTTATTTTTCATCCTAAAAATATTAGTACATTTATTTAGTACTCATTATTGTACTGCATAGTGATTCTAGAATTAAGCAATTAAGTTAATAATGAAACTCAAACATTATGTGAACAATGTACAGTATATACACATTAAACTTTTTACTAAATCCATTCAATTTTACTTGTAAAGATATACACAGCACTAATGTTGCACAACACGTCATCAGTATAGCTACAGATATACTGCTATTACGAATATCGGTGACGCGAACTTACAAGATTTCACCCATCTAAAAAGCGTCTAACGCGCACAGCACACAGTCAGGTATATACGATGTGCAATACGCGTATACGTTATATATGTATATGTATTCGTGTACACAGACCACTGCGCATGCGCCAGTCTGATAACAGAGCAGTGCGTGTTATAGATATATATATATACTAATAGATTTACAATTAACATTAGCATGTCGTGACGCGAACCAATAAGATTTTCTCCTACCAAAAGTGCTCAACGCGGCTAAAGGAGTTTTCACTTCAAAAATAGCTAAGGAATAAACTGGATGGATAAATGTATAAATAACTGTCAAACATGTTTCCCATGATACCCAATTTAATCTAAGAATGTTATGCCGCTGCTCCGGTCGTCTCCGTAAAAATCCTATTTTACGCAAATTCTTTAATATACATGTACCATATTTACCAGAGAAATGGAACCTATCTCGAGATAGGATTTACTAGGGTTATAGGAAACGAAGGGATAAATTTGGAAACAGTGATATCGATAAAAAAAAACTTTTCTTATATTATAGTAAGCCAGTGAAAGGGACGAATAGGGAATTCGAGATTTTCGAGCTATGCATAACTTATAAGAACTTTTGGGGATAACGTGAATGAAGTACAAGTTGGCTGAATTAAATAATTTTTAAGTTACCAAGCGTCTATTTTGTCATCTATATTACTATTATTAAAAAGAAAAGTTTGTATCTTTGTAGGAGGTAATATGTTGGATGATTGATGCGATTCTAAAGATTCTTTAAGTAGATTGAAAAAAGGTACATTATCCCTTAGTAATATATTTTTTATTGTAAATTTTGTAATGTAAATGATGTGAATGACGTCAAGGGTAATACAAGCATTTATAATAACCGTAATTAAAAAATATACAAAAAAATACCTTAGTTCATATTATCAACGCAGACATTGTTTGCATATGACAGTACCCATAGAGTGGTTACAATTTTCATTACTAATCTTTCGTTATGTTATTTGATATAACGTTTTTTTTTTACATTATATAGTTTCGTTATTATGCACGATTCAATAGTATCCGATCAAACTCATTGTGATTCACTTTAAAATCGCTCTAGACAGTTTCATTAACGGCTCATTTACACATTGACGAGTTGATTTGATACGATTCAATTATATTTTTTCAGTGCCACATGATCTCTTATCACTGTATTCACAAACTCACGAATCGTGAAAAATCACGAATACGGTCCAATTGTTTCGTATGCCCGCCCATAACGAATCCTCAATGACGTATATGTATGATTGAACGATTGTGACCTGTAAATGACTGAGACCGTGGAACAAGCCGTGTCAATTGAAATATTACCCTAGCAAACAAGCAAATTACGCTACGGGCTCGCAAAGTTAACTTTTGATTTGATTTTCGTTTAATATTCCAACTAGAGAGTCCTACTTCTTTCTATAAAATGGTTAATCAGACCAGAATAACAAAAGTTGTTTGTGTATTAAAACTTGTATCACAGATTTTGATCAAAACACTCTAAAATGTTGTAGTCAAGTCATCGAGCCGTTTCAGCTGCGCAGGTACATTGCCTCGCTGAGCGTGTTCTACCGTCTATACCATGTCGAGTGCTCTGAAGAGCTGCTTAACCTAATTCCCTTCTATCCCTTTCAAAAAGAACCACAAGCGCTGGACTCCGGAGCCATAGCTTAACTCCATTTCGGCACGAACAAAGAAATTTGCTACGTCTTATCTTTGCAGTACTATGAAGCTGTGGAACTGTCTCGCGGCCAGTGTGTACCCTCCTTCCTATAGCGTGGACTCCTTCAAACACAACATGAGAAGACATTTGAGCAGGCCAGCATGACAGGGACGACTGACGATGGATTGTAGATCCCACGGTAGTCGCCGATGTTATTGGATTGCACTGTGCTCACAATCAGATACAGTGTGGTCACTTTGCCGTCCATCGATTAAAAAAAAAGATATTACGTGTAGCAATAATACTATTTAGAGTTATTATGAATACAATTTCATTTTTAAACCTACATATATCTTAATAATATTATAAAGGCGAAGGTAAGTTTGTCTGTTACTCAATCACGGAAAAACGGCTGAGCGGATTTAGATGAAATTTGGCACACAGATAGTTTATAACATGTATTGATACACAGGATACTTTTATCCCGGTAACAACAATTTTTGTAGTTACATGTACCTGAAGCTAAGGGATCCGTATGAAAACTTCGATAATATAACCCAAAGTGTGAAAAAAATACCAAATAAATCGTTATATCGCGTACGCTGCGGAAATTATTGACAATAGAGCAAAGTGATACGATTTTATAGAGGACATATATATTTACAAAAAAGTCTGCGATAGCATATGTCTAACTATTACAGTTATGTCACGATAACTACTTTTTTATGTTAAAAATAAAATATTCAATAGTAATGCCGGTTCAAAGTATGCTTAAAAATAAAAATATATATAAAAAATAATACAAAAAAAAAAAAACATTAAAAATCTTTCTCTATACTGTTAATGTTGAAAACTGTTGTACAGGTTTCATTCATTTCCATTTCTACGCTATTGTAGATTTTAGGTGCTTGATTTTTTTATTAGCACATCGCACCGCAGCATCTGCCAGCATCTGCCAGCGTCAAAGTTTAATTTAATTGGAAGTAATAATTCCAGGTTTTTTTATACGTTGAACGTTTAGAACTCGCGAGCGTAGCCATCTAAAGTGTTACCAAATAGCAAAAGGAATACCATTACGTTCACAGTCGCAGTATAAATAATAAATAAATAATTTTTCGTGTTAATTAAGCATTTTTTATTTTATTGTAAAGTACACAAATTAGGGTTTTATACACCCTTATACCTTTATATCCCTTATCAAGTGTGATCCTTGTTTATTTTTACTTTCGTGTAACTTGTAACGGAAGTTTTTCACCTCTTTTGAATATCACTTTTTGGCCAAACTGCAGTCTCCTAGCACGATTACTAGGTTTCAAAGCCTATACAATTTGAATTTTGTATGTAAATGTAGATCATTGTGTAGAATACAATTTAAAGATGATCTGAGCACATTTGAGACACTACACCGCTTTCGAGTGGACAGGCCTGGTTGATCTCGAACAAACTCTCGTACACGCTCTATATCTTCCGATGCTGTCGATGACCTGGGTCGTCCTGATCTTGGTTGAGTTAAAATTGAGCTCATCGCCTTAAACTTCTGCACCTAACCCTTTTTTCATTTTTTTTTTTCGAACTGACTATACTGTTAGCCTTAGGGGCCCTGGAGCCTTCACGGCTTTTACAGCTTTACCGGGCTTGAACCTAACCCTGAAACTTTTAGATTGTTGGAACTTCATTTACGCAATGTATAAAGTAACGAAAAAAAAAACCGTCAAGCTTCGGTTGCAAAGTCGTTATTTCGACTGTACTCACGCATGCAAAGTCCACGTTGTGCTCCAATGAATAACATCATGGCATTAAATCCATGGTCAATTCTAGTGTTTGGTACCTTCCCCGTCTCGATAGTCTACCCCATCCGTACAGAAGCAGCGAACTTTTTAAATGTTATAGACTTTTGGTCCACCAGTATATCAAAATAATTTCCTTTTGAAGAATATGACGTCTATACAATTAGGCTATAAGCGTAGGTGTTGCAATATTCGAGCACACGGATAATCTTCTAAGCAACGTGATTCAAATTAATCAAACACCCACGAATATGACGTAAAGGTCAGATCATTATATAATATCTGGGCGACCGAGTTTAGCTCGGCGTTTTGCAAAACGAGAATACCTGTCTAGTTAAAATTGAATAGTAATGCATTTTGAATGAAATAAGTATCTAAATACAACATTTCATCTAAATCGTTAAACAGTTTCCGAGAAACCAATTAAATATATCAGATTTGCTCATTGAATAATATTAATTTAAATTATTTAGGTTACAAGATATGTAGGAGTATAATTTAGGCAACATATATTTATTGACGTATGATTATACCATAAAACTACATATTATTGAAATCTTATGTATATAGAGACATTAATTTGAAAGTAGATCTTGGGCGTGGCAATGGCTTGAATAAACTGGATCAATATTTTGCGAAGTGAAATTGCTTCCAGCCAAATAACCTTGTGTTGTGTTCCTACGCTGAGTAGGATTTCCAAAGTTCCTCCAAGACCGGTAAAGCTGTAAAAGCCGTAAAGGCTCCAGGGCCCATAAGGCTAACAGTATAGTCAAAAAAAAGGGGTAGGAGCTTCAAGGTCTCCAACGCCCCACTGATAACTCTGGTAACACACAAGCGCCTATAGACTACGGTAACCGCAAGCCGTGCGCTTATTTGCCCCCTTAGTTGTATAAAGATAATTGAACAATTGACGACAGTAGGCTTGTGAAGTAATCGTACCCAAATGATTTGTGATTACCACAAGCATGTTAAAACAGCGGTAATACATCATGTGTGAACGTTCAACGTAACGTTGAAACCTTTGCGGAGTTATTTGCAATGACGGCTCAGTGGTAGCTTAAACGCACATGGCGTCGATCGACGTAAGTACAACAAGCCTGAGCATTCGATGAAGGAAAACATCGTGATGAAACCATAGCACGGTGTTAGGGCATTTTTTTAATGCCCGCCTGGCAAGTTATAACTCTGAAGTTGAAAATCCGTCGCCATGCACTTATCACGTATAAATGTGTTCTGGTTCAACATCACTTAATATTTAGGTGAGGTTGTGGCCAAACATTAAGACTATAAAGATAATTTAAAAGAAATCGGCATAAACACAAATGCCTATGAACCATGTTTTCCAAAAATGTTCAATAAAGTCGAATAACGAAAACTATGGATTAGACGAAATAGATTTTTTTTACATCAATTACCACGAAGAACATTAAACTATTTTAGTACATCCCTGACCAAACCACGCGAGTACTATGGTAATTTATTTTTAGTTTAAACACCATTGATTGTTAGAGACGCACGATCTAAATTTAACGGTGAACTATCGACCGGTAGGCGTTCAATAATCCTCTTTAAACAATAGATCTGTTACCTTACACTGTTCGAAAATAGAATATTATTCAACAAGTGCAAAAAGGGAATTTAATTGGATCCCAAGTTTTTTTTGTTTGAACTGACTATACTGTTAGCCTTAGGGGCCCTGGAGTCTTTACGGCTTTTACAGCTTTACCGGGCTTTGGGATCCCAAGAGCAGCGAAGGATTCTAGAGGAGAATCCTGAGCGGAGTGAAGGATGCAAGGACCGAGATGATATATTTTTTCACGACTTAGGTACTCTACTTTTTATCATTGACTGCGAAACTAACTAACTAATGAAAATAATATAACTTTTTTTTTGTCTATCTGTATGTCCGAATTGAACTAAACGGTTTGACGTATTTTTATGAAATTTTGTACACGAGAAGCTTATGTTATTGCTCAATAGATATGATATATGAACTGTCAATAATATGAGTAATAAACACGTGTGGAGCCGCGAGGCACCGCTAGTAATGTATACAGGTGACTCATAGATTAACGCCAAGCAGGAAATAGGTGTTACCCCACGTGGTCGACAGTAACTATAAAAATAAATAAAAAATCTTAATCGTATACTTTTAAAATGTTGGCAATTAAAAAAAAACAACAAGAAATTTGACATCCCATGAAGAGCCTACGAGAACTGTGACTATAAATAAATCTTTACTTTACTTAATTTTTTTCTTTGCATTGTAACCCTGAAAATTATTACATTGAAAACTATAAAATAAATATTTTTTATAAGAAAATAATAACAAAAAATAGCGAACTTTTAGAAACTATAATAACGTTTTTACGGCACTCGGCCCTCGGCACTCTGCGTGACGTAACACGTCAGCAACTTTACCTACACGCCGATTAAAATGAACGCATGGCGTCGTTTAGCCCTCGAGTGTCGTTTTGAATAGGTTTTCTGTACCATGTGCGTTCGAGCGCACTGCGATTGACACCTCATAGTAATGAAGCAATGAAATAGTCTTAAAGCAATGTATTTTTTTTATAATAGCTCGGCATATTGACGGTACTGTCTCTGATGGTAAGCATAGTACTATCTAAATTCAAGGACCCGATGTCGCAAGGAGGGAACACATTGGCCGGGAGATGGTTCCACAGTTTCACGGTACGGCAAAGATAAAAGACATAGAGAACGATAGCTCAGTAGTATCGTGTACGTACATCGCGTCGATTAACGTGAGTTCGGATCCCTGCAGTAAGCCTAAGCTTTCGGTGAAGGAAAACATCTTGAGGAAATCATAGCATGTTGGTAGGGCTTTTTCTAATAGCCACCTGGCTAGCTATCACCCTTAAGATGAAAATCTGTCGCCAAGCACCAATAGGTGTGTTCCGGTAGCAGCACTTGAGAGCCAGTCTTACACTAGGCTTAGCGTGTTATCATCATCTTGGGCCACATTGTCACTTAATAAGATCAGGTGAGATTGCGGTTACAATGCTGAACATAAACAAAAAAAAAAAATGTTTAAGAATACGGATGTCTGTCTGCGTCATCACTTATTTATTTTAACAGCATATATACTGTAATTAAGAAGTTATGACTAGTTTTTCTTTTGCAAAGGAGTAGTGCTTGCGTTGCTGTATTCCAGTCTGAAAGGTGTAGCTGATATAACGACTCGTGTGTTGTTCCAACTCCATTAGGCGTTCCAACTCACTTTTCAGGATAAATAACCTCTTATGACTAACCTCAGGACTGCGGTCCTTTTAAAGTTGCTTGTACATAGTTATAGGCTGGAGTTATTATTTAAGATGAGATGGTCACCATTTCTGATTCCCTAATAATAAAGAAATAACTAGCATATCATCTCCTATTAGGTATTTTGCACGATTATTTTAAATCCCATACGTTTATTGATATGAATTTACTTTATAACACCATCGACTGACGAAACTGTAGATCATTTTGTTGCAGGAACAAATACACAAATATAGATTCCTTAATGTTTTTCTTATAACTTCTTGATGTTCTATTGATCGCCTTTATTCCTTTTTTTCCCAACAAACAACAACTTTTATTACGTACCTACTGTATTTTAGACTATCGGAATTTTAGACCTATAGATTACCTTTGTATTCGCTGCCAGTGGCAGCAGTGCGTGGCGCGTGGGCGTGGACGAACACAATGAACCCCGTCGATCACAAAGCAGAGCGGTTCAATATTTACTCGCTTCGCCTCTGTTTACAGTTGCTCGTAATTGAACTCCAAAAATTCCTATAATGGATCGTGAAACCGGGCCGCCTGGCGACTGTACGTAGGTTTTCTCTTTGATCCTGTCCCTTTATTTCAGCTTTTAACTGAATAGTTCAAAAAACAAATAGACCTACATTGTATTTTACAAATATTACATAGAGTATCACGTACCATTGGCTTATCATATCTCCCTTAATTCTTAATGATTTATGATATATAAATATGAAATAATAATTAATAATTCAAATATCATTTTTTTAAACCCACCATTGACGAAAAATATGCAAGTTAAAAAAAAATCGATGACCTCACCTACAACCTCATCTGATGTTAAGTGACGATGTGGCCCAAGATGATAACACGCTAAACCTAGTGGAAGACTGGCTCTCAAGTGCAGCCGCCGGAACACACCTATTGGTGCTTGGCGTCAGATTTTCAACATGAGAGTGGTAGCTAGCCAGGTGAGTATTAAAAAAAGCCCTACCACCAGGCTATGATTTCCTCACGATGTTTTCCTTCCCCGAAAGCTCAGGCTCATTGCAGGGATTCGAACTCACGTCAATCGACGCGAAGTCGTACACAGTACCATTAAGCCATCATCGCTTCAAACCACCAATATAGTATTCCAACAGTCGGGCTGCCCCAAGTAAAAATAAATCTCCAAAGAAATTTCTCTGTGCCCTACCTCTCTTATGTCTGAAGTTATGTCAAGTTGCCACACATACAGGTATTTAAAAGCGATGGTAGCAATTATTTTAAAGTACTAACGGTGCGTTTGATACGCAGTAATAAGTTCCTTCTCGTGATGTTATTTTTACTCATATTAATGTCAATTGTTATAATAGCCTATCAATTTTGGGATGACTTATACTTCCCGTGTACAAGATTTCATGAGAATTGGTTAATAATGAAATGATGATATGATTTATTTGATTGTCTTATTTTACAGCGTTCGTATATCTTTCTCGTTTTATAGTCAAAGTGGTTTTTTTTTTCGTCATAAATGTAGCGTTGAAACTTAGAATTAGGAATTTTACTTTAAGGAATTAACCACTTCTGAGTATTTATACAACAATATCCTTACTCCTAGTTGGGAAGGGTGTTTGACTGACCGCGTGGATCCACCATTGAACTGACGGAACGGTCAGTCGTACCGGAGAGTCTGGTTGATAAAACCGGTCGAACGGTCAAAACGGCCATTTATCCAATAATTAATTTCACGGGTATTCGACCGATAGGAGCAAAAAAGAGAAATCTTCGCATCGTGCGTGCTAACATTGAAGTTCTTTGGATAATTGTAAATCTTGCCACAACGTTCACGCAGACCACCAACAGGGAGCTGGACGCTCCTGAAGAACGTTAAGTGGATTTACGTTGTTAATTGCAGACCGTTTGGTAGCTTAGGATACGCTAAGCACTGAAATCAGGGAACGTAATCTATATAGACGGTCCTTCGAAAAATCACGAGTCTTAAGTCGACACCTTCATCAACAATAAGTATACCTCGCTTAGTTCTTAGTAATGTCACATTTGTGTGGGGTAACAACTGTAATGATTGATACTGCATGCTCAATAAATAATTTATACGTAGGTATCCATGATTTAAAAAAAAAACACAATGTACAGTACAAAAGAAGACCAGGTGTAACCGTAGTTGCAGCTGGACCCAGAATGCATGCATTAAGATATTTTTTGAAACCTTTTAAATCGTATAAGCTTAAAAAATAATAATAATTGTATAGCAACTAATTTGTTTATCGGTGCGATTGGACAGATGGCGTTCACTTCAAACGTGCGTAAATGATGTTTACCATCCAACCAAATAATTTATCTGCAGACTGATTTATGCGTTTACAAACTTGTTTTTTTTTGTTTTCCATTGATGATTATTCTCAGAAATACGTTTTAAGATTTTCACGGGCATTTACTAAATTATTTTTCGATGTAAATACGCTGGGTTTTTGCGAATTCGTAAATAATACACAACGGTGTTCATTGTTTTGATGTATTTAGTAATTTATTTGAGATTTTCTTCTTTCACTTCTTCTATAATTTAACAAGGCTTTAACAAAATGATAACATCAATCTAATTATAATTCATAATCAACTTCACTTACGCACAATAAGCAAACTACATCACATAAAATGCTACCAATATATTCTATATACATATTATAAAATTCAACGTCTAGCTGTCTGTTTGTCCGTTTATGTTCATTTCACGCGAAAACCAATTATCGGATGTACACGGATTTTTTTTATTCATAGCTATATTATCTAGCCAGTTTATAGGATATATTTTGTTAGATAAAGTAATATACGAAATAAGCAGTGACGATAATGGTGAATCGATTCGGAAAAAAGACGCTTTTGGGGTGCTTAAAACGCATACGCTGAGTAAACCATAAGAGATTTATCAAATAAATGCAACACATAATTGTAGATCTTAAAAATACATATAAAAAAGTCAGGAATAGCATATGTCTATCTTCTAAGGATTACCCACACTAAGCAATCAAACAATTCGCACGTGCGTTGAAGCGACAGCACTCTATAGTCCACACGAGCGGAGCCGCGGGCACAACTAGTTACATAATATAAGATCAAATAAGTTTATGTATAAAAAGCAACATATGACAAATTAACATCCCGATAAAAACTTCTATTAGGAATGTGATATATAAATATTATCATATAACTTCTTTTTTCTTTGACAAACATTTGCCTATATATATTTTATTTCCATATAAGTAATAATTCCGTTTTGTAATAAATAACATTACAGCGACTGTCTTATATAAGAAAATAAACGTTAATAAATTATAATATGGCTAGGTGACATCATTTTTTGAGTCAATCTCTTCGGCAGTGCAGTCATCATACTAATAAAGAAAGTAGATGGACATCCGCAGAAGACAAGCACATGCGGTGTGACCATAAAGAAGAGAGCATCGTCTTAGAAAAAGCCTTGTCATGTTCCTATTCAATATTGTTATTTTGTAAATCACAGTTAATTGATTTATTATTTGAAACGCTAAATATATAGTACATTTTATGGTACCATGCAGGTATGCGACATAATTGCACAGGTTGGCCGGATGCCCCAGCGTAGCGGCACAGAGACAGCTCCGGAAGTCCGGCTCGGTGTCCGGACGCGGAATAACTACGCGATAACGGCTTCCTGAAATACGCTATGATATCGGAACTTGTATCCCGATCTACATATATGAATTTAAAAAAAAAAAACATAATGCCACAGGAAGGCGTGCCAAACATAAATAACTTTTAATAAAATTTATAGATTTAGCGTTTGGCCACAATCTCACCGGATGTTAAATGACGATGCGGTCTAAAATGGTAACACTCTAAGCATAGGTAGTGGAGTAACTGGCTCTCAAGTGCAGCTTCCGGAACACACCTATAGAAGATTCCCATTATTGGAAGTCGTGTTCCCTTTCTCTCACATTTCTCCGCCAAGTCAATCTATCTTTGGTCGTCGATTCTTGCAATGAAACATGCTTGACGTCTCGCAATATATTTGCATCCACGTTGAAAGTCGGCGGTTAATACCTTTCTTTTGTTCTGACAGGTTCAAAGCAACTTGAACCAGATGAGTTTTACATGTTTTTAAATGCAAAAACCCATTCTGTACATTTCATCTAGCTCTTTAAAACAAAATGCGTTGCATAGATGGCGCACTGGAATCGAGCGAGGAGTATCAACTCTTATAAACGTGAAAAACTATGGTCGAAGCTTCACAACGAATGTTGCAAACTACAAAGGCGCACCCCCAACGATTTTGTGTAGGAATCAAAACGGAACATGTGGAGTATTAATAAGTAATAAATATCTGGGCAACCGAGCATAGCTCGATGTCTTGAAAAAAAAACTATCTAGGTAAACTTAAATGATAAAACTTTATTTAAATATAATTTCTCATTCAAATTATTAGAGAACTATTAATATTATAATATTAATTAATACTAATAATAATATATTTAAAATATGTCTTTACTAGCTGTGTTACTCGTTCACTCCACTGGTTGCCTATTCCATGACATTACGACAAATTTCATTAAACCAGTCCAGTCGTTTGAGCGTGACTATAAGATAAACATTCAAACAATTGTACATTCACTTTTATATTTTACATGGCGTGACCCAGTAGGCCTAAACCGTGAAAATTACCAACACAAAATTAACCATATAATAATATATTACAATAAATGATCATTTAATAGTATTCGATAAATAATATTTATTATTCATAGTAGTAAAACATAAGTTCCGAGATGGTGCGGTGCGTCGTTAAGACTGGAATCTGAGGCTATAAACAGGCTATAAATCGTTCCATTAATATAACAATTGTGTGATTTCGAGGTAGTGTATTGTTGACATGCTCGATGCCCACACACGTCGCACCCGATTCTATTACATTACTGAAATGCTACAGCACTGAATTTGGAGCGTGTTAGGGGCTTAGGGGCCCTGGAGCCTTTACAGCTTTTACAGCTTTACCGGGCTTGGGGGGAATTTGGAGCATGTGATACTGAATCTTGCAAGAAGCACAGTGGATTGCCTAAATAACATAGTAAATCGAAACTAGAATATAATGGTATCTATTTAAATTTGTTGATCACCGTCTTCTACAAGACTACTTGAGAGCAAGTCCCTCTAAGCTTAGTGTGATCTGGCGGGCCTCGGAATAGAGGACATTTCAACTCGTCCTACAGCCACGGGAGCTAGGATCATCGAGGTCCGTGGCCCCCGTCGTGCAGAGCAGGCAGATCGGCTGGCCGTACAGCTACAGACGGCGTTGAACGAGGTGGCCACTATAACCAGGCCTATTAAAAGGGCGAATGTGCGAGTGGTCGGGCTGGACGATTCAGTGTCGGTCCAGGAGGTAGTTGTGGCCGCAGTGGCGAAGGCTGGCTACAAACCAGCCCTTATCAGGGCTGGCGCCATACGTGTCTATGGCAGGGGTATGGGAGTAGTCCATCTTTCGCTTCCAGTTGCCGCTGCCAGAGCACTCGTGGAGGTAAGAAGGCTACTGGTCGGGTGGAGTGCGGCTCGTGTGCGCCTCCTGGAGGGTGGGCCCATGCGCTGTTTCAGGTGCATGGGTGTGGGCCACACTCGCCCACTCTGTCCGTCGATAGTAGACCGTAGTGAGCTGTGCTTCCAATGCGGGCAAGCCGGACACAAGGCGCTTCAGTGTGTAGCTGAAAAGCTCCACTGCGCTTTGTGTGCCGACGCCTGCAGGCCGCCCAACCCAGCCAAGACACGAGGACCACCATCCGCACCGGGACCTGAATGAGGCGCAGACGTATAGGTGGCGATAGGAGGGCGTTCCATCTGCCTCTCTATCTTGCTGAACCAAGGGGAGATGGGTCGGGGGGCCCGTCTTCCCATTGCACTGGTTCAGCCATCTGGGAGACAGTTGGGGTTGTACCAGACTGTCTCTCTTTAGCGCCGGAGGCCCGATTGGGGCCGGCCGCCGGTGCGACGCGGTTGATGCTATCGCGATCCCGTTTCGCCCCATTTTGGCGGCTGATGGTACACCGTGGAGGTTTAGTGAGTCACACATAACCACCCGTCCCCCCGGGCGGGTGTGTACCCATGACGGGTTCTTCTACGTTAAAAAAAAATAGGCTTAGTGTGATACCACCTCTCGCCTAACAACGACTCAACGTCAGGTAAGCTTGTGGTCAAAGGCTAAAAATCGAAAAAAATTAATATTGTGTGGTTTTATGAAACCACGGTGCAAGTGAAACTTAAAAAAAATACAAATTATTAAAGACCTTTGACATACATTATTTAATCACAAACATTAACATATACAATTTTCCGAATTTACGTTTATAATCATTGACTGCACGGCATAAAATTCAATTTTATTTGCGACTATGTAATGTAATGCGACATGCGATAGATGAACGAAAAAAAGATTTTCTTTCGTTTATTCTTTTATTTGTCTTTATAGATCCACTCTCATAGTTATTTTTTGTGGCAACGCCATATTTCCCTTGATTCCTCATTGAAATTACTGATTTAAACAATATTTTAAAGCTTACGTTCCTCGCTATTGATGAATTATACACAAATAGTTTAAAATTGATCATGTAGGACGCGCCATCTATTAACAACCTATTTAATTAACATGAAAGTTGTTACATTGTTTGAATTCTAAAATGTGCTGAATAATTCGCACGGGTGAGCTAGTTGCGATTATTAAAAAGTTTAATCTATCAATTATTTAATGATATTGAAAGGTATGTAAGGAAACCTGGACACTTGAGATATGTCATAGGAACTAATTTATATACAATATAAAACTCAACGTCTCTCTGTCTGTCTGTCCGTTTATGTTCTTTTCACGTGAAAACCACTAATCTGATTTACATGGTTCTTGTTTTAATTCATAGATATGTTATCTGGTCAGGTTATAAGATATTTTTTTACATGAAGTAACATACGAAATAAACAGTGACGATAATGGTGAATAAAGTCGAAAAAAAAAACGCTTTTGGGGCTTACGCTGTGGAAACCATAAGAGATATATCATAATAATGTTGTACATAATTGACCTACAAAAAAGTCTGCGATAGTATATGTCTATCTTCTAAGGATTACTCACAATAAGGATAACTTTAAAATAACTGGTGGGCGATCGCCGTGTTTGGTAGCGGAGACAGCTTAAACGCGTGTGCGTTCAACCAACGCGACGGCATTCTGTAGTCCACGCGAGCGAAACCACGGGCACAGCTAGTATAATACCTTTATAAATCGGAGTGGTCGGGTCGTACAGCCTGCCTGGGTCGCGACCACCGCACATATGTTGAAAAGTCCGTCATAGTGATACGCTTATGCGTGTCACGTTTCGGGATCACTCGGTGCATATCCAGTTTCTATTTACGCCACAGTAAGGCACAGTTCTTGCCCATGACAAAAATAAGTTGTAATTACAAGGAACCTACCTACCTAATGTTGGTAAGCTACATACGTACACATATTGAATCATTTTGTGTAAACAGAAGTTACATTCAGTATAGAGAACATAAATAAAGGTGTAATTAAAGACTGTATTTACGAGCGACCTTGGTAATGTACAGTTCAAACGGTCGAACAATAGCGATCGGGACGATGCGAACAAACAAACAAGCGGACACGGTTGCGGGCTTGCTTCAACTGTTATTAGGGGTGACGAGTAATAAACCCTACAATCACTCAAGGATTATTACGTAATGTTACGTATTATTTTATATTATGTTTGTATTATAAGTAACTAGGTGGCACCCGCAACTTCGTTTACCTAGAATAATTATTTTGAGTAGCCTATTTCTTTCATCAAGGTTACATTTATCTCTGTACGATACCAATTTTCATCACAATTTAGGCGTGAAAAGGTAAATCTACGTAAGTAAATAGTTCAACGAATGAGATGTATGTAATTAATGAGATATCTTATTTTAACACATTATTATAAACAACGTTTTTGGTTTTTCCAGTCTTTGTTAAAACATGAAGATTTTTTGGGCTTGGTACTCGATACAGTTGCACATGAGAAAACAATTTTTTTCTAAATGTGTATCCACTACTTGACTCGAGTTCCTTGTTCTGTCCTGGTTTCAAAGGAAAATGCACTCTCTTAAAATAGAATTAAAACATTTAAGTTATTCTCGCCTTTTGCCGTGAAGCATGCACCACCCATTTTCTCTATGAAACATATCCATCCAAAGATTACCTAGCATAAATTGCTGTCAACAATAAAGCCGCCCTTTATACTAATCACATAATTTGAAATAATAAATTAGATCTGTATTTAACTGTGTACAATAATAAAAAAAAAAAACACATAAATTTTGTTTATAGTATAACTTCAAATAGACAAGACAAGAAACTAAATTAACAAGTTATAAAAGAGAATTAAAGCACAGAGAAATTCCTTTGGAGATATCTCTCTACTTGGGGCAGTCCGTCTGGTGAAATACCTCCAGCCTACAGAAAATAGCAGCAATATAACCTTTGCGGTGAATAAGGTTTCCAGAGCTCTTTGGGATCGATCTGGAAATTCCTCATAGATTGGCGAAACACGTATTCGTGACTTTAATCCTCTTAACATTGCTTTAAAATGTACGGGTCTGATCGCCTACCTTATTATTCCAGTTGATACATTTTATCGATTTTGTTACCAATATTTCGTATCCACTCTGTTGCTACAATAATTCTTTCCAAGTTACCCGCAAACACATATTACAAACATAAACTAAATTTCTATAAAACTACCCTTTTATATTAATTATGGATTTTGCGTTTGTCAAGACTTTTGACGATGTGGCCCAAGATGTTAACACGCTAAGCCTAGTGGAAGACTGGCTCTCAAGTGCAGCTGCCGGAACACACCTATTGACGCTTGGCGACAGATTTTCAACTTGAAGATGGTAGATAGCCAAATTAGTATTAGAAAATACCCTACCACCATACTATGTATTCATTACAATGTTTTCCTTCACCGAAAGCTCTAGTTCATTGTAAGAATTCGAAATAACTCCATTGATGCGGTCACCTTACACGCTGCCACTGAGCTATCATTGCTTCAAAACATTCCTCCTTGCGCTTCCTTAATACATTAAATAATTATATGCATAGTGAATAAATTTAATGTTCTCTAGAAAATTCTGTGACAACCCTGCAAATAGTCGATGATGGCCTAACAGGATAAAAATAGTGTGTCTGCGTGATTCGGACAAAATTTCCACATGTTATTTGAAATTGGCCGTATAACCTTTAGCAAGCTGTGCTGGTAAAACTGCATTTGCCAATCGATTATTCGATAGTATGTTTCAACAAAACAATCGATTGTAGATATCCAATAGAAACATAACACGAGGTATTGTACTTACAAGGAAGATTTGCGCGAACTACCTTTTTTTTAATTGCGACGTATGCATTCTTCGGATAAAAGCGATGGCCTTTTTTTTAGTCGTAAAATTTTTACAGTACGTGAACCTTGATAACACTTCGCTGTGATCTTTTTTTTTCCGTACAGAAAACAATCGAGAGGCCATCAATTAATCGATTGTTTTTAACAAAAAAGTCGATTACTATCTGTGTAATTTGGTATGATAAAGTAAACTGCACAAAAGATATGATATATGAGACGACTGTTTAAATGATAAAAGCATCTGATCCTGATGACTGAAGGTACATGTTTCTATTAAAATATAATTACGATAAATTTTGCTTATAAAGCAAAAAAAATTTGCTTAAAAAAAAGACGTTATAAATGCGCGGTAACCCTGTACAGTATCGATTGTTCGAAAAACGTATGTTTTGCTAAAACTATTAGCAAGCACGTACTGTACAGGCGTTTTAGATCAATGTAATGTAGGTAACCAAAGAAATAACATAGACCCGTAATTACTGAGTGTGATTCCTATTAAGGCTGGTCATTAAACATATTTGTTGTTTTTAACGGTGACCGTGAGAGAGATCACCCGGTCATCGCTATCAACCAGCGTCCGCTATATCTGTCAGCCTTCAAGCCTTTCGGCAGCTGTATATACAGGCTGCTAATGAAACGCGAAACACCAAAAGAGAGTAATTGTGACTGGTTTTACATCATATGCATGGTGGATGCGACCCAGTCATGTACAAATCCCAACCACACCGCTTGTTTACTGAACATACACCGGATGATCCCGGAACGTGACATATCTAAGCGTGCCATTCTGTAGGGTGTGATATCTGGTTTATGGTGGTCGCGATCCAATCGGACACAATTATCATGTTTGAGCCATATATTTGTATACAGGCAAGTATTAAAAATGCTATGTCAGTGTTGCATAACAGGATTTTCTCTCACTGAAATCAATCAAGAAAATACTTTAGTCTGTTTAGGCCTTAAGAAGGCACTTATGAATGTCAACAAAATACAACCGATTGGGAAAACATTAAAGAAGAGCCGATAAAAAACACAGTTGGGTTCATAAAAAAAAAGTTAAATTGTAAATCTCATCTGTGAGATTCCCATCCTGTTATCTTTTTATATTCCCAGTGAAGAGTTAATTAACTATACTCCGCCCTCCTCCCTATAGGTAGGGAGTGGCCGCGCTCGTACGGTTGATTATACTCAAAGAGAACATATAGAGTAGCTATTTATAAAATTCCTATACAAAACCTCGTTAAGTATACGGTCATTTGAATGCTTTAGTCGATAATATTATTAGTTTAGATTGAAACCAGTTTGCCTGCACCGCGACACATTCAATAGACTATGCGAACAGTTGACAATTAGCAACTGAACAAGGATTACATCCTTTACTATTATGATGTCTATAAGGACACTTGTCTATTATTTATTATGGTGTCTATAAGGTTACTAGCTGTGATTACATCAAGTTCTATCATTCTAATATCAGTCTGATGCGATTTGTATAATATATCCTTCTGCAGTATCTATAGATACTGCACGGTGTAAGTTATGTGAAGGTATGATCTTATCACCCGCCACGACCCCCCTCCTCTGCGGCAACTCAAGCCTAGGTCCGATCCATCGGCATGGAGCCCTTGAGCCAAGCAGCCGCTCGCGCGATACAAGTGACTGTACAATCACTAGCTTTCACAGCCATACATGACACTGCATTATACACACATGCACAACACACATAGGTACATAGGTTCTGTAAGGGACCTTTTTTTTTCTTTTTTTGCCTAGTTAGAATAGACAAAAATTTCAGACCACTAAATACACATACACATACCAATACCTCCTCCCAGGGGACAGAAACATGTATATATGTATAGTTAGTTTAGATCGAATTACGGATAGGGAATTAGTCAGATCGCGACTTAATTGCATACGCGCAACAGTCCGAGCCGAGGTTCGGCCACTTTGGCACCCTCGGATGTTGTTGCTTAGCTTTAGTGGGTGAGTGCCCTAAGCGCTCGCCCCCAAGCCCGGTAAAGCTGTAAAAGCCGTAAAGGCTCCAGGGCCCCTCAGGCTAACAGTGTAGTCAGTTCGAAAAAAAAAAAAAGTATGATCTTATCGCTATGTCAGTTGTACGAAAACCAATAGCACTTACTTTACGTAACAGTCTGATATTAATGATACATCAGATCAACGTACCATAAAGGTAAATGCCCTGACACCACATTGAAATCATATTTCTCCATCAGTATTATATGACGGAGAATGATATAACTTTGAGATCAATAAACTTGTCAGTTCAATGGAACGTGCACATTAAAATGTTTTGACCCACGTATGACCTGTGTGTAATGTCAAGGTAAGGTAACATGTTCACTGGGTACTGATATCATTTTTGTTGTTCAATGTTCGAAAAACGAAATTAAAAAGTGCAAACCTTTCAATCGGGATGACGGACTAAAATTATTTTCGGCATTGTATTCGGTGATAGGAAGACTTACCTCGCATGCAATCGACGGATGTTACAGCGGATACAGCGTGTATCGGAACATCACTAATCACAATGAGCTGATGAGGATACTAGAAACGGTTAAAGGATATTTACTAGAAACTGCCCTAGCTAACAAAGACATCGCAACACATCAGTCGGTTCGTGACCATGGCCTGTATAGCCAGATAAAACGTCGAGCAATTCCCGCATTAAATATACATTTATTAGAAAGCCAATAAATAATTTAAAACGGGTTTAAGTTCATATACATGTACTTACTTATTCTATTAAATGGTTCAATTTTTTTATCAGTAGTCGATTTAGCAAATCGGTGCGGTAATTTTTAGGATTCCCATTCCAAAGAAGAAACCCTGCGGCTACGTTGTCGAGTCATACGTTTAAACTGGTGTATCTTTTAAATGGTAAAGGATAGCCGGTTGAAAATTTCATAGAATATATGTTATTAGTGTGATTGTAATGCTCATTGTAAAGCAAAACAACACATAATAATAATAATCAACAAAGCGTGAGTCAGGCTAGCGCTATGGATCCCAGCCGGAATGTAAAAAAACATTATTATTTGTACTGTATAGTAGTATAATATTGTGTGCTGTAGTATAAGTTTGAGTCACACTTGACCGATTTTTTGTGCGCTTTCTCGGAGTATAAATAACATTTTATTTCGGTACAATATCGATTAAATATATCAAGTGAATGTTGTTTATGATAACAAACATAAATAAATAAACGTAATATTCTGACTATCTACAGACGATCAACGCACTACAAACATTACTAGACTTCACCTATAAAATCTTCCAGCAGAACATCGTTCAAGCGATATCTATGTCAATCGATAGTCGAAAACGAAATCAGATCGTACTACTTCCTTGTTATGTTTTCCTGGTACCCACAAACCTAAATAGTGTTTCTGCAGATCACAATGGTGATCCTGTTTAAAAGATGATCGTAAAGTTTGCGCGGACGTGAAACAGGCGCTAGTCTCACCTATTTGTTATGTACGAGTATATACGATGTGTCTGTTAATGAGTTATTTTGTTTTATCTATTTTGTTCCATTGACTGTTTTAAAGTTTAATAACCATTTTTTTATGATTCCATTTTGAGTAGACGCTGACGTGATTCCCTTTGCATTTTTTGCACCCGTAAATTCACAGCTAAAATTGGATACTTAGTATTTTATGCGCTAAACATACCAACACCCTGATGGAACATCTATACCTATAAAATTCAACGTCTCTCTTTCTCTGTCTGTCTGCCCGTTTATGTTCGTTTCACGCTAGAACTACTTGATTTACCTGTTTTTTCTTTTTATTTTTATGCATAGCTATGTTATCTGGCCAGGTTATAGGATATATTTTGTTACATAAAGTAACATAAGAAATAAATAGTGACGAAAATGGTGAATCAGTACGGAAAAAGACGCTTAAATAGCTTACGCTGAATAAACCATAAGAATAGGATATATACTCGTATATCAAATTAATGTACTACATAATAAGATCTACAAAAAATTCAGCAATAGCATATGTCTATATTCTAAGAATCACCTACAATAAACATTTTTGAGGTAGCACAAATCGCGTGTGCACTCGACCGACAGGATTCTGTAGTGCACGCGAACGGAACCGCGAGCCAAGCTACTAGTTATATATAGTAGGGTCTCAAGTCGTTCTTTTAACACGTTACGTAGTGCCGTCTGCCTGTTTACTACCCTTTTTAGTACACGAAGAAAAATGTTCCGACAATTGCACGCACTAACACCCAATCCTCACTACTGATTTTAACATGTAACCATTCTCGATCACATCAAATATTATCGTCACAAAACACCAATAAATTAATTCCGCATTTAAAACGTACACGATTTCCATTAAAACGGGGAAATAAAACGCGACGTTAATTTGCAATCAGCAATGTTGTGGATAATCCAATTTGTTATATAACCTTCAACCCGCCATATTGTATAGCTGTTACAGAATCGTGTTGTTTAGTGATTATACGGGAAAGTCGCTTTTCGTATTTAACATTATCTTTTTTAACCCTGTTCTTTTTTTTTAATTGTACCAAACTCAATCGTATTTCTGTTAAAGGAGAGATAAAAGACAGGGTGAAAGACAGAGATGAGGCGAGAAGAGACAAAGAACGAGCGGAGAGATAAGAAAAGCATGTTTTCGTTTTTTGGAAGATTGAAACTGCCATCATATAAACGCACGAACTGAGCGAGCGATGAGAGGACGTCGAGTGCCAGAAATAAGTTAACCGTTGAAAATTCGCATTTGGTTACTCCTGGTATCATAATTTTGCATATTTAATAGACAAAACTTTAAAAAATCTAAATTGTTAGTGTCCGTTCACAAGCTACCAACAGTTTACAATCTCACTAAATTGTTTATAAACTAACGATCCGTACATTTATATGACATCTATCTATTTTAGAAAGTCTGTAGTTACGTCTGCATATATATACATAGTATATACATCCTATATAAGGACATTGATCACGAATATGACATTTTTTTTGTCTGTCAGCTTGTAAGTCCCTATATAACTCAAAAACGGCTTCATCGATTTTGATGAAATTTGGTGCACGGGTGGGTAGTGTAAGTCATTCCATAATTGATGTACTATAAGAACTTATGTTAATACTTTTACAAATCGTAAAAAATAAATAAATTTTCTTAATTTTCAACCGATATGTATTATATTTTGTAGACAGGAAGCATACGTCATTCCATAATTGATAGAGTTTATGAATGTCAATAATACATTTATTTATAAACCGTAAAACAATATTATATCATTAATTTTCAAACGATTTTGATGCAATTTTGTACCCTCAATTAATTATTATGATTTGTCAATAATAAGTGTAGAAAAATAAAATTGTGAGTGAAGATAAAATCACTGCGTAACGAACGCGTGCGAAGCTGCAGGCACCACTAGTATTAGATAAAAATTTAAAACTATTTCATTGTAATATTTTTCGATATTGACTCAAGTCCAAGCATTATTTACGTTTTAGATACATTTCGATGGGTTCTCAATCAGTGCGAGAGCATCCGCTAACGGCATCCAATACAAACAGAGACGTGTCTGTCTGTTTATTTTCACGATAGCACTTGTATCGGCACTCAAGTGTGCTATATACGGGGTTGCCAGCACTCATATTGCTCCAGTTACTCATTAAATGGTTAAAATATGCCAAAAAGTTTACATTATGGTAAATATACGTGATGATCACACAGTGGTAGCGTATTCTGACACGGTGTCGATCAACGTATTGTCCAATCCTACCTTCTGAGCTTTTGGTGAAGGAATACGAGCACGGTGGTACGTCATTTTCTAATGCTCGCCTGGACAAGCTATCACTCTCAAGTTGTGCAAGATTTGACTGAGGAAGAACACCACCATACCCCTATCTGTATCGTAACCAGCAGAGGATGATAGCTAGCCAGGCGGGCTTTAGATAAAGCCCTACCACCATGCTATGGTTTCCTCACGATGTTTTCCTTCACCGAAAGCTCAGGCTCATTGCAGGGATTCGAACTCACGTCAGCGAAGTCCGTACACGCTGCCACTGAGCCATCATTGCAATAAATATTTATGTTATAGTATAGATAATTACTTGTACCCTAGACTTATAATATACTAGACTACTATATAGAGTAGTATATCTATGATGTTCTAACTTGCAAGTCAAACACTAATTTCTAATCGAGATGCTGTCTGGAAAAGATATACGGGAAAAAAGTATCGGAAGCATAGTGTATCTGTTCTACGATATGTATTTTGTAATTAATACTGACTCACTTCTCATTCAGTCAACACAAATAAACTTTATTTATCACGTGAAATTTTTTATTCGTTCTCTGATTTTACGAATCACGAATCATGAATTTACTGTAAATTGATACAAAAGTTTATTCGTAAATAGAATACTATAAAATTATTGTGTAAAGAATTATTTGTTCTACCGATATCGATATGTTTGTTTGGTTGGCAAACATGTTCATCATGGAATATTGACGTAGTGTTGTGAAATGATATTATAATCTGTCTGATCATGTGATTTATTGGACATGCTGATTTTCATGGGAAGAAATTAAATTACGACTTCACCTAGGGTTGCCAACTCTTTTTACATCAAATATAGTATTTTCTAGTCTATTACCTAAAAAAATATAGTAGATGACAAAAAAACAAAAAATTGTAGGTTTCATATGAATATTTTATTTTTTAAAGCAATATTTTTACTATTTGATAGAGAGATAATGTTGACAATGACAAATACTCATACTGACAACATACAGCAGCAAGCATACAGCTTCGCAGGAACATCGCCTCACTAAGTGTGTTCTAACGTCTGTATCATGGTGAGTGTTCTTAAGAGCTGTTCAATGTAATTACCTTCTCTCCTTTCCACAACAGAACCACACGCGCAGGGCTTCGAAATCACAGTTTCACGGTAAACTCCATCTCGGCACGAGCTAAAAATTATCTATGTCTTATCTTTGTCGTACCGTGAAACTGTGGAACCATCTCCCGGTCAATGTGTTCCCTCCTTCTTATGACATCGTGTCCTTCAAGGGTAACGTAAAGAGATATTTATGCATGACAACGGTGACCGTCGATGGATTTCGATCTCTCGGTGGTCGCTGTTGTATTTGGATTGTACTGCGCTTACCATCAGGGAGAATACAGTCAACGTGCCGAGCTACTATAAACGGTTACGGCATTTGACAGGGTCTGATCGATCCCCCTTCTTGGGAATCGGTTGCACATTGGCCTCCTTTCAAACCCGAGGCAGGACACCAGATATGTAGGACAGGCGGTAAAGTCGCGTCAATACTGAAGACTACTCAGCTGCACATTTTTTAAATACTACCGCTGAGATACCATCCCAGCTCCAACTAGACTTAAAATATCAGTATCTTAACTAATAATATTATAAAGGCGAAAGTGAGTTTGATTGGTTGTTACTCAGTTACAGAAAAACGGTTGAACGGATTTGGATGAAATTTGATTTGATTTGAAACACAGATAGTTTATAAGCTGGATTAACACACAGGTATCCTTTGTTATACCGATAACAACAATTTCTGTAATTCACGCGAGCGAAGCAGCGGTCACGGCTAGTATTATATAAGTAGAAAATAATTCACTTAAGAAAAACTTCGCATTATTTATTTTAACTATAATAACGTTTCTAAAATATATAGAATAAAAATTAATATATCTCAGAATTATTTAGAATACACTATTTGGAAAACACTCGTCAAATCTCTCGATAATTATGTAGAAACAAATTTATACTGAAATAAGACCAACGACCTGAGTACTTACGGTATGCTTCTAACTAATATCAAAGTCAAAAAGATTTCTCATATATCTTCTTACACTATATACTGAAATGAACGAGATTGATCGTTCATAAATTATCTCAAAGTACTACCTATCAGACTCGGACAAATATTTATTTTATTAATTTCACATCTCTTTCGTCGCGTTAGTGACGTGCCGTGTACTATATAATCGATATCGATTCTTTGTGCCTTACACAAAAAATGTTACTGAATTATGATTCAAAAGTCTTTATACTAATGTCATTGATATAATATTTTTTCTAATCTTCAGAGTTCAAGGAGAATTTAAGAGAGGAAGGGCACAGAGAAATGTCTTTGGATTTTTCTCTCTACTTGGGGCAGTGCGATCCCGAGCCCGATGAAGCTGTAAAAGCCGCCTGAGGTTTCAGGGCCCTTATGGCTAACATAATAATAAAAAAAGCTGATGGAATAGCTCCCTACCTACCTGAACATTTATAAACAAAAGCGCAATATTACAACTGCTCACCATCTGTGGATGTAAACAAAAGATAAAAAAGTTTCATCATTGAAGAATGAAACTTTGTGTTGTTGTTTTATGATTCGGTCGTCGCCGGCGCAATATCTGCAAGGGATTCTAGGAACTTGACAAACAGTTCATTAAAACTATTCGCTAAATTAAATTAAAGAGACTTAAGTGTTACTTTACGCTATAACTACAAATTCATAACAACAAGGTCGTTATAAATGAAATCCACAGTATGTAACATAAGTTTATGAATGAAAATAAAAAACAAAACATGAGATATCAAGATACCGCCAAAGACTCCTAGTTGGTGATTGATGTGCCTTATAATATGTTTTGTGTTCACAAAATACTTTTACATATTTCTTTTTGATATGGACATTGCTCCGTTACTTATGTTAATTTAATTGTTTGTAAAAAATACGCGCTCATTTTTGCTTAAACATCTTTTTAATTGACGATAATCGAAGCCAGATCAAAAGTTATACGTAACTGATATATTTTTATATATAGAAATCGAAAATAAAATGTAATAACGATTCGCATAAAGAAGAATATTATTTTAAGGACCATTTGAATCAAAAGTCTCCGACAGTTTATTCTACTAGGGACCAAAAAGTATTTTGTAATACATACCGTATATTCTTTGTAAGCCAAATAAGCAAGGAACTGAATATTCTGTTTATTTCCCCATCATATTTATTCTAGCATGCTATAGATCCCAGTATAGATAATCCCAGTAGTATAATGAAAAGAAAAACTTGTTGAAATAGATCTAGGTCTGGTTTGTGTATGTAGTTTGCAATACGTACTCGCAAATGAGATGTGGCAAACACTACCCAGATGAAATAGCTTATTTGTTACAGATCTGGTTCGGGACTGCAGACATGTTTGAAGAAGGTTATAGAATGAAATGGCTTGCAGTGGCCAACTATGATCTGGCATGTTTGCCATTTTTGAAGTGAAACTTCTTATGCGACTTCCAAGCGTTAAACGTTAAATGTTAAACGTTCAACGCACATTATCGGTCTCTCCTCCTTGTGTGAGCCAGAGCGAGAGAGAGAGTAAATGTCGGTGTGAATGTGTATATTGCACACTGTTTAAATAAAATAGAAAATGTCTTTTAAAATGAAGTTTCACTTCTATCGTTTGTGAATCGCACACACACCTTTTTTCTTTATTCGTGTCTTTTTTGTGTCTTTTAAGATTGATCCTCCCTAATTCACCATTCGTGGCGTGATTGTGTCATCTCCGAGTATAGACCCATCGTCATCTTTTCTCTTCTTACTGTTACCATTCAGGTATTTGGTAGTTAATCACTCATCGCAACCATTTCTACAGATAAATTTATTATTTCTTTACGTAAAGAAATACTTTTGGTATTTCGACTGTCAGTCAGTACCTACTCACATCACTATTTGATGTAAATATAAACACTGTCAGAACATACGTGTAATATTTTTAACATGTTTTATTATATAAACACTTGTTGAAAATTATTTATTAAGGTGACGACATTTTTTTACTTTGTTTATTAATAAATTTTAAATGTTAAGCAATTTTTTTTAATTTAAGTACTATACTCTAGTATGATCTTGATAGAATAAGTCGAAATATGCGTAAAATATGTATGTGTTTATGAAGACCTGAGACTTAAAATAAATTAATAATCACTGGCGACACCTACGCTAGGTTATGACAATATCAAACCCGTAATCAATCAAATATTATTTATTTGGATTTTATTGTAAACAAAAGAAAGTACTTATATAGAGATATCTTAGTATATCTATCTCACTTACTCCTTAGTAGATAAAGTAAGTGCGAGCCGTTTTATACTTAAACTAGCTGTGTCCGCGGCTCCGCTCGCGTGGATTACAAAATGCCGTCGGTCGAGCGCACGCGCGAATCCTGCTGTCCCGCTCAAAAGACGGAGGACAAAAATGTTTATTGATATACAAAATATATCCTTTAATCTGACCAGATAACATAGCAATCATTTAAATCGGAGAGTGGTTTTCGCGTGAAAAAACATAAACGAACAGACAGACAGAGAGATGTTGAGTTTTATAAAATGTCTAGATATAGACGATATGAATTTTTGGCAGAGATAAAAGTCAATAATTACAGTTCAAGATTAATTGTGACTGTCGACAGAGATATTGATCTATATATTAGAATAGTCATTGGTTAAACTTGTCACAATAACAGTTTTTTCAATATGTATATTGTTCTCGAGTTCCTGTCAAGAATAACGTAGTCGCTTCTTGTTAAGCACGGTATAATCACATATACGCGAGGCCAAATTAGTGTCTCTATGGATCAACCTATACGCCTCTTACAAAGAAAGAGTCTATAATAAAAATAATACTGCCTGACTTGTGCAAATATTTCGCACATTATAAACTATCTAATAGCTATCATGTTGGTAAAACTGATTGTTAATATATGACTTACCGTAAATGTCGGTTAGTAAAAATCATTTTTTAAATGAAAACAGTAATTTTAAAATGGTTTTCTTCAATAGCTGACCATAAGCTTTAAAATGATCTTTGAATCATCAATTTTGATTAAAAAATAAGAGAGATATGACGTTGTCACAAGAAACACCGTAATATACAGAGATTTTGAAATTGTATGCAAAATATACAAACATCGCCTTAACATTTATGTCGGATCCGAAGTATCAGAGAAACTAGTACAACCCAGTCATATAAATAGATAACTTGTTTATAATAACTAGACGGTATATTAAATTAATGGGGGCTTTACGCGTTTCTTGAACCCCACGCGTTTATCATAATCGTATTGTGTGCGAAATTTTCATTAAAGTCTCTTTAGAAGTGTTATTTATAATGAACTAGTAAATTAACTATATTGTTATTGTTAGTAAGTACATTGTGATACAAATAAACATATCAATAAACTGTAGACGTCGCGTAGTCGTAAAAGAAAATCCACGAGGGAAGGTATGGATTTAATAATCGCGACAGCTCAAGACACATTGTCGATATTAAGCGTCGAGTATTGTACTTTTTAATAGTACCACTGCAGAATGACAGTATCTGTATCTCTGCTGGCCCAAAAGAAACACTGTAAAGGATTTATCACCATGAGTCCGGTGGTTGTGACCCAGTCGGGTACAGATACTTTTGAAAGCGCGCCTTAGAAAAATAACAAAGAAATCGTCGCATTAAAAAGAATAATAAGTAGATATGGCTTGCCATTTGTTCCAATAGAACGCTTTCACGTTGGAACTTCGCTCGTCTGTATGGGGCCTTATAAGATTCCTTTTATAAGCAAAATAAAGCCGCACTAGTGGTATCAGTGAAATAACATTACATTTTTACACTTTTATTCCCTTGACTCTTAACATGATCAAACAATGCTTTATACAATTCCTGATTATCAAAACTATGTACAGATGGTATGCCCACCAAAGTAACTTGAGTTTTACAATATAATTTAGCTAAGATTTCTACCTATTTCTCCTGCATAGTAGTGACCTAGTGATATCATTTGTGATATAATGGGTATAACATATATTTATTTCCACTGCGTATTTATGTCGCGTGACCTACGCGAGCCCTTCAACTGTCTCTCATTATCTATTCACGACGGCGGCAGTTTATTGCTCGTTGTCGAGTTAATTGTCAGGAAAAATATAGCAGGGGTGACTTTTATGCTTTCTATCGTTGTCGCGCTCGCAAAATCCGGTACGTAGCAATCAGAATTTTTAGTAGAATACAGTTTAAATATGATAATTGAAAAGTGACCATGGCGTAGTACATTAAACCTTTCCGAGCCAGAGATCCAAGTAATAGATCACTTTAGGCACAATGGCTGGTCCAGAAAAATATAAAATTCAAAACTTTTTTCGTATAACTTTTGCTCTTTACCTCCAAGGTTACTGTGTTTGGCAAACTACCACCTTAAACCATCATATATATATATATATATATATATATATATATATATAGTTTTATATTATGAGCATATACCATATACCATTAACTCACGTGCCGTGGTTTCCATAGTAAAATGTATTGCGGCATGGCATATGACCTTTATGAAAATTATAGAGGCGAATGTGTTAAGAGGGTTTTATTATTCACTACGTATAAAATTTCTGTTCTCAGGCTTCTAAGCATAACCACTGCAGGAATAATGGGAATGTTTATGTTTTATTTAAGAATGTAGATCACCTGAAAATGTAAACCATCTCATAAAATAGATTCAGTATTAAACTCACTTCTTCCGAGCACAGCTAAATAATGTAGCTTTTTAAACAAACTACGTAAAATATGTTAAAGTATATAAAAATATACGATATTTATAATAAAAAAGAAATAAATCTCCTTGTAAGATTATAGGATAGGATAAGATTATATTCAAGCCACAGATAACATAAATATAAATATAATCACATACTGGTTACGTTAGAGCATGCAAATAATTATTTTATAACATTACACCACTAAAATAGGATTATGACAATAAAATCTAACCGAACACTTGATACAATACATCATTCCAACCATTTTTTTACACTAGCTCGGCAAAATGCCTGTACACTGATGGTAATAAACAATACAGTTTGCAAACAACGGCGATCGTGGTGATAGATTTCATCGGTAGTTGAAATGCTATACTACACGCCTTGTTTGAAGGACCGGCCCACTATTATTCCCATGCATAAATAAAATTGTGAAAAAAGAAACACATAATTTTGTAAAATGTTACGCAAATAATATTTCTATAATTATATTATTGAATATTAACGCTGGAAAAGCTTATCACTTAATAGACTACTGAATAGACTTGTCAGATTTAAGGTCAAACTAAAGTACGGACAGATAGATAAAAATAAGCTACGACGTAGGCGGCTACGGGGTAATCTTGCTACGGCGTAGAACGCTTCGTAGAGCCCCACCTACAAAACTTATGAAGTTAATTTAAAATGTTTCATATTTTATTTTCCTTTATAAATTAGTTTGATAGTTTTACTTAGATTGTTAATTTCCATAATTGTTTAATAGTTAGTCTGCATTTTAAACATGAAAGATTTAACTTGGATAAAAATAATACTGGGGGGTAGGAGTAACATTTGTGTTCGACTGGATCGATCTTAGTAGCACGCTTAGGCGTGTCGCGATTTGTGATCAGGCAGTGTATATGAGCTGCCAAGATGCTTGGAAGCTGGAATGACAGTGACGACTGTCGATGGATTACCGATCCCTCGGTTGTCGACGTTGTTTTTGTATTTCACTGTCATTACTTTCAAAGACAATGCCATCACTTTGCTAGGCTACTATAAAAAAATATGAACAGTCTTCTGGAATTATGGAGGAATATTATGTGGTTCATGTATACTGTAAATTATAAGTTCTGGTCTAACACAATGTGACTTAAAATATATTAGTATGAATTTAACTAGGATCCGATAACCGAGTCATTAAAGATTTAAACTTAACAGAAAATAATGGGATAGAAAGAGACAGCGATAAAATTATCGACAAGCTTCATTTACGCAAAAAACTGTATCAGTAAGCTTTCTACAAAAGTCTGGCTCTTAAGTACAGCTCTATTTGAACATATCAAAATCTAAAATACTTTATTCAATTTAGGCTTAGAAAGGTATTTATTAATATCATAATATTAACACTAGTTTTAAAAACATCCCAGTCTTCACATCAAGATGAACCGGGATGAAACTATTGTTTTTAATCTTTACTGATTTTTTTTTACTGTATAGATAATTTATATAGTCAAATCTGGATAAGCGAGAGTTCACGGGAGCACAATCTCATTCTCGCTTATAGAGGTTTCTCACTAACCAGAGTTTCTCGCTAATGCAGGTACATGGGTACCGTTTCTCTCTTATAGAGGTAGGCAGCAATAACAAGTGACAGCAATTTTATCAAGATGCTTACGAAAACAAAAAAGAATAGGTACAATATTGACGAGGAAACAATGCAAAAACAATGGTAGGAAGTTCCACGAAAGTTAAGAATGAGTCATAAAATAGCAGATGTTAAATTTGTAATTTGTTTTATCATTTGTTTCTTCTAAATAATATAAATAAATAAAACTCGACTGTCGCTTATAGAGGTATAGATAAGTAGCAGTCTCACTTACGGAGGTCCATGAGGGAAAAACGACTCTCTCTTACAAAGGTTTCTGTTTCTCGCTAATAGAGGTTTTGTGAGCTTAAAATGACGGGTCCTGGCTATTACTCTCACTTATAGAGTTTTCTCACTTATCCAGTTCTCACTTACCCAGGTTTGACTGTACAATTAATAATTATATTGCTATAGTGGACTTACAGAGCGGGACTGACTTTCAGACATCACGAAAGGATCCTATAATAGCCTTTTAAGAACAAGATTTGCTTCACATGAAACTTCAAACTGTTGTCCGGCAAACTAGTAATCAACATTCAGAATTGTTGTTTAGCCACAAATTTTCAACACAACGGTAGTTAGTAAAACGAAAATCAATATTTCTATGTAAATCGGCTACGAAATAATTCGATCAATGCTGATCTAAATGATGCGGTAGGTATTTTGCGTGTAGCATTCGACATCCTCGCCCCTGCTCATATCATCATTAGGGTAGACAGAGTTAATAATGTGCGCAGTGACGGAGCCGTTTTCATTTGTGTCGACCAGTCAAGATAATCCTCATGAACGCGTAAGTATTATATTACCAATTTCCCACATTATTTGAGTAAGTATTCGTTTGGAGAAAACCTGGTTTAATTATTTTGTCAATTATATTAAGGTGTGATTTATTAAATTATATTAATATTATTATTTTGACATTATAAACAGACAGTTCAATTTTATTATATGTACAGAAGATTCTTTACTTAAGAAATAAAATATTTTTAACTAACCAAGATTATTATATATGCGTGTAATCTTTTGTACGTGTAACTTCTATACTTCAAACGTGCAAAAAATTTACGCACAATTTTTTATAACCATGTCGTTCTCTAATTATTTTATAGAAACGTATTAATTTCTCGATAAAGAATCACGATATTACCAAAAAGAATCCGAAATTGTGACGTAAAACATACGTTAAATTATCGTTCCACGGTATTATTTAATTAAAAGGAGAGAAACATAATATTTGTGGTAACAGAAGCGGGATTTGTTTATTCAAAGTGTGTTATCACATTAAATACATTATACAAGCTCATCGCACATCTGATATGCTATCAGTACATACAATTAATGACACCGTTGTCATCATAGAGATAAATCGAATCGTGATAAAGTCACAAAAAGCAGGATTACGCTATCGACGTTATATGCACTCTAAGCTTTTTTTTAAGTGCGGATCTCTAGTAAACTATTCGATTGTTTAATTCTTTTTATAAGTAATATCTACTTATAGAACTACTTAAAGAACGACTACTACAGAATGCCGTCGATCGAGCGCACGCGCATATTGTGCTGCCCCCGCTCAAAAGAGACGTTGAGTTTTACAATCTAGATATAGAGTAGATGAGAACTGAGGTTTAGACTATGCGCGTACCTGTAAGTGTTGGTTTACGCTTCATAATCAACAACTACAAAGAGGAAGGAACAGCCATTTTGCATCGGTTTTCTTAACCGCCTACACCCAACCTGCGGCCCGCTGAGACTTTGTAAGTTATCCAACTTTACACTCGATCTACCAATGACAAGTAAACAAATTATCAAACTTCATACATAGATCAAAGTATTCAAAGGGTAAACTCTGTCAATATGTGGTCCATTCGTGCTCGTGACAACTATTTACCTACGTGTCTACAATACTAATACAATAAACTCATTAAAAGTTTTTTTTCAAATGCAATCGAATGTTGTAGATGGCTTATTCCATGAGAGTTGTGGCGCTTCTCTTTCGACTTGCGCACACTGCGCCCTCTATAACACGAATTTTGTTTAAAATAGTTATCTCTATATGTTAGTAGCTATATCATACATACTTCAATAGATTTTTTAGTATTGAACAAGTTTTACAAATATCAGTATTGTAAATGCGATCGCTAATAGATTCTATTTCTTTTTTAGCTTTCGCCTCTATTTAGTCATATACAGCACGTATACTATGTGAAATCCAATTATTTTTACCCAGCTTATTATATTATTTTATACCAGGCAAAAAAACTTCAATAAATCTGATTGTGAGTTCTGTTTACAAGACGAATTTTCACCGGCAGTTTCTCCCGCTTGTGCTAAATATACTTAATATGGTAAGAAGCCTCTAGAAAACTATATCTTGTCCGGATAATCTCGATGTACTTCGCATCGGTACGTATAATCTTTTCAAGGTTTTGACTGAGTAATTTTTTTGCAGTTCCCAAATAAGTAATACTTAAACGTAACGTAACATCACGTTATACAAATTTTCCTATATCGTGCCCAAAGAAGTTTCACTACAAAAATCAACAACTTGTTATATGGACACAGGAAAAACAAATCTGTATCACTCAGTTATACAAAATGTAATTTCGTAATTTCATTTAAATATTGATTTTGGATTAATAAAATTCGGGTAAATGTAATAAATTAATTCAAACATCGTCTGCGTGGGCTACGGGATCGGATGTTATGTGTTGCCTACTAGACTAGCATTAATGTTCTTTATACATTGATTGTTTAAAAATACGATAGTAGCGATTGTTTCGTAAAACATCTATTGATTGATTAGCAATCGATTGTTACTTAATACTGTATTTATATGTGGCAAACAATCATTCGCGTGAGTTCTGGGATTCGTTGCAGTCCGACAAATTGTGTACCTTCCTTTTGAAATATACCAAGTATTATTGATAGTTTAAGCTCGACTATCAATGGTTGGATAGTGCAAATAACTATCGAGTAATTAATAGATAATCGAACACTAGCTACCATTACCGACACAGAATAATTTGTTTCCAATTTTGCGACATTTATCAAAGTCATGTTGCGATGTATTGTTTTTACTAACGTTTCCTGTTAAATGAAGCAGCCGCGTGGGTTATATGTTCTGATTAATATTTGAAAACGGTTTGGTGAATACTAAGCGATATTTTTACATATTAATGACGGTATATTTAAGATTTAGAACAAAAATTTACCACCTACAATGTTTGTGTAAATAAACACCTGAATACAAAAGGTCACATGTCAGGTTTTGAAGGTCAAGGCGCTTCTTGAATAACTCTAGACATTTACTGAATAAGTTTTATATTTAGGCTACAATAATATATACAAATAGTTATATATACATTTTGTTAAATTGTTAGGTATTAAAACCTGAAAACGATCGTCAAATGACGATGACTAATCGAAAATCGCTTTGAATCTTGGGGTGCTAGGACATGATAATTTTTGTCCGATTGGATCGTGACCACCGTACACCAGATGTAATAGCCATAGTGGGACGCTTAGGCGTGTGCGATCCGGGACCAGCCGGTCTATATCCAGTAATCAAGCAAGGTGATAGGGCTCCGTACCCGACTAGGTCGCCACCACCACGCACATGGTGACATCCTTTCGCTTGTCGCGTTTCGGGATAAGTCAGCGTATATCCAGGTGCCAAGACTGGCGCGGCGGGGATGATTTGCAAATTGTTATTTTGTGGGTTCTACTCCAAATGGTATACTGGCGTAACTTTACCGTACTAAAAAATGTGATGTCACACATTAAAAGGAAATAAATAAACCGGTTAATAAACCTACAACTGATGTCATTCTACCGACTCGCATATAAAAAATGACGTGAATAATAAAATGACCGAACATTATGATTCAACGCCGTCGGTTACTAAACTGAAACATAACATAATATAATCTGATTTTCATTATAATACACTCGTTATTCGAAGCGATTTTACCAACATAACCCTGTTAATATTCCGCTGTAATTCTGACACGGTCAGTCGGGTTATCCGGCATTCACGTCTGGCTTACGCTGTGGTTTTTGTACGTTGATATGGTAACGGTGACTTGATAAATCAGTATTTCAAGGCGATCACCATTTAATTACCATTAGGTCAAGTGTAGTCCTTTTGGGCACACATAAATTTCTTTGGAGATTTCTCTCTACTTGGTGCAGTCCGACTGGTGGAATACCTCCACGCTACAGAAGATCACAGCCAAATAACCTTATGTTCTATTCCTGCGGTGAGTGGGTTCTAACACTTCCTACGGTAAAAAATGGTGAACAGCAGCTAACAGCCTTTTTACTCATTTAAATTAAAGATATACTTATTAAAATCCGAAGCAATCTAAAAATCCTATGTCAACGATGGCTATAGGAATAAGGGAAGATCGAAGGTATGGCTGAATTGTGTGAAGAATGATAATTATGTGTATAAAAGATATACTGAGATGACAGCTGATAGAGAAAAGTAAAAGAAGAAACTCAACGGTAAAACTATTAGTTTAAATATTTAAATTGGTATGAAAATTTCAGATTATAAACGTGAAACATTTTGTATTTTATTTTGTACGAAGCGATTTGGTAAAAATATAATTCTAATCTGCGTAGTTCGTTTGACACCATGTGTGAATACAAAATAAGGGATGCTGAAGATTAAAAAAAAATGAAAATTACATATATTTTTTAAATGAGTAGTATTACTAACTTTACATAGTGTTACTTTAATTTTTCTCATTATTCTAATTAGATGTTTATTAAAAGAAAAAGAAAATCAGTTCATTGGCTCAGTATTTTATTCGAGAAAACTTGAGATGGCGTCGTAAGAAATAAAAGATGGAAGTTATATAGTGTACTATAATATGTAAAACGAGTCGAAACTTTATATTTCATATAATATTTCCAATAGGCAATATCATAGAATGTTTGTAATAAACCTCATGAAACTGAAGAAAATCTATAATAAAAAAATTATGAAATATAGTTAACGCCCGACAAAAACTTCGATTGGAAATCATTGAAAATCTCAAAATAGATTTGTGAGTGATTGTAATCCGTTCTACAACAGAACAAGCGTGTGTGTGTGTGTTTTCTTTAAAATTTTATTGTTTCACATTAACCATATCCTCAACTTCATATTGTTAATAAAAACTTTTTACACAAACAATATGAATTTGAATTTATATATTCGAAACCGAATTATGATAGTATCCAAATTTTGAATTTAGAATCAATATAATGTTTTAACGTTCAAATTGTGAAACGCATGACTGCACCGAAAACAACGGAGCGCGTAAACTCAAACAATTGCTAAAATTACACATTGAAACGAAAAACATTACAGTTAACTAAAATAAAATTTTATTTACCTGAAGTTGTGTATTTACTGTGGCCGACTGGGTGCCGGCAACTGCATTTCGGGCACAAGAACACTGCGCACAATGGGCACAATCCAGAAACGGACGCGGACTACAGCAGACAAGCAACACCGGGCGTCGTACGGCCGGGACTGCCTCGCCGCGCCGCGCCCCGCCCCGGTCGATATTCCCCACTCCAGCACAACAGGTTAGTATGCGTGCGCCGAAATGTAAACACTTCCAGACTTGCTCCCATGCACATCTCCTAATGGATTTCGTCACATGGCACGACGATGCTCCAGAACTCGAATGCATTCACAAACAATAGAATGCAATGGCCACAGATAACATAACACAAACACTGACTACTTACCAGATTATGTTAAATCAATAAAACGTTTTTAATTTACCTACTTTATTCAACCATTGAGGTTGAACGTATTTGATAGATTATATTGTTCATTTTAAATCTACCTACATATCGGTAAAGTTATAGATTAGTGATTTTAGTACTTTTTCTTCACTCAGGGTAGTTTTTTTTTGCAAGGTTTTCGAACACGATAATTGTATCTGAATGGATCGCGACCACCTTATATCAAGTGTAACACCCGACAGAGTGGTACGTTTCGGTGTGTCGCGTTTCGAAATCACCCGGTGTAGGTAGGTATATCTAGTAATCAATCGAAGTGGTTCGGATTTGTATGTCTATACCAGACTAGGTCGGAACCACCATGCACATAGTGACCTCTCGGTGATCACCATTCTTTTTAGATTCTACTGTACCATCAGGCAAAGTGCTTTAACTTAATAAAGTAAAACATTTTTTTTTTGTTATTTCAAAGTAATCTGTAGTTTTTCCAAGGAATGGTCTCTTCAGATCAGACTGAGTTTGCGGGCTGTTGAGTTATAGAGCAATCGTGATCGAACCGAACGGAGACCACCTACATGTGAAACAATGATGACGTATAACGCTAGTGATTGTAAAACATCGATTAATGTATAGGTTTTTGGACTAACGAACAATCAATTGTTGAACAAAACAGTCGATTGTTGATACCAAATAATGATACGGGGTATTTTGGTGATTACAAGGAGGACTTGCGCGAACGAATTTTTCTTTTACCTCGACAAGTTTTTAAAGTACGCAACCTTCGGACACACGCGATGACCTTGTTAGGAAACAATCGAGAACCATCGATTGTCCGAAAATCCGAAGTTTTACAACACTAGACACCGCGTTGATTGACTTTAGTTCAAATCTCTTACAATAAGCCTGCACTTTCAGTGAATGAAAACATCTTGATGAAACTATGGTATGGTCGTAGGGCACTAATTTCTAATGTCCGCCTGGGGCTAGTTACCACCCAAACATCTGTCCTGTTCCTATCTACATCTCAATTAATCCAACACTTAATAACAGCTAAGTACTGAAACACAATGAGGTGAAACATTTGAAAAATATTCAACATTACAATCTTATAGTAAACAGTAGATACACTTAACATTATTTTTATTGTTTACCATTATTATCATTTTCAGTTTACGTACAGAAAGGGAATTACTTCACTTTCATTCACCTAATTATTCACCCTATAATAACTTCGACATTAAAACTTGCTTAACATGATGCTTGCTGAAACCTAACACAATTACCTAAAAAACATTTGTCTTACGAAGTCTAAAAGATGGAATGACTACATTTATGTTTAGTATTGAAACTGTGCGTGTTATTTACAACGTCAAAACTATATACATTTTTCGAACATACATTAATTTATACAAGATGTATTGGGAGGACAAAGTTAAGATACTAAATTCTTGAAACTTTCCTTCCATGTCATAAATTGCTCGAAATCCCGTTTTTGTAGCACAAATATGATATCTACTTCAGTTATTGAACCCTACAGTAAAATAGCGTACGGCATTAAACTGTGGAAGTAAGTGTAGTAGACAAACCTATCAGTAGCGATATCTGTTAACTGCAAATATATTTTAAAATGTCATTGTTTAACTGGCAAATATATCAACCTTGCTTACTCTTAGTAGAATTATGGGGGGGAAATGTGCTGCCAGTTACCTAGAGGAAGCTTGTAAAAATGCGCGCATCCGCTTCCCCGCGTCGATTAGAGCTCTGTGCGCCACGCCGTGTAGAATCGAAGCGCATCGGAGGAGAAATTCGCCTGTCGAGCGATACGCGCGTGCGATTCAATTCGGCGCGCAGCAATTCGCTAATGGACGCAGTTTCATAGTAACTATAAAATATAGAAGAAGAATTTCTGCGATTCGATTCTACTGGCTCAGCGAGGCTAGTGAACGCAGGCCATAAAACAAAACTTAAAACTAAAGTCAACCTTGATCAGTCATCCAAACTACTTTGAATGACGAGTGGAATATTTTTGTAATCCCGTGTCATGAGATTATGAATTATTCAAAAACGCACGGATCTCAGTATTCATTACCGCTTTCCCTAAATATAAAATTTTTAATAAGTGCATGATTCATCTGTATAGTCAGTTGATGTTGGTTTTGTTTATTTGTCACCAATCAACAATTACACATTTTAACAGAAACTATATTAAAAATAACAAAAATAAAAAACCTTTTATAATTAAAAGTACGACATGCAACATGCTTGGAAATTAATCAAATTTAAAAAAAAAACAGAACGAATTGATGAAAAACAAAGAACGTTTTTTACAATTTCTATAAGTGATATTAACAATTGTTATAGCTCATGAATTATGAAAAGACATATATTTCTCGTGTACTAAATTTATCAAAATCGATTCAGAGTTACTTAAAAAAACTTTGGAAATTCTTTTTTTACGATTTCTAAAATTATTATTGAAAATTCTTATAACCTATCATTTGACCAATGTCGTAAGCTTCTCGTGTAAAAAATACCATAAGAATTGGTCAGACCGTTTTTGAGTTAAATCTGGACATACAAACAGAGGTTTGTTCACCTATATATGAGTCCTCGATATTTATGTATAGTATATAGTTGGGATGGGTTAAATTAATCTATATTATTCTATGACATCTAATCAATCAAACTTCATAACAATAATAAACTAAAATTAATATTAAGTAATCAATAATATAAAGTAATAATAAGTAATCATCAACGTTTCACAATGTAAGCGACAAAATATTAAAAATTAACCATAGCCTTTCCATATAGATGGATACACATAAAGATGAACGTAAAAGAAATTTGACACACAAATTTATAATTACTAAACAACGTAACAGATGCCTTCGGAATCTCTCTGGAAAATATAAAATAAAGACTAAACGAAGAAAATAAGTAAAGGTAACATCAATATATAAAGAATAATCAAAATAATTTAAAATCAATGATTACCACATACAGACTCTACATTCACTAGCTATCAACATACACTATCTGCATTGTCCACACATGCACGCCACTCAGGTACAGGTTCTGTAACGGACCTTTTTTTCTATTTTTGTCTAGTTAGTTTAGACTAAATTGACAGATTACTAAGTGTTTGTATGTAACACATGTTTCGTCCCTCCTCACAAGGGGAAGAGGATGAGAATTTAATAATTGGAATTTAACAAGCTGAAGTTTATTGTTAAATACGCAGTACCATAAAAGAGACGTAATTATAATTGACTAGTTTCTGCCCGCGACTTTGTCTGCGTGGACTTCAGAATTGGGTCCAGAGTGAAACGGAAAATATGTCATTTACCGGGATAAAAGTGTCTGTGTGACAAATTTCATCCAAATCCGTTCATACGTTTTTACGTGATCGAGTAACAAGCATCCAAACATACAGACTTTCACATTTATATTATTAAGTAAGATCCCAATGAAATATGATATGTAAGTAGCCTGGAGAGAAATTTCTTTGAAGGTTTCTCTCTACTTGGGGCAGCCCGATTGGTGGAATACTTCCACCCTACAGAACATCGTATCCAATTAGCCTTGTGTACATCTGCGGTGAGTAGGGCTTTCACAGCTCCTTGGGTTCAAGGTCGGCAACGTCCATAGGCTACGTTAGCAAGTTATGCTTGTTTGCTACCTTTGTAGTATAAAAAAGGACGTGAAGAAATACATAGTACGAAAATCACGCAGACAAAACTAATATTTTTATATACGACAGTCCATATTCCAAGTTAAATCTTGTCTTGACAAAGGATAACCCTTGTTATCATGTTAGCGCCTCGACGGAGTTCCGTAAACTCGTACATACGGAATTATTTACCTGATGCTTTCGATTAAAATTCTTAAATAGTCTACGAACCCGAATAAAATACATAATATGTCAGACTATCAAGGATAAAGATAAAGACTAGAATTTGGAAAAATACCCCGTAGTTAAATAAGGCGTCGTGTTTAGGCTTACTAATATTGAGTCTTCAATTCCCGCACATGACTGGCTTTTGTGTGATAAGAATTATTGTTCGTTTATCAGCTGTTTACCTACTTTGTTTACTGTTGTTTAGATATGCTTAATTTGGACTTAAATGACCGTGTCAGTGTGTGTCCCCATATTTATTTTATCTCTATAATTTATATAACATTATCTTAAAATGTTTCAATTAAGGAATACGCATAACTGTGACCAATGATGCCAGCTGACATTCTCACTTTCTTTTTGAACTGAAGCATATTCGAAAAAAAAAGCAAGACAGTTAAATATGTTTGCTATCAGCCAATGCCTCACCTTGCACCATGTAACGTTATTGTTATAGCCAAACCCTGTATTTGATACCATGTCTTTCGTAAACACAGGCGCGGATCTTGAATTTTCTTGAAGATTCAAGATCGAACACATTATGAAAAAAAAAAACAAGTAATAGAATTTTCTACTTCAGTTCAAAATTATATTTAGTTTTTGGGGAAGGGTTCATAGGGATCATGAGCGCCCCCTCATCACGCTAAACTAATGTACTGCGTGTACACCATAAGAAATCGAAGCGTTTCCGATATGATTTTAATATTATAGTTTTTTTAAACGCAATGTTTCAACTTGCAACTTAATAATCTATAATATATTTTAATCGTTGAAAGATTTATATAGTCTATAGCTAAATAACCTTAACCTTATAACCTTAGGGTGGTAGTAAAAGGAATATGAAGTTTTATTAATAAAAAATACTATAATCCAAGGAATGAATTTAAATCGGAAAAGCATAACGAACTTTTTGAGGATCAATAAATCAACATGATTCATCAACCTTTACATAATGACGTCTTTATTATAAATTACAACAATACTTTTTAATTAAATTATTATCACAATTAAAACTCTTCATCACACTTCCTTCTTCTTGAACAACGCTGTGAATTTACCGGCTTCGTACGTCGGCATAAACGGAAGATACGACGTCCACTTCCATCTGAAAATTCAATATTTGCAACTTGAATACAAATGTGTCCAACTGGATCGCGACCACCATAAACCAGGTGTAAAACTCGCTATAGTGGCACGCTTCGACATTTCGGGTTCCAGGATCAGCACGTTTATATCCAGTAATCAAGCAGAGTGGTAGGGATCGTTACCCAACTGTCGCGACCACCAAGCAAATGGTGCTTCACAATGTCTCTCCTTTGATTTGTCGCGTTTCGGGATCTGCCAGTGAATACCCTGCAGCCGCGAAACTTGCAGGCTGGCATCATAGCAGAGGTTAATCTCTCGGTGGTCATTGTTGTTTTTGAATTTTACTTTGCTTAACATCAAGGACAGTGCCATCAATTTACCGTGTTACAATAAAAAAAAATGTCAGAGTAATCTAGAATATACCTTCGTATAAGGCTCATTCCTATTGGGAAGTCGTAGGTATCACCTTCTTCAGATGCTCCACCAGCTTCCAATGACATTTCTTTTGCCCAGGCAGCTAAGCCGCGTTCTTCATCGGTACCTTAAGGGATGAACTAAGGATAAGATACTCCGTTTTCTTTAAGTTATCGCTCATATTTGATAGTAAGTACCTATGTCAATAATCTTTGAACATATTCCAAATCTTTGATCATACTTTTAAGTTTCTGATGTTAATTGCAACAGCGGCACAAGTTCAGTGTTGAAAGAAAACATTCCGCGAAAACTTACAGTCACAAAGGAATGGAATAAGAAAATTATAATATATACTGTACAAGACCAGCAAACATATTTAAAACTCTCTTTAAAAATTTAAATTCAAAAGAAATTAATCTAACCTGGTATTACATTGTCAAGGAAGCACCCAACTATTCCACCCACAAGTATAGATGTGGACAGTAAGACTTGTAACACAGCATCCAAGGACTCAACTCCGGTATGTATGACGCCACTATGCGCTGACATCCACCTGGTTAGGACTAATGGGAAGAAAAGACTAAACCCTATGATGTACAGATTACGTGAACTATGCAGGTCTACGTATTGAAGAGCTGAAAGACCTAGAAAGAAAATAAGATATTTCAAGTCTCAAAGTTATTCGTGGTTTCGAATTTTATGTTTATATTGTAAACAGACATACGCTTTATTTTAAAATACAACATGAGGTTGAAGAAATAGAACACATTACTTTTTTTTTTAAGTAAGATCTTTATTCCCTTTGAAGTTACAGTATGTATAAGGAGTCAAATTAAAATCGCAGTAAGATCACTAAAACTGAAATAATTGTAAACTAGAAAAGTGATGAAGATTTAGAGTTTCGCTTATTAAATATTTGACAATAGAGAGTTCATCAGAAAACAAGTTGTAAATTGTCGCTGAGAATAGAAATGGTGTGTGGTCCAGCCACTGTTTACTAGAAGACAAAAAAATGACAAAACTCACAATGTATACCACTAGTCTAATATTGTTAGTAGGTTTTTATCGACATATAAAACATAACAAAGAAATTAACTTACCAAAAGCAGAGATCATTCCAAACATAACACAAAACAGACCGCCAACGATCGGCTGTGGGATGATAATGAAGACCGCTCCAAACTTGCCGATTACTCCTTGTAGGATCATCAGAGCTGCAGCCCACTGCACTACGCGTCGAGAACCAACCTAATGAATAATTTATAACCTCTGTAGAGAATAGTGCATAAGTCTACTCTACACCAAACATAGTGATACTGAATTTAGCAATAGTAGTAATGCTATCGACTCTACAATAGCGGAATTCTTTATTTGTTTTACTCGAGAGTTTTCATTTTATAACACCTCACATTTAAGAAAACCTTTCACTGAATTTAAATTTCTCAAAAACATGTAAACGTCACGTGAGGTTAAACAAAACCTCGTTTCAAGAATGGTCATTAATTACTTAAAGGCATCGCTTAAAGGTACCTTACCATCAGAAACAGTACCGTGAATGTGCCAAGTTAATATAAAAAAAACGTTAGCAGTGGACGAGGTAGCGTTAGAAGGTAGCATTTATTTACGCATTTATAAATTTACCAACTGTGAGCAATTTTCAACTTTATTATGTTCTTGAAAAGATTTCAGATGATTCACCACTTCAGATTAAGTAAACTCTTCAGTAGAGCAACACAAACAGAAAGGCGGTCGGAATAGTTCTGGATACTAAGTCGAAACGTTTATCAGTGCGTGTTGCCAACAACACCTCTTTTTTGTGACAGAAACAGCTGAGGTATTGGTGCTTTTGCGATTGGCGAATGAACGGAATATTAATAAACATGAAAACAACAAAAAGATGAGCAAATAAGTACCTTGGTTACACCGATGGCACCGACATTCTCCCCGAAGGTATTGGTTCCGTTACCAGAGCCCCAGAGTCCAGCGAGCACGGTTCCAAGCCCTTCCGTACCAAGGCCACGATTGATGGCATGTAATGGTGGAGGTGGGGCAGCTATAAATATTTAACTCAATTATTTTTCATATCCCATTGTAGAAGACTAGTTAAAAATGTTAGAGGAACTCTAATAACTTTAGCGGCATCGGTCTACAATACAAAAGTTATAGTTAAGTCAATATTGAAAAAGAAAATCCTTTTCAGCTTTAGCTTTCAATATTCTATAATGTCAAGAAAACAGTTTCTTCTTTATTTCATATACAGATTCAAGACTTTCTTTAAGTTAAAGTTTTTCTATAACTTGTTAATATCTTGTTGGCAGTGACATGATCTCGTTGCTGTAGTTTTTTGTTAATATTTCATCAATTATTTGAGGCAAGTAATTTTGACAGACCTCTTTTGATGTCTAAATTACACTACTTAAGGAGTTTTGAAGAGACCGAAATAAGTAAAAATTCATAAGGGCTATATGGTAGATGATACCATTACCCAGCCAAGCTTTCTCTCAATTTTTGCTAAATGGTTAAAGAAGTCTGTGGTCTAGTGATATCATGATGAAAGACTCTTTCTATATCAGGCCGTTTATGACAAAATACAAAAGAAAAACTTTTTCCCGATCTTTTAATTATCAATTTAATCGACTAAGATAAACAATTATACTCCGTGTAAGCACTTCTGTGCCTCTTAGGTTAACGGTTCTTACTTAATACTCAGGGTAGTTTGAAACCAGCAATATTCGGCAATAATAAAAAAGCACACACGCGTGTGGTCACAGACCTATCGTAGAGACATTTCCCCGAAGGGTCGTAGGTAGTGCCACTTAGTGCGCATGTAATTGTGCAAAATTGCAAACAACGAATTCTTTAAAACAATAACGCTTGTAAATTGTCACAGAATTCTGAAAAGTGACGTATTTTTACGTCACTAGTACTATGTTCTGAATTAGTCATATACATTAAACGAACTTATGTAGGTTAGCTCGATCCTTGCACAAGGCCATGGCTTTCTAGACAATTGAAACAAATACACAGAAACTGGATAAACAATACGTAAAAGTAATGATATTTAAAACTTTATTACTTCGGAAACTTTGTAAATATTGCATATGAAACAATGATACTGACATCAAAATGTTTGTATTGATATTGCGCAGGCCACCGCCATCTTAATTTTCATAAAAAATATGAATATGAAAATATTAGGAATTTTCAATGTTTTTACCTAAACGCCTATGGTTTTACAAAAGTAAACATTGCTCCAACTAAATCACTTGGCGCTATTGAGAGAATATGTACTATCAATTGATTGGCGAACTTGTATGTTTTGTGTAAGGTGCAACTGTGTGTCAAATTTGCAAAAAGCGAATTACGAAGTAGTGCGTGAGTAGTGCGAACGCAGAGCACACAGATATGTAAGTAGAAATTTAAATACAAAAAATATTATTGATATATCTTGATTTAGTATCACTACTAATATTCTGTATATACATATAAAAGGAAACCTTAATTTTGTTTTGAACAAGTTTTTTAATAAATTGTGGCTAGATATTACGAAAATATTATTGCAACGGATTCATATTTCTACAATTTTCACTTCACAAAACACCAAAGTATAATACAAGCGTTCAGTGTTCAATAGGGGTCTCCAGTGTAAACACTTCTGTCCCTCTTAGGTTATCGGTGCTTACTTAATACTCGGGGTAGTTTTTAATCAGAAATATTTGGCAATAATAACTTGATTTATTGCATAAAGTACACACGCGTGTGGTCACAGACCTATCGTATAAACAACTGATGATTCCTCGAGGGGTCGCGGATAGTGCCAGTTACGAGTGAATGCAATACTGCAAAATCGCATTCCAGTACATAAAATTAAGTCGTCATAATGACAACGATGAATGTGACTAAGCAAGAAAAAACTAGATCTTTGACTTACAATAATTCTTCATGTAATTTACAAAGTATCATCGTGCAAGTCACATAGCGTCGTTATGAATCAAGCGAGTGGGAGAGAATAATCATGGTTTGTACTAGCTTTGCGCCTTATGAATTCTTTTTTTTTTTTTTTTTTTTATAATATCTCGGCACATTGACTGTACTGTACCTGATGGTAAGCACACTACAATCCAAACACAACAACGACCACCAAGAGATCGCAATCCATCGGTGGTCGCCGCTGTCATGCCGGCCTGCTTAAATATCTCTTCACGTTACGCTTGAAGGACCCGATGTCATAAGAAGGAGGGAACACACCGGCTGGGAGACCGTTCCACAGCTTCACGGTACGACAGAGATAAGACAAAGCGAACTTTTTAGTTCGTGCCGTGATGGAAGTTACCGTAAAACTGTATTCCGAAGCCCAGCGCGTGTGGTTCTGTTATGGAAAGGAGAGGAGGGAATTAGATGAAACAGCTCTTCAGAACACTCACCATGATACAGACGGTAAAACACACTTAGCGAGGCGATGTTCCTGCGAAGCTGAAGTGGCTCGATGCAATGGGTAACGTCTGCATCATTAACAATGCGAACAGCCCGTCTCTGTAACCTATCCAGGGCATCGAGGAGGTACTTTGCGGATCCATCCCAAAGGTGCGAACAGTATTCCATACACGACCGAACTTGTGCCTTATAAAGAAGGTACAGTTGACCGGGCGTGAAAAACCGTCGCACCCTGTTCAGGATCCCTAGTCTCCGAGATGTAGTGGAGATGACACTCCCGATGTAATCCCTGGAGTTGAGGTCGCTGCGAATATCCACACCTAGGATATTGAGGCTGTCACGCATTGCTAGTGAGACGTTCTGAAGAGTGGGGAGGGGAGAAAACGGAGACTTTTTTGAGGAAAACGCGCACACCTGAGTTTTCTTGGCATTGAACTCAACCAAGTTACTTGCTACCCATGTAGAAACACGTTGCAAGCATTGGTTAAGTTCAATGACAAGTTCCTCCCGTCTCTTTTCTGTTTCTTCCCGACCACATGAAGGCTTGCTATAATAGCACCCATGAATGGTGCTGTCATCTGCATAGCAATGAGTATGACCTAAAGGTAACATATCATTGATATGCAGAAGAAACAGAGTGGGCGAAAGCACAGAGCCTTGAGGAACTCCAGCGTTTATCGACATGAACTGCGAATCACATCCTTCCACAAGGACACGAATTCTGCGTTCATGTAGAAAGCCGGAGATCCAGTTGCAGAGGTTGTCGGGAAGTCCATACGCCGGAAGTTTAGAGAGAAGACCACGGTGCCAGACCCTATCAAAAGCCTTAGCTATGTCAAGACTGATCGCCAGAGCCTCGCCATGCTTATCAATTGCCTCCCCCCAGCGGTGCAGTACATATGCCAGAAGATCACCCGTTGATCGATTCTGGCGAAAGCCATATTGACGATCATCAATCAAAGAGTGATCCTCTAGGTAACGGACAAGCTGGGTGTTGATGATCCGTTCCATGATCTTGCACAACACTGAGGTTACGGCAATTGGACGGTAATTGACAGGGTCAGATCGATCCCCCTTCTTGGGGATCGGTTGCACATTAGCCTCTCTCCAAACCCGAGGCACGACACCAGAGAGGTAGGACAGGCGGTAAAGGCGCGTCAACACTGGAGACAACTCAGCTGCACATTTTTTAAGTACAACCGCTGGGATACCGTCCGGACCACTGGACTTCCGAACATCGAGCGATCGCAATTCTCTAAGCACGTCACATTGCCTAAATCGTAACTCAGACATTGTGACACCGCAACTGGGAATTATAGGCGGTTGTGCGTTGCGATCATCGAGCCGGGAATTAGCTGCAAAGAGATTGGCAAGTAAAGTTGCTTTCTCTTGCGGCTCGTGAGCCAGTGATCCATCAGAGTACCTCAGCGGGGGCAATGCTGGACGACAGAAATTAGCTTGCACGGCTTTGGCCAGACTCCAGTAAACTCGACTATTAGCCGGTTGACCTATGAGATCATGACCTATCCGTGCAATGCGCTCGGCATCCGCTCTAATGTAGGCCCTCTTACAGGCCTTGGTGGCAGAGTTGTACGCTGATTTTAGGGACTTTATATTGGGATCCTTGTGTGCGCGACCCCTGGCCCAATCACGATACGCAACTTGCTTCTGACTTACAGCATCAGCGCAATCGCGATTGTACCAAGAGTGTCCTCTGCGATTACAGACGATATCGGAAGAAGGAATATAATATTCCATTGCGATTCCAATCTCGCCTGCAATTGCTTCAGCAATCGCTGAAGGATCTTTCCCATGAAAGCAGCGCTGCCGCCAAGGGATGGATGCAAAATAATCCCGCATTCCATCCCAATCTGCTGACGAATAGTGCCAAACTTTACGCCTAATCCTTACGCAGGGTGGAGGCGGAGCGCGTGGCACAGACGTCATAACCAGGCAGTGGTCCGATGTGCCCAAGGGCGCATTAACTGACACAACATATCCAGTTGGATGGCTCGTCAACAGAAGGTCCAGCAAAGAGGGCGCATGACCGTCAACATCGGGAATCCGGGTGGGCTGGACTACCAGTTGTGTCAGGTCATTAGTTAGAGCGAATGCATGGGCAGTTCGTCCTGCATAGTCTGTCTTGGAGGAACCCAACCACGATTCGTGGTGTGCGTTAAAGTCCCCCAAGGCAACCAGTTCCGCAGTAGGAAACTGCTCCTATGCATCATCTATTGCCTTGCTCAAATACTCAAAGAGCCGAGTAGTCTCGTCATCCCCGTTATGGGATCTGTAGAGGCACACGTAGATTCGGCTTTGAGTGCCCAGGTCTACGTGTACCCAGAGGACGGAGAAGGAAGGGTCCTCCTTGCAGCGCAGACGGCGACAACACACGTCTGACCGTACATACACACATACTCCGGCTTTTGCTTGAAAGTTCTCCTCAAGCAGGTAGCCGGGGTAGTGTAAGTAAGATGTATCGGCCGGACGGCGGATCTGAGTCTCCGTCAAGAAGAGCATAGCAGGCTGAACCGTGTCAAGGTGTTGGTGGACGGCATTTAAGTTGGAGTGGAGTCCACGGATGTTAGCGAAGTCCACCGTAAATGCGGCGTGGGGGTTGTACACCGCTGTCGAACCTGCTCGCTTTTTTTGCGCTGCCATTGGGTTTGAAGGAAGAAGGAAGAAAACGTGAAGAGCGAGTGACCTTCAACTGAGCATTGAGATAACCAGCGTGATACGCCGACTCCTTATAATACATGAGAGAAATACACTGATCCGGCGAACGGAAGGGCTCCCGTACCCTCCCGGAATAGGTCGCCGGGACCCCAATCCGGTCACCAACCGGCACGACGAGCCTACCCGAGATTATTCGCGGCATGGTGAGGCAGCCTCTCATGGTGGTTATCCATGATTGGGCCTCTGTACTATACCGCGGGCGGCCAGCGGGAAAACCGTTTCTACGGGTCTCCCTGGCCGCCGGGTCAATGCAGCCCCCTCAGGCAATGAGCCATTGGAGAATCCCACCAGCATCCGTGCCAAGCCGAAAGTCACTCGTTAACTGGATATGCACAGGCTGATCCCGAAACGCGACTGGCCAAAGCGAGTCACTATGACGGGCTTTACACCTCATACATGGTGGTCGCGACCCAGTTGGGCAAAAAAACCCTACCACCCCGCTATCGCCATTACCTCGTCCGTTGCTCAGCAGGGTGCACCACGTGCAGGTGAGGTTGGCTTGGGCGTCTCAGTGCTATAGATGTTATTTGACGCCCCTTACACCTAAATCCGTGAAAAATATAGAAATCTAGTTTTAAAAAATAGAATAATTATCATTAATCGATCTGTATATTTACAATAAGGTATGCAGGTAACTAACCGCACATTCTAGCTGTCGTGGGATAGTAACTGATGGATTCGACTGTACAGGCAAGAACACCGGCCAGCATCCCCAACACTCCAGCCACGCTCACCGTAGGAGCGCCCCACTGACCTGCAGTTAAATATCCTTATTTACATTTGTAAAGGAAAACCATCCCGGTCTAAACCGCAATAATAAAGGACATAATTTTATGCTTTAGTTAAAGTTGAATATGACCAATTGAAGAAATTCTAAAAATACCTGGATATGGCACCCTGAACCAAGGTGCGTCGTCAATAATATTAAGCTTTACATCTGTACGAGCCGGATGGCCGGGTTCGAAAACACTTGTAAGGGTTAATATGCCGCATATTGCCCACATGATTACTATTGTCAGCAACACCTAAAAAAATATTATTTTCGTGATTTCCTGCCAGTTCTAAAAAAAAATCAGGAGAGAAGACATCCTTAGTGAAATAGGTTATATAATTGCAATGGTGTTATATTTCATATCAAACTTATAAACAATCGTGGGATAGTGAACATTTGAATGAGCTCATCCAATAAGGGGCACGTAAAAGAAACGGCTAGATAATATTTGGACCCAACTAAATCACGGTAAGTGTTGTCACCACATTAAATCTGTTAACTAACGCTCGTATTTTATTCTTTGCGTCATCGTTTTTGTATCATTTTTTGTTTAAATCTCTCCAAAATTATCGTTTCCAATTTCTAGGCAACTCGTTCAACTATTCTCTTGTTAACACTACTGGTTGACACTTTACTTTAATAAGTTGAAGTAATAGGAAAAAAAGTCACCGGAAACAACTTGAAGAGTGGAAACCAAATAAGCGTAAAGCCTGTGTCCTTCTTGTACCCGAACGTGGGCACGTTGACGTTACCCATGCACTGTGAGAATATCGTTAATAGTATAAATGTTCTGAAACAAAATATATCATGTACAAAGTTAGCTGGAAGCTAATCTAATTGGCTGTGGTTATTGTCCGCATACCCCATTGGTTATACAGTAAAAGTAATGCCATTGCATTGCAAAATTTGTAAAAATTTTTTACATCTTTTTAAAAATCCCAACCAATGAAGACCTAATAACTGAGATATACATCGTTAACGTGATAAAATTCCACCGACTTTAATGACTAGGTCATGTTAAGAAAAACATAATTATAATTTTTTTGAACACATAATCGTAAAAAATATCTGTCGTTAAAAACTAATTTACAATTGATAATTGCAAGTGTACATAAATGTTCTAAATAATAAACTATAATCTATGTTATTGACAAAGAAAATCTTACCAATTTTCTAAATAAGTTAGGGATTAGGCGCTAGAAGCTAAAAAAAAAATAAACAAAAAATTTATCGTTGGCATCTGCATTAGTTACAAACTGTATCATAGACGCCAACACCCTCGGTTTGAATTTTGGACCGATCACGACCGCCGGCGGGAACGGACGTGTTTACGACCGCTCTCTGCCGCCTTTGTGAAGTTTTACGACCGACCGGCTTTGCTGCACAACTGCATCGCACCTGCACCGCACCTGCACCGCACCTGCGTATCGCCGTCTCGCTCGCACCCATTGTGTCGCGCTGCACAACCATAAAACTGCTCTTTTAAGAGCAAATTGTTTCTATTCGACGAAATCCACACTTTAGTGGTCACTTGCCTGATACCTGACGGTGCCAACTAAAGCAAGTGGGTGCGTGACCCAAGCGCCCCTCGGTTGCCTCCTTCAGAGGCAAACGATATAGTACTTGGTCGGGCTCAGGAATCTTGGCCCTTGATAGAGTCATAGTCAAGCCCTGAGTGTCTCCTTCCCACCCTTCCGATCCTGCTACACATCCATCCCCGAGTGTCTGTTTGGGCGTAGCTAGGTATTTATACCTGCTGCGTTCTCTGCCTCGGGATTGATAGGGACCTCCACGTAGGGCCCGGTAGGTTCTTTCCTGCGAGTCATTACACCGTGACCCGCAGGTCCCTTTACACGGCTCGGGATAGCCGTTTAAATTCACTCGGCGCACCCCCCTGCCTCTCCGGCAGGGAGGTTTAACTTCACCCCCGCCCGCCCAACCGCCGCCGCCGGAATGGCAGACTTGGAAAGCTTCGTTGCGTTCGCAACAAGCCTACACCCGTCGATATGGACGGATTTCAATAGGGCCATCGCGGCCGCGCAACCCGCCATTGCTGTCGCACAGGCCACCGAGGCCACCAGCGACCCCGCCGCGCCCCACGCGACGGACAAGAAGCCCGTCTCGCGCTCCCGCTCAACGGCACCCCGCGCTCACCGTCAGATGCCGTACAAACGGCCGTCATCGCGCTCGCGTTCCCCGGGCAATCAAGTCACGATCCCAGCGCCCTCTGCGCTGCCGATCAAGAACTCTTTCGCGTCGTTAGTTCCCGAAGCGGACACGCCGACGCTAGTAGCTACGAACAATAGCTACTCGCCCACTAATCCGGATCCCGAACCCGAGTCCAACGAAATGGACACGGCGATAGTCACAGATAACGAGGGCTTCACCCTCGTTCAAAAAAACAAGCCCGCCAAACGGGCATCGCGTTCGCGTCCCGAGTCTCCGGAGACTCAGTCCCGCCCACAAAAGGCGCAGAAAACTGGGCTAAACAGCCACGCCCCCCGCTCCGCAGCGCCCTCAGCGCCTGCCGGTACTTTTGCCGGCAGAAAGGCGCGTCGCCCACCGCCGGTAGTAGTCCAAAACAAGGCGGTCTGGACTAAGCTCGCGGACAAGCTTAGAGACTTAAAAATTAATTATACCTCGGCCAGTAACACGGCCAACGGTATCCGCGTACAAGTAACCACTTCTGACGAACACCGTCAGTTCACAAAGTTGCTCCGAGCAAGCAACCTACACTACTACTCATACACCCTAGACGACGAGCGTCACCTCCGGGTTGTAATCCGCCGCATCCCGGTGGAAATCACGCCCGAGGAGGTCAAAACTGACCTCTTAGCGAAGGCCCTCCCTGTCCGCGAAGTGCATAGAATGCACGGCGGACAATCCAAAAACCGACCATTAGATATGGTCGTAGTTATCTTGGATCTGACCCCCGAGGGCAGAGCCATCTTTAATGTCAGGAAAGTGTGCGAGCTCTCCGGAATAGCCGTAGAGCCCCCACACAAAAACCGCAGCCCTCCGCAGTGCCACAACTGCCAGCTGTACGGACATTCGGCCCGTAACTGCCATTTACGTCCCAGGTGCGTTAAGTGCCTCGGGGACCACGCGACAAGCGAGTGCACGCGCACTCGCGAGTCGTCTACCCCTCCGAGCTGCGTGCTATGCGGCAACGCGGGTCACCCCGCGAACTATCGCGGCTGTCCCCGTGCCCCGCGTCCCACGCGCCCTATGCGCCCTACGCGCCCAAGGCAAGAGCGACACACCCCTCCTCAGAGGGCACGTCCCGCCGCCAATAGTCAACCCATGCCTCTGCTCACGCCAGAAGCCTTTCCCAGCCTCCCGGGCGCTTCCCGCGCCCCGGTGGCGGCCACCCCCGCACCCCGCGCACCCCCTCCGGCCATGCGAGCCCCTCAGGCAGCATGGGTCTCTACTCCCCGCCCTCAGCCTCCTAAGGCTCAGGCCTCCCCGCCCGTTAGCACGCGCCGCGGCGTTGACTACATGGTCATGCTCTTCCGCGAGCATGACCCACAGGAAGTACTGGCATACGACCAGTGCGTCGCTGAGTACGGCCCCGCCGAATCCATCAGGCGTTTTCCCCTGATGACAGCGACGCTAATGCGCCTGGCCCGTGCCGGGAAATAGATAACGGTTATAAATGGCTCGCATTAAACCTAGGAGTCTCAACATCTCTTTCTTTAACGCGCGAAACCTCCTTCCACAACGGGACCTAGTATCCACCTTTCTTAGGGAACGGGAGATAGACGTATTTCTAGTACAAGAAACACTTCTAAAACCCAGTAGGCGCGACCCTAAGATAGCAAATTACAATATAGTCAGAAATGACCGTGCCACCCGAGGAGGCGGCACGCTCATCTACTACAAGCGTTCCCTCTATTGCATGCCAATAGACCCTCCCGCACTTACCAATATGGAAGTGTCCATCTGTAGAATAGGCATGACTGGCCATCCGTCAATCACGCTTGTCTCTGCATATCTCTCCCCGAGTAAAAGACTCCTTCAGTCCGATCTGGAGGCGCTACTTTCACTCGGTCAATCCGTAATAATAGCAGGCGACCTCAATAGCGGTCACACCCATTTCAACAACTCGCGTAACACCCCTAACGGGGTTATTCTCGACCTACTATGCGATGTGCTCGGCTTTGACGTCATAGCACCGCTAGAGCCCACGCACTTTCAAGATAACTGTCAACCGACAGTACTTGACATAGCCCTCCTCAAAGGTGTCTCACTTCGGTTACGACTTATAGAAGTCGTACACGAACTGGACTCCGATCACCGCCCGGTTATCTTACAACTCGGGCAACCGTTCGACCCCAGTCCGCCAAAAGTCAAAGTAGTTGACTACGCGATATTAAATCGTTACCTAACCGATAACGCTACCCCGTCCAGCTTAGCTAGGATTCCCGACGTATTAGAGTCAACAGCAGACGCCGACTTAGCGATCGATTCCCTGGTCGACTACCTCCAAACCGGTGTAAGGGAGGCCTCGAGAGATGTGCAAGCGGCAAACGAACGCCGTTTTATACTCCCCCCCGGCTTACGAGCGTTAATCACTGAAAAGAACGCCGCGACACGTGCACACGATTCTTATCCGACGAGGGATAACACCTGTAGGTTACGGCGACTTCAGAGAGAGGTTAGAACTCGCATCGGCGAGTACAGAGGTCACCGGTGGGATAACCTCCTAGAGGGTCTCAAGCCGTCCCATCTGGCTTACTGGAACCTCGCCCGCTCTCTGAAGTTAGAAGCTTCCGCCCTGATGCCGCCCCTCGAAAGGGGCCCCGATCTCCCACCCGCGTTCGATAGTGACGATAAGGCAGAATGCCTTGCCGCAAGCTTGGAGAGCCAGTGCTCTCCAAACTGCGACAACGTGGACACTGCCCACATCGAAACCATCGAGACCGCCGTTCAGGAACTAACGTCGATTCCCCCCGCGGAAACGTTAAACCCGGTCACGCATGACGAGATTTGTTCTGTTATTAAAGGCCTTAAGCCTAGAAAGTCCCCCGGCCCCGACGGTATCAGGTATGAAGTACTTAAACTTCTTCCCGATCACCTCATAGCTCTTTTGGTCTGCATCTTCAATGTAGCCATAGCCCACTGCTATTTTCCAGCCGTCTGGAAAAAAGCTATAGTTATAGGTATTCACAAGCCCGGCAAAAAAGCTTCGCTTCCCGATAGCTATCGCCCGATCAGCCTTTTAAACACACTAGGGAAACTTTACGAGCGGCTCCTTCTGAACCGTCTCAAAACCGTTATAGATATTAAAATTCTATACCCTCCCGAACAGTTCGGTTTTCGCGCCCGACACTCGTGTACACATCAAGTGCACCGCCTCACGGAGCACATCACGAGCAACTTTGCCAAAAGTAGTATCGCCCCCGCCCGTACGCTTGCGGTCTTTTTCGACGTAGCTAAGGCCTTCGATAAGGTCTGGCATGCCGGACTAGTCCACAAGCTACATCAATTAGAAGTCCCGGATAGGTTAGTTCATCTAGTTCACGATTTTCTACGTGACCGCACCTTCCACTACCGAGTGGAAGGAGTACTATCTACCGCCCACCCTATACGCTCAGGCGTCCCGCAAGGTTCCATTCTGGCGCCTTGCCTTTTCAATCTGTACGTCAGCGACCTCCCGAAGCCCCCCGGGGTCGAGGTAGGGCTCTACGCTGACGACACAGTCATATATGCGTCAAACAGACACAGAAAAAATCTCGCCTGCGCAGTCCAACGTGCCGTAACCACTCTCGGGGAGTGGTTTCGAACGTGGCGAATAGCTATTAATCCGGTAAAGAGCGCCGCGATTATGTTCGAACCGCATACATGCAAACTACCACGCACGGTAGGACCCCTCTCATTATTCGGTACGAATATCCCTTGGGCCACCAAGACTAAATATCTGGGTGTCACCCTCGACTCGAAGCTTAACTTCAACGCACACGTTACTATAGTCAGGAATAGGGCCATCTGGATCCTTTCCCGCTTGCGACCCTTGCTCAGTTCGGTAAGCAAAATGTCCTTAAGACATAAGCTCACACTGTACAAGATGTGCGTCCGTCCGATCTTGACATATAGCTGCGCCGCGTTCGCACATATGTCCAAACATAACTTTGCCCGCATGCAAAGAGTCCAAAATCGGTTTCTCCGTCGCCTGCTTGACCCTCCAGCCTTCGTTAGGAACATGGACCTGCACAGGGACATGAGGCTTCCCTCGATAGAAGCCTATGTGAAATATCTCACCAGGAGATACTTCGATAGCGCTTCGAATCATCCCAACCCGCTCGTAAAATCCACCGTGAACTACGTCCCAGACAACTCGATCCCCGTTGCCAAACGTTATAAACGCCGTCCGCGAAATCTCTTTGTCGATCCCGATGACGACATCGAGAACGCTAACAATTTCTACGCGTCCGCTCCCGCAACATATGCGTGCTCGCGCCCACGCCCGCGAAACCACCGTTCCCTCCGCAGGGGACGTACGGTTAACTTCGCTCCCGCACACCCGCCACGACCGCCCTCCTCTGCGGCAACTCAAGCCTAGGTCCGATCCATCGGCATGGAGCCCTTGAGCCAAGCAGCCGCTCGCGCGATACAAGTGACTCTACAATCACTAGCTTTCACAGCCATACATGACACTGCATTATACACACATGCACAACACACATAGGTACATAGGTTCTGTAAGAGACCTTTTTTTTTCTTTTTTTGCCTAGTTAGATTAGACAAAAATTTTCAGACCACTAAATACACATACACATGTTCCTTCCCTCCTCCCAGGGGGCAGAAACATGTATATATGTATAGTTAGTTTAGATCGAATTACGGATAGGGCATTAGTCAGATCGCGACTTAATTGCATACGCGCAACAGTCCGAGCCGAGGTTCGGCCACTTTGGCACCCTCGGATGTTGTTGCTTAGCTTTCGTGGCTGAGTGCCCTAAGCGCTCGCCCCCAAGCCCGGTAAAGCTGTAAAAGCCGTAAAGGCTCCAGGGCCCCTAAGGCTAACAGTATAGTCAGTTCGAAAAAAAAAAAAAAAAAAAAAAGGTTTGAATTTTATATGTACAAGTCTCTGGCACATTTGTGTGATTAAACTGTGTTAAGAGCACAAGTATTGGAATAGGAAAATTGCATATTATCATGTCCATATAATTTACATGTTTACCAGGGCCAAAATGTCTATGGATGGTGGGCACCTAATTTTTTTAATCCACATTATCAAAAAATTGTTTGACTTGATTGAATATTGAGGACTTTAATAAATAGTTAATAACTCTTTAGCAGAAGCTGAACTAGTTTGTATATTAGCAATCTTTTTATAGTATCCCAAATAGACCTAGAGCCTTGGCTTTGATTAGTAAGTTGCTTTGATAAGTGTATTTATTTTTTGTTTAATAAATTGTTTTTCAATATTTGGTAATTAGGGGAATTTCTAACCTTCATATGTAATCTGTCAAGATTTTGTATGCATTTTAGAAGCCCCGGTATGATCCATGGCTTATTAGTCCTCTTTTTGTGAGAAACCTTTACTATTTAAGTATAATAATGTATGACATCTGTAATCGTACTTAACAGCTACGTTGTTTTTTTTTATATTAGCTCGGCACATGTAGTATCCTATTCCTGATGGTAAACGCAGTAGGTACAATCCAAATACAACGGCGACCACCGCAAGATCGAAATCCATCGGCGGTTGCCGCTGTCATGCCGGCCTGCCGGCCTGTAAGCATTTGACATCAAATAAACAAGAAAAGTTTGTATTTTCCATTATTTGAACAACAGCTGGTAAATTAATGCGTGAATGTTTAGGTCTAGGTGAATGTCTACTATGATTAAAGTGTAAATCTGTAAAGAAGAAGGGTTTTTGGAAGAATTTTTTGCGATTAAAAAAGGATATCTGGGGAACACAAGGGAAGACTTAAGTAACGACTCTTATGTTGATGATCTCAGTAAACCACCATGGATAGATGGCAATAGTTTAAGCATCATTGAGAAAGATTGCGTTTTTTAGTGTCTTACGTCAAGATTGATTCTTATTCCTACATATTCTTAGTTATATATTATTTTATACATAAAATATATAAATATTAAAACAAACTCTGGGACATTTATCGTTGTAAAGACGCGCAAATGGAAACACGAAATATTCCGGTTCGATTACTAAAACTAGTTTCAAATTATTCCTAGATATAAAATTACAAATACTCAGTCTAGATAAACATATCATTTAAAGTTAAACTCACTCATATCACTCGTCCCATTTGGCCCACTTATAACTGGATGATCGTGTAATCATTTCACGCTTTGATTGACAGACAGGCACTCAAGTTGAAATGCGTTCATAGTGAATTTGTTATATCCATTCTTGTGTACCTTAGTGATTGCAATTTGTATTTACAAAAAGCTATTTGGCTACCTACTAGACTTTAGAATTAATATCTTTTTTTTTCAAACTGACTATGCTGCGTTAGCCTAAGGGGGTCCTGGAGCCTTTGCGGCTTTTACAGCTTCATCGGGCTTGGAATTAATATCTAAAAAAATAATTTTACGTAAAGCACCTGATTCAATTATGTACACCGATTGATTTAGAGCACATAAATGCTTTTATAATATTAATGAATTTCGCCAGCAAATTCTCTTGATTAAGCATTGTGATTTTTGCTATTACTAAAATGGGGTTACATTTTACTTTATTTTAGAGATTCGTTCGTATGTTCAAGAGCGTCCGCTGAGGCCTTAATTAAATACTCATTATTCATAATGTAAAACTGTCGATGGAGTTTTAGGTGCCAAATCGAAAAGCAACATTAAAACCTTTATTGGACCTTTCAGGGAAAATGAAAAAAATAATATTTCGTAATATTTTTGCTGTTTTCTTCAGTTAAATCGTGTTGGTTTACTCCAGATACTTGCAGAGAAAGCGCATGCGAAACAGGGATATGTAATGTTACTTTTTAAGTTTGTATCGGAAATGTCAGTAGACAGAAATACAACAGCAGTCATACCGTTTTATTAAGATCAGATAAACTCTAATATATGAATATCGAAGATGACATTAATAGCAGCCTTCCATCAAGGAGATTAGCTGCTACAATAAAGAAGAAGAAACTTTTATTTAATACTACACTTATGTTTCTTGTTTTTTTTTTTTTGTATAAAACAACCGAAATAACACAAAATAACTATAAAATATATGGGTATAATATCAAAAGCAGAGCATCGCTTTACAAGTCAAAGCCAAAAATCCAAACACAGCAACAACAGAGTAATTTCTTTGGAGATTTCCCTCTAATTGGGGCAGGCTGACTGGTTGAATACCTCCCCTCCACCCTACACAAGATCGTAGCAAAATAAATTTGTGTTGTTTTCCTGCGGTGAGTAGGGTTTCCAGAGCTCCTTGGGGTAGAGGGGTTCAAGGTCGGCAACGCGCTAGTGATATCTATACAAGCGTTCATATAGGCTACGGTAGCCGTTTACTATCAGGCGGGCCGTATGTTTGTTTGCCACTTTACTCATTATATGGACTGTACTTGTATTTACTTAATTGCAGTTATATACTTTTACTAGCTGTGCCCCATGGTTTCACTTGTGTTAGATTTATTCAACCAACTCTCCACTGCGCTGGCGACAACGTATCAAATAGGCTACTAACAAATAGGCTACTAAAATTGAAAATAATTTTTCATATCTGACCGGTAGTTCCAGAGATTAGCGCGTTCAAATAAACAAACAAAAAAATCCCTTGAACTTTATAACATCGGTATAAATAAGATTTTGTCGTTTATTATATGACCTCAACAATGTTCCCAACCTCAACGTTAAGTAGGTAATCTGCTTTTTCGTGTTTACAAATCAAGCGTTGTATTCAAGTTTCTTTTTTTATTTATCGTTATAGGTTTAGCGTAGTGGCTACAATCTCACCTGATTTTAAGCGACGTTGTGGCTCAAGATGATAAAACGCTAAACCTAATGGAAGACTGGCTCCCAAGTGCAGCTGCCGGAACACACCTATTGGTGCTTGGCGACAAATTTTCAACTTGAGGCTGGTAGCTAGCCAGGCGGGCAGTAGAAAAAGCCCTACTACCATGCCATGGTTTCCTCATGATGTTTTCCTTCACCGAAAGCTCAGGCTCATTGTAGGGATTCGAACTCACGTCAATCGACGCGAAGTCGTACACGCTACCACTGAGCCATCATTGCTTCAAAAATTCAATGCAATTCTATTCGCAATTAATAAGTTTTATAATATGTGCATTATGTGACTTGATATACGAGTATAATATATGTATCGTTCGAATGCAGATGTAATCAATCAATAATCATACTTGTTGCACGGTAAGGGCAGTGACCCGGTTGCCATGGCGACAGCACGTTCCCCGACCACCTACATTTTACTCGTACTACCCCCGACTAAAGCTTTGTGATATCACACACATTTAATAACGTTGTCGAGACATTTTATTTGTTATTTCAGTCTGTGCGCTTTCTTTTATTAGCAGAGATCGTTTAAAGGTTAAGAATCATTTAGGTACTTTATGTTGTCGAATTTTGCGTTGGTGCTATTATTAAATTCTTCTTATTATTTTAATGGCAACCTGTGTTTATACACTGTTGCGACATCCCTTTTTTCCTATTCCAAATTCTTCCTATTTCTCCTATTTCCTTGGGGACATCATTGAATTTAAAATACGCGCGCAAACTTGCCGCGTAACTGTTCGTAAAACCGAACAAATTGTAATGGCCGCCGCGGAACTGCAGTGATACACGCGCTGCGAGTAATTTCGTGTTAAATGGCGTAAAAAGTATCGGAAATCAAGCAAAATACATCTTTCGAGTGCTCTAGAAGTGTTGTGACTGTAAGACGTGCAAGGAAGTTCAGGGTGCACCCTCGGATCGCAGCAAATGCAACCATTATACGTTGGTGAGTCCCCCTACTGCTCCATTCTATGTCTTACCAGTCGTCGCATCCTCTTGGTTGTGATTGACCAGTATTCTAGCATCCTGCGAACAGATTGGTGAAATAGCGAGATTGCTCTGATATGGCCAGTACCATCCATTATTAAAAAGTGATCCATACGAGCCGGGTTATCAATACCTTGAATCACTAAAATTATGACTATTCTGCTTTTTACTTAATTTCAAAAGAAAATAGTCATTCAATTATACTAATTAGTTCAACAACTCATATTACGTTGTTACTTCAAAACTTGTTAAATAATTTATTTTAACAAAAAAGTGTTTTCAATGTACCTACCTATTTTTCAATCTGTCCGTAGGTATACGATTGGCAAATTTAGGTACGATTGTATGTACTCGGAATAAAAATCGTATTATCAATGTAGGTAACATATAATTAGATGTGTTAACTAAATTTAAATTCATCCGAGTTATAATACGTACGCATCAATTGTATTGTAATTGTTTACAATAACTAATTATAAAATTTATATGTAGTATACATTCCATTTATATCTACTGTTTTTTGTCTGGTTTTATACCTAATAATAACATTACATTGTACAATAATAAAATTATTGGAGATATACGATAAAGGTTGGGTAATTATAAAAAACTTGTTAAGGCGACGACACTCGCTAGTTACAAATATTTTACTTTTTGTTTTAATTATTTTCTATTTTGTTGGAGTTGTGCAGTTAGAGATTGGTGTTTGCCATGTCGAAACCAACTGAAAAGATAACCAAAAGGGCGGAAGCAGAAATAAAAACTTTAGTTTCTCGACGAGAACACGAGTTTCGTTCAATTCAAATTTTGTATGATTTGTCTAATCAGATTCCTCATGATAAGTCGAAATTATCAAATTTTCGTGCGAGATATAAAAACATTAATACTATTAGAGATAACTTTTATGAAATTTGTCAAACGATTGATCAAAAGAATTTAGAATACGGATTTGAAGTTGAACCTGATGCTCAAATGTTAGATTCTTTCGACGAGTTATATTATAATATAATTCAAATAGCACAATCGATATTTGACATCGATAACTCAGAAACGAGGTTTCAAAAGGTTCCAGCATGTACTAGTGCGGTTGAGTACAAGCCTCAGATACATTTGCCGAAATTGCGAATACAATCTTTTGATGGCAATATTGAGAACTGGCCAACATTCAGAGATAGCTACTTGCCTTTAATACATGAAAACAAGTCATTGTCGGATATCGAAAAATTTCACTATTTAATTTCTTATTTGTCAGGCTTCGCATTAACAATAGCTAAGGGAGTTCCGTTAACCGCTTCTAATTATAATGTTGTTTACAACGCACTTCTCGATCGTTATGACAATAAGCGACTGTTAGCCACTACTTATCTCGATACAATAGTTAATCTTACACCGTTGCATAAATCGTCACTTAATGATTTAAACTCGTTGACGAATACTTTGTTTGAATGTGTAAATGCGCTTCGCGCGCTTGATATTGATTCGCTCGGTGAATACATTTTATTTTACATTGCTTCCCGTGTTATCGACAACGACACTCGACAACGTTTCGAGCTACAAAATAAAAATGAAATACCTACATTTGACGACTTATTAAAGTTTTTACAAAATTATATTAAAGTACTAGAAGTTACCAAAGTACCAAAGTCAACAAGTGTAAATTCTAAACAAATTCAAAATAAAGTTTACAGTCCGCTAAATAAAAAATCGAAGTCTTCGTTTGTTTCTTCAACTAATGATCAACGAACGAAATTCTTGTGCCCATGCTGCAATTTTTCACATAGTATATATAAATGCTTTAAATTTCAAAAAATGAATGTTATTTCGCGTAGTAAATTAATTCATGAATTAAAATTATGTTCGAATTGTTTGAGAACGGGACACAGTACTATTTCTTGTCCATCTAAAACAACTTGTTCCATTTGTGGTAATCGACATAATACGTTGTTACACGTAGATGCTTCGAGCCCTACCACTAGTACATATTTACAGATGGAAGCACCTATTGCGAGTGAGCAGTCGGCCAGTTCCCCTACCATAGGTTCGTCCACTCAGACTGTTATTGAGAATTTAGTTCAGGATTCAACGGCGTTGTCAAGCGCGGCAACTTGGCCTAGCAATTCGGCAACTAAAATTTTAGGTTCTGCATTAGTGCGAATTTGTGGCGCGAATTCCGTCATGCATCATGCGCGTGCTCTTATCGATAGTTGTTCTATGGATTCATTTATTACTAGTTCTTGTGCCCGTAGGCTCGGTCTGAATGTACAAAAATGTAATGTTTCTGTTACTGGTCTTGGTGAAAAAACAATACATGATATTAAGGGAGTTACGTTTTGTTCGATCATGCCTACGATTAACAAAACGCCTCAGTTTGATATACCTTTAGTTGTCATCAAGAAAATTTCGTCAAATATGCCAGGGAGACCTTTGCCGTCATCGCTTAGGGAACATTACAGTCATCTCGACTTAGCTGACAAAACATTTGACAAACCAAGCCGTGTGGACATACTTCTTGGTGTAGAATGTTACGACCGTATCTATGACGGTACTCGCTTTGATCCGGGCCCCGGAATTCCGTGTGCGCTCGGTAGTGTATTCGGTTGGGTTATCACAGGCCAATTAGAGCACTCAAGTTTGCATTCTCCTACTAAGGAAGTCACTTCTCTATTAGTGTCCACTCTTGAGCTCGATAACGTAATTCAAAAGTTCTGGGAGACTGAAGAGTCACCTAAGACAAACATCAGCGCCCCAGAAGATGCTATTTGTGAACAAAAATATAAAAATAATCGTTACCGTGATTCTGATGGACGATACGTCGTACCCATTATGTTAAAGGATAATTCATGTGATTTGGGCGACTCAAACCGACAAGCCTTAAATCGTTTGCTTAATCTGGAAAAACGACTAAGTCGTGATCCAGGCATTCAAACTCAATATTTGGAATTTATGCGTCAGTACGAACAGTTAGGTCACATGCAACCAGTTGAAACTTCGTCTACTGATAGCGCATATATAATTCCTCATCATTGTGTCGTGAAACCGGATAGCACTTCCACACGACTTCGTGTAGTTTTTGATGCTAGCTGTCCTACAACAAATAACAATTCTCTGAATGACATTGTTCACGTAGGCCCGAAACTTCAAATTGATATTATAGATTTGATGACAAAGTTTCGCCTGCACGTGGTTGTATTTACAGCAGACATATGCAAAATGTATCGCCAGATACTAGTTCGCCCTGAAGATAGGTGTTATCAACACATATTCTGGCGTGGATCTGCTAAGGAATCAATAAAAGAATATGAGTTAAATACCTTAACTTATGGGGTGACCAGTTCGCCTTATTTGGCCATAAGAACTTTACGACAACTCGCGGACGATTATGAGTCTAAATTCCCTCATGCTGCATCAGTTCTGCGTGAAGAAATATTCATGGATGATATCATTACAGGTGAGTCATCTTTACAAAAGGCAATTGAACTTAAAAACGAGTTAATAGCCTTACTAAAGTTAGGTAAATTTGAACTCCATAAATGGAGCAGTAATAATTGCGAGTTGCTTTCTGATATACCACCCGCGTATCATCAGTCTCCCAATTTATTTATGGAGTCTGCTAATGACCACATAATTAAAATTCTTGGAATTAAATGGGATCCTTCCAATGATTATTTTTCTTATGTTTTTTCGGATGACTTCAAACTTGAATTCACGAAACGGTCAATTTTGTCAACCATTGCTAGGATTTTCGATCCGCTAGGTTGGATTTGTCCAATTGTATTTTCTGACAAGGTGCTTATGCAAGAAATGTGGCGATTAAATCTCACATGGGATGAATCAATCCCCAAATATTTAGCTAAGCAATGGCATCTTCTTGCAGCTAACTTAGCGGATTTGCAAAACATTAGATTGCCTCGTTTACTTTTACCTCCGGATCCTATGCAAATACATCTTGTAGGGTTCTGCGACAGAAGTTCTAAAGGCTATGGCTGCTGTGTCTACCTTTGTGTAGTCCGTACAGCATTGCCTCAAGCAAATATGATCAATCTTTTAATAGGCAAATCTAAAATAGCACCCTTGAAACCGTTGACGGTTAACAGACTTGAACTGTGTGCGGCGGTTTTATTGGCTCGTGTGCTGGGCCACATGTATAATTTACTTCGATCAAAATTAAAAATTGACTCTGTTAGAGCTTATACTGACAGTAGCACTGTTTTATCTTGGATTAATACTCCACCACATCCCCTTAAGATGTTTGTCGCAAATCGCGTGGTACAAACCACAGATTTGATTGAGTCTAACTTATGGTTTCACGTTTCTACTCGCGAGAACCCAGCAGATGTCTGTAGCCGTGGAGCAACTTGTAATGAACTAGCCACCCACAAACTCTGGTGGGAAGGTCCATCTTGGATTAGTCTACCTCCTGACGATTGGCCAACTCAGAAGAAGTTAGTATCAGAAACTGAATTACCAGAACGGAAACCGCTCTCTACAGATTGTTTTCTAGAAGCTCAATCAGAAAATTATTTAACTGATTTGATCTCAAGATGTTCAACATTTTCAAAATTACAACGTGTTGTCGCTTGGTGTCTAAGATTTGCTAAAAACATAAAACTTAAACGAGATAAGCGATATACTTCGCCGTTATCTACCATAGAGTTAGAAAATGCACTTAAGATTTTAGTTGAGCATACTCAAAGGGAATATTTTTCTCGAGAAATTGACTCTGTAAAACAAGGAGCTACTTGTGTTAAATCAATTCAACGTTTGTCACCATTTATCGATAATCATGGTGTTTTGCGAGTGGGGGGTCGTTTGCGTCACTCTAACTTACCCGACACTACTATACATCCTATTTTACTGCCAAAATATTCCCCGTTATCTCAAATGATAATTGATAGTTGGCATCTTAAATATCTGCATTGTGGACCTCTGACATTGCAATCTCTTATTCAGAGACAATTTTGGATTTTGGGTATAAGGCTTTTGATTCGTTCAAGTCTTTCAAAATGCATTAAATGTTTTAAATCTAAACCAGTAATTTTTCAACCAGTCATGGGAGATCTTCCAGCTGACAGAATCTCGTCTGGGAGATGTTTTCAAAATATTGGAATCGATTTTGGTGGTCCGTTTATTGTAAAGGAAAGTCGGCGTCGTAATGCCCGTACTTATAAGGCCTGGATGTGCCTATTTATATGTTTAAGTGTCAAGGCTGTCCATCTCGAGGTAGTGACAGAACTTAGTGCCGAAGCCTTTTTAGCAGCCCTTGACAGATTTGTTTCTCGACGTGGTATCTGCAGTAAGATAATTACAGACTGTGGTACCAATTTCATAGGTTCTAATCGTCAACTGAACGATATTTATGACATTTTCTTTAGAAATCGTAACGATATATCAGATGGTCTTGCGGTAAGACAAATAAAATGGGATTTTAATCCACCTGGTGCTCCTCATTTTGGAGGTATTTTTGAAAGCGGTATCAAATCAGCTAAGCATCACTTAAAACGCGTTATTGGTTCGCAAACTCTGACATTAGAAGAACTGTTTACTGTACTTACTAAGATCGAAGCAGTTCTTAATTCGAGACCTCTCTGTACACTTTCGTCAGATCCGAACGAAGCTGATGTGCTCACACCCGGTCATTTTCTTATAGGTGGTCCTCTCGTCGGCCTACCTGAAGCTCCATTGGTCGAAACGACCTGCCCACGTTCTCGTTGGCAGTTAATTAAGAAAATTACCCAAATTTTTTGGCGTACATGGCAGCGTGATTATCTGCATACACTTCAACAGAAGAACAAATGGTTTAAAACTGTACCTAACTTAAAAATTAATGATTTAGTTATTATGGTTGAACACAATCTTCCTCCTTTATCGTGGAAAATAGCCAAAATAATTCAAATTCATCCGGGTCCTGATAACGTTGTAAGAGTTGTTACTGTAAAAACAGCGAATGGCAGCGAGTTTCGACGCCCGGTGGTGAAGGTTTGTCCTTTACCTTTGCAATAAGCTTGAGTTTATTATTAAAATTACTTAAGCTAATTTATTTAGATATAGCGTTAATTTAATTTATATTTAGACTCTACAAGAATAGGGTTATTTATATATTGTAACTTGTTTAGTTATAAGTAAATTTTAGCTTCCGAGTACATACAGTTAACGTATTTTTGCTTTTCTCTGGAATCCTTGTGAATTCCAAGTGGGGGGTATGTTGCGACATCCCTTTTTTCCTATTCCAAATTCTTCCTATTTCTCCTATTTCCTTGGGGACATCATTGAATTTAAAATACGCGCGCAAACTTGCCGCGTAACTGTTCGTAAAACCGAACAAATTGTAATGGCCGCCGCGGAACTGCAGTGATACACGCGCTGCGAGTAATTTCGTGTTAAATGGCGTAAAAAGTATCGGAAATCAAGCAAAATACATCTTTCGAGTGCTCTAGAAGTGTTGTGACTGTAAGACGTGCAAGGAAGTTCAGGGTGCACCCTCGGATCGCAGCAAATGCAACCATTATACGTTGGTGAGTCCCCCTACTGCTCCATTCTATGTCTTACCAGTCGTCGCATCCTCTTGGTTGTGATTGACCAGTATTCTAGCATCCTGCGAACAGATTGGTGAAATAGCGAGATTGCTCTGATATGGCCAGTACCATCCATACACAATTCTGCCAATGTCACGCGGACAGATCATTTTTCTAATCTTCAAACATCGCTCTAACAAGATGGTGGTTTTTTTGTTAAAACTGTCCAGGATTTTTTTGTGGCAACTCAAAATGCATGTTCCTATTTACGCAATATCAAAACTATATAAACCAGTATAGTGTCAAATAACGTAAGTTAATTAATTAAAATAAAAACCACCACATAACAGATCAAAATCCCTCGAATAACTCCAGTTAAAGTCTTGCCTATAAAGTGTTCTTGGGCGAGTTTCTTACCGAGAATGTCTAAACTTACTCATTTCTTTAACCATAATTATTGCTCAGTTGTATTATATTATATTATTCTAGTTAGTGCCGGTCAGCCTGGCCAATGTATTTCCACCATGCTGCGTTCTCATCATGACGTGTTCCTTTACTGAAAGCTCAGACTCAGGTCAAGAATCGAACCCCCGTCGATCGACAAGCACTTACTACTGAGCTACGCTTAAACATGCCTATGATCACTTCACTGTATACATTAGTCATAATTACTAAAACTTATTTCAATTAAATTTAAAATTTTATTAGCTACTTTAACCTCATTCATTATTATAATGATTAATTCATAACCGAATTCATGTTACGGTTAAGTAAACACAAAATGGCTAAGTTTCGTTCTAAACTGTTCAAGAGTTCTAGACGTTAATGGACTTTACTTGGTTCTGTATCACCCGTTTAATACGCGACGAGGAGGTTTGAAGCGCTTTGTCGTTCCATAATACTTAGCGATATTCGTTAAACTAATTAAAGCAGTACCGTTAATTTGTTGTTTATATTCAATAGCTGGGTCCGCGGCTTCGCTCGCGTGGACTACAGAAGGCCGTCGGTTGAGCGCAAACACGAATCGTGCTAGTCCTATACCCCTAGCCGGAACAATTTTGCACTATCAAAAATGCAAAAGTTCATAAATGTTCCTGCTAGGCGCACACTCAGGTACATAGGTCTTGTAAGGGACCTTTTTTTTTCTTTTTTTTTGTGGTTAGTTAGCCTTAGAAAATTTTTCAGATCACTAAATACATGTACGCGTGTCTCTTCCTCCCTCCCAGGAGGCAAGAGACATGCATACATGTATAGTTAGTTAGCTCAAATTCGCGTAGGAATTTAGCTAGGTCGCGTATGTTGCAAAAACGGCAACAGCTCAAGCCGAGGTTCGGCCACTTTGGCACCCTTGCGCATGTTGCCCAAAACTTGAGTGCTGAGTGCCTTAAGCGCTCGCCAACAAGTCCGGTGAAACTGTTAAGGCCCCCGGGCCAACAGCATAGTCAGTTCGAAAAAAAAAAAAAAAAAAAAAAAGGAGGGGTACTGCTCCCAAACACGGCGATCGCCCGCCGATTATTTTAAAGACGAAAATGCTTATTGTAAGTGACCTCCTCCTAGGCTTAGAATGTAACATCTTGGGCAACATCGTCATTTAACATTAGGAACATAGATCCTTAGAAACTATCGTCTATTGGATGTCTATCATATTCCATCGCTGCTTTTTGTGTAGGTCTTTTTAAAATCTACAATTATGTAGTACATTAATTTTATATATATCTTATGGTTTACTCGGCGTAAGCCATAAAAGCATCCCAAAAATAGTAAAATGGCGGGGAATCGAACGAAGTTTCTAACATAACAAACGCGTTCCAAATTTGAATCCTAAATAAATTACAAACCAGAAGCTTTTGAGTTGTAACAATATTAATGGCCAGACTAAATAGTTAGGTTATTAATAATGCAAAATACAAGTGTTGAATTTAAATTAAAGAATTAATGTACAACATATTTGCAGAAATAAGAATATCCAAGATAGCACGTCTGTCACGTTCAGTAACTCGGCACGTAAGGGGAGATCTTTTTTTTTCGATTTATTACTCACCCAGCCGCTATTCCCCACTGCTGGGACGCTGCTGCGGCTGCGTGATCGAAGAGCGTGAGCCCGACCAGGGCAACAGTTGGTGCTATTGTTAACGGAGTCACAAACCGCAGTAGTGAACCAATCACACCAAAGTAGCCTGAAAAATATTTTATGTTTATTTTTCTGTAGTAACCCGCGTAACCTATAATTTTATCATAAGGGACATTCAAGTACCTATTACATAAACAAATTTTCTGTCTCCTTTATTAGGCAAAATAAGAAACTCTTAACTCCCACACGATAAGATGTATGATTATTTTTTAAGCTTTTATTAAACCACAATATAAGAATAATAAATAAAGAAATATGCGACGACATTCTGTATATAGATAACAACAACAGTATTATTAACTTTAAATAAATTGATTATATTATATTGGTTTCGATATGACCGTCTGTCTGTCCGCAGGTTAGCTTAAAGATTCTTAGTACTAGAAAGCTGGTGTGGGTATACATATTAATCCCGCCATAAGGTGGGCCGACGGCCTGGATGTTGGCAGCACAGGACCGGTCGTTGTGGCGATCTTTGGGAGAGGCCTATGTCCATCAGTGGACATCTTTCGGCTGAGATGATGATTGATGATAATGATACATATTAAACACGGTAACAAAGTGGTAAAATAGAAATTGTTTATGGTACTAGTTACAAGGAAAGTGGGAATGTTTTTTTTTTCTTGTCTAACCCATCGTGTGGGTTGTCAGTGGATAGGTTGTTCAAAGATTAATTTTTCAATTCAGAGATCCGTTTGCGAATTATTAAGCTTTAAAGTGCTAATTTTTATTAGAGTCAAGCGTCCCCCAACCAGCTAAATGGTTGATTTTGGATGTGTGATTTGACGTATGATTATCCCTTTCCCTACCATTGTTAGGAAAAGTATGAAAACATTGAACAGCCCTAAACCTAGGCCTTACGTAATACATGAATGCGTCCTAACATGTCTACTGGGGTTGGCAGAATAACTAATGAGTGATGTGCCACTTCGCACTACACATGAAAACCTTTTTCGGTTACATAATAACTTGATTGCCATGGATGGTATTAATGCCAATTTTACGCGCATTATGTGTGACGCTGAAAGCCGAAACGTTAAGAAGAATCCGTGCCGTTTTTATTTTACTCTTTCAACATCACTATGCTTGTTTATCCGATTTCTAATAATACGCCCATTTACATTATCGAAGAAAATATCTCATTTATTCATGAAGTCGTCGAGTCTCCATTAAAACATACTTCTCGATATTAAATAATTAAACCCATAATTTATACAAAGCACATAACCGTCTCTGAACCAAACACCTAACCTTTGCTATATTATTTATTATTGCATAATGTTTTTTTTGAAATCGTTGTGTTAATTTATTGAGGTAATTTTATTTTATTTCTACTGTATTTTTTAATTAATTAAAATCTGTTTTTAAGCGATTTATGCCCCACGGACAACAAGTGAAAGAAACAAATTACATAGATAAAAAAAATAGTTGTAACAATAAAAATAAGCGTATTTTTATTGTTAGGTCGCTACTTAACACTTATTTATAACTTTTGTTTAAAACACCTGTTCCAGTAGGTTAGTATATTATAAATACATACACGGTTTTCATACACGTAATCGTCCAATCTACTTGTAAGTAAACAGTTAAAAAATTACTAGAGTTACTGGGATTCTTTCTATTAACTCCACTGTTTATCCTTCGTGATGAGATAAAAAAAATAATTAAATCTCTTACCGAAAAAAACCTGGAATAATGCTGATACCGCAATAGCTCCTGAGAGCTCTCGCATTCTACTTGTCCATACAAGTCGCTGTTCGTCTTCATTCATCGCCGCCAGTACGTTCTGCGCTGGACACTGCCACGTCGGCAGACCGAGGATAGCTAACGTTGGCACCAGAAACGATATCGTACCACCCTGGAATATTGGTAGGCGGCAGCCAAAAGTACATTGTAGCCAGGTAACCAATCCTGTAAAATATACAAATAATAATATCATGTAATTCTGCCAGATTTGACTTACATTTTAATGAAAACAAAAAATAGTGAAAAATAACAAGAAATTTTGCATTATTAGGTTGGTCCTTATTTGTTTTTATTTTTTCATTTTTGTTTCAGGGACTTATCTATAGTGGTCGAAATAAATACTTAAATATAATATTCTCCAAATTTCAAATCACTATCTTAATGTTAACCCGTGCCCTTTGCAATTTAACTTTCCTATAATTTAAGTTTCATGGAGTTTTAGGCACTGAATTTTTCTTTTCTTCCGGTCAAAGTAATTGTTCAAAAAATTTATGTTCTGTCAACCTTCAATCTTACATATACTATTTTTAATGCCAATCCCTTTTTGAAGAGCCCCATCTCATAGCCCTGGGGGCAAACCGTGCTGGGTAACACATTCCACAGCCCTAGCGCACGTGACAGGAAGGTTCTGGAGAACCTTAATACTAGGTAAATAGCTATTACTTACAATTTTACAGATTTTTAATAATAAATTTTTAACAAAATTTTTGAATCTAAAATAAAAATCTGTAAGAAGGTATAAATATAAAATATTATAATGTTGAATAGTATGCCCAGGAGGCACAAAAATTAAAAAATAATAATAATAATAATAATTACTCAGGGTCAATGTGCATATTATTATATAATTTGTTATTAAATTGTACTGATTTTGTATTCATATTTGTTTAAAGGAGAATGCTCATGGACATATGCAATCCCGTCTCATATTGCATCTAAGTCAATCTTTGTTATAATATTCTAGATTTACTGTACTAAAATCCGCAAATGTTATATTTTTAAAACAAAAATCGGGTGATGGGAATGAAATTAAGTGACAGGATAAGAAATAGTGTAATAAGAGAACGTTCTGGTGTGAGAGAAGATGTAGTGACACGGATTGAGAAAGGGATGCTTAGATGGTTTGGGCATGTAGAGAGGATGAATGAAAGAAGATTGACTAGACAGATTTATAAGATGAGTGTAATTGGGAACGTTGGAAGAGGAAGGCCTAGATGAACGTTCCAGGATCAAATCGGGGACGTTTTGATGAAAGGTCAGGTCAAGAGTACTTTAAACCGACAAGCATGCATGAAAAGATTGATGAATGTTGAGGAAGCGAAAGTTGTATGTCAGGATCGTAGCAAGTGGAAGGACGTGGTCTCTGCCTACCCCGTTGGGAAAGAGGCGTGATTTATGTATGTAAAAATCGGGTTCCAAAGATATTTTTTAAAACACCAAGTAGAGTTGTGCCTTTACTTGCGATTTTAAATTTTGCAATGAATGTTCCTCATCAGTATCCGATTTATTTTCACATGTTAATTTAGGTGGTATGTAGGTTGAGACATTATGCTTTTTTTGCAGACTCCAATCTCGTTCAGGTTTCAGTGTGTGTTGGTGTTGTTGTTGCGTCCATAGGCTACGGTAGCCGCTTACCATCACGCGGGCCGTACGCTTGTTTGCCACCTTCGTAGTATATAAAAAAATAATATTTACAAAATGTACCGAAATCTTGCAAAAATATGTTTTCAAGTAAAATCAAACTTCAAGGCCCAAGGTAATCAGATCCAATTTTCATAGTTCATTTCTCTTAACTAAAATCTTACAGCGACCTACATCAAACGAACTTAATTCTAATTGTAGGGATTTAGAAGCCACTTCACGTGCGGAAGGCGATGTCAAAGGCGCATCACGCTCTTTGAACTGGATATTTTGCCGCGCGTGACGCGCGTCTCGGCTTCCGGATGCAACAACAATTTAATTTATTATTCGTATATTAATAAATTAATAAGAGCTCAATTGACTTGCACATCGCGAACGGTATGACCCGTGCCGAAAGCAACATGTGTTGTCTTTTTGTAAAACGATGTCTATGATGATTATTTAATATTGTTATATGTACCTATATTTTTTATTTAATGAATTATCTTTGCTCGCGTGAACTACAGGGTTAGTCAGGTTTGTTGTGGAAGTAAGTAAAGTGGCGGTCAGCTTGCGCCACATAGGACTTTGCGCACGGGTGCTCCGCACACCTTGCAACCCCAGGTATAGACGGCCCTCATTACAAATTCATGTTGGTTATGTTTAAATGAAGCATGTGGCACACCGAGAGGTATTTGAAAAAAAAATACACATTTTAGACAAACATATCTAAAAATTAAACGTTTAATAACTTTTTTAAGTAATAATGTAGCATAATGTAGGATAGCTCTGCTATTTTGTTAATCCTGTTTTCTTTGTATTTTTAAGATGTTAAGGTTGAAATTATCATTACATATTCATATGATTAAGCCATGAGCTTGGTCATAACTGTCGTGGGATTGTACGGATTGTAAAATAATAGCGACAAAAGCATAACATAAATTAATATCCTTGTCAATTAGTATTTTGCGATTCTCTGGAATATAATTTGTATATTTTGAAGCCAGATTACTAACCCATCATTCCTTATTAACATTAGAATGATGTTAGTCATAAAAATTGACTAATTGGACGAATGCTGGATGAATTAAGTGATGATATTTGCTATAGGTAACTTAGTATAAGTTTTAGGATTGCAAAATCCGAATTAGTTCATTTTTGTTTCAGATCAAAATTTTGCAAGATATGGACAAAAACACGACGACATTGGCTAGTGAACTGACGACTGATTCTGCTCAAACGACGATTTTGGCTGTGGATAGATGGACGACCGATAGGCCCATTGTGGTTCTGGAGAGAGATCTGGCACTTGACCGATTTTCAGTTAAGCACTGGACCGACAGCTGCTCCAGTAGCTTAGCGAAGGTGGCTATTGTTAGCAGGAAACGGGGCATTTGATTGATGTGGACAGTGCGGACGGAGTGGAAACCCCACCTCCCAGCAAGGTCACGACGGCCACGAGGCAACACGACGCAACAGCCGCTTGTTGCGCTTGTTGTTGCCGACCCAGGGGTGCTCGAGAGGATAGAATTCCTCGACCCTGCAAGGTTGAGGGCTCTCGCTAAAGAGAAGGTTAATAATAATAATAATAATAAATTCTTTATTGAGTCACTCATAATACATAGCATCAGTGTAGCTCTGGTTCCTAAACTAGGTTAGCCTGTATTTCAGGAACCAGGACTTCCCATTTATAGAATACAGTTCTAACGGAGGTGACAATAAAGGTTAAGCTAATCATTAAAAATAAAGCAGAAATGAGGTGAAAAATCATGAAAAACAAAAAGAACAAATTAACATCTTAAAAGAAATTAAAAATGATTTTAATTTAAGGGTGTCTATTTATTAAATGGGATTGGCTTGTGTGTTCGTGTGTGTGTGTGCGCGTGTATGTGTTTGTGGGTGTGTGTGTGTGTCGTAAGTGCTGTGTATGCTTGTTGACAGTGGTTGTGTGAATAATCATAGTTGCTAGATTATTTCACTAATATTTTTTTCTGTATCTTCATAGTCGTATTTGTCAAGCCAATCAATAATAACAGTTTTTATTTGGTGATTGCTACATTTTTTTATATTTAATTTTTTATTTATTATATTATATAATCTGGGAGCAATATTTTCGTAATGTCTTCTAGCAAAGGTCGTTCTAGTTCGCGAAACCGGACAAGTGTCTAATCTCTTAAAGGTAAGAGGAAGAGTGGGACCAACGTAGCGATGGTATCTTCGCAGACATTCATAAATATACAATTTTCTGACACTTAGGACTTGTGCCTTTTCATAAACTTTTACTGTGGGATACCTAAAGGGAAGGAAAAGAAGCACTTTCAAGACAGCATGCTGGGCCCTCTCGATCTCAATCATATGATATTTGGCTGCACCCCCCCAAGAGCAGATGCCATAGTCTAGGATACATTGGCATAGTGCTTTGTATGTTAGCATAAGAAGTTGATGAGATGCAACATCTCGTAAATTCTTAAAGACGTGGATTAACTTTCGAATTTTACTAGCTGTAGCTGTTAAATGTTGTGACCATCGCAGTTTATGATCGATACTAACTCCTAAATATTTAATGTTATCTGCTCTTTCCAAACGTGGGCAAGCACAGCCAAGATCTGGGTTTATTGTTTCCCTGTTACATGGAAAAGTGTGTGTTATTAAGTTAAAGTCTTCAGGTGGATAGGAAGCTTTGGTTATTGCAAAACAAATATATTTGGTTTTGGAGGTATTTAAAGATCCGTACGTACTGTAGTCGTTGCCAAGAAATCTGGTAACCTCAAGGGTACTTATATCAAAGAGCTCAAGGAGGCGGCTTGGACCCTCGAGGAGGTGATCGCCACGGCTCTCACATGCACTGTGGCGACTGAAACCCTCGTCCTGCGGAGAGAGACGCGGAAGCTTCGCGCTGAAGTTGAGAAGCTGAAAGCAGACCTTGCCGCCCTGCGCGATCTCGCGGTATTACCACCTCTGCCGCCGTTGGCATAGGCCCAGGCGATGCCTTCCATACTTCCGCAGACTCCGATTGACGTGATGGCGAATCACATGGTGAGGATGGAGCGGTCCCTCCAGGTGACTATGGGGGAGGTTGTTACCGCCCAAATAGACGCCCTGGAAGACCGTCTTCTCCCTGCTAAGGTGATTCGCCCCTCCTTGGCACCGGACAGGAGATCGGAGGCACTTGGTCCTGCAGCTAGGCCTAAGTCGAAGCACGGTGGGGCCAAGCACAAGATTACTGGGCCTAAGCCCAAGCCTGCGCCTCGGGTTGTAACTGCAGCGGCAGCATCATCCCAGGAGTCTGCTCCTAGTATGGATTGGGCCTCGCCCACGGACACGGCTCCTGGCATGGCCCCGAAGGAAGAAGCGACGTGGTCCACTGTGACCCGTCGCAAAAAGAAGACGAAGAAGCGGACGGTGGAGGCAGCTGTGAAGGCAGCTCCCGCTCCTTCTAAGGGTGCGCCTCGAAAGTCCACGGCGAAGCTCCTTTCGAGTCCGCGAGCGGCTGCAGTGGTCATAACACTGCAGCCCCAGGCAGTGGCTCAAGGGTTGAGCTACAAGGCGGCTCTTCTGAAGGCGAGGACGGCTGTCAACCTGACTTCCATCGGGATCGACAAATTCTCGCTCCGTGAATTCCGTCGCTCACCGGTTATTTTAAAGACAAAAATTCTTATTGTGGAAGATCTTTAGAAGATAGACATATGCTATCACCAACTTTTTTGTAGTTTTTATTTAAATCTACAATTATGTAGTACATTATAAATTAATTTGAAATATCTCTTATATTAGTTTACTCAGTGTAAGTCATTCAAGTGCCTCAAAAATGTCTTTTTTCTGAATTGATTCACCATTATCGTCATTGCTTATTACGTATGTTACTTTATCTAACAAAATATGTCCTATAACCTGGCCAAATATCATAGATAATAATTATAAAAAAAAATCATAAATTGGTTAAATGGTTTTCGCGTGAAAAGAATATAACCGGACAGACAGAGAGACGTTGAATTTTATAAAATGTAATGTAAGTAAATAATGAAATAACATACATAGATATTTTACTTTATAAACTAGAACGACAAAAGAACGCGTAGTGCGTATAGAAATCGTAGTATAATCACTTTTGTAGTTTTTGTGTGATGCACGCACAGCGGCAAACCGGAATCATTTAATTTTTTATATAGATAACTATGTGACTTTTTTTTTTCGTTATAATTTATTCTTATTTCAATGTAAAAATAAGATTAAATGTATATGTTTGTCTTCCACCAAGCGTTCCATGACGACTCACATTCTTATTCTTCTGGCATCATAATTAAAATGTAAATTAGACGATAAGTACCTGTTTTTTTCTCGCGACTAAATGTTTGTGAATTGCAGTTATTTAATTAATACAATTAATGCTGTTATTATATATGTAATAATTATTTTTAAATTAACAATGATAATTTAGTCATGTAAAATTAAATCTATTAGCCGTAGAGATAATGCTGTTAAATAGAGGTTTTTTTGTATTCCCTTAGCTATGTATATTTTTATGTTATTGTAATTAAAGTTACAGAGTGTTATTCATATTGGATGTCGATGTCAATGTTACTAAACAGAAGATCATCATTGGCGGTATTAAGAAACATTGTGGTCCATAAACCGAAAAAGTGCCTAAATTTAACAATGTAATTATAGCGTAATGCTGTATAAAGATAGGTATATGATATGGAACACGTAAAACAAATATGACACATTGACACTGGCAAATGCTTCTGCGACACCAAACCGGGAGTAGAAAACTGTTGAAAAGTTGTTATAAAATCTTTATATGTTGAAAATAATACCCGTGAGATAATATTCATTCATTATTACACATTTATAACACATATTCTAATTTAAACAAAATATATGCCACAAATACATAGGCATTATATAAATTATAGGCATTATATTCATGTGACCGCGTTTAAAGTCAAAATTCAATAAATAAAACTAAGTTTAAAGGTATTATATGCAAAGAAGAGTTTACTAGGATCCTAGTAAACATAAATAACTTTTCAGCACCTATATACCTAATTGTAAAGTCACTATTCCTACACTTAGTAACAACTTTAAGATACCTTAAACAAGATAAACTAATAAGAATAACCGGTGTGTATAAATATCATACGATGACGTCAGGTTTTTTGATTGGCGTTTACAATAACATGAGTCAAAGACAAAAAATCTGTATTTTCCCAAGGACAAACTAAATAAATGAACAAATTTTTTTACATTTGTATTTTTCATCTGTAATCAATATGATTTAAATATTCATTTATTTTTAAGCATAATTTGTTAACACGCGAATTACATTAATAAATACATACCTGTGACAAATATCATAGTGGAAATGATGTTCGATCTGTCAGGATCAGTCTCTCGCATACACAGCGCCGGGCACAGGATGAACGGGATCGCTACGATGGCTCCAATCATCGTCAGGTAGTGCTGATAACAAAACACTTTGGTTTCACACAGCTATCTTATTTACGTAACCGCCTTTCCATTAACAAACGTGTTTACAGTGCACGCGACATAAAGTTATACATAGAGTTGCCATCCGTACTTTATTTCGGGCAATCATACTCTAGAGTTTTTGGCAGGATCTCAAACTGTCATGTAGTGGTTATAGTTTTTTATTCATAAATTAGCCTTGCCCGCGGCTTCGCTCTCGTGGGCTACAGAATGGCGTCGGTTGAGCGCAAGCGGGGATCGTACTGCCCTCGCTCACACTTTTTAAAGATAGAAATAGGCCTCGCAGGCTTTTATGTGGTTCTTTTCGAGATTTACAATTATGTAGTACACCAATTGTATTTTGCCTCTTATGGTTTACTCAGCGTAAGTTTAAGCGCCTTTTTTCCGAATTGATTCACCATTATCGTCACTGCTTATTTCGTACGTTACTTTATGTAACAAAATATACCCTATAACATGGCCAGATAATATAGCTATGAATAAAAAAGACCATGTAAATCGGACAAGTGGTTTTTGCGTGAAAATAACATAAACCGACAGACAGACAGAGACGTTGAGTTTTATAATATGTATATAGATTTGTGTTGTTTGACCTATATTGTGTAGGTAATACAAGGTGGCATTTTGCATAATAAAGCTTGGTTATTGTACACAAGTGAAGTGGATTGGAAATAATAACATGGATAATGAATTCTGAGATGCCACAAAAAATCACTAGAAAGTTCTAACAAGGGAGCCCCCATCTTGTTAGTACAGTAGCACTACTTACTATCCGGTGGAGAAAAGTTCAGCGGTTTTAATGCTTCCACAGATTAACTTGAATTAAACTATTGTCAATCTCATTTAGAGTTTGCCTTTAAATGTATCTTTATTTTGCAGCTTTTGATCATGTCGTCTACTAATAAGTTATGATACCAGAGCATAGTTCTTGAAGCAATGATGGTTGAGCAAATCCCTGCAATAAGCCTGAGCTTTCAGTGAAGGAAAACATCGTGATGACATTGTGGTAAGGATTTTTCTAATGCCCGCCTGGCTAGCTATCACCCTAAAGTTGAAAATCTGTCGCCATTCACCAATAGATGTGTTCCGGCAACTGCACTTGAAAACCGGTCTTCCACAAGGCTAAGCATGTTACCATCTTGGGTCACATCGACACTTAAGATCAGGTGAGATTGTGTCAATAACGATTTAAAAAAATGGTGATAGGATATTTTCAAATGCCCGCCTAACTGCCTACCATCCTTAATTTGAAAATCTATCGCCTAGCCCGTATTGGTGTATTCCGGCAGCTGCACTCGAGAACCAGTACCCTTCTGGGGTTAACATGTTACCAACTGAGGCCACATCGTCACTTAACAACAGATAAAATTGTGCTCAAACGTTAGACATATACTCCTAAAAGTACATATGTATAAATGTACTAGCTAGCCACTTAGAAGTTTCACAGGTGTCGAAATAATCTCTGAAATAAATAACTAACTACAAAAATACGTAATCGATATATCAGAACATAGTCAAGCTTCTAGATAGAACGATTCACCAGAAGCATTCTTCTCTAAAGTAGAATATAACAATAAAAGTAAACAAGGAATGAAACAGGTCGTTTAATCCATTAGACAATGAATTAAAGAAGACTAATTAAAAGTTTAATTTACCTGCAAAGCCATGAAAATGCATAGGTACCAAGGCGGACAGTCGTCGATTCCATAATTAACGTTTCCCTTTCGACCTTCTACATCCTTCTGCTCGTCTGTTACATCTTTCGGCTGCTGAATAATGAAAACATATTAATATAAAGATTATAATTCTATTCTATAGCTGAAATTTTTCATATATAAAATGAATAACATTCTGACACAGTAAGAAATTAATACATAATTGTATATATTCTATAAGGAGAACCCGAACCACATGGCTAAATATGCAAATAATAAATACCCCGCAGTATAAAGCCTTTTTGGGGCGACAATTTTTGCCTAGTTAGATTAGACAAAAAAAAAACAGATTACTAAATACACAGACACATGTTCCTTCCCTCCTCCCAAGGGGAAGAAACATGTACATAATATGTATAGTTAGTTTAGATTGAATGATAGGGAATTAGACAGATCGCGACTTCATTGCATACAAGGCAACAGTCCGAGCCGAGGTCCGGCCACTTTGGCACCCTCGGAACTTCTTGCCTTGCTTTCGCGGCTGAGTGCTTAAGCGCTCGCCCCCAAGTTCGGTGAAGCTGTAAAAGCTGCAAAGGCTCCAGGGCCCCTATGGCTAACAGTATAGTCAATTCGAAAAAAAAGGCGGCAATTTTTACCGGTGTTATATCGTTTTTTGTTATTATTAGTTATTTTTATTTAAAAGCTTTTCATGACAAAAATCATCTGTTCTAAATAACGAATGTAAACGATGAAGTGCGGCTGCCTTGGCGACCGATTTTCATCTTGAAGGTGGTTCGCCGAAAGCTCAGCGATTCAAACTAACGTCGTTCGACGCGGTATTCGTACACGCTACCACTGAGCCATCATTGCTTCATTCTAAATCACATCATGGAGTTTTTCACTATCTTTAAATTAATGAGTATCACAGTGTTTGCTTATAATCTAATATTGAAAAAAACTCGTATGTCGCCATAACGCGATCTTGAACATTAATATCTCGAGAAGAATACGTCCAGTAAAACAGCCACTCGGTTGCCATGAAAACAACACCTTACAAGTGTGTGGTATATCTAGATATAATGGTAAAGTGATCGAATTCACTGATCCGCCGCGCAGGCTTAACGGCTTTGCTTGAGGTAAGATCACAGAAAAAGTATTAGTTAATAAAACGCAATAAGTCGGTGTTTCACTCACTATCCTTTATCCCTAATAATTATGTATTATATTATATAACACATGTATGTGTTATAAATATAATAATTATGTAATTTGCCATAATTTATTTTAAAAGTGCATTCTTTCACTTGACTGTTTGGACTATGCAATAGACTATGTATTGATTATATATAAGTGCATTGTCACTTTATTAGAAAATTCAAGTCAAGTGATCATAGTTCTAAATTTTATCGTTAAACCATTGTTTTCTCGTATTAAAACCGTACAAGGAGTTATCCAAACTCCAACGATACAGTTTGTTAGCGAGAAAGAGAATACATAAATTATGACGATAGTTACACAAAAACTGGGAATTGATCCAGTGTGACCCACGGATGAGTCACATTGTATCAACGCATGGGCTACAGTGAATCAACTCGAGTACTTAATAAACTGGAAATCAAACATAGGTATATTAGTTAGAATTTTTTTAATCGAAATGGTACATCGTTTGCTTTTCTTTGTTGTTCGAAAACTTACGTGTTAGAATCATCTCGATATCTTGCCGCTAGGATTTCATCTATTAGATTCTATCTACAATTTAAATCTATCCTTATTCGAGTTGAGTCGAGAAATCTTGTCTTGACTGTGTTCCCATAACAAGAAACTTAATAGAAAAGGAATGTCAGCTCATTGAGTAAACTGGTAGAAACCTAATCTTAAGTCAGTTCGTGTTCATTTTGTTAATTGTATTATAATTTTTGTAATTAAATATTTGTTATTGTTATTTTTACTTACTTTAGGAAGGAAACTAATATTTATATATTCCAAATATTTACTTTTTAATAAAAAGAAAAGCTTACAGTTAAAAAAATATAGGTGTAATTCTACAGTAATAAAGATTCCAAATAAAAAACCTTCAGCTATTTTTGAATTATGTGCATATTCCTGATTGCTAGTGGGCTTAAACGTTGCAGCGTGTCCAAACGTATGAATAACGTGTCGGCGCCTAGTGCAGAAGAGGAGTGTAAGAAAGAGCAAAACCTCGCGTTTGTTCAGATTATCCCAAGCCCGGTGAAGCTATAAAAGCCGTCTGAGGCTTCAGTGCCCTTTCGGCTAAAAGTAGTCAGATCAAAAAAAAAAGTACGCGTAATGTATACGGAGCTATATCAAATAATCCACTGTACCCCGTGATCCACTGTTACCCACCACGACCGCACTCCTCTGCGGCAACTCAAGCCTAGGTCCGATTCATCGGCATGGAGCCCTTGAGCCAAGCAGCCGCTCGCGCGATACAAGTGACTCTACAATCACTAGCTTTCACAGCCATACATGACACTGCATTATACACACATGCACAACACACTTAGGTACATAGGTTCTGTAAGGGACCTTTTTTTTCTTTTTTTGCCTAGTTAGAGTAGACAAAAATTTCAGACCACTAAATACACATACACATGTTCCTTCCCTCCTCCCAGGGGGCAGAAACATGTATATATGTATAGTTAGTTTAGATCGAATTACGGATAGGGAATTAGTCAGATCGCGACTTAATTGCATACGCGCAACAGTCCGAGCCGAGGTTCGGCCACTTTGGCACCCTCGGATGTTGTTGCTTAGCTTTCGTGGCTGAGTGCCCTAAGCGCTCGCCCCCAAGCCCGGTAAAGCTGTAAAAGCCGTAAAGGCTCCAGGGCCCCTAAGGCTAACAGTATAGTCAGTTCGAAAAAAAAAAAAAAGTTACCCACTCTCCCCAAGTAGTTTTCGTTGAAATTGCGATTTCATTCCAAGCCCGGTAAACCTGTAAAAGCCGCAAAGGCTCCAGGGCCCCTAAAGCTAACAGTATAGTCAGTTCGAAAAAAAAAGCGATTTCATTCAATTTTTAGCAAATTATTGTACAGCATTACAACACTACTTAAAATTTGTTGATGCAGTTTTATAATAAGATACTTAAGAATAACTTAAGTGAATAAGGTTTTGTTCCAGTATTGTAGTATAATTTAACAGAAAGATTTTTTTTTCTTGTTCACCGTTTAATTTGTTAGATGCGATTTTCATTTTATTTAGATTTATTTTACTTTTCTTAGTAAAATTATTACATCGCGTTTTGTCTTTTTATGAGCGTACATGAGGAAATTGAAATAAAACTCTTTGACCTGGTTTTAGAATGTCTTCGGAGTTACGAAAAATATTGTTTTATTGTAGGAAAACAACACCGGATTATAAAAATACATTACACGACTATAATTCCAAAACGAAACAGATTATAAATCCAGTGCGAAAAACGATGATAATAATAAGTATTGAATAGAATTGGGAGATTTGGTTTGGTTTTAATTACTCATTAGAATTTTACCTACAAAATTAAATTCATAAATAATTTAATAATATTATACTCAAGTATTCAAATGTGAAGAAATTAAAAAATATTGCTCAATCCTGTTTGATGAGAGACACTATGAACGGCTTAGCTGAACTTCCAGTAAAAAAATAATGTTAGTTTTTAATTAGTGCGATGTAATTAATAATAAATAAATAATAAAATATATAATAAATAAATAATTAATAAATAATAAAATATAAATGTAATATTAAAGAGCTGTCTGTATGACTACGAAATAAATCTTTGACTCCAAAGCTACTGACAGATTAAAAAAAAATAATTTAAAATAAATAAAAAAAGAACATTCCAAATATATCCATATTTTATTTTTTACAATCCATATATAAGGAAAATAATTTCAAGTTACAAAATTAGGAATGATTAAATAAATTATTGGGCGCTATATCATGCATTTGTAAAAAAAAAAATGTATTGTCATAAGCGATAGCTACATTACATAGCGACCTTTTTTTCTATGGGAGTTCACCCTCTGATGCACTAGCATCTCTAGTAAGTCTGTGGTACGAAGCTGTGATTGAAGTTGACCAATATAATTTTGCCTTTAAGCCGAGTTAACTAAAACAAAAGAGACAACACAACATTTAACAACCCAACCAACATACATTATAATACAGTAATACAATCTGCAGTAATTTAAGCATTATTTAGTGGGAAGTATATATGTCTCAACAGGTTGATCATATGAAAGGAGTATACAGCTTGGGAAAGATTTATCCTTTAAAATTAAGTTCCATTGATTGTGTAGGAATCCAATCAGGGATTCCATCAACAATTTTCTTCTTATTTAGTCTAAGAGCTTTCAAAAGAGAACTATCACGCAATTCCAAGACTGAACCAGCTTTTGCATTGACCACTCCATGGTCCCTGAGATGAGACCCACTTTAGTAACATTGTCGCTTGGGACATTTGTAAAATATTTACTCTGAAAAAATAGAGCAACTCTATCAAAAAGTTCCAACAAATGCAACTGAAATCCGGTTTCTACCTACTTATTTTAATCCACCATTACAAATATTCTCAATTTTATTAATTAACAGGAATTGGTGGAACTTCATTCAACAAATCATCGTCCTTGCTGCCAGAACAGACTCGGTATATGAAAAATAAACAATAAATGGACCATTGTCCAAATTATAGTATTTTTAACAATAATAGGCTATAAGATGTGTACGCATCTGGATTGATGGGTAATTCTAGTTGAGGTGATAACTTCTTTTTTAAAGTTTTTAGGATGACTCTCGGGTTCTAGTTGACGTTTACTTCCTGCATGTCTCAGTATTAAACCAGAATGGGTCACTATAAGCTCACCTTTGACCAGAAGGATTAAGAGGATCAGGTATCCTATTTATTGTAGGGAAACAAAATGCTGCTTACAATGAACAGTTATTAAATGATTAAGTAAGCAAAGAACCACAACCAGAAATATAGAACAGCTTAGTTAAATTGAAAATTAGGCAAAATATAACTATTTTACGGCCAATCCCTCCTCAACTTTAGATTACATAAGATAATTATAAATTGAGACTTTATATTTGTTTTTATTTTTATTTGTTTATATTTGTTTTACAATTAGATAACTTTATAATTAGGGTAAATATATAATTTTATGTCACAGAAACAAATAGTTTTTGAGAAAACAACTTTATAAAATCACATTTATTAATAGAGATTGATTTTGTAAATTGCATGATATTATCTTACTATTTAATACTTATTATTATTATAGTATTCAATCAATTATAGAATGACATACGCTTCCGGTCTACAAAATGTTATCAAGTTAAGAATTTGTTTTTCCCTTAAGTTTTGAAAAAAAAAAAGAATTTTATATTTATTTTCTACGATTTCCTATTATTGAAAATTCTTACAGCCTATCATTTGACCTATTACATTAGCTTCCCGTGTACAAAATCGCATAAGAATCAGTGAAGCTGTTTCTGCGTTAAATACGGACATAGAGACAGACAAAACCAATTTTAATGGCTTATCGTGATCAGTATAGGGAGTCTACCAAAAAAGTTACATTTACAGACAGGACTACATATTTTTTAATATAGATAAAACTCATTCTTATAATCTCGCCGTTTTAATATTAACTGTATTATCTTTTACATTAATTTTATATATTGTATTCGTTTTATAAATATATCGTGTATTTAAATGTGGCGGCGGGCTATGTAAATATATAGCAAAATCAACGGCGCGTAACGTATTTATAAAACAAGAGAATAAGTTTTAACACAATACCGCTCAATGAAATAAATTAAGTTCTATAAACTTGAGAGTATATTCACCCTAAAATTAACATAAGTATAGGTAATACTATTTATTTGGTTAAACTGCAATTTAACGCATTTTATTAAGCGACACCTCAAAACGAAAACATCATATAATTTCAACCCCTTCTCATTCGATCCTTTTGAAATTAAGCATTGCAGCATTAAAGAGTTGACACGCGCAACACCTACTAGGTACACAAATTTAAAATGGTTGCAAGTTAATTTTTGATTTGTTTAATAACGTTATTTTATTCTTAGATACCTATACTATGATGAACTGGCCTATGATAAGTACTTAATCGCGGTTTCACCAGATGTTAAGTGCTGAAGACAGTAAAATGCTTGACCTAGCTAGATGCTAGATTAGGAAGAAGATTCTTTCTCAAGTGCCGAAATAGACCAACATACGACAGATTTTCAACATTAAGGCCATATTGCATCATATTTTAGAAATACATAAAACATTGATAAACTTACCGAATTACGCGCTATATTCTCCAATCCGATTTGAATAACATTATTGTGCACCAATCTTCTTCTAAAAAAACGTAACTATTAAAATTAAAATATTATTTTTCATAAAACTAATCTTATTAGCAATTTAGCAACCACTCGCGAATTCGTTCGCATTAATCACAACAAAAATTTAATTAGAATAAAAAATAAACTATAGCACTCAGGGTTAATGTAGCTTTCTAGCAATCAAAAACATTGTAGAATCAAATCAGCAGTTACAGATATTACCGCCTAGGCACCTACTTCGGGCCTAGCTTTTCACATTTGCTAAAATGCACAAAGGTAAACTGGATTTATCCTGTTACTTCACATCATAAAAAATCAAGTATTCTGTGCCTAAAGATTTAAATGGCAACAGTAGTTTAAAAGATGGGTAATACAAATAGTTAATACTACATGCCATACGTATTACTTCAAATGTACCACCGAGCTTCAAAACACCTCGCCTCACTTGTTATTTCAAATGTATTACTGAGTTTCAAAGCACCTCACCTCAGGTGCCATTTCAAATGTACTGCGTAGCTTCAAAACGCCTCGCCTTACTTGAAGTGACTCTCTGTACTTAGTACAAAAAATAGGTAACTCTTACAATTTCAGTTCAGAATCTGTCCTACTCAAGACTTCTGTGGATTGTACTGGAACGCCTCGTATGTCTATCTCAAGCCTCAACCGTCGAACCGGAACATAGCAGAGTAAGCGCTGATGCTTTACGGCAGAAATCAGATTGACAGTGGTGCTTCCGCAGTCGAACCTTACACAACTTCTATTCGCTTTATATGTTACCATTCAGCTAGAGGATATTCGGGAAAATAGTTATAATTAATAAGATGTATTTTAATACTAAGCATATTCTTATACTTTTATTTACAACTCGCGGTTTGCCCGCTGTTCCACAGTACTTCACACGCATTTATTACGCAGTAATTATTTTCACCCCCTAATTTTATTTGTGTTCATATTATTGACAATTATTATAGCCTATCATGTATGCGGAAAACATACCATCATCCAATTTGGTTGAGAATTAATATAACTGTATTTTTTCCGATTTTTATTAATTCTTTAAATTTAATTTTATTAGTTTCTATATCTAAATGTATTATCGAAAATTCTTATAACCTACCTGGTTATGTAAAGTAATAAATTACTTAAACTTGTACCACCTAGGAAGATTGTTGTTAAATAATTATACCGCGTGCAATATCCTAAGTGTAGTTCAAATAAAACCGCAAAAGCTCGGTAACTACCACCGCCAGACGCCTATAGATGGCAGCAAAAGATATCGTGTGAGAGCAACACGGGGCAACCGCGTGATCTACGTTTTAGGTACTGGCTGATCGCACGCTCCCGCGCCATAGCCCGCGCGACAGCTAGCTGCCATCGCCCTTGGTGAGTACACATTTATTCTGTATTTATATGTATATGAATTCACGTTCCACAACCGCCCCGCCCGACTTTGTGTATTCATCATACATTAGATACTCATTTGCGCCTTCTCACCGCCTACGTACTTCAGTGTTGGTCCTTTTTCAACCGCGTAGTTTACATAAAGTAATTTAAAATTATTTTTTCACCGCGCCGCAATAATACAAGCTTGGCACACTTGCCTCTCCCCGCACTAGGACAGCTATTTACACGTTGTATCTACTCCATAATTTCTGGTCCTGTCGAGCTGGATTCTTCAGTTCCGCTAAATTTACTTAAGATTACATTTACGTAAGATTAATTAAGTCCACCGTCATTTTGTAATAACGCTCCATTGCTCATTCAAGTCATACATAGTATCTTGTTTTATTTTATTTAGTGTTCTTGTTTCTTAACTTTATAATGGAAGGTAAACAATTAAAGTAACTTATAACGAAGAAAGATTTGTTATACTAGTATACGTAAATGAGTGTATGTTTTCAAAATCCAAAAATTTAAGCCAAAATCCTGAAAGTCACCCTGGTTACGCTGCTTTATAGTCTTTTAACACTTTATTTAGCTACTTCTGAGGCGCGCTCATAGCAACATTAACACGAGTATTACATCAAAAGTAACAAAAGACCCGTGACCGCCATGAATGTTCCGTAGCCAACGATATCACTTCCTTTTTTGACGGCCTCTCCCTCGAAGGCTGGGAAACATTTTACCAGGCAAACTATTCGTCCAAATAACATGCTATAAAGGGCTAAGTTAAGCTACATATATTGTTCTCGATTTTGAAGTAACTTTCGTTCGTAAGGATAAATATGCCATGCCTAATAATAATGCTCATAAACCACTTTTCAATTGTCAATAAAACTGGCATAAAATTCCTTATTGTGGCTTATGTATAAGAGATAGGCATATGGTATCGCAGACTTTTTTGGAGATGTACTAAGGAGCAATATTTTTGTAGAACATTGTATTTACGCATCACTAACTATAACGCCAGCGCACGCGTATAATGCAGTTAGGGTGCGCTATTTATTCAGACTTACTTAACAAAAATATTTAATGCTAGCTGAACTTTACTATTTCTCGTGAATCTGGCTATCATATACAAAAATATTTATTCAAATCCGATCGGTAGTTTCAGAGATTAGCGTGTTTAAACAAACAAAAAACTTTTCCCATTTATTATTTTATATAGAGTATACATTACACGCTATGACCCTTAGGAGCGGAGCAGTAATTATCAACGTCAAGCAATCTGGTCAACTATAAGCAAGTACGGGAATTGAGAACAACAAAGGCTACATAGGCGTCATGACGCGGCGGCACGACGCGGCGACGCGCGGCGCATACTTAGAAGAAACTTCAATTTCCCTCATTGAACTCAATTGAACGTTATTTGTTCAGTCGAGTGTTTGTTGCGTGCATTGAAGTTGGTGTTGGATTATACTTTAAAATAATAATACTAATTTATCTACTAAAGTAATCCATGAGACGGAGGACTCAAAACAATCAGTAGAGCGAGTGATCGCTACAAAATGTGTCTTAAAATCTTAAAACTATTAATAAAACCACTTCGTATCCAATAAATTTATCATTGCAACGTAGCGTATCTTCTCTGCTATAATATTGACTTCTGATTGGCATTGTCAATAGAGCATAACTCTATCTTATATGAACTTATATTTCTGTTGCTTGTTACATTTTGCTACTAGCCCGTTTCACGGTTCACCCGTAGCCTAACCATGTAACTGTAAACCACCTAGCAACCGGTAATAATTCTGAAATAGTTACTGTCATTGTCAAATTCGTACCACGTGTCGAGTTACCGACTGTGCTGCCCCAAGCGAGTAACTGAAATACTAAGAATCTGAGCAATCTCTACGAAAGCTTTAAATTTCGTACTACGTAAGCCCAGCGACCGTGACCGGACTACGACTGTTATGGAATTTGAACTGTCAAACAGAAACCAGACAAATTGCAGTTACTAAGGTAGTCATATTCAGTTACTTCGTGGAAATGATTATAAATATTATTTTAAAACCATTATTTAATAAATATCTGCTGCTCGAAGATACAAAGTTTTGTTATATTGAATTGTTCCATCCTAAAAAGTGCAAAATAAATACAATTGAGTCTTCAAAATATTCCATATTTTTAACAATCGTGACCATACACATTATTACATAATATTTACCTTATTTTTTCACAAAACACAACAACAAATTCATTTTATAAATCACCATGACTACATAAGTCACCAACCACAGAACAATATACTCTCTGTCACCAACGTAATTTAACTTTCGGTTTCTGCCGGCGGTAACCATGGCGCTAGTTTCTATGAAGATTTCGTTGTGAGCGACAAATTAGAAACTGAGCATAAACCGGACTGCGACCGCGTACAAAATACCAAATCTGTGATTCGGTCACGCGACGATTTTGTAACGGTTTAGGGACTGGTTACTAGTCACTCTTTTTACATGGTCGGTCAGCCGGTTTCACCCGTGTTGACTTTATTCGACCAATTTACCAAGACCCGTTTCCGCGTAGCCTACCGGGCTATCATTGTTCTTACTTTCCGTACTTGCCTAAAGCTTGCCAGATTGCTTGCCGTTCATGATTACCGCTCCGCTCTTTAAGGTCACAGTGTAATTTTATATAGCCTATTATCTTTCTCAATGAATATACTATAGAATGCAGAAATATTTTTTCTAATTTAACCGGTAGTTCCATAGATTAGCGCCTTTAAACAAACAAAAAACTAGTATCGTGAGTTTTATGATATTAGTTTAGATAAATGATTTGGAATTAGCGTTCATATATGAACATTCCTGTTCCTTCGATTAAATTTATAAAATAATGTACGACAATAAACCAATTTTCATGTGTGAAAAGCTTACATAAAAAAACATATGGCTCCAAAACTAGGGGAAAAAATCTTAGTAAGTCACAAATGGAACATATAGATGCCATACTTTTTAGTTTCGATTATCTCTTATTGCTAAACAAGTTCAGTGATGTTTTTAAAGAAAATTAGATAAAATTAAAAGTGGTTCAGTAAAACAGTATTAATTACATTTCAATCTACTTCAAGGTTTTTTTAAAGCCGTGTGTGCGTGGTTTTTAGCTACAATCAGTGGCGGATTTCCCTTAAGGCCAATTAGGCCCAGGCCTAGGGCGGCCAGATATTAGGAGCGGCTAATTGTGGTTAAAAATATAATACCAAATGCAAACATAAGATGACAAAAATAACAGTGCACTAAAGCATAATATGAAGTGTATTTTAAGACCCCAGACATGGATAAAAATCTAGTTTGAATTATTACAATATTGACATCGTAAAGCTGTACTTTAATACAATCAAATTTGAAATGTTTTATTTAATAATGAGCTGAGAAGGGGCCGGCTAGTGCTACACGGCCTAGGGCGGCAAAGACTGCAAGTCCGCCACTGGCTATAACTGTAAATGAAAACCAACTTCAACGACTTTCAAGGAAAGCAATTAGTTACCAGTTTCCAAATTCACCTTCTCATTTGATTCCATCGAAGTCATTAGTGAAGAGTCACATCATTGGAGACTTTACTCTCGCAACTCATATTAACTACACAAATTAAAAATGGTCACCAAGGACATAAGAAAATTAATTTTTGATATGTTTAAAAACTTCATTACATTATTGGATGCCTATCTAATGAGCTGGTATTTGTCTTAACTTTGGAGGATTTGCCTGATGTTAAGTGATGCGGTTGAGGATGGTAAAACGCTAGGCCTCGGAAACAGATTCGTTGACAACTGTCGAAATAGACCGACCTACGACAGATTTTCAACTTGAAGGCAAATCACTGTACCATAACTTATTCGTAATATTCAAAGTATTAATAAACTTACCAAATTACATACCATATTGTCTAAGCCGATATCAAGAACATTATTGTGAACCATTCTTCTTCTAAAACAATAAAAAAACGTAAAATAGGCATATTATCCATTAAACTAATTTTATTAAAACCCGTGAAAAAACAGAGCTCTAATTAAAAAAATCAATCAATGAAAGATTACAGTGTAGTTCTATAGTCAATTTGTGAAATTAATACAAATTCCTTAGGGGAATTATTTAGTGTTTTAGAATAGACTAAAGGGAGCGATCCGGGAGTTCAGACACCCAGTAAACCGCCTTACGCCCATGCTTCCTAAAAATAAAGCTGCCTCGCTTCCGAGTTTGACCTGGAGTCTAAGGCTTCGGATAATGCATGTCCGGGCTGCGTATATCGCTTTCCGTATTAAATACGTCCCCCAAGGAGAGACGAGCGGGGTAAGCTTTTCTAATGACCTAAACAACTGAAATATCGTACATTGTATATCTCCTCGAATAAACTAATTAGATATGCTTATTTAGCTACTCCAAATAATAAAATTAACAAAAATCCGTACTCAATGAGTCTTTATTATACCAGGTAGGTAATTGACGCTAAGAGATTAATTCGTCGCTACGAGGAGACATACAATGTACGATATTTCAATTGTTTAGTTCATTACAAAAAAGTACTTAGCTTGTCTCTTCTTGGAAGAAGTCTAGTATTGAGTACGGATAGCGATATACGCGTCCGAGGCTATGGGTTAAATCGCATATCTCGAGGTAATAAACCCGGGTGTGGGGCGGTTGGTTGGTAGCAATTATTAATTTGTAATCTATATTAATATAGTTTTTATTATATACTACATCTATATAATTAATGCTAATGATAATATCTACATAAATAAACATTAAAAACAAAAAATTGCGTTCTTTCCAATAGCGTCAGATCTAGGTACTAGTTTTCAAAGGTCGCAACCATATCTACAAATATATTCCCAATATTACCTAGCCATTGATCTATTTCTTAATTTGACAAATTATTTAAATAACGAAGCTATTTACTTTATCTAAGTAATATAAATAAAACGGGCTTACGTTAAACACCGTGTCGTATACAAATAATTAATAATATAATACCATTAATTTTAAATAAAATCCGGCCAAGGAGACTGTGCACAGCCAAACTCGAGTTTTACTTATTGACATCACACAAATATTTGTAATTTTAAAATCACGTCCGATGAATATACACCGAGATACTTGAATGATGTTACAATAACAAAATGTTATTTCGATGATAATTAAATAGACATTGACAGAGAAGATTATCATAATTTGTACATACGTGATGTCCTTGTTGGAATTCACCGACAGCGCGTAAACATAATGCTCCGTACCTCCACGAGAACTGTTCCAACGCGCGTATCTATAAACAGAAAAATTGTACTAATTGTAAGTACCAACATATGTCTCATTTCTAATACGGGCGTGCAAACAATTGTATGCCGGTTATTATGAATAAAAGTCGTTCACTATATTTATACTTGTTACGCCATCATAACGAATCATAATTGTTAACCGAGAGTAAATATGGAACCGAGTTCCCAGTCTCACGGTGCACTTGAGATCGAGTCAGCAATTTCAGCAGAATCGTTCGGCAACCGACTCCTTCCTTACTACGTTATGTTTGTATTAATTATAAAACGTCACTGTAAGCCTAGCATCGGCAGCAGTCACTTGTTATTAGCTTTAGAGTATTTTTGTAATTTAAAATAAATTAAGTGTAAAGTAATTAATTAATAATGTCATTTTGGTGTTTTTGGATCCTCCGGCTCTGATTTTCGTAATTTACTAATAAATATTAACAATATTTGTTATGTTCTTGTGTTACAAACTTTGTAGTAACATTCTTGATGTGATGTTCAGGGTTTTTTGCTTGTAGTTTCACTGCTTGTATATTATATACTATGTATATTTTTTCTTTATATTTTTTCGATTTGTCTACATTGTTAGCTATACAGTCCCTGAAGCCTCAGACGGCTTTTACAGCTTCACCGGTCTTGATACTATGGCACTCACTTTTTTTTTCGATCTGTTTATATTGTTAGCCATAATGGCCCTGGAGCCTCAGATAGCTTTTACAGTTTCACCCTGGCTTGGAGCGAGCCCTAAAGGCACTCGGCCGCGAAAGCAAGGCAACAAGTTCCAATAGCTTAGTTATTTAAATATGCGGCATATCTTCGTTATCGAATTTGCCTTCGGGGAATCGGGGACAGGGGTGTAGTTCGCGGCAGCTACGACTAACCGATTCGGATAATTCGACATTCTATCGAAATATCTCACAAGACGTATAAGAATGTATAGAAAGGAGACCCATGTCTTTATAGAGGTCAACGTTCCGAACGTAGGCGATCGAGTAAGTGGCGGAGGAGCCTATTTTGCACTCTTTGAAAACGGGCAAAGTTTGTTTCGTCGTATGTTCGATTGCGGCGCAACAATATGTTAAGATAGAACGGACACATGCCTTGTATAGTGTAAGCTTATGTCCAAGGGACATTTAGCTTACCGAGCACGGCAAAGGCCTAACAGCTACTCGCCATGTACGAAACCATTTCCCGAGAAATGTTACGGCGCGTTGGACAGTGGCTGCGAGATGAGATCTGTGCTTACGTTCATCTCGACCCCAGAAGGTCGCAGGAGGTCACTGACGTACCTACAGATTGAATAGGCAAGGCGCCAAAATGGGGCCTTCCACTCGGTGGCGGCAGGTAGGATCGGTGAGATAATCACGGACTATGTGTAGTAGCCTATCTGGGACTTCTAGTTGGTGTAGCTTGTGTACTAGTCCGGCGTGCCAGACCCTATCGAAGGCCTTAGCGACATCGAAGAAGACTGCAAGCGTACGGGATGGAGCTATTTTACTTTTAGCAAAGTTACTAGTGATGTGCTCCGTAAGGTGGTGCACTTGATTTGTACAAGAGTGTCGGGCACGAATATCGAACTGCTCTGACGGACATAAGTTTTAATAGTTTATAACGGTCTTGAGTCGGTTCAGAAGAAGCTGCTCGTAAAGTTTCCCTAGCGTGTTCAAAAGACTGATCGGGCGATAGCAATCGGGAAGCGAAGCTTTCTTGCCGGGCTTTTGAATACCTATCACTATGGCCGTGTGAAGGCCCTACATGAGTAAGGTAAAGAGAATGGACTGTATTTTATGATATAGGTTTATTACTGGTACGGATAACAATTTTTAACAACAAGTGACGCCTCGCGACGACGTGTCACGTACACGTGTCGCTGCGTTCTTTTCCGTGATCAACGCTCGCACGTCAGCAGGAAGAACAAAGCGGTGATTGTTCGTCTCTTGCACTTCTCTCGAGGCCTCCCTGGCGCCGGTTTGGAGGTAGTAGACCAGGGAATCGATCGCAAAATCGGCTCTGCTATTGACACTAGTTCGTCTCTGATTACAGCATGCTGTCGGTCGAGTGCACGCTTAGACAAAAATTTTCAGACCACTAAATACACATACACATGTTCCTTCCCTCCTCCCAGGGGGCAGAAACATGTATATATGTATAGTTAGTTTAGATCGAATGATAGGGATTTAGTCAGATCGCGATAAAAGCCGTAAAGGCTCCAGAGCCCCTAAGGCTAACAGTACAGTAAGTTCGAAAAAAAAAAAAGTCGAGTTCACGCGCGAGTTGTGCTGCTTCAAAAGTGCTTATTGTGGGTGAATCTTAGAAGATAGGCAATATGCCTATCAACATACGTTGTCGCTGTCTTTTTGTACTTTTTAAGTTCAGTTATGTAGTAAATTAATTTGATACATCTCTTATGGTTTACTCAGCATAAGCCATTTAAGCGCACCAAAAGCGTCCTTTTTCCGAATTGATTCACTATTATCGTGACTGCATATTTAGTATGTTACTTCATTTAACAAAATATAACCCTATAACCTGGCCAGATAATATATCTATGAATTAAAGGAACAACCATTTAAATCGGATTAGTGGTTATCTCTTGAAAAGAACATACAGAAGAACGGGCAGACAGACAGAGAGACGTTGAGTTTTATAATATGTATAGATGTTCATTCTACACAATTGCTTTACATTTTATAAATAGCATTTCCTATATATATTTTCTTTTGGAAATTCGCTATCTGCAACATCGATATTTTTTCAGTAAATAATTCTAGTTTGTTTCTTTTCGTGGCCTACAGGGACCTTTTTTTTGGTTAGACCAATTTTCAGATTACTAAATACATGTACGCGTGTTTCTTATTTCCTCCCAGAAGGCAAGAGTCATGCATACATGTATAGTTAGCTAGCTCGAATTCGGTTAGGAATTTAGCTACGTCGCGAATGTTGCATATACGGCAACAGCCCAAGTCGAGGTCGGCCACTTTGGCACTCTTGCGCATGTTGTCCTTATTTCTCGGCTGAGTGCCTTAAGCTCTCGCCAACAAGTCCGGTGAAACTGTTAAGGCCTCTCCGCCAATAGAATAGTCTGATCGAAAAAAAAAATCCTTTCTTTATTGTTTATATTCATATATTTATTTTTGTAATTAACCTTCTATTTCTATTACTACAGTTTCTATTATCTGCAACTTTTCCTATTAATGTAAAATAGAATAAAAACTTTTGAAACGGAGGTAATTTTTTACTCGAGTTTTCAAAACTTTCCTACGTATCGGCATAAAAGTTATAAAAAATTAGTTAAATACGGCGCAACAAAGAGAGATAGGGCACAAAGGTACACTTTACAAATGCCCATCTACTTTGGGCAGCCCGACTGTTGAAATACCTCCGCCTTACAGAAGATCGCAGCCAAATAACCTTAAGTTGCGTTCCTGCGGTGAGTAGGGCTTCCAGAGCTCCTTGGAAAAGGGGGACGAAGGTCGGCAACGTGCTAGTAATACCTCTGCTTTTACAAGCATCCATATGCTACGATAACCGTCCACTATCAGGTGAGCAGTACGCTTGTTTACCACCTTATTGTATAAAAATACCTCACACGTGCCAGACTGAATAGCGACGACCATACGCATGACGAAACACAGGTAACATTTTAGTGCATCACATTTTGAGTCAATGTTCATGTGAAATCATTGACCTGAACAGTCAGCTTCAGTTAATATTGGAATATATCTTTGGAATCACAACTGCTCTATGATTATACTTACCAAAGTCTTAAACGTGAAGTTAATATTATGTTTGAATAATGTTCTCTCAGTAGCACCAACTTATTGGAAAACATAGCGCTATCGATATTTCGGTGTTCAAAATCATAAACATGTCATAAAGTGACGTGGTGACTACATCGGCCTTCACACGGAGAGAGACGTATCCAACAGTGGGTCGTTTACACGCTGTTATTACAACCAATTAACCATTTAAACTTTATATGAATGCTAAAAATAAAATACAAAATTATATAAAAATACTTTATTCAAATAATGAAATATTTAAAATAAATATATCTAGTTACAATATATCACTTCAAGCTTCAGCGTTTAGAGACGCAGTCGTCCACGCTTCAGTCACAATTTAAATTTATCTTACAAACTAAATCGTTTAAATACACTAGACGAGTAGTATCGTACTTTAAGTGGTCACCGAATTACATACAATATATTTAACTACAAACGGTTACTAACAAAAAGCCGTTTTGATTCGACAAATAAATATAGAAACAAAACAAAAACATTTCTATACAGTAAAAGCTCTTTATTCACGCTTCAGTTTTCGCGGATGAACAAATTGCGTTCTCTTCCTGTATTCGCAGATACAAAACTAACGATGTATAAATATCATTCACTACTTAATAATCAACAAGTAGGCAAAAAATACTTATAAAAAAAAACAGATATTACTGCGGCTGGACCTAAAGTCCTTTGATAAAAGCCGCCTTTGCCGCGGTCGCGTTACACGTGCCACTGCCTACCTTTGGTATTTATTATGTATATGTTATGCCGCAATTGCAGCGATTGTGTCGCGCTGTTGTTTCATATTGTCATTCGTATACATTTCTTGACGTTCATAAATGCCTCATTATGGCCTTAACTGAATATATTATCACGTGTTATTCATTTAAAATTATTACAATGATAATAAAATAACGATATTTTTCGTTTCAGACAAATATACTAGTTTTTTTCTCGATCTGACTACACTGTTAGCCATAAGGGCCCTGAAGCCTCAGCCGGCTTTTACAGCTTCACCGGGCTTGGGGGCGAGCGCTTCAGGCACTCAGCCGAGAAAAATCCCCGCTCCTTGTGCGCTACGCTTTACATACCTATCCTTTCACTCAGTTCGACCAGTAGGGTAGTTATGAATATCCACTTAAATTATCAAGGAGGGAAAAGTTAAGATATTAAATTCCTGACTCTATTTAGTGATACGCGAGGTCTCGTTTAGATTGCTCGAATTGCCCGTTTTTGTAATATAAATATGGCATCTACCTCAGCTGCTGAAACCCATAGCAAAATATCACAATGTCAAGCAAAATCAAAGAAAAATTAGTTCCGAAGCGAAAAAAGTTGTCATGGCGCTTAAAATTAAAATAAAAAAACAATAGGCGAAGTCAAGGTTCGCGCCGTAGACTTTCCATTCATTTTCTTTTCGATGCCGCCGTATCTCTCGCGTTTGCTTGGCACTGGACTTTTTAGGTATTTTTAATTCCTATTGATGCGAACTTTCCTCTGATTTGCATTATCTATAATTTCGCGCATATTTACAACTCATATATATTTATTTATTTTTTTGGAATTTTCAATTTAATAGCTATTTTTACATATATTTCTGTGCGAATATTTTTGGAACAGAGTTCCTTATGGGGCGTTGCGGAGGGGGCGTAACCGGCAAAAAACGTCCGTAACGATAAAAAAAGCGTAAGATTTTTATGTATGATGGCTATATAGTGTCTAATGTATAGACTGACTGTTATTTAGTTAGCCAGAGCAACTCTGAACAATTAGTTTTTAAAGTAAAAATTATTTAGGCGCGACTATTATTAACGTATTATATCTTATCACGGATGGTGGTGACTGTCAGGATGGTGGTGACTGTCGGGATGGTGGTGACCGTCGGGGTGGTGATGACCGTCGGGATGGTCACCCATTTAAAGTTTACTTCAATCGCGTGTGACGGTTAATACACGCTTTAAATTTTTATTATTTCAGTTTGCTATTATTATTATATCATTTTATAAATCAATGTAAATAAAATAAAGGTGTTAAGATAATTTTGTAAATTAGTATTTTTATTTTTATCGATAAAAAAATCATTATATAAAATGTTTACCCGAATACTTATTTCTATTATTATTGCAGTTTGCTATTATTATTATATCATTTTATAAATCATTGTAAATAAAATAAAGGAGTTAAGATAATTTTGTAAAATATTTGTTTTATTTTTATCGAAAAAAATAACAAATGTATACCCGAATAATTATTTTTTTTATACCTCGAATAGAACTTGAAATTAATATTTTATAATGAGGAACTTCGTTACTATCTGGTGTCCCGCGACACCACACGTTATTTATTGTTTCACTTGGAGTCCTAGTAGTGCTTTAAGCACACAATGACCCCTGAATGATGAATGGTTCCTTAAATGGCGCATAGCTCTTAACCCTGATAAGAGTACCGCGATTCTCTTTAATCCCGGATAACTACGAAAGACACTCGGGACCCTCCACCTTTTTGGTATACCAAACCTCTAGGCTTAGGGGTCCCAGTGGGGCCTCCACTAATATCATCCCAATAGCTGGCTGCAGAGATGAGTGCCACTGCAGGCACGCGACCTCTGGCTGCTACGACTTGAGAAGCCAAACAACTCGCCCCTAGGGTGCGCGCTTTGGACCATGGGCATACATATGCCCAAATATCTGCTCTCCCTAAAAGAGCCCGACCAGCGGCAACAATAATTGTTTCGTCGAGAGACCCACGCGCGACATGCGACACGGTCTTAAAGACTATACAACGAGTCGCAAATACGAAGACCACAGGGGCGAGGGTTGACGCGGTGAGGAAGGCAAGTCGGGCCGAAGCTGTGGCAGCGTTTCATGGACGCCGGTAAGGTACACGTCAGCATCTTGTTCCGCCCGGTTCTGGACCAGTCGCCCCTGACCAGGTGCTCGCGGTGCCTCGGATACGGGCACAACAGAAAGTTGTGCCCGGATTCTGAGGAATCTTGTTCTCACTGCACTCTAAAGCAACACAGGGGTGAGTGTGAAAGGCGGGCGGAGCGCGCGGCACCAATGTGTGTGAACTGCCACAAGGCCAAACGACCGAAGGCTGAGTTAAACCACTCTGCATTCGACCGAGAGTGCCCGGAGATGCAAAAGCCAGCCAAGCCAGCCAAACTCCATAGCCAGATCCCGGGTGGCATATTGCTAAGGGCACCCCACCAAACAAAATCGCGGTAGTCATCGAGCGGGTAACGGAGTCACCCCGGATAGCGGTAGTGCAGGCAAAGCTGCAGCGTTCCAAACTGGTCCTGGCGGAGATACAGTGCTGGGCCTCTCGTGGGGGAGCCGCAGTGGCTCTGGTCCAAGAGCCCTATACGGGCACGACCGGGCTAGTGCGGCAAGCTCCAAACACGAGAGTTATAAAGAACACTGGCGGAATCGGGCCAGTTAAGGCGGCGGTAATCGTCTACGGCGACAAAGTAAAGGTGACTTTAAATCCTCAGATCGTGGAAGACAACATCGCTGCCGTTATCCTGCAGGTGGGCGACCTATCGCTCGGGGTGGTCTAGGTCTACTTCGAGCCAAATGAGTCTATAGAGCCGTACATTGGAAGACTTGAGGGAATCTGTGCCAAATTGGGGGTGCAGAACCTGGTGGTTGGCGGCGACGTGAACGCCAAAAGCTTGTGGTGGGGGAGTCGTACCTGGGACCATCGGGGAGAGGCTTACTGTTCTTTTCTGGATGCGGCGGGGCTCGAGATCCTCAATGTTGGGGAAAAGCCCACTTTTCAGGTCGTCAGGGGGGGCACTTTGTGTACAAGTATTGTAGACGTGACAGTCTGCAGCCCCTCCCTCCTTGGAAGAATCAATGATTGGAAAGTTGATGAAAATCTAACAACTTCCGACCATAACGCTATCACCTTCTCGATTCGGGTCGATGGGCCTCTGCAAAGTCACAGGCCGGCGACGACCCGAATCTACAACACAAAGAAGGTAGTGTGGTCGGAGTTTTCATCAACTTTACAGGAGAAACTGGCCAACAGGGGCATGACCACGTGCAAAGTGGAGGAAGTATCATCCATTGATGATCTCGAATCGGTCGTGTCGGACTACCTCACCTGCATTAAGGAAACCTGTAATCACGTGATCCCGAAGGAAGGTGGGGGTGAAGGGGGTGGCTCGCCCTCCCTGGTGAACGAAGGACTTAGACTCCCTCAAAAGGGAGGTTGCGCGGAGGAAGAGGAGGATCCGTTAAGATATCGCTTAGGAATAAGCTTAATTCGCTGCAGAGGGGCTTTGCCCAGAAAATTTGTAAGGCGTACCGCACGGTATCTCTGACTGCGGCGATCGTCTTGGCGGACTTGCTCCCGCTGGACCTACGGGCCCAAGAGCTGCACAAACTGTACCGTGCGAAAAGGGGCGAGTCACTGGACGAGATCGTGGTTGGTCGTGAGTTGGAGCGCCCGATGAGTTTCGCCGACTATCCTCATCCGGCTCTGTGTATGGGAGAGACGTATGAGAGTCTGGAGGTCCCTCCGGAGACAGGCGGATCCGCTATCTTCACCGACGGTAGCAAAATCGAAGGTGGAGTGGGAGCCGCCATGACCTAGTTTAAGGAGGGACGCGAGACCAGGTTCTCTACGTTTCGTCTAGAGCCCTTCTGTACGGTTCTCCAGGCGGAGATGCTCGCGCTGTATAAGGCCATACAGGCGGTAGCCAAGACCAAAGCCAGGGATGTCGGCATCTACAGTGACTCCAAGTCGTCGCTGGAGATGCTGGCAAACCCGGCTCCACCACATGGTCTGGCACTTGCGGCGCAGCAGACTCTCCGGGGGATCCGTGCAGAGGGACGCTCTTTTACATTGAATTGGGTGAGGGCCCACGTCGGCTCGGTCGGCAACGAGCGTGCCGATGAGTTGGCGAAACGGGCTGCTCATAAAAAGACCGCGGCTGACTACGATCGGTATCCGGTTTCGTACGCGAAGAAGATCATACGCGGGGACACTGTTAGGCAGTGGCAGGTGCGCTACGAGTCCTCTGACACGGGAGGGGAGACGCGGGTCTTCTTCCCGAAGGTGGACGAAGCCCACCAGGTAGTGAAGAAGACCCGTCTGTCCCCTGTCCACGTGCAGGCTCTAACGGGCCATGGGGGATTCGCAGCATACCTGCATAGGTTTAAATTAAAAGATAGCCCCGCGTGTGCGTGCGATCCGGATACCGCCGAGACAATCTTCCACCTTCTTATAGATTGTCCTCGTTTCGGCTCGTCCAGGTTTGACCTCGAGTCGAGGTTAGGCTGCAAATTGGAACTGGAAAACGTACACACGTTAATGGAGAACGAAGATTCAAGAGGGGCTCTTCATGCATTTATAGAGGTTATAGTTAGGATTGCTAACTTAAGAAACAAATAGTGAATAAAATTAATATAGCACAGTGACAAAATAAATAAAACAAATGGGCATGAAATTATGCAGGAACAGGAAATAATAAAATTTGTATAAATTTAATAAATGATAGTATTTAAAATAAAATGATATATAGTTTGAGTAGAATTGCGAATAGATTAACAATAAAATTGAACCTATAAGGTAAATTGTATTTGAAAAATTTAAGAACATAGCTAGGGTAAAACGAACTAAAATTAAAAGGTGAAATTATTATGAAATGGAAATTATTAAATTGTATAAATTCAAATTAGGAGTAGAGTAAACAATAGCTATCTAAAAAATTGTAAACCAGATTCAGAAAATTAATAGACTTACTAAATAATTGGAACTACTTAAAATAAGAGGAAGCACTAGAGAAATAAGTAAATATTGTAATTGGATTTAAATTGACCTTTGAAAATTATAAGTAAATGAATAATAACTAATTGATTAGGAATATAATATATTGAAATTGATTTGACATTGGAAATTTGGAATTAGAAATAGATAATAGAAATAAAAATTAGAAAAATAGCACCATAGAGATAAAAAATTGTAACAAACGTACTCTGATAACGTTAGACGACAAACTAGAACACTATAAAAAAAAAACTCTCGACAATAGGCATTACTTCAATGCGCATGTCCGCATAGTCAAAATGTCCCTGAGACATAAGCTTACACGTTACAGCTTACACGCTGTCCGTCTGATCATAACACCAATAGCGTTGCATTCATAAATATGTCTAAATCGACTTTTACCACATGCAAAAATTGCAAAACAGATTTTTACGCTAGTCGATCCCCCATGATTCGTTCGTAACGAACACCTCCATAGAGATATGGGACTTCCTTCGATCAAATCATACGTTAAATTTCTCGAGAAATCCTATTTCGAAAGAGCATCGAATCAACCGAATATTGTACGAGCGTACTGTACATTACAGACGTTTCGACTAAAAGTGAGAAGTGGTAGAAGGTTATATTTCAGTCTAAAAGATGTGGTTAGCAGCACACATTGGCACACGAAGTGTTCCAGTTCAGTCCTCAAGAGTAGCGGGTTGGCTGGCTTCAGTTAGGACTCCGGTCTTTATAAGTTAGTTAAAGCTATAAGCTGCAGTGATCATATAACGTCAGGTGAACCGCACGTTTATCTGCAACTACATTCTATCAATAAATTAAGTACCAAGCATGTCGGTGAACTACTCCAATATTTCCATGAAAAATGTATAATATAATCGAAACAACCATTAAAATGAAAATACTTCATTTGTGTAAATTTTTGACCCTGTCTGTATGCTGGCGTTAAAAAAGCTCATCAGTTTCTGACATACTTGTTATATTAGAACGCCTTTTTAACACACACTATAATACCGGCCGTGTACATAGAGCTCTAATTTAATCAGTCATGTCGATATGATATCCACGTTGGGAAAACACTTTGCACACGACGCAGTCCCCGGTCAATAGATGGCGTCGTTGCGGAAGATTGATCTCATCCCAAACTGAAAGGAATTCATATCATTAACCACCGATGATCTACAGTCGGGACAGTTCAACAGCTCATAGTGGACGAGCCGGTGAACCTGTAAAAGCCTTCCGAGGGATCAGGGCCTTTAGCACGTTAACTGTCCATGCATTATATATAATACATTTTTGATCTAGCTGTGACGTCCGTGCATTATTTGTAATCCTCGAAAATCAAGCTGAGACTTCCATACTTTACATATAATGCACGCTGATATAAAAGGCTTTCATCATATATACACACTTTTTCACTCATAATATTTTCATAAGGACCTAAAATACAAAAGGTTATCATGTAATTCCCATGGACGTTACCAGAGACGGTAAGCAAAATAGCCTGGACAGTCAACGTGTTAAACATAACAGTATAGTGAGATCGAAAAAAAAAAAACAGGTCGTATTTGACACCTGCCAAAATGCACTACGTAAGGATGTGACAAAAAATGCGATAAAAATATATTATTATTAATAACTGCTATTATTTCAGTTTGAGTTTTGGCTTCACGGAACCATTTTAATACGCCACAACACTATAAGTATACTATGTTGCAACAAGCAATTAGCACCAATTTTCAATAGCTAGCTATACATTATACTTGAGTAGCTTGGGTTATGTAAAGCATTGTCATGTTTTATTGTAGAATTATATAGTAGACCATTTGTTTCGGAAAAAGTTAGGTAGTATTATAACTCACATTAAAATAAGAATAATTTATAAATTCAACGCGATAATAATTATTAATTACACTCTACTCTAAAGATCCCAGCTAGGGTTGCCAGCCGTTTATAGACTCTTAGAGAATGATTCCCGAGAAAGATTTATAGTACGATTAAACTTCTAGGCAGAAGTAGAAGTGAATCCACGTTAAAGATGGCGAGTGAAGATTGGTATATGTCACTTTCCTATACTTTGGCAGCTGGGTTCCGCTTCTTTAGTCAAATCCTTGCACTAAAGCCTAAATCCAAACCCTAAAGAAACAAAGACAACAACGTCGATAGACACCATTGTACGATCGTTAAATCTAAATATTAATGGTGAAATAATCAGTACTTTTGGTACATAATACTAACATACTTTAATAAAATATAATTATTGCAAAATTATTTACTTAATAACTTGTACAATAAGAATAACATAGTTTGTCTCATTATGCGGTTGGCTGTTTAACGTTGTGTGAAAATGTCATGGAAGCTTATCGCATCGATAAATAAAATAAAAAGTCAAAAACGACCAATTATTTGACCCGACCATAAATAAGCAATGAAGTGATATTAATACAAAATGTTTAATTTTTAATACATCCAGCAAAAGAAAGAAGTTCTATACATATAATAAAATTAAAGTGCCTGTTTGTAATGCCAAAATAACACATTTTTACTAAATGCATATGAAAGTATACAAGCTACCTATAATAAAAAACCCATTTTTAAATGTTTTGGTTGTCTGTCTGATTGTTCCAGGTAATCTCCGAAACGGTTGGACCGATTTTGATGGGACTTTCATTGGCAGATAGCTAATGTTAAACGGAATAACTTAGGCTACTATCAATTTAGAAAAAAAATAGTTTTCCACCTTTCGTTAAAATTAAATTAAAATTTTATAAACAAATTGACTAGATTATTACAGATAAGTTAGTTTAAAATTGTTTGTAAAATCTCTAGCCCATCGGGACAACACTTTAAAATCTACTGAAAGTTAATAAAAATGTGCTAAAAAATACAGAGACACATGTATCTAATGTAAACCACAATAGAGCTTAGGTTTTTTACTATTTAAGAAATTAAATATTAAAATATATAAACAAAACAATGAAACTATCAACTAACATGCCAAGTTATTATTGGAGTATTAATTACTTTTGGTGACATCTGTCTCGTGATCCTTACTACTTGACTGAGTCGACTGAGACGCTTGCAATTTTCTGAAACAAAAAGCACAGTATACAATATTTTTCTCCTAAAAATAAATCCATTTCAACGCAGCTGTATCAAAAACTTTGTTTATGTCAGATAAATAAATTTAACATAATAACTTTATTACATTTTAAAAAGTGGCTGTTCTTGTATTTACGGCATGTTGGGTAATCAAAATATTAGACATAAGTAAATCTAATTGACGTAAGTATTCTCTTTTTTCATACATTGCCATACAAAGCCTAGTGGCTAGGTTCATCGAGGACTTTAAACTGCATTTATCACTTTAAGAATGTGCTTTATTACTCAAAGCAAGTTTTAAAATACTTATTTATTGAATTAGTAATTATGTTTGATACTTATTGGTAAACCAATTTTAATTTTCTCGAAATGGAAATTAATATATAAAAGAAAAAATATATTTCTTAAGTTTGGAAAGTCAGACATCATGAGAATTTGCCTGCGATGTAAATAGAAAAAAATATTTTTGTTTGAAAAATTTTGTCTAAATATTGTCCTATAAGTACGTATACCTATTGACCTAAATCGAAACGACATGACAGAAAGACTGCCTGTATGATCCAAACTTTATTGAAATGGAAACTTCTTTAGCACCGTTGTGATTTGAAAGTCGATGACATTATGCACAGTTAATACAAGTCCTGATTTTCATGGTTGTGATCGTCGTCGAATTGGCGTATTTATTTGAGATGACCAGAATTCATACGCAGTACGCACGATAGAGTGGTCGACAGTTCGAATCTGTATGATTTAGGTTGTTTTCAAAGAACTTTTTTTTGTGAAGGTTTCACTTCTGACACGTGTGAACTGATGCGCACATAATTTTTGGAATATGATAAATATTTAACTTACTTCTGTGCTTCAATTTCCTTCATTTTCTTTTCTGCTTTTGTCCATATGTCGTCTTGCACTGCTTCTCGTATTCGCACTCTTTCTACATACTTCTTGTAATATTCACTGGCAAGTTCTGAAGGTTTGTAAGTTTCCACATTGTGATCTTTTCCAACAGGTGGATTTATTTCCTCTTTGGTGACCACCTTTTTGGAAGGACTCTTCTTTCGAAACATATTTACAGGTTCTAAAGCTAACGGCCTATTGTTTGCTGGTGAATTCAGCCTTGAGCTCACATTTTGAGGACTTACATTGTTTACTGTTTTTTTATTATTATCAATTACTCTACAATCATCTAGTTTAAGTATATTATTATCCTTTTTAACATGGTTCTCATTGACATTTTCTTTGCCTATAGCTTGAAGAATAGACTCAACTGCAACATTACGACCCATTCTTTTGGTTTTTTTTTTATTACCATGGTTTATGTCCTCCTTAACTCCTTTAGTAATATTTATTTCTGGAGTAAGTTCATCATTGAGAACTATATTTTCTTCACCTTCATCATCTGATGTATTTGAAAGTTGAACCTGTAATTATTTAAATTTAGAAGAAGTAATGACTGTTAGAGTGTTAAACAAGCTAATAAGTAAATTTTCTAAATGTTCAAAAATAGAATTATGATCTTAGTCAGTACTATGCAGATTACATACAACATTCAACATTTGTTTGATAAGTCCAAAATCCGGAGCTGGAAGTGCATCTCCAGCCCCCAGCATACAGTGTTCAAAATATTCCTCTTCTGTCTCTGAAATAGTGTGTATATTGTTAAAAATACATTAAAAATCCAATACATGTTAAAAGACAAGTCAAAAATTAAAAAAAAAAAAACAAGTTTCAACTGCAGAAGTACCACCAGTAAACATTTAACATCAGTGAACAGCGTGCCTATTGTAATTACTAATACATTCCATTAAAAAAATAAAGTGAACGTTTCAAAGCCTTATATTATAAGCATTGTGGAAAACAAAACATAGATATGTGTCAAATAATGTGTTTTTTTTTTTCTGTTTCTCAAGCAATTTCATGGTATCATATCGGGCATGGTTATGATTTACTCAGAATGAAACTGTCTACAATAATGCCTATTGCAGCGAAAGTGTAACTTATTATCTATTTTTACTGTTATCTTTAAAGTAATAGACTTAACATAAAAATGTTAATAGCAAAGTTGAAAATTTAATTTCCTACAAAAAAAAGTCCTAAAACCAAACTGCTTAGGTCAATATTTTCTGAGATATTGAACTTTTAACTCATTAGTGGTATACATTTTTTATGGTTAATTGCATGAAAATTTTGAAATTATTGATTTTCCATTTTATATTACTACACTTTAGGTGAAAGTCAACTTCAGTGAGATGTACCAACTTAGCAGTATAAGCTACACTTTCGCCACAATGGACACTATTGTAGATTATTTAATTCTGAGTAATTTGTGACCAAACCCGATTCGTTAGAATAAAATGCGGCCGAGTTTTAGAAATAAAAAGAAAATTGATTTACATGTAATTTAAATGGAAAATCTTTTCACACTCAGGGAAAGCATTTAAAATTAATATTAAGGGCTTTAACTTTCAGAAATTTTATTCTGACATATACAACAAAATTTCCGGTGTAGCCCTATTGTTGTTTCACTTCCTGTACTTGCCTAAAGCTTGCTAGACTGCTTGACATTCATAGTTACTGCACCGCTCTTTAGGGTCGTAGCGTGAAATTATATATCTTATACTCTTTCTTATGAAACTGGCTAACATATACAAAGGAATTTTTCGAATCCGACTGGTAGTTGGCAGAGATTAGTGTGTTTGAACAAACAAAAGAACTCTCAGCTTTATTATATCAGTATTGTGATATTATAAGAACATTTTGCTGTTATGTTAAAAAATAATATTATTACCAAATTTACAGTGGAAGGGGTAACAAGTAACTAAAATTGAAACGCATTTCTTAAATGGTAATTAGTTCATTGTAATATGAAGCCAATGTTACTGCTTGTATAAAGAGAAAACCATACAAGACACTAATTACTATGATGCTGGACTAATATTTGGGCGAGTATAATTTACCTTCAACGAAATTTGGTGTCGGCGGTTTCTCACCATCAACAACAGCATTGACAATATCCACAGGCACCCCGCGGCCCTGGGCTTCTGACAAATCACGAAGAATAGCGTTCTTGCTCGTCCACATAGACATTTCAAATTCTTTCAATTTTTGTCTGTTTTGGAATACGAATAATGAACTTTACACTAGCTGAATCATGCAAATATCTTGTAATGCAATCATTTAATGACAAATTACACCGTATTAATATAGTTGTCCTTGCATTGCACACAGGCCGTGTGTATTGCACAACTTAATATTGTGATTTCACAGCTGTTTAACAGCAGAGAGAATGTAATCACTACGTTTAGTTTCGCACAGAAGGCACTAGTGCTTTACTTAGTTTGATCCGGTGACGAATTCACCGGACAAAAACCGAAGATTGGCAAAACCGATACAACCAGGTTTTTTTTTGTAATCACCGGAATTTTTTTTGTCTTCGCGCACTCAATTTTAAAGTGTTAGTCATAAAATAAAACGTCATGCTCGCCTGTTTTAATTTTATTTAATGGTTATATTAAGGTGACAACACAAGGTTGCATTGTTTTCAGACGGGGATTTCCCGGGAATCTCTTGTAGTGGACTTTGTATCCGCTACCTAGCCGTTACAGGTGATTATTCGTTTTTTCTTTCTATATAACGTGGTTTGTTTCCTATTTCGTTGTTTTATGTGAAAAATGTAACGACCATTATTAAGTAGATATAAAACATCAGTTTATGATTTTCACATCAGCAAGTAGTTTTTATAGTGTAATGATAAATTGAAACAATACTAAACTTATATGAGAAAATGAATATATACTTACTTATACCTATTGTTATTTTTTAATTATTTTACAGATGCCTAAAGCTAAATCGAAATGTAGGAATCATTTTAAAATAGTGGAAGATAAGGCAAGATGGAATGGATGGAAAATTTGAAAAGCGTGTCTGGCACACATCAAATATGTTGTCACATCTTTAAAGACTGCATCCTCAAAATACCAAAAAACCTCAACTAATGAACAAAGTCAAAGCTAAGCAAAGAAAAACACCGGCTACATTTTTTTTCTCCGGTGCAAACCTCTAGAAGGCACAGAAAAAAACTATGATTTGTATATGATGATTTCAGTATCCTAACAAGATGACGCTGACGGCTTTCTTGTTAGAACTTAGAAATATGGAGGGTAGAGGTAAGGAGCACTATCTTATATGGGGGACAAGTTGAAAAAGTGTCCAACTGTAAGCAGTAAAATGCAATTCAAAAACTCACCAAAATGGCGCTAGCGTAGAAAGAGGGATGATATTTTTTCCTGATATTATAATATTTACTTTTGTAAAACTTTATAAATAATTGATACAATAATGGTAAATATTGAAGGATTATTAAACTTATAAAAACAAACCTTGTAATACATTTAAAAAAGCACGTGATTCTACATTTTTATTGACTTTAAAATACACTGTATTTGTTTATTATTCACTGCATTTTTTCATGTTCAAAACCCTGTTCATTTTCATATCTAACCTGGCATCTCTGGCTGGTGATGACAACCATAAAATGTACCTAAATGTAAGGTACCTACTTCATGAAAACAACTTCAGTTTCTACTTTCACCGAAACTACCCAGTACCGAGAAGGGCCTGCAGAGCTTGTATTACTTTACTCTATGCTGCAGAGTTACATTCGTTCGAGCCTTGAGCGCTTTATTATCTCCAAAAAATTACTATAGATATTCGCTATAGATTATTCGCCAGGTTTTTAAAAGTTTTCTTTTTTTACATTAGTTACATTGAGATTACTAACAATATAATATTGCTGCCATAAAAAAAAAAAATAAACAGCTGTGCCATATGGCTCTACAGGATTTTGTGATTTACACTTAATCTAGAACATAGAAAATATTAAGCAATTACTTATCATAAAAACGCACAAGATTTAGCGCTAGCAGTTGTAAAAATGGAAACTAGATGCTTAAAGTGCTGTTATATAGCTCCGAAAGAGCTAAGGTACCGTAAGTAGGTACCGTCTGACGGAGACTCTAGGCATTTCAATTTAAAATAGTTTTTTCGTAAAAAAGTGTGTTTTTAGATCGAAATTAAACAATGAATCCATACAGTAAATCGATTCATGAACCCATCGAATCAGATAGATTCACATTAGTGCGAGAGCAGACTGGACTGATAATAGCGCCTAACACTGGCACCGACTGATTTTGACCAAGTAATTTAACTGCCCCATCTCCACATTCATACACATGTTAGCGGAATATGAATGAAATATTTTTAATCAATTAGTTACATTGCTAAATAACAGTAAAAAATAAAACATTGGCAAAAATATTACAATTTAGCATCAAAATAAATATTTTAAAACTGCAATGAGATTAGGACGATTTAAACGCCACCATTATGTCGCGCTGTTACCGAGTATCGGTGACGTCAGCACTGCACGCAATAAAATAGATATACTATTTTGTATACTGCAGTGTTTTATTCGTTTTATCCTCAGACCAATTATTATTTCAGTTTGAGGTTTCATACCAAAAAGGCTTTTTATTAATAATTATGATATGAATGAAAAAGTTAAACCATTTTATAAGTACTGTATTGTACCTATGTGTAAAAATATGATAACAAATGCATCTGATAAAGTGTATTTCCAAGTACCGCGAGTTGCGATTTTTTGACTTTAAAAATATTGACTGGTTGACTAAAAAACTTGTATAACATATTTTTATAATCCATAGTTCTAATATACGAGTAGAACATTAACGGAGACGATTCTTGGAGACGCTCCGTCGTTCATAATAAGATATTTTAACAAGTTTATTTTACAATTTTAATTTTGATCTCTGAAAACGCTGTCGACCATATTGTTACGTCATAGGACTCTATTTCAAATTTGCATGCAAATTTCATGTCGGATCTTATAAGTAACATGCACGACAAAAGCTCTGCCACTTGATGGCGCAAATCCAAATCTTTTACGCAAACAATACTGGACATTGACGTCATGTTATAAAATAACTATAAATATATACTATAATATAAAATACTAAAAATAACAATAAATAATTCTGTAAATTTTATTGGAGATGCAAAAGCCAGCCAAGCCAGCCAAACTCCATAGCCAGATCCCGGGTGGCATATTGCTAAGGGCACCCCACCAAACAAAATCGCGGTAGTCATCGAGCGGGTAACGGAGTCACCCCGGATAGCGGTAGTGCAGGCAAAGCTGCAGCGTTCCAAACTGGTCCTGGCGGAGATACAGTGCTGGGCCTCTCGTGGGGGAGCCGCAGTGGCTCTGGTCCAAGAGCCCTATACGGGCACGACCGGGCTAGTGCGGCAAGCTCCAAACACGAGAGTTATAAAGAACACTGGCGGAATCGGGCCAGTTAAGGCGGCGGTAATCGTCTACGGCGACAAAGTAAAGGTGACTTTAAATCCTCAGATCGTGGAAGACAACATCGCTGCCGTTATCCTGCAGGTGGGCGACCTATCGCTCGGGGTGGTCTAGGTCTACTTCGAGCCAAATGAGTCTATAGAGCCGTACATTGGAAGACTTGAGGGAATCTGTGCCAAATTGGGGGTGCAGAACCTGGTGGTTGGCGGCGACGTGAACGCCAAAAGCTTGTGGTGGGGGAGTCGTACCTGGGACCATCGGGGAGAGGCTTACTGTTCTTTTCTGGATGCGGCGGGGCTCGAGATCCTCAATGTTGGGGAAAAGCCCACTTTTCAGGTCGTCAGGGGGGGCACTTTGTGTACAAGTATTGTAGACGTGACAGTCTGCAGCCCCTCCCTCCTTGGAAGAATCAATGATTGGAAAGTTGATGAAAATCTAACAACTTCCGACCATAACGCTATCACCTTCTCGATTCGGGTCGATGGGCCTCTGCAAAGTCACAGGCCGGCGACGACCCGAATCTACAACACAAAGAAGGTAGTGTGGTCGGAGTTTTCATCAACTTTACAGGAGAAACTGGCCAACAGGGGCATGACCACGTGCAAAGTGGAGGAAGTATCATCCATTGATGATCTCGAATCGGTCGTGTCGGACTACCTCACCTGCATTAAGGAAACCTGTAATCACGTGATCCCGAAGGAAGGTGGGGGTGAAGGGGGTGGCTCGCCCTCCCTGGTGAACGAAGGACTTAGACTCCCTCAAAAGGGAGGTTGCGCGGAGGAAGAGGAGGATCCGTTAAGATATCGCTTAGGAATAAGCTTAATTCGCTGCAGAGGGGCTTTGCCCAGAAAATTTGTAAGGCGTACCGCACGGTATCTCTGACTGCGGCGATCGTCTTGGCGGACTTGCTCCCGCTGGACCTACGGGCCCAAGAGCTGCACAAACTGTACCGTGCGAAAAGGGGCGAGTCACTGGACGAGATCGTGGTTGGTCGTGAGTTGGAGCGCCCGATGAGTTTCGCCGACTATCCTCATCCGGCTCTGTGTATGGGAGAGACGTATGAGAGTCTGGAGGTCCCTCCGGAGACAGGCGGATCCGCTATCTTCACCGACGGTAGCAAAATCGAAGGTGGAGTGGGAGCCGCCATGACCTAGTTTAAGGAGGGACGCGAGACCAGGTTCTCTACGTTTCGTCTAGAGCCCTTCTGTACGGTTCTCCAGGCGGAGATGCTCGCGCTGTATAAGGCCATACAGGCGGTAGCCAAGACCAAAGCCAGGGATGTCGGCATCTACAGTGACTCCAAGTCGTCGCTGGAGATGCTGGCAAACCCGGCTCCACCACATGGTCTGGCACTTGCGGCGCAGCAGACTCTCCGGGGGATCCGTGCAGAGGGACGCTCTTTTACATTGAATTGGGTGAGGGCCCACGTCGGCTCGGTCGGCAACGAGCGTGCCGATGAGTTGGCGAAACGGGCTGCTCATAAAAAGACCGCGGCTGACTACGATCGGTATCCGGTTTCGTACGCGAAGAAGATCATACGCGGGGACACTGTTAGGCAGTGGCAGGTGCGCTACGAGTCCTCTGACACGGGAGGGGAGACGCGGGTCTTCTTCCCGAAGGTGGACGAAGCCCACCAGGTAGTGAAGAAGACCCGTCTGTCCCCTGTCCACGTGCAGGCTCTAACGGGCCATGGGGGATTCGCAGCATACCTGCATAGGTTTAAATTAAAAGATAGCCCCGCGTGTGCGTGCGATCCGGATACCGCCGAGACAATCTTCCACCTTCTTATAGATTGTCCTCGTTTCGGCTCGTCCAGGTTTGACCTCGAGTCGAGGTTAGGCTGCAAATTGGAACTGGAAAACGTACACACGTTAATGGAGAACGAAGATTCAAGAGGGGCTCTTCATGCATTTATAGAGGTTATAGTTAGGATTGCTAACTTAAGAAACAAATAGTGAATAAAATTAATATAGCACAGTGACAAAATAAATAAAACAAATGGGCATGAAATTATGCAGGAACAGGAAATAATAAAATTTGTATAAATTTAATAAATGATAGTATTTAAAATAAAATGATATATAGTTTGAGTAGAATTGCGAATAGATTAACAATAAAATTGAACCTATAAGGTAAATTGTATTTGAAAAATTTAAGAACATAGCTAGGGTAAAACGAACTAAAATTAAAAGGTGAAATTATTATGAAATGGAAATTATTAAATTGTATAAATTCAAATTAGGAGTAGAGTAAACAATAGCTATCTAAAAAATTGTAAACCAGATTCAGAAAATTAATAGACTTACTAAATAATTGGAACTACTTAAAATAAGAGGAAGCACTAGAGAAATAAGTAAATATTGTAATTGGATTTAAATTGACCTTTGAAAATTATAAGTAAATGAATAATAACTAATTGATTAGGAATATAATATATTGAAATTGATTTGACATTGGAAATTTGGAATTAGAAATAGATAATAGAAATAAAAATTAGAAAAATAGCACCATAGAGATAAAAAATTGTAACAAACGTACTCTGATAACGTTAGACGACAAACTAGAACACTATAAAAAAAAAACTCTCGACAATAGGCATTACTTCAATGCGCATGTCCGCATAGTCAAAATGTCCCTGAGACATAAGCTTACACGTTACAGCTTACACGCTGTCCGTCTGATCATAACACCAATAGCGTTGCATTCATAAATATGTCTAAATCGACTTTTACCACATGCAAAAATTGCAAAACAGATTTTTACGCTAGTCGATCCCCCATGATTCGTTCGTAACGAACACCTCCATAGAGATATGGGACTTCCTTCGATCAAATCATACGTTAAATTTCTCGAGAAATCCTATTTCGAAAGAGCATCGAATCAACCGAATATTGTACGAGCGTACTGTACATTACAGACGTTTCGACTAAAAGTGAGAAGTGGTAGAAGGTTATATTTCAGTCTAAAAGATGTGGTTAGCAGCACACATTGGCACACGAAGTGTTCCAGTTCAGTCCTCAAGAGTAGCGGGTTGGCTGGCTTCAGTTAGGACTCCGGTCTTTATAAGTTAGTTAAAGCTATAAGCTGCAGTGATCATATAACGTCAGGTGAACCGCACGTTTATCTGCAACTACATTCTATCAATAAATTAAGTACCAAGCATGTCGGTGAACTACTCCAATATTTCCATGAAAAATGTATAATATAATCGAAACAACCATTAAAATGAAAATACTTCATTTGTGTAAATTTTTGACCCTGTCTGTATGCTGGCGTTAAAAAAGCTCATCAGTTTCTGACATACTTGTTATATTAGAACGCCTTTTTAACACACACTATAATACCGGCCGTGTACATAGAGCTCTAATTTAATCAGTCATGTCGATATGATATCCACGTTGGGAAAACACTTTGCACACGACGCAGTCCCCGGTCAATAGATGGCGTCGTTGCGGAAGATTGATCTCATCCCAAACTGAAAGGAATTCATATCATTAACCACCGATGATCTACAGTCGGGACAGTTCAACAGCTCATAGTGGACGAGCCGGTGAACCTGTAAAAGCCTTCCGAGGGATCAGGGCCTTTAGCACGTTAACTGTCCATGCATTATATATAATACATTTTTGATCTAGCTGTGACGTCCGTGCATTATTTGTAATCCTCGAAAATCAAGCTGAGACTTCCATACTTTACATATAATGCACGCTGATATAAAAGGCTTTCATCATATATACACACTTTTTCACTCATAATATTTTCATAAGGACCTAAAATACAAAAGGTTATCATGTAATTCCCATGGACGTTACCAGAGACGGTAAGCAAAATAGCCTGGACAGTCAACGTGTTAAACATAACAGTATAGTGAGATCGAAAAAAAAAAAACAGGTCGTATTTGACACCTGCCAAAATGCACTACGTAAGGATGTGACAAAAAATGCGATAAAAATATATTATTATTAATAACTGCTATTATTTCAGTTTGAGTTTTGGCTTCACGGAACCATTTTAATACGCCACAACACTATAAGTATACTATGTTGCAACAAGCAATTAGCACCAATTTTCAATAGCTAGCTATACATTATACTTGAGTAGCTTGGGTTATGTAAAGCATTGTCATGTTTTATTGTAGAATTATATAGTAGACCATTTGTTTCGGAAAAAGTTAGGTAGTATTATAACTCACATTAAAATAAGAATAATTTATAAATTCAACGCGATAATAATTATTAATTACACTCTACTCTAAAGATCCCAGCTAGGGTTGCCAGCCGTTTATAGACTCTTAGAGAATGATTCCCGAGAAAGATTTATAGTACGATTAAACTTCTAGGCAGAAGTAGAAGTGAATCCACGTTAAAGATGGCGAGTGAAGATTGGTATATGTCACTTTCCTATACTTTGGCAGCTGGGTTCCGCTTCTTTAGTCAAATCCTTGCACTAAAGCCTAAATCCAAACCCTAAAGAAACAAAGACAACAACGTCGATAGACACCATTGTACGATCGTTAAATCTAAATATTAATGGTGAAATAATCAGTACTTTTGGTACATAATACTAACATACTTTAATAAAATATAATTATTGCAAAATTATTTACTTAATAACTTGTACAATAAGAATAACATAGTTTGTCTCATTATGCGGTTGGCTGTTTAACGTTGTGTGAAAATGTCATGGAAGCTTATCGCATCGATAAATAAAATAAAAAGTCAAAAACGACCAATTATTTGACCCGACCATAAATAAGCAATGAAGTGATATTAATACAAAATGTTTAATTTTTAATACATCCAGCAAAAGAAAGAAGTTCTATACATATAATAAAATTAAAGTGCCTGTTTGTAATGCCAAAATAACACATTTTTACTAAATGCATATGAAAGTATACAAGCTACCTATAATAAAAAACCCATTTTTAAATGTTTTGGTTGTCTGTCTGATTGTTCCAGGTAATCTCCGAAACGGTTGGACCGATTTTGATGGGACTTTCATTGGCAGATAGCTAATGTTAAACGGAATAACTTAGGCTACTATCAATTTAGAAAAAAAATAGTTTTCCACCTTTCGTTAAAATTAAATTAAAATTTTATAAACAAATTGACTAGATTATTACAGATAAGTTAGTTTAAAATTGTTTGTAAAATCTCTAGCCCATCGGGACAACACTTTAAAATCTACTGAAAGTTAATAAAAATGTGCTAAAAAATACAGAGACACATGTATCTAATGTAAACCACAATAGAGCTTAGGTTTTTTACTATTTAAGAAATTAAATATTAAAATATATAAACAAAACAATGAAACTATCAACTAACATGCCAAGTTATTATTGGAGTATTAATTACTTTTGGTGACATCTGTCTCGTGATCCTTACTACTTGACTGAGTCGACTGAGACGCTTGCAATTTTCTGAAACAAAAAGCACAGTATACAATATTTTTCTCCTAAAAATAAATCCATTTCAACGCAGCTGTATCAAAAACTTTGTTTATGTCAGATAAATAAATTTAACATAATAACTTTATTACATTTTAAAAAGTGGCTGTTCTTGTATTTACGGCATGTTGGGTAATCAAAATATTAGACATAAGTAAATCTAATTGACGTAAGTATTCTCTTTTTTCATACATTGCCATACAAAGCCTAGTGGCTAGGTTCATCGAGGACTTTAAACTGCATTTATCACTTTAAGAATGTGCTTTATTACTCAAAGCAAGTTTTAAAATACTTATTTATTGAATTAGTAATTATGTTTGATACTTATTGGTAAACCAATTTTAATTTTCTCGAAATGGAAATTAATATATAAAAGAAAAAATATATTTCTTAAGTTTGGAAAGTCAGACATCATGAGAATTTGCCTGCGATGTAAATAGAAAAAAATATTTTTGTTTGAAAATTTTTGTCTAAATATTGTCCTATAAGTACGTATACCTATTGACCTAAATCGAAACGACATGACAGAAAGACTGCCTGTATGATCCAAACTTTATTGAAATGGAAACTTCTTTAGCACCGTTGTGATTTGAAAGTCGATGACATTATGCACAGTTAATACAAGTCCTGATTTTCATGGTTGTGATCGTCGTCGAATTGGCGTATTTATTTGAGATGACCAGAATTCATACGCAGTACGCACGATAGAGTGGTCGACAGTTCGAATCTGTATGATTTAGGTTGTTTTCAAAGAACTTTTTTTTGTGAAGGTTTCACTTCTGACACGTGTGAACTGATGCGCACATAATTTTTGGAATATGATAAATATTTAACTTACTTCTGTGCTTCAATTTCCTTCATTTTCTTTTCTGCTTTTGTCCATATGTCGTCTTGCACTGCTTCTCGTATTCGCACTCTTTCTACATACTTCTTGTAATATTCACTGGCAAGTTCTGAAGGTTTGTAAGTTTCCACATTGTGATCTTTTCCAACAGGTGGATTTATTTCCTCTTTGGTGACCACCTTTTTGGAAGGACTCTTCTTTCGAAACATATTTACAGGTTCTAAAGCTAACGGCCTATTGTTTGCTGGTGAATTCAGCCTTGAGCTCACATTTTGAGGACTTACATTGTTTACTGTTTTTTTATTATTATCAATTACTCTACAATCATCTAGTTTAAGTATATTATTATCCTTTTTAACATGGTTCTCATTGACATTTTCTTTGCCTATAGCTTGAAGAATAGACTCAACTGCAACATTACGACCCATTCTTTTGGTTTTTTTTTTATTACCATGGTTTATGTCCTCCTTAACTCCTTTAGTAATATTTATTTCTGGAGTAAGTTCATCATTGAGAACTATATTTTCTTCACCTTCATCATCTGATGTATTTGAAAGTTGAACCTGTAATTATTTAAATTTAGAAGAAGTAATGACTGTTAGAGTGTTAAACAAGCTAATAAGTAAATTTTCTAAATGTTCAAAAATAGAATTATGATCTTAGTCAGTACTATGCAGATTACATACAACATTCAACATTTGTTTGATAAGTCCAAAATCCGGAGCTGGAAGTGCATCTCCAGCCCCCAGCATACAGTGTTCAAAATATTCCTCTTCTGTCTCTGAAATAGTGTGTATATTGTTAAAAATACATTAAAAATCCAATACATGTTAAAAGACAAGTCAAAAATTAAAAAAAAAAAAACAAGTTTCAACTGCAGAAGTACCACCAGTAAACATTTAACATCAGTGAACAGCGTGCCTATTGTAATTACTAATACATTCCATTAAAAAAATAAAGTGAACGTTTCAAAGCCTTATATTATAAGCATTGTGGAAAACAAAACATAGATATGTGTCAAATAATGTGTTTTTTTTTTTCTGTTTCTCAAGCAATTTCATGGTATCATATCGGGCATGGTTATGATTTACTCAGAATGAAACTGTCTACAATAATGCCTATTGCAGCGAAAGTGTAACTTATTATCTATTTTTACTGTTATCTTTAAAGTAATAGACTTAACATAAAAATGTTAATAGCAAAGTTGAAAATTTAATTTCCTACAAAAAAAAGTCCTAAAACCAAACTGCTTAGGTCAATATTTTCTGAGATATTGAACTTTTAACTCATTAGTGGTATACATTTTTTATGGTTAATTGCATGAAAATTTTGAAATTATTGATTTTCCATTTTATATTACTACACTTTAGGTGAAAGTCAACTTCAGTGAGATGTACCAACTTAGCAGTATAAGCTACACTTTCGCCACAATGGACACTATTGTAGATTATTTAATTCTGAGTAATTTGTGACCAAACCCGATTCGTTAGAATAAAATGCGGCCGAGTTTTAGAAATAAAAAGAAAATTGATTTACATGTAATTTAAATGGAAAATCTTTTCACACTCAGGGAAAGCATTTAAAATTAATATTAAGGGCTTTAACTTTCAGAAATTTTATTCTGACATATACAACAAAATTTCCGGTGTAGCCCTATTGTTGTTTCACTTCCTGTACTTGCCTAAAGCTTGCTAGACTGCTTGACATTCATAGTTACTGCACCGCTCTTTAGGGTCGTAGCGTGAAATTATATATCTTATACTCTTTCTTATGAAACTGGCTAACATATACAAAGGAATTTTTCGAATCCGACTGGTAGTTGGCAGAGATTAGTGTGTTTGAACAAACAAAAGAACTCTCAGCTTTATTATATCAGTATTGTGATATTATAAGAACATTTTGCTGTTATGTTAAAAAATAATATTATTACCAAATTTACAGTGGAAGGGGTAACAAGTAACTAAAATTGAAACGCATTTCTTAAATGGTAATTAGTTCATTGTAATATGAAGCCAATGTTACTGCTTGTATAAAGAGAAAACCATACAAGACACTAATTACTATGATGCTGGACTAATATTTGGGCGAGTATAATTTACCTTCAACGAAATTTGGTGTCGGCGGTTTCTCACCATCAACAACAGCATTGACAATATCCACAGGCACCCCGCGGCCCTGGGCTTCTGACAAATCACGAAGAATAGCGTTCTTGCTCGTCCACATAGACATTTCAAATTCTTTCAATTTTTGTCTGTTTTGGAATACGAATAATGAACTTTACACTAGCTGAATCATGCAAATATCTTGTAATGCAATCATTTAATGACAAATTACACCGTATTAATATAGTTGTCCTTGCATTGCACACAGGCCGTGTGTATTGCACAACTTAATATTGTGATTTCACAGCTGTTTAACAGCAGAGAGAATGTAATCACTACGTTTAGTTTCGCACAGAAGGCACTAGTGCTTTACTTAGTTTGATCCGGTGACGAATTCACCGGACAAAAACCGAAGATTGGCAAAACCGATACAACCAGGTTTTTTTTTGTAATCACCGGAATTTTTTTTGTCTTCGCGCACTCAATTTTAAAGTGTTAGTCATAAAATAAAACGTCATGCTCGCCTGTTTTAATTTTATTTAATGGTTATATTAAGGTGACAACACAAGGTTGCATTGTTTTCAGACGGGGATTTCCCGGGAATCTCTTGTAGTGGACTTTGTATCCGCTACCTAGCCGTTACAGGTGATTATTCGTTTTTTCTTTCTATATAACGTGGTTTGTTTCCTATTTCGTTGTTTTATGTGAAAAATGTAACGACCATTATTAAGTAGATATAAAACATCAGTTTATGATTTTCACATCAGCAAGTAGTTTTTATAGTGTAATGATAAATTGAAACAATACTAAACTTATATGAGAAAATGAATATATACTTACTTATACCTATTGTTATTTTTTAATTATTTTACAGATGCCTAAAGCTAAATCGAAATGTAGGAATCATTTTAAAATAGTGGAAGATAAGGCAAGATGGAATGGATGGAAAATTTGAAAAGCGTGTCTGGCACACATCAAATATGTTGTCACATCTTTAAAGACTGCATCCTCAAAATACCAAAAAACCTCAACTAATGAACAAAGTCAAAGCTAAGCAAAGAAAAACACCGGCTACATTTTTTTTCTCCGGTGCAAACCTCTAGAAGGCACAGAAAAAAACTATGATTTGTATATGATGATTTCAGTATCCTAACAAGATGACGCTGACGGCTTTCTTGTTAGAACTTAGAAATATGGAGGGTAGAGGTAAGGAGCACTATCTTATATGGGGGACAAGTTGAAAAAGTGTCCAACTGTAAGCAGTAAAATGCAATTCAAAAACTCACCAAAATGGCGCTAGCGTAGAAAGAGGGATGATATTTTTTCCTGATATTATAATATTTACTTTTGTAAAACTTTATAAATAATTGATACAATAATGGTAAATATTGAAGGATTATTAAACTTATAAAAACAAACCTTGTAATACATTTAAAAAAGCACGTGATTCTACATTTTTATTGACTTTAAAATACACTGTATTTGTTTATTATTCACTGCATTTTTTCATGTTCAAAACCCTGTTCATTTTCATATCTAACCTGGCATCTCTGGCTGGTGATGACAACCATAAAATGTACCTAAATGTAAGGTACCTACTTCATGAAAACAACTTCAGTTTCTACTTTCACCGAAACTACCCAGTACCGAGAAGGGCCTGCAGAGCTTGTATTACTTTACTCTATGCTGCAGAGTTACATTCGTTCGAGCCTTGAGCGCTTTATTATCTCCAAAAAATTACTATAGATATTCGCTATAGATTATTCGCCAGGTTTTTAAAAGTTTTCTTTTTTTACATTAGTTACATTGAGATTACTAACAATATAATATTGCTGCCATAAAAAAAAAAAATAAACAGCTGTGCCATATGGCTCTACAGGATTTTGTGATTTACACTTAATCTAGAACATAGAAAATATTAAGCAATTACTTATCATAAAAACGCACAAGATTTAGCGCTAGCAGTTGTAAAAATGGAAACTAGATGCTTAAAGTGCTGTTATATAGCTCCGAAAGAGCTAAGGTACCGTAAGTAGGTACCGTCTGACGGAGACTCTAGGCATTTCAATTTAAAATAGTTTTTTCGTAAAAAAGTGTGTTTTTAGATCGAAATTAAACAATGAATCCATACAGTAAATCGATTCATGAACCCATCGAATCAGATAGATTCACATTAGTGCGAGAGCAGACTGGACTGATAATAGCGCCTAACACTGGCACCGACTGATTTTGACCAAGTAATTTAACTGCCCCATCTCCACATTCATACACATGTTAGCGGAATATGAATGAAATATTTTTAATCAATTAGTTACATTGCTAAATAACAGTAAAAAATAAAACATTGGCAAAAATATTACAATTTAGCATCAAAATAAATATTTTAAAACTGCAATGAGATTAGGACGATTTAAACGCCACCATTATGTCGCGCTGTTACCGAGTATCGGTGACGTCAGCACTGCACGCAATAAAATAGATATACTATTTTGTATACTGCAGTGTTTTATTCGTTTTATCCTCAGACCAATTATTATTTCAGTTTGAGGTTTCATACCAAAAAGGCTTTTTATTAATAATTATGATATGAATGAAAAAGTTAAACCATTTTATAAGTACTGTATTGTACCTATGTGTAAAAATATGATAACAAATGCATCTGATAAAGTGTATTTCCAAGTACCGCGAGTTGCGATTTTTTGACTTTAAAAATATTGACTGGTTGACTAAAAAACTTGTATAACATATTTTTATAATCCATAGTTCTAATATACGAGTAGAACATTAACGGAGACGATTCTTGGAGACGCTCCGTCGTTCATAATAAGATATTTTAACAAGTTTATTTTACAATTTTAATTTTGATCTCTGAAAACGCTGTCGACCATATTGTTACGTCATAGGACTCTATTTCAAATTTGCATGCAAATTTCATGTCGGATCTTATAAGTAACATGCACGACAAAAGCTCTGCCACTTGATGGCGCAAATCCAAATCTTTTACGCAAACAATACTGGACATTGACGTCATGTTATAAAATAACTATAAATATATACTATAATATAAAATACTAAAAATAACAATAAATAATTCTGTAAATTTTATTGTATTCTTTACATTTATTTTACGTAGATAGGTAGCTAGCTATCTAGCTATAGGTATCTATGTATTAAAAAAGTTTGGGCACAAGACCAACAGACTGCGCCACCTTCAACATGTTGGAATTTGAATAAAAAGTATCGAGCTTTACACAACAATGAACGTTTGAAACACAGTTTGAAATAACAAATGTTATGACGTCACAGCAAAGATAATATGGCTGACAGCGTTTGCCTGTTTACGAAAAATTAACTTTCAAAATAAAGATTAGCGGTTTTCTATGTCCTAAAAAATATGTTTTTTTTTCTTTTAATAGGACAATAATTAATTATTTAAGGCTTACTATAAAAAGAGTCTAGTAGCCTACTATGTACTTACTAATTACACAAATTTACATGGTTATTGTCCTTGAAATGAAAAGTATTTCTTCAAAACAATCAAGGTAAACTGAGCTTAAACAATATATTTAAAAAATCCAACACGACATGTTTCTAAAATATTTATTGTTTTTAATTTAAAAAAATGCATACAAAGCAATAAAAAAAAATTAATGGCCTTTGCTTTTTTCTTGTATTTATTTGTATCTGTATCTCTTATAATAGATCCACAATAGTTACCTAACATGGCCTGGTCTCAGTAATTTTAATAATTTTGCTCAAAAAATTTAAGGTCCTGGTAAAAACGCTCTCCATGTTCGTTGCTGACGTTTACAAGGTTTTCAAGGAAGAAATCGAGGTGTGAATGTATGAAGTGATCTTTCAGAGACATGTTGCGACCCATTCGTTGAAAACTATGTAATAAATCAGTAACTAACGGTCGGTAATTTTCAATTTTTTTGTTGCCTAAAAACTATTGGATAGCATGTCGTAACGATTTCCAAGCAAATCTGTCAGTATCCGAGTGACTGTTTTCAAATACATTTAGAAAGTTATAGTAAGTCCGCAGGTAGGAAAATCCGACCAACGCGGCAACGGTACCGTTATCGATTTTAAGTGTTTTAGAAAGTTATAGTGGGTTCGCAGGTAGAGAGACCTGATGAACGGTCCTTAGGCGTTTTAAAGTATTTTAGAAAGTTACAGTAAATCTGCAGGTAGAGAAACCAGACGAACGGTACTGAAGGCGTGGCATTAACGCCGCGTTGCCGCGAACGCATCCCGCATCGCTTCCTCGCTGGGCCCCTTAAATACCTATGCACAGGAGTACCGAGCATGTGGCTGAGTGCCTTAAGCTCTCGCCCCCAATCCCGGTAAAGCTGCAAAAGCCGTAAAGGCTCCAAGGCCCCTAAGGCTAATAGTAATCAGTTCAAAAAAAAAAAAGCCGAGCATGCACTCGCCTCCTACTAAGAAGGAACAGCAAGATCGGAACATTAGAATAAGTGCATTTTGTAAACAACATAGTGAAAATAAAAGTTGAAGTTATAGTCATCGAAGTATTCCTCTGCTCGTAATCCAGCATTCGTCAGTGCGGGAACTATGAATTACAGGTTCTGTTGTAGTCTGCCGCACATCGCCTGGTCCTTCAATATATCGTTCTTCAACTTTTTTTAGAACATTTTTACAATATTAAAATTTTAACTTTGTTCTTGCGATTAAAACCAAATGTAAGACAGAAGTAATAGTCATTTTTGTGATTGGATGGGTCTTTCCATATCATTGGCATATTACAATTCAAAGATCTCTTTCCATCTGCAGCCTAGGAGCTGAGCGTTCTTCTATATCCTTCACAAAATACTTGAAGAGCCCACCTTTGTCATGGCTTAAGACCGATATTTTGAAATAACAAAAATATGCTTCCTTGAGTGATTCCGTTATGGAATATATTTTCTTAGATTCACCACAACATAATAAAAACGGACAGGATTTACTTTACACAATGTTTTTGACATTTTAAATACGAATATTTACTGAACTGAACTCTACACTGAATCAAAATTTTACAATAAATTCAAAGTCAATTAGTTGATTGTTACAAAATAAAATGTGATGATAACTTTGGTTTTTGGCGTGATAAAAAACATATGGTTGTGTAACCACCCAGTGACACCCAGTAACTTCACCTTTGCGGACAAACTGAACGCCGACTTTAACGTCACGATTCCACTTGACCTACAGCCTTGTTTTTAGATTTTAAATTTCCCCCTTTTTTACATTTTTCGACCGTCGAGATGGTGGTGACCGTCGGGATGGTGGTAGCCGTAGGGACGATGGTGACCATTTAACTTTTATTTCAATCGCGTGTGACTGTTACACGCTTTTAAATTTTTTATTGATGAAAATCTATTAAACTAAAAACCGAATAAAATGAAGTTTAAAGTTTCATATAAATAATTACTAAAAGACTAGCTATGCCCGCAGCTCTGCTCGCGTGGACTGCAAAATGCCGTCTATTGAGTGGACGTATGAATCATACTGACCCCGCTCAAAAAACGGAAAACAAAAATGCTTATTGTGGGTATCCTTTGAAGACATCTATATGCTATGGCTGACTTTTTTGTAGGTCTTTTTAAGATCTACATTACAATATATCTCGTATAGTTTACTCAGCGTAAGTCATTTAAGCGCCCCAAATATGTCTTTTTTCCGAATTGATTCACCACTATCGTCACTCCTTATTTCGTATGTTACTTTATCTTAAAAAATATATCCTATAACCTGGCCAGATAACATAGCTATAAATTAAAATAAAAGCCATATAAATCGGTAAAGAGGTTTTAAAAAATAAAAACAAGGTAATAAGATTTTACGTTTTATTGTATTGAATTGTTAGGCACTTCGAAACATTAATATAAACAATCGGACGACATGTATTAACTGCGGCTTGCATTATAGTGTGACCGCGAGCGCTATACCGCGGCTCAGGTTTTTTTTCTATTACTTTTCGAACTTACTTATATTGTTAGCTTTAGGGGCTACAACAGTATACAGAAATGTTTCTAGCACGTAAGTATAGGCCTCTCGTTGCGAAGTGATAAATGCCAGCAAACAAAGTGGCAGCATTATGTCAGTGTTGCCAGGACATGGATTTGCCACCATAAACAGGATGACAATGATTTATTTCGATATTTTAAAACTTTTCTATCTTTCAAAAACTGTGAAAAAGTAGTTAAACGGTGGACAAGGTATAATGATTGTTTTCGTATAAAAGTTCCTTAGGAGTACTATATATTTTAGAGCAAAATTTGCCTGCGCCTCGGGTGGCTGAAATCACACTACGCCACTGCATGTTAATAATTTATTGTAAAATTCCTAAACTTTAATTCTCTTACTGGCTTTTCTAAATATTAAATAAATTAAAATATACCTATCTCACGTATGTACTTACTTCTTATTTCATAAATGAAAGCAGATATCATCATAAATATCATAACAATTAAAATATTGGGAAGCAATAGGTACCTTAAGAACTTTCCTGTGTAGTATCGATCTCATGTAAACTTATGCTTTTGTTTTCCCATCCCCCCCCCCACACATCATTTCTTACCCAAGTTGCGGTACAGTGCTCGCGGCTAGTCTATATTACAATAATTTATAGGTACAAAAACATGGTGGATCAGTGTACTAAAATAACCATAGAACAAATTTGAAATACATGGTAGGCCAACAATTTTTCCTAATAGCAACATTGAATTTATCGAAAACCGTTATAGGGCGAGGCGGGTGGCGGGAAACTGGGTGGTTTCATGCAATCTTAGTCACGATGGAGCGCTTCACGGGATTCCTACGCTACTGTATGATATCTGTTTAGAGTTTAATATGAATTACGCAGTGTAAAGTGAATGTCCAAGTGTTAATAAAAACTTGAGTCAAGAAGTTCTAGCAAACTTGTTCCACAAAGAATATTAAACAAACAGATCGGCCAAGGTTGAAATTTCTGCAAGCAACAATTCAGATTAATCTAAGCGTAGGCGATCGGCGACTCTGTCAATACCAAGAACTAGTCTACGGCGAATTATGCATATGGACCTCAAACTATACCCATACACACTTCAAATTATGAAGGAGATCAAACCCAACGATTACATTACAAAGTAAGCCTGGGCGATGCGACGGATTGTGATATTTCTTGTAGGGCTACCTGAAAAGTAGAGTGTAGTGTAATAAACCGATGAGAATATTCCAATTAAAAATTAAAACACCGACGAGGAGAGAGCATGTGTCCTCCGCAGCAAGTGTCAGTGAGTCTTCCAAAGTTTGCGTAATGGATTGCAGGAGTACCAACGACACATATCTACGATATCATGAAAAAAAAAGCGTTAAATGTTTTTTATGTTGAATACATGATCAACAAATCAACATTTGTAAGTTTACTTTAATTCATGTTTCGAAAGTGCAAAAATTGTTGGTCCACCGTATATTATAACAGAATAAGTGATATTTTAGTGACAGAATTAATGTACACAGCCCAAGACGGAAATTTTCGTGAGTTATGTTATGCTTTAAAATTCATTTATTATGTGGTAAATAATAAACAAATAAGTGCACGTATAAGGTACACCAATATAATCTTTACAATTTAAATATCTAGTATTATCAATTGTTTTCAAGGAATATTGCAGCAATTTTCTAGAAATAACTAGTTTCATAACAAATTTTTACATATGTACAATTCTTCTATTAGGGAAAATTACTCCTTCCGTACAAACTTACATCTCAGTTAGTTTCTAGTATAAAATCTATTCATACTTCCGACACCGCAGTATAAATTCATAAGAAATGTTATTATTACATATATTATCTCATAAATCACCGCAAGGTAAAAAAATTCAATATATGTATTACTTTATACTATAAAATAACTTTTCGAAGAAAAAAATTCTTTAGTTTTTTTTTTATTTTACTGGTTTACTCTGCGAACTCGGATGGGGTAATTATACAAATAAATCAGCTTGGAATTACTAACACTTTTACAATCATTTCAATTAATTTGTATCGCCAAATCATTAATTTGTTTATTGTTTTAAATTTTATTTCCCTATATAAAATCCATTTGTATAATAATATTGATAATATTCTAGGCAAGTAACTTAAAACCAAGAAAAATAATAATAAAGACAATGGAGTGTCGCCTTCACGCGCGCCGCTCGTTGAGCTCATTACGTTACGCTCGAGTTCAACGCGCAGTTCGTGCTGAGCATTATCTTGCATCAAAACGAACTCGTCACCGATACAAAGGACAAACAGTATCACTATTTATTCTAAAATTCAGTCTTTCTTATTTTCCTCAAAATTTGTACCATATAATATAATTCTTTCTTTTATCACAAAAAAGGACACACCTCTCAATGTTGGGTTTCAATTGTGTACGTTAATGTTTCCAATTTATTTCAAATTTCCATGGCAATTATATTTTGTTCAACAAGTCGTTTACACCCTTTGAAAAGATTTCGTGAAATTAAAAAAATACTAGATGTAAAACAAAGGTGAATTAATTTTTGTGTTGCAGTTTTTAGATCTCTGGAACATATTGTCTGTAACTCATCCTTTAAGTATGGGTGAGGGAGACGCGATTGTTCCGGCGGCTCGATGCCTCCCTAAATCGTCCATGAACTTATATTTACTTCAACACGGTTTAAAAATGATTGTAACCTTCTCTGTGGATAAAACCTCGGTTTTTGAAGTGAAACTTCTTATGCAACTTTCAAGCGTTAAACGTTAAATGTTAAACGTTTTAACGCACATTTTCTGTCTCTCCTCTTTGTGTGAGCCAGAGCGAGAGAGTAAATGTCGGTGTGAATAGTGCACAATAGAAAATGTCTTTTAAAATGAAGTTTCACTTCTATCGTGTGTGAATCGCACACACACCTTTTTTTTTCTATATATTCATAATATTACATTATTGTTCTGTGGCCAATAATCAAACAATGATAACTCTTGTCTTATAATCTTGTCGTGATTGTTGCATTTTTTTTGTTAGTGTAATCGTTATATCTCCTGCTCAGGTGGAAAACTAGCATCTTTTGTTAACTATTACCCTATCTACAATTTGACTTATGAGAAGATCTTTAAAATTAAAAAAAAAACTCTTATTGAACCTTACAAGTTCTTCAGAGTACGTCCAATTAATTTCAGAGTTCTAATATCGCTGTTTTTAATTTTTAGTTATCCCAACATTTAGAAGACTTAAATAATCCGTTGTCACTTAATAATATATATCATTTAAAACTTAATGAACACATTACTATTTCATATAATAATTACATACGATATGTAAAAACGCGTTATTTCACCAACTTTTCTTATTCATAGCTGACAATACTACCATATGTCCAATAAAGTTTATACAATACTATTAGTGCAGTCTTTCTGATGTTAAGTGATAGCTTAGTATAGTCTATACCTAAACTTATAATTCAAGATCAAACAGCACTGTAATCATAAACAAGTGTCAGTAGTCTTATGTTGCAACATCTGAGGACTAAGTTATAATGCCTCATGTGTCAAACGAGTGTTGGGAACCATATTGTTCATACTAGAACTTACTAACATTGAGCAACTGAGTCGTACCGTGTTATCATAATGCGTCAATTAATTACAAAAATACATTGAAACTTTCGAAAATGTAAAGTTAACTTAAACGTCTGATTATTTAGGTTATTAAGATAACCGACTTTGCGAAACAAATAGCTAGAGATGTCTCACGTAAGAATGGAGAACATATAAATAACGATAACGAATAGTGTAACAAGTACTCGCGTGTGTACATCAAAACTAGAAATTAGAAACCACTGTTCGGAATGCTGAGGCAAAACTGAAATTTGATGCAAAATCAAGGTTTCTAATTTTGGTTTTATGTTATATTAAAATGTTTGCAAAACTCTTTATTAAAATAGATAATTTTAATGTTTATAAATATACATAAAACTATATTTAATTTATTTAAATAATATTTTTTTTTATTATTTTTATATTATTTTTTTCGAAATGACTATACTGTTAGCCTTAAGGGCCCTGGAGCCTTTGCGACTTTTACAGATTTACCGGGCTTGGGGGCGAGCGCTTAGGGCACTCAGCCACGAAGGCTTTGCAACAACATCCGAGGGTGCCAAAGTGGTCGAACCTCGGCTCTGACTGTTGCGCGTATGCAAATAAGTCGCGATCTGGCTAATTCCCTATCATTCGATCTAAACTAACTATACATATATACATGTTTCTTCCCCCTGGGAGGAGAGAAGGAACATGTGTATGTGTATTTAGTGGTCTGAATTTTTTTATCTAACTAGACAAAAAAGGGAAAAAAGATCCCTTACAGAACCTATGTACCTATGTGTTATGCATGTGTGTATAATGCAGTGTCACGTGTGTCTGTGAAAGCTAGTGAATGTAGAGTCACTTGTATCGCGCGAGCGGCTGCTTGGCTCAAGGGCTCCATGCCGATGGATCGGACCTAGGCTGCAAGTGCAAACTGACAGCTTAACTCGGCTTCAACTGTTTGTTTTACGCACTCTGTCAATATTATTATTTTGGTCTCAATTAAGGAATGTTACAGTTAACATTTGCTGAATGTTCAACAGTACTACTAGCTAAGCTCGAGTCATTAGATTTCATTTTAATTAGTTCGTCCTTTTCTTTCAATTTTGTGTTCAGATTCTCCCATGAGACCTTTTCTTGTTGTATCACTTTATTTTTTACACGTTCCATATAAATATTGGTCAACTCACTTGCATATTCTGTTGGTGTGTACTGGCGAGTTACAGTCAAAGTGGGTTTTGAAATCTTTTTATTAATTTCATTTGGAGACTGGCGATTACTAACGTCTTTTCTTTTAAACGACACAGGACCTAAATATACAACAGGCCCTTTGGGTTTTTTGTCAGCACTACTAAGCCAACTCTTTACTTTTTTTATAGAATTTTGTATTTGAGGATCTGATGCATTTGATTGTATGGTACTACAATTATCATTATTTTTAGAATTATTTTTATTGTTATTTACTTCTGAATCTGAAAATGTATTTTCTTCTTTTATTTCACCGTTTTTAACTCTTTCTGAACTAGAAATTCCCAGATCTGAAGAACTTGCTTCTTCGATAATTCTAACTGAGCGATCGATTGTTTTTAAATATTCTAGAGAGTCGTTGTTATCTTTAATTACCATTAAATCCTGACACTGTTCGATTACTGGTTTATCATATGAATGTACGGCAGTGTAGTTAGTCATTTTCTTTTCCTCTTTATTTTCGTTGATATCAATAACCTCAGCTTTAGATTTTTCAAAAAAATCAGGAGTAATAAGCTTAAGACCATTTTTAACAGGTTGTTTAGCTTCAAATGAAACACTTTGGTTTGGTTGCACTGTATAAAGTTTTTGAAGGTTTGCAATTGCAACATTTTTTTCCTTCTTGGCTTGAAAAGTGTTTCTTTGAGAAGCATTAATACGAGTTATTTTATTTTTTAAAACAGTCGCGATAGCCTGCGTTTCGTTTGATTTAAGTTTAATTGATTCTAATTCACTGTTTTTCTTTATATCTGCTTCTTTAGAATCTCCATTCTCGTTTATTACAAAGTCATTTACAACCTTCTCTTCTAAGGTTATCTTATTTTCAGTCGTTATTTCTCTCAAATTTTCTATAAAAGATTTATAATCATTAACTTGAGCTTGCTCACTATCTACACAATTGGTCCTAACTTTACTATCGTCAACAACTTTGTCCTTAGTTGGGTCCACAAAAGGCAATGTAGCACACTTTGGTATAAATTCTTTAACATTCGGGTTAAGTTTACTTATGCTAATAATATCACAAGGGGTTTTAGAACTGGGGGTGCATATTTTTATCTCGTCTACATTTTCTATCAATCCACTGTGCTCCTTTACCTGAAATTAATATATTTTATATTTGAACATAATATAATACATAAAATGTTTACCAGAATTTATGAATCTTATTCATTCCTAGCAACTAGCAAGCAAATTATAATATTACTAGCTGTGCACCGCGGTTTCACCCGCGTATAATTTAAATAAAAGAAATCGCTGAATGATGATTTATAATACGCTTATGCGTCACACGACTCGTTCGGGTTACTACACCTATAGTCATAGATCTGAGCAGATTGTTGAATTATTTTAATTTAATATTATCTCCCAAACTATTCGTCAAAATATTTAAAACCCAATAAAAAAACTGATGATAGCACAAAAGTGGACCTAGAGCTATGCACCTGCTGCTATATCTTCCACATAGCGAAAGCATTTAATTGGGTCTGGCACCGTGGTCTTCTGTCAAACTTCGGGCATATAGTCTCTGGATCTCTAGCTTTCTGCATGAATGCAGAAAACGTGTCCTTGTTGCTGGACACAGTTCGTAGCTCATGCCAGTTGATACAGGAGTTCCACAAGGTTCTGTATTATCGCCCACCATGATTTTTTATGCGTATCAATTATATGGTAACCTCTGTATGCATTCATTGCTATGCATATGCACGGTTCATGGGTGTTATTGCAGTAAGTAAGTGGTTGAAACAGAGAGGATGCGAGCAGATTTTAGTAATGAGCCTTGTGCTGGTGTAGCTGGTGCACTGTGGACCGCACGCAGGTGCTCTGCAGCTTTTGTGATGGATGAAAAGTAGATACCGCATGTACTGCAGCATCTCTTTTCTATATCACCACATACACTTGGGCAATAGAGGCCGTACTGATAAAGGCGTACAAAGGTTGAAACGGTAGGCAGTGGCCGGTAGCGGCAAAACAATCAAAAGGCTTCTGTGCGACTTTGTGGCGTTCACATATTACTGTGATAAATAGTATTGTATAGGATTTATCCATATTATAGTGGAGAAACGTGTTCTTAATTTAACCAAGTTTTCTTAAAATTTTACACTGTTACTTGTAGAAAAGATTATTACATGATATTTGTGGAGAACCCTATCCCCCACGTGAGATAAGGTGAAATTCGACTCGACTTCCTCCCAACCATAAATGCCTCACGAAATTAATGGAAGCCCCCTTATTTATACACATACATATATATTTTAGAATTCATTATCAAAAATGAAAATAATTACATTATTGTCTGAAAACTGAATGTACGGCGAGTATGTTTCTTGATGTAGACTATTATTGAAACGACGCGGTGCTTATTATGGGATGAGTCGTGACGTCATAAGCACCGCCATGCCACTCGTGAGTGTTTTGGCGTCTATTTAAAACTAGTCTTTTTAAAAGGCAATTTTTACAACTAAACCTGCATTTTATGCAAAAATAAGTTTTTTTTGTTGAATAATAAATATGTAAGAACATATTACAGAGAAGCAAAGCGAGAAAACTTGCGACTGGTGTTCGACCGACTTGATCCGAGAACCTCGATTCTCGTACGTACGCGTTTAAATATGCGTAAGACATTATCGCTCGTTCAATCGAGCAGGCTTTCTGTACCCATCTATTTTGTGTATTGGTCCACGATATTTACACAGCAAACGAGGATAGATATACAAACGTATCTATATAATGTATTTATAAGTATATATTTATTATACAGGATAAATATAGAAGGTTATGTATAACAAAGAATTTTTGTACATGCTTCATACATTCGTTAGTTAAATAAACCTTGATTGGATTATATATTATTCAATTTAATCTTTGTATGCATATTGCTAAATGCAATAAAATATACCTTTTTCCAACAACCGCTGGTTCGAGTCTCAGCATATACTAGGGATTTTTCCGTATTCACATATGTTTATTAATTTAAACTTAGTAGTAACAACACCATAATAAATTGACTCTCCACTCAATGTCGTTTTACGTGTTTCAAGTATTATTTAAATGTGAACAAGGATTTGTAAAAATTTTATAATCATAAACTTACCATCCGTAACATGTGACATATTCCTTTAAGATCAGGTTTTATCACAGTTTCATAATTTGTTTTATCATTCGAATGTAACCTTTCCCCTTCTGCAACAATAAGAAAAATTAATTGAAATTGTAAACATTACAAATTTAATAAAAAATTCTTGAATGGTATATAAAATCGTATAATAATGCTATCCAATAATTATTATTTTATTTCTTACACCAACGCACAATATTAACAGCTACATAGCTAAGGCATATTATATGCATTTACAAATTCTTATTTGCTGATTTTAATTAATATTTAAACTAGCCACTAATATTTCTAAACATTCTCTGAGGTTTGTCAGACTATCGCTTAGAATGTCACTCTCCTGAGAAAGGAGATCCAATATGCGTATGCCCCTAGCAGTCGGGGCGTTAGCTAACAAGTTAGTGCTTGTTTGCGGCTCGCATATTAGCGCCGGTTTGCGTCGCTTAGTAGTATATTCGTTGGGTACGCAAAATTTCAGTATAGCTATTCGTAGTATATCGGGTTGATATATCTGGCCTCACAATACCATAATACATAACTAAAGCGACGTTTCTCCTTACCTCCAACCGATAGTAACTAATCATACCCAATACGAATAATGTGCGATACAATAATGGATAGAAAGATAGACACCGTATTGCTTTAAGTAGAGAAACCTAACAAATTTATTTTGATATAATTTATATTGAACTCGATTCTAATCGACTGCGGCCCAGAGCATTATATAATACTTTCAACGCGGTAATACTATTTATATAGTTGAAATATGATTGTCTTATTAATAATATTAATATTTATTATTGATAATAAAAGTGGTTTGCTTAATATTTTTCCGTATTTTTAATAAAAATTAACAAATAAATTCAAATGATTAAAAAGCCCGTGTAAATGCTCCCATTTGTAAACAATGCATCGTGACATCCTATGCCTGTCTAGGTATGCGATACGTAAGCATTGTGTGTTATTGTCGGGTAAAACTTTGTTTTATAGCATTTTTTACTATATAAAATGATCTACAAATGGTGTATACATACTATCACAATGTGCAAACACATCTATAAAGACCCTATAAAAACCGTTTGTGAATGTTCCTAGAATACCAAAACGTGAAAGAAGTGGTTGGAAATGACTCTTTGAATCCCGAATGATGTAGAGGTCACTGCCAATGTATATTATTCCCTGAGGATTATTTTGATATAAGTAAACATAATATAGGGTTGGCAATACGCATGTGATGATTCTGGTATTGCAAGTGTCCATAGGCTGTAGTGACCATTTACAATCAGGCGGGCCCTACGCATGTTTGCTATCATAGTAATATAGAAAAAATACAAATTCAATAAATTCTTTACTCTCATAACAATATTGATAAGTTTGAACCAGATTTATAAACAAGAAATGATATTTCTTTATTACAATTCACAGAAACTAACTGTTAAAATCAAAACTAACTTTTATGTTTTCAGATTTTCTTTCTAGTTATAAAGATAACCTATAACATAGATATCTAATTGTTGTTTTAGACTTTATTACGCTGATTTTATGTAAGAAATCATGAATAAAATTAAGGCCCCATTGTTTACTATATATAATCCTTAGAATAAATAAATAAATGTTTCTTTACTTTGAACTTATAATGGTGGAATAGCATAATTGACAACAATTGAATAAGGTAGAACATCTATATAATTAACTAGCTGAAAAGTAAGATATTAAATATTAATAAAGTACTTATGAGTATATTTAATTATTAAATTACAGTAATTTACCAGTGACTCTCTTGTTTAAAAATATCTCAATGATATTGCTTGACACTTTCAAAGTGTTCCTGTATATATATATAAATCAATTGAAAGTTCCCACTGAGATTACAGCAATACTTAGAACCGGACTAAAAACTTTTCAAATAAGTAACATTCTACGCACCAGTCCAGACCTCTGTCACAACATTGTAACATTGTTCTAGTACAGCACAGATCTAACCACCTTCCAAACTGTGGTCGCATTTTTTATGATAAATGAGTCCGACGGTTTTAACTGTGCAGATTTGAATGGGGTTTAGAACACAGACCCAGATGCGCAGTCCGAACTTCATGTGTGAAGGGCGCTGTGGAATGGGATTTTAGACATGTATATTGTGATCACTACCAAGTAGGCACAAATACCACACATCATACTCAGATATGAACAATCATTGAGGTGAATTACAAATATTTCTTACCAAACTAGTCACTACTGTTTTAGACATTGTAGAAAATTATAATCAGAAGGTAGATTCTATTTTCCTAGAGAAATATCACTAACCTTCATCATTGAACAAAAGCGGAGGCGGATTCTGTCCAACAACAAAGTAATTGTTGTCTATATTAGTTATTCTTCTCCCTGTAGCCGTTGCGAGGTCTTGGAGAACGTCCTTTTTGGTGCACCATCTTCCGTTGCTCATTTCGTCTAAAATAAAAACAACAATGTTAACACTCAAGTTCAACTTGACTCACCCCGCAGACCACTCGGCACAAATTACAAAAAAAAGTGCATGTGCATAATGCTTATTGCATTATGTTTACTCGCAATAAGGTCAGACTTTCACTGTATACTGACCTATTTCTCTGTGATTACAGTGTTAGTAGACTATGATTACAGTCTTGAATAAAATTTAAATCTAGGAGTTTTGTGCATTTATGAAAAAATTTACGACGCGTAGCTTAGATAAATAGATATACGTACCAACCTGCACAGTCACACTACAAAGCCTAAATGTACATGTACAGATGTACAGCCTGTACATCTGATAGTCTATTTTATATTAGTATATTATCTATGAGATTGTCTGTGGCCTAGGACTGATGATAAAATATCGATATTTCGAAACATCGATATTAATATACAGAAATATCAATATTTTTTGCTAATACTTTTTTGGATGATATATCGATAGTCCGATATTGAAATATGCTATCGACGCTCAATTTTTTTTAAATAAGTTCGTATTTTTAATTGTTTCTCGTCATTTATTTAAACTAAAACATCAACGTAAACCTAATCTACTGTACTTTATTTACACTTCCTCTTTTAGTTTATTTATTTGCATATTCTACTAAAACAAAATGTAATTTTGTATACTATTTTTTTTTTCGAACTGACAATATTTGACAATATCTGACTCAAACGGCTTTTACAGCTTCACCCAGGCTTCAACAAAAAAATACTATAATCTGATACCTTAAATGTACTTTACACACTGTTGTTGTATTGTTCTTGTTAAAATATTGATATATCGAGAATCCGATATAATCAAAGATATCAACAGCTCTAATGTTTGCCAGATATATAGTTTTAGTAAAGGTCTCTGTGTTCAATCTTCGGATTTAGTGGCCTGGTCTGGCAGCCATATGTAAGGCATGGCAGTATGCAAGTGTTGAAGACCATTCTTTTTTCCGAGCTAGACAGATTTGTTTTTCATGATTTCCTTTAGAGACCAGTATCTCTGCCAGGTGTTGTTCACGCGCCTTTCTACTTCTTTAGTCGATAAGTAAAAACTTATCAAAAGACAAATAATTGTTTGACCCAGGTATATATATTCTGTTACGCATTAAAAGTATAAATTATAAACTGTGTAAATTATTTTAAAGGTGATATTTTCGATATCGATACTTTTTTTCGATATATCAAACTTCGATATTGAAATATTTAAAATATCGATATATCGAGAATCCGATATTTTAAAAAATATCAACATCCCTACTGTGGCATACCTAATTGATTTCTGAAGAAGTGGCCAGAGAGTATGTAATCACTACGTTTAGAAGTGGCCACAGACCACAGTAATAATATATAGACCATAGAACAGACTACTAAGCTAAAATGAGTAAGAACACTAAGAATTAGGCATGGAGACATGTATTAATACCTGTATGTATTAATACTGGTCCTGGTATTAATACCCGGTGAGAACTTACAAATACGGCACAAGCAGTAGTACTATAGTGCTCTGTGCGCACAAGTAACGACATAGACGAACTAGGTACTAGAGATGATACTACGAAGTAGTAATGGATGATATATTACATCGATGTATTAAGAACACTCAGTGTAAAGTATCGACACATCGTATAATCCAATATATCGTTAATTTGTCAACATTGAGTAAACATCGATTTTTTATTCGATACATCGAAGTGGCAAACCTGCTAGGATACCAATCCTTTCGCATAAACACCACTTTGCGAATAATAATCGAACTGATAAGACAAAGCGCGCATCGCTTTCTATGGAAAAAATCGACCAATCCAAAATTCATTTTCCATTGATAGCGATGTGGGCTGTGTATTATCGCTTGATTACTACTCACAAAGTGGTGTTTATGCGAAAGCAATGGTATACACCTGCTACAACTACTTTGTAACGACTTGTAATTGAATCATATGTTGAATATCTATTGAACTATTTTTGTCTTTGAATAAGTTACTTCCTTCATTCAAATTGACTTTCGTATAATAACGTCTGAAGTGTCAACTGTCAAACAAGCAAGTCGCGCTTGCATCCCAATGGCTGAATGGCGCCCATGCTAGCAAAGCTACATGACGTAAAAAAAATTTGAAAATGCAAAAGTCGCAATGCAAGTGGTCATCACCACTCGTTCAGAGTTTCCAATTTAGCACATTTTATGCAAAATTAATGAAAATTAATAGTATGTAAAAATAATATTTTAAGAAAAAAAAAATTCTTTTTAACTTGGAAACCGGTTCTCTTTATTGAAAACCATTACTTCCACTATCGAATGAATATAGTTTCCAGTGCTATTACGATTTCATGATCCTAACAAAATGGTGGATCCTTTTTTATAACTTTCTAGGGAGTTTTTGTGGTATTTCAGAATTTATAATCCATATTATTATTTCCAATCCACTTCAATTTTGAACAATAACCAAGCTTTATTATGCAAAATTCCACCTGTATTACACAATATAGGGTCAAATAACACTAACTTATAAATAAAAACAAAAACCACTCTCCACAAACTCCTACTTTGGTGGTATCTCAAACTATTATGTAGTGGGTTCTATTTTTTCATTTTAGTGTTTTCATTTTTACATTCATATCTAATTTGTTAAAAAAACAATCAAGGTATGGAAAACATCGATGTATTTTTCGATGTATCGATATAACATCGATACCACTATGCGATGCATTAAATAGAGCAAAGTATTAATGTGTTTTTTCAATTATACTCTTTTAAGAATCAAGAGGTAAGCCTGAAATTTAATTATGAGTATGTATTTTTTTTTTTATAAATAAATACTTAGTCAAACAAGACCAGGTGGTTGATGACACTTGAGAACTTTCTATACAATGACAGAGTACGCTATACAACGTTTACTTACAAAATAAACTTACTAAACTACCTAAGGATACAGAAAAAGAATTAATCCCTGAGAGGTATAGATACTTTCTCATGCTCTCTAAAAATTCTTTGAGTGTGCCATGTATTTTTCCGATCGATACGTCAGTTTTGGAAATAAGCCCAGTATTAATATTTTTCATCGTTATCGATACAATATATCTCTACTGCAGCTATAGGGGAATTCCTAACCAAAAGTTAACCACAGTAGTGTTGCCATAAAATTATTGTGTGAATTTGCAAGATTTCTCCTACTTGTAATTTTGAGTGTGAAATAATAACTAATTAAATAAAGTAAGTGATACTTTAGTAATAGCAAAATATGAATTTACATTGTTTTCGAATTTAAAGCGCAAAAAATATTTCTAGAATATATTTTAAAAATATTCATTTAATTAGATGTTTTCGTTGCTTTGGTCGTACGGTAGGTATTTCATAGAGTGAGTTGCAACATTCATTGGAGGCGTTTGTTTGTTTTTATTCGGAAATTTAGAATCCCACAGATTGTTTGCTTATTTAATTAACTTACGTTGAGTGAGACAAATTACTTTTATTATAATGCACCCACTATAAAGTGACGTCTGGAAGTATTTTTGGTAGCGTTTGATCAGTTCATAAAGTATTAAGTTTTTTTTCTATCGTTATAGGTTTGGCTTAGTGGCCATAATCTCATCTGATGTTAAATGACGATGTGGCCCAAGTTGATAAGACGTTAAACCTAGTGGAATACAACCAACAAGTGCAGCTACAGGAACACACCTATTGGTGCTTGGCGACAGATTTTCAACTTGAGGGTGGTAGCTAGCCAGACGAGCATTAGTAAAAGCCCTACCACCATGCTATGGTTTCCTTCACCGAAAGCTCAGGCTCATTGCAGGGACTCGAACTCACGTCAATCGACGCGAAGTTGTACACGCTACCACTGAGCCACCATTGCTTCGAATAGAAAAAAATATATTTGGTGAGATTTGGCATTCTTTAAATCAACATTAGCGCACGATCATACTGTGGCTCGAATCGGAACTAACTTCGATCGATTTTCAATCGAGTATTTTTATGCAAAAATGTTATAATTAAAAGAATCCAAGCAAAGATTTATAATACTTGACTTGTGTGTGTACTGTGACCGGATACAGATAACGACGATGATATGATTCGATTATAACTCAATTTTGATTTTTGATTTGGGTTGGTTCAAGAATACCTACACTTGTACGTTCGAGTTCGAATCAAAAGTGAAATGGATCAAAAACAAAATCAATTTCAAAGGTATCCTCCCAGTTGTTTTGTAATACTTTTGGTGATATTCCTTCCACATAATAAATTATTGTGAAAAAATTATGGGATATTGTTACGTATAAGCCTAAAAAATTCACCGAAAAAAAACTATATTTAAATTTCTTCCCACAGATTTGAGAAAAAGGCAGAGATGGAGCCTTACTAACAAAAAAGCGGGACATGGAATTTAGCTGTGTGTCCTATGCAACCAGGTACAACACGTATGACTAGGGATATTCGATATACATCGATGAATCGAATTCACTCGATGTTTATACTCGTAATACGATGCATTGATTTTTTTTATTCTATGCTTATAATAAATTACTTAATTGGCCACGCGTTGCTGGGGCTCAGATTTTTTTTATCCGATAGCTACTCAACATTACAAGATCACCCGCTGGGCTAATATGAAGATGTCTGAAAATTTAATTTAAAACGCTCCAGCCGTTTTGGTTTCCATAGGGAACATACATCCATTTTTATAGATATAGATAGACTACCATCCGCTCAATGAGATTTTTATCGCCAAAAATGTCTCGGGAATTATACCAATTTTAAGCTCTCTTGACCCCAACTAGCAAGGTGTTGTTAAGCGCCCGGTCGCAGTGCTCTCGAAAGGAAAGGTAAATAATTTCGCCAAAGTAGTATAAAAAAAATAGTTTATATTTATTAGTCTTCCCTTACCTGATCTCACTCCCTGCCAAATTCCTAACTATGCCCATGACGGAAGTTGCTAGTACATTCTTCCAAGTGATGAGATCACAAAAAAAAAAGTATCTGTTCTTGTGAATATTTGACAGGTCTTTTATTCGTCCACATTGAACCGATTTATTAATTTCGCTACTATACAGCTGATAAATAAATACCGGAGATTAAAATATTGGATTGGATAATGGATTAATTGAATATAAAAGCAGGTGAATAGGTACATATGCATATCAACGTAAAATCCGTTTACAATAAAAGCTCGCATGCAGTCTCCTAGCGCTCGTAATGATAATAGTATCGGTCAGTATTTTGTTTGTTGTGTATATTTTATACCCATATTTTAGACTGTATACAAAGCAATAGCAATAAAAGTTTTTTTTTAGGTTTTATTAGGTTTTACAATAACGTTCCAAAGCATATTCGCGATTTGTCAGAGAAGATCCAAGGGCCATATCAAGCTGGTTTCTACTGTTACAACGTTAAAGGGATGATCATTACGAGAATTATAGTGAAAACATGCCCGCCACGTCCACCCTCTCCTGCGGCAACTCAAGCTTAGGTCCGTTCCTCCGGCATGAAACCCTTGAGCCAGAACCGCTCGCGTGATACAGTGACACTGCATTCACAAGCTTCACCAACACACAATCATTACAATACATCTCTAAACACATGCACACCACTCAGGTACATAGGTTCTGTAAGGGACCTTTTTTCTTTTTTGAGGCTAGTTAGTCTAGATCAAAATTTACAGATTACTAAATGCATAGTTAGTTTTAATCGAATTACGGAAAGGGAATTAGCCAGTTCGTGATTTATTTGCATCTACGGCAACAGTCCAAGCCGAGGTTCGGCCACTGTGGCACCCTTGGAGCTTGTTGCCTCGCTTTCACAGCCGAACGCCTTCAGCGCTCGCCCCCAAGCCCGGTGAAGCTGTAAAAGCCGTCTGAGGCTTCATGGCACTTTGGCTAACAGTTTAACACCAACTTAAAAAATTAAAATTAAGTGAAACTTCACAAAATAATAAAAACTTGAAATTATACAAAGAAAACTTTTAATTGTATATTATAAATATATTAATGTTACGATCACAAAGTTATTAAGAAAAAAAAAAATCATTTTCTGTCACCGCCCGCGCCGCCGCCGCTCACGTAATCCTTACTCGTAGTTCTGGTCGGCAAGTTGTCTGTGAAAAATTATACTATATTATTATAAATGTGAAAGTTTGTATGTTTCTTGCCCAATCACGCAAAATGAATTTAGGTGAAATTGGGCACAGAGATATTGTACAACCTGGATTAACACATAGCATACTTTTTATCCATGTAAATAACATATTTATCATTTTTACGAGGAACCAATTCTAATATTTCACACAAACGCAGTCACGGGGAGAAGCTAGTTGACTAATAATAAAAAAAAGTACCAATGTTCGCTACTTATAAGTGGGAATAATAAGGTTGGTCTCCAATTTTTTCGACAACTAACAAACCGAAAAAAAACTATTTTGACTAAAAGGAATAATCATTTGTAAATGTATCGAGTTGATAAAATAATATTTGTATTTGTTTTTTTTCGATAGATCTACTAGCAGCGTCGCTAGCGGAGGGAATAGGTATGATTACCTCTCGCCCCTCTCGGATCAAAATTATTCTTTTAGTCTATGAATTACCAGCACAAAAAGCAAAATGATTGATTCTATCTTGTACCCGTAGATTTAATATTAAATCTATGCTTGTACCTATCTATGGAAATTCATTTTAATTATTTTAATCTTAATGACAATGAATCTAAACACCCACCCCATGTTTATTTTGGAAATATCTATTGAGTCTAGTTAGGCAGACACAAAAGACGCTAGAATTTAGATCATTTGTTTACATTGAATTATCTTATGGTTGAGAGGTACCTACTTACCTACTTACTTACACCGCTTACAAATTCGTACGTAGGAAAACACAACAGAAAGAATAATGGTAAAAACTAGGGAAACGACTATACATCATTCGAACTTTTCAAAAATTTATTATAGGTTTTAGTGGTATTACAATCTCACTTGATGTTAAATGGCGATTGGTGACAGATTTGTTATTTGAGGGTTGTAGGTTCTTCAGGGGAGAATTAGAAAATAACCTACCACCATGCTATGGTTTCCTTACGATGTTTTCCTTCACCGAAAGCTCAGTCTCATTGCAGGGATTCGAACTCAAGTCGATCGACGCGGGGTCTGTTTTCGCTACCACTGAGTCATCATTGGTTCATTTCGAATTGAATAATTCATAGAAATGAATTAGATTAAATATTTTTCAGATAATAAATTATGATTGATTACCCTCATATTCATTGAATAATAGTTAAAATCATTGTACCTAATAGTTCGAATATTCAATTTGAAAATAGAACGCTAGTCGCACACCAAAAAAAAAAAAAAATTTAATCCTTATGAAGGCAGTTTGAAATCGCTGACATCGTACTGTATTAGTATCGTTACCGAGAGGCCGACAGCACTTCGTTCCCGCTGCGTTCCCTTTGGCCGTGCTCTTCTTGGTTCTATCAGAGCCTGCGTTCGCATCGCACGGGCAACAAGAGTGCACGCTGCTCCTGTTTGTATCCATCGCTTCTATTTTTTCCACCTGCCACAATCACTAGACCATAACCATATTGTTGCGAAGCAAATTTCAATCATATTTCACATTAAATTAGTGGCAATAGGGTCCTCTGGCTCACAAGCTCCAGAATCTCGTTTAATAATATGTTATTCCCCAAGACTGGGCTTGAATAGCTTGTGTGACGTTAAACGTCACACTTCGGATCGGAGAAAATGTTTCCTCACATAGACTTGACCAAAACGATATTTTTTAGGTTAATTTAAGAACGCTCACCACATATCAATTCGATTAAAACATTTTAAAAGGTGTCTATAAATAAAAGAAATAATGTTAAAAAAACTTTTAATTGGTGACAAATTATGTTACTAGCAGATGAATAGTAGAAACTAAATATTACCTTGGAAGGTGCGGCGGGCAGTTTGTGAGGACGATCACCGGACGCTCTCTGGACTGGTTTCTCCGACAGAGATAATTTCAATTCCTCTTGAAGATTCTTCGGAGTTTCTGGAACATTCTTTCTGTCCGCTGTCGGTTGTTGCTTTGAAATGTATTGCTGCCGATTGTGTTGGAATTATTACAGTCTATTTAGGCTATGCAATTTTATAGGTATAACTCGAAAAAAAAGGGCGTGATCTACATGTGACAAAAGTGTAGCTTTCGGAAGTAATCGATCAATGTTGTATGCGTATTCAACAAATTTGCCGAACCCAAAAAAATAAATTTAATGATGGAATAACAACACGCGCCTGTGTCTTCTTACATTATGCTACACTCACACGTCCATTTGTTTCTATACTACGCAAGGTTGTATTCTGATAAATAAGCAGTTGATACATGAATAGATATTTAACATACAGCCACACAAATGTTAGTTATACTCGGGAACAACAGTAGGGCGCGAATTCATACGCACATGGTACATCATCTCTATAAATCGCGCAATGTAATTTCCCTAGTGATGTCATAGTGACAGCTGTCACCCGCAACAAGCTACATCGCAAATGATATCAGCAAATCAGTAAAGTATTGAATGAATAAGGTTGTTACGTGAGGCATCTTCCAGACGATGATGCTGCCGGCCGCGCAGCAGCTGACGACGTGGCTCGCGTCGGGGCTGAACCGGCAGCAGGTGACGGCGCCCGCGTGCCCGAGCCCCCTGTGCGTGTATATGCCTTCCTGGTACTTCCACAGCTGTGTACAACCATTACTCAGTGTTTCATTCTATTCGCCGATATATTATGGGTTGTGTACATGGAGCCAAACCAAAACGCGTCTACAATCTGTAGGTGAACGTAAACTGAAGTTTCACAAAGGTTCAACATCGAACACATTAAAAATTATCTTATATACAAAAAATCTTGTGTGTGTCTGTTTAAAGTTAAACAGTGTATAGTGATTCGATAACTTTTGAACGACTTCACCGATTGAGTTCATTTATTCACATAATATTTTTTAATCATCGAAACGATGGTTTATAGATATATTACGAAATTAGGATCCATTAATCATCGGAAAGGGCAGAAGAACAATGTCTGCCTGATCAGCTAGTAAAAAATAATTTTCTACGATAATTGAAAATATATTTGGTGGAAGGGGCATGACCCCTTTGACCCCCCAGATTCGCACCAGGATGAAGCCAGTGCTTTCCCTTGGGAAGAGGTTGTAGCAGTAATGTAACAACAGCAAGGGAAGTATTTAGTTAGATACAAACGGATTGGTGCTTTGAAACAACATGGACTCACTTTAACCATCTGGTCATTACCGCCGGTGACAAAGAGATCGCCGTCGTGTGTGATATGAATGCAGTTGATGGCTCCCGCTTTACTTGCTTCCAACTGAAATAAACATATAATAGGTATGTATTATAATATTTGCGAACAACAATTAAAATAGTTCACATGGGACCAAAATAATCAGACACGTGGCCGAATGATAACCTTGTTATCTCGACTTGTATTTGTTAACTAGATATGCCGGTGGCTCTGCTCGCGTGGACTACAGAATGCAGTCAGTCGAGCGCAGGCGCGAGTCGTGCTGCGCTCGCTCAAAAGACGAAAGACAAAAATGTTTATCGTGGGTGATCCTTCGAAAATAGGTAACGGTGATTATTTGTTTTCTTTTTTAAGTTCAACAATTATATAGACCATTAATTTGATAAATTCCGTATGGTTTATATCTATTGATATAATAAAATCTAATTAATTATATCAAGGGATGCTTAAATGGTTTGGGCAAGTAGGGAGGATGAATGAAAAAAGATTGACTAGACAGATTTATAAGATGAATGTAATTGGGAACGTTGGAAGAGGAAGGCCTAGACGAACTTTCCACGATCAAATCGGGGACGTTTTGAGGAAAGGTCAGGTCAAGAGTACTCTAAACCGACGAGCAAAAGATTGATGAATGTCGAGGAAGCGAAAGTTGTATGTCAGGATCGTAGCAAGTGGAAGAACGTGGTCTCTGCCTACCCCGTTGGGAAAGAGGCGTGATTTATTTATGTATGTATTTATGTAAATCTAAAAAAACAACATGTACATCGAATAAGTGGTTATCGCGTAAAAATAACATAAACAGACACACAGACATTGAGTTTTATAATATGGAATATAGATCTTGATGTTATAGATAGGCTACAGTTAGTGTATATTAAGTTTAAGAGCAGGTAGTACCTCCCTGGCGAGATTCCCGCTGCCGGTCTCCCAGTAGGCCACGCGGCGGTCCGAGCCGCCCGTCAGCAGCTGGCAGCCGACCGGCTCGTAGCACACGCACATGAATAGAGTGTTCGCGTACATCACTTGCCGTCGGGATAAAGAACTGTACATGAATCACTTAGTTAATGTTCTCCTAATTATATTATTGTAAATATCAGAAGATCCGTCATAGTGACACGCGTAAAATATTATGATTGTTCCTTCAGTTACCTTATATAGACAATGTTGCCACTTCAGTTCCTAAATAATACGTGGCTAAATTGCACCGAAAAATATGCTAGATTTTTTTTTCTTTTAGGTTGTAGGTTTGGCGTAGTAGCCACAATTTTACCTGATGTTAAGTGACGACGTGGCTCAAGATGATAACACGCTAAACCTAGTGGAAGACTGGCTCTCAAGTGGAGCTGCCGGAACACACCTATTGGTGCTTGGCGACAGGTTTTCAACTTGGGGGTGGTAACTCAGTACTTCACAACCGTGGTTAGAACTAATAGGTATTTCTATCAAATATCGCACGTGTTTCTAGCAGTTAACCACTTCATTTTTATTCCACCGCGTTGTTTGTGAGAATAATAGGCTTCTTTTAAATAGTTCAAAAGTAGATTGTATTTTTTGCAATATCATCATTACATAGTATAAAACAAATTCGCGTCGCTCTGTCCGTCCCTATTTATGCTTAAATCTTTAAAACTACGCAACGGATTTTGAAGCGGTTTTTTTTAATAGATAGAGTGATTCAAGAGGAAGGTTTATATGTATAATACATGCATAATATTGTAGAGAAACACTGATAAATTTAGAGGTTTCTAATGTGATGTCGTAAATAAACACATTTTTTGCGCTTACATTGCAAACGCTGGCTGAACCGCGATGGTATATGTCTATCTCTTAAGGATAATCCACAATAACCATTTTTTATCCTTTACATTTTACGGGAAAAAATGGCTTATTTACGAAGTGATTTTAAGCAATACAGCATTAATCCTTATCCGATTAAAATCCCTTAAATACATTGTCCATTTAATATAGATCAATAGAGCCCTTTACAGCATGTAATTTAAATAAATATTCCCGGAGATATTACAGATTTAAAATGTAGGGAAGTGCGGCGGTACCGGCCCTATATACCATGGTCAATTATATGTCGCTCTTTCAAGAGTAACCTCTAAACAAAACATGTTTGTATTGTCTAATGACAAAAAAGCTGTAAATGTTGTTTATAAGGACATTCTTTGGTAGGTAGGTACATTTAGTATCAGCATTGCACCCGTGCGAAGCCGGGGCGGGTCGCTAGTTATTTTAATATAATTGTTATACAGAAGTACTTACTAATTTAATTTTTAGTAGGTCATAATATTTAAAACGTAGCGAATTTTCAGCGAAAAGTGCTCAAAGTTAGAACAGTGTTGCTCTACCAGGTGGGTTGCTGTGCTGTAATAAGCTAACCTTTGGATACATATGTTAACTGTGGTATCATAAATAGTAACATGAAATTTTAGAAGACTGACTATCAAGCTTTTCCTAGTGTTTCGATTTGCTTACCAACTAACGAACGTATTTACGATGATCAGGAAAACTGCGAGTTGTTTTGAAGAAGCAGGCAACCCAGTGGCGGATTTCTCTTAAGGCCAACTAGGCCCAAGTCTAGGACGGCCACATATTAGGGGCGGCTAATCGTGGCAAAAAATATACTACCTAATGCCAACACATATTGTCAATAAATAACAGTACAATGAAGCATAATATGAATTATATATTAAGACTCCATACATGTATAAAATCCAGTTTGAATAACAATTTTGAATTATAAAGCTATACTTTAATACCATCAAATTAGATATATTTTATTAACTAATAAGCTAAAAAGGGGGTGACTATTGCTACACGGCCTAGGGCGCCCAAGACTGGCAGTCCGCCAAAAAGACAAACCTTTCGAGTTTTAATTACATGCTCAATGACAGTGAATAATAAACTCACACCAGGTCCCAAATGATGCAGGAACCGTCTGTCCCGGCGCTGACGGCTTCCTTGTCGTTCGGTGATACTTGTATAGCTGATACGGGACTCTTGTGTTCCTTTAGTACTTTCTTCAAGCTTTGCTTCTCTGGCTTGATGTCCCACAGGCGAACCTGATGAACACACCTTTGGTTTTTTTTATAGATTTACAATTTGATTATTGATTGGCACTTCGTGCGGTCGAGATACTTGGGTATATCTACTCTACAGAACAATAAACTAATTTTATTATCAGCCAACATATTTCTAGCGAACTGGCATTAATACTAATTGAGTTAAAAAAAAGTAAGTTTTATAACAAAACTGTTTTTAGTTTTTTTTTCGCTATAATTAAAAATGTATATCATATTATAAATATTTTTTTCAATCCAGTACCGAAAATGCGCCAATCGTTCCCGAACAAACCCGAGCGCATCGTCACAATTTTAGTTTCTACTAATTGTAGCACAGTTGATACAGTGTTTTGACTTTTAATCGATGAAAATTCTTTAACATTATGACGTCACAAACCTGGCCACCAATCGTAGAGCGTTCGTAGTCATGTGATTCTTTTTAAAACTTTATCAATTTTCAATGGTTTATGATTAATGAAAAAAGAGTTTTTCCGATTGACTATTAATAAAGCTTTAAAATACATAAACAAATGGTTTTTTTAAACCCAATTCGACGTAATTTTGTGTCAAGTGTGTGTTAAGTGACAATATGGCCCAAGATGGTGACATGCTAAGCCTAGTGAAAGACCGGCTCTCCAGTGCTCATTGGTGCTTGGCGACAGATTTTCAAATTGACGGTGGCAGCTAGTCCGGCAGGCATTATGAAAAGCCCTAACAAAATGCTATGATTACATCACAACGTGATGTTTTCATTCACCGAAAGCTCAGGCTCATTGTAGCGATTCGAATTCACGTCCATCGACACGATGTCCGTACACGCTACCACTGAGTCATCTCACACCATTTGCTTCTTCTTAAATGATTCACGTGAGCATCAGTATATATAATACTGTAATTTTGATAATCTGATATATATCTTTATTAATATTAATGCTCAAGAGATTGTATTTTGTTTGTTTGTTTGGACGCACTGTTTGGAACTATCAGATTAGAAAAATTATTTTAGTATTTTATAGTCTAATTATTGAGGAAAGTTACTATAGACTATAAGGACTAGAGCCAGTAACCCTGAACTTCAAGCAATCCGTAGCTTACACGTTAGAGGCGGCTCTGCACGAGTTAATCGAATAAATTTAACACGGGTTAAATCGTGCGGTACAGTTAGCAAATCTTTGAAGAAAGTCAAGGCTTTTGAAACTTCTAAATAAATTTGGTTCTACTACCGACCTGCCCTTCGCATCCTCCAGAGATAAGTGTCCTTCCGTCGCGGGTCATGTCCAACGCGGATGTGCCCTTATTGTGTGTGTTGTATATGCAGTATATGAGCCGGCCAGTCAGAGGTGTGAACGCTCTGATGTTACCGTCGTTCCAGCCTTGAAGAAAATCGTTATAACAGAACAATCTCTCGATATGGTGACGACTTTCGCGATTACAGATCTGCCAGAGTAGATGGCCAGTATAGTATAGGGGTCTATTATTGATAATGTCATTCATCAATGGGCATTCATTAGTCGATCATAGGTACTGGTTCATCTTTGACCTTAGTTTCTATTATTTTAACATTTGGTGCTATAGAATATGATGAAATAGATGTATATGATATTATGTGCGTATTTTCTGCCCTACACAGTCTTGATGTACAAGTTTCTCGGCAAAAGAGTTAAGGTGAACATTTATACAACGCTCTTTGAAGCGTTTTACTACGTGTACGATTGTAAAGTTTAGACACACTTTAAAGCTCCTCTTTATCAAGTAGAGAGTGCTTTGGAAAAATCTAAAACAATTTAAAATAAAGAATGCTAGGATATAGGATTTCGTAGTTGAGCTTAATAATATCATTGAAAGAACTGCGCCAGTTTCATCTCGAAGGATGGGCGAAGATAGCTTCGATAAGGTTTATTTGGTACGACTGATCGGTCAAAGGCACATTCTTCGCCGCTGAGGCAACTACCCCTTGCTTATCTCTATTTATTATTCCTCAAATGTGTTTTTTTTGGCCCGGGTGAAGCTGTAAAAGCCGTTCGAGACTTCAGGACTTTATGGCTAACAGTATAGTCAGTTCGAAAAAGAAAAAAAGTTGATTTGTGGCAACCCCTTATCTCCTTCAATCTTTATCAAAATTAATGAATCAAACGTAACTTTAGAATTTATGTTAAATAAATAAGTTGAAGTTTTTTTTCGTTACCAACGGCATCAAAATATATTCCACTAACATGTATCTAGTTAGATACCGGGGGCACTGCCGAGGGTTTTAAAAAGAGACACTAGCGAGTACTCGGAAAGTTTAATAGAGAAGATTAATTAAAAGTACAGGTCTTATAACTAATTTCTTATTAATGCTATCCATGGTTGCTGTCCACCAGATGGCTGTCGCTAGCTTCTAATCATAATATAAACATGCGATGTCATCGCCTCCCGGCCTTTATAACTATCGATTAAATTCTATACTATGTAAAATATTCGACGGAGCAGCTTGTTGATTTCTTTAAATAACTGTAGAAAATCAGATAACATCTAATTTGTGGATAGACAACGAAGAAGCCGCCTTTGAAAATAATAAATAAACAAACCCGATACGATCGACTTGCCGTCACTAGAGAACAGCACAGCGGAGCAGGTGAAGTTGGGCACCGCGATGCGGAGCAGCTCCTGGCACGTCTCGAGGCACCAGACGCGCACGTCCCCGGCGCCCGCTGTCGCGAACACGCCTGACATTCCTCTGACCACCAATTAAGGGTATATTACATAGCTTTAGTTCAATAAGACAAGACAGAAAACGGAATACAGTAGAAATCACTCTTATAGCTTTTTAGAACTTATTATCTCTTATAGTTTCAGAGTTCCCCTCACTGACCGTTGTAAATGTTACACGTGTATACTAAATCTATGGTTTATTATGTTCAGTTTAAGATATTCAAATGTTGTAATAAAACACCTACCTGCCATAAAAACATAATCTGGATTGGATTGTGCCTTACACAATTAATACATGATAAGCTGTCAATACTAGATATGAAAAAATGAAATATTATACTATAATAAATAAATACTATCATAACGCTATATCACTACTGCGCTGATAAAAAGATCAGAACACCACGAACCTTTATCGTATCTATTTAGCTCCCTCAACATTTAAAAATCCCTTAACCGTTCAGTAATTTTTCTATACTTTCTGCGTAAGTAAGTCTACTTTGCTCCCAACTTCTATTACCACACACGTATTTTTTTGTAAGTCTTTCATCAGCCATACGTTCTGTGTCTCCAAATCTATGGGACATAAGCACCATTGGACTAATTTAATTGAATTGTTAGTAAGTACCTAGGAAAAGCGACATCGTTAATCGCACACCGATGACAGGTGACTACGAGGATCGGTGCGAAGCTGTCTATGTTGATAGCGTATATCTCACTGGAGCGCGTTCCTGCCAGTAGCAGTCTTTTATCACCTCGCATCGTCGGCGACTCCATCAGTTCCAGAGAAGTGATGCTGCCTTCTAATTTCGTTGATTTTAGCTGTGAATGAATTTGAACTTGTTGCAGAAAATAAATCAACTGCTAATCAGATCCAGCCGAAAGTAGGAAATAAATTGTTCAATCAATTATTTATCTTAAAACTGAAAATTTTGTCCATTTTAAATATCTAATTTTAAATACAACATAAGTGTTATTCACCTGCTGGCCTGCCAGCTAATATGAATTCAAAATGATGGCCCACCTTTAAATTTAATTGGGCAGCCTTGTTCTAAAGCTAGACCAATTCAGCATTTCGCATAACTTCCCCCATTGTTATTACACTGTGATACTAGCAACCATGTAAGCATTATAATTGTGATCAACCTTCAAATTTAATACAACTTACGATTCGATTTATCACTTTCTTTTTCTTCCAGAGTAATTCCGCTCATAATATTGTAAAACAAAAACATTTGATACGTTATGAAATCAACGTCCTATTTTTTCTTATTGTAAGTTAAATCTAAACAAAGGAAAACCTTTGAAATAATAATTACAGCTTTGAAATGAGGCTTATTAGGGTCCAGTAATTTGCTTTTCGGAAATGCTCCCTTCCAATTGATTTCATCAAGAATGTCTATGGTGCCGTCACCAGCTCCCACTATTAAGCACCCGTCATCCATAATCAGTATCGATTCTATTCCTGAAATAGAAAACATTAATTTTAGAAATCAACGGATACCTTTGTATACAAAAAGATATATAATAATTAATACTTAATATATAATGTATAGCAAAACGAATTTTCGATAAGTTTTAGTTTGCAATAACGATAACACGATTCGTCATTTTTACTGCCAATTTTAATTTATCTTTTTCCTTTTGAAGCGCTTTCATAGAAAACGAACTATTCGATCGTATGAAGGAATGTTCAGAACTAGCACAGATCCTTAAATGATGTAATAAACAACAAATGTAAGGAACATTTGAAAGACATTGAGCGCAAAGTATTATATAGAAAACAATAGAACCTTGACTGTAGCATATAGAATCCGGTTTTTTCCCTTTCTTCCAAGGGCCACACTTGGCGAGACAGCCGAGCAGCGACGGCTTGCAGTGCGCCACCGACTGCATCGGGTCCGGCGGATAGTTTATTGAAAATTTTATCATGTCACCAGTACTGAAAAATTTATGAATAAATTTTTACGTTATCTTATTTCTTTTTCTTTCACAAAAAAGGATTTGTTCATCATTTGCAATGCTTTCCATCTTTGACCTCATCTTCAATTTCTATCAGTTCTAGTAGATGTAAAGAGAAGCATATATGAAACACTTAGTGGAAACTCACGAGGTACCGGCGTATCCGTAGCTATCATCCTTAGTGATAGCGATACACCTCACACTGCGGCGTAGTTTGCCTAAGGACACGTCGACTACGTCCAAATTTTTCGTCTCAGCACGGATGTTCCAGACGCGTAGATTTGCTGAAACACATATATTTTTTAGTAATATGGGCACATATTCTCTTCTACAGGAAGTAATTATTGTTTAGAGTTTAGAAATAGATCTACAACCAAGAATAGAGAGAATCTTCAAAATTTCTTTTCTGTACTTTATTAGCTATAAGACTTGATTGCTCTTCCATTGAGAGTTAAGATTTTATTAATCACGTGTAGATAAAGCAGCAGTTTTTTAGAATTCAAATTACTCTTGGTAAAACTCACAGTCCCCTCCAGTGACGAAAGAGTTGCATCTCATGTTCAAGGCGCTGAGTGTCATCGCGTCTCCTGTGGTGAGTTTCGTAGCAGCAGCGGTGCCTGTTGCAGCTGCCGCCACACAGTCCCATAGGACCACATAACCATCGTCTCGGCCACCGAGCGATATCATATAGCGCTCGTCCGATGTGAACGCTAGCGCTTCAACTCGTACCTGAGAAATAAAATCTTGAAGTTTAATCTCATCGTCGTCAAAAGCCCACTTTTTAAGCACAATTAAAGAAAGCGGTGACAGCCGAATAATGAAAAACTATTTATTAAAAGTCCCTGTTGTCAACCCGGACTACAAGGCTACTAGGGTGAAAGCCATTAGTTAGCTAAATGCAAACTGGACGATTCCGAAATCCGCTAGATTAAGAGTCCGCATGAAGCAACGCATTTTGTTGAATTCATACACATTTTAATTTTGAGAAATGTTTTATTATTACCCAGGGTTGTTATGGAACTCCATAGCCGTAACTATCGTATATCCGAAATGAATAAGTAACCGAAACTTTAAACGTAACCCATATAAATGTTCCCCAGAATTTCGAATAGAGATGGATTCCAATGAGAGATTTTCGAATACCAAAAATGGCTTACTAATCTAAATTAACTGAATATTGTTTATCTCTAGATGTTTAATATGTTTCGAATAATGCCAACTATTTTCCTTCTAAATATAATTATTTGTAAAATGTATTTAATACCGAAATTATTCGAAACTATCAGGTAACTGAAACTTAAACCGATAAATTATGCTTTATAGATATCTAAATCTGAAATCTCATATTTGTAATACAACCATTTGAGAACTAGACATTTTTTAGTGTTAGATATCGCCAGTATCTATGTTTGGACTGACACGGAGTTTACTTAACATGCGAAGAGACCTTTGCCACCAATGAGATATATTACAGAGGCTTGTATTATTGTTGTTTGCAATATATGTCCTAAGTTAGGTCATTGTTGGAATTTACTTGACTTTTACCTTGTGCAATTCATGGCTTCCTATCTGAGTTTTCTTCTTAAAGTCCCAGACTTTGGCAGACGCTTTGAATCCTATGTGATTAATCTGTCCAGAACCAACATAAGTGCCCTTCGAGGACAACGCGACAGTGGACACGCTGTTAGTGTGACCACTTAGAAAATACATCTTCTTCGTCTTCCACTCCTGAATGCATACTTTATTGCCCATAGGGTATACAACATGTTCGCAGTCCGGATGGACTTTGAGCCCTCTGATTGCGGAACCTGGTGACAACGTAAGCTTTGAGGGATCAATGATTTTGATAGTGTGCTCATATATCGTAGGTTTTCTTTTTAAACTCAGGTGGTAAACTAACATACTGTCCGGCTAATGTTAAGCGATGACTGTAGCCTATGGATGCTGCTTGTAAGACCAGAAGTATCGCTAGCGCGTTACCGTCCTTAAATCCCCTTTCACTAAGGAGCTCTGGAAACCCTACTCACCGCAGGTACATAACACTAGGTTATTTGGCTGCGATCTTCTGTAGGGGCCGTAGAGTGGAGAAATTCCACCAATTGGTCTGACCCAAAATAAACTTCCAAAGAGATTTAGTAGAAGGCACTGATCAAAGTTCTGCATAGTTAATAACGTGGGCGTAGCCAGGATTTTGGCTAAAGCGATAAAAAACTAATTTTAGATTTTTTTTTAAATACTAAATAGTTAATTATACAATAGTCGCCGTCATGCCGGCCTGGTGAAATGCCTCTTCACGCCTCGTTTGAAGGACTCAATATCATAGAAAGATGCGAAAAGTTGTCTGCAAGAACGTTGCACATCAGGACGATTGCTTAGCGCTTATCAACATATTCCTTGCAGCTGCCCCCTGCCCGTACCTAGCACATTTATGTTTATTGCCATTATTATTATTATTATTTTACATTATTATTTTAGATCATATTAGTGAATAAAGACCAAAGGGTTTGAAGATATTGTTACGTCCGTGGGTAATAAGATGCCGTAGTGACACTCAAAAGTAATTTATTCGTACTCAGAGAATACAAAAGAAAAAAAAACAAACGCATAAATCGTCCACCGAATGTTCTCACAGAATAACCCTGTAGGGACTTGCAGAATAAGACTGTTTGTTTCTCTCTTATTTCGCTTCTTGTTGTCACTTCGCTTTCGAATGTATAACTGCCGCGTCTCGCAACTCATGTGTGTGTCGTTGAACTTATGACTATACGACACACGACTGCACTATGATAAATACACGATCTTTCCGGACGCTCCTTGAAATATCGAGAAAGGCGATTTTTTCTATTTTCTTTTTGTTCAAACCGTAACAATATCATAAATCGCCATCTGTAGACAGTAGTCGAACGCCGAGTCCATAACTTACAATAGTAGTTCATACGTAGCTTATATTTAGTTTGTAAGCTAAGATTAAGAACTTCAACTGTATCAATTTATTTACTACAATATTTACACATAAAACTCTTATACGTATTCACGATTCTTTAATTCATTATTTTGTCGAAATAGAGAAGCAAAGTTAATAACCGGTGCCGAGGTGCCTTCTGTTACGTATTTCAAGTCACCTAAGATTACAACAAATTATTATTACCATCGAATCCAATAATAGCGTAAGTTTCTAAATTTTTCACGTCCATATCGGCTTCAATTCACTTGAAATAGAAAAATAAATACTATCAAAATAATCTGATTGTTTGTTTGTTTTGAATGTTGCGCTTAGCAACTGAAAACAAACCTAGTTGTCATGGTTACTGAATTTAATAAAAAATACTTCAATAGATGTCGTTAAATGCGGCGCGGGAGTTTTTGGAGGTAACTCTTTGGTATCTGTGGTTTACAGACGAGTGTTGACACAGAGTATGATATATAATACATCTGTATGGACGATTTTGCTTTACATTTAATATGCGTCTATGGATTTTACTTCTAAATTTAGTTCACCCATTTTAGGTGTCGCATTCAAAGTCCATACAGATTTTTTATATGTTCCTTTGATTATATACATAGGCAAAGCAAAAAATGCAAGGCAAAGAAACTCCGAACATAAACCTATACAAATAAATAAAACAGGTGTCTGTTTGTAAAGTCAAAATAACACCTTTTTAGTATTATTTTTTTATAAATGCATATATAAGTAAATACAATACATACGAGTATAACAAGAAAAAATATCTTTGTATGTGTTTTTTCCGGCTAATCTCCGAAACGGTTAGACCGATTTTGACAAGACTTTCACTGGCAGAAAGCTGATGTTATAAGGAGTGAGTTAAGTTAAAATGCACTTATCTTTAAGCCAATTACATATGCTACGGTCTACCAGAGACCTCTCAGGCACACCACAGGTGAACCTCTCCGGTAGACCCAAGTAAGTGACGATGTGACCAAGTTGGTAACACTTTAAGCTTAATGGGAGTACTGGAACTCAAGTGCAGCTGCCGGAACATATCTATAGGTACTTGCCGACAGATTGTCAACTTGAGGGTGGTAGCTAGCCAGACGGACTTTAGAAAAACCACCATGCTATGATTCCCTCACGATGTTTTTCTTCACCCAAAGCTCAGACTCATTGCAGGGATTTGAACTCACGTCAATCGACACGATGTCCTTAAATGCTATCACTGTGTCATCATTGCTTCAATTCATACCCTATAGTGGTTAAATAGGGGATGAAAGTTTGCATGGAAATCCGTCATTTTTGAAGATAGATCTATGTAAATTAGTATTTAGTAATTCATTTAGAAAGTAAAAAGATGTTTCATAGTTTTTTTCAAATTGAAGAAGTACCTAAGGGTATAAAAGTTGCGGAGAAAGTTAGTATAATAAAAATAACGACATCTATTAGTCAAAGGCAGTACCAATAACGTTAACGTCTTACGTTTTTGACCAAAGTCGATGAACGAATATGCTTGGGTTACATAATTCAATTATGACGCGAGCGAAGCTTATATAGCTTATAGTATATTAATATAGTTAAAGTTCATTTTCTCTTTACAGGATGTACTCATCCTCCAAGGCAACACCCGAATCTACCCCTGTAGAATGAAGTAAATAATACATGTCTAATCTAATACTATTAAATGAGAGAGTATTTTTTAAATTGTACAACTTTTTCATTAATTGTTTTTGTATATTTATACATTTTTTAAATATATTTTACACTAATTTACTACAAATAAAGTTTGTTGCATAAAATATGACGTGTTTTTATTTCATATTATTTATTAAGGACAAATATTTTTAAAATCTATATATATGAAAGCGAAATACCACTATCAGTAGATGTCCTTAACTACAGATCCGCCACCTAACCATGTAACTTTAAACCACCTAGCAACCGTTTAAATAATCACATAGACACGATTCTCTGACATACTTAATTCCTACTGATATTATAAATGCGAAAGTGACTCCGTCTTTCTGTATGTTACGCTTTCAGACCTAAGCCACTGAACCGATTTTGATGAAATTTGGTACAGATATAGACTAGACCTTGGGAAAGGACATAGGCTACCTTTTATCCTAAAAAAGGGGCTGACATAGGTGATAAAAGTTTCTATTTGTCATTATCGAAGATAAAACCATGAAACTTTGTATTTAGGCACTTGATAAGTTGACAGTTTGTATGTGTATTATTTACATAACAAGTATCCTAAAAAATAAAATAGTGCCCAAAGTAATCCTCACGGACGAAGTCGCGGGCAAAAGCTAGTGATATATTAAGATATACAAGGGTCATTAATTAATTACGTAAGGATGATTTTGGCGATTTGTGATCCCCCTGTCCCCATATAAGGGATGTCCGTACGGATTCATTAGCCACTACAGATTTTAAACGGAAACTCGCACCCTTATTTAGTAGTAAAATAGTTGATTTTGCTGAATCTTCATATCGAATCCATAACGAATAATGAAAATATTTTTTTTTTTCAGTTGTACATAAGTATATGTTTAGTAAAAATTCCTACTAAATGTTAGTGTATCTGGCTATTGTTTCCGTTATGATCTCAAGTAGGTACAGTCAATTATTTATATGCAACATTTGGATTGAGGAGCCAAATGAAATACGTTTAATTACAAAATTTACTCAGTATTAATACTTTATTCCTATGTTACAAATTCGAATACAACTACTACTAAATAATCTTAAGTCGAGTATATTAATTGAACTACAACTTTCATTGAAATTCACGCTCTTATACACAGATTGAGGAGCCATAGTAAAAGTATTGTATTTTCTTGAATTTCAGCAGTACTGGACTGAGATTTTTAGTTGGTAAGTACCATATACAATTACTACTAAATGATACAAAATTTTCAAAAATATTTATTGGTTACGTTCTGAGTTACAGGTGGCTCCTCAGTTCAGATGTTTAGATTCAGGAGCCACTTTTAATATAACTTTTGATATGTGTATACTACAAATTCCAGAATTGGTCTACAAAATCAACTATTTTGCTACTAAATAAGAGTGCGAGTTTCCTTTTAAAATCTGGAGTGGCTCCTCAATCTATACGGACATTGTACCTAAGTGTACGTAAGGTTTTTCAAACCGCCCCTCCCTCTTCATACTTAAGATTCTATCTCGTTTTTCAGAATAAGAAAATATTAAATAATCAGTTACACTAAAGCTCACAGTTTGACGTAAATGAAACACTTTTATTTTTTAACATATAATTTAGGTACACTCTTTTTTGCAATCAGATATAGATTACCATAATATTATTATTAGCTATCTAGTCTTAGAATATAATTACTGTCATTAAAAGTAAGCTTTTTAAATTTGTAAATCGAAGTGATCATTATAGAATGAAGAAAATCATTCGGCATTCGAAATGGAACTAGATTTCTAATATTAAATTTCGACTTACAAAATATTACGAAAGAATGGGATTTATACTCCTGCCCCCAAGATAAGGGCATGTAGAGATTTTTTAACCGCCCCGTCCCCTATGTAATCAGGGGTAATTATATTTATTTTTTACGGATATGTACCAATGTAAATAAATGATTAAACATATAATAATATTTAATGCATATTCCCTATTGATATAATATGAATTGTCAATAACATGCGTAAAATAAAATAACAGGATGACAAAATTACTGCGTAATAAACGCATGCGGAGCCACGGGCACACCGCTAGTATATTAAAAAACAAGTACATAAATAAAATGATTCGATCGAAGTTTGCTGTTGTGCGCGCATTACGTAACAACTATTACATAAATTTTGACCTTTTTTTGTCCTACTTCTTTAGATATTTCGGTCGTCATAAAAAGATGTATAAAAAGTTAAGTTTTAAAAATTAAGATTTTTATAAGCACATTCACGTTCTTGTAGTTCACGCGAGCGGAGCCGCGGGCACAGCCAGTAGTCAATAGTTTACGAGAAGAAAATATATTTCGCAGGACTCTCTTTTTTCAAGCACAAACATTCAGAAAACATTTTTAATTATTTGAGACAACGTTCAACAATGGCATATAAAATAATGTGTGACTCTGAGAAGGGTGGTTTTTGATATAGATCTAGAATGGACCATGGAGTCAAACACAACAAAACAGAACTACACGCGTTGGGCTTCGGAATCACAGTTTTACGGCAACCTCCATCTTGCCACGAACTAAAAAGTTTTCTGTCTAATCTTTATCGTACCGTGAAACTATGGAACCAACTCCCGGCGAATGTGTTCCCTCCTTCTTATGACATCGGGTCCTTCAAGCGTAACGTGAAGAGATATTTATGCAGGTCGGCATGACAACGGCGACCACCGATGGATTTCGATCTCTCGGTGGTCGCCGTTGTATTTGGATTGTACTGTGCTTACCATCAGGGACCATACCGTCAATGTGCATAGCTATTTATAAAAAAAAATATAGAAGTGTAAAAACAAGCGTCATAATATTGAATCGTTACCTAATGTTTTCATTGCGAAAACCTCGTTGTTCTTCGAAGTCGTGGATCTCTTGGTATATCTACAGTAACTGAACTGCTGAATAACCATTATTAATTATCTCATAAAACTTAGGTCTTATGCGGGAGATGAGTGGATTCGAATTAATCAAATGACTTTTGGTAAAATGGTCGAAATTCTTTGCCATTGTAATACATCCGGTGCTCTCATTTAGTCATGTAAAAGTAACTCAATAATTCTTGGTGTTATTATCCAAATTACTACTTGAGCACCTTTTTTGTTACAGGGAGTTATTCTGAAAAAGTGCTCTTCTATGTTTCGATGGAGGTCCCTTTCTATAGATGATGTAATGTAATTGGAAGCTCAGTCTCTGTGATAGCTGAGTTTTCGGGTATGCTGGTAAAAGTCCCTGTTTTGCATTTGTGATAGCTAGAATTGATAGTTATAAGAGCTGGATACACTTCAAGTCCAGTGGTCGGTCTATATTAAAGCATTTTAATAAATGTTATATTAAGTACTCACTTATAAAGAATAATTATTTATTTTAAAAATATTTTAAAAAATCCAAAATTTAGGGTCTTACATTATTCATAAGTCGTATCAACAATCCATCTGTTTCAGGAGTAAAAACGATAAGACTTGCAGAGTATAGGAAGGAATACCATAGCCACCCAAGTGCCTAGAAGCTGTTATAATAAGCATTATAAAACTAATTTTTCACTACATCTACATGCACAGTACAATATTAACAAAATAAGCTTCAAGTTCATATTTTAATCAGCTTTTACTAAAGGAAATAATTTATATATCAACCCAATAACTGAATTAATCTAAAAAATATACATATAACTGTTATTGGAATAGTTCTCAACATTTTATATCTAAAAATACTATACAATGTGTTAATAATTACATTATGTGTACTTTTCAATGTTTCTGTTAATATATATCACATGTAACTGTTTGTATTTTTCAATTAAAAAATGATGGTTAATTTATTGTTATTTTGCCTTTTTAAATTTTAAAACAAAGTAATAAATATGCCTATTATTAACATTAAAATATTAAGAAGAAAACTATTTATTACTACTCTGTCAAAAAAGTACCGGGAAAAGAAAAATAATACAAAAAATGTTAGTTATTCATCCAAATTTATTTTATCGCCTTCAAAGTATGCTCCTTCAGAAACGATACACTTATGCCAACAAATAATCCGATCATCAGATCCTTTCTTAAACGCTTTTTCCGGAACTGAGTTTAGTTCTCATCACAACTTCTCCTTTATATCTTCTACTGAATGAAAACAGGTGCCAAAAAGTGGTAATTTGAGTTTAGAAAAAGAGAGAAGTCGACTGGAACCATATCTGGTGAATAATGTGGTTGCTCAATGGTATTTGTTGTGTTTCTGGTTAAAAATTCGTTCACAATGATGGTTTTGTGAGAAGGCACATTACTGTGGTGCAAAATCCAGGAATTTTATTTCCAGAAATTTAGCCTTTTTCATCGAATTTGCTACGTCGCGACTAGCTGAGCAGCAACATGTTTCATACCTAAGTTATTGTTTTTTTTTTATTGTTATAGGTTTGGCTTAGTGGCCACAATCTCACCTGATGTTAAGTGACGATGTGGCCTAAGATGGTAACACGCTAAACCTAGTGGAAGACTGGCTCTCAAGTGCAGCTGCCGGAACACACCTATTGGCGATGGCGGCAGATTTTCAACTTGAGGGCGGTAGCTAGCCAGGCGAGCATTAGAAAATGCCCTACCACCATGCTATGGTTTCCTCACGATGTTTTCCTTCACCGAAAGCTCAGGCTCATTGTAGGGATTCGAACTCTCGTCAATTCGACGCGAAGTCGTACACGCTACCAATGCGCCATCATCGCATGCTAGATCGCAAAAGCTATTTCTCTCAAACTTGAATGAGGATTTTCAGTCACTATTTCCTTCTCTTTTGTGATGTTATAAATCTCATAAACAAATCATCCATTCCCGATACTTTTTTGACTGTATGTATATAAACTTTTCTGCAATAGTGTGTTTGTAATCTTGTAACAATTTGAAGCAATATAGTATAGCAGTTCACATTTCAGGTACACCCAAGTACTGCATATTAAATGTACTTTGAACAGACCATAAATTTTTTTTTTTATAATATGTATAGTATGCATATGTTTTAACAACCTATGTAATTATATACAGCTATCACTTTCTGATTAAGCACCTTTTCTGACATGCTTTAGCTTTTTCATCCACAAGAGACTTGGCCAGTTCTGCGTTACGATGGATTTCATTGATCATATATTGCTTGATGATTGACAGGTACTCAGAAAACTGAAACAATTATTTGCTAAAATTAATTAAATTTGTATTATGACAACTGTTATCCCACTGTTGGACCAAGGTCTCTTTCTGAAGTAGGTAGAAGGTTATTATTACATTAGATAAAAACATAATGTTAGCATTTTTAAATGTTAGATGTTAAATTTTAGATTTGGATTCTCTAACTAGAAAACACCTTTCTGGTTTCCCTAGGCAATGTTTACCTTTATTGTCAGCAAATATGAAAGTACTAGAGAAGTGAGAAACTGACGCATGTAAGCACTGAGCTTATAATTTTATTGTTTCTAGCTAAAACATATAGTACAAATAACTAGATGTAGCTAACATGCAGAGGATTTTCATGTTTATTGTTTAAAAGAAAGCAGTAACAAGTAGGTAGTTTTGATGTTAACTGGTAATCACTCCAATCTATAACCAAGCACAAACAAAACTATAAGTCACTCTATTATTAAATAATTAATTTTACTACCGAAAGTAGAAAGTCTAGTAAGCAAAGTAGAAAATCTTTGCTTTGCGACATAAATAGGTTTGGTGGTGAAATATCATCCAGTCAAACCTGACACAGATCCTACGACTTTTGAAAAATTGTTGCTTGAACCTGAATCATACTGGGCAATAAATCAAACAGTCTAAATTACTTACTAATAAATCGTCTTCTTTTTTTCCTAGTTGTACGAATGCACATTTGGCAGCATGACTTTTGTGTTCCTCCCAAGGGTCGTCGTGAGACTCCCAACCATCTAATTCTTTACCGCAAAGAAAACATTTAGCTGCATCGACGTCGTCTTCTCCGGTGGCCACTGAATAAAAACCTGCTTCCGCCATATTACGAATATTACATTTACTTTTATCATTGAATGGCCAATTTTTAAACGATTTTACTCTTTCTTCAACTAAAAATAACGGTTGTATTTCCATGTTATGGATAAATTAGAAAAATAATCCAAAACAAATTTACAGAACGGTTAGTTTTAAATTTCTTGTCGCACTGTCGTTTATACTGGTTTGTACCAGTGTTACCACCTGGCAAAAAAAATCGCTAGATCAGGTACAAAAAGCCACCAGATTTGCCTAAAATCGCCAACCCCGGGTGAAGCTGTAAAAGCCGTTTGAGGCTTCAGGGCAATTATGGCTAAAAGAATAGTCAGTTAAAAAAAATATTCCTAAAATCGTCTTATAACCATATCAACAAATAAACATTTAGATTGGTCTCCAGAAGAGATTGAATGTGAACAGAATTTTGTTGATACTACTTCTCGTCTACCCAATGGCAGATTTTGTATAACCATTCCGTTAAAGGCACCACCGAGTGTCTTAGGTGAATCATTTAAGTTAGCTAAATTGCGCTTTTTACAATTAGAGAAAAAATTTCGATCTAATTCAGAATTTAAAAAACAATATAAAAATTTTATACATGAATATGAAGATTTGGGGCATATGAGAGAATCTAAAAATTATAATAGTGATCAAATCAAATATTTTGCTCCTCATCATGGCATTGAAAGACAGACAAGCCTTAGTACCAAGTTGAGAGTGGTTTTTGACTGCTCCGCTAAAACATCGACTGGTTATTCATTTAACGAGTTGCAAAAGGTTGGTCCGACAATACAAAATGACCTATTTTCAATTTTATTACGTTTTCGCCAGCACAATATTGTATTAACTGCAGACATCGATAAAATGTATCGGCAAATTGAAGTCAATCAGTCACAGCGTTGTCTGCAGCAAATACTTTGGCGCGATAATCCGAATCAGCCCTTGAAAACTTATGAGCTCAACACCGTCACTTACGGCACTGCTTCTGCTCCGTTTCTGGCAATACGGTGTTTAAAGCAATTAGCTGATGAGTGTTTTGACCCGATAATTCAAGAAATAATAAAGAACGACTTCTATGTCGATGATCTCATCACCGGTGCTAGTAATGTCGATCAGTTATTACACATCTATTCATCAGTAACTAAACAGCTTTAACAGGGTTGTTTTCCATTACAAAAATGGTGCTCAAACAATCCTGATGTTCTTACAAAAATAAAAAAATATGATAGTACCACAATTAGTCGCATTGATTTATGTCCAAATAATACATCAAAAATATTGGGTATTATTTGGGATTATAAAACAGATTCTATTGGATTTGAAATAAATATTAAACCACATAAAAAAATTACTAAAAGAAATATCTTGTCTACAGTATCACAATTATTCGACCCATTGGGTTTAGTCGCACCTTCTATTTTACATGCTAAAATCACAATACAAAGGCTGTGGCTGTGTAAGCTTTCATGGGACGATGAAGTACCGGAAGCTACACAAAAATCATGGTTGCAATTTTTAAGTTCCTTACAACAGTTAAATAATCTTATAATCCCTAGGCATGCTATGGCAAATATATATACGCAGTTACAATTGCATATATTCACAGATGCTTCAGAAGAAGATTACGGAGCCTGTGCTTATTTACGAACTATGGCAGATAATGATAAAGTGGTTATTCAGTTACTTTGCTCAAAAAATAAGGTAGCACCACTTAAACCATATACAATTCCACGTTTGGAGCTTTGTGGAGCTTTATTAGGAGCAAGGCTTAGCGATAAAATTATCTCTTCTCTGCGTTTAAAAATACACGAGTGTTTTTATTGGACTGATTCCACCATAGTCTTGGGATGGCTCAATACACCTACTGCAGACATTCGTAAGGAATCGAGTAGCCGAAATACAGTCCACTACTAATACAAATCGTTGGAGATATGTTCCTACAAACTTAAATCCGTCTGACCACCTGACGCGAAGTATGAATGTTAAAGATTTATTAAACTGTGAACTGTGGTGGAGTGGTCCAGAGTTCCTTAAATATAAAGAATACCTATGGCCCATTTTCGATTTAAAAAATAATTATCACTCTCTGCCAGAATTAAAACAAGAAATTATCGGTTTGGTTACGCAATCCACTGAGTCATGGTATCGGTTTTTTAAGTTTTCAAATTTTTATCGTATGCAGAGATCCATGGCGTATATCTTACGTTTCATAAATAACACGAAAAAACAAAATATTAATATGATTGGCCATATAACTGTTAGTGAGATACAATTAGCTACACATTATTTGGCTCGCTTATCGCAACAAGACACATTTCCTATAGAATATGAAAATTTAAAATTAAACAAAACCTTAATAGGTGGGAGTTCATTGCTCTCGCTTAACCCATTCTTTGATAAAAACTTACAATTAATAAGAGTTGGTGGTCGTCTCCATAATTTAAATCGTTGTAATTATAGTAAGAAACATCCAATTTTATTACATAAAAAACACATATTTACAAAACTTTTATTTTGCTATCATCATAAAATTTTGATACATGCAGGTCCACAGCAGTTATTATATGCGACTCGTGAAAGGTATTGGACTATAGGCGGAAGAGATTTGGCGAGGTTTGTCTCTCGAAACTGCAATACGTGTAACCGTTACCGCGGCAGGACAATTGCGCCACTAATGGGGAATTTGCCTGAAGAGAGACTAAGTCCTAACTTCACGTTTCAATATACAGCATTAGATTATGCGGGTCCTGTCATGATTAGTAACAAAGAAGGCCGTGGTTGTAGACTAATTAAATCGTACATTTGCGTCTTCGTGTGCTTTACGACCAAGGCCATTCATATTGAATTGGTAAGTGATATGTCAACTGCTAAGTTCCTATTAGCCCTGAAGCGGTTTATCGCTCGTAGAGGTAAACCTTCAAAAATATATAGTGATAATGGGTCTAATTTTGTTGGGGCTAACAATGAACTAAAAATGATGATAGCAGCTGATAGTGAAAACATTAGGGAAATACTTGCACAACAATCTATTAAATTTAGCTTTTCTCCTCCATACTCGCCTCATTTTGGCGGCTTACAAGAAGCAGGGGTGAAATCAGTAAAACACCATTTGAAAAGAATACTGGGTAGTTCGAATTTATCCTTTGAACAATTATCTACAACACTGACACAAATAAAAGCGATATTGAACTCCCGTCCTATCAGTCCATTATCTTCGGATCCACACGACCTGTTACCCCTTACCCCTAGTCATTTCCTTATTGGCAAACCTTTAACGTCTTTACCAGAGCCAGAATATGCTGATGTTTCAACAAATAGGCTTGATCGCTATCAACGCATCGAGCAACTTCGCCAGCAGTTCTGGTCCAGGTGGTATAAGGAATATATCACAGAGTTACAGATCCGAACAAAATGGAAAAAGTCACAAGGTTCTTTACGCGTGGGAGACCTCGTGCTTATCAAAGACGACCAACTGCCTCCCATGAGATGGATTTTGGGACGAGTTACGAAGATATACCCTGGAGCCGATGGAATTGCTAGAGTGGCTGACGTCAAGACTACATCGGGCATACTCAGAAGATCGTTCTCCAGAATATGTCCTCTACCGGCACCAAACGGGGACCAGGATTGAAGCAACAGTGCTTCAATGAAGGGCGGCATGTCGAGGCGATCCATTGCATGTGTGTCGCCGCCACGACGCGGCCCCACCACCCGGAACCGGCGAAGCGAGTTCGGCGGCTCCGCGCACCGATTCATTAGCTACTCGCTCGCCAACGGGCACATTAAGATATTTTGTAACTATATAACTGTACCTAATCAGTAAAGTATTCAAAATTACAATAAATCATCATTTAATTATAACCTTCGTCGGCACCAACATTGCTAGCGACTCCTTGAGGGCGGCATCGGCGCCATCATGGACATCACAAATATTTCTCAATTTGATAGCAGGATAACATGTCAAATGTTACACATCATAAGTGACTACTGTAAGGCTCGTTTTATACGTTTTATTTCTATTTCGTTTAAACTTCGCTTGCACCTTCAAGGGGTAAGCTCAGTCTCAGAGGGGAAGCTGTTACAATCCTACTCAATTCCCAGCATTCGCTGTTAGCAATACTACATTCTCACATTTTTATAAATGCTAAATTGCACTTTTCTCATTCCCTTTATTTTTTTTCCTTTGAGTTACTTAGTTTCCAGTAATCGCGAAGTGCAGATGAATTTCCTGAAACAAAACCTAGAAGTCGCACAATAAATCAAGAGAATTAAATTTGTGCAAGACTTTGTGTCTTGTTTTTTTTTTTAAAGACCTACCGATGTGGTCGCAAAACAGTTCGCGACAGAACGAACCAAATAATCCCATTACCACAAAAACCAAAATGACTTTATGAGCTCTGTATTAAAGTATAATATACATTATAACTGGTGAACAAGTGATTATTTATCGTTCTTTGTGTTAAAGTTATGTTATTTTTACGTTATTGTTAGAATCCTTTATCCTAGTAAAATTTATGGTCACAATTAATTGTCACACACAACCTCGTCCGATGGAACCCCTTCAAACTTGCGATCTATATAGAACTAACCACTCAGAACTAAAAGCAATAAAATCGCACATAATATTTTTTTTTAATTAATGAGAAAATAAAACCGTGTTTTAAGTAATCGGTTCACATAACTACTTTTTGCTCTCTCCGCGCGTACCCCGCGGCGAAGTGGCGCACTATTTTTATTTGTAATAGCTGGTCTAGTACGTAGTATAATACATAACACCTCTATAGTTAGCTTCAAGTATTCTATACACTGCCTCTAACATTTATGAAATTTAATATTTTGTTGCTATAAATACTCTGTACAGATAATACTTCCGTACGTATTTGTGTTCGGATTTTTACTGTTATGTTATTTTGTTTAAAATTTACACTCAAAATAATACAACTCACATTATGATAACGTAACAATATAATTTAACCACTGAAGTATAGGTTTAAAGGTCTATGGATTTAACCCATATCATTATTCATTTTAAAATATTATAAATATTTTTTAACTTTGCGCTAGGCACACTAAGCGGTAAAAGGAGAATTATGGTTATATATTCCATTCAAATACTTTCTAACCACTGACAGAAAAGCAATAATAACATGATGTGCCATTGTGGTAGCGAATGAAAGGGAGAAGGATAGCGAGCTTTGTTTTGTTTATAATGAATGAAATTATAGATGACGTGCTGAACTGATGTGCTTACTTCTTTCTAAATCAGCGGTTTTAAGACTTTTCTTCGCCATTAATATAATAAAACTAAACAGAGAAATCAATTCTCAACAGAAATAATTGTAAGACTTCTTCATACAAAACAGTTGTTATGGAATACGACCTGTTTTAGGTTAGAAATTAACAGATTTAATGAATAAAGTCATTTATAAATAATAATTAAGTATTTTTATTTAAAAGTTTTGTATGGATTTCATAAGGAGTTTTAAACCTATTTTATGTACGGACTTTACACGGATTTTTTTTTTGGATGTACGTTTTTTAGCCTCTGCTTTATGGCAACACTGGCTATTTCTTAGTGTTTGCAGCATAGGTTTGCAGCTAAGAGTATTATTATTCTGTGGTTTGCAGTTTTGCACTTTTGCAGTAGAATCCACAGACTATCTGATGTACAGGTAGTAGTTATTCCACTACGTACTCTGTGAGTAGTAGAATCGTAGTTGAGTGTGCTCCGTACGGGGTTTGTAATCTACAATCAATTTTGCATTAAAGTATCAAGTCTACTAGAATATTTTTATAATTAAAATCATATAAGAGATTATGTACATTTAAAGTAATAAGGCTAGTTTGTAATTACAACTGACAATTATTTTAAAAGTGTCTTCATCGTGCAACCATAAATCGAATACAAGTGCCTGTAACATAAGCTAGCTTTTGTTTTCTATTAATTACCTGTTTACGTGTGTCGTTGTTTCGTGACTTTTAACGCTCGTCTTGCAATGGTCCGAGCCGTTTTCTAGCATTGACCAGTTGTATAAAGAAATTTGGTAAGTGCTGTTTATTTTATATGTCATGACTTTTTCAGGAGAATCTTGTCTTATCCTAATTTAATTAGTATATTTTATAAATTCGACGACCTATATTCCTATCACCTTGTGTCTTGTAATTAATTACTTTGTTTACTGAGAAACAACAGTTGCAGATGAAAAAACAAAATTACACTCCTGTCATATACTTATATGCAGAATTATACGGAATATGCGAAAGGAATATTTATAAAATAATATTGATACTATTAAGCTTAAATTGTTGTTGCCGAAACAATTCATCATCCTTTTTCATTTAAAATTAAGTAACTAACCAAGAAAAAAATAATTAAATTAAGTACTGAAATCTTCCTTGATTTGAATAGGTATTTTGAATTATTTGTAACAAAGACAATACCAATGTGTATTTAAATTAATTCTATGAAACACTAGATTGTTTTTAAAATAAATTTAGTTATAATATTTTCCAAAATATTTTTTATTCATTAATGTCATTATTATACATACATACATTTGTAATTTGAAACTCATGTTCTCTAAGACAATAAATGGGGAAGATCTAGCACAGCACAGGCCTGGGGGTTTTAATAAAATTTTCGTCAAACTGCTGAATTAACAGCTCTTTTATAATGTGACTTATTATAAAAGAAAGAATTATTAAATTTTCTATATTAAAAGTATATCCAGTTCTTTTAAAATTTCCACATATTTCAATGTAATGTTAATTTATAAGTTAATCAGCTCTGTTAAAAATTTTAAATATTTGAATGTTGATAATGTAATCTGTCATATATTTAAAATTAAATAATTTGGTATTTTAATATAGCACCAACTCTTGAAATCTTTGATTATATACAGGTCTAGATTCCTAGTCCGGCATTTCAAAGTAATACTTTTCACACTTTTAAAAGAAAGTTTTAGATAGAATGGACTAAGTTTATCAAAAAAAAAAAAAAACTGCACTTAAAAATGTACATTGCTTTCTGTGTTCAGCAGTGTACCTGTCATGTGGCAGCTTGTAACTCTTAGTGCATCATATTATCTCAAATAGTGCATGTGCATTTGGCAATCGTCTATATTTATTCAAGTATGCAAAATGTTAATGTTTTTATTTTTGCCTTATAATCATCTGCAGTCTGGAGTCTGTCATGACGCTGGTTATGTATTTGCGTCATCTCTGTTTACATGAGTGAAAATGTTTTTTTTTTAATACAATAGATAGATACATAGTTCCGTGGCAAAAGAAAGGTGTTTACCAAGAATCAGTCGGAGGAAATGTGGGAGGCGTTTAATCCATCCATACAATTTTTTTTCCCTAAATAATTGCATTAGAGCAAATTTTTATACTTACCATACAATCGAAATCTACCACTACTATGTTCATGTAAAATGTTCGTATTTGAATCATAATGACTATAAGAACTAGGAGCCTTTTAAAATTACTGCCCAGTGAAATCGCCATTATCCGACAGCAAATAAGCCAGTTTGAGAAATATAAATAATAAAATACTTATATGTATAATAAAGTCTGTGTTATCTTGATTATAAAATCTGTCTAGATTTAGCAAAGGAAACAAAGGATAACGGAACTATGATTTCATCTAATTCACATAGGTATAATAATTAGCCTGAGCTCCAGTTGTCTCTCTCACGGTCTTTCGGCGATTCGGAAACAGGATAATAGCAATTGATTTCTGTCCAAATGTATTCTTCAAATGTCTTGATGACTGTGTTTCCTCTTAACTTTAAATAAACATTGACATGTGTGCACATTGCGAAAGGTTCTCTTTGTAATTACAATTTGAACTTGAAGGCTTGGTGATCAAGCCAGTACCTCCAGAAAAAACTTTTTGCCAGCTATGGTACATTACAAATTTGTAGATGGCATTAATCATTCAAAATAATTTGGTTATTATCCAATGTAGAAAACATGAGAAGTGTCACCTTCGTTTTTGGCTCTTCTAAAGTAAACAAAATAGATGCCTTAGTTAAAATTGGAATATGGCCATGAACCATCGCATCATCTGCCTTTTTGGTAACATCATAACTTATCATTTGAGGGCGTCCATTATTTATGTGAGCTCATAATGAGGAGAGGTGGAGTTCGGCAAAATCTCACATTTGATTTTCGAAGTGTAACTTCTTAGACGGCAATTCGATAATTTTTTGCACCAGAATTGACAGTGAAATTTTAAGGACGCGTCATGTTTAGGCACATTTCGTTACATGAGAGAGAAGCAAGATTTTATGAATTTCCACTTCTATCTAGGGTTCTGCACGCGCCAATTTTTTGTTAACTTGGAGAATATACATTATTATATTATGTAACAAGATAACATTTTATATTAAACATTATATATGCCCGGGATTTCCGTCAAAATTTAAATCAGTATTATTATCGCTTAGTAGCATGTACGTTATTTAAAAACTATAGGTAAATCTCAGGTGCCAGAGGGCGGTTTGCTTCAAGTTAAAATAATGTTTATTTAAACATCGTTAAATTTAGATACCGTCGTCGTACTATAAAAAATCGGCAGTTTAAACTACGCCGAAATGGCGTACTCGTCAGTGTCATACCGGCAATACTGTCACGTTGACAAGCTTCATTTCAGATATTCATTACACACTACGATATTTACTTTTTAGGTACATGGAATTAGGTATTGTTTGTAGGTAGCCAATAATCAATAATTAATCAATGATTTTCATGAGCACTATTTTTTTAAATATAGTAGTATTCAGTAAAGTGAGAGCGCTGTGCCGGATGTAAGCACGGTACAATCCAAAAGGAACATCGATCACCGAGAGATCTACAATCAATCGCCGCCAGTCGTCACTGTCATGTCGGCCTGTAAACCTGTCGACACTTGAATATGTACTGGCCGATCCTAAAGCGCGACAAACCAAGAGAGTCACTGTGACGGATTTGGCCCGACATGGTGGTCGCGAAACAATGGAACACTATTGCCGTTTCCTACCAATCCGCAAATATACAGGATGTAAACATCGAGATAGGTCCATGAGAGGAACTCTGAAACTATAAGAGATAAAGAAATATGTTCTAAAGAACCATGACGATTATTTTAAAGATAAGAAAAACTACATTAATTAATTTTTCAAAAAAGTAATACACGAGTTGGGAATCAATCTTAACCATTTAATTTAAAAAAACGTATGTTTCATCGGTATCACGGTTTATAAAAATGTTTGTAGTATCGGCTCATTAATTACGTATTTTGCAAGAGCAAAGCGATAAATATTGGCTATATGACTGAAGCCGATATTTAGTAATTTCTTCTGTGATTTTATGCGAAATACTTTAATTAGCGGGCGTGATGTAACTTATCCTAAGACGTCTATTAACGAACTATTTAGGTTAGTATAGTACAAATTAAACAAGGAATGATTAACTCAAATTCGCAGGTGAAAGCAATATAATATACGTACTAAGTACTGTTTTATCTAACGCCCGCCATACACGCTACGGTCTACCTGTGAGCTTTACTTGTGCAGGTCGACTGCACGGTAGTAGCGTTATACATAGGCACGCACAGGTTCAATGTACCTTGTCAACAAAAAAATGATTTTTAATTTAGCACGGGTCAACTGCGCGGTTTTAAAAAATTTCACAGGCCTTTTCCACACACACTCCGGTCTTTCTGCGCAAGCAAACCTGCACAGATAGATTCATGCGGTAGACTATAGCGTGTGTGTCCGACTTTAAGCATTTATTGTTTACTTCGCTACCGAGAATGAAACACTTTATCATTTCATGTAAATCTTAATTCAATATTTGCGGTAGAGCGCACGTCTTGAAGATAATATTACACGGTTCAAAATCAGGTCAATCTCAGCGAGATAATTATTGTTCTTTAACAGTTTTATTAATTAATAGCTTTGGAGTCCCAGACTTCATTCTCATTACTTGCATACCCGTCACTAGCCGTAGCCGTCTATAGTAAAATGTTTTTACATCAAAACTCACGCGAAGAGCTATTTCGACAACGTCAAACCTGCCCATTCGTATTGCCCCGCTTTCGCCCCCAGAGCCCGGTGAAGCTGTCGAAGTCTCGAATGGCTCCAGGGTCCTTAAGGCAAATAGTAAAGTCTGTCAAAAGAGAAAAGAAAAGGAAAAGGTACTAATACAGATACCTTCGCGAGTGTGTGCATAATAACTTTACAAAGTAACACGCATAGAGTACCTACAAACAAAAAAACATTCATTTTTTAACCGAAGGAGGAGGTTTTCATTTCTTCTGTGTCTCTAAATTTTTTAATAGATTTTTAGCCATAACTTCTTTGTTTATGAACCGATTTAGATGATTCTTTTTTAGTTGGAAAGGGGATTATTATTCAAATGTTTTAAAAGCATAACAAATATCTTTTTTTTAATATTATCATTAAAATGCCTTATCTCATCCTTATCAGCGACAGCGTTACTAAATTGAAATGTAACAAAGTATATCACTGTTTATTGTGATGATTTAACTATTGTTATACTTTATTCTTAGTTCAGACATACCATAAATTTACAAAAAGAAAAAACAAATTGGTTATGTGTGAACTAAGTATATCTGTTTGCAAGAAGACCCTTTTCAGTATCCAGGTTAAAGGGTCGGCTTTTCCGGGATGATCTCGGATAGGCTTCGCGATCGATTTCGCTGCCGCCAACGCGCCGCACTGCGGCTCTTGGGCCGCTAACGATTCCAGTTTTATATATTCATTAACCATCCGGATACGCTCGGATGTGTACGGCAATAGTTCTTGAATTTTTTATACCACATTATGTATATGTGTTATAAAAGTTGTATTCAATCCTTAGACTTAGTAAGACCTATAAAAGTTTTTTTGGTAATAGTGTTAGCTTTTATTATACAACTAGTTGTGCCCGCAGTTTCACCCACGTACAATTTAAAATAAATCGCTGATTGATGATTTATAATACATCAATATAGACATATTTTTATCGGGCGACCAGGGTTATGCGTCAAAACTCACACGACTCGTTCGTACCACTTCTTCTATAGTCATCGGCCCGAGCCGAGTGTTGACTATTTAAATTTTACCTTATCTCATAAACTATTCGTCCAAATAAAATACTATAAAGGGCAAAGTTTATCTACATAAACTTGTCTTCATGATGAAGTATGAATGCTAATAATGCTCATAAATCACTTAAATTTTCAATAAAAAAATCACAATATACCTTATCGTGGCTTATGTATAAGGGATAGGCATACGGTATCGCGGACTTTTTTTAGATGTAACAAGGAGCAGTATTTACGTATCAATAACCATTACGCCAGAGCACGCAAATAAAGCAGTTTGGGTGCACGGTTTCGTCCGATTTACTTTATAAAAATCAATATTTAAGGCCAGCTGAGGGGTCTAGCCTAATTATAGATAACCTTTATTATTTCACGTGAATCTGGCAATAATATACAATAATTTTTTGAATCAGACTGGTAGTTCCAGAGATTAGCGTGTTTAAACAAACAAATAAACAAGAAGTCTTCCGTTTTATTATATTAGTATAGATTAGATCCCGAAGTACATTACTGATTTACCGGACAATAAGTTTAAGGACTTTGTTAAGCAAGTTATATCGTCAAAAGGTTAATATAGGATGGATCATTACGGGAATGATAGTGATGCCTGGAGTGACTCTCTCTCTGTACATCCACTAAATTAATAAATTAATGTGATTGTGTGAATGTGAAAAAGAAAAACCAGATCGAGTTTCTTGCCGGCTCTTCACAATGTCTGGGATGTTTCCTGAACCGTAGTGCTTTGACGTTCATAAGTGTATTCTTAGGGCTTAAATTGCATCAATTATTTTTAATGTGGTTTGATGAGACCCTGTTCACTATTAAATGCTTATTGAGTATAACAAGCAAAATAATGTCACGGGTCGAATGCCCTTATCTAACTGTCGAGACGGGCACCTTGACGTCACTCAGGAACAGTGCTTGTTGTAGTTGACTTAATAACTGCAGGTCTTCACTATCTAACAACTCGAACTAGAATGTTACTATTCCACGGCTGAAGCGAGAATCCCCTTGTCTTTTTTTTCGAACTGACTAAACTGTTAGCTTTAAGGGCCCTGAAGCCTCAGACAGCTTTTACAGCTTCACCCGGGCTTGGGGGTGAACATTTAAGGCACTCAACCTCGAAAGCAAGGCAACAAGCTCCAAGGGTACCAAAGTGGCCGAACCTCGGCTTGTACTGTTGCCGCAGTTGCAATTAAGTCGTGATCTGACTAATTCCCTATCCGTAATTCGAACTAAACTAACTATACACATATACATGTTTCTTTCTTCTGGGAGGAGGGAAGATACATGTATTTAGTAATCTGTCAATTTTTGTATAGCCAAAAAAAGGTCCCTTACAGAACTTATGTACCTGAGTGGTGTGCGTGTGTATACAAATGCAGTGTAGTGAGTGTATGTTGGTAGCTAGTGAATAGTGAACGGAGCCCATCAATGGCCTCAAGTCAAGACGTTGCTTGCTTATAAAGTGCTTGCGTTCACAGAGCACACATGTAGCTATCGCGCACAGCCAGTAGTGATAAAATACGGATACTAAGATGATGTGTTGGTACAGGAAGCCGCTATTTTTAACACTAGTTGTTTCCGCGGCTCCGATAGCTTGGACTTTATATAGAATGCACGCGCAAATCGTGCTGCCCCCGCTCAAAAGACGGTAGACAAAAATGCTTATTATGGATGGTCCTTAGATAATAGATATATGCTATCGCTAACTTTTTTGTAGGCCTTTTTAAGATCTACAATTATGTAGAACATTAATTTGTTATATTATGTCTTATGGTTTACTTGCGTAAACCATTTAAGCGCCCCAAATTAGTTATCACCATTATCGTCATTGCTTTAATTCGTATGTTGATGACTATGACTTAGCTATGGCTTAAAATTAAATTAAAAAACATGTAAATTGGATAAGTAGTTTTCACGTGAAAGGAACATAAATACACAGACAGGCAAGAGAGACGTTGAGGTTTATAATATTTATAGATTACTTACCTAATAGTCATACGTGATGCACCGAACGCAGATTACTTAGATCATAAAACTTTACGTGTTTTGTACGACCGACGACTTGATATGGTAAAACGTTTTTATATTAAATATGTTTTTTTTTGTAGTAGCATGGCTAAGTGATGAAATTATGGCTGATGGTAAGACAAACCATTCCAAAAATATCGGCGATAACAATCCATCGCTAGCTATCATTCCAGTTTCCTTAAATAGAAACTGAATATGTATCTACCGGTTGATCCTAAAGCTTCTTTGACGACAGATTTCTAACGGGCTAGTGATAGCTAACTAGACAAGACATTATTTCAACAAGTCTTTTAAGAGTCTAAGGGGTGTCGGGTAACATCTTGAGAACTGAGACACCCAAGCCAACATCACTGATGTGATGCACTCGGTTTAGTTCGGTCAATATACACATTTCAAATAACAAAAACTCCCACAAAGTTGAATTTTGGTAGAGACCTTGGGTACACCAGTAGAAATAAAGTGCCAAAAGTCCCCAGTAAGTTTTATCAAAACTATTGCTCAGACAAAAATTTAGATCATAAAATTGTCTACAAAATGATATTTATACTTTTTTCCTAAGAATCACCATTCTTAAGATATGGCGATTCTAAAAGTTGAAGGAGTTACATTGCACATGCTAGTATAAAAATAAATCAACCCTTTCATGAGGGTTTTATCTTCAACCGAAAGCTCGGACTAATCGTTATCACTTTGATCAACATAATGTTCTAACTGAGTCATTTTCGCATAAATTACGTGCCTTCAAGAACAAACATAAGTAATTCTTATCGTCTTACATAATCGGTTGTATGATCTTTTTTATTGTGTGTTGCACGTGCGCGGTGCACAACTTGCACAACGAGCGTGATAATGATAATCACGTTGTTGACAATACAACTAAATTTTTAATGTTAACTATATTTTAAAGATTTCAAATCATTAATCTGAGGTGTAAAGGAAATAATGAATTTTACTTGATTTTTACTTACACGATGTGTCCAAACAAGTTTATTTACTTTAATTTTTTATGACATTTAGATTTGACGTTGAAGCAGTAATGTAAATAAATTTGCTAACTTAATGAAAAAGTTTTTAATTGAGAGGATTTGATCATCATCTTTCCAGAAATGGATTAAAATTCGTTAAAGAATTAAAAAAAATAAAGATTTTTTAATGGAATAATAGTTAAAGTAAATAAAATTTTCCATCATTATTATTTGACGCTACTGAAGATATAAAGATTCCCTTTTAACGGCCTTAACATTAAAGGTAACAGATTGAAAATAAATAGGAAAGTGTCTTTTTTTATAGATTCAGCGTTTGTCTTCAATCTCACTTGATGATAAGTGACGATGTGGCCCAAGATTAGTAAAACGCTAAGTTTAGTATAGAACTGGCTACCAAATGCAGCTATCGGAGTAACTTAACTTGAGGATGGTAGCTAGCCAGGCGGGTGTTAAAAATGCTTTAACTCTATACATACTAAGGTTTCATCACGATGTTTTTCTTCACCGAAAGGCTCAGGCTCATTGAAAGAATTTGAACTCACGTCGATCGACACGATGTCCGTACACGCTACCACTGAGCCATCATTGCTTCAAACCGACTACTATCTATTATTTTTATTGTTATTTACTGAAGTTCTTCCACCAGGGTTTTCATTAAAAACGGCTCACATAAAATAAGCCTTGGTTCATTTAATAATATATTAAACGACATTTTTTATCTCTATCATAAATACGATAATCTGTTTATCTTCCCTTTCTTGGAGATTAACTTTTACGTTATGAACGTTTAATGGTTATGATGTAAAGTTACATTTAACTACAGGATTAAATAGCGTGGAAATCATATAAGAAACTGTCACTGAAAATCATTCCTTGGTTGGTCAATTCTGGCTGGATTGCATTATGGAAGTGGCGCTACTACATACTGTTGTTTGACTATCATATATAGTATAAAGGATTACATACATAAAAGTGATTATGTAAAAAGATACGTGTTTCTAAAAGCCACGTGGAAAAACTTTATCCAGTACTCGCTGAGGACTGAAACTTTATCCCTTGATAACACAAGAGAGGTAGGGCACACAGTTGCACAGATAATTTTTATCGGAGATTTCTCTCTACTTAGGGCACCAGACTGGTGGAATACCTCTACCCTATAGAAGATCGAAGCCAAATAACTTTGTGTTGTGTTCCTGCGGTGGGTAGGGTTTCCAAAGCTACTAGACGAACGGGAATACACTATTACAAGAGTCTATTATAGGTTACGTCAACCGCTTACCAACAGACTGTAAGCTTGTTTGACACCTTAGTGGTATAAAAAAAAGCCCTTTAGACGCTTGAAATTCGTTGTTTTACTAATATATAATGTCAATGAACGAGGAATGAGTAAGTGGAGTGTAAAACGAGATAAGTGTATCGTTGTAGCGCATATTATAACCTTCTTACTTTTCAGGATAAAAACCGTTTTTTTTTAAATTTGATAACAAAATTAAACAATTGAATGACTTACCAATTGACTATTTCTTAATAATTGAAACATGTTACTAATAAATTTATTTACTGATTATAGAAAAGTTAAATCAATTTAAAGTGTTTGTAATGTCAAAGTAACAGCTTTTTATTAAATACATATGACAGTATATACGGTACATATAACACAAAACATTTTTTTAAATATTTGATTGTCTGTCTGTCTGTTTGTTCCAGCTAATCTCCGAAACGGTTAGACCGATTTTGGCGGGACTTTCAATGACCGGTAGCTGATATTATAAGGAGTAATTTAGGTTACTTTTATTTTAGAAAAATAATTAGGTAAAAATTCCACGCGGACGAAGTCACGGGTAACAGCTAGTAATATAATTACTTATAATTTATTACCAAGCTAACTTGTTTATGGCCCTTGGTTACACGGTCTATTTTCATCGACTTTTTGAGTCAAATTGTCTACGTTACGAAAAACAAACGAATAAAGTTGAAATGTCCATAGACTAGGCGTAGATTCTTGCTTGAATAACTTTAATGTTCTCTGAAACCATCATTTGAGTGCTTTACATAAAATTTTATATTCACTGACATGACCGAAATTGAAGCTATATATAATTTTATTTAATTTGATTGACGGTGACGAAATACCTTCAAGTCGACTTTTTTAGTCTAGCGTTTGACTACTACCTCGCCTGATGTTAAGTGATGATGTGGCGTAAGATAGTAAAAGCCTAGAAGGGAACTGGCTGTCAAGTACAGCTGCCGAAACACACCTATAGCAACATTGCTAGCACATGCTTGGCGGTCGATATTACAGATACTGCTGGTTGTTGCCGCTAAACTTTATTCATATTTTGATACAAAACAAACCAGTTTAAATATCGAAACATCTTTTGCGTCATAAACAAAAGGACATATTTTTCAGGAACAAAAAAAAAATGTTATGTCTCCTGTTGCAATTATTGTGCGTACTGGCCACAAACATTAGTTTTGTTTTTAAATGTTATTTGCTTTATTTGCGTAATACTGCGAAAAATGTAACCTACTTTGTAATTAGAATTTAAATTTAGGTTTACATAGTTTAAATTTTCGCCTTGTTTATAATGTTAAGTGTGAATTGTGACTGCAAATAAATTGAGAATGCCAGATCTAAATGCTACTCAAGTTGCTATATTGCATTTCTAAAGGCAGGTAGAAAAACGGACATTGACACACGGTATTATTATGTTTGCGTCGATAGAATACGATACGTATCGCTCTCCATACATTTCTTTTAAAACAACACTTAGCAACGCGTTGTTGGTACTGAATTGGGTGAGCGACGCGGTCATTCAGAGATAACAAACCCGTTGTGGTTTTGTTTATTTGTTGTTGTTTTAATTTTGTTGAGGTTTTGTTTTAATTTTGTTTTATGTAAATGACTCTTCTACGTGTTCTTCATCAGAGAACGACAGTAAAACTGATTGATTGAAATGAATTAAATCTAAATTGATCTTAGAGATGCACTAAACACGTTTTCTTACTTCTTATTTAATTGCCAACTCAGGAGACAATAAATAAATAACCATAACGTCATTTATATGTACGTGTGTAATTATAAAAAATATTTCTTTTAATTATTTTTTTTTCGATTTTTTTTTTTTCGATCTGACTATACTGTTAGCCATAAGGGCCCAGGAGCCTCGAACGGCTTTTACAGCTTCACCGGACTTGGGGGCGAGCGCTTAAGGCACTCAGCCACGAAAGTTTTGCAACAACATCCGAGGGTGCCAAAGTGGCCGAACCTCGGCTCGGACTGTTGCGCGTCTTGCAAATAAGTCGCGATCTGACTAATGCCCTATCACACTATCTAACTAACTATACATATAAACATGTCGCTATCCTCTGGGAGGAGGGTAAGAGACAAGTGTATATGTATTTAGTAATCTGTAATTTTTGATCTAGACTAACTAGCCTCAAAAAAAGAAAAAAAAAGGTCCCTTACAGAACCTATGTACCTAAGTGTAGTGCATGTCTGTAAAAAGTGTAATGCATGTATGTAGGTAGCTAGTGAATGCAGTGTCACTGAATCGCGCGAGCGGCTGCTAGACTCAAGGGCTCCATGCCGGAGGATCGGACCTAGGCTTGAGTGGCCGCAGGAGAGGGTGGACGTGGCGGGTGTGCGGGAACGAAGTTCACCGTACGTCCCCTACGAAGGGAACGGTGATTTCGCGGACGTGGGCGCAGACACGTTTTATTTTCGACATTCATACGAACTATATACAGACTTTCAATATAAATCGAACCACACCAAAAAAGGTTTGTTACCCCTGTGGCTGGTGCAAAGGTCATTTCGCCTGCCTTAGAAATGAACTATAGATCTTCTACTTTAATTGAAACTGGTCACTCCTACAACCTTGTGGCTCAAATATTACGAGTATCAAAATCTGTGGTACACCGAGTTGTCAAGCGGTATCGGCAGACCTCATGTGTGTTCTATTACCTAAGATAGTTCTATTGACACCATATAGTGGATGTCATGATGTTTTTTTTTATTTCGTACCTAAAAAAACATGAAAAGACACAGATTTATTAATATAGATTGATAATGAATTTACAGTGTTAGAGCGAATGCAATTTTGTTTTGACACGGGGGTGTACTACCATGAATTCTCCTGCGGTTTGTTGACTTTAAACGCGAAGGTCACGTCGCGTCTCGTACGTCAGCTGTCTGGATAAATGTCGACGACCTCCCGATACGGTTCAAAGTAATTCTCATTTACGGCATATAAACTAGAATTCGAGATTATTCTGGAATATTTATTCTAATGGATAGTTTGTTTTGCATTTTATTGTTATTTACGTTTGATTAGTGTAAAACACCCAGTACTATTATTAGTCAGCCGTAAGTTCTGTTGCAGAAAATGGAACCATAATATCTTTTATAAGGACTACCTTTTAAGAGTGTATCTATTGGCTTTTTTTTAGGATTTCATCATGTTGAAAAGACTGTGTACTTGTGTTGTAACAAAGAAGAAGTGAAAGGCGATGGTGGCGATTAGAAATGGCACGATTAAGAGAAGCTGGTCAATTTTTGGTGTCCCAAGAGGGAACTTTACAAGACTTACTAAAATTTAGTTAATTAAAAAGCTGAGGAATTTTAGGTACAAAGAATAAAACTGCAAAAGTGGAAATAATTAATTACCAAAATAATACTAGTTGATGATAATAAATACAATAAAATTGAACTTGGATGATTATAACAGCAATAAAAAAGCTATCTTGTCCAATACAAATGTACAATAAAGCCCGTAAACTTATCGCCTGTTTTAAAAAACATTTCATCTTGCCCAGTGTCTCTATAAAGACTAAGAAGTTAGGAGTTAATTCTTCAGAAGAGTGGCGACAGTTTGAGAAACAGTAAGAAAACATTTGAGTTTTCATCAACGGACAGAGTGATTCATGAGGAAGGTTTAGTTTATAATTCATTAAAGACTTTTTTTATTGTCTGGATTATGATGATGATGATTGTTGAAAATGTCGCGTTAACCAATAGAGTTATATGTATTACTTTGCTACCCGTGCGAAGTCGGGGTGGGTTGCTAGTGTTATAATAAAATTATTTGTTAACAAACATGCAAATTACAATATTATTTGAATGTACGCCTGTAAAATTAATTTTTACAACGCAATAGCTGTGCCCAACAATTTACCCGTGTTAAATTTATTCGACCATCTCTCTACTGCGCCGCTGTTCATCATTGCTGCTCCACTCTTTAGGGTAGTAGCGTGAAGTTAGATAACCCATAACCTTCCTCAATATAGACTTAAAAATAAAATGCTTGAACCTAAGGGAAGGTTCGTCCACTTTGGCACCTTTGGGGCAACAGGCATCTGAGTGCCTTCTGAGCTTGGCACAAAGTCCAGTAAAGCTGTTAAGACCCCTCAGGCCAACAGCGTTAGTTAGTTCGAAATTAGGATAAGGGTGAAAAGGGAAAGAAAGAGACATTTTATTAATATGCTATGTTAAAACAACAACGTCTGTGGCTCTTGCTCTGTAGCTTTAAGCTGATGTAAGGAGCTATTTGGCTCCATGGAACATATCTACTTATTATGTTCATATAAGTTATTTTAAATTATGCGTTGTATTGATGCGTATCTCTTTCTTTATAAAGGGAAAGGTTAGATGAACGTTGTTTTCCAATGTGGCATTAATTTATGGTTCACCTCGCTCGACGTTCTCGGGGGAAATAACTACATAATGGCATTTTGCTATAACATGCGGGGTTTCGTTATAGGGTTGACTTTCAACGAAAAAACAATAAGTTTGATGAAGTAAGTGGTTATGAATTTAAGCCTTAACGAATACTTCTTCGGTAGATATTAGATCCTTTATGATTATTTACTGACTTTTCAGTCTTTGTTCTTATTTAATAGCAACTGGTTCAATAAGACCTTTGCCAATGTCACGTGAACAGAATATTTTTCTAATTATTGTTTAATGTTCAAACATAGCTCTACTAACAAGATGGCGACTCCCTTGCTAAAACTATCCAGAGAGATTTCAAGTCTACTTAAAATGCATGTTTCTAGCTATTATTTATAATTGACTTGTGCACAATAACCGACCTTACCAAAGCCAAAGTTACAGAACATAGGGTTAAATAACTTAAGTTTAGGGATTAAAATAATAACTACCAAATAACAGATCAAGATCCTGTCAGAAACTTCGATTTATAATCACAAGTAAATGCCAAAAAGTAATTAAAGAACAAACTTATCTAACTTACATATATCACTGGCAGGCACGATTCGATAATCATACAATTAGGGTAAGCGCTATGGTGTGTCACTTATCCACCACTTAACTAACTCAGCTAAGAATATAGGAGGTATCAAGGTCATTGTCATTAATTAATGATTAATCGTAACTATTAACTAAGCAAATATTGTAGGTACCGTAATAATATTTCAAAACGCAGCAGGGGGAATCCCTACTTGTCTGCTTTTGCGTTCCGTTTTATTCATAACTTTAATAATTCGTTTTAAATAAATACTAAATGTATTAATTGATAAAAAATAATATTCTTTCAACACTGGTTTTAAGACAATAGATGATGACTTTTAAACTCGGTTATCGTATACACAACTGTGAACAATAGGACACTGTGGTGTCATTGTGCTGTTTGTATATATAGACTTCTGAGGATCGTTGGTTGCTTCGATGTTTTATAATATTTTGTAGTAGTACGTCGGCAAGTTTTATCTACTTTACTACCTCTCTGTATATCCACTGAAAATGACAATAACTGTAAACAATACAAATACTTAATGCAAAAAAATAAATTGTGGATAAACCCGATCGAGTTTCTTACCGGTTCCTATCGATGACTGGGATGTAAATTTTTTTTTTTTCAAAATGACTATACTGTTAGCCATAAAGGCCCTGAAGCCTAAAACACCTTTTACAGCTTCACCGGGCTTGGGGGCGAGCGCTTAAGGCACTCAACCACCGGATGTTTCCCTAACCCTGTTGACATTTATAAGTAAGTATAAGACGTAAGTGCAAACTTACGGTATACTCAATATTATTTACGACTCACGGGATTGCCTTTTTTATACAAATTATAAAACTCAACGTCTCTCTGTCTGTCTGTCCGTTTATGTTCTTTTCATGCGAAAATCATTTATCAGATTTACATGGCACTTTTGGTACATAGCTATGTTATCTGATAAGATTATAGGATATATTTTATCAGATAAAGTAAAATACGACATAAGCAGTGTCGATAATGATGAATAATTCGGAAAAAAAGTCGCATTTGGGGTGCTTAAATGGCTTACGCTGAGTAAACCATAACATATGTATCAAATAAATATACTACACAATTGTAGATCTTAAAAAGACCTACAACAAAATGCACATGTCTATCTTCTAAGGATTACCCACAACAAGCATTTTTGGGGCAGCACAATTCGTACGTGCGCTCGACCGATAGCATCCTGTAGTCGACGCGAGCGGAGTCTCGGTCACAGCTAGTATAAATATAGATTAGATCAATAGTTCTATAACTCAGATAAATCGGGATGACTTGTATTCTCTTGTAGTAATAATTGACATGACATGAGGAATTGTTTTTGTTGACTATGTGCCAATATATTGTGCCATTTAATGTTAAAAATTTCTAATGGTATTTGTTAAACCATTGTTCAGTAGGAATCTAGAAATATAGAATTAATTGTTTGATTCATTAAATCTATTAATACACGGATCTGAGACACTCGCATGTTGCTGTACAGAGCCCGCTATGTTATCTCCGTCGGCAAGGAATTTGTGCCGGTTACGGATATAGTAGGAACCTGTATCACTGTTAGCTTTGTATCGTGAACTTGTTTCTATTATTATAACGTAAGTGACAATATTTGTTAAATCTACATATTTTATCTGTTTATTTTACACTAGCACATCCACGGTTTCACCCGTCTCAAATAAATTCGACCAACTCCACCGTCTGCCTATCGTTGTCGTCACACTTGCCTACAACTTGCCAGATTGCTTGACATTCATGGTTACTGCTCCGCTCCTTAGGGTCGAAGCGTGAATTTATATAACCTTAAATATGCGATAAAATGCAATTTTTTTTCAAACCTGATTGATACTGTGATTAGGGCGTTCAAACAAACAAAACATCTCTTCAGCTTTATAATATTGGTATAGACTTTAGGTAGGTATATCTATGTAATAATGTTAAGTAAGCAATGCTTGTATGCAGCCGCGCGGAACGAGCGGTAACAACTAACAACGCGTTCACATGAAAATGCTGTTTAAGCATAACAATTCCTCTTAGCGTTCATATAACTCATGGGAACAAATAGATAAGACCTTAGGCGTTCTTTTCGCTTATAATTAGCAGCAGTCGCACTGGGCATCTCAATTTGACTACGCACTATTATATTAGTTATTCATTTACCTTTTCATTATACATGTTTTAATTTATTATTCCTATTAAAACACATGTCTGGAGTTACGTATGAGTTAAAAGGTTGTATTTTAGCTTACTTTAAATTGTTACTTAAGCAGGCTAAAGGGAAAGTACAAATTTTTTCTTACTTTTACTGACAAGGGTGGGGGGAGATATTATAAATGTTACGTAAGATTTTGTTTTGTAATAAAATTATGAATATGATTTCAAAGCAATATATTATATAGTTTAAATTTATATAATATTTTTATTATTGTTTTAGTATTGTTTTTCAGAAAAATGACTTTACACTATTAAATATGTATACAGTTTCCTTACATGTGTACCGATGTTTTTAGTCGGCGAACTCCAAACGTACTATAAAATATAACTTGAAGTTTATATTATAAAAGTTTTGAAAAAATCATACTTCTTAAGGTTCGTCGTTGACCTATATATTACTGCATTTGGCATTAATTTTTACATGACAACTAAATGATATCATGTAAAATGCCATATGAAATAAATATGAACACTTCACGCCATAAACAATGGATAATATACGTTGTATTCAATGTTATGTCTATATAATTATTTCATTGGTTATATTAAAAGAAAAAAATGTAAATTTAAATATGGAATGATAATTACCTAAGTAAATATTTCTTTTTTTTTGTGGTAGTCATATGTACAATATTATCGTTTATGAAAATATAATTCCTGAACACAGATATTCATGATTGTTCGAATATTTTTATGTAATAAATACCTAATGAAGTAAAACGACAATCTTTGTTTATTATTATTATTGTACAGATAATCTTTGACATCAAATTATTATTACGCGTTAAATCACTTTTTGTATTATCCGTGAAGAATTCGATTTTGTTGGAGAATAGTTACTTTTATGTGAGTCTTTTAGGCGTGCAAATTGAAAAGTTGATTTTTGTTTTTCTATTCTTTATATAGGTTTAACAAAATTTCACCTGACGTTAAGTGACGATATGGCCAAAGATGATTAACACGCTAAACCTAGAGAAATTCGCTTTCAAGTGCAGGTGTCGGGACACCTATACGGGTGCTTGACGACAGATTCTCAACTTGAGGGGAGGTACTAGTAAAATGTTGTACCAACATGTGCTGGATTAGTCTCGATGTTTTTTTTTATACAATTAAGGTAGCAATCAATCGTACGGCCCGACTGAAGGTAGGCAGAGGTAACACCATAGATATTTAACGACCTTGAACTCTCTGCCCCAATTAGCTTTGTCTACTCCCCGCAGAAACACAACACAAGGTTATTTGACTGCTATCTTCTGTAGGTACAGTCGAGCTACCCTAAGTAGAGAGAAGTCTTTATGTTTGTTTTGCTGTACTCTACCTCTCATAATCGACCTATTTGATTCTGTTCTATCTCGATGTTTTTCTTCACTGAAAATAACTCAGGTTCATAAGTTTTGAACACACATTGACTGAAGCGATATCCGAGTGATCTCTTAAAATAATTTATTCAAAGTATTGTAACTATGGACTCGTAACTTATATATTGATAAAAATACGTATAATTAAATGTCATATTGGCCGAGGACGCTTCGACAGATAATCTTTTATCTGGTCATTAAATAATAGCTAGTAGCTTGGAACGTCTCGTCGCGGACACTTGCGAATGGTCTCCGGTTTAGTTTCGTGACGGACGGCGTCCGAGACGCTGATAATAATTAGAATAAGGGATACAGCAATATCTCGTGAACTCGAAAAGGAGTTTCTGTGTGTGACAACCTGCACAGTGTAATGTGGTTTACGCAAAGTGATTTACCACTTTGTTGGAATTAATCGTGTTGGAAATGTGAATAAAATTGTTGGGAATATTAGTATTTGGCGAGCGTTGTCACGCGGAGTCGAGAGCCAAGATGACGATACGAACGAAGCCGGTGCAGGTGGGCTTTGTTTATTTATGCAGTATGCGTGTTTTTTGAGGCTTACTGGCTTAGAGAATAATGTACTGTAGAAATGTTTTCAACATCAGACACTTGAAAATTATTCAATTTATTTTTGGATTTGAATTATTCTTATAATAATTTAAATTTTGTTTCAGACATTACTTTTAATAAATATAAAAAAAAATGCCTTTTATAATAGTTTAGATTGAGCAATGGTAAACTTTATCTCGCATTTATTTTTACAAGCTAGTTTGCGCGGTTTTACCGGTATATAAATGTGTGCACTTGCCATGATTACTACTTACCTTATTGAAGAATATTAGGTACTTGTTTACGTAATGACGTATAGCCTCAAGGAAAATGTGTTTCGTTTTTCATTTTACTTTCAAATAATAAAAAATATATTCATTTTTGGCCCCTTTAAATTGTCGTTAAGAACAACCAACCGACCTTGTCTTGTTATTTTCTCAACCTCGTGTCTAAAAATAACGTGAACTTCAAAAACAAACCTTACTGGCCTTTATAAATACTTTGGGAATTTTTACTTTAGAATTTACATAAATAGTGTTATTTCTGTTTAGGAAAGTAAAACCGTATCTGAGGAAATACCGTATATTATTTACCAAATTAAAAAACCAACAATGGGTTCTATACATTAACTTTCTTTCTAATGTTTAGGAATTTGTTTAATGAAATTCCTTCACGAATCAGTTCACTAAAAGTGTAAAGATGTCATCCACCTTGTCTTGTGTTTGAAATAATGATAGTTGACGGAGCGAAACTTTTGTTTCCTAGCGCCCTAAATCTGGAGCGGTGCGGTACGGTACTGCAATCTCGGCAAAATTTAACGATAAAAAATATCGATAAAATAGTTCGTAAGTTTAAAATATCTAGTATCTTCTAAAATAAATATCGGCCAAATCCGGATTGTTATCAAAATAGTTTTGCGTTCAAATTAGAAGTCGATGTCGATTTGCTCATCCTCCATATCACTATTTTTTGTATAATTTTATCACAACGACATAAATAAGAAACTAAAACTCGCGATAAACTTCTATACATATTATAAAACTCATCGTGTCTCTGTCTGTCTGTCCGTTTATGTTTTATTCACGCGAAAAACGCAATCCGGTTTAAATGTTTTAAAGAAATAAGCAGTGACGATAATGGTGTATAACTTTGGATAAAAAGACGCACTTGGGGCGCTTAAATGGCTTACGCTGAGTAAACCATAAGAAATATATCAAATTGACGTACTACATAAATGTAGACCTTAAAAAGACTTACAAAAAAGTCAGTTATAACATATGTCTATCTTCTAAGGATCACCCACAATAAGCATTTTTGTTTTCCGTCTTTTGAGCAGGGCAGCAAGATTCTCGCGTGCGCTCGACCGAGGGCATTCTATAGTTCACGCGAGTGAAGCCGCACACAGCTTATTAATAAAGTTGTAGAGTGTTATCTCAAGAGCGCAGGTCACGGTGCGATTGTACGACAGTTATCGAAATGTACTGGCTACGCGACGCGGACGTCACATGCACGGTTCGATGCCCGAATGTACGCTTTTGTATGTGATTAAATTCTGTAGGGACCTGTACCCGACATGGTTGCGATCACCATGCACATGCTGATAAACCAAACACGGTAACTCTCTTTTGATTTGTTGCGTTTCGGGATCAGTCAGTGTTTGTCCAGTTTCCGGCTTGCAGCCGTGCATTTAGAGTTTTTGGCGGGATCTTGATTGTTTTTTTTTTTTTTTTTTTTTCGATCTGACTATACTGTTAGCCATAAGGGCCCAGGAGCCTCGAACGGCTTTTACAGCTTCACCGGACTTGGGGGCGAGCGCTTAAGGCACTCAGCCACGAAAGTTTTGCAACAACATCCGAGGGTGCCAAAGTGGCCGAACCTCGGCTCGGACTGTTGCGCGTCTTGCAAATAAGTCGCGATCTGACTAATGCCCTATCACACTATCTAACTAACTATACATATAAACATGTCGCTATCCTCTGGGAGGAGGGTAAGAGACAAGTGTATATGTATTTAGTAATCTGTAAATTTTTGATCTAGACTAACTAGCCTCAAAAAAAGAAAAAAAAAGGTCCCTTACAGAACCTATGTACCTAAGTGTAGTGCGTGTCTGTAAAAAGTGTAATGCATGTATGTAGGTAGCTAGTGAATGCAGTGTCACTGAATCGCGCGAGCGGCTGCTAGACTCAAGGGCTCCATGCCGGAGGATCGGACCTAGGCTTGAGTGGCCGCAGGAGAGGGTGGACGTGGCGGGTGTGCGGGAACGAAGTTCACCGTGCGTCCCCTGCGAAGGGAACGGTGATTTCGCGGGCGTGGGCGCAGGCACGCTGTTTGTATGGGGTCGGACGCGTAAAATTGATTCTTTTTCTCGATATCGTCATCGGGATCGATAAAGAGATTTCGCGGCCTACGTTTGTACCGGAATTTAATGTCTGTAATTACACTCGGTGTGTAATTCGCGGCGTTCCTAACTAACTCGTTTGGATGATTCAACGCTGAATCAAAATATCTCCTAGAGAGATATTTCACGTATGACTCTATGGACGGCAGTTCCATATCTCTATGGAGATCTGCGTTACGTACATACGGCGGCGGATCTAACAGGTGACGCAAGAACCGATTCTGAACTCTTTGCAAGCGGGCAAAGTTACTTTTAGACATATGAGCGAACGCGGCGCAACAATATGTTAAAATAGGTCTTACACATGCCTTGTATAGTGTAAGCTTATGCCACCTGGACATTTTGCTTACCGAGCTAAGCAAGGGCCGCAAGCGGGATAGGACCATGACGGCCCTATTCCGAACTATACTGACATGTGCGTTAAATTTAAGTCGGTTATCGAGGGTGACACCCAGGTATTTAGCCCGGGTGGCCCATGGGATTTCCCTACGGAATAGCTTAAGAGGTTTGAGCGTCTTTGGCAATGGCCTCTTATTCGGATCGAACATAATCGCGGCGCTCTTTTCGGGATTAATAGCGATTCGCCATGTACGGAACCACTTCCCGAGAGTGGTCACGGCTCGCTGAACGGTGGCTGCGAGATGAGAGGGATCTTGATTGGTCATGTTGTGGTTTTTATTTTAATTAATTAACGTAGGTTCTTTGACCTTACGTAATATTAGAGGCATTTTACGTGATATAGTTTGGTTATTGTGCATTCGGGAAGTGGATTATAAATATAGACTGAAAACATGCATTTTGAGATGTCACAAAAACTCCCTAGATAGTTAGTTCTAACATGTTATGCGTTATGCATAATAAAGTTTGGTTATTGTATACAAGTCAAGTGAATTGAAAATAATAACATGGATCATGAATTCTAAGATGTCACAAAAACTCCCTAGAACGTTCTAACAAGGGAGCCACCATCTTGTTAGCCCAACTTTGAATGTTTAAAAATACTACGAAGATTTAAACACATTGACACTGGCAAGTGCTTTTTGCGGCGCCAAATAAAGAAGAAGAAGCCTTGCATTTTGGCGAACTATTATAAAATAGTGTTATTCGACCTTATTCGCAAGGTTGTTAAAGACATTTTGCGTTAAATAGACTGAGGTATATGACACAAATGACAAACGTCGCGTTAAAAAGCAAAGCGTTTGAACATAATATAAACAATTAATTTTTGTTGTTACCACGCTTATATTATTAGGTCTTTACCTATGAAATTGCCGTTTTGTATGAAAAAATTTAAACGATGTTTTTTCATGTATTTTTTATTTGTATTAATCGAAGTAATCACACATGCAATCAATGCATCTTTGCCAGCGCAGTGGCAGTTTATTGATGCCCTTCTTAAAGAAATCAGCTGGACGGGAGGCAACAAATTCTTCAAAGGCATTTTGTACTGCCTCTCGGGTATTGAATTTTTTTCCCGCCAAGGAGTTATCCAAATTCTGGAAAAAGTAGTAGTCTGTAGGCGCAAGGTCTGGTGAGTAGGGCGGATGACGGAGAACTTCCAACCCCAGTTCTTGCAACTTGGAAACCGTCTGTTGTGCAGTATGAGGTCGCGCGTTGTCGTGCAGGAGCAGCGGAGACGAGCGATTGACCAATGCTGGTTGGAGATGTGCCAGCTTCTCCATCATTGTGTTCAGTTCTTCACAGTACACATCTGCATTAATTCTCACCCCGTTTGTTAAGAAGCTGTGATAAATCACACCGGCGCTAGACCACCAAACAGTGACCATCACTTTTCTAGGGGTAAGTTTTCGTTTAGGGCATTGTTTAGGTGCTGAACCAGGATCCAACCAACTTGCTGAGTGCTTGCGGTTATCAAACAGAATCCATTTTTCATCGCAGGTAACAATGCGGTTCAAAATTCCTTCATTTGTGTGTCTGTTGAGCAGTGCAAGGCACGTCTCGACGCGTACTTCGCGCTGGCGATCATTGAGTTCGTGGGTCACCCATTTGTCAAGCTTTGCACCTTGCCAATTTGACGCAAATGGACCAATATTGTTTTGAAGCTAACGTCGAAAGCTGCTGATAATTCAGCCGTAGATTGTGTATCATCAGTTTCCACAATCGCCTTTAATTCGTCATTGTCGACCAAAGTCTTCGGACGACCGCGAGGTTCATTTTTCAGGTCGAAATTCCCAGAACGGAAGCGAGCAAACCAATAACAGGAGGTGCGTTGGTTTGTAGTGTTAGCTTCGTAAACGTCGTTGATGTTGCGTGCCGCTTGTGCCACGTTACTGCCACGACGGTACTCATATTCCATAATTACTCGAATTTTTAACGTATCCATGATGACAAAAAGATTGAAATGCGATGAAAATGTAACACTAATCAATAAACAAATGACTACTTTAGGAAAAAGAATTCCATGTTTTTAAAATAAAATTAATTTGAAATTAGAATTCTTAGCCAAACAAAAATTATTTTGATTTGAAATGGCCAGTACTGCAAAACGGCAATTTCATAGGTAAAGACCTATTATTAGCTACACTTGTAACTAACTAACAATGTAATAATATCTTAGAAGTCAATTTTAACCTACTTCTAATCGTTGTATCGAAATGAAGCGTTGTATGTATATGTAGTTCGGATGACAACACTCTAATTTGGTATCTTGGAGCTGATCTGATGATTGATCCAGGAGGTTGATAGTGGAAGACATCAGGGGCTACTAGTAAACCCCTCAAGTTTGGGCTCATATGATTTGTTTTGATAAGTCGAATATATTGGGCTTGGTAACGAGGATCTAGTGATGGATAGTGGAACTCTTCAGTGGTTACTAGCAAACCCCTCGAGTGTAGGCTCAAATGTTTTTTAAACTATTTAAACTAATTTTTTTACAGAACATAATATACGACAGCAAAAAAAGCATGCAAAATAAAAGCGACTTAGTGATAAACGTTCGTAGTTTTCTGGTTTAACCGAGCGGAGCACCTTTTGTTTAAATCTACGTCAGCGTTGAAGGTTCTCGTGCAAAGTTTGTCGAAGCGGTCTCGGCCTACTCTCAACTTAACTGGGTTATGTAACAGCTCCAGTTAGGGTTCACAGTTTTTTCCTTTAGGTTTATATGCGTCAGCTTTTAGCATTTCACTGTAATCTCACTTTTTATTTACAATTAAAATACGTTTATTACCAAAATAATTATATAACATACATAGCTTTAAGTAAGTACCAATTAAAAATCAAAATAGAATGTACTTCGAGGCACATGTTGATTTAAAAATGATACAAATACAAGAATATAAAATTAAATAATATCATAAATTTAATATACATCTAAATCTATGTCATGAATGTATAAAACACGGCTAAATCATGACAGATTCGTAGTTAGTGCTACCAACTTTGCAATAAAATTTGCAGAGAATATATACAATTATATACGAAGTTTAATGAGCATAATCTATAACTTCGGTAATCAGTGTAACCCTAACGAGATCTATACGTCAATGGCAACGTCTATATGTTATGGTTTCCAAAAGAGAAGCGAATCGTCACGTTCGCTTGTGAAAATATGTGATCGATATTACCCAACAAGTATCTTATCAACTTGAAGTATGAACGTCCATTATTACAAAATAAGTTCAGATTAGGTCATTTTCCTGAATTCACGTATAAATGCATTTGCTTCGGATTAGCGCACACTTTTTTATTTATTTATTTGTTGAAATGAACTGCCAGTAAAAAATATACTAGATTGGATTTATAATTCATTTATATTTGAGCTCTCGGTGGTCGGGGTTGTTTTTGTATTATATTATGCTTACCATCTGCCGCTTAATTTACTATAAAAAAAAACATTGGAATAAGATACAATTCTTTTATAAGCATTGTCTCTATACTAATAGTAGAGACAACAGTCCAACATCAGTAGCTACTGCAATTTCGGCCTGCGTAAATAGAAAATAGTATGACGGGCTTTTCACCATTGGCATGGTGGTGTGACCCAGGTGGGCTGAATAACCCTACCACCCAGCTATTGTTATTTCCTTCGTAACTCGGATAGGTACACCATATGCAGATGAGGTTTGCTTGAGTGTCTCAAGTGTCAAGATGTCATTTGAACCCCCTTAAGCCCCTATGACTTTTGTAAGACCTTTTTATAACGACTTTAACATAATACAATTGATGAGATAATCTGGTATAATCGGATTTATTCAATAAAATGCTAGCCCTAGACGCCACGGCTTGGCCCGTTTCCAAAGTTAAGGGCGGCTTTGTGACAAAGTACCTAAGTAAGAATCGAGGTGGCATTTACCCTGCGTTGATTACAACTAGCAGGACGATAAAGAAATTCTAATGCTTGTCTAATCTTGTAAACCAGGCATTAGATATGTCACCTTTTTTTGTGGAGTCTCGCGTTTTTGGAACGAAAAGTGGTGATATTATCACGTTTTTCGTGTTTTCACAGGCCCGTTTTGTATCTAATTTTAAAAAGAGAAGCGAATCGTCACGTTGTATGTAAAATTTGCGATCGATATTAGCGAACAAATATCTTATCAACTTGAATGATGAACGTCCATTATTACAAAATTAGGTCAGGTTAGGTCATTTGAATGCATTGACGTATTATACATTTGCTTTGGATTAGCGCTCACTTGTTTATTTATTTATCTATTGAAATGGACTGCCAGTAAAGAATATACTAGATTGGATTTATAATTGTTACACTTAGATTAGAGAACATTGAGAAAAATTCAAGTCAAAAAGTGTAATAAAAAATAATAAAATGTAACGCTTAATAAAACATATAAAGAATATTAAAACCAAAGGAATTTCACAACTCGAAACCCACAAGAAAATATCTGAATTTCGATAGAAAATAAATAAAGCATGCTTTACAAAAAACCTTTAAATTAATCAATGAGAATACGTTTAAACTAAAACAACTACAAAAATTGAACACTTATGAAATTACAACTGATGAAATGTAAATTAAATTTAAACTCCAGGCTCAGAGACATAGCTTTTAAAGTAAAATTTTTAAGATATTATAATAGAAAAAGAATTTAAGATATTATAATCCTAATGATCCACTATTTTCTGTTTTCATGTACAGATATTAAATTTTCGACTCTTGACTTCGAACATTATCGGTCTCCTATAAAGAGGGCATTATATAAAGAGCCCGCATATAGTAACCATAATAACTGTTTTTTTATTAAAAGTAAATAATTCTTGTATAGATATATATGTAGGTTAACCATTTGGATAAAATTTTCTATTTAGGTAATTCCTTACTATCAAAGTTTACCGACATAGGTGTTTTTGTTTCAAAAGCTGTACAAAGTTCGGTCTCTCAGATATGAAAAGAGTACATACAACAAATATAGGGCATATTAAGAAATGATAAATGTATTTACATATCTTGAGTCCAAACTTTGAATGGCCCTTTACACACACTAATTCTCGGTCAAAATAAAATTTACGCTCGTAAATCACTCGGTCACAAGGTTTTATTGACGTGAAAAACAAGCGAGCGACGAGCACATGACAAGTTATATCCTGTCATATCCGTTTAAGTGGATAATGAACCTTTGAAACAATGTGATGTGTTGTGTAGCGCCGGCGTCACATTAAACGCAATAATAGCGGAAAGGAAAAAGATAATTTCCGTAGGTATAAAGGAAATAAATGCTGGTAACATATTTCTTCTTTGTCTTATTTCGTGGCAACGGGTGCTTAGACCCAATTCTGCCATTGTCACGTTGATAGAATATTTTTCTAATCTTCAAAGTTCAAATAATGCTCTAACAAGTTAGAGGCTCCCTTGTTAGAAGTGACCAGAGAATTTCTGTGGCAACTGAAAAGGCATATTTATAGTTATTATGTGATAATCAACTCCTCTTTTGCATAATATCCAAACTACATCTCGTAAATATCATCAAATTTACATAATTTAGGGACAAGGTGAAGTTGCCGACTTTTAAATTCAAATAAACTATAAAGTTTTCTAGGTATTTTAACCAAAGTAGTTAGACCAAAAGATTATATTCTCTTGGTTTAAGCCAAAGTTTACAAGTTTTTTTTTATAATAGCTCGGCACATTGACTATACTGTCCCTGATGGTAAGCACAATGCAATCCAAATACAACGGCGACCACCGAGAGTTAGAAATCCATCGGCGGTCGCCGCTGTCATGCCGGCCTTCATAAACATCTCTTCACGTTACGCTTGAAGGACCCGATGTCATAAGAAGGAGGAAACACATTGGCCGGGAGATGGTTCCACAGTTTCACGGTACGACAAAGATAAGACATAGAGAACTTTTTAGTTCGTGCCGAGATGGAAGTTACCGTAAAACTGTGATTCAGAAGCCCAGCGCATGTGGTTCTGTTGTGGAAAGGAGAGGAGGGAATTAGATTGAATAGCTCTTCAGAACACTGATACAGAACCATGATACAGACGGTAGAAAACACTTAGCTAGGCGATGTTCCTGCGAAGCTGAAGTGGCTCGATGCATTGGGTAACGTCTGGATCATTAACAATCCAAGCAAACAAGTAATAAATACCGTAGTATTTTTAGGATAAACGTGTGGCATATTATGGTAATTCTTATATTATGACGTCACATTATTTGTGCATATATGTATGTAAGACAATTCGTTTTACCAAGCAAACTTTCAACCCTTTTTTTCATCCTTAATTGATGAATGCTGATACACTTGTTTCAATATTTTTATTAAAGAGTCTAAATAAATAAAGTCAAAAGACAATGTGTATTTTTTATTTTTTTACAAACTTTCAACCCCTATTTTAAAACCTTAGATGTTGAATTTCCAAAATCCGGTGTTATTGAGTGTCTACATTGCGAAAGGAGCAACTATGCTAAATTTCAAATCAATCGTACCTATAGTTTCGGATATTTCGTGATGAATGGTATTATAAAAATCAGGATATCGTCATAAACAATAATTCTGTATTCTATGCGAGCCGAGCTGCGAGCGCAGCTAGTGTAAAATAAATAACAGAATAACTAAACACGTGAGGTGATAATACACTGCCTTATACAAATGATTAATCCTGACGGCCGCGGCAGAATGGCCACCTTCCAGACGAATATCGGAACTGCTTACGTCAAATGTTATAAATAATCTGAATGTTTGGCAACACTCTGTGGCGTAATGTTTGTTTACACTGTAGCCGGGAAATTTTATGCACGGTTCAAGGAAATGAAATGCAATGAAAATATTATAATAAAATACTTTTTAATAAACACTTATTTATGGAAACTATTAATTAAATTTAATTTAAAAAAATTTGGCTGTTAATGTAAAAAATGTGATTATAGAATTTTTAGACTTTGTACAAATTGTAGAGAATAGACATCTTGCGTTAAAAATTTGTAATTAAATTTTTTGAAAAAGGTTATTTAGTATCTAATAATAATAACAACTCTAAAATATCTTAGGTTGTAACTGATTCCGCTCGCCTCCAGCGCGCTTTCAATTTGTCTTTTGGTACAAATAGCAGTTTTGTTAATATATTTTATTTTAATAATTTCGACCAGAGTTATTGTATGGTTTAAGTCTTATTGCCTGTGTTTAATAATCTTTATTTTGGTATAAATTATATACATATCTATATATATGAAGCAATGATGGCTCAGTGGTAGCGTGTACGACTTCGTGTCGATTGACGTGAGTTCGAATCCCTGCAATGAGCCTGAGCTTTCGGTGATGGAAAACATCGTGAGGAAACCATAGCATAGTGGTAGGGCATTTTCTAATGCCCGTCTGGCTAGCTACCATTCTCAAGTTGAAAATCTGCCGCCAAACACCAATAGGTGTGTTCCAGCAGCTGCACTTTTGAGCCAGTTTTACATTAGGTTTAGCGTGTTCACCTTGGGCTACATCGACACTTAACATCAGGTGAGATTGTGGCTGTGGATAAAAGGATAATTAGAGTTCCTTTTGCACTGTAGGTGAACACTAAGGAAATAATCTGGATATTCAACCCGTAAGGTGGTAAAAAGGGCGATGAAACTTTGTATGAAAATCCGTCTTTTTAGAAGATAGATATTCGAAAATTGATATGTAGTAATTCAGTTAGAAAGTAAAAAAGACGTCTTCAATAGTTTTTTTCAAATTCAATAACTAAGGGTACACATTTGTATAATACAAGTAACGACATGTACTTGGCCCAAAGGCCCTGTTTCCCCCATGTTCAATTTAACGTAGCGTGTTCACGTGTGTTCTCACCTTGCTGTTAGGTTGTTCTAGCTTCACCCACTAGAACAACCAAGAACGTTATATAAAGAAATATTACAACACTTGTAAACGCACCCTATGACATTCGTATATTTAAAAAGTATTTTTACATATTTTTTGACGTCACGTTATGACGTTAACGTCTTACGTATTGACGAAAGTCGATGATCGTCTAACGTTTGTTTCAGTGGCATTCCAAAAAAAGGTGCATAAAAACATATAATGGGATATAACTCTACTATGACGCGAGCGAAGCCGCAGGCAGGGCTTTTGTATATAATGAAAAATACTTTTTTTATAAAACGTTCATGTTTGTAAAATTTTCTCTATCTATACTGTATTTATAAATAAAAACGAATAATGCTGACAGTACTGATTATAAATCAATCACCTATAATATAAGTGAAGTGTAGGTTAGTTTGTTAAGAAATAGGTCACCCGGCGGCTGTTATGGTTGCAGTAACGATTTTATGGGGGATTATTTAAAAGGAGAACCATGACCTGGCAACTTATATTATAACGTTGCTTCTATAACCGCAAATATTATCGGATTTTCATCTTTAGGTTACGTCACATAAGAAAAATAATATTTTTTTAAATAAATTGAATATTGTCAATAGTAAATCATCACTAATATTATAAATGTGAAAGTAACCCTGTCTGTCTGTCTTTCTGATATCTTTTCAAGACTAAACCTCTTAACGGATAGCCTGAGACCTGAAGAGTGGCACAGCGTGAAAAATACGCAGACGAAGTCTAGGGAAAAAGCTAATCATCATAAAAATCCAAGTAATATTGCATAATTTGTTCTCACTTATTAAGGAGCTAATTAAGGTCGTAGCGTAAATTTATATAGCCAATCCTCAATAAAAAGGGTTATATTCAAAAACAATTTTTCAAGTACGTGAGATTCAGAGATTAACGCGTTCCAACAAATAATAAAAAAAAAAAAACAATTTCTCATGCTTTTTAATATTCAGTATAGATATTCATTTAATAAAAATAATATTTTAGACATATATTCTTGTGTTCATAGGATCATATTTATTAAGTAATAGGATACATAACTGAGCATTGGTCCAATATACTCGTAGGTATTGACCCGGGATGAGGACCAACGTTATATCTCGGCTACCTTTTGTATAGACTAAATTTAATTGCTATTATTTTGATGTAGTTTAATAGTACACTGATAAGTATCTGTGGGTAATTATTTTACTTTGATTTTTAAGGGCTACAAATAATTATTATATTCGTACACCATGCGAAAAGCCCCCATGTAATCAACTATAGATTCATTGTGCTTATGACTAATTAGCTGTGGCCGCGGTTTCATCCGCGTATAATTAAAAAAAAATCGCTGATTGATGATTTACAATACTTCAGTATAGACAATATTTTTATCGGACGGCCAGGGTTAGGCGTCAGAACTCACACCACTACATCTATAGTTATAGGCTCGAGCCGAGTGTTAAGTTATTTTAGTTTTACATTATCTCCCAAACTATTCGTCCAAATAACATGCTGTAAAGGGCAAAGTTTATCTACATAAACTTGCCTTTATGATGACTACTTTTTTTACTTTTTCGTTCGTAAGGATTAATATGCCATGTCTAATAATAATGCGCATAAATCACTTTTCAATTTTCAATAAAAAAATAAATACAAAATACCTTAAATACCTTATTGTGGGTTATGTAGAAGAGATGGTATGTAATATAGCGGATTTTTTTAGATGTGCTAAGGAGCAATATTTTTGTAGATTATTGTATTTACATATCAGTAACCATTACGCCAGCGCACGCGGATAAAGCAGTTCGGGTGCGCGGTTTCGTTCGACTTACTTAATAAAAATCAATATTTAAGATTAGCTGAGGGGTCTAACCTAATTCTAGATAGCCTATACTATTCCACGTAAATCTGGCAATCATGTATAATAATTTTTCGAATCCGACTGGTAGTTCCAGAGATTAGCGTGTTTAAACAAACAAGAAAACTCTTCCGCTTAATTATATAAGTAGAGATTATTATATTAGTATAGACAGTTTAGATGGAAATCGATTTTCATTCAAAAGTTGTTGTTGATGACAAGGCATTTATGGAGACGCCCATCGGGGAGATTCTTGAAAATATTTTTTAAATGTCAACAAGCTCTTGTTTGATACGAAACACGCGAGTTCTAAGAAGCTGTGTAGACGTTCCTAATGTCTTGTTATATTCTATATATAGAGTTCATATTCAAATTTTAAGTTAAAAAAAATGCTTACATTTAATCGTTAAGCTAATGTAAACTACAACTAAAAGCCCTTTCCAGGTTTAGTATGACTTTCGACCACATCGTCAATTTGGTTAAATGTTATCCGGTACCTAAATAAAACAATGAAAAAGAACGATCGAAGTATGATTAACACTATGGATAGACAAATATTTAATACCATTAGTGCTTTTGTGGATTGGTAGTGTATCTGTAACCGATTGGGTTGTGACCACTGGACACATGGTGTTAAACCTGTCACCTCGGGTTTTAATTCTATGCTTGTCACAGTGCCTTTCTATTAGTTTGTCGAGAGGCTAGCAGGCCGGCGTGACAGCGACGGGCTGGCGATGGATTGCCGATTTCTCAATTATAGCCTTTGTTTTTGCATTGTATTCTACTTATAATTAAGCACAGCGCCTTTGCTGCCATCAAAAAATAAATAGATTCAGAAAAGAGACTACTAACCAGAAAAAAATATCTAAGAAAGTCGAAATACGAGTGGCCACCCACCGGTACTATTGTTTTGAATGTCATTGTAACAATAGGTCGTTTTGCTCCGTATACTCGTCAGCTGTCTTCGTAGACCGGACAATAAAACGTGTGAATGGCGTTGATGATATCGCGCTCTCGTTCGCACTTATGGCTGTGGTGGTAGGAGTAGGTAGTGATTAGTGATGCACCATCTTCGATCAATAGTTTATTTATTTATTTATTATTTATCATTTTCACAAAAATGGTACAACAGGTCAAAATATGACTAAAAATTTAAACTTGATAATTTTAATTATGTTTTTTTAAGATTTTATTCTTACTACTCTTTTATTTATTAAAACTAATGTAGTTTATTAATCCGAATGCTATTTTTAAAGAAAAAGAGGAAAATAAGCAACCATGTCTTGAAATCTTTTCCGTTTTGTTACTAAAGTTAAAGTGAAATTTTATGAATTTATAACATCATTATATCAAAGTAATAAGTTATGTTATTGAGTAGATAATAACATCTTTTTAAGGTTTTAATAACAAAATAATACTACACGTTTGCCCATATTATAAAATTGGTCGTTTTTTTATCAGGTTTGTTACTATTGGTTCCGAGAAAAGATAGTTTTTCATTCTATCAAAGGAAAGTTAATAGTAAAGTATTTCCAGCTATGCAAAAACTTAAGTACGATTCTTTTTTTATGAATTCAAACTGCTTAATTGTCACTACATTTAGTAACAACTAAGAAAATACTTAAAAACATCTCAAAGATTTAGGGACAGTAACAAAATTGACGGTAACAAAATTGTAAAGCAGAGTGTACATTACGTAATAAAAGTTAGGTAATTAGGGGAGCAAATGTAGGATACAAATAATTTGTTTCTTGTCTCGTAGTGGTTAAGGTGGACCCTCACCTCTTCATATAACGTGCTGAGTGTGGGTGAACTTTGTGTCGGTAAACTGTATATTCGTAAAACACCGCAGAGCTTGTTCCAGTGATTAAGTATTATTAAAAAAAAGAAAATATTGCATGGCTGTACATGTTTTAAATAAAGCATGCAAATGCTTCACTTTGTTTAAATTGAAACTAAGTATATTTGTAATATAAAAAAAAATGTTTTAATTTGTTTAACGATCAGCTTAGGCACATTATACTTTTAATTATTAGCTTCTGCCTCAGTTGGCTCATTTCAGTAATTTTTTATTTTTATTTAATACGCTCTATATTTCTTTTCCGCTGTGCATCATATTCTTAAGGACGTTCTTGTTTTAACCTTTTGCGATACCTTCTCATTTTTTCTTTAGCGGTTAATTGCATTTGGTTTGAACTTTAAAAGTAATGATAGTCTCAGTCACGTTTAATGAATAGATACCATACAAGGGAAATTGATAAAATACACTAAACCCTTTAGTATAATTTAGTAACTATACACGACCACTGAGAAAGTACTAAATTGGGTAATAACATTTTAAATATAGTTACATGAATTTGCATAATATGCAAACACGCATTTAATTCGATGTACATTAAATTTCATAAGTTATTATCCAAATAATAATAAAAAAGCTTAAAATAAATTTAAAAATAATGTATGCCCAGCTTTATGTTGTCCATTTTGTTACTTTTGCAGTCAATCTATATGTTACCATCTCAACAGTAACAAAACCGAGGTAACGCAGCGCTTACGTCTTGGATTAAATTAATTTTAACAGCATTTCATTTTCATGGTTTAATGTTAATTTTGCACCAATCTCTTCTTTCAAAGCCAAAACAGGCATTAAAAGTTATCGAACAATGTAATTTAAAGCTTATCTATAAAATTTTTAGTAACAAAGCTGAACATTAATTTCTATTCAAGTCTAGCCCGATCACACGTTTGCTCGCAAATCACTTTCTAACCAAAATGGAAAAATATTTTTAAGATTGCGTCTTGATATCCACTTAATATTGCCATTTTGAGAAACATAAAAAGCAAATTGGAAAATATTATGTTAAAAAAATCTGTAACAAACTGGACATGTCCGGAAATTACGAAAATAGGGGACAACATCTTAATTCAATTTAAAAATCGTTAAAAGGTAATAATTGCAATATAAATTGACTAAGCTGTAAAATAACTTTTCTATTTTAAATAAAAACTCATTGTGGCGGGAGGGCCATACGGATTAATTGCGAAAAGTTTACATAAATAGCCGAATATTACCTGGGGACAGCCCAAAATTATGGGTAGTGTTCCATAATTTCATTCTTTTGTAAACGAGTTTCATTCATTTCATCATTACAAATTTTAAGAATTGTAGATAAAAACCCACAATATTTAATGCTCATCCAAATTTACTACTATAATGTAAAATAAACTCAATAAAAAAATATGAAGTTGAGGGACAGGCTAAAACTAGGGTTGTACCATTTTTGTGAAAATGCCCATTTATGACAACAGTTACAATATTCATAATCGTCATGTATTATCTTCTCAAGTCTTACGTAATGTCCCTCGTCTAATTGTAAGTTGTAAGTCTAAGTTGTAGTAGTGCTGTTTACTAGTACTGTACCTAGCGGAAACATGGACGAACTAATATTTTCCGATTCAAAAAAGAAAACTACCAAAATTTTATTGATAAAGTCTCTCAAATACCGCCGGAGGGTGGTTGTTAGCTACCTTAGAAAATGTCCTCCTTTTGTACTATAGTTCTAACGAAATGTTTTACAACGCTGGAAGCTATTTACGTAGTATTTATTAAATTAAAACATTGTAAATATTATCGACGATAACCGAACAAATTTCTTACGGTGAATGCCAACCAAGTGAACCAGATCAACTAAACAAATTTTGATTATAATATTACACGACGACTTCTATTGTGATGGATGCTTTCCTAAAAATATAAGTGATGGCCTGAACTGATGCCCATTGTGGGCTAATCAGCCAGTTTGCGATCGAACGATTTAGCACTTGGTGCGTCCGCAGTTGGCTCTATAGAGACTCCTCATTGATTCACTATTTTTAGTTAACGAATAGTAAGCTGAATGTGCGTAGATCTGAATCTGTCATGGAAGTTAATTTTTGTGTATTATTTCGATTCCAATTCATGTTTTGGTTAATTCGTTGTTATTGATGAAGAAAGTTGTGATATGAATTTCTGAAAAAATAATTTCTTTTTTATATCTGATCTTTATAACATCAAATTCAGAGTAGCTGTAAAGGCTGTAAAGACTCATGGTTGCAGCTCACATAAATACATACCTGGGACAAATGGGATTTATTAGCATATTTATTGCATTTTCACTAGTACATAATATGCTAGGATAATTTAACCCCCTTTTTAATCTCTGTATCAGAAAATATTTGCTTAGAATTGTAATGAGCAAAAGCAAAAAACCTTATTGATTACAATTTTTTATTTGTTACAGCATGAGTTGCCGAGGGTGTGGTGCACGCATGGAAGCCCGGCGTGGTGGTGATATAGCGCTGCAGCCGCTGCGTGCGCATTACCGTCGAGCCCTGTCGGAATGGACCGCGCGCACGTCTCGCCGCCGTCGGAGTCCACGCACAGTCGGCCGCTCCAAGGAGGATCCCGCCAAACCGACGCAACCTCGCTGCCGACACCGGGCGTCTTAAATGAACCGCGGTCACTACCGAACATTCCAGAGTTTGAGCCGCTGCTGAGCGCGCCTCCCGTCGACTCCCAGCGATCCGCACACGCCGTCACGTTGGCTAAGAAACAGAACGGACGCGCACTGCATGTGCAGTTTGATGCGCAGTCACCCCCAGCGCCCGTTTCTCTCTCCAGTTCGAGTTCGAGCTCCTCAGACGATGAAGACGTGTTGATCGCGGAGGCACACCCCCCGGACGGTGGATGGGGCTGGGTGATCGTTTTTGCCTCTTTCATGGTCAACCTCATCGCGGATGGCATTACGTTCAGTTCCGGCGTTTTCTACCCGCACTTCCTTGAGTATTTCGGCGAGAGTAAGGGCAAAACCGCCTGGATCGCCGGCATCTTCATGGCGATGCCGCTTCTGTCTGGACCGATTGCGAGTTTCCTCACTGACAGATATGGCTGCCGATTAGTCACGATCTTCGGATCTCTGCTGGCGGCGCTCGGTTTCGTTATATCTGCGTTCGTGGATAATATGGAGACTTTGTTTTTGACTTTCGGCATTATGGCCGGCTTCGGCCTGAGCCTCTGCTACGTGGCAGCCGTTGTGATTGTCGCCTACTATTTTGAGAAGAAACGTTCGCTTGCGACTGGTATATCTGTTTGCGGAAGCGGTATAGGAACCTTTATATTTGCACCACTAACTTATGTGCTCCTGGATGAGTATGGTTGGCGGGGAACTACTCTGATAATGGCCGGTTTATTTTTAAATATGGCAGTGTGCGGATTGCTGTTTCGTGATTTACCTTGGACGGCGACTATGAACGAGGAAAGGGCCAAAGAAAGAAAGAGAAGGCGAGAGAGAAAGCGTAACAAGCGGTACGGGTCTTCAGCAGATAGTTTTTCGGATAGCAAGAGCAGTGCTGCCGGTTCCATGAAGGTGACTGAGCCAGTGGATATAGAAACAGTTACGTCACCAATAGTTCCACAATTCAGTTCTCTAGTAGACTTACCGACTTTTATGACAGCCGGAGAAGGAGTGTCGTTGGAAGTGTTCGAATTAATGTCAAACAGAGGACGGGCATATGCCATCCTCGCTCAGAACTATCCGGGAGTGATGTTACCGTCAAGAAGCTTTAGTGACAGTGGTCGGCTGCACGAACAGTCCCCTCCAAGAGCTTTAATGTCACCTGGACCTACTTCTCCGGGTGCCTTGTCTCCTACTTCGCTTCCACGAGCTCCAGAATCAACAGCACCGTTGGGCGACAAAGCAGCTTTGTCTCTTTGGCTACGACGGCAAGCAAGTGGTAGTACAAAGAAACCACCGGCTTTCTTTAAAGATTTGAGAATTCATCGGCACTCTCTGACTTATCGCGGGGCTATGTTGAACATTAACAGGTATAGACTACGTGCTTCCTCATGTCCTAATATCTTCAGGAATTCGATGACAACCATTGCTAAGGAAAAGGTAAGCGTCAAACTTCTAATATTCTCATTTTTTTTTTTTAGGCTCTGCTCACGTGGACTACATAATACTGTTGGTTGAGCGCCCGTGGGAATTGTGCAATCCCAAAAAGGCTTATTGTGGGTGATCCTTAGAAGATAGACATATGCGGTCTTATTACAAAAACAAAAATAAACACGTGTTGAACACAAGTTTTAATGGTTAATATTTAAAACCGTGTTGAGGTTGTGTTTAAAATTCTTTATTACAAAATCGTGTCTAACCGATGTTTAGCTAAACATCTGATTAAAGTTTTTTATGCAAGCAACTCTGAATAGCATTCACTCAATACGATCTCACAATTTAAAAGCGTTCCATTGTATTCATATATACTGCAAAAAATTGTTTTAACAATTATATTTTTGTTTAGATTAATTGTTAAAATACGAAATATATAAATTTAATGTACGACAAAGTTCGTGAAGTGAAATCTGAGTTCGTACGTACCCACCTACATTACATTATTGCATTGTTATTTGTCGTTAAATCGCAATAGTTGAAATTGTTACGAGATAGTTTTATTGATTGATAAGATTTATAAGAACGTACGTAAGTTTAAATTACCTACTGACGAACCCAACAATGTAGCGCACATGCTGCTTGTATCTCTCTGGCTCTATAGACATGGAAGCTCAGGTTTTTTTATCGTTATAGGGTTGGAGTAGTGGCCACAATCTCACCTGATGTTAAGTGACGATTTGGTCCAAGATGATAACACGCTAAACCTAGTGGACTGGCTTTCAAGTGCGGCTGCCGTAACATACCTATTGGTGCTTGCTTAGCGACAGATTTTCAACTTGAGGGTGGTAGCTACCCAGGTTTAATTAATTCTACTATTATTCAGGCAAAAGCTTTGCTAAACCTATATTTATTTTAAATAAAAATCATTATACGCTTAGAATGGAATAGCAGGAACACGATTTACTTGATAAACTAAACTATTTAATTCATTGACATTCTCGAAATCAACAAAATCCAGAAAATCTATGATATCCATAATTTATAACTAAAAATAAGAATTATCAGTTTAGACAAGCGTTAGACAACGTTTCCATTGTGTTTAAATTTTAGACGCTTTTAAAGCGTGGTTATCTTTAAACAACGCCAAAACACTCTTTTGTAATACATAATTTTTTAAACATGTGTTCAATGCGTGGTTACCTTTTTTTGTAATAAGACCGATTCTGTCGCTGATTTTTTTCTACATTTTTTTAAATCTACAATTATGTTGACCATTAATTGGATATATATCGTAGGTATGGTTTACTCAGCGTAAGCCATTTAAGCGTAAATCGGATAAGTGGTTTTCACATGAAAAGAACATGAACGGACGGACAGACAGAGAGACGTTGAGTTTTATAATATGTATAGATAAGAATCTTTACTATTATAAACCATGTGGTGGGATTTTCTTCTGGACGAGAGAGTATTCCATACTGCCTTGCTTCTGTATTGCACACGGCTTCATATAATGAAAGCTGTGTATTGTTAGCTGATCTATCAATACATTAAAATAACTCTCCAATGAACTAGTCATTGTTAAATATTATTGTATAAAAGCTTCGAATAAGCTTAATTATATTTTAACTTAGTAAGGCGATTAACAAACATATAGAGAATTCCCGTATTACGATTATGATTACAAATCTATCCACATCTACCAATCATAATATGAAACAAATACTACCAGACCTTTCCCTTGAACATATTAATTTTCTATCATTTGTTTCTGTTTAATTGAACCATGTTTATCATCTTCCAGGTGCAATGGTACGCTGGTCTATGGGATTTCTGGGATTTGGTCGTCGACGTGCTCGACTTTTCCCATTTCCTCAACCCGGCGTTCTTGGTGTTCGCTATATCCAACTTCTTGTTGTACATGTGGTACGACGTTCCCTACGTGTATATCGCTGACAACGGCCTCACTATGGGCTTCAACGAGTCACAGTCTTCTATGCTCATATCCATTATTGGAATTCTTAACATGTTTGGGGAGGTGAGTTGAATTTTTCAATTGTTTTAATATACAATCTCTTTGTATTAAATATAGCAATGATGAAAAAAAATAGTTTCCATAATAAAAATAACTATACCGGTTTATAAGATTAAATTCAAATTAATGAATAACTTTAGGCTGTTGTGGTTTTAGTAATATTAAAGTTCTTGAAATCTTTAGTAAAATTTGCTGATTGGATTGCACTATGAGACAACTTTGCATTCTTTACGAAAAAAAAATATCAATAGTCTCTTCGTTTGTCTTACATGCAGATATCCAAAATGCTTTTATCTGTAATTTATTTCAAAGAATGAATGAATACTTTGTTACACCTTTGATTTGTATACTGGCAAGTCATTTTTTTCCAGCTAACCTGCGGTATTGTGGGAAAAAATATAAAAGGGGCAGTAATCATCCTTAATAATTCATCCACTAAATTATACGTGAATTTTATGAAACGATTTTCAATCTTGGAACGATCGCATCAGAATAAGTTATGGTTTTGTAACAGGCGAGTTATCTCTAGTTTTCTCTATCTCGTCCAGTTCTATAGCTACTCGTACCTGCTGTATCTAGCATTAGAGCGCAATGAAACTAATCATGTCACACACAGTAATGTTACGTAAGTCATCAGTATATTATTATCAGTATTACGACAGATGATTTAAATGGGTCAATTAACAATCGACTTGTTAGATAATAACTCGTACTTAATAGGTAATTCTTCGAGACATACAATGTAATTTACGTATATAATGTTTCCTCTTTTTGCTTTGATAATAGTTATTTTACAATTTATGGCTGTTGCTAAGTGTGATTTTCTTGTACTTAATTGTTGTTATATAGTATTTGTTACATTGTTCATTTTCTACAGTATTGTAGTGAATTAGAAATACTTGTTTGGTTAGCTCCCACATTAAAGGTTAAGTATTCAAGTAACCTTTTGATGAATTTCAGCAGCAGCATTTAAAAGGTTTTTTCCTCTCTAGGTTTAAATGGGGGCTTCGATCATATCATCACTTACAATCAGATGAGATTGTGGTATCTACCAATACAATAATCGTTTTTCTATCATCTCGCTGTGTCCTTACTGGAACAGGCAGAAACAACAAAGGAACACTTTTCTGTCATTTACGGTCTTTAAAATTCTCAATAATCAGTCCCTTTCCTTTATCAAATCAAGTCGGTTCAGAGTGCTTCTTACAGTCCCTACGATTTGTACTTTTTACATTTATCCCGTATAAATCACAGCTTAGCCTCTGTTTCAACTTAGACTTTGTTGTTTCAATGACGCTTGCAGATAATGCTGGGTTGGGTCGGTGACTGGGAGTGTGTGGACGGGAGCCTGGTGTACGCGGGCTGCATGGTGCTGTGCGGGCTGGTGACCGTCGTGATGCCGCTGCTGAAGTCGTACGCAGCGCTCGCCGGCGCGGCCGGAGCGTTCGGCGCCTTCATCGCGGCCAACTACTCTCTCACGAGCATCATCCTCGTCGATCAGATATCTCTCGAGAACTTCACCAACGCTTACGGGCTGCTCTTGCTTATACAGGGCGTTGCTAATCTGATCGGTCCTCCACTCGCTGGTCAGTATTATTTTATCGGTTTTTTTCTTTATAGTCTAACAGACAGACCGCAATCTCAACTGATGTTAAGTAGTCTGTTCAAATCAGATGCATATCATTATTAAATATAATATAAATAACCATTATTTATCCTACGATACGAGGGTTATGACATAGGGTTATGCCACGATGGGGCTGACATATTCGAATTGCATTAAAGCTTAAGAAAAAGAATAAAGTTCTCTACTTGAAGGTAGTAAGTTAAGTTAGGTAGTAGGTTAAGTTCTAGAAAGAAGATGAGAACTTAAACACAGTTAATGAAACACACAATAGAGTGCTAATGAGTTGTTTGGAGATTTTGGAATGTCAATGGATAATATCCCTGGAGACCTAAACAAATTTTAGGAGCCATTCATTGATTACGTAAGGGTTCCGAGGGGGAGGGGGTGAAAACATATCTACACACCCTTCCTTATCTTGGGTATCTTTTTTTTATAAAACAGGTTACAATTGTATAGCCTTTTATGATGTAACCTAAATGATAAACTCGCTTTTGTAATTGTAATAAAAAAAACTCGATCTGAAACCAACGAGAGTTATAAAAAAGTACACTTACAATTAAAACTAAATTACATTAATTACTAACAAAATCTAAATTATATTGTGAATATATATTGTTGAAAGTGAAGTGAGTAGTGGGGTATATTCTTAACTACCCTACTGCTCGGACTGGTTCGCACACTGAGCTGTCTCCAGGCCCGGGTGAAGCTGTAGAAGCCGTTTGACGCTTCAGGCTCCTTATGGCTAACATTTGTAATAAGATCGAAAAAAAAAGAGCCGGGACGCATTCTCGCTTAGACAGTCGAACTGTTCACTTCATCTAGTCATTTCTTAACTATAACAGTCTAACTCGTAGTCCCTGAATTATATTCGTAGGGCGTTAATTATATTTGTAGACCATGCATTATATTCCTAATAGTCAGTACATAGTTCATATAATAATATTATTTTTATTTACTGAGACTTTATTGAGGTTAATTAATAATAGATAACATTATAATCATCCTAGATACTGTTGTATTTATAGCATATTTGGTAGATAGATGAGGGCCAGTGTTTGTTGAGTACCAGGCAGAAAGATGGTTTTACGATTTTGTAAGTGACTGCTACTACGAGGTACGGAAGTACGGACTAATAAAAATAATGGACTGTCAATGTGGCCATTTCTTCTTTTCCCTAATTTGGCAACTTATACTTTTTATTGACGATCATGAGAGTGTCGAACGATGGTTTTAATACCTATTGGAACAAAATGATGACTTCCGTGTTAGAACGTTCTAGACAGGGTTACCGACTCCTAAAAAATAGCCCTAAGATATAAAATAAAATAGCCCTAAATAACCCTAAATGCAATATTCGAAAGCCCTGTATTGTGTATCTACTCAAAAGTATTGTTTATATGAGTTTCCCGTTTTACTAAGGTAATGAAACAACTATAAAAGTATAAAGATAATAGGTAGGTAGGTATAAAGGTAATAGCGAAACTCTCCTATTCCTAACTTGACCACAGACTAACAGTAATATTGCTTTTTTTCTCGTTTTGGTCAATTTACTGATGCATGAAATGAGTTATTATGCTAAGAGTGATAGTTTCATACAACGCGCCGCTCATAGTTGAAGCCAAGACTGAATACATGTGTGCGTAAGTGATACGTAACTACACTTGCCAACACAAACACAACCGCACGAATGAAATTGCAAGGAATTGAATTGTTTACAAAAAAATGGGGAATAAAAGTATACCGTGAGTGTTGGTCTCATTCATCCTATCGTCATTTAGATTAAATAATAAAGGCAATAACTGACATGGTTAACAAACCAGCAGAAAATCGAGGGTGACAACTATGCGTCTGGTGGTTGCGATCACTATCACCCCGCTTTATTACTGCATATACACTGGCTGATGCCATAACGCGTCAAACTAAAACCCCCCTTTATTACTGCATATACACTGGCTGATCCCATAACGCGTCAAAATAAAACCCCCCTTTATTACTGCATATACACTTGCTGATCCCATAACGCGTCAAACTAAAACCCCCCTTTATTACTGCATATACACTGGCTGATGCCATAACGCGTCAAACTAAAACCCCCCTTTATTACTGCATATACACTTGCTGATCCCATAACGCGTCAAACTAAAACCCCCTTTATTACTGCATATACACAAGTTGATCCCGTTACGCGACAAAAAAAAAATCAGTGATGGTTTATCACTATGTGTATGATATGTTAATTATTATTAATAACTATTGCTAGTACATACATATACCAATATCAATCTAAGATATACAATGTATAGCTATCTTCCCAGAAGCTAGTTTTCCTTCTCTCTACGTTATATCATTTTTCGCTCTCATGTAATGAAATGTGTCTAAATCTAACGAGTCCTTCAAAACTTTAAATTTTCGTCTAATTATCGAATCGCCATCTAAGAAGTTTCATTTTAAGTTAAAAGTTTAAAATATTTTCCGACAACTAGCAACATTTCATTGTGATGTCGTCGTCACTGTGTTTGCACTATGACTTAATTTTTAGCAATGGCACAGAGATGTAGGTAGCCTTTAAAGGCTAACTTAAAATGGCTTCACTCTGCGTGCAAGCACTGCCGTTATAAGTGTTTTATTTCTATGCATGAAATACTATTTATGGCCCTAAAAGTAGCCCTAAATAAGCCCATAATGCATATTTCCGCTCTAAATTTGGGGTTAGAAGCACTAAGTTGGCAAGCCTGGTTCTAGGGAGTTTTTGTGGCATCTCAGAGTTCATGATACATGTTATTATTTCCGATCCACCTCACTTGTTCGCAATAACCAAGTTTTATTATGTAAAATACCACCCGTGTTACACAATATAGGGTCAAACAACACAAATTTATAAATTTAAAATTAAAACCACTACATGACAGCAATTTTGGAAAAAAAAAACTAATAGGGCCATTTATAATCTTAGCTAAGAAAGACGAATCTTCGACATTTGTCCGACATTGCAAAGTGATGTGATTGTGTAATCTGTATCGTTCAGGATGGGTGTACGACGTGACCGACTCGTACGACTTGTCGTTCTACCTCGCCGGCGCGTTCATCGGCCTCTCCGGGCTCATACTGTGCGTGCTGCCGCTGTGCCGGTGCGGCGCGCGCACCCGGCGCCGGCGCCGCGCGGACCCCGCCCCCGGCCCCGACCCCGACCGGACCCTACAGAACGGTAAACTGGTCGCTGATCCAAATAGTCTTATCAAACAATAGTAAAGCGAAGTGTTCTCGACGATCTACTATTAATAGGTCATATATAAATCAAGTAAGTTTTGATCGGGTAAGAGTAAAGTGAATAATTGTCGATAATCTCCTATTCATGTGTCATATATGAACCAAATAAGTTTTATTTAATAAGAATAAATTGAAGAATTGTCGATATTCGGTCATTTTGTATTAATACTGTTTTGCTGAAACGTTAAAAAAATTCACTACAGAAGAATTAGTAGCGACATCTCTGTACAGTGTACAGGAGCCGCTCCTATCTGTAACTCAATTTGGGTATCTCTATTGCATTTGACGTTGGGTAAATAGGTGTCTTTCCATTCGACTATGCTTTTATATAACATATAATAATATATCTCTCAATTATGGCCGGTCGAAATTAACTAACTCGAAGGTAGCTAAAGAAAGAAAATTTATCATATCTAGAAATGTAGCTAGTTGGTTATAAAATGCAACGGTTGTAAGTTTACATCAAACTTATCTATTTCATCTAATATAGTATAATTTACATTACAGCTTAGATTTAAATAAACTGTATATAAATTCTATAGTATTAGATAAAGTACAAATGATTAAGAAATATTTCCTTAAAAATAGATCTGCTCTTTCTATAGTTCAAAGTATTATACTTTATTTAACCGCGGCATTCTTGTTTATTTAATCGATATGAAAATATTCATTGTCATCGGTAGGTGAATAATTGATAGGACAAATTTATTGAATATCGTCTATTTTTGCTGTTTCTGTCGATTTTTCACTTATGTCTTCTACTAACCATAATAAGACATCTGATAAGAAGACAGCTGTAGAAATTTCAATGGCAACGTGTTTAGAAAATAATACTTTTAATTATCTTCTTGTAAAATTACGATTGTTTTAGTATGTATGAGTAAAATTTACAAAACAATGTATCGTAATCCAAAATTATGATACTATACGAGTAATTTTCCTAAACATGTGAAGAAACCTATAAAAAGTGCTGTAACTTTACAATCTTTATGTATAAATCCAACACAAAAAGTGTTGTAACTTTACAATCTTTATGTATAAACCCAACACAAAAAGTGTTGTAACTTTACAGTCTTTATGTATAAACCCAACACAAAAAGTGTTGTAACTTTACAATCTTTATGTATAAACCCAACACAAAAAGTGTTGTAACTTTATAATCTTTATGTATAAACCCAACTCAAAAAGTGTTGTAACTTTACAATCTTTATGTATTTATGTAATTTAGGCTTTACGCCGAATTAACTGAAACAAAAGAGACATATAATAATATGAGCGCCACATGGATTTAATGACGTCTTTGTGTGTCAAGGGGTTACATTTCCTGTAGAATCCTGAACATCGAAATTACTTTAACAAAAAAAAAGTGTGGATAGTCGCAAAAAAGTCGATAGGCATATCGATATCACCAACCTAATCGATTTATAATTTTATGATTTCATATTTTTCAACCAGTTCATAAGCTGGGATATTCACTACTGAGTAAATTATGATTCTTATTGGGAGAACTGTGTTGTCGAGATCTTTCTATAGTTAAAGTTATAATACATAATTGTAGAGAAATAGTGTGTAGTGTTATCGAAACTCACCAAAGACTGCCTCGATGTTTCAATCAGATAAGATCTTCTCGTAGATTTATTAAATGTGTGATTTTCTCTTGATATCGATTAAACGTCAATCGCTTGTTTAGATCTAGGTAGCGATAAATTTAAACCGTCAATCTTAACGTTTAGTTTAATTGAGTAACATTGTTATTGAACAGTCTGTAAGGGTGTGGGAGGCAATTGTCTATAGAATCTTATTCCAGTAATAGTGATAAAAATATACAGCATTTTTTTTATTTATTTAACGAGATATACCGGTGCTGCCACTATAGTAATATTTTGATCGTCTTATTGTTTAATTGCTTTTCACTCAAGACGACACTATAATAATTAATACAATTTTATTGTGAACAGTTGTCTAATTTTACTAATAAAATATACAATGATTTACAAAAGTAGCATTTTTCTATGCATTATGTTTAAGTGGCAACATTGAGATATCAGACTGGAATATGATTGGTCGCTGAGTTGCACGCACCTCTATAGAGATTGATGGTTTTAATCGACCGTCTCAATGATGATTCATATTTACGTGTTATAACAAGTGTGTACCTTGTTGTATGTGATATAGGGTATGGATTTGCGTGTGAATAATACATTAGAATTGTAGAATTTGAATATAAATTTTATTACGGGCGTATAATCTAGAAATAAATCACGGAAAGAGAAGCTTCAAGATAAAAGTATAGTTTGTTGTGTTTTAGACGATTTTTTAACGTAAATAAAATATTGGAGAAATTAAATTCAGTACTACATTTTTTTCTGAAGGTGTTCGGAGTGTTTAGTGATAATTGTAACGTTTACACGAATTGATTAATTTCTTTAGTTGTAAAAGATTAAAAATTGAATGAAAATAATATAATAGAATAGTTTAACGATCTTGTAAGTAATTGTTAATTAATTAAAGATACAAAAAATGGGAAGCTTAAAAAATTGTACGTTGGGAAAATTCTTTAGATATTTAATTTATCCAGGCGCGAATATAGGATATGGTTCAGTGGAGACAGGGGGTTTATTTATTTAATTTTATCTATCTTCCAGACAATCTCTGATGTCGTAATGATCTATTTAAGACTGGAGGAATATAAATTTCGACTTTTTAATTAGTCAAAATAAATCATTGTGGTCGTTTGTGTGTAATAGACCCGTTGCCCCCTCTGTACCCGCGCGCATGTGTTTATCTTAAGCAATACGATGTTAGCGTAGTAAAAGGTTTTATGCACCAATATTATAAACTTTGTTCTTGAATCCAATGTAGAAAGTAATCATTTGTAAATTATATTGAGTACCTAAATAAATCGAACGAAAAAAAATATGGTAGAAAACATTATATTGTTTAGCGATCTAAGTACATCCTTTCAGAACTCGTATATCGTAATACAGATTAAATCATGTAAATAAAGGTTTTTACTATTATAATTGATGATTGTGTTAGCCCTAATGCCCTACATTCGTAAAATGTTAAGCTGACACTAGATGTCGCTCCAAAGACAAGTGATGTATAAACGGGTACGCAAACGTATTATGTATATAAATTTTAGTAGATCTGTGTTTATTCGATAGTTTTATTAGTAAAATTGTGTTACGAATTTAATTTTTGTTTCTTTATTTTACCTTCTTATCATTTACAGTTTCCTGAATTAAAAAAAAACAAGTTGTATGATTTATTTTTTTTAATGTGGGAATATATAATGGCACGTTTAGTATAACAGATTTTACACTCCGTCATATGCAATCGTCAGATTTATTTTAGACGCCATCTAACCGTCAGTCTTCGTACTACATTGTAGCTTTATCAGCAAATTTGTTTTTAACGCCATCTACAGTCTAATTTTTCGACCTTTGTTTTTAAATTTTAATTCTAAGGAGAATTTGTTTCTACTTTTCATGTCTCGTCCGATTGTAAAACCAATTAGAACATAAAAATGAAATTAACGATTACTTGTGCGTAGCAGCGTTTTTATTTATTTTCATGATCTAACTGGTCTTTTAATAGTAATCAATTACGATTTACCACGTTAGTCGGACGTCCCACAACGGTACACTTTTTATATGTAATGTCGTATTTACACTTCTCTTATAAGCATTAAGAAACAAACATAATATAGGAGGATACAAAGCTTCACATTAGTGAGAAAACAGTGCCTACACTAAACAAACCTTTTGAACTCACAACTTGATATAATTTGATTCCATCGTTGTCCAATTTAAAATAACAAATAAATTTAAATTTAATTATGCATGTTTTCAATTATCATGTTTACAAATATAATAATCAATTGACATAACAATTGCAGCTTTTTTATTATTTGTTTTTCTTTTTGTATTATTACTTAAGAATTAATCACTATAGATGTAAGGAATAATTTAATAAAGAAATGAAATAATATAATAATATTATATGCAGATAATGTCATAGAAATATAATATACTGTTTATGACACGATTTTTCTAAAGTTTTGACCATAAATTGTGATTGGAAATATTAAATTTGTAGATTAGAGAAATATCTGCGGACATATGAGAATCCTATACGGCTACTTCCATGGAAAAATTATTAACTACACAACTTGTAAAACAACTTTTTGTATCTTAGATCCCTTGATCCCTGAAATAGATTCCGTTAATTCGTTATTATAGATTATTGAATCGTTGAACTATTTTTGCTGTTAAATAGTTAAATTGTTACAAATTTTATTCTGTAATCTTATTTCTAATTGTACCGTTTTTCATTAGTTATCACATTTAGGGTTCCATTAAATTAAAAAAAAAATGTTCCGTATCATTTAAAGTTTAGTAATTGCTACTGAAAAGTTCGAATTTTGCTTAGAAATAAACAAGAAAATTAATGAAGTGCACTTTGCAGTTTTCTTTATAAAAGAGGGAACAAATAAAAATCGTACAAAGTGAGGACTCTCATGTTTCAAACAAATCTAGTTTCTGGTAACACAAAATGATTTCTTGGTTTTTGAACATATTTGTTCCTATTTGTCGATGAATCTTCATTGCAAATGTAAAATATAAATAACATAATAGGCATTATAGGTTCCTAGTTATGTGTTTGTAGAGAGACCTCTATGGGATAGAGGTAAGGAGTGCCAACTCAAACGGGCTTTCAGCTAAAAAAATTCCCGCTAAAATTCATAAAATAAGGTTCCAAAAATAACTTAAATGGCACTAATGTATCAAAAAGGTAAGAGTTGAAGTTTATAGCATATGACCAAAATGGCGCTAATGAAACCAAAATGCTGAAGTTAATAATACAAGATGGCATTTTTACGATACTAGCGTGGGTTAATTTCAGTCGATTTCTTCGATACTTGTTGTATACGACGGAGTCTGTAGGTATTCCTTACCTTTATCCTATTTTGTAAGTAAATCATGAAGATATAATCGTTGACAATAATAATATAAATGCCTGTTTAATTACTTGTTACTTTTGAAGGAATGTGGCTTAAAAATAATCAGGGACCTAGGGAGATACACTTAAATCAGCTTTTTTAGCCGACGTTTTTAGCATTTGTAGTAGCGTAATACACATAGTGACTGAAACCGGAATGAACCAGTTTGCGCTGGCTACCACGTGCAGCGCTTTTTTTTTTTTTTTTTTTCTTTTTTTTTTTTCGAACTGATTATCTGTTAGCCTGAGGGGCCCTAGAGCCTTTACGGCTTTTACAGCTTTACCGGGCTTGGGGGCGAGCGCTTAGGGCACTCAGCCACGAAAGCTAAGCAACAACATCCGAGGGTGCCAAAGTGGCCGGACCTCGGCTCGGACTGTTGCGCGTATGCAATTAAGTCGCGATCTGACTAATTCCCTATCCGTAATTCGATCTAAACTAACTATACAGATATACATGTTTCTGCCCCCTGGGAGGAGGGAAGGAACATGTGTATGTGTATTTAGTGGTCTGAAATTTTTGATCTAGACTAACTAGCCTCAAAAAAAGAAAAAAAAAGGTCCCTTACAGAACCTATGTACCTATGTGTGTTGTGTATGTGTGTATAATGCAGTGTCATGTATGGCTGTGAAAGCTAGTGATTGTACAGTCACTTGTATCGCGCGAGCGGCTGCTTGGCTCAAGGGCTCCATGCCGATGGATCGGACCTAGGCTTGAGTTGCCGCAGAGGAGGGTGGTCGTGGCGGGTGTGCGGGCGCGAAGTTAACCGTTCGTCCCCTGCGGAGGGAACGGTGGTTTCGCGGGCGTGGGCGCGAGCACGCATATGTTGCGGGAGCGGACGCGTAGAAGTTGTTAGCTTTCTCTATGTCGTCGTCGGGATCGACAAAGAGATTTCGCGGACGGCGTTTGTAGCGTTGGACAACAGGTATCGCGTGGTTAGGCGTGTAGTTCACAAAGGACTTTACAAGCGGGTTTGGATGGTTCGAGGCGCTATCGAAGTATCTCCTAGCGAGATACTTCACATAGGCTTCTAACGAGGGAAGCCTCATGTCCCTGTGTAGGTCCATGTTCCTAACGAAGGCTGGAGGGTCAAGCAGGCGACGGAGGAATCGATTTTGTACTCTTTGCAAGCGGGCAAAGTTGTGTTTGGACATATGTGCGAACGCGGCGCAACTATATGTCAAGATCGGACGGACGCACATCTTGTACAGTGTAAGCTTATGTCTTATGGACATTTTGCTTACCGAACTGAGCAAGGGTCGTAAACGGGAAAGGACCCAAATGGCCCTATTCCGGACTCTAGTGACGTGTGGGTTGAAGTTAAGCTTCGAGTCAAGGATGACACCCAGATATTTTGTCTTGGTGGCCCAAGGGATATTTCTATCGAATAATGTTAGAGGTCCTACCGTGCGTGGTAATCTGCATGTAGTCGGTTCGAACATAATCGCGGCGCTCTTAACCGGATTAATAGCTATACGCCACGTTCGAAACCACTCTCCGAGAGTGGTTACGGCGCGTTGTATTTTGTGAGCGAGAAAAGATCTGTTCCTATTTGACGCGTATATGACTGTGTCGTCAGCGTAGAGCCCTACCTCGACCTCGGGGGGTTTCGGGAGGTCGCTGACGTACAAATTGAATAAGCAAGGTGCCAGAATGGAGCCTTGCGGGACGCCTGAACGAATGGGACGTGCGGTGGAGAGTACTCCTTCCACTCGGTAGTGGAAGGTGCGGTCGCTTAGGTAATCGCGGACTAAATGTACTAACCTATCCGGGACTTCTAAATGGTGAAGCTTGTGGACCAGTCCGGCGTGCCAGACCTTATCGAAGGCCTTGGCTACGTCGAAAAAGACCGCAAGCGTGCGGGCGGGAGCGATATTGCTCTTGGCGAAGTTACTCGTGATGTGCTCCGTGAGGCGGTGCACTTGATGTGTACACGAGTGACGGGCGCGAAAACCGAATTGTTCGGGCGGGTATAAATTCTTGTCGTCTATAACGACCTTGAGACGGTTCAGAAGGATCCGCTCATAGAGTTTCCCTAGAGTGTTTAGGAGACTGATCGGGCGATAGCTATCGGGAAGCGAAGCTTTTTTGCCGGGCTTGCGAATACCTATAACTATAGCTTTTTTCCAGACGGCTGGAAAATAGCAGTGGGCTATGGCTGCATTGAAGATGCAGACCAAAAGAGCTATGAGGTGATCAGGAAGAAGTTTGAGTACTTCATACCTGATACCATCAGGACCGGGAGATTTCCTAGGCTTAAGGCCTTTAATGATAGAACAGACCTCATCTGGCGTGACCGGGGTTAGCGTTTCCGCGGGGGGAATCAACGTGAGTTCCTGAACGGCGGTCTCGATAGTTTCGATGTGGGCAGTGTCTACGTTGTCGCAGTTTGGGGAGCACTGGCTCTCCAAGCTTGCGGCAAGGCATTCTGCCTTATCGTCGCTATCGAACGCGAGTGGGAGATCGGGGCCCCTTTCGAGGGGCGGCATCTGGGCGGAAGCTTCTAACTTCAGAGAGCGGGCGAGGTTCCAGTAAGCCAGATGGGACGGCTTGAGACCCTCTAAGAGGTTATCCCACCGGTGACCTCTGTACTCTCCGATGCGAGTTCTAACCTCTCTCTGAAGTTGTCGTAACCTACGGGTGTTATCCCTCGTCGGACAAGAGTCATGTGCACGCGTCGCGGCGTTTTTTTCCGTGATTAACGCTCGTAAGCCGGGGGGGAGTATAAAACGGCGTTCGTTTGCCGCTTGCACCTCTCTCGAGGCCTCCCTTACACCGGTTTGGAGGTAGTCGACCAGGGAATCGATGGCTAAATCGGCGTCTGCAGTTGACTCCAATACGTCGGGGATCCTAGCTAGGCTGGACGGGGTCGCGTTATCGGATAAGTAGCGATTTAAGATCGCGTAGTCAACTATTTTGACTTTTGGCGGACTGGGGTCGAACGGTTGCCCGAGTTGTAAGATAACCGGGCGGTGGTCGGAGTCTAGTTCGTGTACGACTTCTATAAGTCGTAACCGAAGTGAGACACCTTTGAGGAGGGCTATGTCAAGTACTGTCGGTTGACAGTTGTCTTGAAAGTGCGTGGGCTCTAGCGGTGCTATGACGTCAAAGCCGAGCACGTCGCAAAGTAGTTCTAGTATAACCCCGTTACGGGTGTTGCGCGGGTTGTTGAAAAGGGTGTGACCGCTATTGAGGTCGCCTGCTATTATGACTGATTGATCGAGTGAAAAAAGCGCCTCCAGATCGGACTGAAGGAGTCTTTTATTCGGGGAGAGATATGCAGAGGCAAGCGTGATTGACGGATGGCCAGTCATGCCTATTCTACAGACGGACACTTCCATATTGGTAAGTGCGGGAGGGTCTATTGGCATGCAATAGAGGGAACGCTTGTAGTAGATGAGCGTGCCGCCTCCTAGGGTGGCACGGTCATTTCTGACTATATTGTAATTAGCTATCTTAGGGTCGCGCCTACTGGGTTTTAGAAGTGTTTCTTGTACTAGAAACACGTCTATCTCCCGTTCCCTAAGAAAGGTGGATACTAAGTCCCGTTGTGGAAAGAGGTTTCGCGCGTTAAAAAAAGATATGTTTAGGCTTCTAGGCTTAATGCGTGCCATTGATAACCGATATCTATTTCCCGGCACGGGCCAGGCGCATTAGCGTCGCTGTCATCAGGGGGAAACGCCTGATGGATTCGCCGGGGCCGTACTCAGCGACGCACTGTTCGTACGCCAGTACTTCCTGAGGGTCATGCTCGCGGAAGAGCATGACCATGTAGTCAACGCCGCGGCGCGTGTTGACGGGCGGGGGGGCCTGAGCCTTAGGAGGCTGAGGGCGGGGAGTGGAGACCCATGCTGCTTGAGGGGCTCGCATGGCCGGAGGGGGTGCGCGGGGCGCGGGGGCGGCTGCCACCGGGGCGCTGGAGGCGCCCGGGAGGCTGGGGAAAGCCTCTGGCGTGAGCAGGGGCTTTGCCTGTCCTACGGCGGGACGTGTCCTCTGAGGAGGGGTGTGTCGCATAGGGCGCATGGGGCGCGGGGCACGGGGACAGCCGCGATAGTTCGCGGGGTGACCTTCGTTGCCGCATAGCACGCAGCTCGGAGGGGTAGCCGACTCACGAGTGCGCGAGCACTCGCTCGTCGCGTGGTCCCCGAGGCACTTAACGCACCTGGGACGGAGATGGCAGTTGCGTGCCGAATGACCGTACAGCTGGCAGTTGTGACACTGCGGAGGACTGCGGTTCTTGTGTGGGGGCTCTACGGCTATTCCGGAGAGCTCACACACTTTCCTAACGTTAAAAATGGCTCTGCCCTCGGGGGTCAGTTCCAATATGACTAAGACCATGTCGAGAGGTCTGTTTTTGGATTGTCCGCCGTGCATTCTGTGCACTTCGCGGACAGGGAAGGCCTTGGCTAAGAGGTCAGTTTTGACCTCCTCGGGTGTGATTTCCACCGGGATGCGGCGGATTACAACCCGGAGTTGACGTTCTTCCTCCAGGGAGTACGTGAAATATTCGAGGTTGCTGTCTCGGAGCAACCTGGTAAATTGACGGTGTTCGTCCGAGGTGGAAACTTGGACGCGGATACCGTTGGCCGTGTTACTGGCCTGGGTGTAGTGGATACGGAGTTCTCTCAGTTTCTCTGAGAGTTTTGTCCAGACCGATTTGTTCTGGACCGTGACGGGGGGCGGGCGACGCGCCTTTCTGCCGGCAAAGGTACCGGCAGGCGCTGAGGGCGCTGCGGAGCGGGGGGCGTGGCTGTTGAGCCCGGTTTTTTGCGCCTTTTGTGGGCGGGACTGAGTCTCCGGAGACTCGGGACGCGAACGCGGTGCCCGTTTGGCGGGCTTATTTTTTTGGACGAGGGTGAAGCCCTCGTTATCATTGACTATCGCCGTGTCCATTTCGTCGGACTCGGGTTCGGGATCCGGACTGGCGGGCGAGTAGCTAGTGTTTGTAGCTACTAGCGTCGGCGTGTCCGCTTCGGGAACTAGCGACGCGAATGAATTATTTATTGGCAGCGCAGAGGGCGCTGGGGTCGGGGCTTGAATGCCCGGGGAACGTGAGCGCGACGATGGCCGTTTGTACGGCGTCTTGTCATGTGCTCGCGGTGCCGTTGAGCGGGACCGCGAGCCGGATTTTTTCGCGGCGGGGGTACGGGAGGTCCCGGGGACCTGTTCCGACGCGGGTGCGGGGTGCGGGGCCCCGGCTATCAAAGTGAACTTCGCGAGAAGATCATGGTCCCTGAGGAACTGGAAAACGATTTCGTTGAACCTAACTTGTTCTAGATTTGCCATTCCGGCGGTGGCGGTTAGGCGGGCGAGGTGAAGTTAAACCTCCCTGCCGGAGAGGCAGGGGGGTGCGCCGAGTGAATTTAAACGGCTATCCCGAGCCGTGTAAAGGGACCTGCGGGTCACGGTGTAATGACTCGCAGGAAAAGAACCTACCGGGCCCTACGTGGAGGTCCCTATCAAGCCCGAGGCAGAGAACGCAGCCGGTATAAATACCTAGCTACGCCCAAACAGACACTCGGGGATGGATGTGTAGCAGGATCGGAAGGGTGGGAAGGAGACACTCAGGGCTTGACTATGACTCTATCAAGGGCCAAGATTCCTGAGCCCGACCAAGTACTATCGTTTGCCTCTGAAGGAGGCAACCGAGGGGCGCTTGGGTCACGCACCCACTTGCTTTAGTTGGCACCGTCAGGTATCAGGCAAGTGACCACTAAAGTGTGGATTTCGTCGAATAGAAACAAATTGCTCTTAAAAGAGCAGTTTATGTTTGTGTAGCGTACTTAAAGTACGCGACACAATGGGTGCGAGCGAGACGGCGATACGCAGGTGCGGCGCAGGTGCGATGCAGGTGTGCAGCAAGGCCGGTCGGTCGTAAAACTTCACAAAGGCGGCAGAGAACAGTCGTAAACACGTCCGTTCCCGCCGGCGGTCGTGATCGGTCTCACGTGCAGCGCTCTCACGCATCTGTCGTTTATAAGTAGCGTTAGAAGTGTTATGCCATTTTGTTTGCTATTATTTTCTTACTAATTAGTATATCAAAACGAATTATCATTAACATAAATGCTTTATCGGATGAAATCGAGGATAAGGATGGAAAGGAAAAAAATATGGAGTTGAAGAAGTTCATGATTAAAAATTGCGTATAAAATAAATGTTTTTTTTTTAACGCAATAGGTTTATCGTTGTGGCTACAATCTCATCTGATGTTAATTGACGATGTGGCCCAAGATGATAACACGCTAAACCTAGTGGAAGACTGGTTCTCAAGTGTAGCTGCCGGAACACACCTATTGCAGCTAGCCAGGCAGCCAGTAGAAAAAGCCCTACCACCATGCTATGGTTTGGTCACGATGTTTTCCTTTACCGAAAGCTCAGGCTCATTTCAGGGATTCGAACTCACGTCAATCGACGCGAAATCGTACACGCTACCACTGAGCCATCATTACTTCATTTTATTGCTGACCATACACTACTACAAACGCAAATAAGTGCCAAGCCGATTTTGCTGTAGTTACATAGTATGAACACGTATGTAAATGAAGTCACGGGAAAAAGTTAGTTATTGTAATGGATTTTCATAAGTCCACAGACGATTCTATCGTGAACGTAGTGATTTAAATATATACCTCATAATTATTATAACTTAGTGTTATGTGAATAGTGGGGGGCCTTTCTTTGTTACTTAATTAAGGCCATGCACACGAGATGTTGAAGAAATATTGTCAAAATTATTAATAACAAACTTAGCTTGAAATTGTGTTTTATTTTCCTAACACCCGTTAACTTATTTTTAAGGAACTGTTCTGCCATTTATTTTTATGGAAATCAAGATTTTTTTTCACTTAGAGAACAACATTGTTGTTACTAAATTCTTATATACAACTAATGTGGCAAACTGATGGTAAATGGGTACTGTAGCCTATGGACGCTTGTAATAACTATAGATATCACTAGCGCGTTGCCGACCTTGAATCCCTCTACCCCAAGGAGCTCTGGAAACCCTACTCGCCGCTGAAATAAAACAGGATCATTTGGCTGCATTCTTCTGTAGGATATTCAATCAGTCCGACTGCCCCATGAGAGAAATCTTAAAAAAAAAAAAAACTTTTTGATCTACCTCTAAGTCTCCCCTACCCCAAGCAGTACTGGAAACCCTACTCACCGCAGGAACACAACGCAAGATTATTTGACTGCGATCTTCTGTAGGGTGGAAGTATGCTATCAGTAAATTTGTTGATTGTAATAACGGTGTCTAGGTAAATATTACAACGCATAGTATTTTGTGACATCCTTTTTTATTGCAAATGCCTAGTTTGAATGAATTCAAATGCGAGAATAAAACTCCATCGTGTCTATTATGCATAGATCCAAAGTAATTTATTTTTGAAAATCACTATTTTTGCCCGAAATGTAATTAAAAAGATCAAAACTTATAAAGTATAAATAAAATCATCCTATCCACAGATGGATAGGCCACAGATGGTAAGTAATACCATCGACGGCGCATATTTTGGAGTACCTAATTAGAAAATACCTAAGTTTAACTTTTACGTAATTATTTAAATTTTCTTAATTTTACACTTGAATGATCAGCCGTGTTAGGACGAAAAATTTCACAGGTGGTTGCTTAAGACGTCCCATATGCGCACATTAAATATCACAACGTAATTCCATGGATTATTGAAATATGTGTATGTATGGGATATGTGTATGTATATCACCTATGCCCAGCAGTGGAGGTCTTTAGGCTGTAAGGGTGAATAATAACAACTTAATTTAAATATCTAATACAGGGTTAAGGTTTATACTTGTAAGGGCAGGCATGGGCTTACACGCCAGTTTTTGAAGATTTCAAACGGGTGCAATTTTGTTTTTCAAGTACCTAATTAGATTTCCTAACGATATTTTCGGACGTTGTTAATTTTATATTTAATACTAGCGGTGCCCGGCGGCCTGCGCGCGTCTTTATTACACAATTATTATTTCCTTTTCGTATTTTTATTTGTATTAAAGATAATTCTTGTAGCCCATGAATTGCATCATTAAGATGTTTCCCTTGTACAAAATTTCATAAAAATCTGCCCAGAATGAATAAAAATGTTTTTTTTACTATCATTGACTGTCAATTATGGAATAACATAGTCCCGTGTACAAAATTTCATCACAATCGGATGAGAATTAATCGATTTTTTGAAGTGAAAACTTCTTTAGCACCGTTGTGATTTGAAACTCGATGAAACGAAAAAGCGTCAATAAAAAAAGACAACCATATATATCTATAGCCTACGAAAGAATGAGATAGAATACATTTAAATTATTCACGGTTAATGCAAGTCCGTTTTTCATGATTGTGATCGTTGTCGAATTGGCCTACGCAGTATGCATGAGTGGTTCGAATCCCGCCGATTTAGGATAATCAAAAATATTTTTTTTTCTGAAGGATTCTCTTCTGTCACGCGTGAAATGCTGCATACATTTTTTTTACGACATTAAAAATATTACTGACAATTCATATAGTATATCAATTATGGAATGAAATTTATGCTCCCGTCTACAAAATCATCAAATTCGCTTGAGAATGATCAAAACTTTAAAATTAATGGTTTCTTTACAGTTTCTAATAGTACCTACTATTGGCAATTATTATTACCTATTAATTGAGATATGACATATCACGCTTGCTGTGTACAAAATTTTATACAAATTGGTTAAGTCGTTTTTGAATTAAATTCGGACATAGGTACAACAAACATACAGACAAAATTTGCTTTATAATAGAAATCTATTGGGGAATTTCGAAAAAAATACCTACATTTACGTACAGACGCAACCAAAGATATATTTTAGATAATTATATTATGAAATATAAACATTTTAACACAGAGTTTCCCACATGAAAGATCTACTTAGTACCTACTGGGATAAGCATGATTTTAATAACCTAATTAAAAATACATCTTGAAAATGTAAATTCACTGATTGCATTGCTTTGAAAACATTTACGACCCATGAACCCCTTCGGATATTAGTTATAAAGAAAATAACAGATTGGTAGGTAGCTTTCTTTTTACAACTGATCCGAGTGAGACATCAATTTTCTTTCATCGACAGAAAAAGGGTTAATTGATACTCATTCAATCAGTTCATTCATTCACTGATAATAGCGGTTTGGTAAATACACGATGGAAAGAATCTAGATTAAATTTATCACAGAAACATTTACAATTCTATAGAAACAGAAATATAAACAATGAACGTTTTTATAGAAATAGCTTGTACTTGTTATTTTGATAATACATATACTAATAAGATTGTTTTTTTTTATTATTTACTATTTCTTTTATATAGGTATATCGCGGAAATAGAGCTCTATGGTATATAGTGACGAAACAAATATGTGATTTACCTACTTTCAAAGATATATTATTGTTAATTGACATCGCAGTATACAATATCGCAAACGAATAAAAACAATCCGACGTAAAATCCCTTACGCTTGGCCTCTTTCAAAATGCGTGTTTATAATCGACATCGGATCTCACGTTAAAAGGAAAACACCTTTTGTACAGATTGAGATAGGTACCGGGTTTACAATTTATTATACAATAATGCTATATTAATGCGTGTTGGGAAAGCGCTCGTGTAAAACCGGCCTAACAAGCACAACTCTCAGCATACAATGGAAAAAAACATAGTTTATGAAGTGTTCTTGAATTCAATTCAATTCGTAAACAATTTTTATTTTTCTTAAACTAAATTTAACGGTTAACACGTCTAAAATCTAATTTTCCTCGCATTCGGAGTTACACAAAGTAGCAGTCATATATCCGCCGGGACGTATACTTATATAACGTGACTCGCTAATACGCAAATTGAGTCAGCTCTTACAGCAGACCCATAAAAACTTATTAACATTTTTACGACTGTAATATGAAAAATTGGTTCTGTGTTGCCAATGTGTAACAATATTAAAGTGAGTTAATTCTAACGGAACTAAATGTTGGTGATAATCAAGTATTATTTGATAAATCAGTGTTTCAGATTGCACCTCATTTGTTTAGGAACAAATAATTTCATTATACTTTGGTATTAATTAATTTTTTACTGCAATTTTCATGGAAATGTAGTCGAGGATCCAGTGTCCATTTTTGGCTTAGAGTATTAAAATATTTAATTCATAACATCTGGTGGTTTTCTGAATTTTATGCTGGATCTTGACGTCTGAATAGTCATGACGTGGTGATTTTAATTTTCATTCATAAACTTACTTCTATTTGGCCCTATATTGGCGGCAGTTTGCTAAATATAGTTTGATTATTAATCAGAAGTGAAGTAGATTACTAAATAAAAACTATAAATATGTATTTTTAGTAGTCACAATAACTTCCTTGACAATTTTAACAAAGGAGACGCCACCTTGTTAGATCGCTGTTTGAAGAATAGAAAAACATTGAAAGGACTGATACCCTTAACAATTAAAAAAACCAATGAATAACTTTACAGAAAATAAAAATAAATTTTAGAATGATAATAATTACTGTAGACTAGTGCCTCCCGAATTGATTGTCTGTCTTTCTAGATGCGGTTTATTTAATCTACATTTGTAAGAGTCCAAAAAAAAATCATCATTATCTAGTTGAATCACTGTTACTGTGTTTGACTATCTCACATGTTACTCAAGACAACAAAATTTTATGTTCGACCGAGTCGCTGTAAAACTATAAAACACGCTTCGACGATTTTGATGGTATGCCAGTAGAAACAAAACGAGCGGTTAATTTGCTTCTGCAGTTAACAAACAAGGGGTTAAACATTTAGATTAGTAACATAAAAAAAATGTTTTTTGAAATTATACGATGGCTTCATTCTTGATACACATCAACGTTTTTGTAAGACTAGTAGAGTTGCTTCTTTATCTATATCTATATATATATTATAAGTCTTCACGCGAAATCCACTTAACGATTTACTTGATCTGTTTTTTAATTCATAGCTATGTTATCTGGCCAGTTTTATTTTATTAGATAAAGTAACATACGAAATAAGCAGTGACTATAATAGTGAATGAATACGGAAAAAAGACGCTTTTGGGACTTACGCCGATTAACTATAAGAGGTATATCAAATTAATTTACGACATAACTGAAGATATTAAAATGACCTACAAAAAGTCAGGTATAGCATATGTCTATCTTCTAAGGACCAGCCACAATAAGCATTTTTGCTTTTAAAAATACCGGCCGGTGACCTCTGTGGTGGGAGTGGGGGCAGCACGATTCTCGCGTGTGCTCAGCCGACGACATTATAGGTCTGATCTTCCGGTATGGATCCCTCAAGTCTGCTGCTCGCGCGATACAGTGACACTGCATTCACTACCTACCAACACACACTCATTATACTGTGTACTTCACACCTGCACTCCACTCAGGTACACAAGTTTTGTAAGAGACCTTTTTTCTTTTTTTGGCTAGTTAGACCAAATTGACAGGTTACTAAATACATGTACGCATGTTTCTTCCTTCCTCCCAAAAGGCAAGACACATGCATATATATATATAGTTAGTTAGATCGAATTCGGTAAGGAATTAGTTAACTCGCGATGGTTGCATTTACGGCAACAACCCAAGCCGAGGTCGGCTTGGCACCCTTGTGCTTGTTGGCCTTTTTTCCTCAGCTGAGTACCTTCTGCGCTCGCCCACTAGCCGGTGAAGCTGTAAAGGCCTCCTGGCCAACATTATAGTCAAAAACCGATGGCATTCTGTGGCCCACGCGAGCGGAGTCGCAGGCACAGCTTGTATATTTATACGGTTTTTTATTTTTATCATCGCGGCTAGTGTATGCACTATGCAGACGTATGAGTGCCTTATCTCAGTTGTATTAGTGGTCATGTCTGATTTCGATTGTGGAAAATCTTACAAATGCTTATAATCGTATGTACAATAATATTTCAAAATGTTCTTCAAACGTTAAGTTTTTTTTATGATGGTTTTCTTTACTATCAATCGACGGTTTTTCTATATATGTATATAAATCGAAATTTTTGAATGAATTGAATTCCGTATAATTTAATAGTAGGTATCGTGGAGGTCAGAATACTGTTCAGCAATAGACAATTAAGTATTCAACCATCACGATAAAAAAAAACATATACTGTAAAATTACGCTGGTTCTGGCAACATATTTTATCAGGTAAAAGGGCTTAATGCTACTCTCAGGAAATTTAAAACGAATACATAAACTTAATATCAAAAATTGCTAAGTGCGTGTCGGGCCACACGCAGTGTAGGGTTCCGTAGTTGTCCGTCATAATATAGGTACAGAATTAAGGTTTTTTTTTTCTAACTGTTTATACTGTTAGCCTTAGGGGCCCTGGAGCCTTTACGGCTTTTACAGCTTTACCGGGCTTGGGGGCGAGCGCTTAGGGCACTCAGCCACGAAAGCTAAGCAACAACATCCGAGGGTGCCAAAGTGGCCGAACCTCGGCTCGGACTGTTGCGCGTATGCAAATAAGTAACATGAATCAACCTTTAGAGTGGGGTCTTTAAGAAATTTTTAATGAAATTTGTACTAAATTATTATTTAAGTATTAAAGACATTCAAACATTTTCACTATATAAAAAGAATCTGAAAAATTATATCACAAATAACAATTAAATACACATTTATAACAGCTCCACCTAATAGACGATTAAATTAAAAATGATAGCAACTAATTAATATAATATTAATTTTTATATTATAATTAACACATATGAAGCTACCGACGGTTGCTAGTGCATAAATAAGTTTCGCTAAATATATTTCACAGCATTAATATAAACTTCCATGTTAGAAATTATGATAGCAACTAATTCCTAACGCTCCAATATGTAATAGAATCCGCCTTCCATAGCTACACTGTATGTTGAATCTATTAAAACTACCTACTTAAAAATGTAATGTAATAATGTAAATGGTTAAGTTGAATATTTGAACTTTAGCTTTAAGCTTGTCTTTTAAGCGAATTGTATAGATTGTATAAACATAGAATTGTAATACATTGAATTGTAATAGAATCCGCCTTCCCAAACTATAACTATACTTTCTGTTGAATTAATTCAAACTACCTACTTAAAAATGTAATCTAATGTACACTGGTTAAGTTGAAATTTTGAATTTTTTATCTATAAGTTTCTCTGTAAAGCGAATTGTATATATATTCTTAGAGAAATAAAAATATCTTAAACCATAAATTACTACTCCAAATACATTTTATAAGTTGTTTGACTATTACTCGTTAACTTATAAAGCGTACTTACCTCTGATAGTTTTCCTTTTAACTTCATTATATATACTACTACCATGATTTTTTCACATATTCAAAAACAACTGTTTAGCTGGCAGAAGGGAGTGACCCTTGACTGTAACAAAAATTAGCAATTTAAAGCTTAATATTTCGCAAACGGATCCTTGATCGATTACTAAGAATCTCTGAGCTAAGCCGCGGACAGACAGACGGACATACCGAAACTATAAGGGTTTCATTTGACTTCAGAACCCTAAAAATATAGGTCAGTGTGACATTTAAAAGTTTAAAATTTAAAGTCAACAACTCTTGTATATTTTCCTAACAAGTCCGTTTCGGGCTCACGCTGCTGCTGGTGGTGACAGAGCAAAATTAAATTTCACTCTCTTGTCAAGCACTTATTAAAATCTGCCCGAAAAACTGCTTTACCGTCGCACAATGGGTAATCTAGCGGTTTCATTCGCCGAGATGTGCAACTATAGGCTGTAATTCATAAGCGAATATAAACAAATAATTTATTTATTTAATAGTCACAACACATATCAATAAAATATAAAAAATAATTAAAAATGTCCGAATAAATAGGTGTTGCATGGGATTAGATAGGTCCTTATCGCAGGTTATATCTGAAGGATTACGAACCCTACAAAGTTTATATTCTGAAAGGGATTAAATTTGAAACCTCACGAACGGATGAATGGGTAACCGTAGATCGTAAACCGAATATTGGTACTTTATGAAGGATATTCAACATGTCCATGTTGATCACTGGCCAGTGGAGTTAACGGTTACTCGTAAGTTAATAAGTATAATAATAAGTAACTTCATAGAAAAATAATACTTTTGCATTTGATTGGGTAATCTATCTGATCTGAAAAACTCTGTACTCACCTCCTACGCGCTATCTGTAATACTATTTACTTTGAAAGAATTGTGTACATAATTTAGTAACATACCATTAATTCTCTCTGTACACCATAAGGAAAATATGACAATCGAAATGTTTATAGGACCCCTTTGTCTCAATATGTAGAAGCAGGGCACATTAATGACCTCGCTTATTTCGCGGTCGAGCCTCAGCTATATTGTCAAAACCTGACAATACTGACAACCTTTGGGAATACAGCTTGATTGCTAGTTAATTAAGATAAAATCTGTGGAAACTACGAGTTCGACGTAACCCAAATGATTAAAGTCCAAAATACCTAGCAAGAACCAACAAATAAAAGATATGACAATGAAAATGTTAACAATTTATTTTGTCTAGCGGTCTAGCCGGACACTTGTTTATATTCAGCTTTTCCAAACTTAACGTTACGGCTACATTCAGTCGAACACTAGCTAACAAAACAATAGGTTCTATTGGAAATGAAAATCGCTACCGCTAATGCCGTAGACGTCACTTCAAGTCAGCATGAGCGCTGTCGACTGTGTTATTAAATTTAACATCCGGATGTGTCGCGCCGCCGCCACCTGCGTATCGCGACGTGAAAGACGGGAATGCTCTCACTAACAGATAATATTGTTTGCTGTTTTACAAGCCACAGCTCGCTCCCACATTGTACAATCGTATATTAAAATGTTCGTATAACTATATTAATTGAAGGTTTCCTTTTTTAAGGCATTCTTATTTAAAAGAACGCCTAGAAAAACGCTATAAATGAATGATTTGCGTTTACAGATATATTTTTGATGTAAAACATCTAATGGCGTTTTGGACGTAACTAAAAGCGTTTTGATGGGACGTAGCGACGTGCTATTTCATAAAAATAAAATATCTTTGGTATTTTTCTATCGTTATAGGTTTAGCGTTGTGGCCACAATCTCACTTGATCTTAAGGGACGATGTGGCCCAAGATGATACTTGCTAAGCCTAGTGGGAAGACTGATTCTCAAGTGCAGCTGCCGGAACACATCTATTGTTGCTTGACTACAGATTTTCAACTTGAGTATGGTAGCTAGCCAGGCGGCAATTAGAAAGAACCCTACCAACATGCTATGGTTTCATCACGATGTTTTCCTTCACCGAAAGCTCAGGCTCATTGTAGGAATTCGAACTCACGTCCATCGACGAAATGTCCGTACACGCTATAACTGAGCCATCATTGCTTCAAATAAATTGCAATTTGCAAGTTTATAAGTAACTATCTGAATACTTTCTTTTTTCATTTTAATGATTAAATTGAGGTGTTTCACGTCTGCGAATCGTCGGGAATTTTTAACTAATGGACGTATTTTTGAGTGAATTTGAATGTCTTGCTTGTAGTGAACGTAGCAGCAGTTGCCATATAGACCCGTGTCATTATTCATTGTTGCTACATTCAAGCTGAACATAATTATTAGGGTGTCCCCCCAAGTTTTTGTCCTAAGTATAATAACTAACCAAAAAAGTTCTTAATTTTCATATGAAATCGTGTCGGATTCACATTAAACATAAACATTTTTTCATTACTTTTTGCAATTCATTTTGTTCTCTGAAAATATGGGACTACAGAAATGAATCAATACATATCTCTGTAGGAAATTGAACGTTTTACAAAAAGGTTTTTTGATTTTAGAATAATAATTAGGGTTTCGTACAAAATATAAAAAACCTGTTTTAGTAGTCCGCGCGAGCGAAGCCAGCTCCGCTAGTGTTCAATAAAAGCGTAGAGACATGACATTTTAGTTTATCTATCACGCTTACACTATACGTATGTTAGTACGAGTAGAGCCTCCAATTACGCCTCAACTTATGACGTCCGTCAGGTTCAGCCAAGCCTTACGAAACTAGTCGAAAGAGATTTTTTCTTCCTAATTGTTCGTCCATATTTATCTATGTATATGACGGAGCAGGGTAGTCCAGGATGGTTTTTAGAGGCAGTGACGTCGGCATAGCCAACGTCATTGTTATCATTATTACTGGATTGTTGCATAATTGAAGTAATTGACAATAAATTAGATGTTCACTCTCCGAGAACCGACAAGCGAATGTGTTTCTCCGCTTTTTTTTTTTTTTTCTTTTTTTTTTTTTTTCGAACTGACTACACTGTTAGCCTGAGGGGCCCTGGAGCCTTTACGGCTTTTACAGCTTTACCGGGCTTGGGGGCGAGCGCTTAGGGCACTCAGCCACGAAAGCTAAGCAACAACATCCGAGGGTGCCTAAGTGGCCGGACCTCGGCTCGGACTGTTGCGCGTATGCAATCAAGTCGCGATCTGACTAATTCCCTATCCGTAATTCGATCTAAACTAACTATACAGATATACATGTTTCTGCCCCCTGGGAGGAGGGAAGGAACATGTGTATGTGTATTTAGTGGTCTGAAATTTTTGATCTAGACTAACTAGCCTCAAAAAAAGAAAAAAAAAGGTCCCTTACAGAACCTATGTGTGTTGTGTATGTGTGTATAATGCAGTGTCATGTGTGGCTGTGAAAGCTAGTGATTGTACAGTCACTTGTATAGCGCGAGCGGCTGCTTGGCTCAAGGGCTCCATGCCGATGGATCGGACCTAGTTTCTCCGCTACAGCGAGCGGCCTTATATAGCCAAATGGTGGGGCGATCGTAGTGAGTCACTTGTTTACGCTGTACGAAACACGTGTAGAGATAACATAGCTAATCGCATGTTATTTTGCGCCGACATATATTAAATATTGAAATGAATCTATAATGTTAAAATATTACTGTTTACGATAGTACATCCAGCGGATGGATTCACAGTTTACAGCTGTAACGTCTTAATTAACCCGTGTAAACAGAAATATGGGCTTTAATTATAGCATAACTAGCGGAGACAGTTGTGCTTGTTCCGTCTGACAGCTAGTGTTACAAATTAATATCGTAGATAATTAATTCGTGAAGGTGTTCGAGGCATAAACCGTGTTTTGTTAACTTAATTAATCTAACAAATTGTTAATAAATTTTAGAGCAAGTACATAATAAATAAATTAAAGGCTAATATTATACAAAAGCATGAAATATACATCTAAATTTAATAATAAATCTGTAGGTGTGTCTGTACATGTTTTTCTTTCAAATTCCCTGATAGACAGACATCTATACATAGGTCTATACAGGATCGTAGTAAGCGGAAGGACGTGGCCTCTGCCTAACCCGTTGGGAAAGAGGCGTGATTTATGTATATATATTTAATAATACCTTTAGGAATCGGTAAACAAAAGAATTATGATCAAAAATAATGTATTAATTCTCAACTGATTTTGGTTAAATTTTTTACACAGGACGTATACATTCTGTCAAAAAAGTATTGGGAATGGATGATTTGTTTATGGTTCCAAATATTATTATTTATTGTTTGACGGTCACAACTGTTTTTCATGTTGGCGTGGAGTTTGAGTTTTATCTGTCATTTACATTAAAAACAGTGCTGTTTTTAGTTAGATCATATCTAGTGTTTACTGCGAATTTCATAATGGACAAAAACATCCAACAATGAGTTTGACACTGAAAATGTTACAGAAGGCTTACGGTGAATCGACTTAACACGTGCTTACGAGTGGCAAGAAGCGTTCAAAAGCGGTCGAGATATTCAACGTCTTCAACTGAAGTTAACATCGCAAAAGTGAAGGAAATATTGACTGAAAATCCTCATTCAAGTTTGAGAGAGACAGCCGCTGAACTTTATTATCTCCCAAGTCGATCCGTATCATTTCATCAAGACATAAAGAAGAATTCACGACGACAATTAAATTCAATTCCGAAAAAAGCGTTTAAAAAAATTATGGTGATTGGATTATTCGTTGGTGTAACTGTATCATTTCTGAAGGAGCATACTTTGAAGGTGACAAAGTAAATTTGGATGAATAACTAACATTTTGTGTAATTGGTCTTTTCCCGGTACTTTTTTGACAGAGTAGTATGTCATTTTTCTATTAATAGGCTGTAAGAATTATCAATAATATGAGTAAAGATAAAATTACGAGAAGAAAATAATTATTTCGTTACAAAAGCGTGCGGAGTCGCGGGACACCGACTACTATGTCTATATGAGTGATCGCCGAATTAAAACGAATAATTCATAAAATAACTAGCATTTGTTAAGAATTTATTATGTTGCTTTATTTTATGGAGTCTCGCTTGTGTGTTAATGAGCATAGCAGTTAAAATTAAAAACATGTAATTTATCTACTGAATTGTTTAATTATGCTTTGGTTCTACAGTGGCCACAGATACCACACTGCACGTTACACCGCGCACTTACACGGTAAGAATATACCCGGGGCCCAGGTTTGCTATTTCACATTTAAGAATAATACCATTGTCATTATATCGACACTCAACTAATATTATATGGAAATTGTCACAAATTTGGTATTCTGCTAACATTTCATTACTTTCTTGATAGAATCTCTATAGTGTTGTGATAGTGTGTCAGTGGGATGCCAATATCTACACGTCTGTGGTGTTCCTTATCAAAATCAACCATGGATTCATTGTTGCTAATCGATACTACCTGCTTTTTTTTCTGTTAAATATGTCACCATCTCGATTGTCGCCGTCTCGACTGTCACCATCTCGATTGTCGCCATCTTAACTATCGCCATTTCGACTGTCGAAATAAAAGAAGGACTACAAGAAGAACTTATTCTGTAAGTACATACAGAGTGATTCTGCAAGTACATTGGGTGAGCTATTTGTGAGTTGGTTTTGTTTTGTATTTCTTTGAGTACGAATAAATTGTTTTCGTGAAATACGGCTTAGGCTTATACTAGGTAGGCTTTTTACTACCTACGGGTGTAACAATATTATGTGTTGTATTGTTTTGTGTGCAACTTTTTAGCATAATAATGTATCGGTGAAAATCCGTACGCAATTTTTATCCGTTCAGATAATTCAAATACCGTACGTGTACGGATAAATCCATGCATATGATAACACAGCTTGCCATTTCAGCTGAGTGCCTTCTACGCTCGCCACAAAGCCCAGTGAATCTTTAAAAGCCCTTTCGGCCAACAGCTATGGATAGCTGGACAAAAAAACTCGTGTTATCGTTTCATGATGAACTTTAGTTCCCAGAAAGTTTAAGCACATGTAACATTTGAAACTACATCTAGTGACATAGCGCCCTCATCATTTCTTTTCAAAGCTGTCTCGCAAATCTCGTCCACTCCTTTTACCTAAATGTAATTTAAAAAGCCCTCAAAGACTCATTACGGAACTTTTCACGATTTACACAAATTAACATTAATTAGAACTTAAAAATTGTTAATCTAATATCTTTTTAAGTAGTAAATGTCTAAACATTGTCGGATGTTTTCTTAGCAGTTTCGCGAATCGCGAGGCAATTCCGACGTAAATAGCGAAGTTTCTATTCCAAATTGCTAGCGTCGGTATTAATAAAAACAAATATTTGAATTAATATTACAGTAGTAAAAACAGAATAGTCTGCTTGTATATTAATTATATATTTATAAGGTGTCTTGTTGACGCGGACGGTATGTTATCTGTACTTTCGACGGTCGCCACTCACCACTATGCTTATATTTTATTTGAAATACGAGAATATAATATCGTTTAGTTTTTTTTTCGAACTGACTATTCTGTTAGCCTTAGGGGCCCTGGAGCCTTTACGGCTTTTACAGCTTTACCGGGCTTGAAATATCGTTTCGTCTCAGGAGAACCTCTACTTAAGAACAGGATTTCTTATTAAAGTTTGTCGCGGCCATTATACCTATAGGTTATTGTAATTAATCTGGAAGATTGAATTCAAAAGAATAACATTCAATATCTATGTATACTTATAACAAAACAGTAAAAAGTCTCTATATCTGTACATTAAAGATATTTGAGAAAAAATACTAAAGGGCGGTTTAGAATTATGGACAGAAAACAATTCGACAGTTTTTAAATTGTTGTCTGTCTGTTAATTTGTACACCAATCACGCAGAAAGTACTGAAAAAAATTGATGAAATTTGGTATGATTACAGTTTATAATCTGTAGGTGTATAGGATACATTTTAACACTTATGGACATTTGTATGGTCTTTAAATTGCATTTAAATTATGTATATATTAAAAAGGAATGAATGTATATGTAATACTGTAATATTTTTTAAATATAGAATTAAATGAAGTGACATTATACGGAATTATTTCAAGAATAAAAAGAATCGTATATATATTTCAGGACTCATTCATAGATGGCGCTATACAAATTGGTTTAATAGTTTTAAATGTTCTGAGGAATTACAAGAAAGAACGTTGATAATAATAACATAATACCAAACATGTCACGACCGCCTTCTCCTGCAGCGACTCGAGCCTAGGTCCGATCCTCCGGTATGGAGCCCTCAAGCCTGCTGCTCGCGCGATACAGTGCCACTATATTCACTAGCTACCTACATACAGTCATTACACTGCATTATGCACACATGCACTACATTCAGGTACATAGGTTCTGTAAGGGACTTTTTTTTGCTTTGTTAGCCTTAGACCAATTGACAGATTACTAAATACATGCACGCGTGTTTCTTCCTTCCTTTCAGAAGGCAAGAGACATGCGAAATTGCCTTGCTTTCGCGGTTGAGTGCCTTAAGCGCTCGCCCCCCGGCCCCGGTTAAGCTGTAAAAGCCGTCTTAGGCTCCAGGACCTTTAGGGTTAACAGTATTAGTCAGTTCGATAAAAGAAACAATACAATTACGAAGTAATTTTTATATTAGGTTTATCCCACATTAAAATTATCACAAATTTGGCTTGATGCTTATTGTCACATTTAAGTATATTTTCTGTAAGCATGTTTATTAATAATAATAATTTAAGGCTGGTCTTATTTATTTTGAAGATTTAAATATTCTTCTCAAATTTAAAAATTATTAAGAATATCTCTGTTATTTATTTATTTTACAGTTCAGTCTATTTTGTTCTAAATTTCTACGATAGATGTCGTGGTTTGGTGTTTTTTACGCTATCTAGATTTTTATTGAATTATACTAAACATACAGACTATAATGCGTATTATTTATTGTCTATTAACGGTTAATAAACATAAAATTATTACATGAAATTTGCTTGTCCTAAAGGATTGCAAAACCTTTTTTTATTACATTTGACATTGGACTATTCAGCCTTTATATGTTCTAGATAATATCGATTAATATATAAACTGATTGTACTTGGGTATCCTCAAAGGACTTTTGATTTATTGCCTTACGATCTGGATTTAAATTAAATTTTGCTATTAAGCTCCTTTAATTTTCGGATTGTATTGCATTTGGGTAAAAGGTTTAGTAGAAATTGGACGAGATTTTCTTAGTATTTCATTGCTCTACAAAAAATGAGAGCCGTTCGTTCATAGTTGAGACTCTCAGAAACCTGTAGGAACAACTACGATCTACCTAACGATTAACCTAATAAGGTTAAATTCACATCGGAGATGTGTGGCAGAATATCGAACTGTCGAAATTAGTGAAGGGCCTGACGTACGGCTTACTGCTAACCGTAAGTGTCACGCTGTCTCTCGGGATTCAGATGCATTCACAAAGCAAGTAATACGGTTAAATCGCCAATGTTGAATTTTAGTACACCTACATATTGGTTGTTTTTCTCACTGTTTTTCATACACGAAATACCACGCGGAAGAAGGCGCGGACACATCTAGTTCTAAATAAAGTTTTGCAGACAGTAGAATTCGTGCAAAGTTAGACCGAGGATGCATCACGGATATTTCTCCCGCAAAACCAGTGTTGCACGCAACTATTTGGGAATAACCTTAGAAAACTAACATTGCATTTCATTTGAAGTTTGATTATAATATCATATAGATTATAGCTCATTTGACACATTTGTCATTTTTATATATAGATAAAAATATTGAAATAAAAATATATTATGCCCACGGTTTTGATATATTATATATTGCAAAACATGAAATAACTTAAATGTAAAATAACGAAAATCGTGGAGTGCACGCAATAGGAGACTGGTCTCGTAGCGCAGTGGCAATTAATATGTCTGGCCATGAACCTATGGATTTCAATGTCGGTTTGACGTTTAGAGCAGACCATGACCTTCATAACTGATCATCATTTGTAGTCCAAGGGTTCAGATCTTGGCTAGACGAGGACCAGTCTTCAAGTCTTATAAAGTCCGGAACGTTGGCTTCGTGCCAGGCTTGGCTAGTTCGTACCTTGTGTCCAAGTGCAAAGTCTTGTTGGAAAGTCCATGATACAATTATAAAAAGTGTTTTAATGAGCGGTTTAACAACACGATTTAAGACGAAGAATAATTCTTTTGATACTCTTTGACTGAAGTCTTCAATCCTTTGTCACAAAAATGAAGCTTTGTGATTCGTGTTAGTTCCATCCGCGTATCGGGACAGAAGGCGTCTTGATCGATCCACTTTAACTGTAGGGATTGATTTAGGGCATGTCCTGTATATCGACGTTAAGCACCAAGCCTCAGGTCTTGCTTACGACAGAGTACAAGCGGGAATGATTTATGATTTCCGTTAGATGAAGTGTTGGTATATCTGTCGATGCTAATAAAATACGCCTGATGCCAATGTTTTAAAATGTCTTGACAATGACCGACGACTCCATACCCGCTTTGTGTATGGCCCATTCCGTATTGTAATTTAATATTAACCTCAAAACAAAAAAAAGTGAAAAGGCAAGGGATCGTACTTTTCTAACATAATAAACGTTTTCCAAATTTGGACTCAGGAAATATTAAAAATCAGAAGTAAGTTTAAGTTGTAACAATATTTATGACCAGATTAGTTATACAATATATATAGTGTATCAGTTGTTTATTTATAATACAAGCTATGCTTAGTTTGGAATGAAACGGCATAGTGTGAAATTGTGTCCACATATTTAAAAGAAAAATAAGACAATTGATAAATGAACAGTTTACTTAATGAGACTAAAAGAGAGGGTTTCCAGAGCTCCTTGGAGTAGTGTGGGTTCAAGGAGAGGTAGGGCACTGACAAATTTATTTCGAAATTTCTCTCTACTTGGGAATGCGACTGGTGGAACCTCCACTCTACAGAAGATCGCAGCCAAATAATCTTGTTTTGTATTTCTACGGTGAGTAGGGCTTCCAGAGCTCTTTGAAAAAGTGGGGTTCAAGGTTGGCAATGTGCTAGTAATACCTATGGTATTAGAAACATCCATAGGTTACGGTAGTCGCTTACCATGAGGCAGGCCGTATGCTTAATTGCCATTTATGTAGTAAATATAAAAAAAATTGCAGTGCCAATGACGTGAGCCGTTGCATTGGTCCAAAATTTTTCCTTATTTTCTGTTTATATTATTTTATACTTTTAAAACCGTTTTAAAAACCTGGTTTTATTTAATCATTATATTATACTTTGTAGTCGTGTGGGTCAAATTTTTGCAATCGAGTTCAAACATCGTGATGAGGTGGTTTTTGTTGGGGCGGTTCTTTATAAAGTTACCAAATGCCCTGCATTATACAATATTGGTGGCATTTTGCGTAATATAATTTGTTATTCTGCATAAGTGAAGTGAATTATAATGAGGTAACTATAAGCACAACTTTTAATTTGCTACAGAAACTCCCTGGATAGATTTAATAAGGAAGCCAGCATCTTGTTAGGGCATTGTTTGAACTCTGAAGATAAGAAAAATATTCTAGCCACGTAACATTAGAGAATTGTGTATATACACACGTTGTAATTAAATAACATCGGGCAAGTTATTTTAAAATAGATTGTAAAATACCGAACAGACAGACAAAAAAGGGAGTTATTAAAAAAGTATTGAAAAATAAAAACTGTTGATACCGTGACCGCCAAACCAAGGCCAAGGCTTATTATATTATTAAAAAAAGAAATCTAGAATCTAAAATCTGTTCATGTTAATAAAGCGATCGTGTACTTAACTTTGTACGGTTTAATAAAGAAATTTGAAGAAATTTATATATTTCTTAGTAAACAGTTGGTGTCAAGGTTCGTGTCGGCTGTTTTCATAAAGCATTGAATAACGTAAAAGTTAATTTTGTTTATTTTGAAGAATTACGTCGAAACTATAGCAGGTACCTTAAGTTATGTGCATTGAAAATTCTGTAAGATATTTAATCTCAAGCTTTTGAAATGTAACATTTTGTAGCATTGGTACTTAATAATAATGATAAACTAAAAAACCTTTTACAAAGATAACATTAAAGAAATAAATATTTAACAAGTTGATTTGAAATTGAAAAAATATATATAACAATAATTCGAAGTCGAATATTTAATTGTTAAAGTTTAATATATAATTTACGAATTATGTTATTACAATTTTCTTGTGTAAATCTCTGTGTAAATAATAACTTAAAAACAATCAAGTAAATATTAATTTTCTAAATCGGTGGTCAGTCTTTTGTCGATTCACAAATGCTTTTTAAATTATTATTTTTTATTTAATATAGATGCATTTTCTTTAATCTTACGTTTACTGACTAAGGTATTAAGCTTAAGTTTGAGTGGTAAAAACATTTAACTGCAAACCGAAATGACTCATCATCTAGTGTGGTTAGTATACCGACGACGTTTTTTTAAAATATTTCGACGAGCGATGACTTAAAAGTCTCCAACATTAAATAAAATGGACGTTAGAAATTCAATAAATAGTAAGAATATCAAATACAACCTTAAGAGTAGGTACTACGTAAACTTGTTACAAGCATAAGTACATAAAATAACACTGAAACATTAACTGAACTTTTCACTTATACCATACATTATATATTACAAGCAATACACCAACAATATCTCAGTCCATCGTATGCTAAGGACAATCCCATAGGTTTAATAGGATGCCTTTAACTAAACTTATTATAAATTTATTAGTGAAAAAAATAAAAAAAAAAATAAAGGTGCCTGTTATAATTATTGTAAGATATGTTATGGCAATATTATATACGATAGGTCGAGCTGTTATTCGCGCGTAATAATAAATATTAAAGAAGGTATGGGACAGAGTGACAACCGGCGCTGTGTGCTGTATGGTAATACCAGGCCACATATCACCAGCTAAGTTTGTCTCATTGTAAAATTGTGTAATCGTATATAATGTTTAAAATACGTTTTGTAAATTACTTTTTATTTCGCAATAAATAAATATAGTATTGTGTCTAGATATACACATATATACTTTAATAAAATTCGCAATATATTTTTGAATTTAATGTGTTATTTATGTTCAAATAAGAAGTCGTAAACTCAAAAAGTATTATGCACTTTATTACATTTTTAGATGAAATTCTCGCTTATTCGACCTGATGAGTATTAGAGGCTTAGCCGTTAAAGCCCAGTTAAAAGATATTAGCCGCGATAAGCCGCAGTCCGCCAAAATATATTATTTGACCTCAGAGTAATCCCCGTTAGTGTTTCATCCCGGGCGTAGAGTTTGGTGCTGTAGGTACCTACTGCCCTCTTTTTAATGAACATTTTATATTAATCATGTACGAGATTAATTTCATGATTTATCACTTTATTTTTTGGTATTCGAGTCTTTTATGATTCAATACACTATTTACGTATTTATATTTTCCTAGCTGTGCTCCACGGCTTCACCCGTGTTCAATTTATACAGCCAGCTCTGCCCCGCGTTGCCGCCAGCGTAGGGTATTAATATTTATTTATTTTGCTATTTCATTATTATATAATATTTTTGACATTTTTTTGTATTGTGTGGACTGTATTGTAAATTGATATATCATGTAACATTACCGTTATAATATGACAAATAAATAATTATGAATTACCTACATGGTTACTGCTTCGCTTCTAAGAGTCACTTAACGCTAAGTTACATATATAGTTTATAAATATAACGTGCCTCAATAAATAGCAAATTAAATGAAAATAAGAATAGTTCCAGAGATTAGCGCGTTCAATGAAATAAACACTCTTATTAATCAATATATACTAAATTTAAAATTTATACGAACTAAGAGTGCAATGAAGTATTAATTCATTGAGTATTTTTTTCATTAATAGCATTTTAGCTTTCAGTTCCAGCTGCTAGCAACATCGAATAACTTAGGGGACGTTCAAGTATTACGTAACGCAATTTTTGATCCTCCCTCCTCCCATGTAACACACAATAACATTTTTCTGTACCTCCCCCCCCTAAACGTTATGTAACACACAAGTGACCATTTTTACCTAAAAGTCATAATTACGTTGCACATAAACCAAAAGGGTTGCCAACTTGGGAGAACAGAATGAAAATTACATTCAATACAATCGAGAGATTCCAAGTAAAGCATAAACGAAATGTCTTGAAAAATGGGAAATTTTAATTGCCTATTTTTTTAATAAAAAAAAGAACAATGTTAATGTAACGCGTTGTTCGAACCCCCCTCCCGTCCTTGTAACGCATCGTAACGTTTTACAAGACCCCTCCTCCCCCAAATTACGTTACGTAATACTTGAACGTTTAGGTGGTAAATGATTTTAATTAATTTTATACACATAATAAGCCTTACCAAATGGTAAGCCCTGAGAGTAACCTTTGGACTAATACGGGCTGATGATGATAATAATTTGATAACATCATAATGTTAATGTAAAAAATTAGCCGTCGCGGGACGCCTGGTACCTATATGTGAAAAATCAAATCTATTTTATACAGTACGTCTATGGTGGTCGTGACTCCTACCACTCCGCTTGATTAATGGAAACACTTGAAGTATGATCTTTTACCGTATAAAAAAAAAACAGACCGAAATTCCGAATTTTGATGCTTATGTCACAATTTTTGAAATCCTGAAGCACTGTGCGTCGCCACGTCGCCACGCTAATAGCCGGTCTAACCCGTCACCCACCGTATTACATGTTTCACATTAATTTTATTCTTCATAATCATTTCACAATATAATTACTTAACGCTTTTGCAATAAAAATATAAAATTCAAATAAAACATATAATTAATTCAATTCAAATTAAAAATATAAAATTCGTATTATAAACATAACTATATCTCTTATGAAATAAATATAATACAGTTTAATAACTAAATAGCGCGCTTCAACCCTATCAGAGTAGTAAAACCACAATTAGCTTAACTTGATTCAAATTTCTAACGTCTACTGTATGCATATAGAAGGGGATTAATATTTAAATACCACATAACAATTATCTCACAGTTGTAGTTAGATCGAAAAGTGTGCATGTGAGAACACAACCGAACAAAGCTGGGATTACCCGCGGTGAACGATTCTGGGATAGGTTAGGGCTCATTTATATTTGTGATAATTTGAATACTTGAAGACCACACATAAAACTTATATGATGGTTGCCAAGCGAGAGTTATAATATTTTTGTTTAAATACACAGACAGAACTGACAATCACATTCATAATATACGAAACAAGTTGTATATACTGGTAATCAGGGGCGTTAATCTTAGGGCAATGAAAGTAAGGCGTGTTTTGTTCTATTTTCTGAAAGCAAATGCAACTACCGGAACCAGAATAATCGTATCGTATAAGTAGTTATGCGGTCACCAGGACTATGTATAACAACTCGCTCCCACGAAAACGCGGTGTAAGCGCGTTGATTCCTGGTAATCGTGCAACTCGTGGGAACATTAAGCAGAGCATTGGAGAGAGGTGAAGAACGGCAGTCAGTTGTACTGGGCATCCCGATCTGTCCGTACACTATTATAATCATAATTTGTTATTAATTAATTTTAATCATTATACTTAAAAATTAGTTATTAGAATTAAAAGATTTGTATTAGTATTTTTTATAAATACATTCGCTCCTATAAACTTGACTAAGTATTTAGATGTCGAGTAATAAATTTTGCGGTCATAAAAAAAACCCAAGTATATAAAAAAAACTGGCAAAGTAAATAATTCCATTATTCAATTACAAAATTTCAACCAAATCCTTACAGTCGTTACATATTATATATAACATATATCTTGTATATGCCATCAACTTAGAGGAGGAAACAACATAATGTCTAAATTGCTTCATGACCGCCAAACACGGAATTTTAATAATCATCATCAGACTTTACTTATTATTGCGCGGTAGGCAGCGTTCCCGCTAAAATGTTGCGTAAATGTGCCTTGAAAATTGCCTAGCACGGAGTTAAGAAACAAGCTTATTTTTTTGTTTACCATCAATTATTTGAATTAGTCGTCTTTTGTTACAATTTAACGACTGCACATTAATCATCATTAATAATGAAAGTTACTGCATCATCAAGACAATTTTATATAGATAAACTTTGCTCTTTGTAGTATGTTATTTCGACGAATAGTTTGAGTGATAATGTAAAATTTAAATATTTCAACACTCGGATCGGGCCCTATGACTATAGATGTAGTGGCGCTAAAGGTATTTATAGAAGTAGTTAAAATTTGTTCCATTTGTACTTTAATAACTTGTACTTAACTTAACTTAGTATAATGTATTTACTAACCTAAACTAAGAGCACTTTTGAACAAAAGTTCTAGGCTCAGATGACGTGCGGGAAGCGAATGGGTAATGTTTCAGATGTCATAGATTAACCAATCACGCGAGACAGTTTTATTTTTCTATCAACCAGATAAAGTCTATTTATACACAATAAAGGCATTATATATAATATGCTAGCTCTATTACGTATTTATAATTATTAACACAATAATAGTGATTGAATTTTTAATTAACATACCCTTCGCCATCCTTGATCTTTATAATTAAATAATAGATTTTTTTTTAGAAATGTGAATGGGGCCTAATAAATAATCCATGCTCGTCCCTTTTATTGGAGTGGGACTTTTAAAAGACGGATGTGATCTATCTGCTAGGGTCGTTATCGTCCCGTGATCATTAATATTCAATAATGTATATTAAAAACAAATGATACTAAAATAGGTAAAATAAGAAAATGTTTATTGGTACGCTTGCAGGTAAGTAAAATAATATGTTAAAGAATAAAAAGTTAGTTAAACATATTTTTTTCCCCTCGAAGTATTTTCGAAAACTGCAATAATATATAATCAAAATATTTCTTTGTTTTATTAAATAGGTACGCTAATAATAGGCAACCCTACTGGTAAATCATGAAACTGTCTTACGCAGCACTCTGTACTGTTAGTTGGAAAACCGCACCTGAGTCTTCAAGTGAGAGATAAGTGAACTTCGACTTGATTTATTATTTATATTATATTCTCACATACAACGTTCAAGTGATTAAAGAGAGATTGTTCCTGTTGACGTCACACATCTAATTTATTAAAAGATAATGAGCGCTTAGTAATGAGTCTTTCATATTTTAAACTAATTTTTACCAACGGTTTTACTTGTTATGGTATCATATATGTTTTTCTTTTTGGGATTTACTTAACTACTTCTAAGTAATAATATATTAATAATTTAACTTTGCCTTCGTTCTTAAAGAGTAAACTTCTGACTCACATCGGAGTTGATACGAACAATTTTTTCTAGCAAATAAATTAAAAAACAAATTACATTATATACGATTGCATAATGATTAAAAGCGTCGAGTAAGGGATGAATCAATCTAAATTTGATTCGACAAAGTAACGAGAAAACATCTCCGCAGCTTCCCGGGCAAATATTTCTAATAAAAAATAATACGAAATCTGATTTTCCGAGACACTGAGGCCTGAGTAATTCCGTTTCGATCATTCCCGATTGAAGTCTCACAGCTCGTTCTAATTCATATTTTAATAAATTTATTTCAAAAAAAAAACAGCTTACTTTATTCTTATTGGTTTAATTATTATTTCCTTCAAACATACATTTTTTATTACCTTTTACTATTGAACTTTAGATTTGGGTTTTCTTATGTTATATTACATAACGTTAAAAAACAGCCTAAAACTTAAAGAAAAACATTCCTAAAATGTTTACCAAAATCGATAAAGTGGTTCTTGTGTTATAAATACACTACATAAAGACAGATAAACACACAAATGGATGGACGGAGAGACTTTGGAGAATGTAAGGATAATGTACAAAGTATATTTATATAAAAACCAATACAATAATGTAATCAGTACGTACGGAAAGTCTCAGAGCGCCAGTTATATCCGCTACCTGTTTAACTGTAATTTTACTATAGAAATTACCTTTCTTACTTTCTTAGTGATAATCTTTATGTTAACTCTTGAAGTATTACAATAACCAATTTATTACATTTATTGATTACTAGATTATTTATTACGCGCTAATATATTCGTCTAGTATTTTTAAATTTACTATTATTTCCTTTTTTCTAAAAGTCTTATTGATAATTTTTATATAACCTATTAATTGCAGAATGATATATATTTTCCGGGTACAACATTTGATGAAAATCTTTCAAACTGCTTTTGAGTTAAATACTGGAATACAGAATAGTAGTCATTTTTTAATGTTATATAAATATTAGTGGTCGTTCTAATAGATAGATGTCCATTAGTAAATTAGGAAAAAATAGATGCACCAATATAACTAACGATGTATTAATATACATAGAGATAGAATCGAGTATTTCACTTCTCAAATCTAAATGCGAATGTTTCACCAATCAAAATGGAATATTATTTTTCTACCAATATTTTCTTTCAAATCTATCAATAGAAATAGCTCAATAAATATTTTATACAAGAATAATTAATTCTAAAATACATGTAATCAACCGAGTAGTCCGACGACTTTACCACTCAAACAGGAGAGAGGTCGCGCCGCGTCTTAATTAAATTTTACTAACGCTGTTAACAGTCGTAATTAAACAAAGAGGTTTAGTTAGCTAGAAACTTAGTTTACGTAATAAGGAATTTGGACAAATTAGTTAAACTCTCCGAGGCAGGATTTGGCTATATGTCCATGCCATATGCACATGTGGCATGAACCAGGCTTAACAATATCGCTATGGTCGTAGCTCAAAGGAAAAGGAAGTATATCGCAGGAATAGCGGTAGTGGAGTTGGAGTGGTGACTCAGAACCGATCATGGATAGGCGTTCGATGATATTGACTGACGATCTACTGAATTTGGTGAGACGAACTTTCATTAAAACTGCTTTAGGCAGACGGGAATGGCGTGTAATAAGTGAGGCTTCAAAATTGACTTCAAAGTTGACTCCAACTTGCGATCTCAATGATTTTTGACATCCCGAACAATCGCTTCATTTCTAATGTAATTTAATTTATTTTCTCGGAATGTATTATTATTAATCGCTTGTTTGTCGCTATTTTTGGTATGACGTTTGACCAAATTCTCACCTGATGTTGAGAGACGATGTGGCCGTAGATGGTAAGGCCGCAGATGGTAACACGCTAGAGGGACTGGCTCTCAAGTTCACCTGCTGGAATACACCTAGAAGTGCTTCGCGACAGATTTTAAACTTGAGGATCCAAGCCCGGAGAAGCTGTCAGTCTCTAATGGCTCCAGGGCCTGTTGTGTTCGCTATAGTTGTGGAACGCCTTTCCTCCAGGGCTATGATATAAGAACCTTCAAAAATGAAAAAAAAAACGCTTTCAAAAAAATTAAAAAATACTTTATTCAATTTTGACCCTAAGAAGGCACCACTTATGAAAATTAAAACACTAAGATCGGTTCGGACAAACATCACAGTCATCGAGAAAAACCGGCAAGAAACTCGATCGCCTTTATCTTGCTTTTTTTTACTTTTCTCAACTCTACAATAATATTTTGGTACAGTTAATAAAATTATATTAATAATTTAGTGAATGCACAGAGAGGGAGTCACTTCCAGATATCACTATCATTCATATAATGATTCACCATATAAAATAACCTTTTGATAGTAAAACCTGTTTGGTACATGATACTTGAACTTATTATTGTCCGTCAAACAGTAATGTGCCAAGGTCTGCAACGTATCTTTAATACCCTTGGTAATGCAAATATCCATAGGCAATGGTAGTCATTTACGACTACTTGAGCAATCTGCCTGTTTTTCTGTCGTTTAGCATACAAAATGTACTTTCGACGTTACTGAAGTATTTTTCAAAGCTGTATTACGGACCTTTTTCTGTTCACCGTTATCAATATCACATATTCCGGTTCGCCGGTTTGTCATTTATCTGTATATTTTTCGAATGACTGGGTCAGCGTATTTCAGAGTATGAGCATTTACGCGGAATGCGGGTTGTTACGCATAGTGACTTTGATACCTAATTATTTGTGTAGCCAAATGACGGTTAGGCCTATAGCACACCGACACCACGGACTACGGTAGCAATGACAGTGAAAAGCAAAAAGGCGAAATGTTAGCGGTAAGTTTTCACATCAACAAAATTACTCCATTTCCATACTCATTTGATTGCAACATGCCGTTTCAATGGAATTGGTCTCTTTTCCAATCTGAAGATGAAGAATCATTACTTTTTATATCAATATAAAGAAAAAAACCTAAAATATGAATCCGTCACATTATCCAAAAGCGAAAGAAGCTTGAAGTATTAACGCATATCTTGAAACTGAGGCTGAAACATTTGATTACTTATATAAAATTATAAGTATTCTTATAATTTGTATGCTTCATGAAATATTAATTCATAATAATTTTCTCTATTTCTGTCTCCGCCATTATGTGTGACGATATCTTAACAGGGAATATACATTTACAATACACAGAAGAAATTTACAAGGCATTGATAATAAATATAGACATGTGCTTGATGATGTCAAACAAAGTATTAGGTCTTTACCTATTAAATTGCCGTTTTGTATGAAAAAATTTAAACGATGTTTTTTCATGTATTTTTTATTTGTATTAATCGAAGTAATCACCCATGCAATCAATGCATCTTTGCCAGCGCAGTGGCAGTTTATTGATGCCCTTCTTAAAGAAATCAGCTGGACGGGAGGCAACAAATTCTTCAAAGGCATTTTGTACTGCCTCTCGGGTATTGAATTTTTTTCCCGCCAAGGAGTTATCCAAATTCTGGAAAAAGTAGTAGTCTGTAGGCGCAAGGTCTGGTGAGTAGGACGGATGACGGAGAACTTCCAACCCCAGTTCTTGCAACTTGGAGACCGTCTGTTGTGCAGTATGAGGTCGCACGTTGTCGTGCAGGAGCAGCGGAGACGAGCGATTGACCAATGCTGGTTGGAGATGTGCCAGCTTCTCCATCATTGTGTTCAGTTTTTCACAGTATACATCTGCAGTAATGCTCACCCCGTTTGTTAAGAAGCTGTGATAAATCACACCGGCGCTAGACCACCAAATATTGACCATCACTTTTCTAGGGGTAAGTTTTCGTTTAGGGCATTGTTTAGGTGCTGAACCAGGATCCAACCAACTTGCTGAGCGCTTGCGGTTATCAAACAGAATCCATTTTTCATCACAGGTAACTGCGGTTCAAAATTCCTTCATTTGTGTGTCTGTTGAGCAGTGCAAGGCACGTCTCGACGCGTACTTCGCGCTGGCGATCATTGAGTTCGTGGGGTACCCATTTGTCAAGCTTTTTTACCTTGCCAATTTGACGCAAATGGACCAATATTGTTTTGACGCTAACGTCGAAAGCTGCTGCTAATTCAGCCGTAGATTGTGTATCATCAGCTTCCACAATCACCTTTAATTCGTCATTGTCGACTAAAGTCTTCGGACGACCGCGAGGTTCATTTTTCAGGTCGAAATTCCCAGAACGGAAGCGAGCAAACCAATAACAGGTGGTGCGTTGGTTTGTAGTGTTAGCTCCGTAAACGTCGTTGATGTTGCGTGCCGCTTGTGCCGCGTTGCTGCCACGACGGTACTCATATTCCATAATTACTCGAATTTTTAACGTATCCATGATGACAAAAAAGATTGAAATGCGATGAAAATGTAACACTAATCAATAAACAAATGACTACTTTTGGAAAAAAAAATTCATGTTTTTAAAACAAAATTAATTTGAAATTAGAATTCTTAGCCAAACAAAAAATATTTTGATTTGAAATGGCCAGTACTGCAGAATGGCAATTTCATAGGTAAAGACCTATTATTATCTAAATTAGGCATGGCCGCGCCTGATTGCCCAATGCACGAAGCTTTTAATCAAGAGTTGCGACGTGAAAAACTGTATGATCTCGATGCTTTAAGGGAATCAGTTAGAATAAATATTCCGCTGTTGAACCAATAACAAATATATATCTTTAATTCACTTATGAATGTTGTAAATGATGGAACTGGAGGAATTTACTTTTTGGACGCTCCAGGTGATACAGGAAAGAGCTTTTGACTAGCAACAATTCGCTCACAAAATGAAATTGCACTCACACTTGCTTCATGTGGTATTGCAGCCACTTTATTGGAAGGCGGTCAAACAGCCTATTCAGCGCTTAAATTGCCATTGAATATACAAAGTAATGAAACTCCGACTTGCAACATTTCGAAGATTTCAGCAATGGCAAAGGTTTTGCAGCAATGTAAGCTGATAGTGTGGGATGAATGCACGATGGTACATGAAAAAATCTTTGGAGGCATTAGACAGAACAATGAAAGATCTGCGAAACAAGCAAAACTGATTTGGTGTAGCGATGATTTTATTAGTAGGAGATTTCCGTTAAACATTACCAGTGATTCCACGGTAAACGCCAGCGGATGAACTCAATGCATGTTTAAAGTCCACCATTATGTGCAAATACGTCAAGATACTTAATTTAAGGAATAATATGCCTGTCAAATTGCAAAATGATCGATCTGGTGAAGTATTTTTAATGGCAAAGTCCCTGTTGATGATTCGTCTGGCTGCATTACATTTAAATAAAATTCTATACCAATCTTGGTATTGCGTTTTCTCTTGTTCAATGGCGATTTTATGACATATTCTGTAATATCATTTGAACGACTTTGAGACAATAAATTTTTGATTATTCTTAACCAAACGCTAGTAGCCTCAGCAATAGTCGTATTTACATTAAAATCTTCATCTATAACTATAACTATGCGTCAACAGTACTGCTGAAGTTTAAGAAATGAGCACCAGCATGATCTTTGTAAAGTCACGCCTCTTGGGCCATTAAATACGAGTAATTTGGAGCAAAAACGGTATGTAGCAGCGATCATTGAAATTTTAAAAAATCGGCCGCTATATGACTGCGACACAAATGCAAACTTTCGGTAATTCTTGGGCTTACACCACTGGATCCTCTCTCACCAATACCAAGGAAACAAACTGTCTCACTCAACTTGTGGTGATCTATAGTTCCAGACCATTAAGTTCGAGCTATGAAATCCCTCACAGCGCCGTCCACAATACACATAAATGAATTGGCCGTTAAAATTTGTTTATCACGTCTCCAGCACAATACATAGTTCATACACACGAGCTGAGCGGCGAACAACGATGTACTTAGTTGCTTAATGTACAATTTTAAAGGTTTTTTAAAACAAAATATCACCTGGTCTCAAATAAAGTTTTAATCGAAGATGGTAACATGCTAAGACATAAAAAACCTAGGCATCCAGTAGATATTCATCAGAGACATTATGTTTAAATATAGTTTTTGGGAAATAACTTTACCAGTTCTGCCCACCCTTGCAGATCGTCAAAAAAAAAAGATCAAATATTGATAATATAAAATTTCAGTTAATCAGAAATCATATCGACTGCCCGTACCTTGTTAGTGAAATTAGTTTTAGAAGTCCCCGGCTGAATTCGAAGAATTCTAATTATTCTAATCCTTTATCATTATGGCTGTTATTAATTGATATTATTTGGACTGTTATTTATTATTGGTGTTTGTGTTTTATGTTTTTTTATTAGTAATACGGAATTGCAACAATTTGTTTCCTTTATACTAAATAAATGTAAAACTGGTTGTTGCATCACGATATTATGTCTTCAGCAAAAGCTGAGGTTCATTGTTTGATATTAAATCATGTCCATCGATGCAGTGTCTGACATGGCTCCCACTCAGAGAAAAATGTAACGTTCCATTAAATGAACATTTTTAGTTTACTCTTTGCCTTTTTTTATTTCAGACTGCAGTTTCGATATCTACTGAAAGACGACATATCTGAACAGAATAGAAAAATCAAATCGAACGTTATGTCAAACATTTTTTTTAATGTTTTCCTTTAGGAAAACAAATATTTATCTTTGTAGCATAGGAAATATTTCAATTCATCATGTTCTTCAATAAGAAATCATAAGGTTAGTCGGGACTAAATCTAACACTATTATAGTTGCAGAGTCTCAGACACCGCTAAGTGGTATTCTAATACGGCTTTGTTCTATGAGACGAGACCTAAATCTGATAAATCAATAATGAACATTTATTGAGTTATATTGTTATCAGGTCACGCTTGCATTGTCAAACACAACGGCTTTAGTCTTGCTCTGAACTACTAAATTGTCTCTCTGTTAGTTCTGCGTCGCTAAGCTTATTTAAGTACATTGGAACTTGGTTCTTGCTGCTTTGGTAATGGATTAAAAGGTATATTTATGAAACCTCTTTAATTTTTTTATGCTGTATCGTCTAGGTTACTCATTATTGTGACAATGTGACTTCTAATAACGAGGAGTCTTATTGGCATTTTTTTTAAAACGTGGTAGAAATTACTATGTTGACCAAAATGGTAACACGCTAAACTTATTAGGAGGATTGGTTCTCGAGTGTAGTTGCCGGAATACATCTAAAGGTTCTCGGCGACAGATTTTCTACTTAAGAGTGGTAGCTACCAGGCGGGCATTGGAAAATGCTCAGGTTTCATCACGATATTTTCTTTTCACCGAAAACTCAGGCTCATTATAGGTATTCGAATAAGTTAATTAATCGTTAAGTAATGATGACACAAAATATTTTTTATTTTCAGTAATTTTGTATGCATATTCTTCAATTATCTTCATTACCATAACAAAATTGCCTTTCGCATGACTCATATTGGAAATATTATGTAACGACGCTTCTGAAATTTTAAATTGAATTTTCGATATTTGTCTAAACTTCATGTAGAAGTTTCACAAAATACGCCTTGTACATCTGTTGCTGGTTAAATTGGCCTGTGTGAATGAAATTACGTATCTAAGCAGTTTAAGCCTTATTCTATATTTTTGGCTGGTAAGTCCAGGATAATCTAAGTAAGGATGACTTTATATTTATCGTTAATCTTAATCGTTTTACTGGGCTTCAAACTCTACGGTCAAATCAACTAGGTTGTTTACTCTGTTCACTGTCTTATTTCTACAATAAACCTAATATCAGAATCCTTTTGGTGACTGGATTTATCGAGGTCTTAATTATTATATCATAAGCTCTCCTGTTCGTCGGACAGAGGTAGTAGAAGCAAGATTTAGCTTTATTTTATTTTACTTAGAATTAAAAAAAAAACTGTTCTTCGAAACCAAGTGTAAGAATTAAGATCGCGAAAATTAAAGCGAAGTTTTAAGAATCAGGCTCTTCTGTTACCACAGATGCGCAAAGTTTGCGATTTACTCGTACTAGTTTAGACAACACTCGGTTGTGCTAAGTAGATTTTAAGAGGTTTCAAGACTCGAATTGCATTGACTTAGTTGTTTTGGAATTTCATCATGTGTTTTCGCGGTTGAACTTTTGTTTAGTAGTTTCTTAAAGTTTTATCATCCTTAGTTGGAAATTTGAAGTAATCTATTCTATGTTACGAGTACGATAGAATCGTTGTTTTACTGAAAAAGTATGCACTGAGTAATTGAACATTTTCTAATCATGTCAATCATGTGTATAGAAGTTAAAAGAAGGTTCTTTATATAATGTTATAATAATACTAGTTGTGTACGATACGATTTCTTCTGTCGTCCACGCGAGCGAAGCTGCGGGCACAGCTAGCTTAATAAGGATAGAAGTTAAGAAAATAAGATCTATAGTACAATTTTTCGGGTCTGTGATGCATAGAACTTGGCATCGGAGTTCCATATATAAATTAAGTTTTTTTTTATTATAGCTTGGCACATTGACTGTACTGTCTTTGATGGTAAGCACAGTACAATCCAAATACAAATGCGACTACCGAGAGATCGAAATTCATCGGAGGTTAAGAGCACTGAGAAAACATTTTCGATAATTTGTCTCCTAAGAGTGTTAAAAATAGGGTGATTTCTTAGATATTGATGATGTGAAATTTCATTAGGCGCATAGAGATAACATTATTATATAAATGGGGATATTTCGCGTCATTTTAAAATGCCTGGCAACATCGCTTAGTTACAATATATTGGCGTTAATGACATACCGAGTCAGGGAATGATATTCATTTTGCAATTGCGTATTGAATAATAGCGGATTAGCGGTACGAGACAATAGTATTTTTCGCTTTTGTCTTAGTTTGAAATACGCGATCCGGGTGATATTATCCGGCTTGGCACGCGCTGCCTAATCCTAAGGGTTATCAAATGTAATTTATATAATATTATTATATTAAATTTAGAAAGTTTCAATTAACCATTTTTAAGTAAGTATACCACAACCAGCAACTTAACCAGTGTGCCGATAAGAATTTGAAAGAAGAAGAATCTGTCGTGGTTTCAGCAGCGGCACATGAGAACCAAATACTTTAAGCCTTGAGTCATTAACGCCTAAGACCACATCGTCACTTATAAATAAGTGACATTGTAATCAATTGGTAAATAAACAGTAGAATAAAAAAAAAGGTTTTTGTTTGCTATTTTAAAATGTTTTTATTTTTTGTTTGCAAATTAAATACACTAAATGTATTATTTTTCTGTATTTTTTTTGTGTTGTTAAGGTTTATTGAGTAGATTAATTACAAATGAACTCTGCCTGTTATCTAAAGCTATTTTATAATAAACAAGAAAAGAGAGATTTCCTGAACACTATATTTATCAAGTTTACTTGTAATAATATAGAATATAAAATTAACGTTCCTATCTACCCTGCATCAGAGGAAACATATGAATGAATGAATAAACTGTATGTCAGCAAGTGATAGGAACATTGAAAGAACCAGTTGAAAATTTTGTTATTTGATGGCGCGGCAGAGTCGGGTCGTCATTGTCATTGTCGTATTCCTCCATTCCTATTTGATTTCCTTTTAGATCAGCTTTATAAGTGTGAAATAAATTTCAGAGAGTGGGTTCGCCTTATCGACTTATAGCAGTGTTCATTAAGAATCGAACAGTCTGACTTAAACTATCGAAATAGGAAATTTGTTATAATGTTACGGGAAGGTATACAATATGGTATACCTTCGTCTGACTGCAACAAATCCCAAGAAATCGTGATTACCGTTATTTCCCTTCCAGACCCCGAGAATAGCTCGGTCCCCTATATATTAAATATAGTACTAAGAAACAATATATGGTTAATCGATTAACTAATTATTTTTTACAACATAATCGATACTATCGTATTTCAAACTTACTTGTTTTACTTTAGACTATAATCTCATATGAAGTTGTTTTTATCACGACATATGCCTTCACAGAAAGCTTGCTTGATTGAAGGATTAGAACCTACATATGTCATTCGCAACGATATTCATTGAGCGATCATTAATTAAGCTATTTTGTTTTTTAAACTCGGAAGCAATGGTGACCTTTGCAAGATTAGTATCAACTTGCAGAGATCATCATAATGTGAAAGTCGCGAAGGAAAGGCTTTGTACACAGAAACTTTGTGGACAAATTGCGACTTACTGAGTCGAAGGGAATTTTCATATCATATATCTTTTTATTTACTCTTTATAGATTTTTCGTATAGCCACGATCACACCTGATTTAAACAATGATGTGGTCCAAGATTAAGATAACACGCTAAACCTAGTCGAAGACTGGCTCTCAAGTGCAGCTGCCGGAACACACCTATTGGTGCTTGGCGATAGATATTCAACTGGAGAGTGGTAATTGAGTATTTTACTGTATTTAAATTATGAACCTTCTTGGTGTTTTTCTAAATGATTATATATTTTTAAATGACTTCTTACTAAAACACCCAAAAATATTGCATTGTTATTCAGTAAAACAAGAAATAAAGTACATACTTTTTACACTTCCGCCATGTGATTACAAACGCTGTATGATTGGTTAAATCTCTAATTACGTCACGCGCCAGTGGATTATGATTGCGTAACGAATTCGGTTGATCCCTGTGTTTTTCTTGTTAATTATTAGTAGTTAGCAACCATAATTTTCATTTTAAATAATAATGGAGATCAATTTTGTGTAAGCTGACATTAGTAAATATATCGTAAAGTAAAATTAAGGCAATTACGATTGGACTATTATATAAAAATAAAGTGTGATTTTAACTCTACGAAACTTAAGTTTTTTTTCACATATTTACTAATAATATTTCTTACTTTTAAACTAGTTATTAATATAGATGTTGTACCTTATTCAATCGATGTCAGTTTAATATACTATTCCACCACTATAAGTTCAAAGTATAGAAACGTCGAGTGTTAATTTTATTCATATTTAATGTTCACTCTGTAATTAATTAAAATATCTATTAGTGGGCATACTATCACGTTCACGTTGTAAATATTGATGATTTCAATGTCTAACCTCAAACTATAAAAGTAGGAACGTATGATATAAACTACACCTTTGTGTATCACAAATTATTTTGTGGTAAATAAAAAAATGTATATTATGTTTACTTACGAGTATATCAAAATGATCTTCAGCGAAAATAATACATTCGAAGCGATCGCTACATCAAACGAGTTTCTAAGAGCCATTTCCAACCACTTCTTTCGCACTTGGCATTGTTAAGAACATTCAAAAACGATTTTTCTGCGGTCTTTATACATGTCCTTGTACATTGTGATAGTATGTCTTTGTAGATCATATAATCTCCCAAATATGCCATGAAAAAAATAGTTTTACCCGACAATAAAAACACTGGTTACACATGCCTAGGCTGGCGTATGACGTCACGTTGAGATATTTACAAATGGGAGCGTTTACGCCGGCTTTTTAGTTATTTGATTTTATTTTTCAATGTTTATGAAAAAAATACACAGAATTATGAAGAAAACTATGTACTTATTGTCAGATTTATTATAACATTGTTGATCATTTTAGGTGGGTTTTCGAAAACAGTCAAATACCTAATTGGTCAGGCGGACATTAGAAAATCCTCTACCACAATGCTATGGTTTCATTACGATGTTTTCCTTCACCGATAGCTCAGGCTCATTGCAGGGATTCTAACTCATATTTAGCGACGTGCTATCTGTATACAATACTATTAAGCCATCATTGGTTTTAATTCTGTGCTGATTGCCATCTAGTCTGGCGTGAATAGACACTCTCTTATATTGTTTTGTCATATATATAATAATGTCATACAAATATACTAGAGTACACTTATTTGAACTCTCCAGGAAACATTTAAAATTAGATCGCTACTATACGGAATTTATTTTGAAGCGTATAGAATAATTTCTCTATGTAACGGATTATTAAGTAATAATATAATTATACGAAAAGAGCAATGCTTTTATACTTTATGACCAAAGGAACGCTACTGAAAAGCAGAAACAAGAATATTTCGCATCAGTTTAATAAATATTTGACATTTAAAATACTACCCGCTTGCATTCCCCGTCTGCTTTTATATTATACCAATTATTTGAATATTAAAAATACTTATAATAATAGGTAAGGGGACGTCCATTAATTACGTTTGCTTAAATTTTACGTCATTTTTTTATTTAGTGATTATACATTTGTGTTTTAATGTGTACATATAGATAACAGAAGATATTAAATATTAACATCTAGGTATTTAGTGACATGAAGCAAAGTACATGAACACTTGAAATAAATTTAATAATTTAAAAACTATAAGGCAAATCTAACGCAAGAGAAACAAGAGTACTACTTACTAGAGACTACAACTTACCAAATCTCACCAAGGAGTCCAAATGAAAACAAAAATTATTTCTTCTTCTTACTCGTATACTCATGGCGGGTTGTGGTTATCAATCGTCTGATAGATTGATTGCGGCTTTTGCGTACCTTCTCCATCTCCCTCTATTGGTTGCACAGCCTGTACATTCAGTGAGGGAGCACTTCGTAGACGATTTAATGAGGTCTATCCATCTTGTGGGTGATCAGCCGCTAGAACGTTGACCTTATACTCTTTCATTAATAAGTATATGGATTGTTGAAAAATTATATACGTATTTAATGGATGTCTCTTAAAGAAAATAGCTGTACGTTATTGAAATATATTTTTATTTATTGTATATCACTTTTTATTGATTCTTTTGACATGATAAGAATTCTTTGGAACAAATTCCTACATTGACAATTCATAAAACTATATTATGAATATAAGGCATATCTTTAATATTGGTTTCAGTATTATTAGATTTTTTGAAACTGTTTCCATATTACACAGATCACTGACTAGACGTGAACGCATACCGGCTGGGTGTTAAGAATATGCGTAAATATAATATTAATTATGAAAATTCAAACATGAAATACAATCAGTAAAATGTAATTTCTAAATAAAAGTATTTAATATTTAAGTCATTATAGTTCATATCTCATTAGAACAGGTCAATAGCATCTGATAACCGTCTTTTTAAAATATGTGAAAGTATATTCATTGATAGAATATTTGTACAAACTACACAGTACTCCGGTATCAATATTAATGCAAAACAGAACCAAACTTTCAGTTATTGTATACACCGAAACATAACAATGTGATTTTGTCTTCTTCTCTCTTAAAGTTATTTGTATTAGGTCATCCCTGTTTCAGTAGTATCGTTAGTAAAAGCCTGATCTATATATAACTTTTATCAATATTTTATCTATATATTTTTTTCTTATAAAATAAATAAAGGCCGATATTCAAACAATAAGACGAAACGACTCGGTTCCGAAATGTATGGCGACGATAGCACCGAGCTCCGAACGTCGAGGGCTCATCAGCGAATATTGTTGTGTTTCTGAGCGCGTGTCCATTATTGCACACGATGCGAGAAGCAAATTTTGTATTATTTTTGAACATTAAGCTATACAACTTCCTTCTAAGCTTGTAAGCGGCTTGTGCATTGCCGCTACACACTTTTAACCAGCAGTGCTGAAACACGCTGACAACAAGGTGTACTTAGTTTTATTTATCTAAGCTAGGTAAAGTGACTAAATTTGAGTTGATGTTTTTTCATTTAATGGGACAAACTTTTCGTATTCTGATTTTTATATGATATATTGATATATGCTTATGCTTACATAATAATCTATTTTGTTATTTTTTTATGAAAAACGACAATTAATATTTAAATATGCCAATATAATATGTGTGCGGTACAGATCCAACTCACGAAGGACCAGTAACTGTGCGGCACAGATCCGGCTCACGAAGAGCCAAAAATGTGTCGACTAGGCTACGACTGTTATTCGTAGTTTCCGCACTGACGAATGCTGGATTGCGAGCAGAGAAATACTTCGATGACTATATTAACTTCAACTTTTATTTTCACTATGTCGTTTACAAAATGCACTTATTCTAATGTTGCGATCTGGCTGTTTCTTCTTCGAGTTGTAGGAGGCGAGTGCATGCTCGGTACTTTTTTTTTTTTTTCCGAACTGACTATGCTGTTGGCCCGGGGGCCTTAACAGTTTCACCGGACTTGTTGGCGAGCGCTTAAGGCACTCAGCCGAGAAGTTTTGGGCAACATGCGCAAGGGTGCCAAAGTGGCCGAACCTCGGCTTGAGCTGTTGCCGTTTTTGCAACATACGCGACCTAGCTAAATTCCTACGCGAATTTGAGCTAACTGACTATACATGTATGCATGTCTCTTGCCTCCTGGGAGGGAGGAAGAGACACGCGTACATGTATTTAGTGATCTGAAAAATTTTCTAAAGGTAACTAACCACAAAAAAGAAAAAAAAAAGGTCCCTTACAAGACCTATGTACATGAGTGTAGTGCATGTGTGTTCATACAGTGTAATGAATGTATGTCGGTAGCTAGTGATTGCAGTGTCACTGTATCGCGCGAGCAGCTGGCTTGAGGGCTCCCTGGCGGGGGAACGGACCTAGGCTCAGGTCGCTGCAGGAGAAGGCGGTCGAGATATGTGTGCGTGAGCGAAGTTTGCCGCCCGCCCCCTGCGGAGCGAGCGGTGATTACGCGGGCGTGGGCGCAAACACGCTTGGTTATTAGATACGGGCGGGAAAATCGCGTTCGCTTCCGTGATTTTATCATCGGGGTCAGATAAAATGTCGCGCGGGCTCTATATTTGTTAGACATTCGGATGTCTGGATTCGGGTTCTGAGATGCGGCTGCCACTACTAGCTGGTTCGAATGGTTCGACGCTTTTTCAAAATAATTATTTGATAGGGACTTTATAAATGATTCGATCGAAGGTATTTCCATATCTTTATGGAGATCTACGTTCCGAGCGAACCAAGGGGCACCGACCGCCCTTCTGAGAAAGCGGTTCTGAACTATTTGTAACTTATTGAGGGTGAATTTACTTATGTGAGCAAAGACTGGGGAACTATAAGTTAGGATCGGTCTGATACAAGTCTTGTAGAGCGTGAGCTTATGTCTGAGGGACATTTTGCTCTTCGAGCACACGAGAGGGTGCAGGCGGCTTGAGACCATACCGGCTTTCCTTCGCACTCTATCGATATGTGCCTTGAAATTTAGGTGTTTATCCAGTGTGACACCCAGATATTTGATCTGGCTGGCCCACGGGATAGCCACATTAAATAGTTTGATAGCGGGAATTTTAACTAATCTTTGAGTGGGATGAAAGAGGATAGCGCTACTCTTATCGGGGTTAATTCCTATGCGCCATCTACGGAACCATTCGCCTAGCTTATCTACGGCTTTTTGGACTCGTAGCCTGAGGGTTTGTCTGTTCCACGAGGAACTAAACAGGACTGTGTCATCAGCGTAGGAACCTAACTCTACCTCGGGGAGGCGAGGGAGGTCACTGATATATATGTTGAATAGAGAGGGCGCCAGAATGGAATCCTGGGGAACACCTGAGCGTATGGGATGAGGCTCAGAGAGAGCACCCTCTACTCGGTAGCAGAAGGTCCGGTCAGAGAGGTACGCGTGTATGATTTTAACTAATCTATCCGGGATTTGAAGTTCCAAAAGCTTGTGGACTAAACCGGCGTGCCAGACCTTATCGAAGGCCTTGGCGACGTCGAAGAAGACCGCAAGTGTAGGCCGAGGTTTTGGGTCGCGGTTGAAGTTTTGAAGAATGTGCTCCGTGAGGCGGTGCACTTGGTGGGTACAAGAGTGTTTGGCACGAAAACCAAACTGCTCAGGTGGTAAAAGATTTTTATCTGAAACTACTGACTGGAGCCGGTTCAGAAGGAGCCGCTCATAGACTTTACCTAACGTGTTAAGGAGACTGATAGGGCGATAGCTGTCGGGAAGCGACGCTTTTTTGCCGGGCTTGTGAATACCTATTACTATGGCCTTTTTCCAGACGGCTGGAAAATGGCAATGGGCTATGGCTACATTGAAGATGCAGACCAAAAGAGCTATGAGGTGATCAGGAAGAAGTTTGAGTACTTCGTTCCTGATACCGTCAGGACCAGGGGATTTTCTAGGCTTAAGGCCTTTAATGGTTGACAGAACTTCCTCAGGCGTGACCGAGTCCAAATCGTCTGTCGGGGGGACCGCGAGAGAATTAGTTACCGCTGATTCTATCCAGCCTACGAACTCGGGATCGATGTTATCGCAGTTCGGAGAGCATTGATTTTCAAGGCTCTCGGCAAGGCATTCTGCTTTTTCAGCGCTATCGAAAGCGGGAGGTTTGCCGGGGCCTTGATCTAAGGGGGGCATGGGAACTGTATCGTCACATTTAAATGTGCGTGCTAATTTCCAGAAGGCCAGATGGGATGGTTGGATACCCTCGAGTAGAGCCCCCCATCTGGCATTACGGATTTTGGAAATGCAGCTTTTTACCGTTTTCCGAAGTGAGTTTAACCGCCTACGATTGTCCGCAGTCGGGTATGAATCGTGTGCTCGAGTCGCGGCGTTCTTTTCCGTGATCAGCGCTCTCACGTCGGCAGGAAGTATAAAGCGGCGTTCGTTCGCCGCTTGCACCTCTTTCGAGGCCTTACTGACGGCGTTTTGGAGATGGCTGACCAGGGAATCGATCGCTAGATCGGCATCGGCTGTCGATTTCAACTCGTCTGGGACCCTATCCAAACTGGAGGATGAGGGATTGTGCACGAGGTATCTGTTTAGCTCCGCATAGTCCACCACCTTGACGGAGGAGGGATGCTGGTCAGAAGGCTGACCTAGGTGGAGAACTACGGGTCGGTGGTCGGAGTCTAACTCATGTACGACTTGTGCGAGTCTTATATTGAGAGAGACATTTTTTAAAAGTGCTATATCTAAAACAGATGGACGACAATCGTCCTGAAAGTGAGTGGGCTCTGAAGGAGCGATGACATCAAAGTCAAGAATGGCAGATAGATCCTCCAGAATCCTCCCGTTCGGGGAGGTAGTCGGGTTGTTCCAGATGACATTCCCGCAATTGAGGTCACCCGCTATAATAACTGAATTACCTAGTGCAAAAAGAGCCTCCAGATCTGACCTGAGAAGCCTTTTGTTCGGGGTGTGATAGGCAGAGACGATTATGATTGACGAGTGGCCAGTCATACCGAGTCTGCAAACAGATACCTCTATACTGGAGAGTTCGGGAGGTTCTATTGATATGCAGTATAGAGAGCGTTTATAGTATATGAGGGTGCCTCCGCCGTTAGCGTAGACCCGGTCGTTCCTAATAATGTTGTAGTTCGCGATTCGGGGATTGCGAGCGCTGGGTTTTAGGAATGTTTCTTGGACTAGAAACACGTCTATTTGGTGCTCTCGGAGGAAGGCGGCAACTAGATAGATCACGCTGAGGTCTAATTGATCGCGCATTAAAAAAGGAAAGGCACAAACTCTTAGGTTTGATCCGATCCATTTTAATTTTGGCTGTGTGAGGCGCGGACAAGCCGTTGAATAGTGGCGGCTATGCCCGGGAATTGGGTTATTGCGTTGAGCAATCCTAAGTCCTTATTGGAGTTAATCACCGCGTTGAATGCGATGATTTCTTGCACTTCATGCACAAGAAGAAGCTGGGTGAACCACTCCTTGCCAGCCAACGAGAAACCGAGGGCTGAGGTGGCGGGGGCTGCCGGGACCGGGACGGCCTTGACAGGCTTGGGTTTGATTAATGAGGCCGGAGGGGCCAGTGCGGGTGGGAGGGGTGCGAAGGGTGCGGGAGCTGGTGCCACTGGGGCTCGTGAGGTGCCTGGAAGGCTGGGGAAAGCCTCTAGAGACATTAGAGGCTGGATATGAGGCCGAGCGACAGGTACCTTGGGAAAGGTGGCCTGTCTGACTGGCTGGGGGCGTTTCGTGCGCGGGGCGCGGGGACAACCGCGATAGTTTGCGGTATGTCCCGTTTGCTGGCAGAGAACGCAGCTGGGCGGGGTGGGAGTGCCAGGAGTGCGAGGGCACTCCTACGTGGCGTGGTCGTCTAGGCACTTGACGCACCTAGCGCGGAAACAGCAGTTACGGGAAGAGTGTCCGTAGAGCTGGCAGTTGTGACACTGCGACGGGATTCTATTTTTGTGTGGCGGCTCAACGGTTATTCCGGTGAGACCGCACACCTCGGAGAGGTTAAAAATCGACTTGCCCTCCTGGGACTTGTCTAGAAAGACAAGCACCATATTGTATGGTGCCCTGGTGGTGTGTTTGTACATCCTGTGTACCTCACGAATTGGGAAGTTCTGCTCCTTAAGGGAGACTGAGATTTGGTCGGGAGTGATCTCGACCGGGATCTGACGGATAACCACTCGCAGGAGGCGCTCCTCCTCGAGGGCATAGGTGAAGTAACCTAGTCTGTTCGACCGCAGGAGGGAAGTAAGCCTCCTGTGGTCATCAGAGGTGGACACCTGGACCTGGATCCCTGAAGGGGTGTTCCGGGCCCCGGTGTAGTGGAGCTTGAGCTCCTTACACTTGTCCGAGATTTTCGTCCAAGACGCTTTGTCTTGGATAGTGATTGGAGGCGGGCGGCGGGGTTTTTTCCCTTCAGCGGGTGCGGGGGCCACAGTGGGCGCGGAGGAGAGGTTGGAGCGAGTGTTCTCGCTCGTTTGGCGTGCTTTTCCTGCGGCCTCGGGTGTAGGGGAAGAGGGCGGAGAGCCCCTCCCCTTCCTTTTGGTGGACTTGACGGTTATGAAGCCGTCGTTTAGTATGGTCTCGTTGGGGACCGCGGTGTCCATCGCGGGGACATTTACGTTTTTCCGCGCGAAAGGCGGCATTAACGATTGGATCTCCGGATCCGGAGATAAAGGCGAGAAAGAATTCGCCGTATTAATGAAAGTTCGCACTACGGGCGAACGTGACCGCGGACGCGGGAGAGAAGAGCTCTTAGAGCTCGAACGCGCCCGTGAGATCGACGAGCGCGAGCGCGGGGCACGCGTGTCAGGATGCGGGGGGCGCGGGGAGCGCGGCGAGCGCGGGCGCGGCGCGGCGGGTACTCTGTTTGACGCGGCGGTGAGGGTGCATGCTCGGTACTCCTGTTCATGGGTATTTAAGGAACCCGGCGAGGCAGCGTTCGTGGGAACGCGGCGTTAAGGCAAAGGCTATGGTACCGTTCGTTGGGTCGCTTTATCTGCGGATTTACTGCAACTTTCTAAAACTCATTAACATCCTCAGGTACTGTTCGTCCGGTCTCTCTACCTGCTGTTTTACTATAATTTTTAAAACGTCTATAGAACCGTTCATCGGGCCTCTCTACCTGCGGACCCATTATAACTTATACAGTTTTACACAAACAATAATTCTGGAAATTTGCAGACAGAACGTATTGTACTATTATGGACAATAAAATGGACAATAGAAGACAAGGTTTGTGTTATACGCAATATTCGATTACTATGACTAACAGTATTTCCTATTCTACACACTAGCTATATAATAATATTTATCTATTTCTATATATCATATCTCTATCTTAACTATAACTACTCTTCCTATACTGTATATCTATAATAATATTCTATCTCTTGCCTCTATACAATATTCTATCCTGCACATCTATACATTTTTATAATAATATTCTATTTTTCACTTATATAATATTCTATCCTGCACAATATAATTAATAGATATAATAGTATCGAAGACCGTTACCCTGTATCTTTTATGATTTAGAACTTCCCTACACTATCTCACCTGATGTTAAGTGACGATGCGGCCCAAAATGGTAACACGCTAAACCTAGTGGAAGACTGGCTCTCAAGAGCAGCTGCCGGAACACACCTATTGGTGCTTTGCGGCAGATTTTCAACTTGAGGGTGGTAGCTAGCAAGGCGGGCATTAGAAAAAGTAAGAAAAAAATGTACAGTTGCGTGTCAGCGGTGAAACCTTAAGATAAAAATAAAAAATATGTTTTTTATTAATTCTTTTTATATATCTTAAATCTGCGGGATTCGAACTATCGATAACTCGTGCGTACTGCTTATGAAGTCTGGTCGTCTCACACCACTAGGCCAATCCAACGGCGATTACAGTCTTAAAATCAGGACTTGCATTAATCGTGAATAATGTAAATGTATTCTATCTCATTCTCTCGTAGGCTAAATCCTATAGATGTATATGTCTTTTTACTGTCGCTTTTTCGTTTCATCGTGTTTCAAAACACAACGGTGTTAACTTAACTTTTAAGTATTCATTCTTTTATAACCTTTATTATCTTTGGCTATAGTTTGATTATTTTACATAATTTCTCTGACACACCTCACAATTGAAGTTGATTCAAATTATAGATCATTAATAGTACATAATGAAAGAGAAGTAAGAAGATTAATAACTTACTAATTAATGAGTGTATTATAAAGTGGCTTTATTAGTTTGATTAGCTTTTGTAACTGATATCATTTGGTACTTGAGAAAAGTCATAATTTTCAGTATTATATAGGTATAAAAATAATTAATATTTATTTGTCCCATATACGTTCCTAAACCATACGTTCGATTGGGATGAACTTTGGTGAATTGTTGTGTGCACACACACCCGCGAAAGTTCTGTATTAGTACAACCAGTTTACAACAGGTGGGACGCGGGTTGTTTCATTTGGAAGACAATGGAAGCAATTTCCAGGGTGAAAGCTAGTGAATTATAAAATGCATTATTAGAATTCCGCCAAGACAAATTAGTAGTTTGGTTTTTAGTGCTTAAACCATAAGAATCACTGTGACGAATTTATTACTATCACTGGGTCGAGTACAGATCCCTGCCAACTTACTTGATTACGCCTAAGCTAACCACTAAGGTGAGTATTACAACTGGCGTATGGTGGTCCACCCAGTAAGTACTGCAATACACCGCGATATGGTCAGCGTGACGTCACTCAGGAACAGTATTTATTATAGACGACTTATTAACTGAGGTTTTCACGATCCGATAACTCGAGCAAGAATGTCTTCAAGCCGGTCGTTGGCAGCTTGTAAGGTGCGTGTAGTTATAGAGGACACCTGTAGCTACCACGCATAGTCAATAGTGCGGGTCATTGGTAAAATTTGTACTAACTCATTAGTACGAATTACATAATCACATCGACATGATTCTCCGACATAATGTATTAAATAATATCTTAAGGAAGCCGATCCTTATAACAGTAGGTACAGTTACCAAAATATTGTGACGTCATATTCTTAATTTCTTGCTAATAGTACCGCACAAAGAAAGTCCATGATATTTTTTCTTCATTATTCTCAATTATATAGAAGTATAATGGAAAGTGTGCGCGCTAGGGCTGCCTATCTGGCATGTTGATTGTCCATGCAATATGTCCTCGTATCAACCATGAATGTGATTGCTTTATTGAAGCACGTCTAGAACACGCTTATCCGAACCTTATTTACACCGAAAAATACATGAAATATTGTGTTTAAATATACAAATGTAATTTACTAGATAAGGGAAAACAACCAAGGGGAATAATAAACGAGGAAATTGGATGAGCACGGTGGTCGCATTATTTTACGACCACCATACACATGGTGAAAAACTTAAATCACGTCAGTATTGTGAGATCGGTTCAGTAATTAAAAACAAAATAAAAAATGCTTTAATCAATTTAGGCCCTAAGAAAGCACTTATCAATGGCAACACTACTACCGGTTCGGAAAACATCCCAGTCACCGAGAAAAACCGGCAAGAAACTCGATCGGGCTTATCAATATATTTTTTCCTGCTTTATAAGGTGTTGTTTACAGTTTTATAATTTTTAATGGATTTCAGAAAGGGCGACATAATTTCCAGACATTACTAATGTATTTTACTTTCCCTAACATCAGTCAGTATATGTATATCCAGGCACCTACTGACCCACCATGTTAGCTTTATAAATCGAGATGACGATGACCACTGACTACAGATCCTCATTCCTTGACAGTCATTGCCGTTTTTAAGCTTTACTTTATCATCAGATGAATAAATACTGAGTTTTCATACGTGAACGATTTCTGAGAAATGGATTGTACTTTTAGGGTAGATCGGAATAGCCGGCTACGACTCCTGTCTACATTAGATTCAGCAATGCCGGTTCCCAGACACGCGACCATAGAAATAAATATTGGTACTGAAATAGGCAATGAGAACAAAAACTTCGTTATATTTTGTTCTCAAATATCTTTAGCTATTAATAAACCTGATTTCATTATATTAATGTTAGCTTCATATGTATTTAATACTAAACTAATTAAGTTACATTTTTGTGAATAAGATATCTTTTAGTGTATCTATTACGCGATTCGTCAGCAGAAGATAGGATGGACGTTTATATCGAATTGTGAAAACCATGTCCTTTAGGTAACAGTTCAGCACTATGGATGTTTTAAATGCATCAAGACTAATTTTCTAAATATTAATAAATCTATTTAATCGTACGGGCAAATTGAATTTTTTTAATAATAAAACAAGTGTCGCATTCCGTCAGATGGTAACTTAATTTTAATATCAGTCTGATGTCGGATATTGTCGAATTAAGAGCAATATTTTGAGGTATTTATATAAGTTTTTCAATTAATAAATTCCTAGTCGGTTGCCGGACCCGTCTGATAATATCATGCCGTATGTAACATTAGAATCTGTTATTGTTGTTTAGTCGATATTTGTAAACGTCACGCGAGTTGCAAAAAACCGAAATAATCAAACACTATCCAGTTATTTTATTATCATTCGTCTCGTTGCGCGCGTTTACTACACGGTATAATAATTAATTTCGTTATGTAATTTTATTTTTATTCATATTATTAATAATTCTGATAGCCTATCAATTGAAGAATGAAATACTTCCTATGTACGAAATTTTATCAAAATTGGTTGAAATTAAATTTGTTTTTTTTTTCGGTTTGTAAATTAAATGTAGAATTAAATATACGACAAGACACATACTTACAGACACCGGCTTACAAAATATCAAGGGAATAAATAAAAACAGTTTTCACGATTTTTTTAAAATCTTTATTGACAACTCTTATCAATTCAGAAATGACAAGCTTCCTGTGTACATAGAAAATTTTATAAAAATCGGTCAAGTCATTTTTCAGCTAAATTCGAAAATACATGGATACGCGTAAGCAGTATAATGTCGCAGGCTTGGTATCAGAGACACATCGTAACATCTTTACACCATTATTCCTTGTACGATACTCTTCCATCGATTTTTTTTTTCGATCTGACTATACTGTTAGCCATAAGGGCCCAGGAGCCTCGAACGGCTTTTAAAGCTTCACAGGACTTGGTTCCATCGAATCAATCAACAATGCCTTATATAATTGCTGTTTATCAAAACTATGCACAGATGGCGTGCCGTACCAACTTCCGCTTTATAATATAATTCAGACCGGATACACTGCCTGATAACGGTAATCGCTAGTATTTTTGTATGAATCCAACATATACAAACAGACAGACAAAGAAAAGAATTCAGTGTCTATCTATGATCAGTGCCCTTTATAATAAATGTCTATCAGGAAAATCGGACGTAATTACAAGTACGGACAGAACTACAAGCTCATTAATATAGGTAAATAAAAAATAATAATACGTTATCTAACTGAATGTTAATTTTTTTCTTTGTTTTTGTTTTTAAATGGTAACGCAGGAGCATTGCCTGCCATTATAAATGGTAACTTTGTTCTTCCAAGCTTAAGCCATTGTGTGTATATTCAACATGAGCAAACTACGTTTATATTAAACTGTGTAACAAAACTTTTTAAGAATTTAAGGTATTTAAGACGATTATTCGATTTCACTTAGATACAATAACCGAAAATTTCACGAAATTAACTTTAATTTATGTATTGGATTTTTTTAAATTAAGTTACCGATAAAGTATACGCCAAAACTGCGATTTAATTTCTGAATGAGCTTTTTTTTAATTTTGTACAAAAAATGACAATCGTTGAATTTATTCTATTCTTCATCTCTACATCTCTATCATTTATTCTACAATTCTATATTCCACAGGGTTTACAAATCCAATTTGTAGAGGGTAAAAATATCGGTCGTTCTTTCTCATCGTTGACAGGGGGGAGACTACCCAATAACGACTATAAAACGAATAAGCACTTCGCCACTCGACTGTTTCACTTCTATATGTAATTCGGTTCCATTAAGAGCGGGCTTTCTGTCCTAAACACTGACTTTACACTACAAAGATATAAATTTTATACTAGATAATTTTGTTACACTACCTCTCCACACTTATTGAGGATATTGGACACCATTGGTCAGTAGAAATAGTCCTATATAATAAACAAGCTGTGTTCCACGGTTTCATCCGTATTCGAACAACACTCCACCGCGCCGCCATCGCACCCGTGTCTCATTTGTCTACAGCTTGCCAGATTGTTTGATATTGCTGGTTACTGCTTCGCTCCTTAGAGTCATAGCGTGCACTATATGACCTACAAACCTTCACTAATAAATGTGCTATAAACCTAAGAAATATTTTTTCAGATCTGACTGGTAGTTCCATAGATTAGCGCATCCAAACAAACAAACAATCTTTTGAGCTTTATAATTTTACTAGCTGTGCCCGCGGTTTCGCTCATGTTGAATACAGAATACCGTCGATCGAGCGCACGCGCGAATGTTGCTGCCCCTGCTCAAAGAACGAAAGACAACTTATTATGGCTTATTCTTAGAAGATAGATATATTCTATCGCAGACTTTTTTTGTAGGTTTTTTATGATCTACAATTATGTAAAACATTAGTTTGATATATCTTTAACGGGTTACTCAGCGTAAGCCATTTAAGCGCCCCAAAAGCGTATTTTTTCCGAATTTATTCATCATTATCGACACTGTTTATTTCGTATGTTACTTTATCTAAAAAATATTTATTCTATAAACTGACCAGATAATATAGCTATGATTTAAATAAGAACCATGTAAATCGGATAAGTGGTTTTCACGTGAAAAAAACATAAACGGGCAGACAGACAGAGAGACGTTGAGTTTTATAATATGTATCGATATTAAACAATTGGATGGAAACTGCGATTATTTCGAGAGGATCTGCGAGGACCGAACCTATGACCTATTCGATTTAAAAGTAAGGGCTACTAGCAGTATTTTTTCTGTCTTTTGAGTGCAATAAAAAAATATATTATATATTTTTTACAATACTGTAACTACTCCGGTTGCCTAGCGTCTAGCGCTCACAGTGCCATATTATCTTCCCTCTAGCTGGAAACATGTTCAAGTGCCCTGTAACGTCGTCACAGTACCTGACATTATTTACCCCGGCAGTCGCCACAGTGTCTAGAACACAGTGGGATAAAAAACTTTTTTTTATACCACAAAGGTGGCAAACAGGCATACGACCCGCCTGATGGTAAGCGGCTACCGTAGCCTATGAACGCCTGCAATACCATAGGTATCACAAGCGCGTTACCGACATTGAACCCCCGTACCCTAAGGAGCTCTGGAAACCCTACTCACCGCAGGAACACAACACTAGGTCATTTGGCTGCGATCTTCTGTAGGATGGAGGTATTCCACCAGTCGGGCTGCCCCAAGTAGAGAGAAATCTCCAAAGAAATTTCTCTGTGCTCTACCTCTCTTCCACAAGCCACAATTCTGCCAACGTCATGTGAATAAAATATTTTTCTTGTTATTTTTGTAATCTTTTAGCATTAAGATCCCGCCAAAAATTATATTATTTATTTTTGATTATGTACTAACAATACAATTAAAAAATTAACACACTGGTTTAAGATACTGTGAACGTTCCCTGTCGACGAGAAACACTTTGTCTGCGTTATCGCAACGAAGCGACGGAAGATGAATGCTATCTCGCTCTTTTGTGACGACCGCGCTGCCTCTAGTCAGGGAAATTAACACGTTTTGCGTTTCCAGCAAAACAATTACACACGGCCATTGTGTTCTGGACTGCTGGCTCTGATGTTGTATTGTATGATAAGATTCGAAGTACTTCGTACTTCTCGTTCACATTGCGGGTAAGTGATTAGTACCACTTTTGTTTCACACAATTATGTGTTTATATCTCTAGTTTTTTGTATAAACAATGTGAACTTATTATCACTGTTTATTATGGAATATTGAAAGCGATTTCATTTAATCGTTTCAATAAATTCAATCGTTAGTTCAATTGGTTAGTTATAGTCATATACTGGGAATATTATTTTGAAATTGTATCGATAAATACTAGGTACAATACCTATAAATCACAAGTACCTACATACCAGTAACTATGAATATACACTATTATATATTTAGTAGCATTAGCAGTATGTAGCATTACAATATTAGGATATTTAAATTCAAATGTGATATATATATAAAGTAAGTTTAGATAATTATTTTACAGTAATTGATTGTAATCTTAATTTAAAATAATTTAAACTAAGGATGCTTAGGTCAAGGTCAAGTTCACGTAAAGTTCATTCTTACGAAGAACTGAAGTTACAGACATAGCCCTAAAAATTGCTAGGCTTAAGTGGCCGTGGTCGGGACACATAGTTTGTATAACGATGAGGCGTCCGCCTTCGGTGTTCCAGAAGACGCAGTGTTGACAGATCCGCTACAAGATGGACCCTCGGCCTGGTGAAGGTTGCGAGAACCCGCTTATTGCAAACAGTGCAGGACCGGTCGTTGTGGTTATCTATACTTTGAAAGTTTTAACAAGGGAACCACCATATTATTATAATACTGAAACCACCAGAAGACACTAACTTTTTCACACATTATTATTTATTTGATAATGACAACAATAATCGTTGATAACGAGGATTGGTTGCTATAATAAAGAAGATAAAGAAGAAGTTCCCGGAATATGACCCCCAATAAAATGACCGCCAAATCACAGCAGCAATCTTTGATATTTTAGTTTAGTTCTGCCATAAATGCTTAATAATACATAATTTTTTGGGTATTTCCCCTTCATTCTGATGTTTTGAATTTTTTACATTTCACCTAAGTAATTATAAAACTTTATAAACTGTTTTGAAGTGAAACTTCTTATGCGACTTCCAACATGTTAAACGTTTAACGCACATAATCGGTCTCTCCTCTTTGTGTGAGCCAGAGCGAGAGAGCAAATGTCAGTGTTTATGTATATTGCACACTGTTTAAATAAAATATATTTTAAAATGAAGTTTCACTTCTATCGTGTGTGAATCGAACACACACCTTTTTTTTCGGAAAGTATGAACGCTTACTAACCTACTCAACCGGTATATAATGGTGTCAAACTGGGACATGTCTCGGTGTACTGGGACCATTGCGTCTGCCAAGGTACCTTGCATTAATTGTAAATATTAATAACAACTGTTTGTATATAAAGAAAAATAATCCCCAAACTTCAGTCAAATACATATAATCAAGCGTCATATGGAGTTACATACCAACAAGAACTGCTCGATTACAACGTGCCAACACATATCCCAGTCCGTTACCCGGTCGCAGCTGCTGTGTAGTAACCGCAAGCCATTTAGGCATCTATTACACTACAAATAAAACCGATATTACTGTATATATGATATTAAAGTTTATTATTAAGAGGCAAGTTTCTGAGTGTCTCATGACGATTTGAAGAGTGCGTTTTTAATTTTTAGACACTTTTATAGTCAAGGAGAGGAATCAAGAAAGCAGATAATTAAGTAAAATTTTAATCAAATATCAGTTAAAATTTCAAAAGGATAACATTAAATAGTTAAATAAAAATCGTGGTAAGTGAATCTAATCGGTGATTGAATCGTTCCTCAAGCCAGTTACATACGACGCTGCACATGAATACTCGTGTATTTATATTTTCCATCACTAATTTAATTTTTAAATCAGTCAATATACCTACTTAAGAATATTGGTTAAATATTTACTTAAATTATTTAAGAAATGATATTATTAGAATTTTTATATTTAAATTACATTGTTTATATTTTAATGTATTATTAAAGTTAGTCAACATTTATAACAATGATGCAATTTCTAGGACATGACGTATATCAATATAAAATCAGTAGTAGTTAAAAAAATATCAAGACATTGCCAAAGCGAATTCTGTAAGTTGTGAAAGAATATGCAAATATCCAATTGCGAAGGTTTTTATAGACACTTAGAACAATAACACGTGCCCTTTATACTCTTATTTGCTGGTAAAAAATTTAGAAACATTTCGGGTTCAATGAGCGCAGTTCTACTGGTGTATCTTGAAAATCTTTGGAGTGTGGCCACGACGCACGTGGTATTTTTTTTATAATATCCTGGGTGATTGAAAAGAATAGATGTGGCCTATATTGTTACGCGGTTGATCAGTGTAAACTAATTCAATCTTTGTTTAAAGACGTTGTGATATATGAAAAGATTCCACAAAAATAGTTTTTGATGATGTTAATAATAACAGGTAAATAAACTTTATATCGATTTTGTATGAGTGGAAATCTTTAAGGAGTCTAGTTTTCGTGTTCAATGCCTGACTAAATCGCCTTATCTATCAGTCTGTTGCAAATCTGCACCTTGATTGCAGCTATAGTAGTGGACGTGTCTCTCCCGTCGGGAACTGTCTCTCAATGTTCATCCGGTGAAGAATACTTAACACGTTCATATTCAAATTTGTATGAAATATAAATAAAATATAAATAGAATATGACGAATCATTTATTTATATACATCTCCCATAGTGGAAACGTGGCGAAATGTAATTTTCAGTATGAAAATTTGTCTAGTGCGTGTAGGGCCACGCGCATTGTAGGGTTTCTTAGTTGCCAGTCACAATACATAGATTTAAGGACGCATATGTTACACGGGGCCAGAGCCGGGCCGGGCGCCGACCGCGACACGGTCAAACTCACTGTCTAACGTAACTGCCACGCTTCAGCAGTGGGTGACTGCTGACTGCATTTGTAGTGACTACTCTTATTTTTTTTAAATGACGTTTACAAATGATTTATAAAACCAACTACATTCTATCGCATTTGAGGAGCACAGTAAAAGACCGTTGATTTTGTGGCCTCATGAATATCGATGTAACGTTAGTAATTCATGAAAAGCCCCCGGAGAAAGGTTCCGGCGAAGATTTCCGTTCGCGATGACCCCACATTTTTTTTTTCTCAAAACGTATGCTACGCATCTTGAATAAGTAAGTGATTTCTTTGTTAATGGAGCGAGTTTGATTTCTGATGACACATATTTCGTCTAAACACTTATATACAAAAAACAGGTAAATAGTGTAATGTATGGTTTAAATCAATATCCGTCACTAACACAAGCGAGAGATACCAAGATGAAATTATATTATGAAAAAGAAAAACAGAATCGATACAATGTTTAAAAAACATTGACGCATAAACAAAAACTGGCCGAGCCTGATGGGGTAAATCTTGGCACGGTTTCCGGCACCGGGGGACCGACCAGCAGCCAAAACTACAGTGCCGCTTGTTCCGATAGCGGTTTTTAACAGTCATAAATATTTTTATGACCACGGTTGGCAAGGTTTTTAATCTAAAGCTAAAGCAATATTTATTATAAAGTAAAAAAATAAATAGTACTCGATGATAATAACTTTATCATTAACTGATATTGATGTTCACTGAGAAACGAATCTTTATTGACAAGCATCAACGTTATGCCTACTTTCTAATAGGCTTAAAAAAAGGAGGAGGTTATTAATTCGACTGTATATTTGTTACTAGTTTGTATATATATATATACGAGGGGCGTTCAGTGTATTCTCGGAATCGAAATAATTAAGTAATGAAGCGTATAATTTAAATAATCCTCAAATAATTACACTAACTGAAGATATAAATAGAAAAATTCACATTATTTGTTTTATGGATGTTCATAACTTCTTTGTTTATGATCCGATTTAGGTGATTCTTTTTTTTAGTTGGAAAAAAGATACCTCAAAGGGTGTTCCATTTTAATTTCATTGGCATTTGACCTTCGACTTCGAAGATACACCAGAGACCTCCTCAAAATAATTGAAGTTTCTTGTCTTTTTTGTTAAAAATTGTCTTGTATTATATATATTAGCTCGGCAAAATAAGTTTATTGCACCCGTAGACAAGAAAGGCTGTGAGATAGCAATATTGTTAACATTTTACCCAATTTCCTTAAAATTTATGGTAATTTTTTAAAATTATGGTAAACGTGCGCACAAAATATTTTTCAATATAAGATTTACAATATAATGTTAATTTACTTTATTCTCGTTTAAAAAAAACACTATGAAACACTCTCAAACTCTACTATTTTGATAACAGTGGAGCGTTTAGAACAAAAAAGCACTTACAGCGATAGAGACAGAAAATCCATAGCCCTGTCTCTTTTGCTCTTCATATTTTTGTATGTCATTTCAGTTTGTAGTGAAGAGTAAGAAATATCTCAAACTCTTTTAGTTGTTCCCTCTACGACAGTACCTGACGAGTACGTTACAGTCCATAAACAACGGCGATCATTTGTCACAAAGCTTTCTTTGGCAATCCTCGATGTATCGAATACGAAGAATTATATTTATTTATAAAAGTTAATAAATTCTCTACACATTTAGTAGCTAGTTGAACAGCTCGCCGCACGCTAATGTGTGTATACCGGAGATAGAGATAACGTAGCGAGCACACTACGTCGCCTAATGATTATTATCCCTAACACTCCGGCGAGCGGAGGGTATAATGTACAATTTAAATTAATTCCCTTATCACGATTTTTCAATGTGTTTTTACACACCTTAAGGTGTATAAGCACATGAAAATCAAAAACACTTTATTCAATTTAAGCTTTGAGAAGGATCTTATGAAGATCAATACACTAACACCGATTCGGAATACATCCCAGTCACCGAGAAGAGCCGGCATCCAGTTTATCAAATTTGTTTTATTTTGTAAATAATGTTTACATTTATATAATAAATAGCTGTGCCCGTGGCTCCGTTCACGTGGACTACAGAATGTTAACGTTTGAGCGCACGCGTGAATCGTACTACCCTCGCTCCCACCCAAGGCGGTCGTCCGTCGGTTATTATAAAAACAAAAATACTTATTGTGAGTGATCCTTAGAAGATAGACATATGCTATCGCGGACTTGTTTGTAGGTCTTTAAAGCTATAATTATGTAGTACATTAATTTGACATATCTCCTATGGTTTACTAAGCGTAAGCCGTTTAAGCATCCCAAAAGCGTTTTTTTTTCCGAATCGTTTCACCATTATCGTTAAAGTTTATTTCGTACGTTACTTTATGTAAAAAAATATATCCTATAAGCTGGCCAGATAACATAACAATGAATTAAAAAAAAAAAAAACATGTTGACCGGATAAAAGGTTTTCGCGTGAAAATAACATAAACGCACAGACAGGCAGAGTAACATTGAGTTATAGATTATGTTATATTAGTGGATGTACAGAGGAGGAGTCACTTCCAGACATCATTATTATTCACGTAATGATTTACCATTAAGTTATTACCATTAGATTACCAGATTACCATTTACCAAAGTAATACCTGCTTGACATGGTCCTTGAGCATATTGTTCTTCAAATTGGTAATGTACTTAGAGATCTTATTATAGAACCTACCCCTAAAAAACTTTTATTGGTCTTAACAAGTCTTATATATTTATTCAATGACTTTTGACTTTCAACGCTTTCTACTTTAACTACTTTCACAGTTCGAGGCAGTTATTGCTCTTCTAAAACTGGGAGATAGAGTCAAGTACGTGGTCATCTCAAAGTCGGGAAGAGACTAGGATCAACAACTACTACTACCACTACAACTACAACAACAACAACGACTAGCTCAACAAGTGAGTTATTTGTTGACGTCGACACCAGACAACAAAAATACCTACGCCGCTCTGACAGAAAAGCTACTACGAGTCTACGAATACGAGTAAGTGCCGAACGCCAGTTCCAGAAGGTCGTTTCGGTACTGGAGTTGGATTCCCGAAAGTCTGGTTGCGTATGTCGGTTTAACGTCCGTTATTTAAGACGGTTAGCAAGTGACTGGCCGCTTGCATCATATGTTATCATACAACTTTTATTGTATAATAGCTGTGCCCGCGGTTTCGCTTGCGTGGACTACAGAATACCGTCGGTAGAGCGCACGCGGGAATCGTGCTGTCGTGCTTAAAAGACGGTTACAAAAATGCTTATTGTGGGTGATCCTTTGAATATAGGTATATGCTATCGTTGACTTTTTATAGGACTTCTTAAGCTTTATAATTATGTAGAACATTAATTTGATATATCTCGTATGGTTTGTTCCGCGTAACCCATTTAAGTGCCCCAAATGTGTCTTTTTTCCGAATCCACCGATTCACCTAATGGTGAATAGTGAATAGTGGTACGATAATTCGTAACTGCTTATTTCGTATGTTACTTTACCTAACAAAATGTTTATCCTATAACCTGATCAGATAAAATTGCTATGAATTAAAATAAAAACCATGTAAATCAGATAAGTGGTTTTCGCGTGAAAAGAACATAAACGCACAGACAGGCAGAGAAACGTTGTTTTATAATTTGTATAGATATATATTAGATGTGCCCCGCGGCTTCACCAGTGTTAAATTTATTATACTAACTCTCCACTGCGAAAAGACTATGGAGCTTATCGTTATTCATACTTACCGTACTTGCCTACAGCTTGTCAGATTGCTTGACGTTCACGGATACTGCTCCGCTCCTTAGGATCATAGCGTGTAGTTATATGCCTTATAAACTTCCTCAATAAATAGGCTATAACATTAAAACATATTTTTTTGAAACCTTTACATTTGTCTATAATTCAATAGTAAATAATTAGACCACATCGCCATCTATCGCGTTCACGAGTCAGTCAAACGGTGGTGGAGTACCTATATCAGTCTCATAAAAACCAACATTATTTTTATAGATACTATATAGATTCACATATACATACATGAACCCCCACTACTTCTATGTCACACTAGACACGTTGTATTGTGCTCAAAAATTACTCATTCAATTAACAGACAATTGTTTAAACAGCGATAACTACTTTTTCCTCTTGTAAACTACACACGACAAGAATGTTTATCAGTCCTATGACAATGTTAATGTCGTAATCAAGAATATACTAATTTAGTTTAATCTTAGTTAATTGATGTTGTGTAAATTTACGTTACTTGATTTACGTAGGTAAGACAAATTTATTTTATTTTTACAAATTACTTACAAAATAATAAATTATTTCAATATCGTAAATAAAAATCCACATCTCGTGGGATCCGTATTTCAGCCCAGCCATTTGAAAATATGACAAAGTTTTAGTTACAAATTGCTTGACATTCGACGTCAAAGTCAAAACATTTATTCAATTAAGGTTTTAATACCATAGATTAACCTATATACCATACCATACCATACAATACCATAGGTATCACAAGCGCGTTGCCGACCGTGAACACACCTATCCCTGGAGCTCTGCAAATCCTACTCACCGCAGAAACACAACACTAGGTCATTTGGCTGCGATCTTCTCTGTAGGGTAGAGGTATTCCACCAGCCAGGCTGCCCCAAGTAGAGAGAAAACTCCAAAGAAATTTCTCTGTGCCCTACCTACCTAGTAAGTCCAATGTAGAAACTAGCAACTATCTGAAAAAAAAAAACACTTTCATTTGACATAAGGGGTACTCTATACCTATGTACAGCGAAAATTAAATAAATAAAAAGGCGCAAGGAGACAGGAGTAGAGTCTTGTTAAGGTAAAGTATAATGGCGTCACGTCGGTGGTGAATTTACGGAGCCACTAGAGCCCAAGCCGACGCGACAGCCGACGTCCATAAACGTGCCCAATAAAATGTTTTATTCCCAACAAATACACGTCCCCAGTCCCGTAACACGCGGAGCCCTTGTTATCGACATTGGCCCGTGTTTGGAAAGTGACCCCTGTTCGGTAACGTGGCTATAAATTGGAATCAACTGTGAATGATATTATATTTTTCGTTTGGTTACTAATTTATTTTTTAACCTCCGATGCAAAAAGAGGGGTTAAAAGTACAAGTATATCTGTGTGTCTGTTTGTGGCATCGTAGGTCCCACACGGCTGAACCGATTTCGATATAGTTTGTTTTGTTTGTAACTTGCCTTGATCGAGAGTGTTTTTAACTTTTAGTTTTTAGTGATTCAAAGAAATATGTTCAGCTATTTGAAGATTATCAGCTCTTTTCTAGTTGATAAATGAATGTGAGTATCTTTCACATGTTTGATCGAGTTGAAATTTGATATTCTATTACTTTAATGATATTAGAAGGACATGGGAATATTGAGCTGATGCTGCAGTATTATCTGGATACTTAACGCTTTACCAACTTCAGAGATATCGTGTTTGGGCTCATTGGAATGGTCTCAATGAATAAGTTACTCGTGTCGAGTGTTTCTTAAATTCTCAATTTATATTGTAACTCTTTGGGAAATATTTTTACATTAGCTTCTGGCCGAAGATCTGCCTACTTCGAAATGATACAAAAAACAACGTATTAACTGTTTTAGACCTAATACAAATATCTTTTAGATGTAATTTTTAATAATAATAGATAAATGAAATTTGCGATAAAAAAAAGTGGTAATAAGATGGCTCTATAAGTATTGTTATAACTGCTTTATTAAACCCCGACGTAAAAAGAGGGTTGTTATAAGTTTAAAGAGTGTGTAAAACTGTGTTGTGTGACTGTGAAAAAATTGTGCAGTAATCCTAGCCTACATCCTGTAAGGTGCTTTTGACTAAGCTATTACTACGTCATCAACATTTTAAAAATAATAATGATTTTTGAAGTGAAAACTTCTTTAGCACCGTTGTGATGAACTCGTTGTGATGAATGAGTTGAATGAAACTCGATGAAACGAAAAAGCGACAGTAGAAAGAGACAACCATATACATCTATAGGATTTAGCCTACGAAAGAATGTGATAGAATACATTTACATTATGCACGGTTAACACAAATTCTGATTTTCATGATTGTGATCGTCTCGCACTGTCCTAGTGGTGTGAGACGATCAATCTTCATACGCATTACGCACGAGTGGTCGATAGTTCGAATCCCGCTGATTTAGGATATCAAAAAATATTTTTAAAGAACATATTTATAGAAGGTTTCACTTCTGACACGTGTGAACTGCTGCACACATTTTTTTTTATCGCTTATAAGTTGTAACCACAATTATATGTGATTTTAAGTGACGAAATGGCCCAAGATGATGACACGTTAAAGTTAGTGAGGAAAAAGGCTCTCAAGTGCAGCTGCTGGAACACACCTATAGGTGCTTAGCGACAGAATTTCAATTTGAGAGTGGTAGCTCTAGCCAGGAGAAAATACCCTACCACCATTAAGGTTTCATCATGTTGTTTTCCTTCACTCAGGCTCACTGCAGGGATTCGAATTCACGTCGATTGACGCGGTGTCCGTACACGATACCACTGAGCCATCATCGCTTCAAATAGAAAAGTTAGTTATGACATTTTGTAAAATTTACAAACACTGTTTAGTTATGTAATAACTCGAGACTCGGGAGGGTAAATGTCGGACCTTAAATTATAATAGGTATTTATAGCCCCCAGCGCTCTCGTCCGGCGCATTTATATTTAACAAGGGGCAACTAAACAAATTTCTACTTGATATTTTAGTTCGGACACTGTTGACATTCCGAGGCCATTATTTTCACACTGAAATAAATTTAGTTTAGTCATTTTAACTGTCAAAGCTAATATCGAGTTTTTGACGGAAACATATACTGTCATGGGGTGATTTATATTTTAATTCATAAACTTATTTGACCCTATATTATGTAATATTGTTGGCATTTTACGTGATGCAGTTTGGTTATTTTGAATAAGTGAAGTGGATTATAAATAATAACTGGATTATGAGTTGCTACAAAAACCACCATATTTTTAGCGTTGTTTTAACTTTAAAGATTAGAAAAATACTCTATTCACGTGACATTGGCAGAATTGAGTATGAACACACCTTGTAATAAAACAGGAGGAAGGCCCGGCAGACATTGTTCTGCCCACTCCAATAGTTAATTATTCGATCACAGCTCTACCTATCTTGATTTTTTTGCCAGGACCATAAGGAAGAAACAAAAAGAGAATTGCGCACATCCATCGTTAGAATCGTGAGTTATGGGGTTCCTAAAAACAACCAAGGGAGAAAAAAAAACCTGAATTTTTGCAATATATTCCGGGTAAGTTTTCAAATTTTTTCCACCAAAAACCTTACTCGATCATTATGATTAACATTTAATACAAAAGAATATAAAAAAAGAATTAGTTAAATCAGTCGTGCCGTTTTCAAGTGATGCGCATATTGAAGTACAGCATTTCCTTTTGTTTATATAGATAGAATAGGCAATTATGTTTATTATAAAATTAAATTATACAATTTCCACCAAGTTCTAGTAAGTATTTTCGGGAGAAAATCATTTTAATCTTTTAAGCAAGGCTTCTTTCATTATTTAATGGTAAGCATAGTAATAAATAGAGACCTTGGGTTTAAAACTTATCTATAATATATAAAGAATGTTATACAGAATTTAAGCACTAATGTTATCAACAAAATGTAAAAATAAAATGGAGTAAAATCCTTCAACAATTCTCTGCATATTTTTCTCAAGATACTCGTCTGCTTATACCCGTATGGTTTTGCATTAAATGTGGTTGTAAAAACTTTTTTTAACTCTACCATAAAAGTAACGTTACACACGTCGTTACGTTCTAGTATTAAAAAGGTTATTTTTTCGACGAAGCGATATTTAAACGTCGTCCCAGGTGGATGGAGCAGAAACGTAAAAACTTAGGCGTGTCTAATGTTGCCAGCTTAGTAACTAAAATTTCCTGAATTTTACATAATTTTACATTCCTGTATAAAATTATCAGAATCAGTGGATAGTTTATTTCTAGAGATAGTTATGCTCACTATACTTATTTTTTGTTTGTTTAGGGTAATAAATATCTACCTACCTATTTTTAAAATCATTTACTAGTTGTGCCTTATGGTTTCACCCGTGATAAATTTATTATTATCATTGTTTCACTTCCCGTATAGCTTGCCAGATTCTTAACATTCATAGTTACTGCTCCGCTATTTAGGGTCATAGTTTGAAGGTATATAGCCTATACTATTTATCATGAATCTGGCTATAATGTACAAAGATATTTTTTTAATTAGACTGGTAGTTTCAGAAATTAGCGCGTTTAAACAAATAAACAAACAAAAAGCTCTTAGCTTAGCTTTATTATATTAGTATAGATTGGTTGTGCCGCACACCTGATGTTAAGTGACGATGATAACACGTTAAGCCTAATGGGAGAACTGGCTCTCAGGTTCAGCAGCTGGAATATACCTATAGATGCTTGGAGATCGATTTTTATCTTGAAGGTGGTAGCTAGCCAGGCGGGCATTAGAAAATACCCTGTTACCATGTTATGGTTACATCATGATATTTTTCTTCACTTAAAGCTCAGGCTTATTGCAGAGGTTCGAACCTACATCTATCGACGTGGTGTCCATACCCGCTACCATTGAGACATCATTGCTTTCAACTGCTTTCAATTCAATTGCATATTTGCATTTAAAATATAAAGCGCGTCTTTTAAACGAGTTATTTTATAAGGGGGAGGGGAGTGTATTTTGGAGTGGGAGAATTAATGCATAAATCGACTGCGGAAACACCACCGTCACTAATTTCTACTGCAAATCAGTAGTGTTTCGGTCCGAAGCTCATGATTAGCAACTATGACTGGCTTCAGTACTGCGGTCTTTATAAGGTTGGTTGTACTTAGCTGTAGGCTGCAGTGGCTTTAAATCAGGTCTTAGTACAAGTATAGTTTAGGTGTTATTGGTAGGTTCTACAATAAGAGTCCATATTACCGACTTGCTAAACAAAAAGTTCAAGGACTATGTCAAGCGTACTACTGCTTTTCCAAAGTTTTGTATTCTAACATATTTTGTTGTTTCTTTTCTTCGTTGTCCAAAATGTTTTATAATTTTATTCTAGTCTGCTTTACATTTACGGCTTATTTCTAAATTGAATGATGAATGGCCATCATGCATTTTTTACGGATATTTCTATAGGACCCTAAAGCCGATATATCCTTGTTGTCGTTGTTATCGCACGTTTGGCAACCCTACCTGTATCCACGGCTCGACAGTCAATTCGTTTAATGTTTTTCTTGACACTTGTTTTATTTTTTCTTACAATTGTTTTACACAATTTTACTTTCCTAAATGGACATGACACAAATGTCGAACTCAAACTTCAGTTTGGAATATAAATGGATGTTTTGAAGCTTTAATATTTCAATTAGAGCATACTTAGGCTCTGCTTAAAAATGTTGGTTCAAATGTCTGTTCATATTCTACAAAAGCTCGGTCTGGCGGTGAAGTTTTATAATGTGATGAAAACTAACATGGTGTTAGGACACTTACTTTTACTGGCCCGGGGTTTGTGTTCATCAACGTACTTTTCTAGAAATGACAGAGGGATTGATGCAGCACCATTCAGCAGCTGAAACTGACGATGAATGAAAATATCACCCTGTAATGAAAGTGAGTAAAAAAGAGTAAATCATAATATAATTACTAGCTGTTTCACCCGTGTTCCACCGCGCCGCCGTTCGTTGTTCGTATTCCCCGTACTTGCTTGCCGACAGCTTTCCAGATTGCTTGACATTCATGGTTACTACTCTGCTCCTTAGAGTCGCAGAATGAAATTATATAGCCTATAATATTCCTCATCAAGTAGGTTATAAAAAGCTTAATAAATTCTCAAATCTGATTGGTTAGAGATTAGCGCGTTGAAACAAAACAAACAAAAAACAATCTGTCGAATAATATATAGGTAAATTATATCATATATATACTACAATAATAATAATAAATAAAAAATAAGTGCCAGAAACTCATAATTAAGCTCTTTTAAGGTAACATACATCTGTCCTTAGTATAGCTAGTGCTTATTGAAAAAAATGTTTTCAAAAAATTGCGGATCAAGAGTCTGCAGAACGAATTTTAAAAAATGTCCAATTTTCATATGTTTATGTATGAATATTTTTTGTATGGAAAGAAACAAAGAAAACACATTTATTAGATGTTGAAAGCACGGATATAATTACAAACACGATATTAAAATAGATTAGAGTATTAGTTATATTTATAAAATTGCACCGTTGCCAAATAAATACCACATTCAACATTGAAAACAGCTTAGCATTTGCAAATCGCCTTAGCGCTGGTTTCAGAAGTCCATCCGATTCTATAAAAATGTCCGTCAAAAGTTCACTATTTGAATAAGGGTCCACATATGGGTTTTTCCTTAAAGGTCTGTCGAATTTTCGAATAACTTCGAATATTTCGTTTTCTTTTCGGAAAAATACGATTCAAAATTCCCTCGTTATTGTGATGGTTGAGTTATTTAACGCAGAACTCAATGTGTGTTTGTTGATGTGCTTCAGTCAATTCATGCGGTACCCATTTCTCAAGCTCTCATTTTGTTTTAAGTAAATTAAAATTATTCTATCACTCACACCGAAACCGGCCGCTGACTCTGACGTGGTTTGCGATGGATCCGCTTCCTCGATCACCTTTAATTCTTCATTATCAACTAGGTTCTCAGGCAGTCTACGAGGTTTGTTACGTAGGTGAAAATTTCCAGAACGAAAACGTTGGAACCAAAAACATTCCGTGCTTTCTTTTACAGTAGCTTCTTCTCACACATAATTAATCTTTCGAGTTGTCTCTGCAGCGCTGATACCACGGTGGAACTCATATTGTAAATAATGTGATGTTTTAAGTTTTCCATTTGGTGAAAAGAACAATGTCAAAGAAAAAACCAAATGGTGCGAAAACAAAAGAATCACTTAATTCGAAACACAGCCTAAATTTGAAATACTTAATGTTGAATTTGTAATTCCTAACTAAACGCCAGATATTTGAGATCAAGGTGGCCAGTTCATAAAAACCCCAATTTTATATGTAAGAATAATACTACCATGAGTTTTTTCACATCAATCAATCAAATAGTTCCAGTAAATACAGTAATGTGATGTACTCGTACTCGTATACTGGAGTTTTTGGTGAGATGTCAATCTGCCATGTTGTGTTATATATTTTGTATGATGTATTTTAAAACCATATATATATATATATATAAATATAAATTTTATGTTTGACATGTGCTAGATTGAGGCAGGACACTTTTTATATTTTTGTCAGGAATATCAGACGAAAGTCAATGATGAAGGTAAATGACTTTAGTACATCCACACACGCGTGTTAAATTATTCATACAGGCATGTATCTTGCTAAACGCGGCATTTTTTCCACCACAATCTGCTAAGGTGCGCCGAGCACGTAACACTAGGGACGGATGAGCGATAACGGAGACGCGAGTTTCACCAGAAATGAAGCTATGTTATATTTAAATAACTTGAGGTAGCCTGTTCTTTGAGAATATTATACCTCTTGTTTTTGCTATTACTCTGGTAGAGGCTTATTAACACTTACAACAACCTAAACTAAGGTTTGTTCTTGTGTGGATGTATAAGCGTTAACAGTTAAAAAACAACTTTAATAAATGAGGTGCTCAGTGAACTGAGTCGCTCAGTAAAATAATATGCAAAATTTTTTGAGCACACCTACACAATAGTATTTTTATAATCTTAATACTTCCAAAATGAGTTCTTCTTCTTCTCGTTGTTTTGGCACCGCAGAAGAACTTGCCAGTGTCAATGTTTTTAAGCCCTCGTAGTATTTGCTAATATTCAAAGTGATGTCTAACAAGATAGTAGCTCCCTTATTAGAACGTTCTAGGGAGTTTTTGTGACATCTTTGAATTCATGATCCATGTTATTATTTCCAATTCACTTGACTTGTGTACAATAACCAAACTTTATTATGCATAACGCCACCTGTATTACACAATATAGGGTCAAATAACACAAATTTATGAATAAAAAATTAAATCACTACATGAAAGTTTGAGATCCCGCCAAAACCCCCTAAGTTTTTATTTCATTATTTGTTAGTTAGTTACAAGTGAAGCTAAGAAAAGCGTGCTATACACATGATATGTCAAATAGATACGAATAGTATTTACGCATATGAAAAAAATACGCGCGATAACATTTATCATTTGCGGTTGACCTCAAACGATACCGAATTCCCAAGTTTATAAATTTCGGAATAGCTACGCAACTCCTTCGTAGAATTTCGGTCATTTTTTCGGTGGCGTGGAACGAAGCGTCGCCCGGCCCGTCAGGGAATGTCGCGTCACGTACTGTCTGTCAATTAGACCTTAAAGACTCTGGAACATTGACAGCGCGTTTCAAATAATATATTTTTCACGAGGCCTTCAATATTTAGTTCGCTACTCTTTATACTTTCATAAAAAAAGCACATGTATAAGCATTTATCAAAATTCATTAGTAAAACGTGTATAAATAAGGGTCGAGAAATATGTTTCATAAAAACAATTTTTGTTTATGTAATTACTGTCTTATAAAGAAATGTATACTCATACTCTAAAATACAAATAATGAAATACGTATTTCCGTGTTTATGTAAGTTCATCATTTAAGGGTGTAAAATAAGAGTTGAAAATTTTTATGGTGAAAAAAAAAAACGTTTTGTTTATAGATTTGATGATTATTATTAACCACAAATGAACCACACATAGTTTTCAATTATAAAATCCAGCTTGTTTATGAATGAAACAAGTATGACTTTTTTATCTCTTGAAATATTTATTAGATAAAGTTGGAAATGCTTTATTAAGTATAGTTTAAAAGTTTAACAGATTATTTTTATTAATGTTCAAAGTGTTTATATTTACTAAATTGATATAGCTTCTTAAACATGTAATTACTTAAAAGAAAAGTAATTTTAGTTTAGGTAAAAAAGGTTTTGGCATTAAAACTTTTCCATAATATTTGACAAGCACCTTCAGCTAAGTGAGCTTTTTCAAAAACTATGTTATCATAGTTTGTTCTAACGGGCAAATAAAACCTTTTACAAAAAGTAAGTACTTATCGCCAAAGAGAACTCAAAAGCTTTACTTGAGCTTAAGTTGTTGAAAGTAAAGTAAAGCACGTTTGTTTTATAATATGTAGTTTTATACGAATGTGAAACAAACTAAATAAATTTGCAAGGTTAATACTCGTGATTTCTACTTATCCCGCAAGATACAAAATGTGATGATATATTTTATATAAGTCTTTATATATTTTTATAGTTGCCATCCAGACCTACTAAGGAAAACACTGTCACGTTCGCCATATCTGTTATTCTGTAGGCATAAGCGACGTATTTCAAATGGTTTTCACTAAGTTCTCCAACTATTGCGTTGAGAAGTCTACAATAAAAACTTGTTAACAATTTGTGTTACATATATAAGAATATAGTAATTATATGTGCCCGTGTACTATATTATACAGTTTACATTAGACAAGTAGGTAATTTAAAATTTCCAATACCCCAAGGACATCATGATAGTATATCTGGAAATGACTCCCTTTCTGTATATCCACAATACTAATATAATTATTAACTGTAAGAATTATTTACAAAGTTAAACATTAAAATAAATCAGATATAATTTTGATGTTTAATGGGATGTTTTTCGAACCGGTTGCTGTGGTTTAACGTTCATACATGATTTTTTGAGCCCACATAAATAATAAAGAATTCCTTATTACCTTAGTTACGGTAATCTGTGGTGTTAGATTAATGATTATATAGTCTAATCAATAATCGAAGTTAGTGTTGTCAATCGCATTAACGTGTTTTTCGTTGATTTAATAACACTTTCAAATTTATCTAAAATATGCTTAAAGATTATATCGATGTTTGCAAATGGACAAGAAATAATATAGAACAGAATGTGAGTTTGCTTCAAACGATTTGATCTACAGACAGTTTTAGGTATTAAATATTGCAACTAAACGTCGTGAGGGTCTTTATCCGTATGTAGTGGATATTACCCTGATTCACACAAAGCATTTGGCTTCTTTATTTATAATGCGAACAGCACTCAAGTCAAAGAAAACACCCAAGATGTCTGTTTTCGCACATCTATACGAGAGTCTATAAGTGAAGAGTTAATAAACATCTGTTGATTAGGCGCGATAAATCGTCGGCTTTATATTCGCTTACCATTAGGTGAGACTGAAGTTAAGTGCAAGCATCATATTAAAAAAATATGATTCTTATTTATGTCCTTAATCACATTGAACAGAAGTTTTCTTTCACGGTGTATCCCGTTATTTCAATATTCTGTATTGAAATTGAACATGTTTTTTATTTCAGACTAGCTGGCCCTGCAATCGTTGTTCGGTCTTTCCCAAATTAGTCAATTACTCGACCACATCGCCGCCTATTCCTTTTTGTTTTAAAAAATATCCACCTTTGAATCGTGTGATGTCTTGGTCTAGAGATTTCATACAATAATCCTATAGAAAAAAGACGTTCAGTTTTCCCGAATATTAAAATTTTCCGAGAAACTTTTATCTATGTCTATTGCGAACATTTTAGCTTAAAAAATAATCAAATTGATCCAGCCGTTAAGTGGTGTGCTTACCAACGAACAACATTTCATTTTTATATATATAGATTTAATTTATTAGTAGCTAATGGCTATAGCTTGGCACGATTTCAAACCAATCGCTACAGCTCCTAACATATAAATTCATAGGATGTATATCGCTTTGTGAAATATTAAATAACTAATAAAATATCCGACAATAACTTGCAAAAACACTAGGACCATTTAATTATTGTTACTACCGGTGTTAATAAACCTATATTAATCGTATTTTCAATAGAATGACGATGGCAAGAAAATACATTGACATCAAGTGGTGACGTAGACTTGAACAAATCTACTATCTGGAAAAAAATCTAAAAGTGGAGCAAAAGAACAACATCGAATTCTAGAACCAATCTTCTCTTTTATAAATTTTCGGAAGCATGCGTTAACGTTCTAAGTATGTATTCGCTTTGGCGAGCATCCGGAAAGTTCCATATGAATTTACAAAGCACAATAATGTGAGCAAGTGGCAACTAAATTACAGAAAGTCCAATGTAGTTTTGAATATAAAGCGACATAGGCTAGCAATTGTTGAGAAATAAAATAGAATACATTGATGAAGAAAGGAAATAGTGCAGTACAGCTGTGACCAACCTGGACCTACTTTATGCGATATTATTCGTAAATTTGTTCTCTGTTATTTCTGTGGAAATTACTACGTCATTGGAATTTTAATAAATAACAAATGAAACTAGTATTTGTCTTATAATTATTTTTATCTTCTTTCGTAATTGCGCTTAAATTGGACACATTTGTAAATTCCTCGCAAGTCATAATGGCGTTTACGGAGGGCATTTGCGAGTAACCACTGACCACATTAAGTAAAGACAAATCGAGTGGGAAAAGGAAGGAACACGCAACCCAACTTGATCGATAGACCAGACTTGTTATGTAATTTCAATTTGGGTCTTGATGAATCTCCTACAATAACGAAAAGAATGACTAAACTAACATAACAGAAAATATTATATCTTGCCTTACTGAAGAATTTGTGTGGGAAAATCAGTTGTTATGATACGAGCGATTTGGCCAGGGGTTATTAAATTAATGTACTGGTTGTTTATCTCCAAATAATAGGTACAAAATGAGCTCGCACGGTTCTCGGTGTAGGAATTAGGACAAAATCCAATAAAATTTATTCAAATAATATTCTTACAGGGAATTTGTGGGATAAATTCTACTATATAGAATTGTAATCTAAATGTAGAACTAAAGGTATCGTTTCACCAAGTGAACGAGCGAGACAGACAGTTGCTTGCATTACGTAGCAAAAAAAGTTTTGTTTAAGGCATTAAAAATTATCATTAAATTAAATGGACCATTATTATGGATTGTCGAACTCTCGGTGATCGCCTTTGTTTTTGAATGTATACTATGCTTAGAGTCAGGCACAGAGCAAATCATTATGACGTACTACAAATAAAAAAAACAAATACAACGATATTAATTAGGTATAGAAGAAAATAATAATTATCTACGGACATCTCTATTCCTAAGCAAATAACTATTATCCCGGATTGTATCAGTGAGTTGCTAACTCTATTTATCATATCCAAATAAATCACAACTCCAATATAACGCACCATTGAGCACTGTAACATGCGTTATATACGCCTGGCGTGTTTAGATTACGCATATTGGATTCTGCCAAGCGTATTGTTTGTTATAGTGGTTAGTTTGATATGAATGCCTTACTTATCAAATCGATTAACTCGACTTTCTTTTATTTTATTTTTGTATCAAAGTACTTAATTAGCTCCTAATTATCTATATTCAAAATAAACTTCAAATTATAATCTATATCTTTTTTTATATAAATGTAATGAAGTTCAACGTGTTTCATTAATTGAATTTTGGCTGTCTGTTCTCTATGAAATCGCTCTAGCGTGTCTATTCCCTGTTTACGAATAGTTCTCTTTTAACTCTGTGCGTGTTTATGAAATTCGACATTAGCTATTCAACGTTAAAGTGATCTTGTAAAATTAAATTAGAAAATGATCTTGTGAGTAATAGCTTTTAATGTTGTTTCTCTTTCCAGAGCAATACAACTTACTTATCATTTTGATATCGAAAACCTAGTATTTAAATAAACATATTATACTCGTATAAATATAATGATTAAGGTTTGCCGCTGTGCGTGCATCATGCAAAAACAACTAAATAGATTTTGGAAAAAAATGGTTTTAATCCTTAGATACTTCGCATTTAAAAAAAAACACGATATCTTTATTGAATAAAAAGTTAGTACAGTTTTAGATAACTATGTTTTATGTATAGAAAAAATGGGAAAGTTTACCGAAAATTTTCTATATTTTATATAATAATTCATAATTCTTTTTTTGGTCACGGATACTTTTCAGGGGATAACACCAGGTAAGTAGCGCTGTAGTCGACTTATTGACTAATAGAAAGGGCAGAACAATGTCTGCCAGCCCAGCTAGTATTAAATATAACTAAATGATAATGTTTAAATCCATATTTTAAAGTACCTAAACTGTGATCAATACATTGATTGATACGGGATCATAAATCTTCATCAATTTATACCATCCATTCACAGTAATTTATTGGGTGTAGCCGCAGATGACAAAATGTATCAAATAACAAATGTCATTAAGGTCGAACATCACAGCTAATTTAAATTTACATCGCTCCATGTACATATAAGAAATATTATATTAAATAATTAAACGTGAATAGACTTATGACTTGGAAAAAAAAACAATTGTAGTCTTACTGGGACAGAAGCAAATACATATTACATTTTCATTTTATTGTAGTTATTAAAAAACGTTTCATATTAAGATGGAAGATATAAATAATAATGAATTGGATAAAGATATTGAATCCACTGGTTCTTTAAAACGTAGCAAAAAAATTGGCTCTAGATAACGAATCTATTCGGTTTAGTCATCTGATTATACCAATAAAAAAATTACAACAAATAATTCGATTCGATTGAAAGCATATTGGAATAATGAAATAAGATTTAGAAACATATGAAATTAGCGTTTCATATGGAAAAAATAAAACGAAAAAATATTAAGAAAGTATACATTTAATCAATCGAAGTATGTACCATTATCATCTATGCACTTTCTACATGTTATAGGTAGTTTGTCGATTCCATTGCTGAAAAAATTTTGAAAATATCCTTGAAGGCAGTTTGGACAGCCTTTGCATTTTTTTCCTTGCAAGAAATTATCCCGACGGCCACCATCCTCCCAACGGTCACAACCATCCCGATGGTCACCACCATACCAATGGTCACCATCACCCCGATGGTCACTACTATCTCCACGGTCACGACTATCCCGACGGCAACCATCATTCCAACGGTCACCACCATCCCGACAGTCACCACGATTCCAACAGTCACCACCATCCCGACAGTCATCACTATCCCGACGGTCGCCATCGTCGCAACAGCCACCACAACATCTCGATGGTTATCACAATCCCGACGGTCACCACCATCCCGACGAATCATCGAATAATATTTTAACACTGCTTACACCCTTTATATAAATGTATTTGTAGGTATACGAAGTTCCATGATGTTGCACTTTTAATTTGACTTATATATATATACATATATATATATACTATAATTAGACTTTAAAAATAATATAATATAAGTGTATATCGGACAACAGACGGACGACTATACGACTATTGTCATAAAAAACGTTTCGTTATTGAATGATCATCAATGTAAGAACTGTACTGCGCTTCAACGCAGCGGAAACCAATCATCAATATATGATTACAAGATATTCTTTACTAAATTAAAGTTTTATTTCAAGTAACAGTCAAAAAATGTAAGCTTCGCACACGGAAGGAAGGAAAATAACAAAATTTGATAAGGATGCTCACTAACAAAATGATAAACTGTTTTGTAGTCATGTGGCTGCAAATCAAACAGCAGCATCCGAAGATTTTTTTGTAATTTCTTTGGATATAGAAAACCTTTATCTATTATAACATTATTTATATTGTTGTTTCATTATAAGCTAAATCTATATGTTTATAATTTTGGTGGCTAAGATTTTAATTAAAAAAAAAAAAAACAATATTAATTTAGTAATAAACTGAAGGATCTCACAGGTCTCAAAAATTTTTTTTTGCTAAATTGTAAAAAGTGAGAACCATTTCAGATTTATGTTTGGACACAGTAAGAATGTGAAAATGGTCTCAAGTTTATTGAATTTGTTCAAAAGGTCTATAATAGCTATAGAAATAGATAACATTTTTATTTATTTAATCTTTATTGTATACCGTTAATTACAGATCCATTCGAACATTAAAATTGAAAATGATAAGTACAAAGGGTATAACAATAAGGTACAACAATAATGCCGTATTGTTGAAAGCAATCTCTCCCAGGCAACCTTTGGATGGATATATTCAGAGTGAAAATCAGGGATAGTAGGGGTTTAATAACAACAACATACTAAAAACAATTAAATACGGCATAAAATATATAACAAATCATAAAATAAAATGGTTATATAGTAAAGAAATACGTGAAATATATACTACATTATTATTATTTATATATATGTATATATATAGATATATAAAGAGATACAAAATGTGAGCATTCCGGCGAAGTCAATTAGGAGCTATTTGAGATTGATACGGTACGCTGAGATATGCTCATATTTACGTAACCCAAATGTGAATCTAATACAAAAATTTTGAAGTCGCTCAAATTTATCTAGTTGAGCTTCGGTAAGATCTAAATAGCTAGCGTCAGCATAGTCGAGAACTGGAAATAGAAGACAAGACAAAGCTTTGTGGCAGTAGGGAGAAAATTTCGCAATATTCTCAGGCACCCGGCAGACGCAAACATTATAATTTTCGGCATAGTGACTACACTGTACCTGACGGTGCAATCCAATAACAGCGGTCACTACCGAGGGTGTATAATCCATCGTCAATCGTCCCTGTGATGCCGGACTGTTCAAATGTCTCTTCACGTTATATTTCAAGGACTCCATGTTGTAGGAAAAAGAGAACATATTGGCTGGGAGACAATTCCACAGCTTCACAGTACGGATGAATTGTACAATAGAGATTTATGCTAGTAATGTCTCTAGAGATATGGAATAGTGTTACACTGTCTGCAAATGTAATAATGCTCGGATCACAAGTACGGCTGTGAGCATAGCTAGTTAATCTGCCACGCTGACATGATTGAACTGATTTTAAATGCATGCGCTGTTGATTTGATACGGAATGGATGCTATACCGTTGCGTGTTACCGCAAAATATTTGGAGATGTATTGGATGGAACACAGATAAAGTGAACATGAAACATTTTAAGGTATTCTGTTGTTTAGGTTTTGGTAGGTACGTGTACAGGTACTGTGCGTTTCAAATAAAAATGTAATTGTCAAACCGCTACCTAGCTTTGCACTTCGCATGCAATTTTACTAAAATGTACTATCAGAAAAACAATAACATGTGTAAATTATGCTGTATGTTACGTGACCAGACATAAATTTATAAAATGCGGAGTGTTATATTTGTATTTAAATTAATTAGAATAAACCTCTACTTTATCAAAAAAATATTAACAAAGATTGCGCGGTACGCGGCGTTAGAATTTAAAATTGATAATGCATTTTCTAAATTAATAAGAAACCAAATTGATTCGTCGTAGTATTGATTTAATGTCTGGGAAATCTAAATCTCTTGTCGCCTTAGCAAATATTTTATTCAACGTAATTACTTCAAAAATGTCATTTTTATGTTTTTGGTGCTTGCAGTAAAATTTTGTCAAGTTGTATGTGAATTTAGCGCGGATGCGATTATCTTCTCATTTTAAACGTATGGTATGACGTTATAACGTTATATATATAACGTATATATTACATATACTGATATGACAGGTATGAATATAAATTGTTACACTTAATAATTATACTAGACGAGCAATTTGGTACTAAAATTCACAAACGATTTCGAACTTTTAACTTATGTGACAGTCTAAAATTAACTTCAAATCATGTTTTTTTTTTTTATCCTTGTAGGTTTTGGCGTAGTGTCACAATCTCACCTGGTCTTAAGTGACGATGCGGTCCAAGATGGTAACACGCTAAACCTAGTGGAAGACTGGCTCTCAAGTGCAGCTGCCGGAACACACCTATTGGTGCTTGGCGGCAGATTTTCAACTTGAGGGTGGTAGCTAGCCAGGCGGGCATTAGAAAATGCCCTACCACCATGCTATGGTTTCCTCACGATGTTTTCCTTCACCGAAAGCTCAGGTACATTGTAGGGATTCGAACTCACGTCAATCGACGCGAAGTCGTACACGCTACCACTGCGCCATCATCGCTTCAGTTTTTTATGTTATGCAATCTAGTTATTTATAACCAATCTCAATTATGAGCGCAGCCCTAAAAGCAGTGAACAATAGATTGCTAGTTCTGAGGACTGAGTTGGAACACCTCGCGAGTCGCGTGCCATTGCGTGTTCCAACTAACTGCTTTTCATGTAAAGAACACGTAAAATATAATTATATTTATGATTAAAACTCTAAACGAAATCACTTATACTTTCTTATTTGTAGCGTGAATAATGTCAACATACAGTCTTGCGAGTGATTATTTGCATTTTTTAATTATAACTTACTAACTGTGCCCGCAGCTCCGCTCGCGTGGACTACAGAAAACCGTCGGTCGAGCGCAGGTTCGAATTGTGCTGCCCCCACTCAAAAGACGAAAGACAAACATGTTTATTGTTGGTGATCCTTAGAAAATAGATGTATGCTATCTCTGTCATTTTTTTCTATGTGCTTTTAAGATCTACAATTATGTAGAATACGAATTTGAAATATATCTCTTATGGTTTAATCAGCGTTTGCCATTTTAAGCGTTCCAATTTGATTCGCCATTATCGTCACTGTTTATTTCGTATGTTACACTATCTTACAAAACATATCCTATAACCTGGCCAGAAAACAAAGCTATGAGCTAAAATATAATAAAAACATGTAAATCATATAAGTGGTTTACCGTGAAAAGAACATAAACGGGTAGACAGATAGAGAGACGTTGAGTTTTATAATATGTACGGAAGATGTTTGTAAAGATGAAAGATGTGAAAGAAGTGAAAGATGTAGTATGTAACTTAATGGCGAATATTTCAGTATGAAGTAGTTCGTCTAGTCTAAATTGCGTTTATACCCCTTATATTATTAATACTTCGAGAAGGTTCCATCTGTATTTTCCCAAGATTCCATTTATTCTGTACAAAAAATTCATTTAGAACTTACTGAATACAATTTTTCGACGATATAAAACGGACGATCATTGTACGAAGATGTATGTTTCGTTAAGATTCTAATTATATACAATAATATTATGGTAATAAGTTATTCCTTTTTCTTCTAGTGCAACATATCGAGAAAGAAGATATAGCAAACCTTTATTTAATCCATTTCGAAGCAATGATGGCTTTGTGGTAGTGTGTACGACTTCGCGTCGCGTCGGGTTTTATAATCCATCGATAGTCGTTGCTGTCATGCCAGCCTGCAAATAAAGGAACCATAGCATGGTGGCAGGGCATTTTCTAATGCCCGCCTGGCTAGCTACCACCCTCAAGTTGAAAATCTGTCGGCAAGCACCAATAGGTGTGTTCCGACAGCTGCACTTGAGAGCCAGTTTTCCACTAGGTTTAGGGTCACTTAACAACAGGTGAGATTGTGGCCACTAAGCTTAACCTATAACAATAAAAAAAGGGAAACTTGAAAATCAAACTTACTATATAATGTCGCAATTGGATTGCTTAATTAGCTGTTTTACAAAACTTCTCCATTATGTATTACAACTGAACGACGTTTAGCGGTTTTTCATAATTACTGGACTTTAACACGCAAAATTGCATGAATGCCTTGCATTTATCAATACAGCAGCGTAATGATTAGCGGTTTTGTAAAACATCGTGAAATAAACGTCGGATTGTAAAATTTGGAATTAGCACTTGCTGACCGCTGGCCCGGCACGCTCATTACGCTCGCTCGGCTCGCGCATTTTCTTAACACAATAAACCTAACATACTCTTTGCTCCCTTCAGTCGCTCCTCATTACCTATTTTGTGAATGCAGATAAGTCATTCTACAAAATGTCTAAAGATGGATAGCAGTTTTATAATTATCCGGCTAGTACAGCTGTGTACAGCTTTGTACAGCTGTGTTATATAACACAGCACAAACACACAAACACAGCTGTTTGTAAACAGCTAGTTAATCTATCTAATTACGACATATTAATAGTAATTCATTTTTGATTGGCTACATTAATTATAGTCTAGTCAACAAGTTCAAAATGGTGTTAATTCGAGATATAGCTCCTAAAAATGTGAGCTCATTCGATTCGGAAGTACGTTTAGAAAAATGTATCTCGAGGATGTATTAGCATATAAAAAAATGCAATTGTTATCAATCAAATAAGATGGGAAAAAATGGAATATAGTTTTTCATTAATAACTCAAAAACTATGAATATCTAAGAGATTTTGAAAAAAATAACCTTTAAGAGGAGGAAATTTAAAAACTTGTGACTCTCGAAACTTTATCTCTATTATTTATAATTTTTATTTAACGCCGAAAATTGGGCTACGCGCTTCCTTTACGGCGCACTGCTGTTGAAAACAGTATAAAACATAAAATTTATTTTTAAAGTATTAAATATCATTTTTTTTTAAATTATGCTAGTGTCTGAACTCGAACGAATAAAAAACCGTTGGTTTTTTTAAATCAATTTTTCAAAAAGTTACACATTTGTTAACTAATTTATTTTCATATTTTCGTTTTCACAAATGATGATATAAAAGTTTAAATAACAGACCTATTTTTTTTGCTTCTTGGAGCTCTTCTTATATATGCGAGTATATACTTAACAAGATCACGCGATAAAAGTTTATTATATTTTTCTAACGTGACTCAAATGGAAACGTCCAAAAAACTTCATCATCTTTAAGGATCTTTTTTCAAAATTTGTTAAAAATGAATAGTTTTTGAGTTATTATCAAAAACTAAATTCCGTTTTTTTCATCTTATTTTGTTAGTAAAAATTGCATTTTTTAAAGTGCAAGTAAACATCCACGAGAAACTTTTTTTTAAATGTAATTCCGAATAGAATGAGCTATAGCTCATATTTTTAGGAGCTTTATCTCGAATTAAAACCACTTTGATATTGTTTGAAGGTAAGCTGCATATTAATTCTCCAAAAGTCATTTAAAACAAGTGACTTATGGAACATATAATTAAGCCCGTAAAATACATTCAAATGGCGTGATTGTAGTTGATTTTGCTTTGTAAACAAATTTCACTCAGAATATCATAGTTGTCGAATATGGATCTATCACAATCAAATATTTCATATTCAATATAGGTCCTGAAGAATGTCAGATTTTACATATTGACCATAAATAATTTATCCGAAATTTCTTAGCTACTTCGGATAAATTATTTGAAACTGATTTCCGCAAAGTTACGCCTTCGTTAATCAAATTGACCATACTACCGAAAATTATGCACGCGAGATGAACAGGCGCGAATCCCAGCAGGAGTTAGTTTATTGTTTTTCAATAGACCATGCGTCCATCTGATGTTAGGTGATCACTTAAAACCAACCTTACATCCTTCGGACCGGAACACAGCGGCGCGTGCAGTAGGTATTCTTGTTTTAAAGCAGAAGTAGATGTGTTGATGGTGCATTAATAGGTATATTTCTTATTTATAGTATACTTGATCTAAAAGCAATCTTTACAAATTAACAGTATAGGTACTCTAATAACAATTAAATGTAACGTTGTGTTTACATAAAGAACATCTCCAGACTTACAGACGCAGATGATATCAACGTTGTTATAAATAACAATCTGCTCGCAAACTTGGTAACAACTAATTCTTACAGAGTTGATGAAGCCGTGAATCACATCCCGCAATCGCCACACAACCGTGAAAACGAGATTACACAAGCGACAAGAAAGATAAAATCAAGAGACGAACGAACAACTCGCAATCATCACTACATTCTAGGTTGTGTTTTCTTGACACAAAATATTATCGCACAGAGGTATCATATTATCGTTCTATTTTCGTGCATTTCAACCTCGTATCTAAAACTCTTTGTATGATGTGAACATTTTGAAAATTATGTTAAAAACATTTTATTATTTACTTAGTCTGAAAAATAAATTTCTTTACAATCCGAAATACATTAATGCATTATCGGATTTGAAAAAAGCGAAAGAGGTAATGGTTTGGATCGAGACTTCACTGTGAAAACCCAGTCACACACTTATCATTTTATGGCGACGACAAAAGTATCTATACAATCCTATACAGTGAAATTTGACCTTTCTGTAGTCAACCTAATTTTGTGATCAAACGCCACGCTATGACAGCCTGAATACAAGCGAGGCACGTGAGGGTGAAGAGGACAAAGTTTGAGGGTGAGAGGTCAACTGCTATTACGACAGAAATTATTATTACACCCGTTTATATAAGATTTTTCATGCTTTTAAAATTACTGTAATATGTTACGCAGAATTTCTTTTTTAATCTTTCATAAAATGTTGTCATAATAATAGAATAAGAAGTTTTATTCTTATATTCAAAATATTTATTTACTGCACCAAATTTTATATTAAAAATATCTCGAGACTATGAAAATATACGTCTGCACTCAAATTTTACAAGAGCTTGACGATAATTTTTCGAATATTTATTTTATTAAAATATGTACAACATACGCGGCTTAAGTATAAATTGATATTAAATTATCATCTTAAATGTGTTTAGAAAGTTAATTAGAATGGGCTAAGTAAAGATTGAAAAATTTTAGATTGTAAATAACTCAAGTAAGTTTTGTGTTTGCTACAAATAATCTGTACTAGTTAATCACCTAAAGCACCTGAGCCTGTGAGCCAGAGCGAGAGAGCAATATATTATCGGTCTCTCCTCTTTGTGTGAGCCAGAGCGAGAGAGTAAATGTCGGTGTGTATGTATATTGCACACTGATTAAATAAAATAGAAAATGTCTTTTAAAATGAAGTTTCACTTCTATCGTGTGTGAATCGCGCACACCTTTTTTTAAACAGTGTGCAATATACATACACACCTACATTTACTCTCTCGCTCTGGCTCACACAAAGAGGAGAGACCGATAATGTGCGTTAAACGTTTAACGTTTGAAAGTCGCATAAGAAGTTTCACTTCAAAAATACGATTCCAGTCTGTCGGCATAACACCGCGAAATACACTAAATAAATACATAATAATAATAACCTAAAATGAAGATTCGTGGGCTATCTTACCATCTTCAAGTTGAAAATATGTCTCCACTTCATCACTGTGTTCCGGCACCTGTACTCGAGTGCCATCTTAGTCTGCCAGCTTCATTTCAGGTGAGGTTTTGGCCGAAATACTAACTTATGATAACCTATAAGTTTAAAAAATAATACAACTGCTAGGGTTTCACTAGGGCCGTAATTAAACCATTTTGTACTTTGTTATTGAGATTTATGATAAGACTACGTGCTACTTTGACTAGCTTGGATGTCTCAATTGTTAAGAACTATTCATCTTCCACCGGGTCGGGCCCGGGCCGTACACGGTCCACCATCTATAATGTACTTTTGTATGAAATAACTCATGCTACACCGACCCGGTCCCGGCCCAGTGTAATATGAATAGTCCTTTATTCAAAAATTACTTAAAACAGATGAAAATAAATGTATCATGTATACCCAAGTGAACAAACAACAACTCATTAAAAACTCTAATTTCATCAGCTATTTGACACATAATTGTTTGAAAATAAATTTCGCGGGCAAGAGTAATATCTAATAGTCACATGAAATTGAAAATTGTAAGCTTAATGCTAAAGTGTCTACAGAATTAGTTCTATCAACGGAACAACAAAAAAATTCAAGATCGGCATCGAATGTCTTCGAGTTCTGTCGTGCGTATTTAGGGACCCAGTTCGTAATGAGTTCAACTCGGCTTACAAATCCTATTTAGACGATAGGCGGGGGGTGAAACACGGGGCGAGAGGGGGACGTGGAAATGGAAATTGCAAACATTTGCAATGAAATTTAGATGAGACATCGGACGAGTGATTGTTACGCGTTTTTATTTCTTTCAAAAGTACTTCCTTTCGATCGCAATTGGACGGCTTCTCGAAATTTCTTTGTCAGATTGTTAAAATCCTGTGTAAGCAAACTCGCTGTGAATTAGTTGTGAAAGGGCATAACTCACTTAAAACTAGATACACATATGAAACGAAAACCAACTCCTGGATCACGTTAAGCAAAAGTTCGTTAAATCGTAAATTTTCGCTTAGTTGCGGGCAATTGAACCCTTGACGCAGAAAGTAGTTTGGGGTCAGCAATTACCTAAGTTTATGTTTATTTGAATTGTAAACCCTTTACTGTTTATTTGTACGTTAATTTTTTTATAATCTATTATCCACCATCTACTGCCACGCAGTCTGATGGGCCTTGTTTCTTGAAGTTTTTATATAGCACGGGATCCGCAGTTTTGTTAGCATCGCACCTATTAATAATGTAAGCAAAAAAAAAAAAAACTATGAGAAAAGATCGCTACCAGAGAGTCCCACACATTAATAATGAGGGCCTCGTCAAATTTGTCTTACCCACATCAAGTTTAAGTCTTGCCCCGTTATTGATTATTATTAAATTATAAATGGATGCCGTCCATTTCGAGTAATCGACTTGCGAATTCCTTAAAATTATTTATTGTTATATTTATAATTCGCTGTGCCCGCGACTTTGTTCGCGTGAGTTTGAATTATTCATGTACACAGAGTCAAAGGTCAAGTCAAAGTCAAGAGTCAGTGTATCACAAAACTAAATTTAATATGATGATGATACTGTTTACAATGCTTCTCTGTACACAGTTTCATTAGTTTACTTTCCTGGAAGTTATACGTAATTTTTGTTGGTATCGCTCGCTCGGAATAAACGTACGTATAGCTCTGACCATGACTCCCGCGGTGCGCAACGTACCTACCTCCTTTTGCTTTATTTATTGTCATATCAAAGCAGGCGCTTATAGGAACCTCCACACGCTTAAAGCGGATAGGAATATTGAATTATTTAATGATTGAATTGCATAATTTTAGTAGGCTCGGGTTTCGCAGCAGTGTTATATGTATACCGACTTTTAACTTCAATATTGAAAGCCCGGGTGTAGACAATAATATTAATAATTCAACAGGGTTGTGCTCTCATTCTGATCCATAACCTTGTTGATTGAGTTACACTTTACATTTTCGCCCTCGACTCGGGTTAATCGCAGCAGCTCGATTGTTGCGCCAAATTGAGCCAGGAGTTTTCTCGATTTGTGACTCTCCCTATGTCACAGTAAACTGATAGAATAAATTCTGCAGCAGAATTACTTGTAGGTTACAATACAATAACTCATATGTAACCACAGTTTCGGTACATGTCATGATATATCTTTAAGATTTATTTTTCGTCTTTGTAATATGGTATTATTATGCCAAGTACTATGTGTTACTGTATTACAGACTTTTAATATAACTATTGAACTGAATTACATTGTCATAAGTAGTAGGTGAGTAACGGTTTAGGTACATAGTGCGCGCCTAAAATAGGTAAAATATGATTTTGGAAAATAATAACAAACTTACGAAAATTTAAAAGTAAGAAAGATAAACACTGGGATGGGATTTGAGCTATTCTTGCTATTGTCTTCATCACGCTATTTTTTAGCACTCCAATAGCTCGTCATGGATTTTATTTACTACAAATTTTTCACCTTTATTCCTTAATCTGGAGAAACCATTTTGTTTTATGGTATACATTTTAGTTCATAATATCAGTTATCATTGTGTCAAGTTTCATGAAAATCTGTCTAGTAATTTCAGAGTGATACGTATGCAAGCGGACAGACAGACATAAAGACAAAAATGAAATATTTTCGACCCCTATTTCGATAACAAAGTACACTCCGATAATAATTAAAAAAATATATTTGATGTATAAATTTGGTTTGGTTACAGTTTAATTATACATATAGATATTATAGCGTACAATAGTACGCCTAGCTTTGGTAGCCATATTTACTACTCTATCTACTAACCTTTAAACAAACTCATAAATAAATCTACTAAAACAGTACTGCCGTTTGTTGCAGCACAATTTTCACAGAGATCTCTAGTTTGCATTATATTCGCGTCGAATATTCAGTGAATATTCAGTGAATATCAATTCTACTGCGAAACTGTTCTAATAAGCACTAACAGTGTTCATAATATTTGCAATTGAAAACGATCACTTCTATATATCCTACTAGACAAGCATTATGGAAATAAATCTAAGTCATAATTTCAAATGCGCGTTTGGAGCGGGGGTCGCTTTTGCGCTTTTGCGTTTTAATCATTGAGTTATTCGCAGCATTCCTTACACCAGTATACTTCTAGTAAAAAGTAAACACGATCGATATACTAAGAAGTCCATTTACTTTTGTTAATTGTATTTATGGAAATTATGGAAGTACAAATGAGACCTAGACCCCCAGTCCCCGGCAGATCTGCTATTCCTGGCTCCGGTAGCGGTCATGGTAATGGCGGGGCCGGGGGTGCTATAGTTAATCCTCGGCAGAGATCTGCCTATTACAACCAATTAACACTGGCCCTGGCAACCTACAACATGCGCACACTGTGAACTGACTAGAAGATTATCGAACTCGAGGAGGAATTGAGCAAATTGCAGTGGGATATCATAGCTTTATCCGAAGTCCAAAAATAGGGGGAGGACATAAACCTTAAGTCCGGTAACTTGCTATATTTATTTTGTCCTAAGGAGGTGTCGGGTTTATCATCCATAACTCCCTTGTGAACAACATGGTGAAAATCGAGAGTATCGCGACTTGGGTAGCGTATCTTATACTCAGAATAACCAAACGGTATTCGTTGATGGTTATACAGGTGTGCGCTCCGACCTTGGCTCATTCTGACGATGAGGTGGAGGCTATGTATGATGATATTTCTAAAGCCATGCATGGTTCTAAAGCCCACTTCACACTTTTCATGTGGGCTTTTAAGAGACGTCGAGAAGTTCTATGGACAGTTGTACACATCAACGGAGAAACCCGTTACGAAACTAGCTAAAGACCCAAGAGCTAGATTGATTCGACACTATACAGAAGACATCCCGGACGCCAGTTTGTACGAGATTAGTATGACTCACAAACAGCTTAAAAACAACAAAGCTCCCGGAGATGACGACGGAATCACAGCTGAACTATTGAAGGCGGGTGATAAACAGGTGCTTAGAGCCCTTCAGACCTTGTTCAATTCCGTCATCCACGAAAGTAAAACGCCGCAGGCATGGAATAAAAGTGTAGTGGTACTCTTCTTCAAAAAGCGCGACATTACTCTATTGAAAAATTATAGGGTCATCTCACTTTTTAGCCATGTTTATAAGCTACTAGCGGTGCGCCCGCGGCTCCGCACGCTTTTGTGTTACGTAGTTATTATTTTCATCCCGTAACAAAATCAAATCAATGTAATCAAAAATATAATCAAAATCTTTTAAGAACTATTTTTTAACCATTCCCAAATGTATTATTGACTATTCTTACAGCACATAAATTATGGAATGACTTATACTTTCCGTCTACAAAATTTGATCGGAATCGGTTTAGAATTAATAAAAAAAAATGTACTTATAGCTTAATATTTGACCAATGACATAAGCTTCCCGTGTTCAAAATTTCATGAGAATCTGTCAAGCCGTTTTTGAGTTAAAATCGGGCATACAAACAGACAGATAGACAAAATATCTTTAAAGAGCATCGTTATCAGTAGTGTCCTGTATCCTATAGTTTCTAAGGTCTCGTGATGGGAGAGTGAGTGATATTTCGCATATATGTATATAGTCATGATAGCATCATGCATGACGATATTTTTGTATTAATTGTCTGGTTGTATAAAATAATTCGGTTGTCAATATAAATAATTACCATGGCAACGCTTATTATAGCAAAAGTTAACAAACAACAGTTACATATCATACAGATAAAAAAATATATAAAATAATTAGTCAAAAAATCAAGGTTTCTCAGACTACCTATACAATCAAACAATACAGATTTCATGCATTAATTTAGGTGAAGAATTTTAGAAAAAGCTAGATTTTATAATTGCAGAGTATGTGTGGTTTATGTATGGTTAATAATTATCATCAAATCTATAAACAAATAAATTTCATCTTATAAAGTTTCAATCCTTATTTTACACCTTTGTAATGTATTTTCATAAATTGAAGAGTATGGGTGCTAAATTTCAGGTCAATGGATTTATTAGGTGAGCATAATTATAAGACAATTATTTTTACCAAACAAACTTTCAACCCCTATTTTACACCCTTGACTGATAAATCTTGATAAATAGAGATTAATAAGAGAGATTGATAATTAGAGAGTCTAAGTAGCCACAAATGTCTTGTAAAAAGAGAATGTTTTTTTACCTACCCCGTACAAACTTTTAACCCCCATTTTACAACCATAAGGGTTGAATTTTTCTAATCCCATTCTTAGTTAGCGTTTACATCGCGAAAGGAGTAACTATACTAAATTTTAAGCCAATCGTACCTATAGTTTCGGAGATCTCGTGATGAGTGTTATTTCGCTTATATATATATATATAGATTTTGGAAAGTTATTACGAACCGTCTCGCTCACAAGTTCGATGACTTCCAGCCTCCCGAACAAGCCGTTTTCCGAAAGGGCTTCAGTACCGCAGAAAATATACACTATTCATGGAAGTTTATATAAAGAGACTGAAGATTATAACCTGCCCCTTTTTTTAGTTTTTGTAGACTATGAGGAAGCCTTAGATTCGATTAAGACGTGGGCTGTACTGCACTCTCTCCAGCGGTGCCAAGTTGACTCCTGGTACATCGAAGTGTTGAAGTGATTGAATGGCAACGCCACTCAAAATGTCAGTTCGACTGCATGATCAGAACTCGAAACCTATCCTGTTGCGGCGGGGAGTCAGACAAGGAGATATTATCTCTCCTAAACTGTTCACCACTGCAATGGAAGATGTTTTATGCATAAGCCGTTGGATTCAGGTAGCACAGGATCGGTCATTCTTGCTATCTTTGAAGGAGGCCTATGTCCAGCAGTGGGTTGTCTTTCAGCTGAAATGATGATGATAGCACGTCTAGTGTAACTAATAAGTTATATTGAAAACAGTGATTCACTTCGCTTTTAGCAAACGATAAATGAGCGTCGGGGGGTTGACAAGTAATTAGAGGTTCTCTCTCCTGGAACATTAGACAGTGTGTAATTGGGTCGTCTTTATTTCTGTATAATTTCAATAATACGAAGTTATAATTTGAGTATGATAAATTGGATTTTCAAATTGTAGCTAAATTAGATACACCTTCCTGGCCTTTAATTAGTTGAATACGAATTATAACAATATATTATGTAATCTAAAACTTTTTTAAGGCACCTGTGAAAAAATAAAATTCAAGAAAATATATATAGATATATATGTGTCACCTTCTCTTTATTAAAATGATACTATTAGGAGGAGTGTCTCCCATACTCTAAGAGTCTAACTTATTATATCAGAGGACCCCGAGACCCGTCAATGCAGCGATTTTCGATTTTCTGATAGTTTTGTTCCGATGTGCTAGTTTATAAGAAGTCATGAATATTGAGACACTTATATAGACGAGCTGTGCCCCGTGTCTAATTTATTAGACCAATACCAGCGCGTTGCCGCCAAAGCAACTCTTTAGCCAACAATTATTCTCACTTCCCGTACTTGTCTAGAGTTTGCTTGACATTCATGTTTACTGCTCTGATCTTTAGGGTCATAGAGTGATGTTATATGGCCTATAATCTTCCTCAATAAATAGGCTATTGCTGACTGCTGGTGATATGTATAATTACGAACTGCTGCGTTGACTAGTGTATAAGTGTTTCATAAAACCGTATGGGCAAAATATGCTCCAAAGGCGTCGAAATGTAGGAATTAATCCCGTAAAGACGTGAATGTAGTCAGAACCAACATGACATGTCCGAAATATCAATGTTGATTAAATTCACGAATAATGACAAAATTACGTAATCCCTACTAATATTATAAATGGTAATGTAAGTTTGTTTGTTACGCTTTCACGCGAAAACTACTTAACCGATCATCATGATACTTTGTACATATATTCTTGGAGGTATTAGAAGTAACATACGATACTATTTAATCCGGTAACAAAATCTGTTTTTGTTCACGCGAGCGGAGACTCGGGCACAGTTAGTATTGAATAAAATCAACAAACAGGGTTTATATTGATAACATACTCGTATTCCATAGATAATTATTTCAACACCAAAACCTTACCGAGCCGTCAGGTGAACCAAAATGCTTCATCACTGAGATAACTGTGCAGAAAAAAAATTAGGCATCACTTTTCAATAAAACTTTTTTACAAAATACCTTATTATGGCTCATGTATAAGAGATAGACATATGGTAGTGCTGACTTTTAGACGTACTAAGGAGGAATATTTTTGTAGAACATTGCATTTACGTCTCACTAACCATTACGTCAGCTCACGCGGATAAAGCAGTTCGGGTGCGATGTTACTTCCGACTTAACAAAAATCAATATTTAGGGCTATCTGAGAGGTGTAGCCTATACTATTCCACATGAATCTGGCCATCACATACAAAAATATTTTTTTGAATCTGATCAGGTGTTCCCGGGACTAGCGCGTACAAACAAACAATCTTGAGCTTTATAATATTAGTAATATTATTAGTAATATTATTAGTAATATTAGCTTTATAATATTAGTATAGATTATCCTTTAAAACTTCTAACAGTGTAATAAAATAAAATGTGCCCCGTTTAGATTGATGAAATTATTCAAAATAGATCGCAATCCATCTTACGAGACGGAACGTTCAGTATCCGTTGCCTCCATCACTCTTGTTCTCTCGGTAAAACATGCGAACGTGCTTACGACGCGACCTAACACCGAATTGAAAGTGCCGATTCAAATACCGTATTAATATTAAACTTAAATACGATTCCATGAAATAAATCTCGCGTCCGTGTTTATAACAGGATAGGAAGTATATTTAGTACTAGCTGGCTGACGTTTCTGCCCTTTCCAGTAATCGATAGTTTGGCCACAGCATCACTTATCCCGAAAACCCTGAAAACTTCTAGGACTACTACACCTAAGGAACAAGAAAAATTTAATTCTGTTCCTTAGTAAGCGCATCACTTGACAACACTTCGACTGATTTGGTTAATTCATTTTTTAAATGTTAGTATTTGTCCGAATAAGGTTATTATATTAGGGAATGAAAATTTCCTATTCGATATGTCCGTCTGTCTGTTCGCGGTTTATTTAAAAATATTCTTACTACGAGAAAGCTGTAACTTGGTATAGGTAAACATATTAATCAAGTCGACAAAGTGGGAAAATAAAATCTTGAAAAAACATAATTTTTAGGGTACCTCCCCTACACGTAAATTGGGAATGAATTTATTTTTCTCGACTACCCCATCGTTGGATAGGTCTTTCAAAAAAAATTGCGGGTGTGTAAATACTATTTTTCGATTCTAGGATCCATTTGCGACATATTAAACTTTAAAGTTATAAGTTTTTGTTAGCGTCAAGTGGGAAGGAGATCCCGTTGCCAGCTAAATGATTGTTGAAAAATAAAATCATAAAGTCCTTAATGATAATAATTATAATGATGAAGGCAACTACGGAACCCTACACAGCGCGTGACCCGAAGCGTTCTAGATCCATTTGAAATATTATACTTTTTTTATACTACAAAGATAGCAAACAGGTATACGGCCCGCCTATTGGTAAGCAACCACCGTAGCCTATGGACATTTGTAATACCATAGGTATCACTAGCGCGTTGCCGATCTTGAACCCCCTACCCCAAAAAGCTCTGGAAACCCTACTCACCGCAGGAACACAACACTCGGTTATTTGGCTCCGATGGTGGAGGTATTTCATCAGCCGGGTTGCCTCAAGTAAAAAGAAATGTCTAAAGAAATTTCTCAGTGCCCTACCTATATTTGAACCCCCTTCCCCTTCCAATGGAGTTCTGGAAACTCACTAATTACAAGTAATAACATCGCGGTGTTCAAATATTACTGTTATTAATTTAATTATTGTGAATGTCAAGTTACAGAGTACTATCACGAATTCTCGCGACACATGAGCTACATAAGTCCGGATTAGTTCCTCTCACGCTCCCCCACTTAACTCATACTTTGAGCCCATACTTTGTATCACGCGGGATTTAGCCCGTTTCGATTTATCTTACTGCCTTCCGAGGTCTCCAATAAAATATGATTTAGACAGTTTTATGGTACAAAGCCTTGTCATCCACCATCCCATTGGCAACATCTCGGGAATCTTTATAATTTTTACCCGTAAAGAAGAGAATTAAAAAAAAAAATGCAATTATCGTCAGATAAAATTCCGTAAGAATGTGTAAGTAATTAAACAAAAAATAACATTTATAAACTACTAAAGAAGTAATAAAAATAATATTTTTGTTACTTTGTTTTAACGCGCTTAGCTCTGGAACTACGCGTCAGATTTTAACAATTTTTTATTGTGGCATATTTAGCGTGTTATATTTAGTGTAGCATATTTGTTTAGGATGGTTATAGGCCATATAACTTTACGCTACGACCCTAAGGAGTGAAGCAGTAGTAGCTTCAAAGGACACCGATAAGCTACACGGGTTCGTTAGTGGCGCCGCTGTGAGGTGTTTACAAATAGTAAATATGTGTACAAAAAGTAATTTACTTGACGGAAAAGTTCTTTGCTGTTCCATCTGTTGTTATACATCCGTGAGGCTTTTTAGGCCTTTAGACTTTAGGTCCGAAAATTAATCCCTGTGTTACAAAATTGTTAATACTATGTAACTTATATAATTATTTAAACGGGGATTCGGATTAATTCTCTTCAGAATTCAAAAGAATTGTACAAATTAATTTCTTCGGGCGTCATATTTCCAGCTTAGTAGAACCGCGGCGGGGTTTTTAATCCCCGACCGCTATTTCTCACCGTTTTTCGCCCGAGGATCATACTAAATGTTTACGCACGCAATTTGAACCTTTCAGGCTGAACTTGTGGTTATGTGTGGTTCTATTTATATAGGAATTTAATAAACTTACACCCTATATTTGAAGCAATGATGGTTCAGTGGTAACGTGTACGTACATTGCGTCGATCGGCATGAGTTCGGATCCCTGCAATGTGTCTGAACTGTAGTAGGGCCTTTTGCCTGGCTAGCTACCACCATCAAGTTCAAAATCTGTCGTCAAGCATCAGGCACCTACAGGTGTGTTCCGGCAGCTGCACTTAACAGTCAGTTCTTCAACTAGGCTTAACGTGTCACCATCGTGGGCCATATCATCATTTATCGTCATTTTGGCCACATCAGGTGAGATTGTGACCAGAAGGCTAAATCTATAAAGAATAAATAAAGTGATAAAAGAGAACTTTACAGACCGTTCTTGAAATGAATCGTTATATAATTACAGATAAACTATTAGAATGTAAGGAACAATTAGTTAGTGCCGATTGTGTGGTGTGCGTCGGGATTACAAGCATGCGTTACCTACTCCGGCTCACCAGACCTGACCACCCCCGGACATTTCAACTGCTGGACGAACGAGCGTAGGTACGTGGCTAAAGGTAAGAATTCCTGTCACAGGGGCGACGGATTCTTAAGCGCTTGCAGCCTTCAAAACAAATCCGGTGTCTACTCTCAATGTACGTAGTGTTCCATGCAAACTTTACCTGTTTATAATAGTGGTGTAGATTAATATTTTATGACAAGTTTTATTACAAATAGGTGAAAGTTGACAAACTTATTACATTTTTATCGATATAACAATTGATATGCTATAGGTAATGTATGAAATAAAGATAATTATTACATACTCTGCCTGGGCATTCTATAGAACGCCAAATACTATTTAGGCAAAGTACAAAATAGGAAAAAGAGTATTATTTCCGTGATTAAATACATTTCTAATGCATTTCGAATATCACGTGGGAGTTTTTGGCGGGTTCTCAAAGTGTCATGTGATTATTTTTGTTTTACATTCATAAACATGTTATTTGGCCCTATAATATGTAATGTTTGCAGCATTTTATGTGACATAGTTTGGTTTGTATGACAAAATATCAATGTTATTTAGGCAAAGTATGAAAAAAAGGTCCTAATAAGGCAATTGTGCTCGTCTTAGGTCCTAGGTAGTCCTAGGTTACTAACAGAGCATCGTGGGTATTTTGTAATAATGCCACTCTTATTATTTATTCCGAATAACTTTTTTATTTTTGGGGTATGCCTAGAAAATGTTATAAATGACGTGTACCTCAAATTTTTTTCAAATTATCTTGGAATCTTCAATTTTTATATGTCTATACTCCAAGTATAGCTCTAATAAGATGCGCCTCCCGAGATGTATTTAATAACTTGCCAGTTTCTCGTTTGACATTCTATAGAATGCCTAGGAAATGTATTAAATATCCGACTGTCTCTTCAAGCGTGTTTACGCCCACACGCTCGCGAAACCACCGTTCCCTCCGCAGGGGGCAAGCGGTCAATTTCGCTCCCGCACATCTGCCACGACCATCTTCTCCAGCGGCAACTTGGAGCCCTTGACTGAGCAGTTGCTATCGCGCTTCCTCCCAGAAGGTAGAAATATGTATAATTATTTAGATCGAGTTTTACGGATAGAAAATTAGTCAGATTGAGGCTTATTTTCATGTACGGCAACTGCCCAAGCCGAAGTTCGGCCACTTTCGCACCCTTGAGCTTGTTGCCTGGCTTTCGCGGCGGAGTACCTTCCACAATCGCCTCCAAGCCCGGTGAAGCTGTCAAAGTCTCTAATGGCTCCAGGGCCCTTAAAGCCAACAGTATAATCAGTTCGAATAACTTTTTTATGTAGTATGAATCATTATAAACATTATCGTCTAACTTTAGGAATTCCATAGAATGCGGGCATTCTATACATTTCTTATAACAGATGTATTATGTAGATATTAAATAATAAGGACATAAATGAAAATGCGTGAATAATACATACAATAAAAAAAGGGATTCAAAATTAAATAAAAAACGTCGGTCAATAATATAATATTAAATATAATAATATATAATATTAATCAGATTTAAATGTTTCAACTTTTTCTTTTTAACGTTGTTAGCTATTCGAATAAATTTTACCATTGATTTATGCATTAAAGACTCTCAAGAAAATCAGCCGTCACAATGTCGCTGTACGGTGATTCTGTAGGATCCTCACAGCCAATGCTATCCCAGACTGTACCAGAATCAGCATTTCGGAATATTTTTACAGCCACATCCCCAACACAGTCAGGATGCTGCAAAGGCGCTAGCGCAGTAAATTTTTCAAATATTTCAATTTGTTCGTCCCAAACAAGCTGCTGCTCTATCATTCTGGTCTGAGTAAAACCTGGGCAAATTGCAACCACCCTGACACATGAATGCTTGTAATTGTACTCATGTCCCATGCCTCTAGTGTATCCTATTATACCATACTTTGTAGATGAATATATTGGAAAAAATGGTTGAATAAGATAACCTGCGATGGAAGATATATTAATAATTGTCCCACAGCTTCCACCTTTATCTTGTCTCATAATATTATAAAATTTCCACGACCATTTCACTAAAGCAAGCAAGTTGGTTTCGATTATCGGATCTGGATCATATTCATCTACCAAGGCAGCATTGTTTACTAGAATATCAATGTATCCAAATTTGTTTATTATTTCATCTGCGATCTTATCAAAATCAGTAGCAATATGACAGGCTATGAAAACCGTTTTATTTTCACCATACTTAGCATTGAACTCTTCAGACGTCTGTTTACCAAGTTCTGCTTCTTTATCCAATATAATTATTAATTCGACGTTTGCTTCTAGGAACTTCTTGGCTATAGATTTTCCTATTCCTTGCGCTGCACCAGTTATTAAAGCAACTTTACCGGTTAGCTCCCTTTCGTTGTATATGTCAGGAACTGATGCGCAACAAAAAGTTATGCCTATAGTGGCAAAAAACAACAGGTTTTTTAACATTTCTCCTGCCTTAAATTAACAGAAATTATTTGTGTTTTATGGAGCACGCTGTCCATTAAAGCACTCGAATAAAGATGTTAAATCGATACACTCCTATTTATATAAAATCTTGTAGGTAGAACTACTATTATTGATACAGTAAAATAATGGACTGTGGATAAAATTAAATAGTTAATAAGCTGATATACATCTGTTATTACAAAAGATATAAATATACCATTTGTACAAATTCCGGAAAACTTCTAAATAACTTTCTACTTTACTGAAAAATATTTGAACAACTTGTGTTATTCGTTTACCAGCTTCCATCAGTCATGTTATGTCGCTGTTTGAATTCTCTGAGTCTGATCGTATTCACTTGTTGTCAAACTTGAAATTTTTATTTGTCATTTTTAAAATTTAACTTAATATTCGAAGAACTTTTTGAAATCCGTTTTTTGGTTGGAATCGTTGTGGCGATCTTTGGAGGAGGTCTATGTCCAGCAGTGGACGTTTTTCGGCTAAAATGATGATTTCAGAAATAAGAACTGATCTACTCTATGCCACAAATATCCAGTACATCGGAAGTATCTTGAAAACGTATTCTCTTCAGGTTTATTCGGTTACTTCTGTTGCGATCGACTGCAATTGACATTCTCTGCCGTAGCTGTGTATTTTTTCGGACTGATTATACTGCTAGCCTAAAGGGCCCTTAAGCCATTAGAGTCTTTGACAGCTTCACCAGGCTTGGATGCCGCAGCACGTTATAACAGCACAACTACAGTTCTAGCACATTTTAAGATAAATACATACCAGATTAATTATTTATTTATAAAAATCATCAGTAGTTATCTCAACTCTATTAATATGTGAAATAGGCATATCAACTGTTGAGACACTAGTGAAATCAACGACGTAATTACTAGTAACGTTAGTATGAAATGTTGATTTAATAAAGACAGAGAATGCTTTACTGTTACCTCCACCAGTAGTTGCTATAATATCACAAAACTTAGCTATACTCGGAACATTACACCAAAAATCTTTTGTATTACTGGAAATACTATTTTCAACGGAATTGATAAAATTTTCAAAGCTTGTTTTTTTTCCAAAATCCTAACTTTGTCGCGGAGAACGATAAACGAATGAAGATCGTGTTGATTACCGTTACTTTTAAATTGTTTATATTTTAATGACCTTTTTGAGCGCTTTTGAATACAAACTTGGATAAGAATCATATGAAGAGCTCTTATCATTACATAGTATAAAACAAAGTCGCGTCGCTCTGTCCGTCCCTATGTATGCTTAAATCTTTAAAACTACGCAAAGGATTTTGAAGCGGTTTTTTTTTAATAGATAGAGTGATTCAAGAGGAAGGTTTATATGTATAATACATCCATAATATTGTAGAGAAACACTGATAAATTTAGAGGTTTCTAATGTGATGTCGTAAATAAACACATTTTTTGCGGTTACATTGCAAACGCTGGCTGAACCTCACGATAAATCAAAAAAATGTACTACGGTATTGTACACCTTAAAAAGGTCAACAAAAAAGTTTGCAATGGTATATGTCTATCTCTTAAGGATAACCCACAATAACCATTTTTTATCCTTTACATTTACGGGAAAAAATGGCTTATTTACGAAGTGATTTTAAGCAATACAGCATTAATCCTTATCCAATTAAGTACCCTAAATACATTGTCCATTTAATATAGATCAATACAGCATGTAATTTAAATGAATATTTCCGAAGATATTACAGATTTAAAATGCAGGGACATAGCGGTGCGCCGGTACCGGCCCTATATACCATGGTCAATTATGTGTCGCTCTTTCAAGAGTAACCTCTAAACAAAACATGTTTGTATTGTCTAATGACAGAAAAGCTGTAAACGTTGTTTAAGGACATTCTGTAGTAGGTATATTTAGTATCAGCATTGCACCCGTGCGAAGCCGGGGCGGGTCGCTAGTTGGGAATATATTTAACACGAAGCTTATTAAGTATTTGATATAAATACCCAACAGCATCATCAAATGTCCTTCCAGAGAGTTCCTTCATTCAACTGATTTTGCAAAGTTCAGTGATAATAGAATCGATGTCACCCATGTTGTATTAGTGCGTACTTTATGCGTGGGGCTGGTTTTAAAGGACTACTTTAATAAAGGAACGTTTATTGTAAGTGCATTGTTTGCGCTTCAACTGGGACTAGAGAATCATGACAGTCGGCAACTGACACCAAGTCATTGCAATGTACTAAATCAAGAACCCTGTTGTGTTGATTATTGACTCCACTGTATTGTAATAAAGTATGAGTATGAGTATTCAATTCATCTATTAGTAGAATTTCATCTGGTTTAGAAATTTTGGACAGAGTCATGTATGAACTAATTGATTTTTGCCAATTAATTCCACTTCAATGAAAGTCCCCAACAATTAAAATTTGTAATTTTTAGATAACGTAATATAACTTAGTTTACGCAAAAAAAAAAACATAATTTTTGTGAGAATTAATTACCTTTATTCTGAATACATAAATAAAGAATGCATACGTACATAGTGACAGTATGGTTATTTTGTCTGAGGTTCAAAGTTTACCATAAATCTTCCGCTAAAAAGTTATTGTAAGGGCAATCGTCGAGGCGATGAGCACTTCATCTCCACGAGTCTGACATGTTAGACTTTAATTACTTAATATGTCGCTATTTCCCTAAACCTACGCGTATGCGCGGCTAGTTTTGTGAACTTTGTAACATTAGTATGGATTATATAGGTAATATAAAAAAAAACATAGATATTAAACTGCGCCAGATTTTTTTTTTAGAAAGTACATCTAATAAGTTTCTTCGGTAGACAAAAAGAGACCATCTAATAAAAGATGAGCTTGATATCTTGAAAATTGAGCTGGCGCATGGGTCTCCCCTCCCATTTAAAATACGTTGAAAAAAACCATTCCACGTTCTTTCATTCTTTTTTTTTAATTACCCTTAGCGTTATCTTGTAGGAAATCAAATTCTCTACAAAAAGGGTCTCCTTCATTTTTTCGCCAAAACGCATAGGAAATAAGTTACAAGGCTTATAAAAATGAAAATTGTATAAAGTCAAAAAAGTGCGTATCAATTTTTCCAGTAAATATAACAACAACATTCTTTTTTATTAACTTATTAGTAAATTTTATTTTTTTTGTATTTTATAATATTCAATTATACACTGTTTTAACGTATACATTATTATTTTTTCATTATATTTACTCTTCTTAACTGTTATAGTTCAAAAAATTCTGTTTGTTGCAATTTGGACATGATTTACGATGTTGCTGGACAACTTTCCATAGATATTGTTTCTGCTCTTCATCTTTAGTAGCGAACTGATTAAATTCCTCAACTAGAGCAACCCCTCTCTTAGCAATATCGTTTACTGCTTTGATATTTTTTAATAGATATAAATAAGATAAGTAATTTGGATCATTTGGCCATTATGCTGGGCTCAAATTGAGAAATCATTGTACAACTAAGTTGTTCGATAATATAAAAGTTTTTTTTGTTAAAAAATCACTAATCTTTTCGTACACATTAAATCTAAATTCTTACAATCAATTTCAATGCGTTTGCTCTAACTTTTTTCCTATGCGTTTTAGTGAAAAAATGAAAGAAACCTTTCAAAAAAAACTAAATTAAATGACAAAATGTTTAACAAATAATTATAAATTAGATTTAATATAAGATCAGTTCACCGTAGTATTTCTAATTACCAACTTAATTTATGTATAAATTACTCAAAAATGATATGTTGACTTGCGCGAAGTAAGAGTAGATAACTCAGTCTTTTTCGGATCGAAATAATGTTCAGTAAAACCATAAGTCAAAAAAGTTTTTTTTTTTTTCATGTCAAGAGTTCGTTTACTAAGTTCCAAAAGTGACCACACTCTTTATTATTACTACTGGAAGTCGCTAGTACTTAGTATTTTAAACTGTAATTCAATAAGTTATCCACAAATGTAATCATGCGAAGTTAACACAAGAATAAAGAGGTTTTTATCAAACGCGTGTAATCGTAATACGCACAGTTTTTAAAGATTATTTTATGTTACATGCGATATTAATAAAAAAGGTTATTTAAGTGCCAACAAATGGGTACTTTACCCATACTATACCTACTATACTACATACTACCTATACTTACTTCATTGTTTTGTACCATTCCAGTGTTTTGTATCTTTATTTTTTACGCGTCAGTATTCTTTTTACTTTTTCAAATAAAATTATACGCATATAGACTCTACTAGTTAGGAAAATACACCATGTTGACTGCGTTCTTAGGTCATAAAGAAACCAGTTATACAAATGACACACAAGCCCGGTGAAGCTGTAAAAGCCATCCGAGGCTTTAGGGCCCTTACGGCTAACAGTATATTCAGATAGAAAAGAAAACGTAGGTGGTTTCGGCGTTGCATTGATCTATTCAGTCAGGACATTATCTTTTATATCATACTTTATGAATGTATCGAAAACAAAAAGTGTTGATACCTACCAATTTCAAACAATTAAATACGTAATACAAACGAGCAACGTCGGACGTTGAACTACAGCGTGCAATATAACTGATATTACAGACGGTTAATCCGCTTGATTCCGGTTATTACCGGACTGGTATAACCGCGTTGAACCGCCTTCGAACATTAAATTAACACCCGTAGATAGTAATGTAATAAACGTTAAGATTTGCATACGAAGACATTGCGTCTATAGTACTTATGAATTATTCTAAAATTACGTGGTTATAGATGACAAGATTCCATAATGAAGTTGAGAAAATAGATAGTGAGTGTTACACTTTAGAGAAAAATGTCGAGAGTAGAAGAAATGGAGTCAATCTCTGTGTTTAAAAAAATGTTCCTAAAGGTATGTGTCGGCTCCGACGCGCGACTGCAGACTATAAGAAGAATTGTCTTGAAATATACAATATATACAAATTATAAATATATTATATCTATATATATGTTTATTATTACTTACGATACACATAGTTAAATTATTCATATATTACCTACTTATGTAGATTATTAAATTGATTAGGTAGGTATATGCATATAGACGCGTTTAGTATAAGATGCGCGAATATATTGTTTTTTTTTTTTTTCGAACTGACTACACTGTTAGCCTGAGGGGCCCTGGAGCCTTTACGGCTTTTACAGCTTTACCGGGGTGGGGGCGAGTGCTTAGGGCACTCAGCCACGAAAGCTAAGCAACAACATCCGAGGGTGCCAAAGTGGCCGAACCTCGGCTCGGACAGTTGCGCGTATGCAATTAAGTCGCGATCTGACTAATTCCCTATCCGTAATTCGATCTAAACTATCTATACATATATACATGTTTCTGCCCCCTGGGAGGAGGGAAGGAACATGTGTATGTGTATTTAGTGGTCTGAAATTTTTGTCTACTCTATCTAGGCAAAAAAAAAAAAAAAAAGGTCCCTTACAGAACCTATGCACCTATGTGTGTTGTGCATGTGTGTATAATGCAGTGTCATGTATGGCTGTGAAAGCTAGTGATTGTAGAGTCACTGTATCGCGCGAGCGGCTGCTTGGCTCAAGGGCTCCATACCGATGGATCGGACCTAGGCTTGAGTTGCCGCAGAGGAGGGCGGTCGTGGCGGGTGTGCGGGAGCGAAGTTAACCGTACGTCCCCTGCGGAGGGAACGGTGGTTTCGCGGGCGTGGGCGCTAGCACGCATATGTTGCGGGAGCGGACGCGTAGAAATTGTTAGCTTTCTCGATGTCGTCATCGGGATCGACAAAGAGATTCCGCGGACGGCGTTTATAACGTTTGGCAACGGGGATCGAGTTGTCTGGGACGTAGTTCACGCTGGATTTTACGAGCGGGTTGGGATGATTCGAAGCGCTATCGAAGTATCTCCTGGTGAGATATTTCACATAGGCTTCTATCGAGGGAAGCCTCATGTCCCTGTGCAGGTCCATGTTCCTAACGAAGGCTGGAGGGTCGAGCAGGCGACGGAGAAACCGATTTTGGACTCTTTGCATGCGGGCAAAGTTATGTTTGGACATATGTGCGAACGCGGCGCAGCTAATGTCAAGATCGGACGGACGTACATCTTGTACAGTGTGAGCTTATGTCTTAAGGACATTTTGCTTACCGAACTGAGCAAGGGTCGCAAGCGGGAAAGGATCCAGATGGCCCTATTCCTGACTATAGTAACGTGTGCGTTGAAGTTAAGCTTCGAGTCGAGGGTGACACCCAGATATTTAGTCTTGGTGGCCCAAGGGATATTCGTACCGAATAGTGAGAGGGGTCCTACCGTGCGTGGTAGTTTGCATGTATGCGGTTCGAACATAATCGCGGCGCTCTTTAACGGATTAATAGCTATTCACCACGTTCGAAACCACTCCCCAAAAGTGGTTACGACACGTTGGACTGCGCAGGCGAGATTTTTTCTGTGTCTGTTTGACGCGTATATGACTGTGTCGTCAGCGTAGAGCCCTACCTCGACCCCGCGGGGCTTCGGGAGGTCGCTGACGTACAGATTGAAAAGGCAAGGATCCAGAATGGAACCTTGCGGGACGCCTGAGCGTATAGGGTGGGCGGTAGATAGTACTCCTTCCACTCGGTAGTGGAAGGTGCGCGAATATATTGTGCGGAGGGGTTTCAAGCCCGGTGAAGCTGTATAAGTCGTCTGAGGCTTCAAAGCTCTTATGGCTAACAGTATAGTAAGATTGAAAAAAATAATGTGCGAAGGGACAACATAACGACTTCACTGATAACATAACACTCGATTTGTTCCTTATCTAATTTACCCCGGGTTATATATAAAAATCGTTTCTTAAGACGAATAATGAAACCGATTTTATTACACATTTACATTGCCCATGTTATAATTGACTATTTTAAATCTACAAATATACAGAAAGAAAGAGAGAGAAAATAAAGAAACAGAGAGAGAGAGAGAGATCAAAGTTTATATTTTACTAGCTGAGCCTGCGACTTTGACAACGTGAAATTTTGATATCGCAAAAACTCCAAACAACGTCATCTATCGTGGCTATCGTAGAACTTATGAACAAAGATAAATTAAAGGTTTATTAATTAGAGGTTTTATTTAAAAAAAAATTATACCCACTTGCTGCAATAAGTTATTACCTAAGTAAATACCGTACAATATATTTCACTACTAAACTAATTTGCTATATCGGTGATTTCTAAACAAACTATCAATCGCACACACTTGTATAATTTAATCGCAGCGGCCACTTATGAAAATACTATTACTGATAAAAGAAATTGCATATTAGATTATGCAGAATGAGATAGCCGAAAATCCAAATTTCTTGAGTCAGATTATTTGGTCTGATGAGACCAATTTCTAAAAGACGCCATCTCTGTCTACATTGCGATGTTTTCCGCCACTTATCCGCTTCGAGTTTTCGTAGGTCTTTCTTAACAGCGTCGGCCCTTTTTTTTTTTCTAACTGACTATGCTGTTAGCTTTATGTACCCTGGAGCCTTTGCGGCTTTAACAGCTTCACCGGGCTTGGGGGCGAGCGCGGAAGGTACTCAGTCGCGAAAGCTAGGCAACAAGCTCCAAGGGTGCCAAAGTGGCCGAACCTCGGCTTGGGCTGTTATCGATCATGCGAAAAAGTCGCGATCTGACTAAATCCCTATCCATTTTCGAGCTACCTAACTGTACAAATATACATGTTCCTGCCTTCTGGGAGGGAGGAAGGAACATGTGTAAATGTATTTAGTGATTTGGTAATTTTTGTCTAAACTAAAAAGCCAAAAAAAGGTCCCTTACAAAACCTATGTACCTGAGTGGCGTACATGTGTTAAGTGCAGTGTTATGTGTGTGTGTGTGTTGATAGCTAGTGAATGCAGTGTCACTGTATCGCGCGAGCGGCTGCTGGCTCAAGGGCTCCATGCCGGAGGAACGGACCTAGGCTTGAGTTGCCGCTGGAGAGGGTGGTCGTGGCGGGTAGCGTCGGCCTATCTGTACCTGGGACGTCCGACGGGTCTTCGTCTAATTTTTTGGCCCAGATACGTTTTTTTGGTCACTCGATCCTCTCCCATTCGCTCAATATGACCGAGCCAACTAAGACGGTGCGCTTTAATCTCGCTGATAATGTTTGGCTCATCGATTATATCTTCGATTTGCAAGTTTTTGCGGATCCTCCATGCCCTCGAAGAGAGAAGCTTCGTTAGTCCCAAGATTTTTGTAAATATTTTCCTTTCTGTTATCAGTAGTTTTCGTTCCTGTTTTTGTGTTATTGTCCATATTTCGCAACAATACATCAGTACAGGTCTAATTATTGTTTTATAAATTCGGATCTTGGTATTTATACTCAGTAGTCTGGACACTAACACACTGTGTAGAGCCGCACTACATCTCAGGGTAAAATAGGGTAAATATATTACAGTATTTATTACATATTAGTACATTATTGTTAAATGCACATAACTTAAACACAATTAGTAGACAATTGACCATACGTATTAAAATATATCATATATGCCTACAGACTATAAACAACAATTATAAGAAATTTCATCAAATTCGGTCCAGTAAGTAGTATCTGCGTTATTTGAGTACAAACTAACAGACAAAAATTTCTTCGAATTATTTTCTGTCAATGATTCTAAACCCCCCGTAGTATTTTTTCTTCGATACATTACTGTTTTATTATAACTATAGATTACGTACAGAGGATATATCTAAACAAAATAGTCGATTCGTATTTTAGACTTAGTAAGGAACGATAAATGACATTTTAAACATACTTTCGCTGGATATTATCGCTTTGTTAAAATTGCTTTTTAGCTTCGCATCACAGGTCGTTCTCATATTCGCGTGGGAACGACCAGTACCTTAGTACACCCCAAAATTAACAACCTTTCATAAATTATATCGCGTTTGATCCCGCGAACAATATAACATTTAGATTTAGATAAAGGAGTGTTGAATCATAGGAATTTTCTGTGGGCTAGTTAAATTAACCTTTCTCAAAATTAAATACTCTCTCCATGCATCTGTGTGTTCCAGCAACTTCACTTATGAGCGAGTCTCATTCTGTAATTAGTATGTTACAATCTTCAACTACAATCTCAATAACATCATTTAGTAGTCACCCATGAATTCGTACTCTTTCGGTGCGATTTAGAACTTAATGACAATAACTAATTATATGCTACAACTATCAACCCGAAGGTAGCTTTCTATCATTGAGACAATTGTTTTAATCGGATCAGTAGTTCCAGAGATTACATTCTACAAACATACAAACAACCTGCATGTTTCGTAACTGTAACTGGTATTCATAATTAAAATTTGGGCACTAATCTGTATTGGATACCGGTGTGAACATCGTATGAATCTGTCGCTTCTTGTGATAGGATTCGAACCAATAGCAGAGCGTTGTGAAGCGCTCATACGTTCCCGTCCAATCAAAATGTCTCGTCGTGGCGCCATCAAGAATGGCGTCAGAGTCTTTTCGTCTTCTGACAAAGTTTCAAAGTAGTTAATTAGAACATAATTACAGATCAACTATTAAAATTTAAAGAACAATAAAATTATTCAGTGTCGATTGTGTGGTGTGCATCGGGACAACAAGCGTTCGTTACCTATTCCGGCTCACCAGACCTGACCATCCTGGACGTTTCAACTGCTAGACGAACGAGCGTACGTGACTAAAGGTAAGAATTACTGTCATAGGGGTGACAGATTCTTAAGCGCTTGCAGCCTTCAAAACAAATCCGGTGCCTACTCCCAATGTACGTAGTGTTCCATGCAAACTTTACCTGTTTATAATAGTGGTGTAGATTAATATTTTATGACAAGTTTTATTACAAATAGGTGAAAGTTGACAAAATTATTACATTTTTGTTCGATATAACAATTTATATGTTATAGGTAATGTATGAAATAAAGAGAATTATTACATACTCTGCCTGGTCTTTCTATAGAACGCCGAATACTATTTAGGCAAAGTACGAAATACCACGGAAAAAGAGTATTGTTTCCGTGATGAAATACATTTCTAATGCATTTCGAATATCACGTGGGAGTTTTTGGCGGGATCTCATTGTGTCATGTGATTGTTTTTGTTTTACATTCATACACATGTTATTTAGCCCTATAATATATAATTTTGGCAGCATTTATGTGACATAGTTTGGTTTGTATGCCAAAATATCGATATTATTTAGGCAAAGTATGAAAAAAAGGTCTTAATAAGGCGATTGTGCTCGTCTGACTCGGTCTATGAATAGTCGTTCTTGAAGTAGCGATCATGAGACCGAGGCCCTCGAGCTCGTTAGTTCTTGTGCGCAAGTCCCAACTAACCTAACAGAGCATCGTGGGTATTTTGTAATAATGCTACTCTTATTATTTTTTCAGAATAACTTTTTTTATTATTGAGGTATGCACAGCATTTATAACGTTTCCTAATCATTCTATAGAATGAACATTACAAAATATCGCCAATGCTTAGCTAGATTAGTTTGGACTTGCGAACAAGTTAAATTTTGCCTGATTACTAAATGCTTACACGCATGTTTCTTCCTTTTTCCGAAGGTAGAAATATGTATATATGTATAATTTGTTAGATCGAATTTTACGGATTAGTATAGATGATGATCGAGGCTTATTTTCATGTACGGCAACAGCCCAAGCCGAGGTTCGGCCACTTTGGCACCCTTGCGCTTGTTGCCTCGCTTTCGCAGCTGAGTGCCTTCCGCGCTCGCCCCCAAGCCCGGTGAAGCTGTCAACGCCTCTAATGGCTCCAGGGTTCTTAAGGCAAACAGTATAGTCAGATTGAAGATTTTTTTTTAAGAAATATGAATAAGATCAAACATTGCCGGCTTATTTCAGGAATTCCATAGAATGCGGGCATTCTATACATTGCCTATAACAGATATGTTATGTATATATTTAAGGTTAATAGTTATATAAGGTTAATAGATAAATAAATGAAAATACGTAAATAATACATGCCAAGTTTATATATAAGTTTATTGCCTATATGAAAAAAATTGCAGACAAGGAAAAAGCATACAAACAAAATTGAAATAAGATACTCAAAATAAAAACAAGTATGTCCCAATAACCTACTATTGTATTTATATTTATTGTCATATTAATCATATTTAAAAGTTTTAACTTTTTGTTTTTGCCGTTGTTCTTTATTCGAATTTTACTATCGATTCATGCATCAAAGACTCTCAAGAAAATCAGCTGACACAATGCCGCTGTGAGGTGATTCTGTAGGTTCCTGACAGCCAATGCTATCCCAGACTGTACCAGAATCAGCATTTTGAAAGATTTTCACAGCTGCATCCCCAACACAGTCAGGTTGCTGCCAAGAGGATGCCGCCATAAATTTTTGAAATATTTCAATTTGTTCGTCCCAAACAAACTGCTGCTCTATCAGTCTGGTCTGAGTAAAACCAGGGCAAATTGCAACCACCCTGACACATGAATGCTTGTAATTGTATTCATGTCCCATGCCTCTAGTGTATCCTATTACACCATACTTTGTAGCTGAATATATTGGAACAAATGGTTGAATAAGATATCCTAACGCGGAAGATATATTAATAATTGTCCCACAGCTTCCACCTCTATCTTGTCTCATAATATTATAAAATTTCCACGACCATTTTACTAAAGCAAGCAAGTTGGTTTCGATTATCGGATCTGGATCATATTCATCTACCAAGGCAGCATTGTTTACTAGAATATCAATGTATCCAAATTTATTTATTATTTCATCTGCGATCTTATCAAAATCAGTAGCAATATGACAGGCTATGAAAACTGTTTTATTTTCTCCATAATTAGCATTGAACTCTTCAGACGTCTGTTTACCAAGTTCTGCTTCTTTGTCCAATATAATTATTAATTCAACGTTTGCTTCTAGGAACTTCTTGGCTATAGATTTTCCTATTCCTTGCGCTGCACCAGTTATTAAAGCAACTTTACCGGTTAGCTCCCTTTCGTTGTATATGTCAGGAACTGATGCGCAACAAAAAGTTATGCCTATAGTGGCAAAAAACAGCAGGTTTTTTAACATTTCTCCTGCCTTAAATTAACAGAAATTATTTATGTTTTATGGAGCACGCTGTCCATTAAAGCACTCGAATAAAGATGTTAAATCGATACACTCCAATTTATATAAAATCTTGTAGGTAGAACTACTATTATTGATACAGTAAATAATGGACTGTGGATAAAATTAAATAGTTAATAAGCTGATATACATCTGTTATTACAAAAGATATAAATATACCATTTGTACAAATACCGGAAAACTTATAAGTAACTTTCTACTTTACTGAAAAATATTTGAACAACTTGTGTTATTCGTTTACCAGCTTCCATCAGCCATGTTATGTCGCTGTTTGAATTCTCTGAGTCTGATCGTATTCACTTGTTGTCAAACTTGAAATTCATTATTTGTTCTTCTTAAAATTTAACTTAATATTCGAAGAACTTTTTCAAATCCGTTTCTTGTTTAGAATCGTTTTGGCGATCTTTGGGGGAGGTCTATGTCCAGCAGTGGAAGTTTTTCGGCTGAAATGATGATTCCAGAAATAAGAACTGATCTACTCTATGCCACAAATATCCAGTACATCGGAAGTATCTTGAAAACGTATTCTCTTCAGGTTTATTCGGTTACTTCTGTTGCGATCGACTGCAATTGACATTCTCTGCCGTAGCTGTGTATTTTTTCGGACTGATTATACTGCTAGCCTAAAGGGCCCTTAAGCCATTAGAGTCTTTGACAGCTTCACCAGGCTTGGATGCCGCAGTACGTTATAGCAGCACAGCTATATTTTAGCACATTTTAAGATAAATACATACCAGATTAATTATTAATTTATAAACATCACCTGTAGTTATCTCAACTCTATTAATATGTGAAATAGGCATATCAACTGTTGAGACACTAGTCAAATCAACGACGTAATTACTAGTAACGTTAGTATGAAATGTTGATTTAATAAAGACAGAGAATGCTTTACTGTTACCTCCACCAGTAGTTGCTATAATATCACAAAACTTAGCTATACTCGGAATATTAGACCAAAAAACTTTTGTATAACTGAGAATCCTTTTTTCAACGGAATTGATAAAATTTTCAAAGCTTGTTTTTTTCAAAATCCTAACTTTGTCGCGGAGAACGATAAACGAATGAAGATCGTGTTGATTACCGTTACTTTTAAATTGTTTATATTTTACTTTAATGATCCTTTTTATCGCTATTGAATACAAAGCTGGACAATAATCATATGAAGAGCTCTTATTGGGAATATATTTAACACGAAGCGTATTAAGTGTTTGATAGACATACCCAACAGCATCATCAAATGTTCTTCCAGAGAGTTCCTTCTTCCAACTGATTTTGCAAAGTTCAGTGATAATAGAATCGAAGTCACCCATGTTGTAATAGTGCGTGCTTAATGCATGGGGCTGGTTTTAAAGGGACTACTTTAATAAAGGAACGTTTATTATAAGTGCATTGTGATGCGCTTCAACTGAGACTAGAGAATCATGACAGTCGGCAACTGACACCAAGTCATTACAAAGTACTAAATCAAGAACCCTGTTGTGTTGATTATGACTCCATTGTATTGTAATAAACTATGAGTATTCAATCCATCTATAAGTAGAATTTCATCTGGTTTAGAAATTGTGTTCAGAGTCATGTATGAATTAATTGTTTTTTGCCAATTAATTACACTTAAATTAAAGTCCCCAACAATTAAAAATTTTAAATTAAAAAACGTAATATAATTTAGTTTTTTAGTTAGAATTTTTGTTAAAATTAATTACCTTTATTCTGAATATATAAATAAAGAACGCATATGTACGTCCATTGTGACAGTATGGTTATTCTGGCTGAAGTTCAAAGTTAACAATAAATCTTCCGATGAAGAGTTATTGTAAGGGCAATCCTCGAGGCGATGAGCACTTCATCTCCACGAGTCTGACATGTTAGACTTTAACTACTTAATATGTCGCTATTTCCCTAAACCTACGCGTATGCGCCGCTAGCTTTGTGAACTTTGTAATATTAGTATGGATTATATAGGTAATATAAAAAAAAACATACATATATATTTCAGAGGTACACTGAAACTGTATCGTCAATTTAAAATACCTTTTATTTACTTATATTTTAAAATATTATTTTCACAATGGATTGGTTACGGGTGTGTTTTTGTCTGTTGATATTACCGCCTTTGTTCTGTTCCTTGTAACTGTTTGTATTTTATGAATAAATTCATGATGTACCTACCTATATGATACAAATGAGAAGGTGCTAGTATTCCACAACAGCCTTGTATTTTCAATACTGTAACACTTTTGTTTATTGATTGAGTCATCTGACTTTGCAGGCGTGGTCACGTGTATTGGTTAGTGTCTTCTCGTTTGCCAAGACAATTCCGACCACCAACGCTCTAGATGTGAAATAAACTCCCTGCTGAGGTTTTCCCAGTGGACTACAGTATAGGGTTCTTCAAGAGTGAACAGGTTTTTAAAAAGTCTTCTAATGTTGCAAGGGTCTATAGGCTACTCGTTTACCAACATCGTGGTACAAAAAACGTCCTATATAGCGTTTGAAGACGTGATATGCCTTCAATTGAAATGTTTGGAATAAGAGGACAATAAGCGCAAAGAGTAGATAAAAATGATTCCTGATTGCGATGTGGTTCATGATAATGAATAGGCACGAGCTACGTCACCAACGCACTGAGTTTCTCCGGAAAGCTCAACAAAAATCATGACATGGTGTATTTTACATTTCTTAAACAAAATTCAATAGTTTATAGATCTTGTTTTTCTCTTTTTTGCCAACTGTGATGTGCAGTCGGGTTTCTTGTTTTACCTTTAATAATTTAGTTTATTTCTTATTGTGGCTGACGTAATAAAGTATGTATATAAAACTATTTTGATGCCGCTACGCAACTTGCCATTTAAAATCGATGATTTTGTTATCAATATGATTACTTGTACCACCCAACGTGATTGTCATTATTAATGATGTTTGTGTACCTGCTGGTTCTATTTTAATAATGAAGTATTAAAATCATCATATGTGGAATTAAAATTAAAATACCTATTTCTTCGCCTCATTAGCTAATAATTTTTTGTTGTAGCTTCGGTATGATAGAACAAAAATCTACGAATTTTATTCAGTGTTTTTGTCTAACAAAACACTTAATCTCATCTTATGGATAGATAAACAATAAAAAAGCATCTTCAATATTGAGATAATGAAATAAAGTGTTTGCTTAAATGTCAGGACACCATGAATTAATTCATAGAATATTTTTCTAATAAACTTCTTAACGTACAGCTTATTGCCAATTGATTAGAAACGACGTGAAGTTGGTAACTAGGTTAATAATAAAAAAAACCGGCAAAAAGAGTGATTAAAATGGTTTTCATAACGTCAAATTGGCACGTTAATAGCTTCTTAGATATTTAATAACGACAATATAATGTTCTTAATTTACATAAGCTTGTTGTCGGATCTATAGATATTTATAAGTAATCGTTTATTAGGCCGCGTTTATGTTAGTTGGTGATAACTCTTGTGTGCGTTAGACTTAAGTTAGCTCTTAAATTTATTAAATAATATAGCATGGGGTTATTGTGGGAGATTTCCTCATGGCAGGAAGGGCACCGTGTAAATTTAATTTTAGAAGATACAAGGTAACTGTTTAAGTTCTTAAAAAAAGCTCTTGTGTGCTTTTGTATTGATGACTTTAACCCTAAAGTTTACTGGCAAGGATTTGTAAAAAGATTCCTTACGAGTTAACTGTATGATAAAAGTCATCGGTATATTCGTAACTTTAATACCACTCGAAGTAAGTTTCTTTTGTGAATTTTATTTTGTGGGTTATTAACTGAAATTAATTACGAATGTAATTAATTTAATTAATTGTAACATGACCGGTCGTTGTGGCGATCTTTGGGATAGGCCTATGTCCAGCAGTGGACGTCTCTCGGCTGAAATGATGACGATGATGATGAAATTACGAATGTATGACGTACATAATCAAACGTCATTGTAATGCATTAAGATGTATGAATATGGGACTAGTAAAGTTTACATGAGATGCTATTATTTCTGATTTATAAATTTTCGCTATAATTTCAATTAAAGTTAGTATCTATGAAGATGAATTGACGACGAATGTCGAAACGAGTAAAAAAAATATCAAACATTTAAAACGTATGCAGCTAGCAACGTAGTACGAAGACTGAGCCAATAGATGGCGTTTAATACAAATAAGACAGTTAAATTCGTAACGGCATATAAGATCGATTTTACGCCATAAGATATTATACATTTAAAGAATTGTACGTCAATCATCTCTATAGTATAGTTTTATCTCTTTGGTTACTAAACACTATTATCTGGTACATATTTCACAGGATATGGATACCGTATGAATTTGTGAACAGCGTGAAAACGACTACAATATTGAAAATGATAACATTACGAGGGAACCGAAGGTAAGGGCGAACACAAGACTTCCGCGTCACGTCCCCTAGATATAACGTTGTCAACCGACGAGACGTGACACGTTTCCGATTTGACTAAGATAAAATATAATATTATTTGTTTTAACTAGAGAGATCAATGTCTATAGAACTACTATTTCAAATTGTTGGAAAAGTTAGACAGATGATTTTGGATTTCAGAACAAATAAATTCTTTACAAGTTATTTCGGGATTTAATTCGCAAAGCTCGCTCTACCATTTTTTTTGTACTACAACTGTGGCTAACAAACGTGCAGTCTGCCTGAAGAAAAGCAAAAACCGCAGCCTATGAACGCATGTAATACCGGAAGCATCACATGTACGTTGCCAAACCTTAAACCTGCTCACTTCCCTCTTGAATAAACCCTTACTGTAGTCCAATTCTAGCTCAAACCTCAAACCTCATTCTACATCCGGAGCATTCGCGACCATTTAGGCTCGAAGGTGTGAGGATGAAATTCCTGCCGGTTGTGAGCGGTGCGATGATGGACGGATGAACTCACCGCTTGGGAGTTTAGGATCGTTATCTCACAGCACGTTTTTAAGGAGAGTCAAATGCGTCAGGCACTCCCGCCCAGAGATGAGAGCAGTACTCCATATGGGGCCGTACTCTTTGAGATAATAAGAGGTGTGCCCTGGATTTATCGGACCACAGAAAATGGAGTCTTCTTAACGGAGAATGCACAATTATTTGTGTTTTAGTATGGTTGAATTGAACCAAATTCTCCTAATCCCAATCGAAGACTCGGAGTACTCTCGATTCCAGACAAACGTTGTTCGCAACTTTCTTCCATGACGAAACGATGGATGTTTGCACGGCCCATTTAAAATGTATTTCCAGTACTATCATCTATTATTTTCTAAATAATCGTCCACATTTAAATACAAAATCGGTATTATCTTCATAATTGTTTTTACTATTACTCTTATTACTGTAATCTTCATATCTTCGTCGACAAACTAATATAAGATTTTGTTACGAAGCAAACAATAGACCAGCGGTTTCTAAACGGTTTTTTTTATAATGGAGTCTTAGGTTGCGTTTGGTGAGCATATCAGTGCGTATTTAAGGGGTCTGCGCTTCTTATATGGGTACCGTCCAACATAACTCGCCAGTTGTCTATGGTATCCATGATGGTTTTCCCGTATTAAAAAGTAATATAAAGTTTTGAGAAAAATACAACACTACAGATTTTTTGAATTTTCAAATCGCTGCCGGCTATTGTGGCGCATTTTTCGCAAAAAAAACCCTTGCCCAACACTGGGATGCTTACGGACATGTAGTATTATTAGATGAGTTTCACTAACTTGTATCAAGTTATGGAAGTCAATTTTTGTAAATTGAGTTCATGTAGACGAATTCACATGTAAAAGCTAGTATTTCATATTTTTCTGTAAGAAAATTAAAACCAGATAATAAATACATCCGATTGAATTTCTTACCGGTTTCTCTCGATGATAAGGATGCTTTCCGAACAGACGGGAACTTTGACATTCGCCCCAACTCTTTGAAGAGTTCGTAAATCGGGGCTTAAAATAAAATGTATTTTTATTTGTATTCTATTTAATAGTGATTGTTCATGTTAATTTAATTTAGTGTACATTTAAAATAATAACGATTGATAAATAGGTATAGTCCGTACACACTGCCACTGAGTCATTATTGCTTGAAATTTATAACTTATTATTATGGCGGTAGAAAAGTTTGTCATTTTGATTTTTTATCAATCCTATATATAAAACACCGTTAAGACAATGTATACTAAAATTTACTACTCAGAAAGCTAATCATCTTAGTGCCAAAAGTTAAAGTCCATAGTCATGTACATATAACGCGAGAACCAGTCACTCAGTCGGGATGAAAGCAACTCCCAACATGGTTCTTGCATTTGACCGTTAGCTTGCTAATTGCGATGTTAATAATTTAAGAGACTTAGGTACTCTGAGAGCGGTGATTTATAATACTCAAAAATGCGTCAAGCGATATTTAAAAACACATTATTCAAGGATTTTAAATTGTAAATGAGTTTTTTTAATGAATTAATTAGTGTTTTAGTCTTTTTGTGATCATGATTTATTTAACCAGCTTTAAATCTACAGTTGAGGAAACTGTAACGCTAAAAACGTATTTTGACAGTAACAACGTACTCACATACGCGCGCGAGATTTTTATAAAAAGAACTTGTATAGAATTCTAGGCGTTTTTTGATCACAGTGTACAGTGGCACAATTAAAAAAAAAAAAAGCATTACAAAATTACAATTATTACATTAAAATTTAAGGATCAAATGAACAAAGTATTAACTGCGGATAAAGCAAAAAGTATCGTAAATTGGGGATGATCGATATCATCGAAACAACGGTGTTTCCATATTTATAAATACCAGAGGTATACGCTCCTAAAAAAGGTCGTCCACTCGAGTGACACCAAACATTTCGCTATAATATATCGGACATTGATGTTTACTTATCGATACTGATATCGGTGTTTTCTAATATCGCTCAATCCCTACCCTGAACCAGCGAGGTAACATGAAGAGTTTGATGAATATGAAGGAGGTTTACCTCAGTACTGATATGGCGTGATGATAAAACCATCAAGTTTTCAGATAAAACTAATCACGCTTGACTCTCTCTGCAGTGAACAACAAATCCTGAACAACCAAATCCGACATTAAATCTAGCAGCCGCCTCACGGACTACATAATCCCCGAACCCGCTCCAGCTATTTACCCCGCGATAAATGAGATCGGAATTAAACGCGCTATATCACAAACTTGTAACACATATATAGTCATCGTTTCAGTTAATATTTTATTTGCAAATACATCCATCCACCTAATTCTAATATTAAGTGGGAACAGTAAATATGCGGTATCGGCACAGACGCAGACGGTCAGAGGCTTTCGCTCTAGAATCTTTCGGAAAATAAATATATTATTAAAGCTACGATGGATCAGTGGTACCGAGTACGGACACTACGTTTGGCAAAGAAGCACAAGTGTTTTGAAGTAACAAAGTGCTGTTTAGCGGGTTTCAATCAAAAGGATCATAATATTTAAAAAAAAATCTGCCCGTTCACAAAGGCATGATCGGATATACTCCAATACATGATGAAATTACCCTCTTGATGACAACAGTAGTAATTTAGAATTAAGGCGATTTACTGTCAGAATAAATAAGATTATTATAATAATATAACTCATCTGAATTATTGGATGCACAAATTGTAATACTAGATAAACAAGAGCATCTTTCGTGGGAAGGTCAAAGGTAATTTAATCTTTACTGAAACCGCGAGTTTGTGAACTTCACTGTTAAATTTTCTATCATTTTGAAAACGTATAACAATCATATCGTATTAAACTTACCAAATATTCCCTGAGCTATATTATAATCGAAAATTAAACGAAGCGAGGAAATAAATAAATTGCCAGTGTCCTAGTCTCCGTTCCAATTCATCAATAAACCACAACAAGGTTCGTCGAACCGAATCGGATACTAAATTTAACAGTTGACTAGTAGGCTTTAATCTAGTACCCCATTCGAACTGTTTACCCCGCGACCGCTCTACATATCTCGTCGAATGTAGTGCGTCAAAGGATATTCGAAATAATGACCGGTGTAATGTTGCTTTTAATTAGGTAGCACAAAATCTGAATCTAACAAATTGTATTCATTTCAACACATTTCGATATTTTCTAAACTGAAAGTCTGTCGCGAAATCGAAACATTGTCCGCGCTTGAAAAAATTGGTGGAAATTTTTGAAGTAAGTCTAGATAGGATAGTTTAGAAATATTGCTAGTGGAATACATATATGAGTGCTTATTGATAAATTTGCAAACTTAAGGATAATTAGTTAAATGAGCAGTAGAAAATATGTTAGCACTATGCTATAACGGTCTCATCGCGACGTTTTCCTTGACCAAAAACTCAACCTCTTTATAACATTGGAATCCACGACGATGAGCGCAAAGTCAGATCGCACCTAATTAAACATGAAACGAAAAAAATTTGTTCCCTTTTACTTCGGAACCCTAAAAATGGGAAGGCTAAAAGGAAGATAGACAGGTGAGATAATCAAGGTGGCTGGTAAAGACTAGATTATATTAGCGAAGGATAGAAAGGTTTAGTGAGAAATAGAGAAGGACTATGCTCGTGAGAGGTCTTTAATAGTACGTGAGATTTATTGGTTACAATATTATTTCAATATTTGATTTTTTAAATGGTATATCAATTTTTTATTATATATTATTAATCTATATCAAATATTGCCATATAATATAATGTAATGTAACTATTCACTATTAAAGAAATAAAGAGGCTTATATAAATAATTAGGCACTTAAGTACCAATAAAAATCAAAACTTTTACAATATTTTGTTGGCTGTATCGCTACAAGTGACCTGAAGAGTTGCAGTTTCACAGAATTGAAATAAAGGACAATTCTATCTGAAGGCTTATATCTAGACAGATTCGATATAAATATATGTGAGAGCTGAAGGGAAGTATTGCGCAGAGTGTTTCCGCCGACTTCCATTATCTTCTGGCGGATATTGGAGTCTTGGATACGTGACTTGGTACGGACCGCCCGATGCTTTTGTTACTAAACACATTACCCGAAATTCACAGTAATACACAGCGTCATATTTTACCTTTTGCTCACAAGAGAAAAAAATAAGTAGGATAAAAATCATAAGGGGAATTTAAACCGATAATAAATTGCCTCGAGAATATATTTCAGGATTGTCTAAAAGCAACTGTGACGGTTAAAAATTAAGATTCCATTGACAGTCCCCGAAATAAAGGTTTGAAAATATTATGATAAAAGTGACTAGGTGCGACTGTAGAATTTAACAAAAATATAAATGGGTATACTTGTTTGACAGCGCGCACTAATTGAATATAAAACACGAGTGTGTTCCACATTTCCAAACGTGAGGTTTGTACATTTTCAGCAGTGGAACTAACTGTAAAAAGCATAGTTTGTAAACTTTCCTTCCATATAAATATCAATACTCTCGTGGCTATACTCGGATATGAGCTTTTTTATGATGATGGCTAACTCTATCATGTTGTTGGCACGCGAAATAAAATTTGAGTCATTTTTTTTACTTAATTTCTTACGTTCCTACATAAAGTACACACATTTTCTTTTTCATTAAATCTTTATTTGTGTAGCGTGATACAAACAAAACCAGCTTCTTCATAACAGTACCTTCATTAAACAACACTCTCAGGCCAAATGTGTCTTCTTTTTACGTTGACTTCATTAAATTTCTAAATCTGAACAATTGTCTCCATTTATTACAAACTTCGAACCGTTCCAATGACGATCCTTTTCGATTCCGTCACGTCTCGAGGAAAAATGTCATCAGAAACAGTCACGCATAATTTATTTTCCGTTTATATCTGCGAGATCCATCGCTTGTTCGGGTCAAACAAATTTTAAGGCGTCGCCATACTGCGATGAGAGATGTTATATAGGGTCTAAAGTAAAACACGTCTAAATAAAATATAAGCGAGATATAAATTGATTTCCAAGGTAATATTAACTCATTTTCGGCAACAATCTCAGTTAAAAATCTAACCGATTTTGTAGTCTTATGGCATTCTGATACTAATAAAAATTACCAAAAAATACTTTCAAATTTCATAAAATATGAGTTAAAATAATATTACGAGTCAAAAATAATGCATAATAAATGTGTGCGAAGCCGCGGGCATAACTAGTACTATATAGAATCAATATTAGGTCCTTATATATGAAATTAGCGTTCTGTTGAGGAATTCCTAATACAACTTTGTTTCAAATTTAAAATTTTGTTAATGTTTAATGTTTCGAATTAAGTGATTCATTTGTTTTCGTACCATTTGATTTTTTTACATCGTTCTTTTCAGAAAATTTAAAACTTAAAATATTGTGTTATTTACGAATATACGTTCCAGCGTGGCATCAGCGCTACAGAAACAGCTCGAAGGATTAATGATATGTATGGGAAAGCTACTGTAAAAGAAGTTCGACCTACGAAACAAACCCCGTGGACGATCGGAGATCCTAGTTGATTATGAAGAATTTAAGTTATTGTGGAAGCGGATCCATCGCAAACCACGTCAGAGTCAGCGGTAGGCTTCGGTGTGAGTGATAAAATAATTTTAATTCACTTGAAACAAATTGGAAAAGTGAAAAAGTTCGAGAAATGGGTACCTCATGAATTGACTGAAACACATCAACAAACATGCATTAAGCGCTGCGTTACATTACTCAACCGTTACAATAACGCGGGAATTTTGAATCGAATGAAAAATGGTTCCATTCAAATCGGCAATGCTCATCACAGTGGTTGAACCCAGGAGAACCGGCCAGATCCTGTCCCAAGTGAAAATTTACTCAGAAAAAGGTACTGGTGAGTGTTTGGTGGACCAGTGCTGGTGTCATACACTACAGCTTTCTAAGATCTGGCCAGATTATAACGGCAGATCTGTATTGTCAACAATTGCAAACCATGATAAAACAGCTAACCGTTAAACAACAGAGACTGGTCAATCTCTCTAGCCCACTGCTGCTTCAGGATAACGCTAGACCCCATACTTTACGACAAACGATCGCTATATTAGAGAAACTGCGGTTGGAATGTCTCCGAAACCCACCAAACTCCTCACATCTTGCTTCACCAGATTACCTCTTTTTTCGGAATTCAATGGAAAGGAAAAAAAGTCGATTCCCATGAGGATGTCCAAACTGCCTTCAAAGAAATGATTGATTCTCGCTCTCATAAATTTTGCAGCAATGGAATCAATGAACTACTTATAAAATGGTAAAAGTGCATAGATAATAATGGTATGATTAATTAAATTGATTAAATGTACAATTTCATAATATTTTTTCGTTTTACTTTTTCCATATAATACGCTAATTTCAAATGTAAGGACCTATTATTTATTATTTATGATATGACACAATTTCTTGCACAAGTTTTGCCTGTAACTTGTTTACGAAACCATTTTAGCACCTAAATAGGATCAATGTTTTTTCCCAATCTTTAGACATGTTCGTGGTCTGTATTGATCCTGTCTACTTATTTGTGTCGCAGTCAGTATAGACTTGCCCTAATCTCAAGAATTGCGAATGGTTGGACATTTTTCTCGCAATACTTTTGACTATACCATCGAACATATTGTATTGTAGCTTCGGCGGCTTCTTTGTTTATATTTGAACAAACTATGCTAATATTTCGCTCAATCTCATATGATTTAAAATGTTCGTTGATTTTTCTGTAATATTTATTTCTTGGTAAATATTGTAAGTTATATCAAATATAGATATATAATTTCAATATTGTCTGAGGCTATACAATAGGTATGTATAAGTTATTTGCAATTTTGATTGTTCTTATCTGTATATTACAACTAAAATCAAACGCATTTTTTTTCAATTAAGGCTCTGTCATTTGAATCATTTAACTTATCTTCTCTTTTATATAAGGGATGTTGAGAAATGTGAAAGTTTGTATGTTTGGATGTTTGTTACTGAAGCACTCCAATTAAAATCACTTAATCATAACCTAAATTTCATCCCGGTAAATTACACATGGTTCTCCTTATCAAATTTTGAAGTTCACGTAGACAAAGTCGCGGGGAGAATGTATTCAACATTATTTAAATACTAGCAGTGCCCCGCGGTTTCACCCGCGTATAATATAAAAGAAATTCCGAAAAATTCATTTATTTATGACAAGCCTTTATTCTGAGGACATCAGATATTTAATCCATTGGCTATAACTTTAATATTATTTACAACCCTGTACGCGCAAATTCGCTCAAACGAAACGAAAATACTTTTGTTATTCCTTGGGGGTTACCGTGTTTTATCTGGGCTGCCATTTACCGACTTCAAATTACCTCGGCTAAATTTCATCAAAGTCATTTCGCTAGTTTTACTTTAAGTATCTTTAGTATCTAAGTTGGTAATAACTTTTACTAATTCTATTCACGCACAGTTTACACCGCTGGGTTTAGGGCATAGAGATCTTACATTACGTTCAGACGAGTCAAGTAAATGTGTGATAAGACTACATTACGGAATAAAATCCCGCCAAAAACTCCGTAATATACCTTACACAAGCATTAAAATGATTAAAATATATCGTTACCTTCAAAGTATTATATAATATCATCAGACTATAAAATTAAATTAACTAATGAACATCTCAGAGATTTAGGGTTGTCTGTTGCACAGTGTAACTGATTATTAGACTGTTAGCCATAAGAGCCTTGGAACCAAAATGGCTTTTACAGCTTCACCCGGGCTTGGGGGCGAAAGCAAGGCAACAAGTTTCAAGGGTGCCAAAGCGGCCGAACCTCGGCTTGGACTGTTGCCGCGTATGCAAATAAGTCGCGATCTGACTAATTCTCTATCCGTAATTCGATCTAAACTAACTATATAATATGTATACATGTTTCTTCCCTCCTTCCAGGGGGAATGTTTATATGTTTAGTAAAGTGTCAATTTATGTCCAACTAGCCAAAAAATAAATTAAAAGGTCCCTTATAGAACCTCTGTACCTGAGTGGCGTGCATATGTGTGGCGGACACACATCTTGAAAAGTGTAAGCTTATGTCCTTTGGACATTTTGCTTAACGAGATGAGCAAAGGCCGCAAGCGGGAAAGGACCATGATGGTCCTTTTTTGGACTTCAGCGATATTTGGGATAAAGTTGAGTCTATTGTCGAGGATGACACCCAGATGTTTATAAGATATTGATACCTATTACTATATACTAAATTCGGAGTGTCAGGGTTTTCAAAAAGATGAGGATCCTGTTCGGTCACGATTAACTATTCCAAAGTTAGAGTTGTCAGGAGCGGCTCTTCTTGTTCGTCTCCTTAATCACGTTCGCTCTAGTTTGGACACTGCTGTTGAAATATCTGACGTCTTTGCATGGTCAGACAGCGAGATTGTTCTTTGTTGGATTCGAGCATCTATTCACAATTTAGAGGTTTTTGTCGCGAATCGAGTATCCCAAATTCAGAAATCGGAAACTTCTTTGATTTGGAGACACGTTCCTGGAGGAATGAACCCTGCAGACTGCGTTTCACGCGGCTGTTTAGCCTCCTCTCTTATAAATAATTCCCTTTGGTGGTGTCCACAGTGGCTATCGCAACCCGAATTTTCTTGACCTCGTAACAAATTCTCCTCCCCCAGGGAATTACCCGGATTGCATATTGCAGTTGCTGAGAATTCACCGCCCTATGATCTAGACACTCTTTTAAACACATGATAAAGCAAATAACAACTAAAGCTTACGGAAGTATGATATCAACAGTTTAGAATCAATATATTATATGTGAAAAAAATCTTTACATGGAAGAAGAAACACTAAAGTTTATTTATAGAACAATATAAACAAACTATTTGGCACGTTACCCGAAGATAAATTTTAAATCTCAAGTATTCATTGAAATATAATAGTAATAAAAATAATATAAAATATTTATCTGATCTCACTTGGTAGTGAATGGGTTCAAAGCAAGTATTCATATTACAGATAATATTTTGAAATGCCGTTTGTTTCTCTGTCAGGTGTCACCAAATATAAAAAAACATAAATACACAAAAAGTTAAATAAATAATTATATATAGTGAATTTAAAATTAACTTAGGATTAACAATTGTAAATCTTATTTATTGTTTCGAGGCATTCATTGCAAACGAATTAATCACGAAGAGTGCTGTGGATGCAAATTTTTTTTTACTTTTTCAAGTAATAAATAGTATTTCTTATTTCGTAATCATTATACTTTTATGCTCCCAGGGTCTCTTAGTAGTCGAAATCAATAAAAAAATCTATATTTCAAGTCTATGCAATGGAAGTTTTTTTTTTGTGAGGTTACGTTAAAGATGATATAGGTATTACAAAACCTTTGTTCGGCATCTTTGAAGGTTTAATAGTAATCATAGAGACCATTTTAACGTAAACTTACTGGTTGAAAATCCAAAACGCAGTATATAAATCTTTACTTCAAAGAGATGATTATAATTATATCCAAAACAACGGCTCCTACTGTGAACTTTTTAAAATAAAATAATTAAATATATAAAATACATATGTACCAACATTTATTCTTTACAAACTACACTATCAATTTACATACTTTTTAAGGGTTCCGAAGTCAACAAGGAACACATACCTATAGTTCCGATATGTCCGTCTGTCTGTCCGCGGCGTAGCTCAGAGATTTTTTCTAATTTGGTATGGCTACACATATTAATACCGCTAAAAAAAGCGGTAAAATAAAATCTTGAAAAAAAAACATTGTTTAGGGTACCTCCTCCTACACGTAAAGTGGAAATGATTTTTTTATCCATTATGTAGTGTGTCGTTGGATAGGTCATTCAAAAATATTGCGGGTGTGTGAAGACCATTTTTCGATTCAATTTTTGTTAGAGTCAAAGTTTCCTTGCCCAGCCAGCTAAATGGTTGTTTTTGTGTATGTGAAAAAAATCAGGGTAATAGTATATATAATTAATTACGTACAAATTCCATTGAAAATTACCTAAAGCCCACTCTTTAAGTCTGCATATTGTGACGGAGAACTACGGAACACTACACTGCGCATGGGCCGAAACGCACTTGGCAATCTTTTTTAATTATCCTATTCGATTTTCAACTATTGTACAAGTTTTATTTTAATATATGAATGCAGTATTTCTTATCTTTAAAATCGATTTCACGGTTCATTGGAACATATTTATATATCATTCTCTGTTACACTTGTATATTTCTCTCTTTGCTAACGTATAACAAAAAAGTAAGAATGATATCGAAAAACAAATGCTTAACATCCCTATCGGTAACGCAAACCAGGAGTAGCAAAGGGAGAGGGGGTGAATGAAGATATAAAGCAGAAGGTTAAGAGCGTCGCTTTTAACGTAATGATACCACTAAAGCGGGAACCGGAGGACGCCGAGTCGCCGGAGAAAGCTTTGTGACGTGAAAATTATATAATTAAATCCGAGGTTTTCGTTCCATCTTACGATTGTATATAACTAGATGAACGGTTTTTTTTAATATTAAAAGTTTTTGTAAAAAAATATTTCTGTAGTGGGTCGAGAGACATCTTGAGATAATTGAGGTACATCCAACCCAAAAATTTATGATGATATTCTGAAAGCAAATTTATAGGGCATTCGTACCCAACTGGATATGCATGAGAAAATCCGTCAGAAGTCGTTTTTTACGATTTCCAAAAGTATTATTAGAAATAATTGTAGTAAATGATATTATTGGAATAACATATTATTATAGTTCACGTGTACAAAATTTTGACAAAAACGGTTAAGAATTCAAGTAAATCAAGGAAAACAATATTTTTTGCGAAGTCTAAAAGTGTTATGTCAAATTCTTATAATATATCAATCTATCTAATCACACGAATGGGTCAAGCCGCTTATGAGTTAAATCCAGATATACAAACAGACAGATACCCGTCTCGAAGAGCTCTGGAAATCTTACTCACCACAGAAAACAACACAAGATTATTTGGTTGCGATCTTCTGTAGGGTGAAATAATTCCTTTAACGGTTTGGATGAAAATTTGTTTATAAATAATGTTTTACTTTACAAGTTTATCTAAATAAGTGTATCCTTGAGAAAGTTTAATTTCATATAAAAAAAATATTCAAAGACGCAGAGCAATACTCAGTGGTGCAGGTACTTTTATCAAAAATACTGTGTTTTACAAATTGCGTTGTTAATTACTGAAAAGTGTTATTGAAGGTTGAACTGACTATCGGTTTTTTTTTATTTAATATTTTCATTAAATTCCCATATCTGTGGTTCCGCAACCGTAACTGAAGGAAACTGAGCGATTGCTCCGAACGCTCAATCTAGTGTGTACATGAATATATCGTTGGTCGTACCGTTGTTAGAGTTAATGGCGCCGATTCACACAGTGCCCATAAACAGTGTACTACGTACGTCTTATAGCTATTTGCACTTACGGAGAATAATAATAAACGATAAGTACAGAAGATGAAGGAACTTACTACACGTCAATACTAAAAATAGCGTTTGATTTACTTTGAATATCTACATCTATATATGTGTACTAGCAGAACACCGCGGCTCCTTTCTATCTGCGACTTTATATTGTTATACTCATGGGTAGTACAATACTGTTATCTGTCGCGTAAATAATTTATTCGTATTCAAAAACGTAATCCAAAGAAACTCACATTAGTGGTCTGCGAATGTAGTACTTAGTATACTTAGTACACTTAGTACAGTTTCTCCTTCTATGGTCCCCATGTAGATTTCTTCCTTTTTATCGCTTGTTGTTTTCATTTCGCTTTCCAAAATAGACCTATCTTGTTTTTTTTTTCGAATTGACTACTGTGTTAGCGTTAAGGGCCCTAAGGCTTCAGAAGGCTTTTACAGTTTCACCTGGCTTGGGAAGCCGTGGCTCGGGATACGGCTCGTTTATATACTCAAACATGTTGTAAACAACTTACCTGAACGTTTTTAAAAGAAGCGTTCTATATTAGACCTTTATTTGTTGACACAAATAGAGCGATAAGGCTTTGTATGTGTGAATAAATGTAGTACTTTCTCGAACCTATGACTAAATACTCGATGTTTTGAGCACATTCTAGACGATTCCAGATATTTCGAGAATGGTGTTTTTTTCTATTTTAGTCCGTAACAATGTCTTTTATTTAGTCCTTAAATGTTAAATACAAAACATTTAATATTTATTAGTAAAAAACGTTTTGTGGAGTGTCTCCTACATATTAAACTCCATGATAACTCACCATGAACACGAAGGTTATACTGTGATTTACTTAAAGCCAATTCGGACAAAGATTGTACTGTTAGAATAATACGAGTTTTGTTTGTATTTCCTTAGTCGTTTAGTAGTTATGCCGTTCGTTTGGACGTGGTATTGATCCTTAAGTTGGGTCAAATCAGAGAGGTCTTTGTTTTATTTTATTCAAGTGAAACTTTACCCAAAAATTTACGTTCATCTATCGCATGTCGCATTACATTACATGGTCACAAATGAAATTGAATTTTATGTCGTGCAGTCAAGGATTATAATCGTAAATTCGGAACATTGTATATGTTAATGTGTGATATTAAAGAATGTATGTCACATGTCTTCAAATAATTTATATTTTTTTAGAGTTTCACTTGCATTGTGGTGTCATAAAACCACACAATATTTTTGGATTTTTTATGCTGTATAATAACTGCATTTCATTACAATCGATAAATCCCAAATACTTTGTATATAATTTCACTAGGACCATCTTCTAATGCGAATGATCTACATATATACGCTTGCCTAATTTTATGGGGACAGACCATTAATCCACACTTAATATTATAAATGTGACTCTATCTGTTTCTTACCTTCTCACGACTAAACCTTAGAACCGATTGCAGAATACATACGTACATAAAAATCATTAATGATAAAAATGTTCAAGCAAGTGGTGAGTAGAACTCGCGTCCTGAGGGTTCCGTACTGATTACATTATACATTACATAGTGATTTAATGTTACAAAAATATTTATGTACATGAAATAACAATACATTAATTGTATGCTCAAACAGGCCACTCGCCCCCTGTTTACGTATTTCGTAAGAACAAAGCGATCGCAATAATCGCTAAATATTTTTTCCCAAATCGCAAATTCGTACACCTATATATCAATATATATATATATTTAGCGATTTGTGCTCTCGCTTTGCTAATGTGAGATACCTAAAAAGCTGGCGGATCATTGCTTACTATTTATGGATAATATTATGCTCATAACTTGTAGGAGGGCTTTCAAAACTGTATGTAGATTAGAAATAAATTTTAATAATAGGTCAGTGAGTGTGACTTTTAAACTTTTAGTATGAATGGTTGTATCTTTTTATTACGTTAACCTAGAAATTTGATTTTTTTTACAGTAGTATAAGGTTATAGATTTGGTAGATATTTTTTAGTTATAGATTATTTGATAATAATTTTTACGGTATATCTTAATCCCTTTTGGAAAAAAAGAACGCTTAGTATAATTTTGTTGCATTATAATTTCACACGGTATTCGAAGTTCCTCATTTCTGATTTATTCCTTAACTTTTATTAAAAGATCCTTGTGCCAAATTTCAATACTACAGTATAAGTTCCCTATAAGTTTTGATAATTGGTCCGTGAGTGGTATTTTAACTATGAAATGCCGTATCTCTTTAGTGCGTTGACATATTTTGATTTGTTACAGCTACATGACGTCATAATCTTTAGTATATGATATTATTTATAAGTGTATACCTCGTCATTTTTGAGAAAAGGGTCTTGACACTCAGACGGACAGAGAGGGACAATAAAGTGATCGTATAAAAGTTTCGTTTTTTTTTCTTTATGAGGCATAGAACCCTAAATTTTTTATCTAAACAGGTCACAATGGTAATAAAAATAATATATTTTTAATGTTATTAAAAAACAAAATCGAAAAAAAAAACATTGACAGAAAAAAGTGGATTTTAAAGTCTCGTATTACTTAACTATAACCCGTTATTCCAAAGTTTATTAGGATAATCAGTAATTAATCCCAACGTATAATCAAACACAAACCAAATAACTCATGAAAAAAAAGTTATAATGCCATAGAAAATAAAAAGGGCCAATTCTCGACATTTTTATTGTAATAGCGTTTATATCACACAGAATTATTACTAGGATCCCGGTTCGGGGTAACGTGTCGTGTAAACAGAAACGGTTTATCGCTCGATGTGAACGACCTCGACTGGGCTGCGGCCGCGCGTCGGACGCAACGGTTCTACCCTTTGCCTACCATAGAATCTGTTTTACCCTATTCTTTACACCGTATTTTATGTTTTAATTTGGACAGTTTTATTAATTTTAATGTTGATTGATAAAAGGGTATTATATTTTTTCTCGAGTCATAGTCTTAGTTTTTTTGTGTATCGTTTACTAAAATCTCACCTGATGCTAAATACCGTTGTAGCACAAGGACGAAGTAGTAGCGAAGCCAAAACGAACGGACTCTCAAGTGCGTCTGCTGTTGGTGCTTAGTGACAAATGTTTATTTTGATGATGGTAGGTACCCTGGCCGTGTTTTAACACTTAAAATATTTTCAATAAATAAAACAAATGCTTCTAATGCTTCGTGTAAGTAAGACTAATTTTTTTTAGTATAATCATAATAGCTTGCAGGCACATTTTTTTATCCCGAGTTTTTAATAAAGTTTGGCGACAACATCACCGAACGTGGTACGCAAGAATCCATCCTAATCTCGCAGATTTATTTCCCTACCAGGTTTCGCATCGACATTTACAAAATGCACGCTTGATTTATATGTTTCAAAAGTTTACCCAACTCAAAGAGAGTTCCACTATACACTTTTATGTTAGAGTTACCTCTATCAATTTAAGGCCCGTTTGGGATTATGATATAGTTTCTTTTATGGAAAAGTATGAACAGTTTTCTTACTTTGTATATGGGCTTGCTGAAGCCAATATTATTATACTCTGTCAACACAGGGCCGCGGCGGTGTCACGATGTGGCTTGTGTTGGAAAGATGACGGGAAAACTTTTTATAACCTACTTGAAATGTATCGTTCTTTCTATACCTTGTTAAGTCACATAGTATAATAGTAGGAAGGCCACGTTTAGTAATGATGTCGGACTTATGTATCGTATCGTATAGTGATCTTGCACAAAATATAGTGGCTTTGATATATTGACCTTTGAGAGGGGCTTTCTGTGATATCTAGATTAAAAAGATGTTTGTTATAGTGTCCGTGTCCTGTTAAGGCTCCAGTGACCATTTGTGCTTGACGTCTGTTCAAACGTAAAATGGGTTTAGGGATTTTTGTATAAGCAGAGGGCAGTGATTACCTGGCCGGCTTACAGTCTATAGACTGCTACATTCTGTGACTCTAAGTCGTCTGTTTCTCGAACGTATTTCTGGTTTCACTGAAAAAAATGAATAGCTGAACTAGTTTGACTAATCAGAAAATAGCTTAAATTTATTTCTTAGTAACCAAACTTTTGTTAAAATAGCTAAACTGGTTTTGCTGCACTTCCCAAACTAGTTAAGCTATTCGTACTTTTGTTGCTATTAAATAAAAAATTGGCTATTATTTAATGAAATGGGTTTGCTAAACTCGTTTATCTACTTTATACAAAACAAAGTTTAGTAAAAAAATACTATTTGATTACTGATAGGCAAACACTTTAGTAATTATTATACAAAATGTTTAGTTATATCTAAGCAAGTATTAAGTAAATAATAGACTAACAAATCCATTAAATGTTTATTAATTTATTTTCCTATTGTAGCAAAAAATAATTATCAATTAGAAGACAAACTTTTACAGTTATATGTAACTAAGTTATTAAAAACATTCCTAGCTAAAATTTGGTTATCTTTTTTAAATTGTTTAATAAATAGTAGATAAATTAACATATTTTTTCAACTAAACGAACTTGTTTCGACACGAATCTCCAATCCACCCGCGGTACGCGTTTCTGCGCTTATTAGTGTTACCACTTTAGCGATTTATTCTCTAGATTCGGTGATTTTTGTCGCCCTTTTGCGTTTTAATCGTTAAGTGAATTATTTTGCTTTTGCGTTTTTCAGCGCTATTTGATCGCAACCATAATAATTATGAAGTTTCTTTAAAATACAATAAGTTAATATTTTGTTATTTATTTTTACGTATTTTTGAGACCCAACTTTAGGCGACACTTTCTCCACCACTGCATTTCACTGATTTATTTACTAATTAACTTCACGCCATGTCTCTCACGGGAAAGGTAGAAAGAATAGAGCACCACTGCAATCTACTTTTGCATACCTCTTTAAAAGTAGTACATATGTTTTTATTGCCCGTTTTTTCTTTTTCGGTGCGCTTCCTTCAAGAGTTATTTGAAGACCCTAATAAAATTGTGCCAACTTTATGATAAGTTTTAAAAATATATGTTTCACCACTACAAAAAACAGGTTTTGATAAATAATAGAAAGTTCAGCGACATGATTTTTACAAGATTTGTCTGAAACTGTCTTTATTATAAAAACAAAGATAATATTTTTTTTATATATGCGTGGTATTTCTAGTTCTAAACACGATAATTTCAAGCTACAAACACGGCAGTTTTTAATTTTCATATGGAAACACTGGTACATAGTGTTAAAATTATATTATTCTCCTCCTTCTTTCCGTCGACGGCAGTTGCTGAATTACCTACACTGCTTTGTTGTTATGAAGAGTATTTTTTATGCGTTTTTCAAATGTCTCTGTTTTAATATTCATGGTGTATGTTAAATTACCTTCAAAAACGAAACACCGACGACTTTCTTACATGGAGAAGTCAGTCGATCCCATGGCCGGTGAGTTACGATCATGGGGTCTCGAAATCTACATCGATAATTTTGCAGGTACGCAATATTATTTCTTATTTAGTTTTCAAGAAAATAGGTACCAACTGGCTGATTGAATTAAGTTACGAGTTTTGGCGGGATTTTAGTCAGTTATGTAACTATAGGTTTTAGTATTTTTTCGTAATCATGCGTAGTTTGACTCTATTTTGTGTAATATTAGTGGCATCTTGCTTAATATAGCTTGGTTATCGTGCACAAGTGAATGGGATGTGAAAGAATAACACGGAATATGAATTCTGAGATGTCACAAAAACTCCCTGAACTGATAAGTTTTAACAAGGTGGCCACCATCTTGTCAACTTTTTATATCTGATAGGCTAGCGTTTGACCACTATCTCCTCTATTGGTAAGTGATAATGTGATACAGTTTCTTAATTATATAATACATTGTATAAATATAGTATTTAAATATACTTTTGCAATACGTAATTAATTTTTTGCAGTTTTTGAAGAAGGACTTCAGTGTTTTGTATCCTGAAAATGATGACAAACTAAGTAATAATTGGTATATAACAAGACCCAAAATTATTGCAATGAAAATAACAGAATGAAATGACAGAATTTTAAAATAAATTATAGAAGACATAACTGGTAAGTTCCTATTTGGGCTAATATACTAATGTATTTTACTATACATTTGTATTACAATCAATTATTAAAGTAATCTTTTTGTTGCAGAGGGTAACGAAGAGGCTGCAGACTTTGCTACATTTATGGCGTTACCATTTTTAATTGTAAATTTTTGTTATTACATCAATAAAAACAAAATATAAATTGGTATAATCTTTTATTTATTGTACTGAAACAAAGTGTATATTTATTATTTACTGACATTTTTTTGCTACCTGTCGCTAGGTGGTTAGCTGATTCTTTATTTCTTTTATTTAGATTAACTAATTAAAACGATTGCAATTGGTCAATATTGTTATATTAAAACCACAACAACAAATTAAATGTTGAATAGAGAACTTCCCTTAAGAATTTCTACGCAGACCTGATCTCTACTTTGGAAGTTTCTTTTTAAGTTATTTTAATGTAATTTAAAATTAATGGCAATCGTGATAATTAGTTTAAATAAAACAAATAAAAATTCAGCTAACCAACTAGAGACAGGTAGCAAAACAATATCAGTAAGTAATAAATAAACAGTTAAGTAACTAAAACATTATATTTAAAAGTAAATAAACTTTGTTTGCAGTAGCCAAATTAATTAAATCTGGTAACAGAATATTTTATTTAAAAGCAGATAAACTTTGGTTGCAGTAGCCAAATTAATTAAATCTGGTAACAAAACATGTTATTTAAAAGTAGATAAACTTTGGTTGCAGTAGCCAAATTTATTAAATCTAGTAACAAAACATTTTATTTAAAAGTAGATAAACTTTGGTTGCAGTAGCCAAATTTATTAAATCTGGTAACAAAACATTTTATTTAAAAGTAACTATATAATTAAGTTAGCAGTAGCTTAATAAATCTGATCGGGTAACATAACAATTTTGTTATTAATAGATAAACAATTCTTTAGTAGTAACCAAAAAGTTAAGCTAATTTAAGCAAATTAAAACCTGTGTTAAATAAACTAAATTTTGCTAAACAGCTAAATATTGTTGTTTTATATAAACAAAGCAGTTTGATTAGTATTGCAAAGTTGTTAAGCTATTGGTACACAAACAGTTTTGTAACTAATAGGTAAAATTTGAGCTACTCTTAACAAAACTTTTTCTTCAGTGTTGGTCTAGAAAAAAGGAGGGGGGTTATTGGTTCCGGACCTAACGTTGTTGCATTGGAACCCATCCTAGCTAGTTCGTCTGCTTCATCATTACCTCGTGATCCGCTGTGTCCCTTTATACATTGAATGTTTATACTGTTATGTACACATCCCTGAGTAAGTGCTTGGTGGTACTCATGAACTGGGCTTGAATTGATTGACTAGTATTTACCAGAGCCAGTACCGATTGATATTGAATACCGTATTTAATATCTGGGCGACCAAATTACAAAAAAGGTTATTTGCGTGATCTCTTGGGTATTGTTGCAGTCAGACAAATGCAAATTTAATAAATAACAATCATTTCCATGCCCACTATCGAGAGTTTAAGTGAGACCATTTAACATCAGTTGGACAGCATTCCTATTTGCTTTTTATAACATAAAAAAGCAAGCAATTCAATTTTCCAGGCTGTCTTAATAAAAATAAGGCGTGATGATAACCGTAAATAGTAATTTTCATCAAAAATAAGATTAAACTACCCATGTTTAATGACTTCCCGATAAACAGATGTTACCGTCTCATTAATACAGATAGACTGGGATATATTTAGCTAAATAAACGAATTATTTCGCTCAGACCTTATTATGAAATAAGTAATTACTTCATAAATATTTAACGAAATTTTTCTCTCTCAACATAAGGGAAGCGTAAGGACTCTTTGATGTCTCGCATAAACGAAATTGTGTTGACGTAGTTGTCTGTTAGATGCTGTGTTGATATTCCATGAATTTTCACGGAAAACTGACGGTAATACTATATCTATACCGAGAGATTACCAAGCCACCGATAGTTGTCGCTACCATACCGGCCTACGTAAATAGAAACTGGATATGCACCGGTTGATCCCGGACGCGATATATCTATAATCAAATTATTAAGACCATATTTTCTCTATGTGCGTGGTAGACGCGAACCAGTCGGACGGTACAGCCCTACCACCTCGCTATCGCCATTTAATATTTATATTAAATTTATATTTAATATTTATATTTAATGTATATAATAAATAAATAAAATAAATAAAGAAATTTCCTCGTTCATTACTCAGGAATACGGGCGAGGTTGGCTTAGGTGTCTGGAAGTGCTCAAATGTAATTTGACTTCCCTTGCACCTTGAGTACCTTATTCTGTAAAGGTTTCATTTTTAAAACTTTGCATGCACACGAGCCGTTACAAGTTACAAACTTACTCCTTGGGTATAGCAAAAATCTGTGATTAGATTACAAGCGTGAACTTCACATTAATTTCCAAACATACAAAGTCGGTCCAAGAAGATGGTGGCTCCCCTGTTAGAACTATTTAGGGAGTTTTTGTAACATCTCAAAATGCATGTTTTCAGTTCATATTTATATTCAAATTCACGAATGCATAATAACCAAACTATATCACACAAAATGCCACCGATATTATATAATATAGAGTCAAAGAACCTAAGTTAAAGTAGTGAAAATAAAAACCACAACATGGTAGTTCAAGATTCCGCCAAAAACTTTCAAGCGTGAACTTGAATATAACTTTACTGAGAAACGACCACCACGCATATGATGATAAGCCCGTCACATTGATCCTCCAGTGACGCTAGTGTAGTGCCGGTGGAGAGACTTGGAGAGGCCGATATGACAGCGATCTCTCTCGGTTATAGTCGTTATTTATACTGTTCATTCCAGTAAAGTCTTTTGCCGTGCTCTTTGCTATATAAAACAAATATGATTAAAAATAGTTATTTATTAAATAAAGCAACCTTAACCAGCTTGTGATTGTATTTACTAGTGATTTGTATACGTTCATATGTCTTTAAGAGTGCATACATACAAATTTTTTTTGTTATAATTTTTTTTTCTTAAAAAAATTTCTTGCGACTTATTTACCGTTGTCCTCTAAATGAAACGACTCTTATGCCACCTAGTGTAAAGTGATTGCACTAATATAGAATAGCTCAGTAAAGTTTCATCGCAGTCGTATGAATGGTTTAGGAACTCATGGGGGACAAACAAACAAAGGAACAAATTATCTGAATACTTTATGTAATATACTATATATACATAGGTTTCATTATATTTGTAATGAATTAGACAGCACTTTGTTACTGCGTTGCTGGAAAATTTGAAATTCAACGACTTGTTTCACCGGTTCGTGGTGACAGAATTTGTTTAAAAAGAAATGCTGTTGGGTGATATGAATGAAAACCGTAGCCAAATTCATTCAATGATTCTCGAGATTGGAGAAGTCATGCCGACAGACTCTGCACCGTTTTTTTATAGGTGGATAAACTATGATGAGGATTATTGATATATTATTATATTTAACTGGTGATCATTAATTAATTTTGACATCGTGGTATGACAAATATATAATAAACAAATATGTTAACGCCTGGATAAAATATAAGTTGAATATAATCAAAAATCCTTGTTTTTAGGGTTCCAAACTCAAAAGGAACCCTTATAGTTTCGGTATGTCCGTCTGTCTATCCGTAGCTTAGCTCAGAGATTCATAGTAATAGAAAGTTGTCATTTGGTATGGGTATACATATTATACACGCCAACAGCGTAGTAAAACATAATCTTGAAAAAAGATTGTTTAGGGTACCTCCCCTATACATTTATCGTTTAACAACTGGAAAGAGCATTTCGACCTTAGATCGAAGGAAAAAGGAATTTGGTACCGAACTCTGCAAAGTGAGCCTCCTCATATACCGTGGTCCACTAACGTGAGAATGTCCAGGAACCATATTGTTATCGCCCATAGATTGCGTTCCGGGCACATGGCCCTGAATAAATTCTTTTATCTGATGAATAAACGTTCTTCGCCTAATTGTGAAAACTGCGATAAAGTTCAAGATATGCATCACGTTTTGATGGAATGTGTCCGCAACAAAACAGAGAGAGAAAGTCTGGTAGGGCTCCTTGGTCTCAATATGTGGGATCAGGGTGCCTTTCATGCTATATTATCTAAACCTGGTAGTTCTGATGCCTTTTCGGTATACAACTTCATTGTTTGTTATTTTAATTAAAGCTAGTTTATTCACTAGGCCGACATAACCCCAAGGGTTCAAGGCATTAAAACAAGAAAAAAAAAAAAAAAAAAAAAAGGGCTAATTTTGTTATGAGTCGTGTCCCGTGTTAGAAGTACGATGTCGTGACAAGGGTGTAGGCAAAATATTTATTTTTGGATATTTAAAAAAATCATGGTAGTAGTATATATAATGCAGTCAAAAGGAAAACTATCAGACGTAAGTAGGCTCTACAAGTTAACGAGTGATACTCAATCATCTTATAAAATTTATTTGGAGAAGTTCGTACAAATTCCATTGAATATTATTTAAAGACCCCTCTCTAAAGGATGATTCATGTTACATCAATAATTATTTACCTTAATTATTTTTAACGACTATTTTGAATTTATTTGATGTCTATTATATTAAACGGGCACAGGACATAAATGATATATATAGAGGTGCTAAGATTGTATTTGATATTGTGACATACTGTTGGTAGATTTCGAATACATTTCTTTGGTGGAGAGTGTAAATTAAGAGCACTTATTATTTGTGAATAGCGATGATTACGTGTCGAGGTCTCGTAGAGAGCGGACGTTCCGATGAATGTAATCTTAATTTTTAGAACGCAATATTATTCCTGGGGAATCCGAGCTTCTTACATATTTTTTTTATGTTTTAATCAGTATTGTTACCTAATACTAGATAGAATTGAAAGAAATATAAAAACTAGGCCTCCTTTCAGCACACTTACCATGAGTACGCTAAGACCTTTACAGAAACGTGACTGTATTACGAATTACACTCTTACTTCCACATCAACAAGTAGCTACGATTGTTTCCATCTTATTTTACGATCTATTGCTTTCTTATTTCGGGTTTCGCCTCGATGTTGTTTCACCGAGTGTGCCTTGGATGCGAATTACTACATTTTTCACGATTGGGTATCAAAAACCAAGTTGGTTAGATTCGTATGTCGTATGTTTTCTTTCACTATCTCTCTAGTTTAGTGGTAAAAGTGGATTGTTGCCTTGGTTTTTTATTTCAATTTATGCAAAACCTAACCTTATTTGTATTAAAACTGGATTGTTTATGGCTTGCCAGTTTGATAACTGAGATAATATAGTTTACTTAGGCAGTCAACAAATCTGTAAAGGATTCTCATTTTTCTCTGTATATCAAGGACAAATCGTGACATATATGAAAGCTTTGAATAAGTATGTAGTGCTTCTCGTCTAAATTAAATTAATATGTAATTAGAATAGGGTACCCGAGATAGCCTCTTCATTTGCAGAGCTAATTTCCATATTAGTATAAAGTAATCTAGACATATTATTTAGCCAAAAAATGCACATATTATGCCGATCATAATATGTACAATGACACATCATCCATCCGCGTCGCTAGTTCCCGAAGCGGACACGCCGACGCTAGTAGCTACTAACAATAGCTACTCGCCCGCCAGTCCGGATCCCGAACCCGAGTCCAACGAAATGGACACGGCGATAGTCACTGATAACGAGGGCTTCACCCTCGTTCAAAAAAACAAGCCCGCCAAACGGGCACCGCGTTCGCGTCCCGAGTCTCCGGAGACTCAGTCCCGCCCACAAAAGGCGCAAAAAACCGGGCTCAATAGCCATGCTCCCCGCTCCGCAGCGCCCTCAGCGCCTGCCGGTACCTTTGCCGGCAGAAAGGCGCGTCGCCCGCCCCCCGTCACGGTCCAGAACAAATCGGTCTGGACAAAACTCTCAGAGAAACTGAGAGAACTCCGTATCCACTACACCCAGGCCAGTAACACGGCCAACGGTATCCGCGTCCAAGTTTCCACCTCGGACGAACACCGTCAATTCACCAGGTTGCTCCGAGACAGCAACCTAGAATATTTCACGTACTCCCTGGAGGAAGAACGTCAACTCCGGGTTGTAATCCGCCGCATCCCGGTGGAAATCACAACCGAGGAGGTCAAAACTGACCTCTTAGCCAAGGCCTTCCCTGTCCGCGAAGTGCACAGAATGCACGGCGGACAATCGAAAAACAGACCTCTCGACATGGTCTTAGTCATCTTGGAACTGACCCCCGAGGGCAGAGCCATTTTTAATGTTAGGAAAGTGTGTGAGCTCTCCGGAATAGCCGTAGAGCCCCCACACAAGAACCGCAGTCCTCCGCAGTGTCACAACTGCCAGCTGTACGGTCATTCGGCACGCAACTGCCATCTTCGTCCCAGGTGCGTTAAGTGCCTCGGGGACCACGCGACGAGCGAGTGCACGCGCACTCGGGAGTCGGCTACCCCTCCGAGCTGCGTGCTATGCGGCAACGAAGGTCACCCCGCGAACTATCGCGGCTGTCCCCGTGCCCCGCGCCCCACGCGACCCATGCGCCCTACGCGACACACCCCTCCTCAGAGGACACGTCCCGCCGTAGGACAGCCAAAGCCCCTGATCACGCCAGAGGCTTTCCCCAGCCTCCCGGGCGCCTCCAGCGCCCTGGTGGCAGCCGCCCCCGCGCCCCGCGCACCCCCTCCGGCCATGCGAGCCCCTCAAGCAGCATGGGTCTCCACTCCCCGCCCTCAGCCTCCTAAGGCTCAGGCCCCCCCGCCCGTTAGCACGCGCCGCGGCGTTGACTACATGGTCATGCTCTTCCGCGAGCATGACCCTCAGGAAGTACTGGCATACGAACAGTGCGTCGCTGAGTACGGCGAATCCATCAGGCGTTTCCCCCTGATGACAGCGACGCTAATGCGCCTGGCCCGTGCCGGGAAATAGATATCGGTTATCAATGGAACGCATTAAGCCTAGAAGCCTCAACATATCTTTTTTTAACGCGCGAAACCTCTTTCCACAACGGGACTTAGTATCCACTTTCTTAGGGAACGGGAGATAGACGTGTTTCTAGTACAAGAAACACTTCTAAAAACCAGTAGGCGCGACCCTAATAATTGTCAACCGACAGTACTTGACATAGCCCTCCTCAAATGTGTCTCACTTCGGTTACGACTTATAGAAGTCGTACACGAACTAGACTCCGATCACCGCCCGGTTATCTTACAACTCGGGCAACCGTTCGACCCCAGTCCGCCAAAAGTCAAAGTAGTTGACTACGCGATCTTAAATCGCTACCTATCCGATAACGCGACCCCGTCCAGCCTAGCTAGGATCCCCGACGTATTAGAGTCAACAGCAGACGCCGACTTAGCAATCGATTCCCTGGTCGACTACCTCCAAACCGGCGTAAGGGAGGCCTCGAGAGAGGTGCAAGCGGCGAACGAACGCCGTTTTATACTCCCCCCGGCTTACGAGCGTTAATCACGGAAAAGAACGCCGCGACACGTGCACACGATTCTTATCCGACGAGGGATAACACCCGTAGGTTACGGCGACTTCAGAGAGAGGTTAGAATTCGCATCGGCGAGTACAGAGGTCACCGGTGGGATAACCTCTTAGAGGGTCTCAAGCCGTCCCATCTGGCTTACTGGAACCTCGCCCGCTCTCTGAAGTTAGAAGCTACCGCCCTGATGCCGCCCCTCGAAAGAGGCCCCGATCTCCCACCCGCGTTCGATAGCGACGATAAGGCAGAATGCCTTGCCGCAAGCTTGGAGAGCCAGTGCTCCCCAAACTGCGACAACGTAGACACTGCCCACATCGAAACTATCGAGACCGCCGTTCAGGAACTAACGTCGATTCCCCCCGCGGAAACGTTAACCCCGGTCACGCATGACGAGATTTGTTCTGTTATTAAAGGCCCTAAGCCTAGAAAGTCCCCTGGCCCCGACGGTATCAGGAATGAAGTACTTAAACTTCTTCCCGATCACCTCATAGCTCTTTTGGTCTGCATCTTCAATGTAGCCATAGCCCACTGCTATTTTCCAGCCATCTGGAAAAAAGCTATAGTTATAGGTATTCACAAGCCCGGCAAAAAACCTTCGCTTCCCGATAGCTATCGCCCGATCAGCCTTTTAAACACACTAGGAAAACTTTACGAGTGGCTCCTTCTGAACCGTGTCAAAACCGTTATAGATATTAAAAACCTATACCCTCCCGAACAGTTCGGTTTTCGCGCCCGACACTCGTGTACACATCAAGTGCACCGCCTCACGGAGCACATCACGAGCAACTTTGCCAAAAGTAGTATCGCCCCCGCCCGTACGCTTGCGGTCTTTTTCGACGTAGCTAAGGCCTTCGATATGGTCTGGCATGCCGGACTAGTCCACAAGCTACATAAACTAGAAATCCCGGATAGGTTAGTTCACCTAGTTCATGATTTTCTACGCGACCGCACCTTTCACTACCGAGTGGAAGGAGTACTATCTACCGCCCACCTTATACGCTCAGGCGTCCCGCAAGGTTCCATTCTGGCACCTTGCCTTTTCAATCTGTACGTCAGCGACCTCCCGAAGCCCCCCGGGGTCGAGGTAGGGCTCTACGCTGACGACACAGTCATATACGCGTCAAACAGACACAGAAAAACTCTCGCCTGCGCAGTCCAACGTGCCGTAACCACTCTCGGGGAGTGGTTTCGAACGTGGCGAATAGCTATTAATCCGGTAAAGAGCGCCGCGATTATGTTCGAACCGCATACATGTAAACTACCACGCACGGTAGGACCCCTCTCATTATTCGGTAGGAATATCCCTTGGGCCACCAAGACTAAATATCTAGGTGTCACCCTCGACGCGAAGCTTAACTTCAACGCACACGTTACTATAGTCCGGAATAGGGCCGTCTGGATCCTTTCCCGCTTACGACCCTTGCTCAGTTCGGTAAGCAAAATGTCCTTAAGACATAAGCTTACACTATACAAGATGTGCGTCCGTCCGATCTTGACATACAGCTGCGCAGCGTTCGCACATATGTCCAAACATAATTTGTCCGCATGCAAAGAGTCCAAAATCGGTTTCTCCGTCGCCTGCTTGACCCTCCAGCCTTCGTTAGGAACATGGACCTCCACAGGGACATGAGGCTTCCCTCGATAGAAGCCTATGTGAAATATCTCACCAGGAGATACTTCGATAGCGCTTCGAATCACCCCAACCCGCTCGTAAAATCCACCGTGAACTACGTCCCAGACAACTCGATCCCCGTTGCCAAACGTTATAAACCACGAAATCCACGAAATCTCTTATCCCGACGACGACATTGAGAAAGCTAATAATTACTACGCGTCCGCTCCCGCAACATATGCGTGCTCGCGCCCACGCCCGCGAAACCACCGTTCCCTCCACAGGGGACGTACGGTTAACTTCGCTCCCGCACACCCGCCACGACCGCCCTCCTCTGCGGCAACTCAAGCCTAGGTCCGATCCATCGGCATGGAGCCCTTGAGACAAGCAGCCGCTCGCGCGATACAAGTGACTCTACAATCACTAGCTTTCACAGCCATACATGACACTGCATTATACACACATGCACAACACACAGGTACATAGGTTCTGTAAGGGACCTTTTTCTTTCTTTTTTTGCCTAGTTAGAGTAGACAAAAATTTCAGACCACTAAATACACATACACATGTTCCTTCCCTCCTCCCAGGGGGCAGAAACATGTATATATGTATAGTTAGTTTAGATCGAATTACGGATAGGGAATTAGTCAGATCGCGACTTAATTGCATACGCGCAACAGTCCGAGCCGAGGTTCGGCCACTTTGGCACCCTCGGATGTTGTTGCTTAGCTTTCGTGGCTGAGTGCCCTAAGCGCTCGCCCCCAAGCCCGGTAAAGCTGTAAAAGCCGTAAAGGCTCCAGGGCCCCTCAGGCTAACAGTGTAGTCAGTTCGAAAAAAAAAAAAACATCATCCATCGTTTCTCCCTTATCATTTTCATCGGTCAGTGCGAGTTTTGAATGTGAATGGCGAACAGTAACGGTAACTACGAGGCTTACTAAAACGAATAATATACATTTAACACTAATATTAATTCGTGAAAATTGCATGGTGCGTGCTGAAATATATGTGAAACAAGAGAAGGCCTCCGAACTTTATAAAAGCAGTACTCTGGTGAGTCCTTTTGCTCCTTCATACTTACCGTATCATTGTGCATATATCCGTGTATATAAGTAGGTGATCCTTACCAATTATCTGGATAATTTTGAAAAAGGCAGATTTCAAAAATTACTTTTTCATTTTATCGGAAGTCTACGTACGACCTCGTGTTACGACCCCTATGAGCGAAGCTATTACCATACAAGGTGTAAGGTCAGGATGTAGTATAACTGAGAACGAAGTAATAGTGTGGGTGGACCATGCGGCTTGGCTTGAGGTATCGGAGGGCCGAAGGCGGATTGGCCGCCCGACAAGAACCAAAGAAATTAAACGCGAGCGACACTGAGGAATACAGCTGATTTAAAATATTCTAAAATTTTTTATAAAATTTACAAGTTTATAAATGTCCCACAAGGTTTTTTGCTGATTCCAAGTGCGTCTTAATAACTACACTAACCCACGACGTACTAGTATTTCTAAAAATCTATACTGGTTTATTTTTTAACAGCATTCAGGTATATGTATACTCATGATGCTTTTATTTACTGACATCTGACAGTTTTACTAATCCCTTAATTCCTTTTTTAATATCCATAAACGTGGGATAAATCCTTTGTATACGCCGTTAAATTCGGACTACAAGTTATTGCGTAGATTTTAAACTGATGCAAGTAGATCAGTGTCTTATTACTACATAGTTTAAAACAAAGTCGCTATCGCTCTGTTCGTCCCTGTGTATGCTTAAATCTTTAAAACTACGGAACGGATTTTGAAGCGGTTTATTTTAATAGCTAGAGTGATTCAAGTGGAAGGTTTATATGTATAAAACATGCATAATATTGTAGAGAAACACAAATAAATTTAGAGGTTTCTAATGTGGTCTTAAATAAACACATTTTTTGCGCTCACATTGCAAACGCTGGCTGAACGCCACGAGATAAATTAAAATAAAGTACTACAGTATTGTACACCTTAAAAAAGTCCGGGATGGTATATGTCTATCTCTTAAGGATAACCCACAATAACCATTTTTTATCCTTTACATTTTACGGGAAAAAATGGCTTATTTACGAAGTGATTTTAAGCAATACAGCATTAATACTTAATCCTTAAATAAATTAATTAATCCTTATCCAATTAAGTACCTCAAATACATTTTCCATCTAATATAGATCAATATGGCCCTTTACAGCATGTTATTTAAATGAATATTTCCGAAGATATTACAGATTTAAAATGCAGAGACATAGCGGTGCGGCGGTACCGGCCCTATATACCTTGGTCAATTATATGTCGCTCTTTCAAGAGTAACCTCTAAACAAAACATGTTTCTATGGTCTAATGACAGAAAAGCTGTAAACATTGTTTATAAGGACAATCTGTAGTAGGTACGGTATATTTAGTAACAGCATTGCACCCGTGCGAAGCCGGAACGGGTCGCTAATGGCAGTATAATTTAATTATCGATAATTGACAAGTCAAGTCCCTATCAATGGTCATCACATATTATCAATAGCCTGTCCACTACGTTAAGCTCGAATCATTTGAAGGCATTAAGCTAATAGGTTCGTAATGAAGGGGTTGGAATATTGGCCTTCATTGAAACTAATTTGGTGTTAATAAATTTAGTAGACATTCCAGAATTAACAGTTATATGCTATATTGTCTACGCAGTAGGGAAAGCTAGCCAGTTTGTATCGCGACCATTATGTATTTAGTAAAAACTAGCTTTCGCTTTTTTGAAAATTGTGATTTTATCATAAAAACTGGTATATAGCTTTTTTGCCTTGAATTCTGCTTCGTAATACCATTTTTTTTCAACCCTATAATAGCTATGCTTGCTATGGCTGCATTAAAGGGTGTGGTTGATAACACGCGATGGTACACGACTCTTTTGAACTCGGTCCTGTGAAGTAGCAAACTATGTCGAAATGTTATTGAATTTTAATTTCATGAATAAGTATGTAGTAAATTTTCTCAAATATCTTTAATGTACAAATTTCGAATCTTTTATTATAAGTATAGATTATGGAATGACGGATACTTCTCATCTACGTTTGATCAGAATGTATTCAGAAGTAATGGTTCTTTTTTTTTACAATTTCTAAAAGTAATAATGACAATTCTTATAACCCATCAATTATGACATGACTTTAACTCCCCGTTCACAAAATTTTATGAAAATTAATGAATATGATATAATATATATATATATGTCGGCGCAAATGGTCAATACATGTTTGAATAATGTGTTCGGCTTGTTTCGGAAACACTCGAATACTATTGAAGGAATCCATATAAATACCACCGACATTTGCGGAAAGAGAACAAACCCAGTGAAGCTGTAAGAGCCGTAAAGGGTCGCTAAGGCTAACAGTATAGTCAGTTCGAAAAAAAAAGACAGGGCAGGAGAGGACTGGAGCGATCCAGTTGTTGGATAGTGAAGACCTCAGTTATTATGGTGCCGCCCTGATCCAAATGCCGCCTAAGTCCATGAGCCGTCCTTGCACATGTGCCGCCATAGTTCATGACCGCCCTAAGTGGCGGTATCAGGAATCACAATGCGCTCTATCATTGTGTCTACTCTGTTATATATAATTTAATAAGTATTGTTTTCCGATATATAAAAGTATTATTAAAAACTAATATAGCCTATCATTTGACCAATGACATAACCTTCCCGTGTACTAAAGTTCATAACATAACAATCGGTCAAGCCGTTTTTGAGTTAAATCCGGACATACAACAGACGGACGGACAGACAGACAGACAAAAGTACTTTAATGGCATATTCATGTAGTATCCTTTACATAGAATTCCTATCGGAAAATTTGAAGGAAAATACGATTTTAAAACATAATACTATGATGTATTTCCCTGTACTTGAAGCTAACCACATTTTATTTAATGATTATGTATCAAAATATAATGGATTACTGGTTAAAATTTAATCTTATTGATATATTACTACATAGCGTAATGTGTATAGGTCATTAAATTTCATGCATTGCCGCCGCGAAATTATTTAGAGCTTCAATTTAAACGTGTAATGAATTAATCCGCTTTTGTACTCGGATCCTTTATAAATGGTCTGACGTTTTAGTTAGTAGGTATGCTTTACAATTTTAAAATATAAATTATAATTTTTGATAGTATTCTTTTATCTTAACCTCGACTGTACGTAAGCCGAGTTCAAGAACGATACTGCTAATATACACCTTTCATCCGTTCAGCCAAAAAACGTCCACTGGTGGACATACGCCTCTCCCAAGGAACGCCACAACGACCGGTCCTGTGCTGCTCGCATAGAGAGAATTCGCGCAGCCTACGCTGCTACGGTGACTTAAGTCTAGCAATTCTGAGAGCTATGTTGGTGACTTTGGTTCCACTGTGGATCTCCTCGTTTCTGATTCGATTACGCAGAGAAACTCCGAGCATAGCCCTCTCCATTGCCCTTTGAGCGACTTTGAGCTTTCTTATCAGACTCATAATTATTGACTGCGTTATCACTGGGAATATACACTGGTCATATGCACCTGATATATCGGAATAGCCTCTGATTAAAATCTCAATTTTACTCAAATTAAACAAAAATCATTTACAATAGTATTTCCATGAGTGGTAGCTTCGTCTCTAGATGAGGGTTGCTGTACCACTAGCATTTTTATATCTACCGCAAAACAGTGGAACTGGAATTGCTGTGTTTCGGTTGGATGTGGTTGGCATACGCACTGACATACAAACTGTTCCAACTATATCTACACAGGTAGCAAATTATGATGATTGGTCGTGGTTAGAATTACAGTTTTGTTCAAGTTTGTTTATCAATTGGTTTACTGGCTAATTTCTTGTATTTATAGATTAATATTGCCTCTGGAATTTTAGCAAAATGACTTTTATTCTACTTAATGTTGCTTAAAATGGAATCCACACGAATGAAAGTCGTGGATAAAAGCTATATGGAATAAAAACGTTTCAACAATACTCTGCAATGATATTGTACATACAAAGTAAACAAGTGATTGAAGAATGCATCTGAATGAAGTTTTACAATTGTTTCAAGAAATATCATCGGACTAAGTTAGTTTAACGTTCTCTCTCAAACGTGGATGAAAAATATTGTGCAACACATTGTAGCAATTTTTACGTTATTGTTGTTATTTTATATAATATATATTGTCTTTGTAAATATAAGTTTGGTTCAAACACCACGACATTTTTCAAAGATGAAAGAAAATGATCTCGCCGTATGATGAGAATTTATTATCGATAGATTTCATTTGAGCATTTTATTACCCTACGTAATGTTACATGTAGAGTTGACGACATTTTGGCGAAAATTTGTTATGTATTCAATTTCTAAGCAGAAGCTTTGGTGTTATTTATGTGAACTTATATTAATTATTCGGGTATTTTTGTGTTATTTTAGTATTTTTACTAATTTTTTTTGACTAATAAGCGCAAAAGTATAATAAAGTATCTAAATATGCTGGATTTTGGATATGCTGCATTTAACTATCCATAAACAGTTTTAGTAGTGGAATTATTTCTATTACTTAGGCATAATCGGACATTCTCTAAACATATGATCAACCTGATAATGATGGTAATAATATAGGTATTAAATTAAGATGATACAGCGTTAAAATAAAGAAACAGCTAAAAAATTATTATTGTAAATAAATTTATAATGTTTTACAAAGATTGAAATAATGTAACCTTTAAATTCTAAAGAAAAGCCATCAACGTTTCTAGAAATTAACATGTAATTTTGCTGACAGTTTCGAATATCTAATTTATAATAGCTGAGAATTAACTCGTCATACCTAACCGCTTTACATAATTTATTGGGGGTTGGGAATCCAGTATTGCTGGCTTGTAGGTATCTGTTGTTTCAATTTTGGTACATTTACGGATCTTGATAATTTGTAAATGTTATGGTTCGAATTTTTGGTTTTATTAGGTCAACGGTAAGGCGAACAAAAAGTATTTTGCGATAATAAACGACGTACATTTTGCTAATGATCCACTAAGAAGTATGACTTATTATACCGATTAATGGAACACATTACAAAACTTTATTGTTTTCTTCGGAACTTTTGTAAGTTTCTCTGCTGGTAACTCTGATTTGAAAATGTACGGAAAATGTATTGTGTTTTAAGTAATATTGTACTTGTCATAATTTATTCATAACGTTATATCGAGAATGAGACTTTTGTAAAATTCTCCTTTATATTACAAGATACAATTGGATTAGTTATGAAAAGTCGTTGTGATCAATGATGGTAATACGTTAAGCTCTAGGTAGACAGAGCTGTCTTACTTCTGCAGTTGCTGGAATACGATGGTAAATGGTTGGTAAAGAACTTTCAACATGAGGGCCGTACTTAACCAGCTAACGTAAACCCCTATACTAATGCTTTGGTTGTTTTCGTATACGGTCAGTGAAGAGCGTGATTAATTATATTTATATTAGTTAAACGTTATTATGTTTGGAAAATATTATATACACATTTAACTAAACTTTATAAGTGGTAGAACACAATTGTGTCCAGCCTAGATCACGATTATCATACACAAGGTGTAGCGCATAGTGCTATACCTCTTGCAGTGCTGCGTGTGACATAGTAGCACACTTTTAGCCGTTTTCAATACTCTATCTATCTGATGTTTCAGTTACTATGTATCCTTTCGCCCTTATTTTCATTTCAATAACTTATCGATAAATTGTATTTCCTATCGAACGTTTCTATCTGTCATCGGGAGGACGGATAGGTAGCCTGCTAGAGATAGGAACGTTCATACGAATCGAACTTACCTGCGTTTCAATATGAGTTTCAGACGAAACTAAGTCTTATCTTGAAACGCAAACTATGGATAGATATTGTATTTGTACTAATCGGGGATAGCGATATATCCATAAGCTCAGATATGTTATTGAAAACGGCCGTGAGCCGTGTCGTGTTCCGGGATCAACCGCTGTATGTTCAGTACTAAGCGGGGTGGTGGGACCACCATACACATGCCACATGCACCATGCAACTCGTCAAAGTGATCCTCCTTTGGCCAAGTTCGGTGAAGCTGTAAAAGCCGTAAGACTCTAGTGCCCCCATGGTAAAAGTAGTCTGATCGAAAAAAAAACCTCCTCTTGTTTCTCATGTTTCGAGATTTTCCATTGTATACACAGCTGCCGAGAGAGCTCGCAGGCTGGCATGACATCGACGACCGGCGATATTATTATTATTTTATTGAAAAGGTACAATTACAGATAACAGATTCATTATTAATATTATAGCATGACAATATCTGATATCCTATTACATATTGTACACGATATAGACGATCTATTTGTAGTTGTTGAAAACAATAATAATAATACCACACTATAAATGTCCCACGATTGGGCAAAGGACCTGAGTAAGATACCTTTTATCGTGTCCAAATTTCTTCAACATAGTTTTCTTCACCTAAGCCGATAGTGTTACTAATTAAATGTTAATCATTAAATGTACGCACAACATTTTTACATACCTACTCTATACACAGCTTGGAACCTGCGATCATCGGATCTATATTTGACTTGTCTTTACAAATCAGCCACTACAGCTAGATATACAACTAACTTATAAAAGTTAAATTTAATCAGAAATCAGACGCACTGACATTTATTCATACAAAGAATTAAATTGAATGAAATGTTCAACATTCCGAATAAACTTCAAGAATTCATACTATCATCAAAGAAAACAGCCAACGAAGTCGGTTTTATATATTATTCTCGTACGGCGTAAATTTTATTTCCAAAACCAACTTTAAATTCTTAGTTCGTTCCTATGAAATATGAGTTGCTAACATTATTTGAAATGGCAAACATAACCGTTCATTCGATATAACTTTATTCCTAGATTATAACGTTTAATTTCGTTTAATCGCCAAACACTTTTATATTTGCGGTGGATGTCACGCTCAGCTCCCTTGTGGTAATTCGAACCGCACCCACACAAGTCTTGTATAAAGTAATTAACAAACAACGATTTATTCTACGTTCCTATTAGAGGAGTACAAAGCCTATGTAATTTAGTGCTTGTTGAATTCATATTTCAATTTTGACATGTCAATTAGTTAAACGAAAATTTGAAATTACTGCATTTCGTATGACGGTAAATTGCGTATACTTACCTACTTCGACGTTAGCGACGTCTGCGCGGAGATAGCTTATTTTGTCCTTCTGAAAGAACTGAAGAAATACATCGCGATGAAACTGTTGCTGCATATTGTGTAATTAGGTACCGTCGTGAAAGGCCCGTACATGTTCCGAAATTTTTAGCTCTTATCCGGTCAGCCGGAACACATACGCCTCGTAGTGATAACCCTAGTTAATAATCTATCGTTCTAATTTGATATAAATGAATTTCTGTATTCCCGGTGCATTTTATACTATTTCTGAACCCTTAAAAGGCAATCATTTGATCTCACAAAACCACAGCACGTTCGAAAAACGTTTTCTAACGTTCGCCTGGCTAGGTTTGTATCTAAAGCTGAAAATTTATCGTTAAGCACCAACCTGTGTGTATTTGGCAGCTGCACTTGGGTACCAGGCTCATTTGTCTTCAATAATATCGTTAGTTAACATCAGGTGATAATATGACCAAATTGTAACTTATGTAAAGTAAAAAAAAATGTGGTTTATAGCAATGATGGCTCAGTGGTGGCATGTACGGATACAGTATCGATCGACGTGAACAAAATAAGCCTGAGCTTTCGTTGAAGGAAAACATCGTGATGAAATCATAGTATGGTGCTAGGGCATTTCTAATGCTCGTCTGGGTACCTACCACCTTCAAGTTGAAAATCTGTCGCGAAACACCTACAGGTATGTTTCGGCAGCTGCACTTGAGAGCTTGTCCCTCCACTTGGTTTAGAGTTTCACCATCTTAGGCTACATCGTCGCTTAATATTAGGTGAGATTGTGGCCAAAACCGAAACCTATCTATACATATAATAAAATTGAAGTGTCTTCTTGTAATGTCAAAATAATGGGTTTTTACTAAATGGTCAAGAAACAGCGAACAACACCTCGCCTCATAATCATAACAACTTATAATTTAGCTGTAAAAGAATCCGGCTCTTCGATCAAACGGTACCACAGCACTATAAACAATTTAAACACATCCGAAGCCGTCGCTTTGCGTGTAAAAATACTCGTAAATAACCTTTTATTGTTGCCTTAGCGTGTACAATTCGAAAGGTTTATAGTCGAATTAGAAATAAAAACAAGTTTAATATTATAAGTGTTTCTGTAAGTGCTTGGTTTTCCACAGTTTTCATCGCACTTGGGTATAGAAACTTGAAAAATTACTTAATTGAAAATTTAACATTCTATATTCAGACCTAATCTTCATATTAAGACGTTCGTTATATAAACGCATGCTGGGAAGTAGCGATTAATTTATCTAATAATTTTATTGGGATAAAATGGTATGAGTAACCGTTTACATTACCACCACTATTATTATTCAAAAGGGGGCTAAGCAGGCTTATACAGTCCTATATCACTGCGACCAATTAGATCTATTGTGATTTGCCACCACTATAAAAATGATATAAAAGTCGTCATAGTGCTTCAATTCGGTGATTCAGATACGTAACGTAATGTAAGTATGTATTTTCTTTTTTCTAATTTCTTGATATACATGCTGTATAAAGGATACTGATCACGAATATCATAAAAATTATTTACCCTGTCAGTAGGTATGTCCGTCCGGTTTTAAAAATTAAAAAAATGGCTTGATAGATTCATATGATATTTTGTACACGAGAAGCTTATGTCGGTCAATAGATACGCTATATAATTTTTCAATCATACTTTCAGAAATTGTAAAATTATTTTGACCAAAAATCAATTTTTATTAGTTCTCGATCACCGATTTTGATAAAATTTTGTACTTAAAAAGTATAAGTCATTCCATGATTTTGGGTCATAAGAAACAATACTTTTAGAAATTATAGAAATAATAATAATTTAAAAAATATTACTTATTAATCCTCAACCGTTATGATAACATTTTGTACGCGGGAAATATATGCCATTCCATAATTGACAGGATATAAGAATATTCAATTATACTTTTAGAACTAGTAAAAAAAAACTTAATTTACAACCGATTTTGTTGAACTTTGTACGCGAGAAATACATATCATTCCTCAATTGTTAAGTTATATGAGTGAAGATTTGTACTTAAGAAATTGCTGTTATAAACTAAGTAAATTATTATAATACCCTTGAGAAAATTTCACTGAAGTGAAACTTCTTATGCGACTTCCAAGCGATAAACGTTAAATGTTAAACGTTTAACGCACATTATCGGTATCTCCTCTTTGTGTGAGCCAGAGCGAGAGAGCAATATATTATCGGTCTCTCCTCTTTGTGTGAGCTAGAGCGAGAGAGTAAATGTCGGTGTGTATGTATATTGCATACTGTTTAAATAAAATAGAAAATGTCTTTTAAAATGAAGTTTCACTTCTATCGTGTGTGAATCGCACACACACCTTTTTATCCTACGCACAATCCCACATATATGTACTTGTATATTAATTATCTATCTGTAAGTTATCTAAAGGTTGTGATACGTCGGTTGTGATACGTATATATAGGTCGGTAGGTCGGCGTTTACTGTCGAAGGAACCTCGTCCCGGAATGATGACCGTTAGTTTCGGATCCCAGAATACTTACTTCTTGGCGATTTGAAGTTATTTTATCAAAATACGATAGAAAAACTACATAGTTAACTGGTGGGATGTTTTACCTGTTCTTTTAAAGTATTGTAAATAATGGTATTAATTCTTTGATTATTTAATTTGATCACAAATAGAAGAGATAACAGATACTCTCCATGAAAATCTTACCGCGTTCACATAAAATTCTGCAAGTGAAGTTTAAAAATATGAATTATTCCATTGATTTATGTTTGAAACGTATGTTCCTTTCACTCGAGTGTAGTTTTATGAGATAGTATACTGTGCTAGCTTAGCGTTAAATTTTCATTAATATTAAAGCGTTAATATGAAATACTTATTTAGTGATCTCACCTAGAGTCAGACAAAACTGGTTAATTATTTATTTCATTGTCTTGAATATATTTTATATATAATAAGTTATGATTCATTAGGCGCGTCATAAAAAACAGTGAATTTTTACACATTACAACAAAAAGTTATTGTTGGACTATGAAGTTGCGTAAGATGTTGTATTGTGATAAAGATGGTCACACTCGATGTTTTTTTTTTAATATAAATATTTTATCTTCTGACTGCGAGTTAGGTGGCATCCACTACTTGTAGTTTTGTTTGTGTAACGTTGTGAGGAAATTTAAATACAGGGTATTTTATCGTTAACATGTCACTGTTACAATAATGTTAAAAATACTGTCCTGGTAACTAATCACAGACTACGAATACTCCCATTACGAATCACGTACTACAAATCGATGGGGAAACTATGTAAATGGTTCGATAGCTCGAGTGAGACTGTTCCTTCAAGCTTTTTCTTCGAACTGACTAGTTAGCTTAAAGGCTCTAGAGTCATTAGAGGATTAGATTGCTTGGGAATCTCTTCAAGCCTGTCGGTGACCGCTTATATAATGCGTGCGGTTACAGAGCACACTTGTTACTATCGCACCCAGTCAAGAGTTTCAGTCAATAATACGAACAGTTGATCATTATTACAGACTCAATATTCACACCGTCAAATATCTAACAAAAGAATAAGATAATAAACACAAAGTATTTTATTATTGGCTTTAACATAGAAATCCATTAAATTATTTTTTATTTAATTCGCGGATAATTTTATGTGAACATGAACAACGGTAATGGATAATTTTTTATGGTCTAATTGTTTACACTAGCTGAATATCCTCCTATCTTCGCCATATGATGTCTCTGAATGCATCAACGATTTTTTTGTGTTTGCGTAGGTATATATTATATTTACTTATTTCTTTGTAATCACTAGTAAGATGACGGTGAAAAATACATAAGGCAACAATTGGCCGAGGTTGGGCGCGGATATAACTATAGAAAATTATACTCTACTGAAACTTGTGCCACCAAGGAAGATTACAGTTAGTCAGGCAGTAAATACTGCGCGCAGTACCTCAGGTACGTCACAAGCTTGAAATCCGCGTAATTATTTAGTATCCCTCGCCGTCTGTAGATGGCGGTAAAATATAGTGTTGTATGAGTCTAGGAAAACAACGTGACCTATGTTGCACTCGCCGCCCGTACGCTCCAAGCGCCATCCCCCGCTGCACATCATTTAGCTGCCTACGGCCTTAGTGAATACACATTGTTGTACGATTTTATTATTTGTCATATTTGCCTTAGTTTCTCAGATACCCTGCCCGCCTTTAGTGTATTATTATTATTAATTGGTCCATTTGCCTTCAATCACCCATGGACAGACTATTTATATGTTTGTTTACAATACTCTATTGGTGTTGGATTCTCTTCAACTCTTATACAAAGTTTTTTTTACATACATTTCTGTTGTATCGAGTTCTTGTACTCATTGATTCTCCACTGAGCATCATCTTACAATGAATACTTACAGACCAACAAAAAATCAAAAATTTAACAGTAATTGACATAGATAAGTTTAAAGACATCAGATGTTGAAACTTTTTTACTGTTTTCAGAATCTTACATCTTACTGTCACGGTGTAAACTGAACATTAGACGTCTTAAAGCGCAGCTATTAGGTGGAATACTATTCTTTCCAGATTCCAGCGGCTTGGCAACATTTCAAATGTGATTCTAACTGTCCTTTTAATGTTTCTTCAGAATAATCCTTTTGAATTTAAGTAGAAGTAACTTTATCGATACTATCTTGTTGTATTTTATTGTAAGTTTTATTTTAAGGATTAAGTTAATATCGTACTAAATTTTTAATTATTTATCATGAGATAGTTGCATGATTTAATCATGTGCTATTTATTATTATAAATTATTTTATAGCATATAAGTGATCGCATTTAGCTGGATGAAAGGTATTTGGAAATTTTATTATTTTAGTCATATTGTTTTCAAATTGAAAACATTGTATCATTGAGATTAGTTAATTATATCGTTTTATAATCACATAATTTAAAGCATTTATAAAATCTTATAAAAAACAAGCATGTACTTCTTTTTAATTATTTATATATGTATATAAATTATCTGTATTATAAAATATTTTTATCACAAGGTGTGAACCAAGAGTCAGCAGTGAGTGCAATTAAAAAATAAACGCTAAGAAGAGTTTTATCAAGTATTTGACCACAATAACGCCTGAATGTTAGGATATTGGCCTCTGAAGTGTTGTAGTAAAAATACATCGGTGAGTGGCTGGTGACAGATGTTCATTTGAGGATCGTTATTAGCAAGTGGGCACTAAAAATGCCCTACCACTATGCTACGGTTCGATTACGATGTTTACCTTCATGGAAAGTTCGACTCGAACCCGTATAAATCAACGAAGTATCTGAGCGCACTATCAACGCTTCAAATTTACATAGGTTATAACTAAATTCGTTGCTTAAATTTCGACAAAGACCTTAGAGAATTACAAGCTTATAAACTCAAATTTAGAAGTTAAATATGTATTTATGACCTCTGGGTCTCGGTGGTTATGCGTATTTACTAAGTTATAGATTACTTTGCAAAAAAAAAAACATTATTACACATTGCCTCGGGAATACATAGCTTCTACAATGTCTCTCTAGCTACTCGAAGCCGGAGTCAACTCATTTTGTTCTGCTATTTTATGACTTATCTAATAGGACATGAATTATTTGGTTTGGTGTAGTGGCCACAATCTCACCTGGTCTTAAATGACGATGTGCCCCAAGATGATGACACATTAAGTCTAGTGGAAGACTAGCTCTTAAGTGCAGCTGCCGGAACACACCTACTGATGCTTGGCGACAGATTTTCAACTTGAGGGTGGTAGCTAGCCAGGCGGGCATTAGAAAATGCCCTACCACCGTGCTAGGGTTTCCTCACGATGTTTTCCTTCACCGAAATCTTAATCTCATTCCAGGGATTCGAACTCATTTCAATCGACTTCGACGCAATATCCGTACACGCTACCACTAAGCCATTATTACTTTAAGGGTTGATAGGTTACCAATCAACAATTAATCTCATCTGATGCCATGTGATGATGTAGCCGAAGACGGTAACACGTCAGCTTACAAAGGAAGCTGATTCTCAGGTCCGATTTTAGAAACACAACGCTTTCCAATGTGATAATTGTAGTTTGATAGGTAAGCACTGAAATTATTAATATATTATTTTTTTATGGTAGCATGACAAATTGATGCTAATGTGCTTGATGGTAAGTACATTACAAAGCAAAAATAAAGGCGAACAGCTGAATATACATTGGCTGATCCCGGGACGTAATACACCTAAGTGCCACTATGACGGATACTATACAGGTGTACCTAGTAGCACGGCCAAGTTCCTGATAGTAGAAGCAGAGTATAATACAAAAACAACAATGACCACCGAGAGATAGGCAACCTATCGACGGTCGCCGCTGTCATGTTAACCTGCAAAGTTTTCGGCAGCTGAATATAAACTGCCTGATTCCGAAACGCGACAACCCAAAATAGGAGTCACAGTTACGGGTATAGATCCACACGACCTCGCTTGATTACTGGTAGGGTTGTCAACTTTTCTTATAGCAAAAATAGTGTTTTTGAGGCTATGACCTGAAAAAATATAGTAGATCGAAAAAAGGCAAACAAAATGTAGTAGGCTTCAAATAAATATTTAATTTTTTAAAGGCATATTTTTTAATGCTTGATAGACAGATAATGATGATAATGACAAATAACAAACTGAAAAAAAAACATACAAGTATCGTTCAGAAAGAGATAAATGCTGTGGCCTGCGTTTCGTTTTATGCTTAAACATTTTGGGATAAAAAATGTATCCAATAAAAATATTGTAGTTTTATCTAGTTGTTGGAAGCCTAATATAGTCATGGTCACAGTTATGGTATACTACCACCCAGAAATGTATGGTCAAGGTATGGTTACATTACTATATCATCTAAAGCTCAGGTTCATTATAGGACTCAAATTCGTGTTGATAGACGCGACATTACAGTACGTTGCTACAGAGCGATCTGCCTATTATTTATAGTGGAGGTAACCAATGACTTTCTATATTTAACGAGTTATTTCCCCGTAAGACCTTATATTAGATTAATTCTCAGTCAATAACATGAAGTAACATATCATACATTTGTCACCAACGATCCACGACACTTTGAAATGGGTTTGACAATAATTCGGCTACATAACTTAAACTATATCTGGTTGCGCCACTATTTATATTATGCACATACATTAACGCAATAGTGTTCCGTTCAAACTTACCTATCCACCCCCGCTCCCGCACCCTTTACCTCACCACTACCGCACCTCTTACCACTAGCCGCGGATGAGCGCAGTGGCATTCGCCGCCCGCACGGCACCGTTAAGGGTTGAGTTTTTGTGACGCACACGCATCGCACCCTGCACCGCACCCGCGCCGTCGCACGCGCCTACGCAACATATTTCACCCCGCTCCATATGTACAAAGTTTATATCGCTGGATTGCTGGTCATAAGATCGCATAGTGTATCAGAAGAGTGTTTAAAAGTGCATCAGCGGCTACGTGGATCCTCGTAAGTACCCCACCTGTTTATTTTATCCCACCGTCCCCACTGTTGTGTTAATGTATTATAGTTCCGCAAAAATACAGTCCACTAATTAATTTTTTATATAACCCGCGCCTCCATAAGATGGTCCATTCGACACGGATATTGTTCCGGTAATCTTTGGTTTAATATTTTAATTCCGCATTCATTTTTGTTGTTCGCATCTGTCTACCCGCCCCTGCCACATCGCCCAGGCGTATTGTGTGTAGGTGTATCCGTGCTCATTCCGCATCGCGACTATTCGTATACCTATTACCTAGGACGATAGTGTTAATATTAAATTGTTTACTTCGTATTTTCCTTATTTCGTACTTTCGTCATGTCAGACGCGAATAAGTTGTTGCTTCTACACGCTAAAAGAGACCTTATGTTCTCTCGTATAAAGTCTATTGCTGATAGGTCAAAGGACCTTTCAGATGAATATACAAAAGAAACATTTTTGTGCGATATCGAAACTGTCGACAATTTGCGCGCAGATTTCGAAATAATTTTAGATAAAATAAATTCGCTTGAATTAAGTTTAAGCTCTAAGTACGTAGTCAATTACCAGCCTCTTCTTTCATTTGACGATTTATACAGTCGCATAAAACGCGCCGCAAAACTTATTGAGACAAATGATAACCGCAACTATAAACGCGAAAGGCCGCGATTACCACCTATTGAACTACCCGACTTTAATGGCGATATCAAAAGTTGGCCGTTATTTTATTCCGCTTTTAAAAACACCGTCCATGAAAATCCGAGTTTGACCGATTCGGAAAGGTTGCATTACTTAATAGGTAAATTGACAAACAAAGCTCAGTGGGCTTTCGCGGGCATAACTCCGTGCGCTGATAATTACAAAATGATTTTAGAGACTTTGATAAATAAATACGAAGACAAGCGGTTGCTTGCAACTTCGTACCTAGATCAGATTTTCGAAATGAAACCTTTGAACTCCGCAAGTGCAATTAATCTTGAACAATTTCTCGACCAATTTGCAACTTCAGTTTCTGCACTAAATAATTTAAAGGTCAAGGACCTCTCTGATCTGGTCTTTTTATATACCGCTTTGAAAAAATTAGATCCTGAAACCGCACGCGCTTTCGAATTGGACAATCGTGGTTCCGACATCCCGTCCTTCGATAACTTGGTCTCATTCGTTCGCGATCAAGTTAAGATTTTACAACGCACTTCGAAACAAGAAGTCACTAAGAAAAGTGTCGACCGTCGACTGGATGTGGCATCGAAACCACAAAGGTCTACGCATGCTTATGTTAATACAACAACCGCACCTTCGCAGCCTCAGTGCTCTTTATGTAACTCGCAACACGAACATTTATACACATGTCCGGGGTTTCAAAAGTTGACGCCTAATGAACGCTTTAACCATGTAAAATCGCAATCATGCTGCATCAATTGTTTGAGCAAAAAACATCGCTCATTTAATTGCAATTCAAATTCACACTGTCGTAAGTGCCAGTTAAAACATCACACAATGTTACATTTTGAAAATAAAAATACCGCATCTACGCCGAACGCGATCGGTGGTACATCGCTCACGGTTACCGTTCCGTGCGGAAACATACTTACATCGCCGTCCGCTATAGGAAGCGCGGCCGCGAGTAAGTCATTTTCGATTCCCGTACCGCCGCCCGCTAGTACCCGCACTGATGATGTTGCGTTATGCACATTTTCAGATAACAATAAAAATGTTCCGCGTGTACCTACCACAGTATTGCTCGCTACCGCGCGTGTTTTAATGATTGACGCTCAAGGTTACGAACATAGTGTTCGTGCTTTGTTGGACAGTGCGTCGCAAAGCAATTTTATAACGCGCGATTGTTGTAACCGTTTAGGATTGAACTCGCACCAAAACCCGTGTTCTATTGTAAAGGGAATAGGGGGTTCTACTAAAATGACTCAGGGTTCCGTACAAGTTAAATTTTGTTCGCGTTTCAATAAAAACGTAAAGTTTAACATGGAGTCATTGGTCGTTGATAAGGTGACCGAACGCTTGCCGACCGTCAATGTCGATGTATCGCTACTAACTAATTTTAGAAACTTACCTTTGGCCGATGACACGTATCAAGTTCCCGGGGATATTGATATTTTAGTTGGAGCTGAGATTTTTCCGCACCTCCTGTTGTCTCATAAGATCCAATGTGAATCGGCACCCGTCACGCCTCACGCAGTAGAAACGGTACTAGGGTACGTAATCGTAGGTTCCGCTCCCGTTAAATTAGATACTTATTCTACTATATCCTGTTGCTGCTTCACTGAGACTTTAGAGTCCGCCGTCCACAAATTCTGGGAACTCGAAGAGGTGATTGTACCACCAATTCTGAGCCCGGACGATAAAGAGAGTGACGATGTTTACCACCGCACTACAACACGAGATGGCAATGGCCGTTATACTCTCGCACTCCTTTTCAAGGGAGATTCGTCCACTCTCGGAGATTCCCGGCGCTTAGCTGAAAGGTGTTTCCTATGTCTAGAGCGGAGGATGCAAGCTTCGCCAAAATTGAAACAGGCCTACGATAACGTTATCTTTGAATATTTAGAAAATAAATATATTTCACCCGCACCTTCCGAAATAGAGGAGAATACTGACGTACCTTTCTATATAATACCGCACCACGGGGTCATCAGAGAGGACAAACTTACCTCAAAGCTTCGCGTCGTGCTAAATGCTAGCGCTAAAACTAGCACGTCTGTGTCCCCCAATGATATTCTGTATAATGTTCAAAACCAGCAAGGAAGTTTATTTAATATAATTGTTAATTTCCGCTTGTTCTCAATTGCGATTTCGGCCTACATTAGACAAATGTTTCTGTGTGTAGACGTCCGCGAGTGTGTTCGCAAATTCCAACATATTTTATATCGTTTCTCGCCCGACGAGCCACTAACATCCGCCGAAGTCAACTCGCTTATGAAGGCTGGGCAATTCAACATAGTAAAGTGGAGTAGCAATTCACAGACTGTTTTAAATTCCATCCCACCTTCGAGTCGCCATTCATCAGTCAAGGAGTTCGATGAGTTTGATACGCAAAAGATTATTGATTACTGGTCGCACAAAACGGATCTTTTCAGATTAAAAATTTGTAAACCCGCTGACAAACGCACTAAACGCACCGTTTTATCTTGTGTCGCAAGATTATGGGACGTGATGGGCTTCGTAGCTCCAGTGATTTTGTTCGCCAAACTCCTCATCAAGGAACTTTGGCGTTTTAATTGTGACTGGGATGAAGCTCCCCCTGACAAGTTTATCTTGTTGTGGTCGCGTTTCAGGGATGAGCTTCCACTACTTGAGAAAATCACAATACCGTGCCATGTTGGAATCACGAAGCATAGTGAGGTGACCATAGTTGGTTTCGCCGATGCCAGTGAGAGAGCCTACGAGGGCGTTGAATATTTTCACGTCAACAACGGCAACGTTAATACTGTGCACCTTATAAGTGCTAAGTCAAAGGTCGCGCCTCTTAAAGTTGTTTCTCTGGCTAGACTCGAACTCTGCGCAGTACTTTTGCACGCAAAGTTAATTAATAACATAATTGACGCTTGTAATAACCGCATACCCATTAAATATATATACACATTCTCAGACTCGACGGTCACTTTACGTTGGATTCACGCTTCTCCCCATAGGTGGGATACTTTTGTTGCTAATCGTGTTTCTAAAATTCATTCTTTATTGTCTTCACAATGTTTCCGTCATGTGTCTGGTATTAGAAATCAAGCCGCTAGCCATTTTGGTGGTAATTGGGAGGCCAATATTAAGAGCCTGAAAACGCATCTACTTCGCGTCGTTGGTGAGCAAGTTTTGTCGTTCGAAGAGATGACTACCGCACTCGCGCAAGTAGAGTGTATAATGAACATGCGACCTCTTTGTCGGACACTATCTAGAAATCCTTCTGAACCGCTTGCACTAACACCCGCACAATTTTTGAATTTGACACCTTTACGGTACTTACCCGCACGCGATATCGATGAAGACAGTCTTCATATTCTCTCTCGTCATACTTTATTGGACAAGTTAGTGCAATCGTTTTGGAAGCGATGGAGAGCGGAATACCTGCACACATTACAGTCTCGCGATAAATGGAACACGCCGGTGAATCCGGTGACTGTAGGGACCGTCGTGGTTCTTAATACGGAAAATTCACCTCCACTGCATTGGCCTTTAGGGATTGTCGAAGAGGTGTTCCCTGCGGCTGATGAAGTGGTGCGTGTCGTACGCGTTAAAACAGCTACCGGATCGTATCTGCGCCCGGTTGTACGCTTGTGTCCCTTACCTAGACAATGAAGTAGATTCGCAAATCGCATCTTAGGTTTAGGTTTTAGTTTAGTTTTCATTTTATTTGTTTTTTTTTCGAAGGCATCCCTTGATCCCTTCAAGGCGGGGGGGAATGGTTGCGCCACTATTTATATTATGCACATACATTAACGCAATAGTGTTCCGTTCAAACTTACCTATCCACCCCCGCTCCCGCACCCTTTACCTCACCACTACCGCACCTCTTACCACTAGCCGCGGATGAGCGCAGTGGCATTCGCCGCCCGCACGGCACCGTTAAGGGTTGAGTTTTTGTGACGCACACGCATCGCACCCTGCACCGCACCCGCGCCGTCGCACGCGCCTACGCAACATATTTCACCCGGCTCCATATGTACAAAGTTTATATCGCTGGATTGCTGGTCATAAGATCGCATAGTGTATCAGAAGAGTGTTTAAAAGTGCATCAGCGGCTACGTGGATCCTCGTAAGTACCCCACCTGTTTATTTTATCCCACCGTCCCCACTGTTGTGTTAATGTATTATAGTTCCGCAAAAATACAGTCCACTAATTAATTTTTTATATAACCCGCGCCTCCAATATCTATACTGATCCAAAGAAACATACCTATTTTTATCCATCAGGCGAGGAAATCAAAATTGAATAATTTGGTATATATTAGAATATGATGGTAGACTTTAACACCCAATGCGAATTTATAGTATTACTATGGTAATGTTTACTGTAAAAAAAACAATAAAGAAGTGTTAATAAACCCAATCGAGTTTCGGTGGTAGTGTGTAGATCATACAGCCTTCTTAGGGCCTAAATTGAGTAAAATGTTTTTGATTTATTTACATTTTGAATTATGTGACATGATGTACGAAGGTGCATCCACTACGGAAAGTTTATACGGTATACGCTTAGAAATGATGATACTGTATTGTAAGGGCAAAAAGAGGTGGGTGAATGTAGATTTGACCTTTGTAAATAATTAAGTTAAACCGAAAATAGGAGGTGCGCGAGTAAATTTATACTCATTGCGTGTTGGTTATTTTCAGCGTGCGAAATATAATTCGCCGGGTGGAAAATACGGAGTGCGTAATAAACACCATTAACCCTTCAGTTGTCGAATAGCATTGATCGCAGAGAAAATAATATGCATCAGCAGTTGTCGTCAGCATGCCGGTATATAAATACGAGTACTACGGCAAAAAACGGGATGGTTGGTATCATGCTATATGGGCTCAACCTTCGATGCGTCCAGTAAGAGTAAAAAAAAATTAACGATAACTCAGCAGTCGAGTCCTGCGTTCTGTGATGCTAGTCGGTGATAAGTTCTGGAGCGCGTGGCCGATAAAGAAACTCTGAGACAAACGAGATTTGTACCGTGTGGACGTGATCCAGCGAGTGCCGGTGGTGACAAGAACAAATTAATATCTACGCTTGCTGGATGTGATATTTGTCGACAATAAATAAAATGAATAATCTACCGACGAGTTAAGTGGCTGCAACACGGCGAATAACTGGATTCATCTAGTTTATACAGGTGTTTCAAACACCGCGTTAAATTAAAGTGGACAGATGTTTTGTGAAGTTAGTTATACTGCTTTTGTTGTAAAATTGAAAGTTGCGCGCGCTTCATGTGACAAAAGTACGACATGATTAGTTAGCCATCAATTATAATGATGAGAATTCATTTTACTGGTTTCTTATTATTGTGTTTTGATGACTAATTTCGTCATGTTGTCGACACGCGAGCTAATATATTAGAGTTATTTTTGTTTTATTACGCCAAAGAATTAATATAAATTCTGAAATGCGTTTACACAGAATAAAAAAATTTTCTACGATGTATTACGAGGTAAGACTACCACCACAAGTACCTCACAGACCCATTAAACTCTAATAATTGAAAACTGAGTACTAAAAACCCACGAGCACAAATATCAAACACTTTTAATCGTTAGACAGTGTAGTTACAATTAGGCATCGAAATTACACATATTTTAATATAATTATATAGCAGTGAAATGAATTTTTGTAATCACTGCAATTTCACATATGATAAATGAAAAACTGCTATTTTTAAGATTAATGTGCACAGATGCCTGCATTAATTTACGGTTGCTACAAGTACCAATTTCAGCAAAATATATTTATTAACTCCCCGGCCTAATATATGACAAATATATAAATTACCGATTTACAAACATTTTGAGTTCACAATATCATATCAAAATTAGTAGTTATTATCTTATGAATCATAAATTGAGTTCAATAATACATAAGATTCCAGTGTATTATTTTACCTCGTGATATCTCTTGGGGTGTATTTATATTTTAATGATTATTAAATAAATAAAACCCTACCGCGTGTAAAAATACATCATCGTCATAATTTCAGCCAAAAGACATCACAGCCAAAACTCACACATGTATACGAAACGATACTTTCACAGAATTCTGGCATCCTAAGAACAAATCCTGTAAAACCAAAAATATGGTTACCTTACTATTTCGTTGTCGTTTGTATAAAATATATTTTTATTTAAATATATTTATACTCCACGTACTATTCGGTGTCTAATCTTTTATGAAATAATATATATATAAAATCAGAAAAAGCCTCCGCACATTCTGGCAACATATCATTCTTGACTGTTTCCACCCACTCTACAATTGTATTGTCTGTCATTTTATTCTGACACACGGAACTGGCTTTTGCTTGGTAAATTTCCATAATTTCTTTGATTTATTTCCATTCATACGACGTGTCGTATCACTTTAACCGTTCAACCGATTTTGTAATTTCCAGGAACGGAGGTTTGAAGATATTTCCAGAGTGGTAAATCATGTTTAAGGTTCCCCACTCTCATCTCTACTTCTGAGAAGCATGTTGCTGTTCCAGTTTTAAGAGTACAGCTGGTCATATTTTCTAGCACACGAGCCGCTTTGACTCAATCTTCAATTGTAGCGTTGTATTAATAACAGATAGAAAGATTACGATCATGTATGAGAATGGGTATAAGGTTTTTTTACAACTAGGATGCAAACAAGCCTATGACACACCTGATGGTAAGCGGTTACCGTAGCCTATGGACGCTTGTGACACCTAAGGTATCAATAGCGTGTTTCCATCTTTAAATCCTCCTTCCCCAAGGAGTTCAAGAAACCCTACTCACCCCAGGAACAAAACACGAGGTTATTTGGCAACAATTTTCTGTAGGGCGGAGGTCAATCTCCAAAGAGATCTCTCTGCGAACATAGATTGTAATCATTTAATGTTAGCAGAAGGACTTAATGCATCAATACTAATAAAAAAACCATGCACAAGGCCCAGTAAGATCTACCTATTTCGTAAGCTCGAACTGTAATATTTAGAGCTTACTAGAAAGTCTGAGAAAGGGCGGTCAAAGTTTTCAAGTTTGGACGACAGCTGTCACATCATTATTTATACATGAAGTCATGATAAACCCATTATATGTGAGTGCCTTACTTGTATTTTATTTTTTTACTCAACTCTTTTCATCTCCCTGTGAGTTATCTTTTAATTTTCTTTTTACTACCGTTATAAAATAATGATCAATTCATAAAACATACTCGTACGGTCTATTTTCTTACCGCCAACCATACATTTTCTAAATAAAAATACATATCATATTAATTTTGTCCTATTTTTAATTATCCTTATTTAAAATAAACAACATTAATAGATTAATGTTATAAAACTAATTATAAAACTTCATGTAAGCGACATGATAATGGAAGCCGACAGTGACGTCCCACCTAACAGTAGCAAGAGAGGTACTGGATTCTTTTCCATGCGTATGATAAAAAATAATATATAATTATTTACCTTTTTTTAATAACTGTCGTGATAGTTTGGCTTTCAGAGACAGGAAAATAGTTTATCCATCGCACAGTTAATCTTTGGAAGTTATCAATATTGGAATCAAATATGTTCATTTTAACTTCAAGTAAGTTTTAGGAGAGAGAAACAAAATGTTAAAAGTAATGATGTTTTATTACTAAACGAAAATGGTTTTGATCTTGAAGACTATTCTAGTCATGCTTAGAAAACTATCCTTAGGAAGTTATATACTGTTGTAGAGTGTTTTTATATTGTATTAGCAATTTACACACTTTTAGAATATTTGTACTTATTTCCTAAGATTTGGGTATTTGGTATTCATAGCCAAAGAAAATACCTTAATTTTGCAAAACGAGCAGATTTATATTTCTATTAAATCCTCCACAAGTCGATGATAATAAACAGGAATTCAGGAAATCCGTACCCGTTGAACCGCAGAGTAGACCTTCCGTGAACTTTTACAATAAAATGAAATTCCTGATTACCAGAGTTCGAAGAATTTGATCATTAGAGAAATATGTTTACTTTATTGGAATTTCCTTTTTATTACAAGATATTTTATCTTTACATTTAATGATTCCATATTTTTGCGATTATTACGCAAATTATTTAAGTATATGACGACTTTAGGTCTTTAAATATTATTCTTATTTGTCGCTTAAGAATCGTCGCTGTCCTTACATTAAATTTTTATACCATCAAACGCAGAGAAGTCACGAGAGTCATACTCATAAACGTGGTATCTATTCACTGAACTACAATAGCTCTTCAAACAGATATAAATCTTCAGTTAAGCAAACATATATTAATCTTCGGTCGTAATACTAGGGTTCCCGAGGGTGCCTCACCGGGTCTAGGTCATAACTGAACCATAACTCGTATTTTTGGGAATAATCTATGCTAATGTATGCTAATCTTTCATCTAGTCTCGGGCTGTGGGTCGGGGTTTGCTCTGAATTATAACTAATGTCATGCTGTACTTTACAATTTTAAAGAATTCTCCAAGGAAATGAATTGGTTGGAGATTTACTTAATATGAAAAGGAGTCGTTTTTTTTACAGGCTTTTATTTAACTTGCCTTGTTAGTGTGAATTTTAAAACAGTTATCCTCAACCGATTCAGCTGAAATTTTGCATACACGTTTAGTTTGAATGACAATGTATGGTTAGCTAAGTGTCGTCATTCTAAATCCAATATGAGGGACTCCCAAAGATGGCTGACCTTTATGTATTCTCATTGTATGGGTATCTAATGAAAGGATTTGATGAGAAAAATACAAAAATAAATGACGTCACACTAAATTTAACATAAAAGCTAGTTTTTTTAGAGATTGCTAATTATATGTAATAATTCCTATCGTAATAATTTCCTCTATCGTCTAAATAACTTTGTAAATGTAAATTGTGTATTTTATACGATATGTTGTTTATCATCTATGTTAGAGCAACCGCAGGATTAAATATAAATGCCCAATAAAACAGAAGATTGGAAAGCACGTCCGTTCTCTGCGCCAGCTTAATAATTAAAGGCAATCATTTTATTTATAGCGTTTTTATAATTATTATTACATTTCTACCCTCTTACGTTACACTTTTATTACTGAAATGTTTAAATTAATCTACAATATAACTTATTATTTAAATGTTAAATAATTATATATAACACGATTATAAAGTGTCTTTGATTTTTATCTGAATAACTTAGAAAATATTTGCGAGTCTTCGCGCCAAAAAACTCCCTCACTCGAAAATGCTTAATATTTCAAAATATAATATTGAACCAGGTGAAATACGAGTTGATGATAATGCTCTTCCACCTACGTCGCGTCGCGTCGTTAAGAGGGTGCCTCCCTTCATTGCTACATTCGCAACCGCTCGCTTATCTGTTGTTTTCCAATTATTGCGGTCTGTTAATTAAACAGTCTTGTTTCGGAAGGTTTAAACGTTTATAGCCGAGAATAGATACGACAGAGGCGACGTCTTTTATGTCTATCGATTTTTTGTGTGATTCTGTCTAGATGCTGTATTTATTTGTATGAAAATATAAGTAATAACAAATAAAAAGTTCGTAAGTCTCAGTTCCATTTATAAGAAGAGAAAAATAACTACATTTTCTATACAATTTTAGGAGCTTCGTTAACGTATACTTTCTTAATTGCAGCCCGAAATGACGGAACTCTACCTGATGGTAAGCACATTGCAATCAAAAAACAACGTTGAATATAAAGTCATTTACAATCGAATGCTAATCGTTGTAGTCATAGAGGCTTGTTCAAATGTCTTTTCACGTTATGTTTGAAGGATCCCATGTTGTAGGTATAAGAGAAAATCTGGCTGGAAGACTGTTCCTCAGATTCACAGTGCAGCAACGATATGATATATAAAACTTATTCGTGCCGGAGTGGAGGTTACCATAAAGATGTGAATCCGGAGTCCAGCGCGTGGGGTTATGTTATGTAAGGGAGAAGAGGGAAAGAGGCTGAACGGCTTTTCAGAGCACTCAACATGATAAAAGCGGTGTTTTACGGTTATTCTTTGAAGTTTATTGAAGTGAAACTTCTTATGCGACTTCCAAGCGTTAAACGTTAAATGTTAAACGTTTAACGCACATTATCGGTCACTCCTCTTTGAGCCAGAGCGAGAGAGTAAATGTCGGTGTGTATGTATATTGCATACTGTTTAAATAAAATAGAAAATGTATTTTAAAATGAAGTTTCATTTCTATCGTGTGTGAATCGCACACACACCTTTTTTTTATTAAGTTGTTATTATATATAAGTTTTGACATATGGCCTTTTGTCTAACAAAACGAGTTCAGTCTTTGTCAGTCAATTATGAAGTATATTTATATATAGACTAATGGTGCGCCCGCGGCTCCGCCATGCGTTTATTTTGCAGTAATAATATTTATCTCTAGTTTTTTAACTCATATTATTGACAATTCATATATTATTATAATTGAGAAATGACATATACTTCCCGTGTACAAAATTGTATCAATATCGGTTATTAAATAACATTTATTTTTTCTTTTACAATTTATAAAGTATTATTGACAATTCTTATACCTTATTAATTATGAAATGACGCATGCTTCCCGTATGAAAAAGTTCATCGAAATTAATTGAGAGTTCATACAAATTTATTACCTTGTAATTATATTTTTTACAATATCTAAAAGTATTATCGAAAACTCTTATAGACTATCAATTATGGAATGAATTATACTTTTCCATCAAAATTTCATCAGAACGGTTAAGAATTAACGAAAATTGTTTTTCCGTTTTTTATTTACGATTTCTTATACTTTTATTGCAATTTCTTATAGCTTATTAATTGACGAATAACATAAGCTTCCTGTATACGAAATTTCATAAGAATCGGTGAAGCCGTTTTTGAGTTAAATCCGGACACACAAACGGAATCAAACAGACAAAAAAAAAATTAAAAGTGTGTAACCGTCACACGCAATTGAAGTAAAATTTAAATGGTCTCACAATCCCGACAGTCACCACCATCCCGACGGTCACAACCATCCCGACGGTCAACACCATCCCGACGGTCAACACCACCCCGACCCCGATGGTCACCACCATTCCGACATTCACCACCACCCCGACGGTCACAACCATCCCGACGGTCAACACCACCCCGACCCCGATGGTCACCACCATTCCGACATTCACCACCACCCCGACGGTTACCACCACCCCGACGGTCAACACCATCCGTGATAAGATATAATACGTTAATAATAGTCGCGTAAAGAAGTTTTACTTCCAAAATTGTAATTGAATATTCGTGATCAAGTGTCCTTCATATAATATGTCCAACGGGAAATTTGGAAAAAGTTACATGTACAGACATAACTACAGATTTATTAATATAGATAAATAGGGTAATATCTAAACTTCATAATTTATATTATTAAATATTTTCGATCAAAGCAAACAATAAACACTTCTGTGAGATTTGATTACATTTTTTAATCTACGAACCGTATTGTATTTATGATGTTCTCCGTCGCTCCCCCATCTTAATGTCTGCTATAATTAAATTAGTATAGCCCTTGTGTATTACAGTTGATAGCCTCGTAATAAAATCGTCATCTTTTATATCTATTTCTACCGTTTGTAAGATTAATAATAATTCGTCCAAACATAGTTGTTCCGTTGGAAGAGTTATATATAGTAATTAACCAGTATTACCTCAATTTAGCATTTCATAAATGTATTTACATACTAATTAGCTCTATCCGCGACTTCATTCGCATTAAAATAAAAGAAATGGTCCTGATGGATGGTTGGAGGTACGAGGTAAAGCTGTGATTCCGAAGCCCAGCGCATGTGGTTCTGTTGTGGAAAGAAGAGGAGGGAATTAGATTGAACAGCTCTTCAGAACACTCACCATGTTACCGTTGACCCTGCTCAGGATTCCTAGTCTCCGAGATGTAGTGGAGATAACACTCCCGATGTAAACCTGGACTTGTTGTCGCTGCGATTATCCACACCTAGGATTTTGTGGCTGTCACGCATTGCCAGTGAGACGTTCTGAAGAGTGAGGAGAGGAGAAAACGGAGACTTCTTTGAGGAAAACGCACTCACCTGAGTTTTCTTAGCATTGAACTTAACCAAGTTACTTACTCCCCATGTAGATACACGTTGCAATTATTGGTTAAGTTCAATGACAAGTTGCACCCGTCTTTTTTTTGTTTCTTCCCGACCACATGAAGGCTTACTATAATAGCACCCATGAATGGTACTGTCATCTGCATAACAATGAGTATACTACCAACCAGAGTGGGCGAAAGTACAGAGCCTTGAGGAACTCCAGTGTCACAAATTGCTGCTGATGGAACACAGTGAGTGATATGTTATGTTATTGTCACTTCCCAGTATTTCCAAAAACCATTTCAACATAGTAGCCATTTTAGTACTTTAATCTATCATAAAATATTATATATATCTTTACTAATATGTCACTTTCTTCATATAAAAATACAGCAAAAATATAATTTATTATACCTAAACTGTTTCGTAATATTATTGTCTATCTTGGCTTCCATTCACGTTTGCAATATACAGTTAACTTATTCGATATATTTTGAACGGAAATATTGACGATTTCGCTCTGAAATTTTAAAAATTCCTTTAAAAGTTTTCCCTAGCAGAGAAATATTGACTTAAGGTACTTGGTAATAAAGAACAAATTAAATCGAAACGAGTACTTTTGTCCCCACATGTCCACTTGTCGCCTTCGGGCGTATATTCTAATAGGAGATATAAAGCTTGGTGCAAGTCCCTATAATGAAATCTATTTAAAACGAAGTCTCAGTATATCGAACAATTTTACATTATTAAGTATATGTTATTTTGGATCGATTTAAGTATTTTGTTAGTGGAGTAAAGGGAGTGTCAAATGATATTTTATCAACCCAAAGTAGCACATGCACATAATAGATGCACATAATACATGCAACTGAATAAGAATCTAAAAAATGCCAATAGCGGGGTCGTAAAACACTCTTCCCCAACTGCTTTGCAATTATCTTATATTTGATTGCCTTACATTTGTGTGGAAAATTGATTCGATGTTCACATAATGAACCTTAGCTATGTATTCCAGAGTTTTTCTGAATTCGTGTATATTTACAGAATTTAATTAGTAACTCCATCGGCTGACGGTGAAGAAAAACATCGTGAGGAAACCTAAACCTAAGGGAAAAAATAATGAAGTACATACTTCTAGGCGTTTGAATTCGAAGATAAACCAGCGTGGTGATTAATTCTTTGGATTTTCTCGAGAAGAGGACGCCACCCATCAGTGACATGTTTACACGAATTATTGTCTGGATAAAATAAATAACCTGTTTTGATCACGTTTCTTCTCATCGCATTACGGGATTGATCAGTGCATATTAATCGAGCTACCTAGTGTCTATCGTTGACATACTTGCAGGAAGACTTATGTTTTCTACCAGTACTCAGCGATCCGCTGCTTGTAAAGTGTCCTTACATCAAGAGGAAATACATTTACTTTGCCGAACCCTTATAAAAAGAACATCATGTACATAATTAAAATTAAATCTAAAATTATTGTAAAAATTAAATAACTCGTTGTGCCTCGATCGCCACTATTTTATACATTTTGGCAGATTAGAAAGGTCCTGAATAAAGATGTTTAATGTAGAACATATCAGATTGATTGTTTTTCAGAGCGACGTCTAATAATTGTGCACAATATATTTATATTGTTATAGAATTATTCTAGCTTACAATAGTACTAGCTGTGCCCACGGCTTCGTTTGCGTGGACTACAGAATGCTGTTGTTTGAGTGCACGTGCGAATTGTGCTGCCACAAAAATGCTCATTGTGGGTGATCCTTAGAAGATAGATGTATGTTATCATTCATTACATTCATTCATACATTCATTATGACTTCTTGTAGGTTTTCTTTAAAATCTACGATTATGTATTACATTAATTTGATACATCTCTTATGGTTTATTTATTTTATTACACAAACCGATGACTATTACACTTACACTGACCATTCCAATAATAAGAGCTTAATTTCTAATACAGAGTGCATTATCTTTACAGGTATGTTTAACCTTATTTGTAATATTACTGAACGATTTTATAAGAAAACAAGAGAATAAGACGTAAAATGACTACTTAACATTTAAACAATACATCAAAAATATTACACGATAAAAGATTTATGAATAGGATTTTTAAAATTATTATGAGGGCTCTGATAGATGTCAATATAATTTACTATATTAAAACTTTCTTTAGTCCTATTTAATGGACAGCATAACTTAGTTCTCATTTTAGTTACTTGGAAGGATCACTGCATTGGAAATCCCGGAGGCTTCCTAGAAGTTTGTATATTAATATGAAATAGCAATTCTGGTACATAAACATTTCCATGTATAAGTTTGTGAAGGAACAATATGTCACAAGCTTTCCGCCTATTTTCTAACCTAGCGAGATTGAAATGTTTTATTTTAGTCTCATAATCAGCTCGGTATTGACAATTTGGGTTCCTATATGCTAACAATCTTGTGAAACTGCGCTGAACTCGTTCTATACGCGTGACATGAACTCTGTATTGAGTATTCCAAACTGATGTTGCATATTCTAAGCGTAAGCCATTAAGCACCCCAAAAGAGTCTATTTTCTGAATAGATTCACCATTATCGTCACTGTATATTACGTACTAGCAAACCCGTCAAACCCGTCAAATGGTGTAGCTCAGATTTTTTTTTCATCCGATCGCTACCAATCTTTACTGGGTCATCCGCTAGGCTAATATAAAGATTGTCAACAAATTTCATGAAAATCGCTCCAGCCGTTTTGGAGGCCATAGGAAACATCCATATAAACATGCATTTTTATAAAAATATAGATTTTACATTATCCAACAAAATATATCCTATTACCTGGCCAGATAATATAGCTATATATATGAAAAAAAAAACAGACATGTAAATCGTATAAGTGGATTTTGCGTGAAAAGAACATAAACGCACAGACAGACAGAGAAACGTTGAATTTAATAATATATATGTATATATTTATATTAAACCATATAACGTAAACAAAGTGAATAAATAATACAGTGCTATAAACCCACTAGCCGATTAATTATTTAATTAGTCACTCCAACATAGGGTAGATCTGACTTAGTACATTCAGGCCTACCGAACTCCAAACAAATTTAATTTGAAATTATATACTGATTTCGTTATAACGGAGTCTCGATTAGTCAAAATATACGTTCCTTTAACTACTTTCAGCATCACTCCCGGCTATAAGAGAGATATCCTTACTTCAGTCTGTGGTATGTTCATAGTATGTGCTTGTTAAAACTACACAAGACCGAGTCCGTTTTGAATAGTGACACACGGACAGTGCTTATCATTCCCTTTAAATTCTTTCAGACAGTATTATTCATTTTACTTTTTAGTAAAATATAATAATATATAATAATTTACGATAATTTATAAATAAGCCATGTTTAAAAAAATATATTTTATAATTCATTTCGGAGGCGCCATCTATTAACTGTCATTTTAACTAACATGACAGCTGTTAGATTGTTTACATTCTATAATATGTCAAATATTCGCACGTCAACTAGTTCAGTTTTGGCTTTTAATATTTGAGTGTTAGCCATTTCTCATTCTTTTCATTTCTTCTAGAACATAGTTATTGTATGGGTTTCTCTCTAACAGTTTAGATTTTAGAGAGATCAATGCCCGGATAAAGTGTAAAATTTATAGTTCTTTTATTTTGTGACACCGATCGTGGATCCTGACATTAGGCAACAAAAATTCTGTACAGCGACGAACTACAGTGAAGAATGATCGCGAAGAAAGAGTGAAAGCAAGATTGAATTAAACATTTGAAGAAAAATTATATTGGCAGGAAAACGATAACAGTACTCTGGATATAGTGTTTCCAGGCACATTGATAGACTTTGGTCACCATCTAGAGATGTAGTTCTTGCTAATACATCAACAAACCTAAACTCGAATTCGAATTCGGCTTTGCTTTTGAAAGATGTTAATTTGGAACCCTTACATCCCGATGCAACTCAAATGAAATACAAGCCAGCCCTATACCTACAAACCAGTTCCTAGTGGTATAACAAATATTTTTTGACAAAAAAAAGTATTAATGTCGTTTGCCATCAAGATGTCGTTCTTCGGCGCCATGTGCTGATCCTCATCATCATGTATAATGAAGGTACTCAGGAGAACAAAACAAACAATCTCAAACTTGACAATCTTTGCAGTTTTCGTAAGGCTAGTCCAGTGGCTATCGGCTCTACCTTCAGACCCTCGTCATCATATGTATAGGAAAGTACTCATGGCAACAAAAAAAACTAGCCCAAATTCGACTGTCCTACCATTTGCCGTCAAAGAGTCACTACATCTATGCTCCATCATCATATCAGCTTTATGGTACCATAATATTGCATGGTCGTCAAACTTACATAAATATGCCAAATTTAATTTCAATCGGTTGCCAGCAAGTGATCGAAAAATGGTTTGCAAATTTTTAATACTTTTATATACGAACATTAAAATTTAAATAAAAGCTTGTAATAAAAATATTGACAGTGTAGGGATGTGAAGTATCTTGAGATACAACATCCGCTAATATATGAAGCAATTCGTATTACGCATTTGAGAACAAAAAATAATTAAAAAAGCAGGAATTCATCAACAAATGTAAAGGTATTTTGGTCAAGTCTATATATTCTAATTGGTAAACTTTAGACTTTGTTACAGGGGACAGAAAGGGGAAACTGAGTAGATAAAAAGATTTCTCTCAGTCGAACCGTAGAAAGCATTCCAAACGTTGTAAAGTCACATAAAGTAGATAAAGTCTGAAAGGTCGGAGAAGTCGGATTCGATTGGAAATCACTGCGCGAACCTGCGCTGTTAACAAGTTATTTAATGTGAAACTTTGTAGACGGTTCCTTTAAAATAATGATTATGTCTTTGACCACAACTACCAATGTTAGTAGTTTCGACAAGTGTGTAATAAGGATTACATTTTTTGCCAGGTTCACAGAAATTGATATTTTACGGCGTGGAAGTAAACATAGGAAATTGAATTACCAAAAAGTAATACTTGCTAGGAGAGTCTTAAAATAGTATTCTTATTTTTTTTATATATATATATAAAGTATTTAAAGTTTCAAACTAAATCTTCAATGAAAATGTGATTATTGAAACCTATTGAAATGTGACTATTGACCGGTTGCTGGTACTATTGACTTGGTGTTCGTACTATCGATTAAGCGGTCGACGGCTAAGGCACAGAAATTCACGCTTGGATCGTCGGACCGTTGACATCTCAACGAACTTTCCTAATTAAGGATAATAAATCTGGTGCTACCGTTGATGGCGTCATCTTCAATACTCTTTATATTTGTTTGACTGCCACTTTTTCATCTGCTCCGCCATAATACCGTAAATCATTTAACTATTGAGAACATTAGCTCATATTGTTTCTTTCTATATATACACGTATCTATCTACCTACTTACCTTGATTTCAAATTTTATAGAAAATGTCTATTTTTAAAATAAATATTCGCGCCATATATTATGTGTATGGCAAGTATTCGTAATATATTTTGTAAAAGTGAGCTTTAGTAACTATAAAATCGAATGCAAACTAACGTTATAAATTGTCTTTTAGTCATGACTACTGTGTATAATTAATTTGTAAAGTAAAAATATTATGAAAAGAAAGAAATAGAGCGGCAGTATATTTCATTGAATTATTGTCTATTCTTAGTTGATATTTTAAAAGTAATTGAGGAAGTTACTACGATTGGTTCGATACTTCCTATTTGACAAAAAAATAAAATGATTAATAGAGTTTTAAGAGTCGCTCATGCCAAAATATAAATAATTTTTTACCATTAGTTAGAGCTGTCATAAGATTGATAGGGTTAGATTACTAATACAGAAATGTCAAGAGATTTCCAGAGATATTAGAGTGTATCCATACTTAATTGAAATATTAACTTTTTTTGTTCTTTTTACTATATGACATGGACATTTTATTTTTATTTGTAATATCATGTGATGATCAGAGCTGCTGATTGCGCGTATTGTTATTCTTTTTTAAGAGTATGGGGAAAACTGAAAACCAGCGCTGTGTGGTGAGGTGATACTGTGGTATCACCACATACCATCAGCTGAGTCTGTCCCATTGCCAAATTGTGTATGTGTGCTTAATTTTTAAAATTTAGTTTAATGTAAAATTTTTGGCAATGAGTTATTATTATTATTAAATTACTTTTTCATCATAACCAATCTGTATCGCTCAATTGGTAAGCAAATTCTTCTGTAATTGTGTTTTATCCACGCTCGGTAAACCAGCTGAACTAATGGTAGGTCAATATTTGATCTTAAAATTAAAGTCACTGAATTCTATATGGCAGATTTTGACCAAGTACATAGTGGTTGTCGGGTGCAAATACTTAACCAGTCCACTGTTGCTAAATCTTCGTTTGTTGTTCCTACTTAGTGCTTTGGCGCAGCAACTTATTACTGATTGTTCTTGGTTAGGACTATGGAGGTAAACTATAATCTATAGACGGTAGTGACAATTTAACAATTGTATTGCGTGCCTGATTTCTACTTTACGCACCATAAAAACATTGTCCAATTAGATTATACCTTCTTGCACCACAAAAACATGATCCAATTAGATTATACCTTCTTGCACCTTAACACATTTTTAAATTAGATTATAACTTCTTGCACCATAAAAACATTGTCCAATTAGATTATACCTTCTTGCACCATAAAAACAATGTCTAATTAGATTATATATTCTTGCATCATCAAAACATTATTCAATTAGATTATACCTTGTTAAGATATTAATTGACTAAACTTTTTAAGGGACAATTTATGGTACTTTGTCTTGTGCCCTAGTTTCTGCTTGCGACTTCGTCTACTTGTACTTGAGAATTGGGTCATTATCGTGATATAATATATCCTATATGATAATCTATGTTATAAACTATCTGTAGGCCAAATTTCATTCAAGTCCGTTCAGCTGTTTGTGCGTAATTGCGAAATAAACATGCAAACTTTCACATTTATAATATTAGCAGGATTCCGCTTCTCTTTAATGGGTCACGTAGGATAAAGTTGAAATACGAACGTACGTTTCGTTCTCAAGCACAAATTTGGTCTATTCACTATTTTTAAACATTTAACTGTCTTGTTTAGTCCAGGGCCTGAACTGACTGGACTTTTCACATAAGTTGCCTATGATTCCATGCTTATCTCAATTAGACCTATTGGATTGGCTTTAATAAAACCACACTTATTTCGACGTTCCGATACGGGATTCGGCAATAAAACTAGTGAATTTCTTCGGTAGAGTAATAAATTTTATTTACCCCTGCCGGGGGGATGCCTGTTTTTACGATAGCCAATATTTTAGTATCGTTGTATTATAACAACAAAAATATATTGTTGTAGAATAACTTATTTCGTCATCTTTTGTTCAACGGGAATCGAATCGTGAGATCTTGCATCAATGTATCTGATATATTATACATTTTCTGATATGCATTTTCTGAGAACATTAACCATAGTAATGTAATTTTTTTATACCATCAGAAAGTAGAGATTTCAAGGAACAAAAAGCCCATCGACTTTTTTAAAAAAGCTGATATTTTGTCGCAAGAATTTTCTATTGAAAATTAGGGTGCTTTTGCGATATTAAGTCAAAATAAGGTGAAAAAAATAAATATTTGAAATCAAAAAATTATAGTGTGTTTGGGACATAATAAGGTAAGATTCACCAAATTTTATGAAAATTGTAAAAGATAAAAATGAAAAACCCAAAACTTGGTTATTTGAATTTTTCACAAAAATTTTGATGTTATGTGAAAAAGTGTAAATATAAAAGTTATAGATCTTTTTATTACCTACAATCATCATCAAAATCTTGACGACCCTATAATTAATGTCACTGAAAAAACTAATTACCCCATCTAATCTAATTCTATCCATCTAATAATAAACGTTATTAATTTTCTATTTCCTTTAAATTTGCGCCAGGTACTCCGTAAGCTTCTAAACAATACACTCATTATAAATATAAGCTCATGGTACACGGAGCGTGTTTATCTCCGTTACATTTCAATTACCGTGCCCCGATCCACGGTGAGCTTTTAAAAAAGTTTATTAATTTAGCCTTGCTGCGCAGGGACGTAACCAGAAATAAGCGAGGGGTCAACATACAATCTATCAATTATGGCCGACGTTGTCATTATCATTTTCTCCTTAAGCGATAAGCGGAATACTGCTTTATAAAGCTTAGGTTCTGGTCTTAAAGTAAAAATTTTGTTTGAAGGAAAAATTTACGACAGAAGACGGTATAGATTTTTTTATTTCTTTAATGACTAGCTACCACATTTCATTGGAGAACCTGTTATCCATCGGTGTGTTACGGTAGCTGTGTTTAAAAGCGAGAACTTATTATAAATATAGCATACCATTTGAAGCTTTATCGTTAGTTAATATCTGTTTCTATTATAGTCATAGAAACGAAACGAAGGCTTCTTCAAGGATTCACTACTAATCAATATGTAGCTAGACGTAGGCATCAGATACTTATGGCGAGGCTTGCTTAATATTTCTTTAAGATTTCCTACGCTTCATTGAGATGGTTCCTCAAAAACGAGTTCTTTATGATTATAAAGATTTGTCAATCTGTGCTATAAAATATTATACAAACGAAAGCTACAAACGATAGTACGTTATGAATATTTTCTACAATATTTTTATATCCGATGCACCGGCAAAATCCACTATATTTTTTTTTATTTGTCAATTGAGTTATTTTATTATAAATACATATAATAAATTTAAAATTGTATCTCTTGTGATAATTTTATGAAAGCGGGAGTAATACGTTTTCCAATTATAGTAGAGTACAAACCTGTAATGTAAAAAATAGAAACCCCGTTCCCACGTAGGTAACTTAAAGGCGTGCTTTCAGAAAATATAGAACGGAATCATATTTAGGATGGATGATGGAAAATGGATGAGGGATTTACTGAGTGGATCACCTTACTTGATGGAAAAAGATTAAGTGAACATTGAGTCTGTATTTGATAAAAAAATAGTATTTTTTTGCGTTTTTTAGCTTACTAAGAGGATTGAGTTTCCTTGTGTGGGTACTCAAATATTCTAAAAATTAATCTAGTTAAAAACCAGATCGTGTTAAAATATCATCTGGCGGTAAAACAAATGAGCCAAAAATTGTGAATTGTCATTCAAGTATACGTGAACAAGCAGAGTAACACAAATATTTAACATAAACAGAAACTAATTAAAAAATAGGAGAATAATTCCCAATATTAGGACAAGGGTTAGAAAAATACGAATTCAATCACCGTAGTTAAACCCTGACAAAACTAAAGTAGTCTTCTTCTTTTTCCTATTTTTATGAGCAATGATGGCTCAGTGACAGCGTATACGGACACTACGTCGAGACGTGAGATCTAATCCTTGGAATGAGCCTCAGCTTTCGGTGAATGAAAACATCGTGATGAAACCATGGCATGGTTGTAGATTTTCTAATGCCCGCCTGGCTAGCTACCATCCTCAAGTTGAAAATCTGTCGCAAATTACCTATAGGTGTGTTACGGCAGCTACACATGAGAGCCAGTTTCCCCACCGTGTTATCATCTTCGGCCACATCATCACTATTTCAGGTAAGATTGTTGGCCACAACCCTAAATAATATTATTTTAATTATATTTGGCAACCAATCCTTGCTATCGAAGATTATTTCTGTCATTATCACTGGGTAATTAGCTATTTTGTTTTACAAGGTATCTTAATACAATAAGTTCAGTCTTCTAAGGATGAACTTCTTAGACCTCCTTAGGATGACCGAAATACGTATAATATGAAAAGAAAACGCTTTCAAAACTTTTAATTGATTGAGATTTACAAAAAAATTATCCGCATGTTGGCATAATTATATGAATTGTGATTTGAAAATTTTATCAAACCTATTGCGATCGGATAGTAATTGGCATCTGGATAAGTATTACTAACTTCTACTTCTAAAGTTCCTTCTACAATTATCATAGAGTACTTAAATTTATCTAGTGTTATGATGTCCATTATAATCTTCTAAATACAAGATAAACTTAACCCAAAGATAATTTTAGAATATAAATAAGCGTAAAACATCAATATCATGAAATTGGTCGGCAAATATATTCACAATTGAATGGGAAGCTTTGCTTATTCTGTGAAAGGATTCGGATAGATCTGAGTTTTGCCCCTCGAAGTAAATATTGACGGAGGGTATCTTGTGTTTTGTCACCCGCCCTCAACAAACCGACCCAATCATAATTCATGGTCATCTCTCATTGTTATATCGCGATAAGGACGGTTTTACATGAAACGGAAGATTGTAAAGTATATTGTAGATTAATAAATTTATGTTAGAAAGATACTAAAGAAATCGTACTGGTCGAATGGTTAAGACGAAGAATTTTACGAATTTCGGCAGTAAGACAGAACAGTGTTCGATGAATCGCGACCACAATACGCCCGGTTTAACTCCCTCCATAACGGCATGCTTTGGCGCGTCGTGTTCCGGGATCAGACGGTCTATATCCAGAATCAAGCAGGGTGGTATGGATTTGTACCCGACTAGATCGGAACCACCACGTGCATGGTGAGAATACTTTTTGATTTGTCGTGTATCAGTATCAGCCCGGTGATGGATTGCCGATCTCACAATGATCGCTACTGTTTTTGGATTGCACTGTGCTTCAGGCACAGTTCTATCTCTTAATCGTGTTACTGTATAAGAAACACACTACAGAAATACACTATCATCTGACGGTGACAGGAAACATCGTGAGGAAACCTAGAAGTTTTCACCTAGTACCACCATTTGTTAAGAAATATGCAAATCGTTAGATTTCTTGACGTTTGAAATTAAGTGTGATTAAAGTTCATGCTTTCCCACTCTTCCTAGAGTCAGTCGATATGATAACGTTTACAAGAACAGTTTATTTACTATACATAAAAGTAAACAGACGTCTTAGGAAATCTATCTAGTTTACTCTCTAGCATATTTATGTTCGTTGGAATAGTACCGCCAATTAAACTACGTCTACGATCACACGACCGTCCTTCAGCTACTCGTAAGCTCTTCGAAATTATGATATAGTTTTATTACCGAATTGTTTGTCTATTGAATACAAACAACTTATTGATAGTTGATTATTTTTTTCATAAATTGGCTATTAATTTCTGTAAATAATTAATAAAATAATGACCTCGATAATTCGGTAGATGAATAAGGGTCTTCAACAGAAGGTTGGATTTAGAACTTCGCTAAATAATAGTGTCCGATCGTGTCAGTTGTCCGCCCTCTCATCGTCAAAGGCGGCCCTCTCGGTCTCATCAGCTATGCGCCTTCTCGTGATGGATTGCCACGGACCCTTCAAATATATTTTTTGGTTATTCCTTATTTTAGCAAAATTGCGTTCAACTTATACTTTTGAAGTGAAACTTCTTTGAATTTAACCGCGTATAATATTGGCAATATAATTAACTCAAAGTATTGAAGTTTTATTTAAGCGAATATATTAAAATTTTTCGGCGCCGCTTTGATACCTACGTTTTTATTAAATCAACTTAACTACTAATAAAACATAATATTGAATTCGATATAGAAAGTAAAATATTAAAAACTATGTTATTATTATTAAATTAAGTAAATTAAATTCATTTATATAAAATATTACGTTGGTGACGTCGATACTGCAAAACGGGCTATGTCATTATGAACTGATTTTACAGATGAGAGCGAAAACCATTTTTTTTTACGATTCGCTTGCTCTATGACTTGCGTATCCTGATGTTATGTCGTTAGTAAAATAACTTCAACGTACCTATATAAAATTACTACAACATTTTTCGATGAATAACTGAGTCCAAGTCTTTTTTTGACTTAGAATATATTGCAGTATCACCGACGATAGCTGTTAAATGCTCACACACCAAGCCCGCATACCTGCTGGTACATGTTGGCAAGTTAGTCGGCGGCATTACATCGTTGCAAGTCGGAAAACTTTGTCAGCGACATGTGTTGACACAATATGAACAACTTTTTCTTCGCTATTACAACTTACCAGTGTGGGGAGATAGGTTATTTATTTTAACTCATACAGTAACGATGTTCAACATTTAAACATGGACAATAATAGAAATCAAGTAGCAAGATGGCCGTCTGACCGTTATCACATTATACGAATCACCCTACAGCAATATATTTATAGTCACTGACTCTCCGACCAATGTGAGTGAATCGTGCTGTGGAATCAAGTGGAATCGCCTCCCTGCACTGGCCATTGGTATTGGATTCGCGAAGTAGGCGTGAAGAGGCATTTTTGTAGATCGGCATGATGGCGACGATAGCTGATGGAATTTGTCAACGGTGGAAGCCGTTGTTTTTTTACTGCACCGTACTGAGTACACCGTACTGCCCCAGGTAGAAAGAAGTGTATGTTACCGCGGTCAAAGCACGTTTTTTAACCGGTACTCTCGAAAATTCACTAAAATATCCTGCAGTGACTAGTTAATTTTCTTATGAAAAAAAACGTTTTTAAAATTGAATTTCAAAGAGCTTTTATATATAAAACATCTACAAAGAAAACTATTAAAGTTAAATATGCTAGAATACTTAGTACTTTATTACTTTGTAGAATCAAAGAAGTCTAATGCATGGAGTTTTTAAATACTGGATACGACATCGAGTCCCGATTTGCGTTTCTGCCAGTGTCAATATTTTATTCACACGGTAAAAATGTTTTTTTTTTCTATCACAGATAATATTGAAATGTTATAAATAATAAGTTCCACAAATCCTTTTCGATTTTGTTATTAGTAAAGACTGTACTCTAAAGAAAATTAAATCAAATATATGCGGGGTGGTAAGTATATATACCCAATGATAAAGCAGCTACAGTGATTCTCTTTTAGTTTCGAAGTCATGTTTCGAAATCAGCCAGTGTATATCCAGCTTCAGAATTGGCAGGCTGGCATGACAGCGATTTTGGATCTCTCGGTAGTCAATGTCACTTTACCGTTTACCATAATTCTATAAAAAGGACATTATATAGTTATAAGTTCAAGTGTTATTTATTATTCCGTCAATTGTCAACAAGTGTAAGAGGATATTAAGTCATAGCAATATCGCTATTTTTTGGGCGCCGTTTCAAATTAACCAATCACGATCCAGTTTAGACGTGATTATTTTTAAAGCAATTTTAGCAAAAATCCACAGGTGCACTTCGTGCCCTAAATTGTTAACGGAAAATAATTGCAAAGAAGAAAAAAAAGACAAATGTAATGCTTGTTAATTTATATGAATTAAATCGGATTTTGTTCAAAATGCCGATTCCAGTACTTTGGTGTTTTATTATAGCTCAGTGGTCCATTATGAAATTGTACTTACAAAGAAATCTAAAAAAATAAAAAAATGCTTTCAAGTTACAAATAAATATTTATATCACAAAGGAATAATAATTAATTCAATTTATTATTGTTTAAGACCTCACTATTGTGTTTTATACATTTGCCGGATGGTAAAACACTTGTGTATCTTGTATACATGGTGAAAATGCAATCACAGTGTCTTATTTCCCGTCTTCCGTTTCTTGGACAGCCGACTAATATCCAGTTATCCAAAGACTTCTAAGGTAGTACATACTTATCAATTGGCATATCAAAGGTGACTATCGCGATAGATCTCTTAAAGATAATTGCTTTTACAGAGCTGTTTATGAACCATTTAGGGCCCTGCTTATGCTGCGTCTTTCGCACGCAGCCACCATTCGAGAACTCTTCGTCTTCATCGGCCATTCGTTCTACGTGCAATCTGTCTCACCCACTACCACTTAAGTCTAGCAATTTTTAAAGCTAGGTTAGTGACTGATTCTTGTATGAATCTCCTCATTGCCGATTAAGTAAAGAAACTCCGAGCATAGCCTACTCCGTTGCCCTTTGAATGACCTTGAGTTTTTTATGATTGTTGGTTTTAATAATTGTTATTTTTTTTGTACGATTGCAGTACTCTGTATCTGAATGACGTCATAATTATTGTTTTGTATTTTTTACAGTTCTGAAGTCAACGGGTAACCGTTATAGTTTCGCTATGTCCGTCTGTTTGTCCGTGGCTTAACTCCGAGATTCTTAGTACTAGTAATTTGGTATAGGTATACATATCTAGTCAGGTCGTTCAAAAATATTGCGGGTATGTGAAAAACAATTCTTAATTCAGGGATCCGTTTGCGAAATATTAAGCAATCTTGAAGCGATGATGGCGCAGTGGTAGCGTGTACGACTTCGCGTCGATTGACGTGAGTTCGAAACCCTACAATGAGCCTGAGCTTTCGGTGAGGGAAAACATCGTGAGGAAACCACAACATGGTGGTAGGGCTTTTTCTGATGCCCGCTTGGCTAGCTACCACCCTCAAGTTGAAAATCTGTCGCCAAGCATCAATGGATGTGTTCCGGTAGCTGCACTTGAGAGCCAGTCTTCCACTAGGTTTAGCGTTTACCATCCTGGGCCATATCGTCACTTAACATCAGGTGAGATTGTGGCCACTACGCCAAACCTACAACGTTAAAAAAAAAACTTGAAAGTGCTAATTTTTGTTAGAGTTGAGTGTTCCACCCCCCTACCACCACCCTAAATGGTTATTTTCGGATGTAAGAAAAAAATCATGGTACTTGTAAATATGTATAATGAAGTTAAAAGCAAAACTATCAAAGGTGAGTAGGCTTTACAAGTTGACGATCAATAGTCGAACAACTTATAAGGACGTGTCAAGTCGCCTTGTAGATGTATCAGGTGACCAAAATACTGGCACATATTTCGCGCAGCGTATTAGTATCGAGGGTCTGCTTAACAATATGCCAGCGCAATTTGGACCCTGGATAGTTCGCATAGGGTAAAATGATATGTGGAGTCATCTTGGCTCTCTGGCAGGGGCGAAATAAGAATTTTCGTCACTCTAGAGAATTAAGTTTGAAACTAACCCTTTCTTATAAGTTATGTCATTGACAGTTAAGATTAAAATATTTAATAAAAATTATAGACGCTTATGATCTTTAAATATATTATTATATTACTGGAAGAATTACTTTATGAAACTAAAATTAAAATACGAACAAACAGGGAAACTCAATAGCCGGATATACAGTGGTCATATAATTAAGAACGATTTATAGTTCCAGTTTTTTTTTAAATCTAAATCATGTCATGTGTTGTTATGCGTTCTTTCTGAGAAGTAACTAGTTATGTCATGAAATAGAGCAAACGAGATTAGGAATATAGAACAAAATCGCTAACTATTTATTTTACACTTTTTTTTATTCTTTATGGTAACAAATTCAAGTAGTAATGAAGCTGGATAAATAGTTAAGAACGATTTATTAAACTGCTCGAGAGCTAGCTTGATATCAATATTCCAAAAATATGAATACAAACATTCAATAGGTATTGTTGAACAACTAAATCTTACAACACAAAGCTATGTAACGATTCTGGAATACCTCACGGTAATCACAGAAGCTACCGGCCCGGGCTTTCTAAAAAAAAGAGAAAAATATCTGGTATCTTAAAAGTAAATTCCCGGCAATTACCCCCACGAACGGCGACGGGCAAAGGCGAGGCGTCTTTTAGTGTTACCAGTTGTTATATAAAGGTATGATTGTTGGAATATTTTATTCTTTAGAAATGTAATTTTTACTCACGGTCATCTGAAGTTACATTCATACGATAAAATTACAAAATAAGGCGAGTTTCTCACTTTAATAACATTTTAATAAGTTCAGTTTAGTATGGAGTCGTTAAATAATCAGGTTAAAAAAAATTGTGCGTGTAACTTCGCGTTTGAAGTAAAACATGTCTGACCTTGCTTTTTAAGGAAAAATTAAATAATTTTTAATGCTTGTTGTAAGTTTGATTACATTTTACTTATTAATATCAATAAATCCCACTACATTTAAAAGTGACTTACATCTTTAGTTTTTGTAATCATAATTGGGGTTAAGGGACGGAATATTTTAAATTAAAACATAAACTAATATTGTTGACATTTTAAACAACCTACCCATACACAAAATATAAAGTAAAATTCGTTCCTAACTACTTATTAAACAATTATTTTGAACATAAACAACTTTTAGACATAGAAATAAATTTATGTCTTTATAAATTAATAATCTATATTTATTATACTTTTTGGAGAGATTTTTTCATAAAATATTATTATCGGCTTAAAGAATATGTGAAAATTTGTAACACTATACTAGCAACCCTAAAAAGCCTCAGAAAATTACTGAAAAGAACTGCTAATAAGGAAAAATTACCGCACCGAGCAGCCATTGTGTTTAGAAACTTAACGTTTAGGGTCAACGGATGGTAAATTAGTGCAGATGATACAGAATAAGTACGCATTACGTGGTCTCAACTCGCATCGTTTTTGAGGACACGATCGTTTTGTAAAATCGCTCGGAGTCGTACTATAGATAACGCTTTGATTTCACAACACATCGCTTTTGGGCTTTTTGTGTCATTTGAAATGGGTGACAAGCTTTGAATTATATTACACTATGTATACTATTTTAGTCTGCCAACTATTATTATATCTACCTTTTCAATTGAAAACTTTATTTATGATAAATATGTGCCTATTTATATATGAACCTACCATGACTTGTAAACAAGTATTATTTTGCTAGGTGGCCCGTCACCCGCCAGCTAACATGGATTCGAAATTATGGCCCACCTCTAAAATTAGTTGGGCAGCCTTGGATTAGTTCTATTTCAAAATTCTCTCCTTTCTCCTTCCTAGCAGAACCAGGGGATATGAGTCAGAGGCACTCTATTGCACAAGTTCGGCCATCTGGGAGACAATTGGGTTGTACGAAGCTGTTTCCTTCCTAGTGCCGGGGCCCGGCATCTGCAGGGCCGGCCGCCGCGCCGGGGGGCTGCGGCTGAACGCTTGCGCTAGCTCGTATCGGCCCATTACGGCGGCGGATGGTACATCGTGGAATTTTACTAAGTAGGAGTCTCACATAATCACTCGCTCCCCCGAGAGAGGGTGTACGAATGACGGGTACTTCCACGTACAAAAAAAAGTTCTATTATACAAAAAAAAAGACTGACAGCCCAAACAATAGTAAATGATTACCCGCGTCGATCGTAATACAATTAAATAAATGTATCACCCGGAGAAATAGCCGCTGGGTTACCAATTTCACAACCGTAGTCGACCTCGACAAGCAAGTTATGATTTGGTATTATTATTATATATTTGACATAATAATTACTTAAACATCACTTACTAATGTATTCACATTAAAAATACATTCGCATTTCGGCCAGCGTGTTCCCTTCCTTCTATGATATTGAGTCCTTCAAAGTTTCAAACGAGGTGCGAAATTTCTGCAGGCCTACATGATGGCGACGAACGCCGTTGTAATTTGTCACCCGCAGTCGCCGTATTTTTTTAATAGCACCGTACTTTTTATCAGATACTGTACAGATATTTTGTCGGGTTAGTACTAAAAAAAATATTAAATTAAGCCAAAAAAAGATAAAAAAATACCAAGAATTGTCGTTCTATTTTTTCTACCTACCCCATAAGGGAACGGCGTGGTGATATGGGTTGATGAATTAACTTGGTAGTTCTTTGTAAGAATAGTAAATAGGTTTATTGCAAAATGCAGTTTCATGACAATTTTCATAGCGAACGAGTCGAGCAAAGTGCCCTGCAACCTTATTGGATTAAGAATAAAATAAAACAATTATCATAAATATATTTTCAATAATTTTATTTGACATTTACAATAATTTTTAATTTACATTATATTATGTACAATATAACTTCACATATAAATATTTAAATAACTTCTGATATACTTATCGTTTCTTTTTAAATTAATTCTTGTATTTAAATATAATAGTAGGTATAATACATAGGAGAATTATAATTAATTTGTGAGACGATCATTTGAAACTGTTAATTTTTATGTCCTGTATGTCGCGCGACGGCATACAGCTGATGATAACTGTCGATTGCGTTTAATCATCTTTTAATAGTTTGTCATGTCTACATTGCGATCACACTCATAGGTACTTATTATAGTTGATTCACACTCGAGAATATATTTTTTATAAATATTTTCTTTGTAATAAATAATCTCATAATTTGATCTATTAGAAAAACCTATTAATTAATGCCAGTTCGAGGTCATTAAAATTGACAATCACATCAAGCGGTCACACCGACGTATTTCAAATTACCTTATCACCATTATATGGTTGTATTTTTTTATCCTTCAGCGAAAGCTTTTTGTCCAAGAAAGTTTATTGAAGGATTAAAGGGTTTCTAGATTTATTATAAACTCGTCTCTTTTTTATATTAGCAGGGCATAATGACGACATTGTGCCTGGTGGTAAACACAATTCAATATAAAAAAACAACGGCGATCACCGAGAGACCGGCATGTATTACCAGTTGTCTCTTTCATGCCGGCATACAAGCCTCTTGTTAGCTCATCAGCTAAAAGAGAGTCACACTGATGGTTTTATCACCATCTGCACCAAGCTACTTAGACTAGATCCTTACGACTCCGCTTTATTCCTGAATAGAAGACCAGCTAATCCCGGAACGCAACATGTCTAAGCATGATACTGTGGTCGGTGTTAATTGCGATCTAGTCTGATACGATTGTCTTGTCATATTTCCAAAGCTTTCTTTATTTATTGATAACTGAAGTCTAATATTAGCGAATGAAATGTCCACCAAACTATTATACGTCATCTCTTCTAAATAGCAACATTACTATAACATATATCTGTTCGTAACAATAACAATAAATTTGGAATTGACAGCATTATTTTACAATTAATAAATTGTAATTTATAGAACAAATTGTGCTGTTAATTCTTGTAACAAATTGGCACACTCGACAGATTTATTACGTACATCATATGTTATATATAGATCACATAGCATTTGTAATTTCATATAGAGTAAATGTTGGCTATGTAGTGATAATAAAATATGTATATTTTTAATAATCACTTTTTGTTTAGAAATATTTATAAAATCACAAGTTATCGATAACTTTAGGTGTCTAGTTATAGGACTTTTTAAAATATAAGACATTTAAGTCTAAAGTTAATAAGTTTTGAGTGATCCCTACTAAGTATATGGCTATACTTTGACTGTAGAGGAATATAGTGATATCTTATTGGCAATATCGGCCAAATCCAAAACGTATACGACTGAAGTACATGTATCCATAGTCCATAAATTAAACAAATTAAGTTATTCTGGCGTCCTATCATCATTTTCAATCCATGAAAAGTCAACCACACTATATCAGTCGTTTTTCACATTTAATACAGCGGATTTAAGTAAAGAAAAGTAATGTTTTCGACGACGATTGACCTTCATTTGTCGAGACTTACGCCTCACTGGCTCAGTTTTGTAAGAAAAATAACGAAATACGTAAGCGTCTAGTCTAGTACAATATACGTTTATGATACCTACCAAAGATAGGATATAGGATTATATAGATAAAAAGAATGTACATTCTACTTTACGAGTATTAATACGTAATTAAATAATTTTCCAATGTATGTACTATTGTAAACAACGAATATAATTTAATAATATGGTGATATTTACGTACATGTTACGAACGGAATTTGCCATTGATTTGGCGCCAAAGCACGAATTAACACAGATACTGTTACGCGTCTGATGGTGGACTAAGGAGCGGAACTTTCTACATGTGATTATAAATAAAATTACCACTATATTAAACTATATCATCAATTAGCCAACCTTTACTCTAATTCGTTATACACTGTCAGTTATCGATTTTTTTTATGTTACGTAGATATGGCAAACTAGCTTCCGACCCGCCTTATAGATGCGGCTACCGTAGCCTATGAACGCTTGTAATATCATAGGTATCACTAGCGCGTTGCCGACCTTAAAACCCCTACCCCAAAGAGCTCTGGAAAACCTCACCCCAGGAATACAACACAGGGTAAATTTGGTTGCGATTTTCTGTAGGGTGGATGTATTCCACTAGTCGGGCTGCCCCAAGTAAAAAGAAATTTATCTGTGCCGTACCTCTACCTATTATATAGGTACCATCCCTTTATAATTGTGGTCCAGATTTAATTAAGTCATTTTACACGAATTTATACAATTAATTACATGTTATAATTATTGTAGAAGTGGTGTTCTCTTCAAATTTGAAATCCGAGTAACACACAATGAAATTGTCGAACCATAAACAATCACTCGCACCGCACTCCCGCGACGTCAAAGGTATTATACTACTCATTACGCGTATCTAAGTTATAACAATCGATGTTATTTGATATAACATTAACTTTATTTTAGATAAATATTAGTTAAATTTTTGACATTTTTTGGTATTCGTCAGTGTCTCACTCGTCTCCGTCGTTATCCGAAATTATTCCATACATATCTATGAGATAAGGTTATGGTTTCGATTTTTTCCGATAGTTGCGGATACGGTTACGGAGTTTCATAACACACCTGATTTCAATTGACCTTTTGTTTACATGTTTTAGTTCAGGTAACGAACTAATACATTTAGCGTTTTCTCACACAAAATAACGTTTACTGTTAATAAAAATACAAAAACATTTTCGTTACGGCTTATTATTTAGTAGAATTATGTCTGTGCCGTATAACTCCCTACCGTGATTATTAGTTCGGACAAGGCTTACAAAAATGTGAGAGTATTTATTCCAAATTACTTTTCTAGTAAATTATACAGAGGTCATTAAAAATGTAGCATGATTTCGATTTTCACATTTTAACTAATTCGATGTTTCGTAGAGATATGCAAATAATTTTCTACTTGCATTGTTAATGTTGATTTTGTTCTTATATCTAAAAGTAATTACAATTGATTTTTATTTACAGTACTTTATTTACTATCTACAAGGGTTTACATCGAAAATTTAATATACAAACACACAACATTAAATATCAATATAGCTTAATTTAGTGAAAATTAATATCGAATCCTAAAATTCGATAATGTCCGCGACATGATTAAAGAATAGATAATACGACACCAGTGTTAGAAAACAAAGATTTTGACACAGTCTGTCATTTAATCTCATCCATATGCAGTACCTATACGACTTTACTGAGTTAAATATCATCATACAAAGAAGTGGCAAAACCGTGTTACAGAGTTTGTACATTTACAAAAAGGCTTTGAGTTGATTTCTAATCTAAAATCACGTCATTTATCGATGCTCGTTCGTCTTTGAGGGCTGTCACTTTTTTAGAATTTCCTTCTAGCATCAGGTTTTAGAGTTATTTTGTGTAATTTTGATGATCTTTTACTCAAAATAAGGCTAAGGAATGGCTTAGTGTACTGAAATTAAACAACGTTTAAACAATGTTAGAAACTGCGCCTAGAACTGCGTCACGACTACACTATACTAATTTCTGTTTCAAAGGTTTTCGTGGGATTACTCAAATGTTACAAAGATTTATCAATTAGATTACGAAGGAATAAATAGACATTCCCTAAAATAGGAACAGAACATTAAAATTAAAGAAAATTTCTAAGAAGAGGATCTGTTGCCAAAAAAAGGTAATTAAATATTTAGTTATTATGGAAACAGTATTGCTGAAGGTTGAAATATTTATTTTCTATATACTTACCAGATTTCATTAATTCCGTCATCAGACATTATCGAATTCACGAAAATAAACTTTAAATTCACAGCATTAGATAATTTCTTATTAATAATTAATTTAAGCACCCCACTATGTCACAAGGAAAGGCACTCGAGTCAAGAGTACAAACAACGTCCACACAAGTCTGTTCATTTCAAGATTGCCGCAGCTGCTTTTCACAGCATCTGAAAACACCAATTACATTAGAATTTACGACAAAGGCCTTCAGAGTAATTGTTCAAGTCAAAGACTTAATTGGAGATTTTTCTAAATAATGGTTCCTTTTGAGGTTCTGCCATTTTAACACCGAATAATTATATGATATATCATCATTCTTATTATAAGCTAACTGCCGCCTTACACATGTCCTTGCTAGATCTATCGAGTAGTTGACTCATTAATTTCTTTATGGTAAAGTTTTATACCAAGGCCTAATTTGATATGAACAAAAAAATGTTTTCTGGGTTAAAAAGATCCCCAATTTATTTGAGCCACATAATAAACAACTCTGGAAAGTGTCACATAGTTCTTATGTACAATGTTGCTTTTCAAGAAGAGAGCATAATACAAATTTATGATATTATAAAGATAATTTTAAATCTGAATCTTATAAAGCACATAAGCTAATATATATATATACAGTCAAACCTGGATAAGCGAGAGTTCAAGGGAGCACAATCTCATTCTCGCTTATAGAGGTTTCTCACTAACCCGAGTTTCTCGCTAATGCAGGTACATGGGTACCGTTTCTCTCTTATAGAGGTACGCAGCAATAACAAGTGACAGCAACTTTATCAAGATGCTTACGAAAACAAAAAATAATAGGTACAATATTATCGAGAAAACAATGCAAAAACAATGGTAGGAAGTTCCACGAAAGTTAAGAATGAGTCATAAAGTAGCAGATGTTAAATTTGTAATTTGTTTTATCATTTGTTTCTTCTAAATAATATAAATAAATAAAGCTCGACTGTCGCTTATAGAGGTATAGATAAGGAGCAGTCTCACTTACGGAGGTCCATGAGGGAAAAACGACTCTCTCTTACAAAGGTTTCTGTTTCTCGCTAATAAAGGTTTTGTGAGCTTAAAATGACGGGTCCTGGCTATTACTCTCACTTATAGAGTTTTCTCACTTATCCAGTTCTCACTTACCCAGGTTTGACTGTAGTATATTAATTCAATAACTATTCATTCTCATTTATGCCCTAACGCCTAAAGCTGCAGATTCTAGATATTGTATTAATAATTAACATAAATGAAAATAATAAATATGAGAACATGATTTTATATTTTAAGGCCATTTAATTTCAAACTAAGAAAATAGTATACTTGGACGTGAAAATGCCTCTAATGCTAATTTTTACTCACTTCTTTCCTTTACTTGAACTTCAATTATATGACTCTGCTCCTCATTATGCACATAGATATACAAATATAGGCTAGTAGCATTAGATGTTGTAATAGTTTCTTGGCTAACATTAACCTAAATTAAAACTATATTTCTCTGTTATTCTACAAGGGCTAGCTGTGTTTATAGTCCTAACAGAGCTATTCAAGAGACCTCTAAGATATTATACGTAATGATAAGATCAAGAAAAAAAAAATATCTTCATGATATTTATGCATAATGCTCTCTCGAAGAAATTCGAGGCAAGAAATTTGCATAACAAATTCAATTAATTCCAACCCTGTTGTTTTTATTTAAGACTTTTTATTCTTTGCCGTTTTGTGTATTGTTATTTTAATTGGAGATAAATTGTTCGATGCAGAAAGGTTTGTGATCTAAGATGCATAGAATTTTTATGGTGAAGTATCACCGTATTTTAATTGATAATATATTTTTTAATGATAATTAGGGGGAGTTTTTGACGAGATCTTAAACTGTGATAATTGGTGGTTTGTTATTTGTAAACTTTTGTTATTTGCTCCTATATTATGTAATATTGTCGGCATTTTACGTGACGTTATTGTGCACAAGTGAAGTGGATTATCTATATCTGCTATACATATTATAAAAATCAACGTCTCTCTGTCCTTTACGTTTTTTTCTTCCGAAAACCACTAATCCGATTTACATGGTTTTTCATTTAATTCATAGATATATTTTCTGCCCATGTTATAGGATATATTTTGTTACAAAAAGTAACATACAAAATAAGCAGTGGCGATAATTGTGAGTCAATCAGGAAAGAAGACGCTTTTGGGTCGATTAAATGGCTTACGCCGAGTAAACCATAAGAGATATATCAAATTACAGTAGCACATAATTGTAGATCTTAATAAGTTCTACAATAAAGTCAGCGATAGCATGTCTATCTTCTAACTATCACCCACAATACGCATTTTTGAAGCAGCATAATTCACGCGTGCACTTGACCGACAGCATTCTGTAGTTCACGTGAGCGGAGCCACGGGTACAGGTAGTTATTTATAAATAACATCTAGGAACATGCTTGTAAGTTGCCACAAAATCTCCCTGGACAGATTGCTATGCTGTCTTTGAAGATTACAATAATCATTAGAAAAATATTTTATATAGGTACGTGTCATTTGCAGAAGTGTGGATGAACACAGTTGTTATTAAATATAAAGACATACATTCAGTCAAAAAAGTATCGTGAATGGATGGTTTGTTTATGGTTTCAAATTCTTTTTTTTTTGTTAGATTTGCACAACGGTTTCTATTTTGGCGCGGAGTTTGAGTTGCATTTTGTCATTTAGATTAAATGCAGTGCTGTTTTTAGTTAGATCATATCTAGTGTCTATTGCGAATTTCATAACGGACAAAAACATCAAAAAAAGATTTCGTCTTATATTATGCATCGCCAATGGAATTTCGTGTTCGGAGACACTGAAAATGTTACAAAAGGATATTGGTCCTTATTCTCTCACTTATTAAAAAAATATAAATAGAAAATTTGTATGACGATCATTAAAAAAATTAATATGTATTGTGGAAGTAGAAGCGAATATTGCTTTACAAAAAACTAATATTATTTATTCAACTGAATGTTACGACTTTTATTTCTACTCTCGGCGTCTCTTTATGTAATAAAAGTCCCTCTCAAAGCGAAAGACGAAACAGCGTCGCTATTTAAATTGCTGGAAATCTTTTACATTTTTATATTTTCCTTTTGAGTTTTGTCTTTTACATGTTATATTCGCGAGAAATATTTTTATTACATGCCGATTAACTGAGTTCACTGATTGTGGGTTATTACCAGTGTCTATTGTTCATAGTTTCAGTATACGTCATTGCCTTCAAGACCTTTTATCGCAAATTGATAAACGCCTGGAAGCTTCCAAGCAAATCTCAGCCTGCATGTGCTACATAAACGAGGTAAAATCTTGATTATATTCTTATACTGACTTCTTTTTACATATTGTAAAACATAATTTTACCCTGCCTGTCTGTTAGCGTGCTTGTAATTCGAGAGCGACTTATTTAATTTACGTTATTTCCTTTTCGTTAATTAATTAATTCTCTGGTTAGGCTTAAATTCGTATATTGTATAACATGAAAAATAAGTAATGAACAGAATAATAAATCGATTCTAATTAAAATTGTTTAATAACTTTCTTACAATATCGTGCTAAAACAATTAAATATGGAATAATATGAATATGAAAAATAATAACTAGAGAAGTAATTATGTTAAAACAATTGGGTATTAGATTTTTTTTTGTGATAAATGGAAAGATCATATATAAGTTTTATAACAAACTTTTCTTTTGTTTCGCAATATTTTAAATGTTATTTCAAAATAAAAATTAATTTTTGATTTAGTACCGAAAACGCGCCGATCGTTCCCGAATAAATCCGAGCGCGTGTGTCGTCACAATGTTAATTTCTACTCATTGTAGTACACACCTGATACAGTGCTTTGACTCTTAATCGATGAAATTTCTATAACATTATGACGTCACAAACAAGAAGATCAATCGTGGCGCGTTCGTCGTCATGTGATTCTTTTTAAAATATTACAATTATCAATTGTTATTATTAATAAAAAAAAATGTTTAAGAGTTTTTCCAATTGACTATTATCATAATTATGATGAAGCTTTAAAATACAATTAAGTAATCGATATTCTTTTTTCTTTTTCAAATACCCAATTGTGTAAAATTTTAAATATTCAGGTTGTAATTAGGCGGTCTGTAAACTATGAAAACATATATTATTATATCAAAATAATATAGAAAGTGTTGTTGATCATTATAAATCTTTTATTAAAAATCTCATGTGCATCCGTTAGTGATTATATATCTTCTGAACGACTTGACGGATTGAGATCATATTATACATACATTATACATAATATATGTATAATGTATCGAGACGACGGCTTATAAATATGTTAGGATAGTGAGGAGATATGTGACGCTGTAATGAAGCCATTGATTACCGAAAAGGGCAGAATAACAACTATTGACCCGGCTAGTAACCAATAAACATATAGTCCCAAACGTGCACGCCATGAAAACAGTTAGTGGTATTGTTAAAACATATTAATTCAAAGAGCAAAAGACGATTTTCTGATTTTACTCACCCAACAAAAAAAAAAACATATTTGAAAAATTTATGCGTACCAAAATATTCAAGATATTTTTCTAAAAGTTAATATTAAAATAACAACAAAGTTAGCTGCGCACTTATTTGCCTTATTGAATCCAAGACTTTTCATAATTCTATTAAAAAAAAAATTAAGATAAAAATATCTGATTACCTGTATACTTTCTTTGAGGGTGAAAAGGTAATTTGGACGATTCATTCGTCTTGTATATTTGTGATTAAAGTTTAGTAAAATATAACTTTTTGCTTCGGGATCTTTTTGAAAGAGATTCAAAGGTTACGAATAGAACTTATTATGTAATCTTGAATTTCTTGTTTAATTAAATTGTTTGATAAATTTGATTCCTTAGGCCAGACATCCTTACTTAAAACGCAATACTTTTCTGTCCGTTATTGTGCTTATAATTCGAGAACCGTCCGATTTAAATGATTTTTTTTTGGTTGGTTGGTTTTTTTATAGGTTAGGTTACAAAATAGGGTTAATAATAAATAAGACTGGGAAAAAATATAGTTTTTGGAATACGAAACATAATAGATAGGTGTCTATATGAAACCAATTCACCATATGATTGCATATCTAATGAAAAAGTTCCTTTCATTATAGAAAGCAAATCTATTATTCGGCTTCTAACATTACTATCACGTATATTTTAGTCCTGTCTGATTTAATACAGCCATTTCATTTAAGTTTATTATATTACTAGCTGTGCCCGGCGGTTTCACTCGCTTTTAATTTTTAATATTTTGATTTAGTGTTAGAAAGCGCCCACGGGCTGGCCGCACTACTCGTATTACTTGGTTCTAGCTTAGCGTAATTTTTTTGACCTACATTTTGTATAATAGTTGCTCCGCACCTAAGGGTTGTAGTGTGATGTTAGATAACATATAAACTTTTTCAATAAATCTATAATAGTATGATATAATAACGCTGAAGAGTTTTTTGTTTGTTTAAACGCGCTAATCTCAGGAACAACCAGTCGGGATCGAATAATTCTTTTTGTGTATGATAGCCAGATTCTTGAGGAATAGTATAGGTTATATAACTTCACGCTAGAGACCTAACGAGCGAAGCAGTAACTTTGAACTTCAAGCAATCTGGCTAGCTGTAGAAAGTACGGACAAAGATATGACTGGGCTACACGGACGCGTTGGCGAAGGCGCCGTAGAAATTTTACCGAATCAATTTAACAGGGTGAAACCGTCGGGCATACTTAGTAGGCTATAAAATGTTTTTTTTTTTAAATCTAATTCGTAGTTCCAAAGACTTGCGTTCAAACAAACAAAAAAAACAGTCTCATTAGCTTTATAATAACTATTACTAGTTGTGCCCCACGGTTTCACCCGTGTTAAAGTGATTCCACCAACTCTTCACCATGATTATTGCCTCACTCCTTAAAATCATATCGTGAAGTTAGACCTTCAAACTATTTTAGTTTAGCGTTTTCAAAGATTAGCGTTTTCAAACAAAAAATTATCGAGCTTTATAATATTAGTTTTAAAATGATATTGTATCAAAGTCTGGCAACACAGTCAAACACACTTACTATTTTTACTAAACATATAAGAAGATATGTGAGGCCTGCTCGCGACGTATAGTCGGACCGACATTTCTCGCACGTTCGGCGGTCGCGTCGCAACTGTTGCGCGACAACGCAGTGACAAGTAGCCTCTGTGCGTCGGGTAGTCATCCGGGTATACGTGCAAGGTCCGCCACGAAGCACGGAGTCCGTCTCCATCAGCACCCGACACGTGGGTCACATTGGTTATAAGAGGGTCCTGAAAAGTAAACACTATTTGAGCCAAAAACAGGCCTCTTGACGCATTATAGTAAGAAGCTTTACTACTAAGCCGAGTCGATATCGCAGATTTCGCCTCAGACTTTTATCTGATTTATGTGTAAATCAACCAAAGAAGCTAAGCATAATTTGGAATCAACTGGCGATGTGTCAGATTATCTCTTGTATTAAAACAGATAAATTATAACTCTGGATAATTGTACGATCTGTTAGTTTATAATAAATCTAGTCAGATTGTAAACTGTGGGTAGATTGTGAATGGATACCAAAAATTATCAATCTGACGCTTACATATTTGTAGGATTATAAAGTAACTAATGACTAACTGGTTGCTTAATGGATTGGTTAGGTTAAATCGAAACGGCGATTAAACAAATTAGCCATTGAAAATTTACATTTTGCAAGTCCTAGTATCATGATTTTGCTTATTTAAAAGACAATCATTCAAAGTTATTAGTGTCAGTTCACAATCTATCGACAATTTACAATCTCACCTGATTGGTTATAAACTAACGGTTCGTAAAATTATCCGGTGACAAATATATTCTAGCTAGCATCTGACGATTCCTGTGTGAGAACAGACGCGACCACTAGCTTTGTTTCAGTGCCTTGTAAGGTTTTCATGACTCCTTAATGGAAACAAAAATGTAATATAATTACGATCATTCAGTAATTTCACTACTTAATATGCTGTAATATTCTTTATATATATTTGATGTTTGACCAGCAATAAAATGGTATTTTGTAATGATTTAAAAAAAAAACTATGAGTTAAACTCATTATAAAGAAAACTTCTATTATATAAAACATACTGACCTTCTCCAGAATATTTATAAAGGTGAAAATGACTAATCATGAAAAAATCTCATTAATTTCATTTGGGACCTTTTGTGAGGGATCAGGGGCTGACGACCTCAATAAAGGAAATTAAACGTTATGCCGTGAAAATCATTGTACGCACTCGCTTTTAAACGAAACCTTTGTTCAGTTTTGTACATCAATTTCTTTTATCTATTTTGATACTCCACTAATGAACAATGAATTAATAACAATTTTATAGACTTTATGGTGGAAATTTGTAAAGTGATGTTCTGCTTTTGTTTTAGTTTACTTTGTGTTGTTTCGGTGGTATTTCATTCAAAATACTTTCGTCGCGACGGTTACAAATTATCTATGCATTTCTAATCGTAAATTCTTTTCACAAAGTAGGTATCTAATGTTGCTTTTTGTGTTGGCATCAACAACTCAATCGACGGATTATTTTTGGAATTAACGCCATTTTACTGAGTAAGGATCGGATAGATGCTAATATAAAAAGGATTTGTAGTAATAACATCCAATGAAAGGGATTGGTTGCCATAATAAAAGAGTAGGAGAATAAAATAAAGGAGGAAATAAACGAGAAAAATAGAACAGATTAAAGAAAGAATACACATAAAACGTTAATTGAATATTGGAAGGACCAGATTCCTAATACTACATTGAGCCCATCTTTTCGGTTAAGAAAAAAATTGTGACGCAACTATGGCGGTTGAATATTGTTCAGTGCTTGGCTGATTAAATACCAATTTGGAGCTGAAAATCTATCGTCAACACATGTCGGCATAAGTGACTTTGAAGTCGTCCGAATACGCTTTTGGTTGGAAACACATTTTCAACTTCAGCCTTTTCAAATATAGGACCAAATTCTACCACTATGCATGATAATAAAATATTGGGTTTGAGAAATTTTAATCATTATCGCTTTAAGTTATTACTTGAAATTATTAAAGTGAAAACTTCTTTAGCATCATTGTGATTTGAAACTCGATAAAACGAAAAAGCGACAGTTGAAAGATAACTATATACATCTATAGGATTTAGTACACGAGAGAGTAAGATAAAATACATTTACATTATGCACTGTTAATTTAAGTCCTGATTTTCATGTTTGTGATCGACGTCGGCTTGGTCTAGTGGTGTGAGACGACCAGACTTAATACACAGAACCCACGAGTGGTCCATAGTTTGAAATCCCGATTATTAAGATTTCGTCTTAAAAATATTTTTTTAAAGAAATTTTTTTTATTTTTTTTTTCAGAAGGTTTCATTTCTGACACTTGTGAACTGCTGCCACACATATTTTTTTATGTATTATAAATTACCTAATTGGTCTTGGTATTGACAACATATCATGTGACTTTGGCTGCCTGGTTACGATAAAAGTTCATAGAACTGTATTAATATCGCATTTGTGAGAAACTCAATTTCATCGCAAGATGGAGTCTCTCAATGGCCGGGACAGCGTATAAAAATAACTTTATGGCGCCATAAAATGTCACATTACTTGGACCTTATTCATAATCCATATAAAAGATTAAAATTTGTTGTCTGATCTCTATACTTCTTTCTGTAGGAATGAAATGCCTCATGTGGCTCATTTTTGGGATTTATGATATACTGGCTGGTGATACAACAAAAATGACAACTATTGACGGATTGAGTTGAGTGATTGTGAGCTGTTATATAAGGCTCATCTGTAGCATCTATGACACAGTACATAAGTCATCACTGGCAACACACACAATCGATAGACATTCTAAATAAATAATATAATATTTTTGAATAACTCATTCATATTTTTTTCTAAATTTATTTCATTTATTTATAAGTTTCGTCATGCTAGCTCAGTCAGATAAATAATTTACTCGACAAATAAAGATATAGGTTTATTGGAACAGAACACTGTGTTACACATTGCAAAAGTTACGATTAGTTCTGAAATAATTAGAAAACAAAGACAGACATTTATAAAAATAGTACAAGCGACGCGACAGCTAGAGCTCTTCCTATTGTCTTTGTCGAAATTATGAAAGAATATCAATACACGCGTATACCACCAGATTCAAATAATAACTATATACAACCTACATCGCGTATTCGCAGTAACGAGGCGGGAGACGTATTTCACGACGTCCGGAAATACTAGGCCCGGGTTGTCTTGCTATATAAGTAATTTTATAATTGTAGATAGGACAATATAATTATCAGATAGATGATAAATTACAATGTTATATTTGAGAGAATAGATTCATCAAATTAATGCTAATTTGAAGTGTAAATTGAAGTGAAACTTAAATTGGAATAGCTAATAAAAAGGAATTTTAGCGACATTCGGATTTTATATTTTGGTATCTATGTGACTAATAGTAATTTAAACATTACTGACGTGAGAATATACTGAAATTCCAATAAAACTTAAAAGAGTTCGGTTAAATTTTAAACATGTCGCGTGGACAATTGTGTAGTTATAAATACCGAAAAATATATATTAAAAGGTTAATGAAATGAAATGCAAAATTGATTTATATGTGTATTCCGAAGCCATTAAACATTAAAGTTAGATATAAAATAGAGAGTACCTTAGTCTTATTGCATATTAATTTTACTAAAACTTCACTAGTAAAGTTAGTCCACGTTTATGATTCTATCCGTACCAGAGCTGTTAATAAAAATCCGTCTGGAGAAGCTTGTGTATATATGAATTTGGTAAACAAGCAGTAGATATTCATTCCGCTCCCGTTTCTGTAGCTGCATCGCCAAGCCAGCTTGAATGAGAGCGTCCGGCAGGACTTCTATTAATTTATAAACAATCTTGGCTCTTGTCAATTATGAATTAAAAGTTTCAAATCCTTCGAATACCGATTACAATTCGAGAGGTCTCTTGTAGTAACAAAATTACTTTTTGTACAGATCCCAGATAGGTAAGGGTGAGTCGTACAATATGAATATTTAATAAATGACCTATAGATCTAAGGATGCCTTCGGAAAGCGACCGAAAACATAATAAATGATGTAATGAGGAAACAAGGTGAAATAAATATATATAATTAAAAGATAAAAATGCTTGATAAACAATCATTACATACAATACCCACCTCTTGTGGTTCTGAATCCACAAACCAATCAATAGTTGCCGCTGGTAGCGAGTAGTCGGATGTGCAGTTAACGAACGGTTGCTCACCTACTTGGACCATTGCAGGAAGCCCCGTGATCAACGGGTCATACTCTGGTAGCACTGGGAACAAGCCATAACAAACATTACTACATTTACTAGTTCTGTCAGTAATGTTCTTTCATTAATTAAAGTGACATCATTCGAGTAATTCATTCATGTGGTCGTCCAATAAGATACGATTGTAATAAGGACGGAATTGTCAACGAACGAACACCTTTACAACATTCATACATTTATTTCAAATGCGTATGATTATAGACTTAATAAGTGAAAGATTTCTCTCCACGAATCTCTAATAAACCTAATATAAATAGTTTCCCGCAAACATCGTATTAGTACCGATCAGTTCCGTGCGTTACGTTTTGAACACTTCCCCGTTAGTAGAGTAATAAAATAAACCCCTGCATAATTATGATTAGATGATTATTCAAAAATATGGTAAAAGATTTCATTCCCTTAATGAAATAATTTTCATCAACTTTTATCTTACGTCACTCTATTTGACCCGTGACTTTTAATATAATTAGCTCTCAATTATAGTAATTGCATTGCATATATTTTTTCCTAGTACGCTCAATTAAACAAACGTATAATATGATATCTCATTTCTTGTGTAAGCCAGCTCGCTTCCTCATACTTCGGCTAGGTGACAGAATTATTTTAGTATAATGAAATAAGCTGTGGGCACCTAGTTGAAAGTTTTTTTTAAATCGGTAATAAGTTCCTTGAATGGAAAATAGTTTATTCCATGCCAAAAAATAAAAAAGAACTAGATTTATTAGTTTTAGAATCTTTAGGTATATCCTTAAAATTCTTAATAGTCATGTAGTACTGATATTTATCTAATTTTTTCAGTATTCCTATTGAATTATATTTTGTAATAATCTCACACTACCAGATGATTTAAACGGTATTATAAAATATTTGAAGAGTTGATCTATTTGGAACTTACCAGACAGCGTCATGTTAGCTGACTGTCTGTCCACCGCAAACCGAGGACCTTCACTAGACACCTCACACGTGTACCTCCCAGTGCCTCGTTCAGGCCGGACGGTGATCACGCAAGCGTGGATGTCACACGAACTGTTGATTACAGCCACTCCGCTACTATTGAAAGCCCGCGTCTCGTACTAGAGAAAAAGAAGATGTAATAAAATACATAGTGTTATTGCCACATTTTTTCAAAAGCTTGAAAAGAATAAAAAGCATTAGATTTTTTGTGTGCTTTTTTAGTTTCAGAACATTGACAAGAATATTTCAAGTCAGATAATAATAATAATGGTGGATATCCTAATCTAACACGTTCTGTTAAGGAGGAGATCGAAACAACTATTACTACTTATTCCTATCACGCTTATCAAAAATACTATTGTTTCATACGGTAGCAAAAACGTTACTTAAAATATATTACAAATATGAAAGAAACAATTCAATTTTACTCTACATCATTTAAGAAAAAATATTACATAATAATCTGCACAAGAATGGAAGACACTTTCCTCGTACTAAATTCATACTTAATTCTTTTAAGCAAGATCTTTTCTAGATCTTTTCATAATTTTGCCGGAAAATTATATTATGTATTAATAATATTATAATAGTGTTCGATGCAGTAACCGAATTAATTTTGATTAAATGGAACGTGTAAAAATAATGTAATATCATAAAGTGATCTTTTGTAAAGACGAATGCTTAGAACCTTGCTCTTTAAATTTAAACTAATTCCAAGTTTGTACAGACTGGTTTAACTAACTGAATTAATTTTCTGCGCCATGACAATAAAAGCGACCATAAATACATAATGAGACTCTAAAGAAAACAGTATTTTCATTGGATCTACGACAACTCCTTTAAATATAACATCGAAGTAGACAATTTGTAACATAAGGTGATAATCCCAATTTAAGCTTGTATTAAGGATGTAGGTTTTCATACCAGTAACTATAACTACAGTGGAAATCGACCCTTCTAACGTTACATCATCTAAATCATCAACCGAAGCCGAACCGCCAATCGAAGCATCAATTGATTTGCATCTGAGAAATGAAGGTACAGAAACCGATTTCGCATCGTGCGAGCCCCTCGATGTATGAATTATTCACACGTGAGTTATGACATCACGATTGGGGAAACTGTTTAATGTTTTAGAATTATTCCTACCGCTGTGTTTTAATATTGAAGCCATTACACGAACGGCGAAGGTAACCATATTATATAGGCGGTGAAAGATGTGAGATTTTCGGGAATATTATATTCTACATGCTGAGAAAATGAGATAATTTGTTTGTTCATGTTATGATTCACCAACGTTTTGATATTTTGGTTTAATATCATATGTATATAGTTAAAGCCTATTAAATATACAATTTACCAAACACTGATATAGGGTTCTGAATTAGTAAAGTAGATAATAAATCGCAACGATGAACGAGTGTATTTGCATCCGCAAATCCAATAACCTCACACGAATAAAGCCGCTGCTCCAAGTTGAATGTAAATGAACTAACCTATGATATTTAGAGTTAAATATGAAATTCAGGTTTCAGGCTCTTTTGAAAACGGGCTCTAATTACAACTCTATATAGTGGAAAACGTAGTGCTCTAGATTCGCTTGTTTTAATAATAATGGGAAACAAAATATTTTCTATATTACAGATAGTAGAGATTTCTCTCTACTTGAGGCAGCCCGACTGGTGGAATACCTCCACCCTACAGAAGATCACAGCCAAATGACCTAGTGTTGTGTTTCTGCGGTGAGTAGGGTTTTCAGAGCTCCTTGGGGTAGGGGGGTTCAAGGTTGGCACGCGCTTGTGATACCTATGTTATTGCAGGCGTTCATAGGCTACGGTAGCCGCTTACCATCAGGCGGACCGTATGTCTGTGTGCCACCTTTGTAGTATAAAAAAAAAGCGCAGTGTAGGGTACCGTAGTTACTTGTCACAACATACAGACTTAGAGAGGGGGCTTTAAGCAATTTTCAATGGATTTGTATGAAATTAATTTTTCAAGTACATTTTATCATTTGATTGACTATTACTGGTTAACTTGTAAAGTCTACTTTCCTTTGATAGTTTTCCTTTTAACTTCATTATATATACTACTACCATATATTTTTTCAGATGTCCAAAAACAACATTAATATTTCGCAAAAGGAATTCTGGATCGAAAAATGGTTTTCACACACCCGTAATATTTTTGAACGACCTATCGAACAACACTCCACGTGATCCGACAGACGAGAAAAAAATTATCATTTCCACTACAGTACTAAGAATCTTTGAGCTAAGTCGCGGACAGACAGTCGGACATACCGAAATTATAAGGGTTCCTTGTTGACTTCGGAACCTTAACAAAAAGGTATGAACTGCGGTCATACCTGTATACTTATATATGGTCTTAAAAATTTGCAATGTTATATTGAATTGACTGATTATTGTGACCGTCGCGAAAACGATTATTCATCAAAAGACACCACTTCCAAAACAGATAGCTGATGGTATCCAAGATAATCCTAAAAAGCAACGCAGAAGAGCAGGTCGCAGTTAATGATTCCTTACCATATTATCGCCGTAATCCCATCAGGTACTATTCCTCTCTTACTACGTTTCTTCCAGTAATCAAAACAGATATCGGTTGTCCTAATATGACACGTGAAATGTTAAATGAAGACAGTGAAGCCAGGCTTATAAGGGCAGCGTGATTAAATTATTCACACATGAGTTATGATGATACGCCTCGGAAACTCGTTTAATGTTTCAATAGCACTTGTGTAGCTGTGCTTTAAGTCGGGGCCATGAGGTGGGCGTAATTTATTAATGATATATAATTATGACGCATCCCTTTCGACGTGAGCAGGAGTTAGTGATTTTTGTATTTTTTTTCAATTGAGTTCTTTGAGATAAAACATAATATTGACTTTCCTTTTTCTACATTTATTTGTGCTCATAGTTGTGATGATTTTTAAGACCGGTAGAATGTCAAGCAGCCTTCATATATTTTTTTTTTTATTACGTACATTATTTATTTGTTTCTAATCAATAATATTCTTTATTGAAGGCAAAAACTGAGAAATAATGAACGCTTGAAAACGGTTCCCACTTTGTTGTAGGAAAGTAGAAATACTATACATTTTTCGATGTTTCGAATCGCCATATTCCTTGAGCTGGCTTAACGATTAAGCCCGCGCTTTCCTCTGTCAAGATAATTTATATGATGATATATATATATAGACGTGTTAATAATATCATTATTATATTTCAAATACTACATTGCATTTGAGTAAATATGTGACTTCAGTTTATAACAAAGCAAAATAAAATCTCTAAAGTCAAGATTATAACTGAAAAAAGTCGATCGAGCCGGGTTTCAACAAATCTAATAAAAATTGCATGAATATGTCAATAAAAATCCCATTAACTCGCTACATGCATAAAATCATAGAAAATTGGAATCAAAAGAAATCACCCTCCGGTCTCGTGGCCACACACACACAGCCATAAAGAAAGTAAACTCAATTATTGAACGTTTTCACATATTTTTTCGTGAATCGAAAAGGTTTTTTTTTTCATCATCTAAAAACCTTCTTGCGTTTTTATGTATTTAAATAGTTTTTGGTTGTTAGGTTTTACTCAATGTATTATTAAGTAAATCAATCTTGTTTTTATTATTGCGGTACAGTTTAATGTGTCGACTTCTATGTATTCAACTAGACAAGCAATCTGATGCATAAAACGCCTCAGACATTAAATTGTTTAATATCTGTAGTACCGACCTTATAATGAACAATATTACTCGCACTAATATACTCGCATTACGTAACTCGTAACTCTAATTAAGTGTAAGCGAGATACATATACTGAGTTTATTGTGTACTTATATTTATTATGAATACTATATTAAATAAGACACAAAATAAATGAGTTGAGTTAAATCACTTATAGAAAATGTTAATGTTACTTACAGCTTTAATATTACCACAAAATAGAGAATCATTACCAGTATGTAAATATTTGCAGTTTTTTTTTTATATTAGCTCGTCAATGTAACTGTATAGCACCTCACAGACTACAAACAACGCCTACCGTCAGTGGCACAAGGACCCAGTATCATAGATATGAAGGAACACGTTGCCTGGGAGATTATTCCTCATCTACACGATACGGCAAAGGTAAGAAATTGCGAACTTCTCTGTTCGTGCAGTGATGGGGGCGCTACCATGCTAGTAATGTTTAGAATTTTTTTAGTACGGAATAGCGCTCCTATTGTACTACTGGGAAATATTCTCCATTACTAATCCAATTCCTTATACAATTAACTCACTGAATATACCAATGTATATCAATATATAACACTCTAAATTATTCTTTAAAGTAAACAGTGATACATTATTACAATGTATAACATATATACCAACGTCCAAACGTGAAAAAAAAAAATTATGTCAGTAATTCAAAATAATCGAGGGTTTCGTTTCACAACACTGTATTTTTTTTTCATGACATAACTAGCTGTGCCCGCGGCTCTGCTCGCGTTGACTACAGAATGCTGTCGGTTGAATTGTGCTGCCCCAAAATACTTATTGTGGGTGATCCTTAGAAGATATACTATCGCTGACTTTTTTGTAATTTTTTTAAGGTCTACAATTAAGTAGTACATTCATTTTATATATAACTCTTATGGTTTACTCAGCGTAAGCCATTAAATCGCCCCAAAAGAGTTTTTTTCCGAATCGATTCATCATTATCGTCACTACTTATTTCGTAAGTAACTTTATGTAACAAAATATATCCTATAACCTGGCCAGATAACAATATCTATCAATTATAGGAAAAACCTTGTAAATCGGATTAGTGGTTTTCGCATGAAAATAACATAAATGGACAGACAGACAGAGATACTATTAGTTCAATAATATGTATGGAAGATATAGAAGTAGCAAACAAGCATGCATTTCATCTGAAGTTAAGTGGGTACTGCAGTATATGGCTAAGAGATTTAATACCAGCAAATTGAGAGTACCTAGGCAGTGCAGTACACTCGTATGATGACGGACGAAAAGCAAAGTCACGTCGTTCGAAATGTCACCAAATTATTGAGTAGCCATGTTTAGTTCCTAATCCGTTAACGGGAATCACCAAAAGAAATAAATTACTACACATAGTCATAGCCTTATTTAAACTAGCGGTGCCCCACTGCTACGCACGCGTTTATTAGGTTTATAATTTTATTTGTGCTCATATTAATGACAATACTATAGATGGTTTATCTATTGAGCAACGACATAAGCTTCCCGTTTACAAAATTTCATAATCATCTTTTAAGCCGATTTTAACAAACAGACGGACTCATTTTTTATGTCATATTCGTGATAAGTATCTTGATATAGGATGTGTATCAGAACTAAAGTTTTTTTTTTTTCTAAAACCTACATATTACAAAAATGAAGCCGCGCCTTGTGTCTCCTGTAATAAACTCATTATCCTAATGAACCTCCTCTGTTAGCGGTCTACGAAATTCCAAGACATTAGGACTTTCTTATGCTGCGAAATTCTGAGACATCAAAGCTTTTATGTTTTAAGTCATTAACTTTTTCGCTTATCATGTTGCATATCATGTGAAGGAGACATTGCCAAGATGATTGTTGACAATCATCGCTGCTTTAAGATTAATGAACTTATTATCACGTGATATGTAATTATTTTATCGTAATAAAAGTGCCTACGATATTCTCACATAATATAACCTGGTAATTCCTGGACTGTTGCTATTATTTTCATTCGCCAATCACTGGCTGATTCAGGCAACTATTCATCCATGATAGTTGTTCGATACAAAAATAACCTTCGTCATATAAAACTGACAGTAATAGAAAATAGACAATGCTCTCTTTCGCATGAATCTATTCGCAATTACAAGTGACTAATTAGTAAATCAGTATAACCGAATGAATTATTATCTACTAAATTTACTATCGAAGAAAAAACTATTATAATAATTGCTACAGTCATTAACAATTATATTGGTTTTCTAATAAAATTAATAAAGTATAAGCAGCATAATGTCGCAGACTTGGTATCAGAGCAACATCCTTTTATACAATATTATTCCTTCTACGATACTGTCCTTTAACATGGTTCAATAATGTTTTATATTACAATTCCTATTTATCAAAACTATGCATAGGTGGCGTGCCGAATCAACTTCCGCTTTAAAATTTTATAATTCAGACCGGATACTCTGACTGATGAAGAAAGTGATTAGTATTTATTTAATAAGTCTTGTAAGCCAACAGTAGTTACAACTAGGTTTTATAATATTCTTGTTTAGATTTACGAAAAACAACAAAATTTAATGGACTAAATAATTATTAATATAAGAAATCTTTCTAATATACTACGTTTTTGAAACGGGTAAAAAAGTATTTAAACAATTAAAAATAACATAATGAAATACGTAGTGCAATTGATAATTTATTGATGCACGAATAATTCAGCGAAGGTACCAACAATGTAACTGCATATGATACATTACTGTTGTATGAGTTTTTACACAGACTCCTATCCCCTCCATACATTTTTTATTGTTATGTGTACACGCCGAACGACTTTCGCTGTTTATCTATATTTAGGCTATGTTAGGTAAGGTTTATATTTAAATTATTTTATTGGTATATGTATTAAACATAAATTTTTATTTAATTATTTTTTTACTCTTTGTCATTGTGTATACGTGAATTTTCGCAACAGATTTTAAACATATTGATGAGATTATGACAGAAACATGTCAGAGGACAGTTTAAAATCGATTGTAAAATTTGTAATAGAACAGATAAACAAAGAAACAAACAGATAAGAAAGCAAGTTAATATAGCATTGTCATCCAGTTCTGATCTATGTTAGAAGTCTCAAATATCAATCTATATCTCAAATGCAAATGCAAAATTTGAACAGACAAGCAGGCAGACAGGAATGCGAGTTAATAAACAAATATTACCAATATAAAGCGGGACGGCGCGGCGGGTCCAAGTAAAACCTTGCTTTAAATATATGTAGATATAAAATTAGCAGAAACGTAACTTGAATAATATACTTAATTAATTAATTTATATCATATTTGTTTAATAACATGGTATAAAGTATGTTTACGTAAAACTTTCTTTTGTAGCTCCGTTTCTAAAAGTAGTCTTCACGTCGAAATTAGCTTTTAAATATATAGAACAAAACTTACATGGGAAGTTCCAATCAGATTTAATAAAACATTCATATATAATTTTTTTAATGAAATACATAAACATAAACGAGGTCACCAGATTTAACCCTAAGTATAAGTTTTTTTAAATCTATGAATGCAATATTTGTTATCTTTAAAATCGATATCATGGTTGTTTAGAACATATTTCTCTATCTATTATGGTTTTAGACTTCCCCTCACTGCCCCATCTTAATGCTACATCCTGCATATCTTTAAAGTTATATTATACCAAATTTAAACTCAGCGCGACGGATTATGTAAGCAAATTGAAAGTTACAAACTGAATTTAAATGGATAATTTTGTGGTAAAGGCTACGTTGAAAATAAACTTGCCATAGTAAAAGCCCACGGTAGTAAAGGCCCACGATATCCTAAATATCGACATATATTATTACGTGAAAATGTCATCGTATTTCGATTACGTTAAAAGGGGTAATGTATATGGAAGTGCCTTTTTCTGCCTTATAAAGGATATAAGCTGTGAAATTTTACCTTTGAGATAGAATCGTTGGTATCGCGGTGTGCAGTCACGTACTCAGTTTCCATTGGGGGTGTCGATTATAATAACTCGTAATTTATGATCTGGATGAAAATTTGAAATTATGGGTTTTGGGTCGTTTTGGTTTATTCACCCGGATGTTCGTTCGTTATTTTTTTAATTTATCCGTATTATACGTAGATATTAGAAATAAAATGTAAGATCAGAATGTTACTGTTACATAGTATTGGTCTATATCTGAAGAAAAAGGTCACATAATTTTTCTTTCACTATACATTGTCTTTATCGTTCATAATTGCAAGCTTAACAATTGATGTTGTATTATATATTTTTCACAATTTAAGTATAGCGATACTGCTGTCCTTTTCATATAATAACTGGAGATAAGTTGCAACGAAAAAGAATTTTTTTTACAAAAACCAAACTAACTTCAAATGTTTTGAGGAGTTGGAATGCCAATTAAATTAAAATGGGACCACCCTTGAGGTATCTCTTTTCAATCGAAAAAGAACCATCAATATCGGTTCATAAACAAAGAAGTTATGGCTGAACATCCATTAAAAATATATGTACATTATAATCGAGAACCTCCTCCTTTTTTTGAAGTCGGTAAAGAAAAATATAATCCGTCTTGTCTTGTGCAGTTTCGTTGTCATGAGAGTGAAGGAACAAGGAAAGAGTGAATATATTCCGAAAAGTCGATCATAAAAAAGTTTTATAACTTATAACATATCCCTATTACTGTTTTGATCAAGCGTATAAGTTTATTTTTTTTTTAATTCGTTTTGGGCAACTTGAGATTAACTAGAGGTCTTTTTAGCAGGGAAATAAAATTCAATAGTCTGCTATTGATTTTTATAATTCAATACTAATCATAATAATTTAATTACGAAATATTTTGTTAATAATTAAATCATACATACAAGTAACGAAATATTATTCGAAAATTATTATCCGAGATTTCTTTTCGAAAAAGGTAGGTTTAAAAAACAGCAACCTTTGAGTTTCTTGCCGATTCTTCTCTAAAGGACAGTGCCTTCCGAATCGGCTGTAGAGTCATTGAAAATATTGAATATAAACAAGTTATCATCATAATTATTATTATTTTAATTTATTTGACATTCATTTGCACATTTCTTTATTTTAAAATATTTTAAGTTGTAGATAGCTGAAACTACGATTCACCTATCGCAGGCGAAGTAGCAAAGAAATTGCGGATAATTATTTACGATGGATTTCCGCAAAGTGACTCCATCGTCAATCAAATAAATATTGTTTGTGTATGTAATTTTTACACTCGCTTGAAGTAAATCATTTTTGACGTGCTTTTAGATTTTATTATTATAGAAAAAAAAAACATGTTAGTATTTGGAAAGATAAAATATTATTTACAGCTATAATTAGACCCAGTTTTACAAATTAATCATTTTATATTTTTAATAAATAATCTACAAGGTGAAATAAGTTTTACTTTAAACGCGTGTAAAGATTACAGTTGGCGACCAAAGCAACTAAATAGGTATAATTTCACCAAGTTTTCTACCTACTTCCGAAACACACAGGATACATCAAATATTCTGAAGTCTTCAGTTTGTCCGTGTTGATCCATTTTGATTAGCGCCGGAAGTCAATAGTTATTTTAAAAAGTTACAAAACAGATTATAATTACCATCCATACTTTATTATTAGTACGGGAAGTAGCTAGTATTTAATATTTTAAACTATAATTCAACAATCCATTCGCAAACATAACACATATAAATGATCTTTGTAACATAATTAAATTAAAATATTTAAGTTCTGCTTTCAGTATCTTAGTTTTGCTTACATTTTAGACATAATAATTAAATTATATATTCTCCTTAAACAACACAAATTTTACTCAACATTTTAATTAGAACTTAGTAATATTCGACTTTAGTAAATAGAGTGCACACCTGCGTAGATACTTACGAGAGATACCATGTATTTATTTACTCGAGAGGATACCTTTGAAAACGTTTTCGTGAGGGTAATTAGCCTAATGGAGTCAGATGTTCAGACGTTACTTAGAATAACTCCTAACTGAATTACTCTAACCTGCATTTATTTTAAGATTTACTCAAATTACCATTCGACCGCTTCTAAAGATTATCGTTAATATCTGTAGGTATTATGTTGTTTTATTTTTTTTGCATAAACTGATGGCTTCCTTTTTGAATTATTTCTTAGTTAAAAGTGATTTATCTCAAGGACAGACTGATGTTTTAGGATGATAAGGTTGTGCCCATCTTATGCTTTCATTAATAAAAGGTACGTACACAGAATATAAGTACGTGTTAGAATGAGCAATCGGAATAATGGTTGGTGGGTGGCATGGTACGACAATCAGCGAAATGAAAAAAAATAAAGTTAATTATTTAATCATATTTGGTTATCGATAAATTGACTAAAAAATATACATCAGGAAAAAAAAAGTTTATTTATGTAATCTTCCCTTGAGAAAATTTAGATTTTTTGTCTGTGAGTCACGAGATTAGGAACGCCAATCAGAAAACATGAATAAATAAATAATATAAATATACAATACATATATACAATAAATATACACAGTTGATGTAGTTATGATAAAAATATACTAAGTGTGGAAATACATTTAAAATTGTATAGGGTGTTGAAGAAATTTAATAACTTTCATAACTGAAATTCTAGAAAAATCAATTTTAACCGATTGATACCGTTAACATTAGTTTTATTTAATGCCGCGTTGTTGTTCTAGGGTATTACGTATACTAATAATAGAATATAGACGAAGTTTTTTATTTGATTGTTTGTTTAAACTCGCTAATCTCTGAAACAACCAGTCGGATTCGAAAAAAATGTGTACGATAGTCAGATTATGATATATGATAGTCAGTCACAAGAAATAGTATAGGTTATCTAGAATTAGGCTTCACCTCTCAGCTAACCTTAAATATTGCTTTTTGTTAAGTAAGTCGAAAAAAATAGCGCACCATAACTGCTTTATGCGCGTGCGCTGGCGTAATGGTCAGTGATACGTAAATACAATTTTGTACAAAAATATTGCTCCTTAGTGCGTCTATAAGAAAATTCCGCGATACAATATACCTATCTCTTATACATAAGCTATAATAACGTATTTTATGACAGTTTCATTGAAAATTAAAATATGATTTATGAGCATTATTATTAGGCATGGCATATTAATCCTTATGAAGTAAAGTTACTTCAGCATCAAGACAATTTTATTTAGATAAAATTTACCCTTTATAGCATATTATTAATTGGATGAATAGATAGGGAGATAATGTAAAATTAAAATAATTCAACACTCTGCTCGGGTCCAATAGATGTAGCGGCGCGAACGAGCCGCGTGAGTTGTGACGTATAACCCTGGCCGCTCGATAAAATTGTTGTCTATACTGAAGTATTATAAATAATCAATCCACGATTTCTTTTAAATTATACGCGAAACCGCAGGACACAGCTAGTTTTCAACATATATAGTGCTTAAAACAATTTTTCGAAAGTTCTCTACTCCGTGATTGTGCGACTGGATCGCGCCATCAAGGTCTGAAGGATTAGAAACACGCACCACACGCGGCGTTTCAATACTGTCTTCAGCAAGCAACCATAATCTCACCAGATGTTACGTGACAATGTGGCCTAAGATGGTAACACGCTAAGCCTAGTGGAAACTTGATCTCAAGCGCAGCTGCTGGAATACACCTATTGGTGCTTGGCGACAGGTTTCCATCTTGAGCGCTGTAGCTAGCAAGGAAAGCATCAGAATATTCAATGCCACCATATTATGGTGTCACATCTATCGATGCGGTGTCCGAACAAGCTACCACTGAGCCATAATTGCTTTGGCAAATGAGTTATTATTCGGATCGCTCAGTAAAGTATGAAGTTTAAACCTTTTGGCTCTCAACTTCATACAATCTCCACGTAAAATTGGCATTAATATCGTCCATGGGACTCAAGTTATTAATATCATTGTAAACTAGTAAACTAAGTATATATCTTATGTTATAAATCTTAAGTTATGTTAAATGTTAATGCACGAGTTTCGAAGAAATATCGAATAAAACAGTCCTAAAGTTGTCTGAACGGGCCAACTTTATCATTGTTTAGTAATTTAATTTCACACTTGGATTAAGAGTTGTCGCGGCGAGGCGTGGGATGGCGTCGTGGCGTGTGTGCTTCATAGAATTGTAATTATTTAACTTTTTTGTATTGTACTGATCACAAGGATAATTTGCTTATAATTTCTCGTCAATGAATTCCAGTATAGATTCTGTTGATATTAAAATAAAAATATTTCAACGATTGATTAAATTTCTGTTACTTTTTTTATAGTAGATCAATTAAGTGACGGCACTGAATCTGATGGTAAGCGCAGTGCAATTTAAAAATAACGGTGACCACCGAGAGATCTAAGACTCATCGCCAGTTGGTGCTTTCATGCCGACTTGCTCAAAGGTCTCTTCGCGTTATGTTTGAAAGACTCCATGTTGTAGGAAGAAGGGAACACACTGACCGAAAGACGTTTTTACAGCTTCACAGTGCAGCAAATATATTGTAATATACGCAGCGAGATGGGCTGCGTGACGGCACTCAGGAACAGTGTTTATTGTAGTCGATTTATTAACTGAGATCTTCACTATCCAACAACTCGAGCGAGAATGTCTTCAAGCCGGCCGTTGACTGCTTATAAAGTACGTGCAGGCATGTAGAACACCTGTTGTTATCGCGCCAGCCAATAGTGCGTGTCAATAGTAAAGTCAACAGTAAAGATACTAAGGCATTATTACGAATTTCCATAATCACATCGGCACGATTCTCCGACATATATTAAATAATATCTTATTTAATATGACGTGTTGGAAGAGGAAGCCGGTCTTTGTAACAATGTGAAATAGTGAACTTCTTTTTTCGTACTATTATGAAGGTTTTCATGTTAACGTTTTTCATAAATCAAATGATTTTTATGAATAACGTGCTTGAAACTTGATCCCTACTTCATACACCTCCAGCTGTTTGATGAATTGGCGTCACATTTCTATCCCGACGCTGGTAGCTAACCACATGGAGCAGTAGATACTGCATCACCGTCATGCAAATAATTCATTACAGTATATTTTTGTAACTGACTTCGAACAAGATTACTTAATTCAATAATATGAAAATTACATCGAAAGACTGTAGATAAAAAGTCTGAGAGAGGTAGGGTACAGAGAAATTTCTTACCTCCACCCTACAGAAGATCGCAGCCAAATGACCTAGTGTTGTGTTTCTGCGGTGAATTGGGGTTCCAGAGCTCCTTGGGGAAGGGTGGGTTTAAAGAGAGGCAGGGCACAGATACATTTCTTTGGAGATTTATCTCTACTTGGGGCAGCTCGACTGGTGTAATACCTCCACCATACAGAAGATCACAGCCAAATAATCTTGTGTCATATTGCTGCAATGAGTTGGGTTTCCAGAGCTCCTTGGGCAAGACGGGTTCAAGGTCGGCATCGCGTTGGTGATACCTATGGTATTACAAGTATCCATAGACTACGGCAGCCGCTTACAATTGGGGGGGCCGTATGATTGTTTACCACCATTGAAGTATAAAAAAAGACAAAAGTCCTAAAAAAAACTTGTAACGGATAAAATGCACATAAAATTGTCGTAATGGGCCAACTTTCCTAGAATATCGTAATTTAATTCCACACTCGGATTGTCCGCTATCGCAATGCCTGTGACATATAAGCCACAAGATAAAACAATCTAGCTGGTGTACTTTGCTACAAGTAAAATAAAAGTTTTGTAATATCTCATGTTGTATTTACTTTGGTTACTGATTCAGATAATAAAATACCTAACGACAAGTATGTTATAGTAGAAAGGTAAAAAGGTAAGGTAAGGTACAAAGCTTACCTCCGCATAAGTCGAAAATACATACTTATTAGAGATCATTTTAATCCTATATTTAAAAAATAATCATAAGTGCGTTATATCAAAAATAAATAAGCCTATCGATTTACTAAGCCAATTTGATACCAATTTGATACAAGTTTACTTGTCGACCTATTCACGCCTTGTATAGAATTATTCTTATAGAAAATTGACTAGAGGTTAAATATAGCGCTTATAGGCTTGAGTATAGAGTAATGATTTATTTCGCAGTTGCTGTATTCTTAAAACTTTTAATAAATTCTGTTCTTCTATTAGTCAATCATTTTGTTTCTTGAGCCGTGGACAATTCAGACATTAATAATATTCTGTCGTGCCAGCGGACTAAACTCCAATTAATAATGCACCTTATTGCTATGTCGCATAAAGTTGAAAGTTAACATATTTAAATATACGGTATTAATGGAACCTAACTAATGAAAAATGACCTTCCGCTGTGTATTTGTTCATTATCATTTCAATCATATACGTTTCATTCAAATCCAACTAATATTTCTAAACGTTGAGCTTCATAATAAGTTGCATATTTCGATACATGTTACTAATAATGAGCACGCGTCCCCGCACTCATAGTGATTCAGCTGTCCTCCTTTATCTGTACATACAAGCCGTGTACTTTAAATGATATGGCTTAATGGAGGAAACGTGATTCGTTACGACTGAAAGATTGCAGATTCGTAGCTCATTATAGTAATTAATATAAAAGAGAAGTTTTGTCCAATTATTAAAATTTGACAACACTTGTGCTGCTCGTTATTGTAATAAGTTTTATTAACGATTTTAAAGATTTTATTTCTTAATTAAAGGTAATTTTTGATCGATCGAAATAAAGCGTATTGAGTTGAAACTGTGGGTGGATTTATTTTACAGCGACATGGGTGTAAATTGTCAGTGAATATGAAAAACTACAATTGCGAATCAAGCTATTGAAGAGAGTGGACGTTCGGTCATTTTTTTTAATATTTGATGCGCTGTATATATATATATATATATATATATATATATCTTGATAAAAACCTAATTTGTTGTCGTGGTATATACAGACTGGCATGACGGCGACCATCGATGGAGATAATGGTGACCACAGTTTTGCAATCGTAATTACGTATTATCAGGTGCAAGACGGTCATTCCTAAACTTTGCACGTAACCGTTAAAAGTTTTCAAATAAAAAACGAAACAAACCTCGTACCGTGTATGAAATACCCATTATGTTCTTGGAACGAGCAAACTTTTCTATTGTATCATAATTTAATTCTATACTTGAATAAATCCGTTTCGTCTTATTTTCTGTAGGTAACCATAAAGTTTTTTCTAGGACTTTTGCAATCCCAGTAGTAGTTTTTGCCGGTGAACTCATGAGCTTTCCTTCACTTCACGATGATCCTAATATACTATCAGCCTTGCGAATAACAGTGACCTTACATGTTTTTTTTTTAATGTTAATACACTGGACTTTGATGTTTTTGTCAAAGACAAGCACAGTTTTAATACTAGAAATAGACATAAATTAGTCGTACCGTGTTTTAGATTTAGTAAGATTAATAAAAGGTTTTTTAGGTAATAGTGTTAGGTTCTATAATAAGATCCTGAAGCACATTACTGATTTGCCGGACAATAAGTACAAGGACGATGTCAAGGGTGGAGCATTATGTGAATGATAGTGATGTCTGGAAGTGACTCCCCTCCCTGTGTATCCATTAAATTATTATGATGATTATTAATTGTAAATATCGTTTGTACGATTGGAATTAAAAACAAAAAAAAAGAAGATGAGTCTGATCGAATTTCTTGCCCGTTCTTCTCGATGACTGGGTCATGGCCACTGGTATTCCGAACCGGTAGTAAGTGCTTGACGTTCATAAGTGCCTTCTTAGGGCCTAAATTGAATAAAGTATCTTTTTATTTTATGTTTTATTTTGAATGGAGATTAGCTCTCTCAAATGTACAATGTACAAGTTTGGTTAAAATACAAATTTTGAACACGGTTCTTTTAAATAAATACTCAAAAAGTTCTGAAAAAAATATATATTTAAAAACTGCTTTCAACATATCCTCACTTCGCGGAGGCGAAAAACTTTTCGACCTCACCCCGAGGCTCCAGATTAATTTCTTCAGCTAATTAAATAAAAGTTGGTCTGTGGCTGGCATCGAATTAAAAAATAAACGACATTTTATCGAGATAATAATTCGTTTTGCCGTGAATGTGCAGGCCGGTGCTTAGAAACTATAATAATGTTGAACAAATGGCATTACTGACTTCTATGTGTTTACAAGAGATTTGATTGTGAAACTCTGACACAGTTTAAAAAAAGTTGATTGAAGTGCGGGTCGTGGTGGGTTGGATTTTATAATGTAGTTTAATTATCAGCACTGGGCACATTAACATATGTACTTAGCTTTATAGAGTAAGCGGGATGAATATAAAAGGATGTCGGTTGTCTTTTTTATCTTTAAAGGTTTTAGAGTTGTAGCCACAATCTCACCTGATCTTAAGTGACGATGACAACGCTGACGACGACAACGTTGAGTGATATGGTAACTCGCTAAACCTGTGGAGGACTGGTTCTCAAGTGCAGCTGCCGGAATACACCTATTGGTGCTTGACGACAGATTTACAATTTGAGGGCGGTAGCTAACCAGGCGGGCATTAGAAAAAAGCCCTACCACCATGCTATGGTTTCCTCACGATGTGTTCATTCACCGAAAGCTGAGACTCATTGCAGGGATTCGAACTCACGTCACTGGACGCCAAGTCGTGCACGCTACCACTGAGCCAACATCGCTTCAAACTTCTGTTAGTTCATTTTTCGGGGATAATCTCCGAAACGGCTGAACTGATCTTGATGGAACTTTAATTCGCAGATGGAGAACTTTTCAAAGTGTAATCTAGCCTATATATATTCACGCTTCTCTATAGGAGCTAAGAATGCAGTAATGTTAATTTTTTTTTAAATGTTTCCCTTTAATCCGGATGAAAAGCATCGTTCCCATGGAACATCACATTCAAGTGAACGAAGTAGCAGGCACTAGCTAGTATAAAACGATGTTCAAAACATGTAAACCAAATGCAAATTTTAATTATATCTATTAATGAAATGAGAACTATTTATTATCTGGAATTTTATTTGGTAATTTGGATCTGTGAAAAAAAATATTTTTTAAACGTCTACTACGTAAAAGTACGTTAAAAGCAATAAGTTTAAATAGTTGAAAAAACTAACAACACGCTATAACTACGTACAAACAATTATACAACTTTTTGTCTTATTATAAATCATCGCGTTACCGGGCCCAGTCTATTTGACTTGTCATAACAAATCATATGAGCCTAAACTCGACGGGTTTATTAGTAGCCACTGATGTGTTCCACTAACTAACACCTCCTGGCTCCATCATCAAATCAGCTCCAATATACCAAATTATAGTGTTGTCGTACGAACTACATACACATACAAAGTTTGGTTTCGATACAATAATTAGAAGTAGGGTAAAATTGACTTCTATGATTTTATTACTTTGTTAGTTACAAGTGAAGTTAGGCTAATATAAGCGTGTTAAAAAGAAAAAGAAATATTTACCTTAAATAAAGATAAAACACAACGAGTAAAAAAATGTTGTAAGATTATCCAAGGCGCGTCAAGGTGAGACCTCATTATATGACCTCATTATACCTAATAATATTTGAGCTCAGCAGACAGCGAACAAACTGAGCCCATAAAACTTATTCACCCGGGCGAAGCCTTCATATATTCCCTTTATAAATGTAGTTAATGCCGGCAGCGGCACTTGTTATCCATCGCACGCTCAATTCCAACATCATGGGATACTGGTATTTGCTAGCGGCTTCTCTCGCCTTACAGTATTTTTAATTTAATTGTTATAGGAATGAATTTAATGCTGCAAACTAAATCTCTTAGATTATTGCATTTAGGGTTCCGTACCTTATAATTTAAAAAAAAAAACATAACTCTTATAGAATCACTTTGTTGTTCGTCTGTCTATCTGGCCCTGTGTCAAAACACTTTTGCTCGAAAACATATTGGTATATTAAGTTTAATATATAATGACATATAATGTAATTAATATCATATACTAAAGTCAATGGACTCATGCTGCTGTAAAAAAAAGTTTTCTAGGTCTACGCATTAAAAAGATACAGACAGCACTTCATAGTGAAAATCGCAAGCCCACAATCTTGAACTTTGGCACAAATGGGGGGCCTTTTACATAAGTTAAGGAATCAAACCGAAAATAATGAATTTGTAATCTCTTTTGAAATTACAATGCTACTAAATTATACTCAGTTTGGTTTTCTATCGAAAACTATTTGAGATATGTATTATGTTGAAATTAATATAATAGACTGAAGTCTATGATTCTCATGCTGCTTTAAAAAAAGAAGTTTTTAGGTTAATGTAATAAAAAGATCCATCCTTTCATGCTAAAAGTTTAAAAATCACAAAGGGTAAGTTCGTCCCCATAAGTAGTATCTACTGCTGTCACCTCTAGTCATGAGCACCTAGATACCAGCTTGGGCCATTTAACCCGGTGCAAAGACGAGTTGTGAGAATCGTTGACGATCCCAACCTCACAAACGGTACCGACACCTTAAGTTTGAGAAGAGACCTTGCGTGGAGTGGAGTGCAAGTAGTGCGTATTCTACCGTTTGTATAATGTGTTGTATTCCGAGGAATTGTTCGACATGATGCCCGCTCGCCATCGGCAGGGATTTCATCCTAACACTTTAGAATCTAAATGGTCGCCGACGGTCTGGTTTCAGAGGAATTTCCTTCCACGAATGCTCCGGATGTAGAATGAGCGTCCAGGTTTTTAAGGGTTCGGTAACGCTAAATGCCTCTGGTGTAAAATCAATATTTTCATGTTATCATAGTATTTTTTGCTGTTATTTAAGTTGAGTAAACAACACACGTGCACACGCCATTATAATTTTAATTTAGCTGGGTTCTCGAACCTTTATTTTAATACACCTGTGCTTGTAATATAAATTATTTTATGTACAACGCTATGAAAATAACACAAAATAAGTTCACAATAAAAAAGTAACAAAATATCACTTTGTAGTCATAAAATTGAAGTTTTTAAATTGATTTACCTCCTGTGGCGTGTAGCGGAATATCTCGTGCATGTCTCGATACCACTTGACAGAGTGGAGAGACGGATCCAAGGGTTGTCTTGTATAATGGCAGCCGAGTTTCGCCTCGCGCCCCGGATCTGCCCAACGAGGCACGTCAAGCGACGTTATCGTATGGGACAGGCAGCGAGCTGAAAAACATTATGTATGTCAATGACTTCTATATTACTTTAGACAAGCTATGCCCCACGATTCCATCCGTGTTAAATTGTTTAAAATTGCACTTCAACGCATCTGTGTAGCCTACACCTTTTCTTAATAACCAGGCTATAAAATGCTTGAAATCTGACTGTTAGTTCCAGAGATTAGCGTTTTAAAGCAAACAAGCAAAAAAACAATCTCTTGAACTTTATATATAACTAGCAGTACCCGCGGCTCCGCTCGCGTGAACTACAGAATGCTATCAGTCGAACGAATGCGAGAATCGTGCTGCCCCCGCTCAAAAGACAGAAGACAAAAATGCTTATTATGGGTTATCCTTAAAAGATAGATTAATGCCATCACTGACTATTTTGTAGGTTTTTTTAAGATCAACAATTATATAGAACAATTATTTGATATATCTCGTATGGTTTACTCAGAGTAAGTCAAATAAGCACCCCAAATGCGTCTTTTCTCCAAATTGATTCACCATTATCGTACTGCTTATTTCGTATGTCCCTTTATTTTACAAAATATATTCTATAACCAGATAGCATAGCTATGAAGTAAAATAAAAAATATGTAATTCGGACATTTATACAAATAACATAAACGGACAAACATACATAGAGACGTTGAGTTTTATAATACGTAAAGATAGACAGAGTAAGACCTTGAAAATGCATTATCACCTAATAATCGAAATATTAACTGGAGTACAAATAAATAAAAAAAACACATATCTACTAGCAGCGTTCCTAGCGGAAACACAAAGAAACTAAAACCGATAGGACCAAAAACGAATACGTTTGATCATAATACAAATCAATTAAAACAAGAATCCCCCTAGAGCCCGTCATATACAAAGAGAAACTAATTCAGGATTATCCCTAAATAGTTACAGTAATGTTTGATTTGATAAATCCCTTCGTTATTATTCAGAAACAAAACGAATTTGTCATAAAATCTATACTGAAACCCATTAATTTGATGAAAGGACGTGCCTAACAGTTATATTATGTGATCAGAACTAATCGCTGACCCAAATCATCTGAATTAGAAGGATCAGTATAATTTTAATTACTGTAGGTAGTCCTTTAACGTGTAGGTTTTTGACGGGAAATTGATTGGTTATGTAACGCTTTTGTTTGTAATCCGTAAACTAGTTGAGAAATTAACATTTCTGCTAGATTCTACATTCACTTGACCGTCTGAATGTGGAGTTATACAATAAATATTTAAAAATACTGCATTTATTGCAGATTCTACATTCACGCAACTTTCTGATTAGCGTAATTACAAATAATAAATAAAAAATCTACAGCTATTGCAAATGTTTTAGGCACCAATATTGGTGCTAAACAAAACTAATTTTGCAGTTGCTTCTGTCTCTTTTGTTTTGTTTTCTTTTCCTCCTTCTCAATATTACTTGTATAAGAAGTGACTTGATTTTTGTTTCAATATCATTGCCAGTATCAACAAAACATCTCCAAACTGTTTTTTCTTTTAAGGATACGTCTCAAGTCTTCATATCTCAATTCCAATAAGGCTAGTAAATATAAACCAATATAAGCTAAGCATAAAATCCCCCAAACTTAAGCCTTCGGACCTGTAAAGACAAACAATTCTGAAATAGGGACCAGAGTAAACACAGTCGCCAGCGGCTTCTCAATTTCACCTGAAGTTTATAATATGAATCCTACAGCTTTCCTCAAAATTATTACTTATTAGATGATTATATCTATTGAGATAATAAAGTTAATAATTCTATTGCAAATTAAAAAAAATGTGCTGAAGCAAAATGCGTATTAAATATAGGATTAAACCCGAAGAAATATCAAGTTGTATATCATTACCGTTTTCTAAACAAATTAATCATTAATGATAGAATTACAATAAACAAATAAAATTAAAGTTAAAGATCAAATTTTTAATCCAGATAAGACAGATCTATTGAGATAATAAAGTTAATAATTCTATTGCAAATTAAAAAAAATGTGCTGCAGCGAAATGCGTATTAAATATAGGATTAAACCCGAAGAAATATCAAGTTGTATATCATTACCGTTTTCTAAATAAATTAATCATTAATGATAGAATTACAATAAACAAATAAAATTAAAGTTAAAGATCAAATTTTTAATCCAGATAAGACACATTGTTACCGTGGAATACAATAAACATTTTTTAACTATTACAGTTATTAACGAACTCATGGTCACCAACTTGTTCTTACATATTATATTGCTACATCCCATTATACTCTACTATTCCCAGCACAGTGCGATGTGAATGTGAAAGAGTATTGATGGTCAACTGCAATGTCATCATAGATGTCATATCATATAACGATTTCAAATGTTTAATATGAGTATCATAAGCATCAGTCAACGACGTATTTAATAATCAAATGCCAAAGAATCAGTGCTATGCTTTCTCGGTAGATTGGAATGTTTTAAAACTTTTACTCTTCCTTTATATTTTCCTTCAACAACTTTAAAGTAACTAAAATGTATGCAAGTTTGTTCGTAGTCGTACATCTTTGGTTTTAATCGAACCAATGGATGTTTTAATTGTCGTTCCACTGGTCCAACCATTCGGCCACCACGATATCGTGTGTGCGGTGTAGTGCAAAACTCTTTAAACGAACATTTGTTTTCAAAGCTAACCTTGCTTTTTATTTTCGAATTTATAAAAACTAAATGAATTATTTTTGTGCTATCTTTCAGCAACAAGTTATTACATAATTCGATTAGATATCGAGTAATTTCGGAATTTTGGGATTTTTATGCTGCTTTTATATAAAACTAACAGTAATCGCCATTTTCGTCGATAGTCTGGAGCAAAAAGATGTTAATTTTGGTAACTAATTAGCTAAAATTTTTCATGTTTTTTATTCTTTTCTGCCAATCTCCTCTTGCAACCTTTATATACCTACGAAAAACAGTACAAATATGGGATTAAGATGTCTTATTAAATATACCAGACATTTGTGTAGACTAGAAAGATCTCCAAAAAATCCGCTACACCTTATATAACTAACTTTAATATTTAAGACACAATAACCAATTCAATGTTCACTGTTCAAACACGAAATATCAAATAATTAAAAATATCTTGCATTTAAGTCCTTACATTATATTAAACGATACGCTCTGTGAAACGGCAGAGAACATAAGTATCATAAAACGTATTAGATTTTAAAACAATTTGCGTGTTAAACAATTTTTTGCGACATAAAACTTTGTTACGACGCGACGTCCGTATTCTATTTATCTAAATCGATTTCTATGCTTTGATCTAGAGATGTATACGAATCCATTTTATAATTATACATAAACTAGATTATGTATAATCAATTTCTTCAAATTAATATAAAAGAATATTTCTTGAACCAGTCATTGATAACTGGCGATGCATACATATATCGAAATTAGTTATTAAAAGTAAACTTGATTTAGTTACTGTTATCATTGACTTTAGCTCTCTCCAAATGCTCATGTAACACGTTTGCTTCGCTCACTCGGCTCACAGGTTACGATCAAATTTATATAAACTTTACTGACAGAAAATATCTGTTTTAAATTATCAATATTATCAACAGACATGATGCCATTTTAAGGGTTAACAATGTGAAGGTTTAACAGACTTCGATAACTTACTGTAATACTCTTAAACAAAACTTGCCCCTACTTTCACACGGATCGAGGCCTTTTTAATAATACATTGTATAGTCGAGTGTAGCGTTAGTGCGTATAAATTTTAATACGATCATAAAGGTTTCAGAGATGAATATGTTTTTACATTCACTGAAGATTTAATTCACCTTTCTTAATACTCACAGGCTTCGCAACATCACGCATTCATATATGGAAAGAATATTTTTCACCTGTATAATGGAGTTATTATTTTGGTTGGTAGAGAACTATGAACAGTAGACTGCAACTACATTATTCATGATGAGAAAAGTGACAAAGTAACTTGCTTCAATTTCGAGCGACTATTGATTAATATCGTATCTCTAGTCATCGTTGTTCTTAAATTAAGACTTTCCCGAAATATCATTTATAATAAAAAACTTCTTAAAACTTCAAAAACAGACTGAGAAAAATTCTAAATGCAAATATATATCCATATATATGTCAAATGAAAATCAAATTAACAAGTGAATGACATTTATCATAATTTTTATCAGCTATTATCTAAAAGTTCTCATGTCGTTTCGTTAACAACAATACAATTTTATGAGCATAATCTGTGATAAGTTTATCTCATTGTTAATTAAGCTACCTATTCCAAAACAATCATTTTGTGATTAGACGTCATCAAAGCAATAATGGAGCGAGATATTAAAGATAAGATTTCTGTTTTCACTGGTGAAGCAGATGGTTTACGGTATAATATCACAATGAAATATCTAAAAATTGGCGCTAAAACTGTTATAATCCTCGATAACAATAAAACTAAAGGTTTTGATGCAGGTAAGACTCTGAACGCTGTAAACGTCAACGGAAAAGCAGTTTTCATTAAATGCGATGTTAATACGAAACAAGTATCAAGATCTATATTAAGCACTTACAAAATAATAGACGTACTAGTGAACAATGCAGGAATATTGGACGTAAACAATGTAAGGAAGATGTTTGAAGTCAATTCGATAGCTTTGATGGAGTGGTCGTTAAAATTTTGGGAACATATGGATTGAATAAAGGTGGCAACGGTGGTACCATCGTGGATATAGAGTCAATGGCAGGGTTTCTTGTGGATCCGTACGTAATGTCTTACAAAGCTGTAAATGCTGCAATAATTTCCTTTACAAAGTCTTTGGGTTATGAGTACAACTACAAGAAGACTGGTGTAAGAGCTGTGGTACTGTGCCCAAGGTTCACGCATACTTCTATGACGAGACGTCAGATGTGTTAGGATGAGCATCTTGTAGGGTTCAATCGGCTATCTAAAGTATTGGATCGCTGTGGGCGATGCTGCAGTCGATTTCTTCATAACAAATGACAGTGGAACTTCATGGTTGATTGCTGGCGGAAAATCTATTCGTGAAACTCCAAATGTTATAAATCTATCCTTCAGTGATATCGAGCATCCCGAATCTCTTTATTTTTAATTACTATGATTATTGTTCTTGTCAGGAATTGCCTTCTTAAACTTTTATTTTCTTCGTCTTTGATATTCTATATTTTTAAGCTTTTTATAGGTTCACGTATAGTGTTTACTGTAATATTTTATTACATATCATTGCTATTTCTATAGTTAAATAATTATGATTTGAATTCTTAATGTGCAATTGATTAGTGATTGCTTGACGTTGTGTTACTTTCACGAGTAATGTGCCTGCATTTTATAACTAGTTTACTAATGAAAATACTTATATGTATATTAAATTACAGTTCGTCCATCCAAATCATCAAATATCCTATTCACTGTTTTCCTTGGTTATTAATTAAGTATTATCTTTACCTTAAAAGTAAACTCTATATTATTTCATTATTGGTAATTATTGGTAAAAAAGTAGATCGATCCATCTATATATATTCCAACAAAATTAAAATCCATAAAAGGTACATCATTCTCTAATATTTTACCATACTTAATTTGAGAGTTCTCCCGCAGATTTTTATATACTAATTTGAATAAATAACTGCAGTGGTACGTTTGATAATAATTAAATCATAATCCAACAATGCCCACCGTTGAGAGATGAATGTCCATCAACAGTCATCCCAATGCCTCCATAATTACGCTTCATTGAAAGTTTTACAGGTAACTTTAGTTATATATGAGTTAACCATAACCTTATCTTACCTATTGATAAAAAAATCTCATGACAATACTCGTACCTGCTTACTCGGAAAAAATAAAGAATTAGGACATAATTATTTATTGTCTGCAAAATATCTGTATTTAGGTTACCGTAATATAAATATTCTTCTACTGAAACTTCGTTCTAACAAAATGGGTGTGTTATTCACTGTCACTCGCAGACTGTGATGAGATAATAAATCTGACTTTATCTAACATTTTTCTTTTTCTTTATATCCTGTAAATGTGAACAAATATGGTGATATACATACAAGTGAATTTAACTCCTTTTTTGTTTACGGTTTTCGCAATAACACCTGATATTAAGTGACAATATGGCCATAAATGGTAACACCCTAATCATATAATTAAAACTGGCCTCAATTATAATATAATTGCCGGAATATGCCAAAAGGTGCCTGTTGATAGGTTTATAACTTAAAAAGTACCTAATCATATAAAAAATGCCACGGTCTCATAACGACTTTTCTTTCATCAAAAGCTCAGGGTTATTGTAAACCCACTTAAATCGACACATTATCTGAACTACTCTTGAGTAATGACTCAATTTCAATTTTTTTCTTCTAAGGTGCTTTACTTTACATAAACTCAATCTCTTTGTTTTTTGCGGGTGAAAGTGACATTTAAAAGGATTAGGGTTCAGTTTGTTAAGTATACAATATGCGTCAAGACGTAATAGGTCAGTTTGAAATTTCACGGTTTCGTCTACCGATCTAATTGAACTATTTTTGTCATTGGCAAAGCATAATAATTTAATGTTATAAATTATGATGCTATACATTCATAGATATATCATATATTAATATTATATATTATACATTTACAGATATTAATCGCGAACATAAAAAAGAGCAGAGGTCCAAGTAGGAAACCTTATGGAACTCCACTTGTTGTACGAACCCAACCAGAAATATAGTCAGTCAGTCAGTTATTCAACTGCCTGAGATCGGTTATCTATATATGAAGAAAACCATCTGAGGAGGTCACCTATTATGCCAATGTGTTCCAGCTTGGTTACTAGGTGCCTGTGATCAATTCTGTCACAACACTTACTATAGTCAGTTTAGACGATGTCAACCTGGTGACCCGCGGCCATAGTGTCAGTCAAGTATTCAATTAAGAGTACCAGATCTTTCAGGAAACCATGATGTGAAGGGTTAAATGTACCATTTATGGTAGCCAATATATCGGTATATTCAATATGCGGTAAAAATCAACATTGGCTAACGTTTACAGTTCACATTCGACAACGACAACAGCTTTAGTTTTATATTATAAGAAGTAATTTCCTGTTTCTTTTTCGCCTACGATTCGTCTGTTCCATTTTCTTTGAGAAGCGTTGTCAATCTCTTCTCCGATCTCGGAATCACAGGAACTAGCACTCGAAAAGTTTTCTAATAATTCTTGTAGCTGAAGTTATTTCTTTTCATAAGACACCTTGAGATCTAAAAATAAATAGACCCAACATTAATCTTCAACCCCACAGCTTTACCTCCAGCTACTGTGAAGACGGGATTTGCATGGCCACAATAAAATTAAATAATCTGCGTTTGAAAACTTCTCGGGTATATATACCCGACCTCACTACGCCGGGTTAAGAAATATAAATGCCTGTAAGTCTATGAGTGATCGCTTTCTTGGTCAGATATCAGTGAGTTTCTTTTTATCAAGAATAGTAAGTTGTCTAACTTTAAAAAATGATCTATTAAATCTATGATTTCACCTATATGATTGTTACTTCGACAATTTTGAGTATTATCGTTCTTTAACAAAAAGTAATTCCCAATATTAATTATTTATTTATTTATTCATTTGCTTCTGTATGGCGATATCCTAATCACATCTCTTGCGAGACGAATGGACGAATGACGTGTGCCATGAAATTAATTTCAAAGTAAATACATTAAAAGGCTATCCACAGCTAATAATATTAAATTTTATTATTAATAAAATTAAATTAATATATAATGAAGCAATTACCCACGCAGCTCGAGTGGAATGATGTGATTAACATCATCACAGAGACAATCAGAAATCTTAAGTTATTTATATTGTTACCGATTTCGACAAGAGACAACGTATTTCTACAGTACTACTTGTAAACATTGTTCACAGAGATTGTTTGCCGAGATGTCTGCTGACAAGAGCTCTGACATAAATCATTCAGTTAACCAATCAAGACGCTAATCGAATCTTCGATATCATTTGTCAAATTGACCAAATCAGTCGCCCGTTACATTTACTTGTTGATTAGCATGAATTACAAAGTAAATTCTATCTATTTATTCATTCACTATTTCTAGCAATTTACAATTTAGCGCAGAAATATTGGAATCAAGAAAAATAGCATAAGATGTTTTATGGTTTTATTGTTAAATTCTCTTAAGCAAATGTTGTTTTAATTATTTGTTTTTTTTTTTTTGATTTGTAACAACTTTCCTCTCTGTTGCTGGATATTTTTTGTGGGGGTGATTTCGGAAAAAGTACGAATATGTTTTACAGGAAACCGGGGAAGCGCGCGTATTGTATTTGATTTGACCAAAGAGCGCGCGCTATCTGATTTGACCAATAAGTGCGCGTGGTGGCGGAGAGATGGCTGTGAGATGGTGCGAACCCATCTTGCGTGAGGTTGGTACCACGACGTACTGTCGGTCAACATAGTGTATGCGTATGTGTAACGAGAAAGGGAAAGGGAAATAGGGAAGGAAAACGCATTAGTTGTGCACTCATCTACAGTTATACAGTGTTGTGTATAAAATCTGAGGTTATATTTATATGTGTAAACTAAATTAATAATTATCTTTACTATTAAGCGTCTGGCAAAGTTCATCATTCATGAAAAAAATGCAAGTAAGTAATATGCAATTATTCGAATAAATATTTTATTGCGGATCTTATTTTCAGGATTTATGTTACTATTGCGTATTTACCGCAACTAGAATTAAACTTGCACGAGCAAGCGCGCGCCGTAATATATAATTACGTATATTTCCATGCGTACAATATATTAGACCAATAAAATAGTAGATAGACATGTCAGATATTACACATCATATGCGACTACTATAGTCTCGTTATTTTCTTTCAATATTATGAACATGTGTTAGTAAATCGTTTTCTGTTCTTATTTCCTTTTATTTTAATCTAAAATCCTCATCCGTAAACCAAGAAAGATTAATATATTTACGTTAACAACAGCAAATAGCTTTTATTAGAAAAGTTGGTAAGTTTGCTTCAAGCAGGAGCGTATATATTTCGTAAACGTTGCTAGAACAAGTAATAACTTGTCAACGCGAAATTAACTTGTTTAGTGACATCGACAGCCCTCACCCCAACTTGTCTCGTACGCTACTACCCCACCCTCGTATTTCTGAGTTACATAAATGTTATGTTACTATTGATTAAAAAAAGACAATATTACGCTTGTTAAGATACACATTTTCACATCCCTTAAAATATACATTTTCACATCTCTAACTTAGGAAATTTAATATTACGGTTTACAGCCTCTCCCTCCTTATATTGTTCAGGGAAAATGTCGATAATTAATTAATATGTTTGTCTGAATTATCAATGGTACTCTAAGGTTATATTGTACCTATCATCTTTTATTTTAATAACGTCGCGCAAAATAACTGTAGCTCATATCAGGATAGTATAGTTTAACAACCGACTGACTACTAAGACAGATGGATTTGATGATTCTTGCCATCGCTATGCTATCTCACATGTTTCCCAGAGCTGTTGCCAATGTGAAATTCTATCGCATAGACTGTTAACACTGTATATATAATTCTACAGTGTTCATCAGAAATACCTAATTCAGATTTTAAGGAGCTAACATATTTTACATTTTTAAATTTAATTTCTCTTTATAAGTTCTGGAAGAGATTCTCTCGAGCTCTAGTTACGTATACTTGAGTTTCGCTGCAGACGGAACTCCGCCAATTCACTTGGTGCATCTCGAAAATCCTTTCAGTAAATCAAATACTGGCGTTTATATTTTTATCCATGCAAAGTTCATCTAACTTTCATCCCTAAAGCTTTTTTATTTCCGCATATATTTATATATTTAATAAAAGTTTTTAAATTTATATTATCATATTGATTGTATGTATGTTTATTCCATGTTTATATGTGTTGATCACAACCGCACATGATGGAGAAATATTGATCCGATATCTTTGCTTCGAGTTACGACATGTGCCAATGAATTTGTCCTAATTCGTACGCATTGTATATTTTACTTTTAATTACTATTATCATTAGTTGGGCAGGAAATTGTGTCAAGATGAGTGCTGGCAGTTAAATTAAATTACGGATTGGTGGCCACGGACCTAAAGGTAAACGAGGCATCGGACGGATCACCAGTTAGTTAGATTGACGATATTGTTACGGTCGCAGGTAAGACATGGATGAGATTAGCTCAGGATGGGGAAAATGATGATGATCAGCTGATAATGAAGAAACACGTAAGAGAATCTAACTTAAAATAAACAGAATAATACTGGACGTTTGTTACTGCCGATATGCTATATTATGGTACGGTTATTTAATCCAAATCTTCCCTCGGGAAGATGTTTTGCCCAATACTGGATTGGGACATTTACTAGCTGTTATTATTATTCTGTAATTGCTTTATAGTTTCTTTTATTCTATTACTAGATTCTGTACACGACTTTGTTTGCGTGGACTTCAGAATTGGCTCCAGAGATAAATGAAATCATGAATATCATCCAAGTTCGTTCAATAATTCGTTCTATAATGGTTCGTAACCATTTATATAAAGAATTGTGCGAAGCCACCCCTGTAAACGGCTGCGTAAACCGGTTCCTGTAACAACACCTTTATTAAGGTCACACGTTCATATGAACTTTGGCTAAGCTCGGTATCGCTCCACTTTTGTTATTATACTAGCATACAAATAGCAACCCTCCAAACAGCGAGAAAACCTATTCATGTATTCAAGCCCGGTAAAGCTGTAAAAGCCGTAAAGGCTCCAGGGCCCCTCAGGCTAACAGTGTAGTCAGTTCGAAAAAAAAAAAAAAAAAAAAAAAAAATATATTCATGTATTATATTTTCATTGCAATTAAAAAACATCGTTTTGAGACACTGGATAAATTCTTCTTCATTTTTTTATTTAATGGCAACTGTGTTAATTATCAATTCTGCCAACATCACGTGAACAGAATATTTTTCTACTTATTCTTGTAATCTTCAAATATAGATCTAACAAGACGACGACTACCTTGTTAAAGTTATCCAGGGAGTTTTTGTGGCAACTAAAAGTGAACGTTCCCAGTTATTATTTTTATATCCACTTCACTTTTGCACAATAACCAAATAACATCGCGTAAAATGCCACCAAAATCACATAGGGACGAATAAGTTTATGAATTAAAATGAAACCACCACATGGCTAATGCTACATTTTTGTGGCATTAAAATAATTATCAAATAGCTGGGATTTGAGGAATGTGTTTGATGATTTAAAAGTAAGAAGATTCTTAAAAAAGTTTTAAGAAAATTATACTATAATAATTTTGCGTATGAAAATGGAAGCAACTATAAATGGCATATCTATGTGATCCCGCAGTTGCACTTGAGAACCCACTCCGTTGCTTGGACCATCTTTGGCCACACTGTCACTTACCATGAGATTGGTCAACGCTTACCTATATAGATTTCAAAAAACTAATCTTTTTCATGAAACTGATGGTAAATTTAGTCTGTTTTCAGGCCAGCGGCTCACATCTTATGTAATATTTCTCAAATGTGCATTTTTGTGGAAAATCATACATTGTAGCCTTCGCACCGAACCAAAATAGCGGGTGACTATTCGGCTATTCTAGATAATAACAAAAAATGTGTGCAGCAGTTCACACGGGAAAAAAGTAAAACCTTCAAAAAAAATTTCTTTAAATATCATAAATCAGAGGGATTCGAACTATCGATCACTCGTGCGTACTGCGTATCAAGTCTGGGCATCTCACACCACTAGGTTAATCCAACGACGATCACAATTATGAAAATCAGGACTTGTAATTACAATAATTGTAATAATAATGCAATAATCACTTATTGATACTTGGCGACAGATTTTCAACTTGAGGGTGGTAGTTAGCCAGGCGGGCATTAGAAAAAGCCCTACCACCATGCTATAGTTTTCTCACGATGTTTTCCTTCACAGAAAGCTGCTCATTGGATGGATTCGAACTCACGTTAATCGACGCGAAGTCGTACACACTACCACTGAGCCATCATTTCTTCAGATATCGGTTTCTTAGAAACGCAAAGTACAAGGTACAGTTGAGCTGTTGCCTACGGGCTACGGGTCGTGCACTCAATTGACTATAGAAAATTATTATATTCAATTTCAACAACTCTGTAAGTGTTGAAGTAGATTTGAGGGATACATGTCCAAGGGAAAAAATAACACGAAAATGTTTTTTTTAATGAAATAATATATCGAGTACAAGCGGCGCATGATTTATTGGGGACCCTTGTCAACTATAACGAATTCTAAAGTGCCGAGTTCTTTTTAGTTGTTCCAAAGAGTAGACAAAATTGAGTAAAAATCACATAGTGGTTACTTCGTACAGTCGTTTAGTTTGGGGTGGTAGGAAATTAATGTACGTGACGAAAAATCTCATCATAGTGACTCACTTTAGGCTGTGATGTTACTAAACATAATTTTAACGAATAAAATGAATGAGTTTGAATCGACTTATATTCTGTATACTTTCGAAGTGTATTAGCAAATTGACTTTTCGAATGTTATAAAAATATTTTGTTATTATTATTTAAAATAATATTGTAGAGCCAAAGTAAAAGACACACAACTGACTCATCTCGACGATGACGAACTATGTCAAGTGGCATTGTATGTGACACCATACAATTGCTTGTGGTATGACGGCGCAACGGCGGTGCTCCTAGGCCTACGCCTAGGCACCGGGAACCATATACCTAATAGGGTCATTCTGATTCTATATTTATAGTGGGATATTACTCTGCCGGTGTGATCAGTCATTATGTGAAGTGACTATGAGCAATAAATTGTTCATTCAAGGTTTGTCGTATAATTTCAAGAACATAGTTTCACGGTCTTTAAAATGCATCCGAAGATATTATTATAAGCATTTTAAATCTAATTTATTGTAAAATTATCAACACACGGAACACTAGCGATCCTTAACTAATTTAATATATGGTTAATTAGGTTAGGTACTGGTTTCGTATTTAAAGACTGGTTTGACAACGGAGCAGTGACTGTTTATAGATGTCAATTTGCCGTAGGTCACCGTTTTTCTTGGACTGCACTACACTTAATTGTTATAGTAAGATGAAGCAAAAATACCAGTTCACCTAATGTTAAGCGATTATTGTAGCGCCCGTAGCAATGTATTATAACCTCAAAAAGTATCGTACTCTTGACCGAGGTCAGGAATAGGTTGCTACTCCTAAGGACCGAGTGACAGTGTTACCAAACACTCTCTTCAAACTGAAACAGCTTTGAGGAAGTAATAGATATTACGATGCCGCTGTGACGCATCCGAAGTCGAAACTTGAACAGTACCCCTAGCCGAAACATAAAACAATAAAATTACGTCAAGTATTCATATAGAGCTATCTACACTCAAATTTTTCAAATGTGTTTTTTCCTGTCAACGCCATATCCCCATTCGTTATTCATCAAAATTAATGATTCAAACATAATTTGAAAATTTATATTCCCCGCTGTTGATGAAACTTTGTATAAAATTAATGTTATCGCTAAAAATTATTAAATAACATTTTCATTAGTGATGCTACCTTTTGAATCTAATGAAAATATATTGCATATATATATATAATAGGTCTTTACCTATGAAATTGCCGTTCTGCAGTACTGGCCATTTCAAATCAAAATAATTTTTGTTTGGCTAAGAATTCTAATTTCAAATTTATTTTATTTTAAAAGCATGGAATTCTTTTTCCAAATGTAGTCATTTGTTTATTGATTAGTGTTACATTTTCATCGCATTTCAATCTTTTTTGTCATTATGGATACGTTAAAAATTCGAGTAATTATGGAATAGGAGTACCGTCGTGGCAGTAACGCGGCACAAGCGGCACGCAACATCAACGACCACCTGTTATTGGTTTGCTTGCTTCCGTTCTGGGAATTTCGACCTGAAAAATGAACCTCGCGGTCGTCCGAAGACTTTGGTCGACAATGACGAATTAAAGGCGATTGTGGAAGCTGATGATACGCAATCTACGGCTGAATTAGCAGCAGCTTTCGACGTTAGCATCAAAACAATATTGGTCCATTTGCGTCAAATTGGCAAGGTAAAAAGCTTGACAAATGGGTGCCCCACGAACTCCATGATCGCCAGCGCGAAGTACGCGTCGAGACGTGCCTTGCACTGCTCAACAGACACACAAATGAAGGAATTTTGAACCGCATTGTTACCTGCGATGAAAAATGGATTCTGTTTGATAACCGCAAGCGCTTACTACTTTTAACAGAATTTGGATAAAAAAAATTCAATACCCGAGAGGCAGTACAAAATGCCTTTGAAGAATTTGTTGCCTCCCGTCCAGCTGATTTCTTTAAGAAGGGCATCAATAAACTGCCACTGCACTGGCAAAGATGCATTGATTGCAAGGGTGATTACTTCGATTAATACAAATAAAAAATACATGAAAAAACACCGTTTAATTTTTTTCATACAAAACGGCAATTTCATAGGTAAAGACCTAATATATATATATATATATATATATATATATATATATATACTGTATACCTAACATGATTGTTAACATTCTATTTAGTGCAAAATATTGACACGGGCTACCTAGTACAAATATATTTATGATAATATCTTATGAATGACTTGATAAAAATATATAGGTATACATTAAGATTTTAGATCAGAGACTCCACCTTTTGTGTTACCTAGAACCACACCATGTATATTTTGATATTTATATATGTCAAACATAAATGTTTAAAAAATTAGTTATTATTGTTATAATAATGCTAAAGTAAAATTTCGTTTTAATAAGATTGTTTCACTTCTGAACATAATAAATAATCCACATTAATATTTACTTCAAGGGATTACATAATCTAGCATGGAAAGAAAGGGGAAAAGATGAATAAATTCGCTGAAACAATTAGGCACCTACTTAAGCGCTTGTCAAAATTTACTTCTTACGCATTTATCACGATGAGAATCCCCGGAAAAGTGATTTTAATCTGCTAATACTATGCTTCCGGGAAATGAAAACAGTAATCCGTTCGGGAAAGGATTTCTCGAGACTGGTAAAATATTTTCATGAATTATAATTTGGGAAATTCCTTTTAAAATATTTGTGCCGAATATTTTCGCATTCCGTGAACGATTTGTGACGCTGCCACGCTGCGAACAAAATAGGTGATTTTAATTATTCGCAAAAGAGACGTTGGGGATTAATAATTATAATAACTAAAATGAATAAAATTACTGTAATGAATCAAGCAAATGGAATTGGGAGAATGAAACTGATGTGAATGCCATTAATGTTAGTGATTTTGCTATGATTATTATTTGCTACATTAGAGGTACCTAAAGAGCTTTATGGTCATTAGTACCGACTGCTAGACTTTAGACCCTCAAAAAAGTGCCGAACGAGTGAGACAAGTAGAAGAATTTGAACATCCTTTTACCTTATCGGAAGACAACTGTGATGGAATATCGACCTGTACGGGTGGGTCTAGGAACTGTTTGTAGCAAAATCCTTGTGATGCATTCCATTGTTATCAATCAATGGCAATAAAATCAAGTAACAACGTACTATCAAGTGACGTTTTTATTTGGCAAAAATATTTCTGATGGTAAGCACAGTACAGTCCAAAACCACCGAGGGATCGAAATCCATCAGCGGTTGCTGCTGTCATGCGGGCCTGCAAAAATATCTCTTCAAGTTACGCTTGAAGGACCCGTTGTCATAAAAAGGAGGGAAACATTGACCGGGAAATCGTGTGGAACCATTTCATGGTACGACAAAGATAAGATGAAGATAACTTTTTAGTTCGTGCCGAGATGGAGGTTACCGTAAAACTGTGACTCCGAAGCTCAGTACGCGTGGTTCTGTTGTGGAAAGGAGAGGAGGGAATTAATTTAAACAGCTCCTAGAAAACACTCACCATGATACAGACGGTAGAACACGCTCAACGAGGCGATGTTCCTGCGATGCTGAAGCGGTTCGATGCATTGGATAACGTCTGCATCGTTAACAATACGAACAGCCCATCTTTGCACCTGTCCAGAGCATCGAGGAGCTACTTTGCGGATTCATCTCAGAGGTGCGAACAGTATTCCATACACGGCCATACACGGCCATTGTGCCTTGTAAAGAAGATACAGTTGACCGGGCCTGAAAAACTGTCGCACCCTGTATAGGATTTAGGTTTAGGATGTAGTAGAGATGACACTCCCGATGTAATCCCTGGAGTTGAGGTTGCTGCGAATGTCCACACCTAGGATATTGAGGCTGTCACGCATTGCTAGTAAGATGTTCTGAAGAGTGGGAAGTGGAGAACAGGGATATTTTTTTGAAGAAAACTCGCACACCTGTAGTTCATGGCATTGAACTCAACCAAGTTTCTTGCTCTCCTTTTAGATACGCGGTGCAAGTATTGGTTAAGTTCAATGATATGTTCCTCCCGTCCGTTTTCTGTTTCTCTCCGACTACATGAAGGTTTGCTATAATAGCACCCATGAATAGTGCTGTCATCTGCATAACAATGAGTATGACCTAAAGGTAACATATCATTGCTATGCAGAAGAAACAGAGTGGATTAAAGCACAAAGTCTTGAGGAAATCCAGCGTTATCGGCATTAACGGCTAATCACATCCTTCTACAAGGGCACGAGTTCTGCGTTCATGTAGAAAGTCGGAGATCCAATTGCAGAGGTTATCGGGAAGTCCGTACGCCGGAAGTTTCGAGAGAAGTCCACGGTGCCAGACCCTATCAAAAGACGGATCATTGCAGTTCCCTCAGGCAATGAGCCATTGGAGAATCCCACGAGTATCGGTGCCAAGTTGAAATTCACTCGTTAACTGGATATGCATAGGCCGATCCCGAAACGCGACACGCAAAAGCGAGTCACTATAACGGACTTTTCACCATATGCATGGTGGTCGCGACCCAGTCGGGCAAAAAAAGAATTCCTACCTGCCCGCTATCGCCATTTCCTCGTTCGTTACTCAGCAGGGTACATCACATACATGTGAGGTTGGTGAGGGCGTCTTAGTGTTAAAGATTTAATTTGAGACCCCTTACACCCCAAATTAAAATTAAAGTTGTTTATAGAAGTCGTGCGGAGTCCAAGCGGGTGCGTCACAGCACTTGTAGATGCGATTGTTTATCTACTTTCCACTCGCAGTCAATAAAGGCAAGGTCAATAAAGTAAGCAGCACTTTGTTTATGCCAACCCAGTTTAATCCACAGAAAATTCGGCTCTTATAATTCGCGAAACAAAATTTTCAATAATCTCTACTTACCTACCATTAAATGGTTAGAAAGGAAATCCTTACGGCAATAGAAAATTCTAGATGTTATTTTATTATTCATACATTCAAACTACGTTGCCGAAGTCGCACACTGTCGGCCGAAATATTCGCCCGCGGTATTATTTATTCAGAGAATACCCGCTGCGAACAAATTGAGTTTTAATTTTAAAAAACTGTTTCGCCGTTCAACCCTTGAAATTTGTTATCGAACAAATTTGGTAATATTTTCAAACTTCTAATTATGATTAATTATGAAATAATTTTTCTGACAATTAAGTAGGTTTTTCATAGAATACCTTGTTGCAAAATCGGGGAGACGGCAATTGAAGGGTGCTAAAGCTCCTTGCTCAAGTGAATCATGATCACCGCCCATTTAGTAATGCGTATCATAGCAATTATGATCCAAAGATAGTTTTTTTTAACAGGTAATAAAAGTTTTTTTTAATCAATATGTTCAAAAATTTGAACAAAGTAGTTTAGCTTGCAATGTAGTTGATATTTTTGAGAATTGATATTTAGAATTGGTTTTTCTGTTGTTTGCATAGGTACGCAAATAACCATTCAAAATGTAGTTTGAACGGACTAGATATTAACTTCCCATTAACGTAATATTAATATGTTAACATAATTTTTACACATATGATGTGAGGGTGATGTCAAATATAGGTCGTGTGTTCACTGGGTTATGAGGCAGCTAGTCTGGTCAAATCCACTACATCTTATTATTAAATTAAACGTACATTGTATACTTTGCTTATGCTACGATGGGGCTAACGAAAGTGAATTGCATAATAGACCTTAAAATACAATAATAATAAAGATACTCGCATAATTACTAAAGACCGAATTTACGATCTGCGATCGTAATGTATAAAAGTGATTTTCTTGAAAACTATTTAATCTTGCAACATAAAGACACTGTAATTTTACAGTGTATATATTGTAATACACAGCGAAATGGGGAGCAAACCATCACTTAGGAACAGTGGAGTTCTTCACGATCCGATAGCTCTAGCGAGTGTCTTCCAACCGGTCGTTGCCTGTTTATAAGTAGCATACGGTCACAGAGCACACGTATTACTATCGCTTCCAGTCAATAGTGCGGTTCTATGGTAAAGTCATTAGTACGGATTCTATAATTACGTTGACATGATTCGCCAAAATATATTAAAAAGTATCTTATTTAATATAACGTGTTGGTAGAGGAAGCCGGACCTTGTAACAAAACAACAATACGGGTGCGACTGTTATAACTTCCTGCGTGCCATATCGCCATCTATCAATCAAATCTACTTAGTACTTCAAAAACAATAAATTAACAATATATAATTACATAAAAAAATTCTTTCAATATTCTTAAACATACCTTAATTTTCTCATTCGTTTTATATAATCTCTTTGCAAACTGCTTTATGAAATTCTTCATTATTCTTTTTAATCAATTTATCAATGACCAAATTTTATTATAAACAGCTATTAATCATATTTCATTGTTTTAGACATATTGCATGAATGGTAAAGTAGTTAGACTTTATTATCTATATCTATATTAATATAATAAAGCTGACGATATTTTTGTTTGTTTGTGTAAACGCGCTAAAATCTGGAAGCACCAGTCGGATTGGAAAAAAATATTTTTGTGTATGATATCCGGGTTCATGAGGAATAGTATATAGGCTATATAACTTCACGTTACGACCCTAAGGAGCGGAGCAGTAACTATGAATGTTAAGCAATCTGGAAAGCTGTAGGCAAGTACGAGAGATGGAACAACGATAGGGCTACACGAGCGCGTTGAGAGTTTGTCATAGATTGAAATAAATTTAACACTAGTGAAAACATGGGGCGTAGCTAGTTATTTATATTAAGTAGTTAAAATATTTAGTTTAGTTATGACTTCCTTCCGAGGTAACATTATTCTTAGTGTTCCATTTCGGTACAGAAATGTCGAATTATTGTAACTCTGTTAAATTTATATAAATATCTTATTTAAATATATTATAATGATTGTATGTGACTGAACTCCTCCTAAACGACCGGACCGATTTAGATGAAAAATTTTGTGTAAGCGTGGGATGCCCTGGATTGCCTTGGATGGTTTAGATCCATAATTGGACTCCTTAGATGGCGCTGTGTGTACTCCACACGGGCGAAGTCGTGGGCACAGCTTGTTTCATATAAGATCCCTTTCGAAACTATTGTTATGATGACCGGACTGTACATAAAAAATAAATATTTTTATTATAAAAAAATAACACAATCCAATATGAGATATGTTAATTTGTCTCCCACAGATAATATATTTGTTTGGACTGAATTTATTTCATATTTATGAGTGATCGTATTATTACATTTGTACGTATGCTTTACATCTAGCGAGTAGCGAATAATATCAAATAGGTAGGTCATTCATAAAGGGATAAATGCTTCGTAGGTAGAAATAACAGTGTAACTCTCTCACGAACTAACCCAAGCATTCGTAATAGGTACTCAGACAATACGCGTCCAATGAAGTGCCTTCCGCTCCCACGTGTACATTTTCTTTGGCCTTCATTACATTTGCGGTGTAAAGGGATACATTCGGACTTTTGTTTCGTAAATTGGAATGTGCTTTTTAACCTACTTTTTATCCTTCGTTTTACAACATTTATTACTTGTTCGAAACGTGAAGTTGTTTAAAATCAAAATTAAAAAAACTGACCATAATCGTGAGTTTATAGCTATTTGATATAAGCATAAGTCAATCGTGCTTTCAAAGCGATTCTTTTAACGCCACATAATCACTGTTTCATCAAGAAGAAGAACATTATTCGTAAAAGTTTATACAATGTACTACTAGTTTAAAACGTATCTCTCTTTTCCCATAAACTATGGTAGTCTTGACACTTCCATCCTACAAAAGGAATTAAAAAAAAACAGTTGATACCTCGCTAATACTGTATACAAAGAATAGAAATGTCATTTTATATTGATTCCATTTAATTATTAATTACCACCTTTTGTGGTAAGCGAAATAGATGGAAAGTTTGGATTAAATTCACTGATTAAAGTCATTCGAGCTAAAAGTATGATAAAAGTTACAGAAACATCGAAATTTAAATTTATGAATAATATTATCAATTAATTTACATATTAATAACCAGCTTTCCCCCTGTGGCTTCGCTCGCGTAGACTATCTACATTTTACATCTATACATATAATACAATTGAAGTGTGTGTTTGTAGTGTCAAAATAATAAATTATTACTTAAGGCTTACTTAATGTATATACACGATATCTATAACAAAAACCCATCGTTTTTATTTTTGTCTGTCTTTATGTTCCGAGTAGTCTCCGAAACAGTTGGACAAATTTTGAAGGGTCTTTCACTAGCAAATAGCTGATGTTATAAGGTATAACTTAGGCTACTTTTATTTTCAAAAACTAATTAGGGTTTCGCAAAAAAAAAAAAAAAAACTTTTTTTAGTAGTCCACGCGAGCGGAGCCCGCGGGCATAGCAAGTATATTCATAAATCTTTAGTTTTAAATGCTATTTGTAAACTTTAAATTTTCTAAAAAAAATCTAAAAGGAAAACAACCCATCGGTAGTACAAGCATGCCGACCTACGTAAATAGAAAATGGATATGCACAGGCTAATCTGAAAACGCTACGCCCATAAGCGAATTATTCCTACCACCCCGCTATCGCCATTTTTTCGTTCGTTACTCAGCAGGATGCGTCACGAGCATCTGAGGTTCACTTGGGTGTTTCAAGTCTTAACACGTTATTTGACCCTCCATACACAAATATCCCAAGATATTAACAGTTCTGTATTTTTCAACAACATGGTGAATCCAGTTATGGCTATCACATTTCTTAAGGCCGTAGATTTAGTCACAATGTTACGGTCAGCTTTTTTATTGTATGGCAATATTCCACCATTCCGCCACCACAACTACGTCAGGTATTCAGAATTTCTATACAATATACACAAAAACAACTACGCACGTAAGAGTTTATACTTCTTTGGCGTAACCTCAAAATTTTTATATCAAATGTCAACAGTATGATGATTAAGCTAATTAAAACATGGTATAATTTTACACAATAAAAAAAGGTCAGTAGAATAAATTTACATGATTATCATTCATGCGTGCGCAACTCTCAATTTTGCTTCTAATAAACGCGAAAAAAGAAATACAATTAAAAAAAAAACTTGGTTATTTAAAAATAAAAACATTTACCATTACACCTCAGAGGCAAAATCCCCTTATCTGACATCAAAGGGGAGCCGACGCCGTCCGCGTCACTCTGACTGAGGGTTTTTTTTTTTCATGATTTAGATCGACATCGCCTTTTCACTTCTACGTGTAACACGCAATGCGGGCTTTCACCGCTCGAATATTATATTATCCATAGACTATAAATAACCAGTTGGAGCGAGATCGCACAGTTAATTAAAATTTCGCGAGAATATTACTCTTGTTAATTTTCATCATAGTCTCAGTCGAAGGCGTTCACTGCTGGACATGGGCCTCACGCAATAATCGCCACAATGACCGGTCCTGCGCTGTTTGCATCTAGCAAGATCCCGCAACCTTCACCAAGTCATCGGTCTAACTTGTGGCGTGTCTACCTCTACCTCTTCCGGTACGTGGCCGCCATTCGAGAACTCTTCGACACCAGCCGTTCTCCGAGCAATGTGCCCCGTCCAATGTCCCTTGAGTTTAGCAATTCTTAGAACTATATCGGTTTGTACATTGGTACTTTGGTTCTTATTCAGACACCCTCATTCCTGCTTTAATTTTCATCTAATTGCTAATTTTCAGTTAACCATAATCTTTTACAGAATTCACCTAGATTTCACCGATCACCCAAAAGTATTTCACCGGTGTCGCATTTTTTTAAATATTTATATAATCAGTCTTTTTGCGCGGTGTTAATTGCAGTTAGTGTTGACGCATACATAAATTACTTCCGTATCAGACACCTATTCATCTACGAATATACTTCATATTATAAAGCTCATGAGTTTGTTTGTTTGAACGCGCTATCTCTGGGACTCTATGTACCAGTCAGATATAAAAAAATATGTTTTGCATTTTATTGCTTATTTATTGAGGAATATTATATATATATATACATACCTATCAATTGGCAGCGGCCCGGTGCAGTGGGAGAGTTGGTAACGAATAAATTTAATACGGGTGAAACTGTGGGGCACAGCTATTATGTACAAATTGTAAAAACTATAGTTTCTGAGAGAGTTAGGTTAGGTAACCGCCAGATTCCGTAAGGAGACGCTCTGAAGCAAGCCAGTTGCAATTAGTCAATTGTTCGTAATATTTATTGACATTTTTATACTTAATCGGAAACTACGCTACAGTCCAGAAGTAACAGCGACCAATGGTGATAAATTCCATCGGTAGTCGTCGCCATCCTGCCGGCCTGCAGAAATGCCTCTACACGCCTCGTTTGAAGGACCTAATATTGTAAGGGATGGGAACACGCTGGCCGAGGACGATCCCACATCTTTCCAAATCTACTCTGTTGGCTAAAATATTGAAATCACTAAGAAGTAAGAATATACTGGCTTGCGTGTTAAGCTATTGTAAATCTCGTACAATTGAAAAGACTGAAAGCGGATTTATCTTTTGTCCTACGTACCTTGTTCCTCATTAATTATTACACGATTTTATAAAGATATTCGAGGTAACATTTTTAGAAATACGAATGGCTTGAAAACTAATTTTAATTTAATTTATTTATTTCGAGGGAAACTAAAAGTTACATACCTTATTTTTAATTAAAAAACATGAAACAACACCCTAAATCAGTTTCTTGAACTTAGCAATAAACAATACGAATTGTTAGTAGATATCAATCACAAATAAAATTCCAAATAATCTAAAGCACTAACACCCGAAATAGTAAAGAAAACAATTATAAACATTTAAAAACCAGAGCTAAAAATACAAATTAGTAGAAACAAGTTCGTAAAATACTTTGTCGTAACAATTTCTTACATTCACTAATAAATTTAATATCAACACATAATATCATATAATCATTCAAATCAACACATAATAAATATAACATGATTGGAATAAAAAGGTGTTTGCTACATATCTTGTATATAGAATACCTATCTAATATATAAAATTCTCGTGTCACGGTGTGCGTGATTGAACTCCTCCGAAACGGCTCGACCGATTTTCGTGAATTTTAGCGTGCAGCGGCCAGGGTGTAGAATTGGACAACATCTATTTTTCATTCCCTAAATGTCAAGGGTGGTCTCCACCCCTAAATTTCTTTTATTTTTTATTTTCACCCCTCTACGATCAACCCTTATTTTTTATTTGTTAATTAAAAACTTTAATTATTTTGCAAGTGCATTCTGTAGTCCACGCGAGCGGAGCCGCGGGCACAGCTAGTATATGTATAAAGTCTTTAGTGTTTATGCATAAGTAAATAATGTTATTCTAAACATCCATTTCCCTTTCAATTTCTGATTGTAAAATGCAAACAGTAATTATACAGCTTTGTAAGTTCCACACTAATGCTTGGAGTAAGAGTCTGATTTGAAAACGTTATCTCTTTACCTTGTTAATTGCTACAGTTTTTACTAAACTACAATTTTATAACTAGTACAGTCCGCGGCATAATTAGCGTTAGTTATGCAAAAAAACTTCCTATATCATTCGGGGATAATGTAGCTTCCTATCAGAGAAAACAAAGTAAAGTCTGAACAGTAGTTAGTTTCAGAGATTATTATCGTAGCGTTCGTAGCGTGACGTCGTAGTTTAGAATCTTACTCGGAAATCTGACTGTCAGTGCAAAAAGAATCGTAGAAATCAGGCTGACAGTTCCTGAGATTTACACGTTGAAACATAAAAATCTGTAAATATGCAACAGGAAACTGCTTTGAAATTTGTCAATTCGAATCACACAAGGTAGAGTTTTTGGAAAAAGCAAAAATAACATTTTCTAATGCTCCTATAGCTAGCAATCACCATTCATTTGAAAATGTCCTAGTACCTAGCGATATCTTCCTAAAGTTGCATTTTGAAGCCAGCATATTTTTTTCTCAATTCAATTACATTTAATTCAATTCCAAATAAAAATAAAAACTTACCTACAAAAACTCCAAGCAACATTAACAACATTTTTATATATGTAAAAACAAAGTCACTTTTTCAAACAACATCTCATCTCGCAACACAAGCACTGTGTGCAGATAAAATAAGAAACAAACACAAAGTTTTCACAATAAATTCACTTTCACTTGATCACATATTGGTCATACATTTTTTATTAATATTTTGATTTCGTTACATACGTGGTCTTTCGTATTAATTCTTAAAACGGAACGTGCACAACCCCTTAGCGCCTGATCAAAACTGAAGGCAAATGTCAAAGTGATAAGAAACTCCGGTAGTTAATGTTGCCAGCAGTATTCTCGATTCCATATATTTTAAAATAATAAAATAACTGGTCGGTTTATTTAAATATTCAATTCATGAACCTTATTTCCTTATACCTCATAGGTACTAAGCCTAATTAATTAATATCTGCTACTAAAAATAATTTAAATCTGTTACCGTGAATAATCAGCACATAACAAATAAAGAAAATATTTTTATTGTGGTGGGATTGTATGAAAAAAATTATTATGGCTAAAAAACAAATTATTCTTCTTACGTGTCGGCACACGCATTAAAAAAGCTTGCGCTGTTGGGAAAATATTGGCCAGTGAAGTTGGGAATCTGGCCTGGTGCCCAGGGTGGGCCGAACTTACTCGGTATCGTCACTCGCGGAGGCTCTTTTCATGCATACAAATTCATCTACTTTTTACCTTTTATAATATTACACTCAACCATATACTGCTGTAGAACTAAATAATACTGAAGCGCTTATTTTTAGTGAAGACCCAAGCGACATAAGGACGTCCAGTCGATGGATATATCAAATATTCACAGAAAAAAAAGAGGAGATAGAGTGTTTTATAATACGTAGGGTTTACAGATTTTTGTTAAGTCTGACATCCCTGGGAGCTAATTTAGTAAAGGCACGCGAGGGTTCACGCATGCGCTCTGTCGTAATTCATTTTCTTACATTAGGTATGGAGGAATTAACAACTGATTATATATATATATTTGACTTATTCTTGAAATCTAGTAATAAATATAGGATATTTATTATATTTAATATTCTGTCTTTTAGACTTTTAAAAAAAAGTTTTTTTTAAGTTGTACATTAAACATTCCTAAGTACCTTCATTACCAATTTACCAGATAATACGTCTAAGAATCATGTTAAGCAAGTTTTGTTGTCGAAAGGGTGTGAATCATTACGTGAATGACGTTGATGTTTGGAAGCGACTCCCTTTCTGTTGAACATTAACTGAAAATGATAATAATTGTAAATAATACAAATACTAAAGAAAAAACAATAAAAAAAATAATAATTGATAAACGCGATCGAGTTCACTAGTGCCTTATGAGTGCCTTCTTAGAGCCTAAATTAAATAAATATTTTTTTAATTATTTCATTGAATGTTTCATGTTGACTAGCTTTCCCAGTAGATGTTATTCTGACGTGGTTAATGGTTAACATAGTAATGAACCACCGTCTCGACAGAATATTTATATTGTGCGAATATGAGCTTAATCGGTCAAGACGTTCAGAAGTCATAGGATCACTAACAGATGTACAAATGATTTCGGGAACATGATCTATGAAAAAGTATTTAGATCTAGTAAGAATCAAATTCGTGACTGTCATCATTTTAATGACTTTTATTTCATGAAATAGAAATAGAAATTTTTGTGATCGCCTATCACCGAAACTTTAGGCTCTTTGAACAAAGTGGTATCTGAGCCCGCTATTACTGAGTTTCAGTGTAGTGTGTTTGTATGAAATATATAAAATAATCTAAATTACATTATTTACGTTCAATAAATATTAGAAAAACAATAAAAGAAAGTCACGAAATGATGGTTAAGCAAATAAATAACAATTATCGAACGCGTTTGCGGTTGAAATAAAAAAATAATCTCAAGTCATGCTTCTCGTGTGCCTCCCGCTCGTGTGTTGCGAGATTAGGCCCGTGTTCTATTGCCGATGGCTTTTCAGCCCGCCCAGGGACGAATTAGAGCATTCAATCTCGGAATCAAAGTACGAGTTAAAACCTACGTTTATGATACAACACTGAAAATATTAACATATCTATACATAAAATAAAATTGAAGTGCCTGTTTGTAATGTCAAAATAACAGGTTTTTACTAAATGCGTATGAAAGTATACACGATATCTATACCAAAAAACTCATTTATTTTCTTTTTGTTCCGGCTAATCTCCGAAACGGTTGGACCGATTTTGACGGGACTGTCAATGGCAGATAACTGATGTTATAAGGCATAACTTAGGTTACATAAAAATCCTTCAATAGTAATTGACGATAGTGGAGCTGAAGTTATACTTTTTTCGTCGCCTTTAGTAAATGGCAAAACTTAGAGGTGCGCGCGCATCATATCACTGAAGTGTGACATGATGAAGTAAGCCATCAATGATAATTGAATCATCAGTGAATTCATTTTATTAAAATATTTTTATTTATATAACGTTAAATGATTTTCACATATGCAATTAAAAATAATAAAAGTTATTAAATCAATTTATATAATTACCATTCATGGCTAGCTTCATCATGTTATAGGCAGGAGAGATAAAATGGTCTTCCATTTATTAATTATTACGTCAAAGAAGTATAAATTCGTACATGCAGTACACCAATTTTTAAAAACAGGATATTTAAGGAGGACAAAGCACGTTTCGCTATTAACCCTTTTTATATACTGTAGCAGGCATTGTATGAAAGCTGCAGTGATGATCACAAGTATCAATGAATTCATCTGTTGATGGTTGCCATTATTGTTAATCAAATTATTATCAGCCGCTGAAGCCATTTTACGGATTCAGGTTCATAATAATTAAATTACAATGGCATAATAGTGCCCCAAAGTAAAATTATCTCCAACAATTTTAATTTCTTGGCACCCATGCGTTTGAAGCTGTCCGAAAAATCACGCTAACAAACGCTTGCACAGTTTGTAAGTACCCAGCGTTAGTATATTTTCTAAACCTGTTGTTATGTAGAGGTAATCATAATATTTTAAAATGGGTAAATACTATGATCGCCTCATATTGTTTTTGTATATCTCCATTATTACAAACAATAGTGATGTTTCACATTTCGTTCTTTCGTTCTTTATTAACGTACACGGTCCTGTAAAATCACACAAGGGTAACTTCATCGTCCTCTCAACGTCTGCGATAGACGGAGGATATAGTTTAAAAATTTAAATTTACTTGGGGGTTATGAGCCTTTTGTTACCCTTATTCCACACCTGCTCGTATAAATTTGAACCGGATTTAGTCCAGTTGTTTACAAAAAAAAACCTTATATTTTCTTTTCGGTTATTTATCTTGGTACTTAACTTTCGGGGTTGTCGAGTTGAAAGCAATAATTTAAATTCCACAAGGGTTAAGCAATCAAGGGGCTAAAGAAAATTGTAAATTACTCGGGAAATTCTGTAATTCTATTATTGTTTTTTTTTTAAATGAAGTTAATTTTAAAACAGTTAGTATAATAAATTATATATTTTTACAATATACACGATTGATAGATTTTTAGACGTGCTTTCGCTAGTTGCTCTGCTCGTGTTTCTATGATAGACATTATACCGATCGTTTTTTAATAGTTGTTATATTTACAGCTAGTGAATAACCGAAGTTTTGGTTTCGGCCAAAATCATTGTTTCTTGTGTAGTATCGGTTTCGACTAACAGAAAGTCAGGTCATTATCAGATGAAAACTCTTTGAAACATGGCTTAGAAATTTTTATGTGATGCATGAATGAAACGAACACTAATCATTAATTTACTTAACGAAGAATTTATGTTTCTATTAGGAGTTGAACCTAGCACTATAGGCATGGTAAACATGCTGAATACTTTCACAAGGCAAACGACAAACTATTATATGCATAACACTGGTGAAAATAGAAATATTTGAAATATAATATTTTGAAAGCGGTAGAATCTATTCAAGGCTTGACCGCGGATATACACCTATTTCTGCAGTGCAAGTTATGCTATATTAAGGCATTAAAATACTTAAATTCTCAAAAGGAGCAGTAGATATATGAGTTGAAAAATTACATAGTTATTTTTAGGTTAGGATTTGTCAAAGTCATTCCAGAAAAATCTAGATTCGATATGACCCACAATTAATACTGTCGTTTTTCTAGTAGCACGACTACTAGAACTACTAAGGTACTGTGCTTATGCAGTATAATTTAAACTACACATATAATAATGCGTGCGGTATAATTAGTTAACAAAGATCTTCCTAGGTGGCACGAGTTTCAGCAATTTATTACTTTTCATAATTATCCACGCGCCCAATCACCTGGTGTATGATGGTCACGATTTAGTTTAAGACAGAATTTTTGTGACCTACCACCAGGATTGTGGGTTGAATAATTTGATGAAGAAATAAATGGCAAATTATGTAATTACAAAGTTCGGTGAAGCTGCCAAAAACCTTCAGGACAAGAGAGTTAGACAAATAAAAAAACCAAATTACAATAATTTCCCTCATTATGACTGTGAGCTTTCTAAAATTAAATGAGACATAAAACCGTTTTGTATGGAGAGGATGCATTCCTATTTATATGCAGATCCGGAAACGGGCGAGACAATTATGCAGCTGAGAATAATTTCCCAACAATGGGATAACACAGTGCATTAGATGTACGGAAATACTCCGTTTCGTATAAAGTGTAATAATTAACATCTTTATGGGTTGTTATTATATATACTAGCTGACCTGCTCTAGCACCACCAGTTACGTTCAAGAATAAAATAAAAACGTTCTCCATGGAAAAACATTTAGATCTACCAACTTTCACGGTTATCGTTGAAACGCTTTCGGAGTTTATCTATCTCATATTATATAACCAAAATCTATTTTTATATATATGGAATAGAGAAAAATGTCAAGCAGTCTCGTGAAAGACAGACAAACACAGTTTTGTTTGAAGTCCGGTAATGCGTAAAATAATAACAAACACCTTCGTTTTAAAGTTTGCTTTGCACAAACTTATCTCATAAATATATTTTTTACAGTGTAATGAAACAAAGTTATCCAAAAATTACGAGTTATCGTGGGATTTCTACTTTTTTCTAGAATTTGTCACGGTTATAAATAAAGAAAATTAGTTGTCATCTTTAAACAAATATATAAAGAAAAACAATACATGATAAAATCAAAATAAACACAGAGACTTGAGAATAGGATTTCTGATATCACATATTAACAGCACAAAATAAGGCTTGTAAAATGATCGGTTGTGTGATGTGATGAATTGAACTATATGATGGCCTTTTCATGCGTCTTATAAATGTCACAAGCATAAATGCACTCGTGCATCGGCCAACTAAAGATACTTCACGTACCTACTCACGCGAGGCGTCATCTCTCGCGGCAATTCTCTGTCGAATTGTTCAAATTACCAGAAACGACGACCCAAAGTCAATGCAACTCCTAAGGCTGTGAAAAAAATTCTTATGGAAATACATGACTTGGAAAATCGCGTTCCACTAACCACAGCAAAACGTCGGCGTTACTACAACTGTCCACGGAAAAGCTATCGAAAAGTGGTAATGAAACGTAAAAAATTCGCAAAAGTGCGCACTGATCATTTTGAGATACATTGGCATAGTGTGATGAAAGTTGTTCGGAGAGTTCCTAAAAATATTATAATTTTTATCTTTAATCTTACCATAAGTACAAATGTTAATTTTTGCTAAGATGTTTTAATAGAGTTATTTTTTTTTTAATAATTAGTTACTATTCCTGTTGTTTCTTAAAAATATTATAGTTCAAATAAAGCACTTTAACAATAGAATAATTTTATTTACATATTTAATTTGTATAATATATTAAAAATGAATCTCACAATTTGGGGTCTCCTGAGACCCCGCGCATGCAGTTATGTAAATTTCTTCGTGCGAGTAATTAAGGGTAAATCTTGACAGTTGATATATTTAGATTTAACAATGCCATTATATTATCTAACATATACATAGGAACGCTTGTTGAAAGAGCTTTTTGTATTGTATGTGGGCTCTAATATAAAATTAACAAAAAAGAGCTTTCATACATCATGCAATATATATATATATATATATATATATATATATTTATTTCATCATCATCATCATCAACCTATAATAGTCCACTGCTGGACATAGGCCTCCCCTAATGAGCGCCATAGCGCCCTGTCTTCAGCTTGCCGCATCCAGCATCTGCCTGCAGTATTTCGCAGATCGTAATCCCATCTGGCCGGAGGGCGTCCTACACTACATTTGACTTTCTTTTTCTCGACTTGGGTGACTGACGTCGATGGACGGCCGCAACGATTTCCATCTTCCGTGCTCATTCTCTCTACTCGAAATTGAGAAGCCCGCCTTGCGACAGTGGAATACGGCGGAGCAGACTCTCCTAATGTGGCTTTCAAACCGCAATGAATCTCTTTCGTCGTAAACTTTTTTAAACAGAGGTATTTAATAACGGCTCGCACTTCGTTTTTCTCCATTTTCGAGAACACGTTCAAACACGAAGCAAACAAATGACTACATTCAGAAAAAAACAAAAGAGAATCAAAGATTTTTCTTTATTAATATTACAAATATGTATCTGAGCTATGCCTGTCAGTATTTTTTTTCTTACCAATGAGTATGTCGTTCTCACTACTTTTTGATCCCTCATAGTAATAGTGATTTATAATAAAATACGGATACTAAATCATTGATCAATGGATCCGTTGACCGTTAATAATAATGAACATTTTCATAAAGTTATTTAAAACTAATTTTGGTAACTAAATCTAAGGTACGTCAAAAATATTATAAGACAATTTATTATGTAATTAATATATTGTTCATTTATCCTATTAAATTCGTATATGAAGTTCCTACGTTTACTATACTCGTAGGTACGTTGAATGTACTAACTGACGCGTCCATTCCATATTTCATATATACTTACTCATTTGTTATAAAAACATGTTGTTAGTGTCTGTAAATATATAATATAATCTTAATATGTCTAACACTTAAGTGTAAACCTTCCAAGAATGTCAAGTTTAAACAAGTCACAAACTATACCGTAAACTTGTGAAATTATAACCGGTGGCGGCCGGATAAACTTAGTAGAGCCGGTATCGTAGCAGACTTCTTGCATACTTCTAAGCTTATTCACACGTTTCCACTAACGATCTGGTCTACTTTCTAACTATACTAATAGAAGAAAGTTTTTCTTATTACTGCGTATTGTATGTCAACGCAGACACAGACGCGTCGTTTCAATGATGGCTCATTGGTAGCGTGTACGGACACCGCGTCGATCGACTTAAGTTCGAATCCCTGCAATTTGCCTGAGCTGACGGTCAAGAAAACATCGTGGTGGAAAACCACTACGTAGTAGTAGGGCTTTTTATAATACCCGTCTGGCTAGCTACCACCCTCAAGTTGAATATCAGTCGCCAAGCACCTATAGGTGTATTCCGGCAGCTGCACTTGAGAGCCAGTCTTGCACTAGGCTTAGCTTTCTACCGTCTAGTAGCAAAAAATAATATTAACAAACATATTTCTTAAACTGAACAAAAACATGCCACAATGGCGCGGCGTGACGTCATCATTCAATAAATAAAACTAAGGTTAAAATAGATATAATGGGCAAAGTTTACTTTATTAGAATTTCATTTATAAAATTTCTCCAGCACATATATAATTTTAATATATAATTTTAAAGCCACTATTTCAACGCTTTTTAATAATTTTACAGACACATCACAAGACAGCACTCAACTGTGTATATTCATTAAACGATGACGTCACTTTGTATGGTGCTTCTAATCCCGTGACACACACACAAAAAATTAATTCTCAGGAAGAAAAATTAAATAAATAAACAATTATTTTTCCACATTTGTATTGCTTTAGGCGTTTTATCAATAGACCAATATAATTTAAATAGTTAACTTTAATTTTTAAACGTACTGTCAACTCGCATCTTGTTTGTTATAATAGCACAATTTGAATATCTTGAATTTACATAGAATTTGATTAAACAGTGTTATTTACTTTCATAAATTGCACTTCAAATGCGCAATATCCTGAACACGAATGACGAGATATTGGGCTGTCATGTTTATTATTCGTTGAGAACGTTGGGGCGCGTTGCTTTGTACCCAGTGATCTTCGTTTTCTTGACAAGTGACCTCGTTTCCTATTTTTAAATTCGGAAATATATCTTTCATACACATCAATGATATGTATATTGTTGGGTGGTACTACACGACAATTGTGTTAGAGGGGATTGCAACCACCATACAGTAGGTGTAACAGCCGTCTTAGTGGCACGCTTCACATTCCGGGATCAGCCGGTGAATGTACAGTAATTAAGCGGAGTGGTACTTAATGATTTGTACCCGATTGAATCGCGACTATCATGCACATGGCGATAAACCCATCACAGTGACTCTTTTTTACTTTGTCTCGTTTTGGGATCAGCCAGTAGACATCCGACGGCCGAGAAGCTCACATGCAGGCATGACAGCGCCGACTGACGATAGATTGTCAATTTCTCGGTGGTCGCCAGTGTTTATAAATTGTTCAGTGCTTACCATTAAGTACAGCGCAGTTATATTTATTGATTGGTAACATCAATCTCAGATTATACATACTCTTTTCATGTCAACTCTGATCTGTTTGGTTTATGTATTATGTTTGAATTACTTTAAATTTGGAATGTCCGTTTTATTTATTCAGATTGAATTATATTTGTCGATTCCGTAAAAATCAAATGAAGAAGTAACATGTCTGGTTGTCTGACATAAGTTTTGTAAATTTCATAATGATTGCATTTCATCAAAAATAAATTAAAAATGTTTAAGTTAAAATAAATAGTTTTCTAATCAGTCCTTAAGTGTCTTATTGGTTTTAAAGTGATCCCATTAGCCACATCTACCATTTCAATAATGTTGTCATGCTTCTATTTAAAAAATGACGTATGCAGCAGTTCACACGTGTCAGAAGTGAAGCCGTCAGAAAAAAATGTTATTTAAAAATTCTTTTTGTGCGTACGTGCGTGTGTTTGAAGTTTGGTCGTCTCACACCACAAGGCCAATCCGACAACGATCACAATCATGAAAATCAGGACTTGCATTAATCGTGCATAATGTAAATGTATTCTATCTCTTTCTCTCGTAGGCTAAATTATATAGTTGTATATGGTCATCTCTTTTTATTGTCGATTTTTCGTTTCATCGAGTTTCAAATCACTAAGGTGGTAAAGAAGTTTTGACTTAAAAAAAAAATGTAGTCTCGCAATCATGCACCGCTGTGTCTAGGCCTGATGCTATGTTGCTGAAGATGGTTACAATCGAAGCCTAGAAGGGAGCTAGCTCTTAATTGTAGCTGCTAACTTATTTGTAGATGCTTCCATCAACTAGTAGATCAATTTCCATGGATGGCTAACCAAGCAGGCATTTCAACACGCCCTGACATCATGTTACTTTGATTTCAGAAAAAGCTCTAGCTTTTTTAAGATCTGCCCATGACCCACGACCCTCATTGGTAAGTCATCAGGAATTAATTTGAACACACACACACGAAAACACACAACGTGAATAAATTGATGAAGGTCGAACATATCGATCGCAATTAATTTACTTACCCGGTGATTTATATACGATCAAAGAGGCCGCTGTCTCGATACACTTGTTTATTTATTCTATGAACGGGCCGGAAAAGCACTTGTCCGGATGTCGGTATATCTGTCCCATGTTATAAGAGACAATAAAACAGCAGTTTTAATCCTATCTACTCATATTTTAGCCCAAAAGTAATTCGCATGTAAGATATATATAGTTTGGCCAATAAAACGTGTAACCAGCAATGTAAGCCAAAATGAATTTTCGCTAACACTGATAATATTTATTAAGTTGGAACGTACGGTCGTGGAGTTCTATCAAAAGAAAAAAAATCTAGTAGGAACATATGAATGTCTACTTGTGAAATAGAAAATTTAAGACTATAATTAGGTATTTAGTTTTATTCTTTTTACGGTGGAAAAGCCAAATGAAAACTAGTACTGTTGTTCCTTATATTCAGGTGAGCTTTTTTACAGAAGTTTTATATAGTTGTAAAAATTTGGTTAATAGTAACTAGTTACAGTTGATATATACAACTTTTTATTACATTCAAGGCACCCTCGGTACCTTCATAAACTACTGAATACTGTTAATGTAAATAAAATATAAAAGTATCAAAATTTATTATTCCTGTACAGTTGCCAGGCCTATTTTATTTTAATGTGCCGCGTATTTTTTGTATCACGTTTTACTAGCGAAACTTTTCCTACATCACATATAAATTCTACAATGAGCTTGCATGATGGTAGTATATTTTTTACGCTCGTTTGACTTTCTGCCATCTTTAAGTTGAAGGTCTGTCGTCAGACACCTATTGCACTTGTAAATGAAGAACTAGCAATGCATCTCACAGGAACGCGAAAGAAATTAAACCCATAGTGTTGACGATGGAATCGAGCGTAAAATATTCATTCCCTATCGCCCTTTTTTCCTCATCCTTAACAGAGTCAGCGCATACTGTCAGTGATTTTTTTTATATAATTTTTATTAAATAAAAACGTCTATGACTTATACCAAACTAGTGAGCTTGAAAATCTTCTGGGGCGTGCTTCCCTCGCCCGAATGTATTGGTTCTTTACAAACCACATTTATTGGATCGCATCGCCACATCCTGGGTTTTTTACGATGTTGTAAGATGATTTTTTCAGGGTTCTATTTAAAAGCTTCTGTCAGTATCTAAATTAATTATTTTATTTTCATCGCAATTTATGTTTATTTCCTTGGAAATTATATTTAACGTGGTGGTAAGTGAAATTAAGGCGATTGCCGAGAAATGAGGCCACTAGATAGTTAGATATACAATGACTCATTTCGAAAAGCTATACACAAAGATACTATAATGAGCAATTCAATGAATGTTGTTTGTAATTCTATTTCACGTTTTGTTGCATATTGATCAAAGCTATAACAATACCAGAGCGAGGTACAGGCTTCATCACTATATTGACTCGAGAAATTATTTGCGATTTCAAACGCCGAAAAAATTTATGCATTATTATTAAAGTAATACATATATAGTATAGTTTTGCAGGTGGTAGGACACGCCATTGCGTCTGACTGGATCGCAACCACCACAAACCAGGTTTTACACTCGTCGTAATGGCATGCTTAGGTATGTCACGTTCCGGAATCAGCCATGTACTACCATGCAGTCCGGTATGACAGCAACGACTGTCGATAGATTTTAGATCTCTCTGTGGTTGCCGTTGCTTTTGAATATAACTGAGCTTAACATGAAACACAGAGACCTAACTTTCCAATGCCACTATAAAAAAAGTACCTCGAGTCTCTCAAGATGTTATCCTCAATAACCTATAGTATGATTAAATAAAAAATAAACAAATTTCATAACATTTATTGGTGCATGCTTAGGTGTGAATCACCGTACCTACGTTGGATCGATATTCCATTGACCTTTACCACCATCATGGCTGAGTAATTTTTTTTTTTTTTACTGTAATAACTTTAATACTCTTTGTTGTACAAAATAAAATTAAACATAGTTCTAAATGGACTTAAATTTCAAAACAGTAAACTCGTTTTCGCAAACGAATGTGGTAAAATTTTCTTTATTATATTACTGAATAAGGTTCGTTCAAATGTTGCTATGTTGTCTCGATAATTTCTTTGGGTTTATAGTTATCGTTACTTAAAACATGTTTCTTTAATGTTCAATATCTGTGAGTTGCACTCACTCTTGTAAATACGAGGGAAAAGTATTTTGGTAGGTATCTTGGTCACGATAGGCTCAAAATATCTTGTAGATTTCCGCCATGTGTATTGTAGTTACAATCTAATATGGTACTCTATCAAACCGATATGGCAAGTTGCTTATACGTTGTTCAGCAGGGAATATCTCATACATGTATTTTTTTCATCGTTATAGGTTTAGCGTTATGGCCACAATCTCACTTGATATAAAGTGATAAACACCGAAACACACCTATTGGTGCTTGGCGATAGATATTCAACTTGATGGTGGTAGCTAGCCAGGCTGACATTAAGGCACTCGAGACCAGTCTTCCACTAGGTTTAGCGTGTTATCATCTTGGGCCACATCGTCACTTAACATCAGGTGAGAATTTGGTCATTACGCCAAAGCTATAACGATAAAAAATAATGATACTTACTGCTAAATATAAATAAATAAAAACATACATTTTATCTTAAATTCTTATCAAAATATTCTTCACCAATATTGGCGTATGTATAACAGGATCAGAAACCATAGCATAATTTATACCTATTGTACGTCTTTAATCACATTTTTACTCAACATAACGCGAAATTGTAGACAGATGACAATCTAGTAGACAATCACTTAATTTTAAGTAAAGTTAACAAACACCATTAAATAAAAATTATTATGTATATAATTTATAAAAAGAAAAACGATTTATCTCGTACATACATATGAACGAACCTTTAATCTGTCTCACATAAAGGATAAAAACTTTCCCCACCCACCTCCCACCGTGGCCATAAGGGCTAATCAACCCTTGTTAAGCCACTTATCGCTACTCAACTTTGCTAACAGTTATTACTCCGATTCGGCTTGTCTTTTTTCTTCTCTATTTTCTAGTGCTTTAGTATTAGAAGTACCAGATGAGCAATGACCATATATATTGTAATAAGAAACAATGTAGCCTTAATTTTGTTTATGTATTCACTAGAACTAGCAAGTAAAACTCTATCAACATTTGGAAGGGTACAAATCAAAATATCTGGAATATCTAGAATCTAATATAAATACAGAAATGTTAATAGGTAAGAAATTGCATCGCGGAATAAGCACACATTTAATTACTCAGATTACGTAAGCAAATAAACAATGTTTAAATTTACACACTTCCCGCTTCTTTTAAACGATAAAGGCATGCCATAAATAGATCTAGAAATTTAGTGGCGCTAGTTTTATAGGATATATAAGGGAGTCGTGTTCCGATGGAGGACTAATTGACAGATATACACATTGAAATACATTCCTCCCTCCCAGAAGGTAGAAACATGTGTATACTCGTATGTATAGTTAGTTAGCTCGATTTTTTAAGGAGAGGGAATTAGCCAGATCGCGACTTTTTTGCAATAGTCCAACCTCAGGTTTGGTCACTTTGGCACCCTTGGAGTTTGTTGCCTCGCTTTCGTGGCTGAGTGCTATAAGCGCTCATCCCCAAGTCCGGTGAAACTGTAAATAGCCGTCTGAGGCTTTAGGGCAATTATGGCAAACAGTGTAGTAAGATCAAAAAAAATAATATGTACGACAGATTTGTTTTGGACAATCAAGTGAAAACAAAAAGCGATAAAAGAAATAAATCTACAAGAGGAACACAGAGTAGTGTAAACAAGAGAGACCATAAGTACAACCACAGTGTAGTGAACATCTTAATAGTGAGTTTGTTCCATTTTTGTCTTGTTCAGTACAAATAAGTTATTTGCAGGAAAACTAAAGCATTTTATTACTAAGGAGTATAACAGTAATCTAAATTATGACTTTCTGCTTGGTGGCGTTTTCTACCATTATAACTTTAGGAAAGAGTAAGCAAGACAGATATACTGACAGGCAAATTGACGAAATAAGCTAGTTTATGACGTAAAATAAAGTTCACGTCAAGTAAATAAAACGTAAATATAAACATACATTGATTTATTATAACCCAGAATTAATACTATATAGGCATGCTCCAACTTATAGACATTCAAGTATTACGTAAGCAATCTTTCAGTGATATTGCGCCCCCTTTCCTCCTGAATAGGATAACATAAGAAAATGTAATCTCCAGCCCTAAATGATAGGATGTAGGTAACTCGTTTTTTTTAATTGTTAAAGTTTAACATTTTTTTATTTAATAATTAAATCTTATTAAACTAATCGACAGTACTAATAATATAATAAAATCTAATAATTAATCAAATTGTTAACCAATTATTTCTATCATTAACAGTTTTATTTGCAAATGAATAAATTTATTATAATAGACAATTATTATTGTTGTAAACTTTCATCTAATGTATGTTTTTATGATATCCACTCACTCCCTTTGTTAGAAAATGTATGGAATCATTAAACCCCCCAGCCCTTAGGGCTACTTAGCTATTACTTGGATGGATCCTATGAAGTTTCGTGAATACCTTCGGTATTGAATACAGGTAAGTTCAAGGACACTGCTTTTCCAATATATTAGTAAGTTTAAATGAGTTCTATTCATTATGAATTCTAAAAACGAAGCTTTGTAAGTGGTAAAGTTTAAACTTGAAAGTAATTAAAACATTTCGTATTCAAATTTTTAAATTAAAACTCTTTAGTAACATAAATAAATATTTTGTTAATATTCAAAATTTTATTGAAAATAATTATTATTTATTTTAATCTAAACTTTAATTAATTTTTAAGCCAATAAGTTGTATTAGAAATAATAAATGCTTATGGAACTTATGACTAGTGATTTCAGCTCGCTGAAAACGTAAATCGAAATAATAAAAATTAAAAAAATCTAAGGTTACCTTTTTATAGACTATTATGTTCCCCTGGTCGACGCCTGGTTTACTCAAAATTAACCCTTAGATAGACCTAAACAATAAAGTGTCGTTAATAATTTAGAAGAGAAGTCGTGGAGATCATTCGATCAATACCCATAGAATATACCATTCGTTCATGTTCAGAATTCGTGTACATTTACTAATTTCAATCTTAATTAGTAAAACTATTGGCTGATAGTGTGAGTAAAAATCTGATATAGTAGTGTAGATATAGTAGTGTTCATATATAGAGATTTATTAGTTGATTGCAAAAAAAAAACATATTTTACTAAAAAACGTGCAGTAATAACAGCTATTTAATCCCTTTACTACCCTAGGAAGAAAGGTTTTTCCCAGTTGTGAGAAAATTTAAAGGTGGGTATTATTACGTTCGATTCAGATGATGTGGTATCTTTAGTCTTTGTTCTTTTAGTAGGATTTTTAGTCGACGGATGTCTAAAAGCGAGCGCTGCTATGGATGCTAAAAGTGTGACTTTAGATATTAATGAAGCCGAAGGAAAGAAGATGAAGCCATGATAATTTAGTGGTGACGTGTTTGGACAAAGAATAGCTCAAAGAATTAGCAAACTGAAGTGGCAGTGGGTCGGCCATATCTCACGTTGAACCGACAACCGCTGGGGTAAACGGGTTCTTGAGTGGAGACCGCGACTCGGCAAACGTAGTGTAGGACGCCCTCTGGCCAGATGGGATGACGATGTGCGAAAGACTGCAGGCAGATGCTGGATGCGGTCAGCTGAAGACAGGGCGCTATGGCGCTCATTAGGGGAGGCCTATGTCCAGCAGTGGACTAATATAGGTTGATGATGATGATGATGATGTGTTTGGACGTCGCGTCGATCGATGTGGATTCGTATCCTACATTAAGCCTGAGGTTTCGGTGAAGAAAAACATCTTGATGAAATCACAGTATTATAGTAAGGCATTTTCTAATATTCGCTTGTCAAGCTTGCACTCTCAAGGTGAAACTCTGTCGCCAAGCACCGACAGGTGTGTTCCGGCAGCTGCAATTGAGAGCCAGTCATCCACAGGCTTGGCGTGTTACCATCTTGGTCCATAGACACGTATCATTAGGTAAGATTATGGCCAAAAGCTGAACATATTATAGTGAATTAAAAAAAGTACGGTACACAGACTGAAATTAGTATATGGAAAAAATAAAGCTAACCCAAAATATACATTGCTCAGGGCACAGGAACAAGATAAAATTGGGATATTTTAATAATATTCGATTTGATTTAAAATTAAAAGAAAGTACATATTATTTCGTCAAAAGTATTATGTGTTTTAGACTACGGTATTTAACAAATAATTAAAAATCAATTAGAATTATAATATAATTACAAATATTGTTTTTATTTTTTAATTTATTAATTCGTGAAACTGAATTCATTTATAGAATTTAACAACTATACAAAACTTTGGAAATGTCATTTAGGTTCAACGCTCCGAGACGCAGACAGAGCTAACAATATTAGATACAAACGAACAGCGTATCTTCTCATAAAAATAAATAAGTCATCCAAACAAATATTGCACATTTAAAAGTATCTACTTAAATGTCAAAATATACATTTCAGAGTTCAATCGCAATAAAAAAGTGGTAGCAGAGAATGTTTTTCTTTATATACCGCTAAGGTGGCAAACAAGCATACCGCCCGTCTGATGGTAAGCGGCTACCTTAGCCTATGGACGCTTATAATACCATAGGTAAAACTAACACGTTGCCGACCTTGAACCACAGTAAATTAACCCTTTAACTTATTTGCAAATAATTATATTTTCTTTCAACATGATTTAGTTTCTCTTGAACTCAAGTACTCTAGCTGTGAAGAATAATTATAAGATTTTGGTTAATAAATTTGATTCCACTTGTAAACTTGATCTGTGTCCGACGTATATAATTCTAGGTATATCTCGATAATTCATAACTTATGGCAACTCTAATTAAATTTTTATTATAATGGACAAAAGAAACGCTCGCCAAATCTCAAGACGTTCTTTCAATTCGTTTTTTTTGTGACAATTTTTTTTAATTTTCTATAAAAGTAATTGATGGCATACTCCTGAGACTTCATCATTGTTGTTGTTGCAGATGGGTATTCTAATATTGTGTGGATTAGACAAGCTAGAAATATTATGTTATTTTTGGTGTATAAGCATGGAACCAGGATAAATGATTTGCTTCGATATTTCCATGACCCAGTTCTCTAAAATCAGAATCTAGTAAATAGTAAAGAAAGAACTGAATACGTCAATTTGAGTCACTGGTCCTGGCTTTTAATCATTTATATAAATGTCGCGAATCTGGATCGAATGGCCAAAGTTAATTACAAGAATGAAAAGTGAAATTCGAGGATAAAACTGACAAATAAAACGGCAATTATGTAAGATTTTCCACGAGATTTTTTTAAGATATAAACAAAAAATCTGAATTCCTCACGCGGATAAAATATGCGACATTGATTATATGCCTTCCCCGAGTATTTGTGTTAAGGGGCTGGACGTTAATTTATTTTAAATATATCATTTACGGTATATTGACTGTCAATTAACTTACTTATTTTTATTTTTAGTATATCAATCTTCCTTCTTATCCTATTATAATAGGTTTATATATTTTCGCATATTTATATTTTTGCTGTATTCACTACGATAATGATTCCTGGATATATTTTTCTAGTACATTATGTGGTCGAAAGGATTCTCATGAATATCTAACTTTACCGTGAGTTGTTAGGTCTTTGTAACCTCTGGAAAATGAAAAATGAATATAATATCGATCAATATGAGAGAGGGTTTATCCGTCCTAAAAACGACTTAATGTAGTGTAATATTGTCTTTTATGTGATGCAGAATCTATTATTACTCTTTGAAATCTATATAAAACTATCATACTCAATGCAGCATTGCACATTCCAGTAGTCTCAACTAATTACAGACAAAACGCTTACTTTGTAGTAGGCAAGATCTTAGTTAGATCTTTTCTGGACCAGCGCATCCTCGGCAAGGCGACGACTGAGCAATTAATTCTTTCAGACGGTTAGTAACAGTCTTTTATTTTTAGTGCATACGTTTATTTTCTTGTCTATCGTTTGTTATCTCAGTAATTAATGGTTCTACCTCATTGAAGCGATGATGGCGCAGTGGTAGCGTGTACGACTTCGCGTTGATTGACGTGAGTTCGAATCTCTACAATGAGCCTGAGCTTTCGGTGAAGGAAAACATCGTGAGGAAACCATAGCATGGTGGTAGGGCATTTTCTAATGCCCGCCTGACTAGCTACCACCCTCAAGTTGAAAATCTGCCTCAAGCACCAATAGGTGTGTTCCGGCAGCTGCACTTGAGAGCCAGTCTTCCACTAGGTTTAGCATGTTACCATCTTGGGCCACATCCTCACTTAACATCAGTTGAGATTGTGGCCAAAACGCCAAACCTATAACGATAAAAAAAAATGGAACTCAGTGTCTACATGTTTAATTTGCTTCTTACTTAGTATCTATACGTGAGGACTTGTAATTGGCCTTGTGTAGTTTTGCATATTTTTGTTGTAAAAAGTTGTTGGTTTTGCAATAAATAAACAGATAATTAATACTTTTTTTAGTCTGTCACGGTCGTAAGTTTAATAAAAATCGTGATAGATGGCCCTGTGTACGAGTTATTTATTGACTATCAAAATGGCAGAACACCGTCTGCCAGGTCAGCTAGTCCTTAATATAACGTAATCTATACTCCTAATCGAAATAATACTGTTTGTATATAGCTCACAATATTACTGGCACAGTATGCGGTCGTTTCGACCTATTCCCGTAGTGTCGTAAATCCTAAACCGAATGTTGAAAGGCCATTTCACTAAATTTTAGTTAGGTACGGTTCCTTTCCAAGTTACTTATAATTTGAGAATTTTCCCCTTAACCTGGAGGGTCGTCTTCGTCCCGTCACGAAAAGCTATCAATCTTCCCACCGAATATTGCAAGATAGCGCCCCATCCCGAAGGAATGCGAAAAAAAAATGCCGCAAGAATTTTTATACTTTACTCATCGATGTTGCCTGTTTATTGCTTCTTTATTACACTTTTATTTTTAATATTTTAAAGGTTTCTAATTGAGTAAAGTCATTTTATAATTCTTAGTGTCTAACATGTTAAAAATAACAAAGACACTTGGTCGCCACTGGTATTTGTGTGTGCGTGCGTGTGTGAAAGTGTGTGTGTTTTTTTATTAAATGTGTATTTTAAATACCTTTTATTGTTTTGTTTTTGGGACTTTTTTCTACCGAATATATCAGTCCCATTGTACCCCATCCTTTATAACATCACATCAAGAGAGTCACTGTTGCCATAGCACTACAAGGTCATACAACATCTTGGCATCATCTGAATAAGGTTCTGCCAAAATGCTGTGAAAAACACCTATATTTTGACAGTTTAAATTCATGCTATTCACCAGCGATTCCCTTTCGATCTTGTTCTTGGCACATTCCATCAGTTAGGTGATGCACATCATCAATCTTTCCACATATATTACAATTGGGTGACCCTGCTTTGCTCATGTGATTTGCAAATTTTCCTAATGGATAGTGCCCTGATCGAAATGTTAATGCTATCTTTCAAGATCTTGTATATATTAAAACAATTTAGGAGTTACTAGCGTATTAATAAAAAAAGATCTATAATGAACAGACATTTTATTCTGGCATAAGGGTGCTACAAAGGCACAAAATCACACCACGGTATTTCTTTCAAACACTTAGAATTTAAACAATATTTTCAAACAATAAATTAGAATTTAACAATCGAAAAAAGAAGCGTTTTTCTACGTATCTCATATAATTATCTGGCAACACACGACTTGTGCTGTGACGCAACACGTCAGAACATGCCCTCTAGTAGACAGTCGCTTAATCAAGATGTTGTGAATTTTCACCCCTTTTTCTAATATTTTATATCCTTACAGTTTTAGTTCATATCGCTTATATAGATAATGAATATTTTCAGTGTGTAAATGTACTGAAAAATGTGATATTTTCTTTTATTATATGTTTAGCATTTCATCACAGTCGCAACTGATTTTAAGTGACGATGTGACTGAAGACGGTAAATAAGCTGAACCTGATGGCACTGGTTCTCAAGTACAGCTTCAAGAACAACCTTTTAGGTACTTGGCGATAGATTTTAAACTTTTCAACTTGGGTGGTAACTAGCAAGCAGGCTTTACAAAATGCACGAACACCATGTTAGCTACCAAGTAGAAGATGTTTATTTTTATAGGTCTTAATAAACACTCATGGCTTTGGCTATTGAACACTATTAGACAATCTATGATTAAATGATCCAAGATTGAACTTTCTAAGCTTGGATGATCTAAACATGGATAGTCTAAGGTAAGATTCTCTGATTAATTTGTCACTATATGAATAAACTCAATTCTATGGTGTACAATATTCGTAGAAACGCAGGCGTCAGTAACATGTACTAACTGAACTGTGGTTCAAAGAAAAGTTAAACACTGATTATTATCAAAGAGCTGAGACCTCAGCGACGCCATTTTGTACAATTCTGTAAATAAACCGCGGCTTTGTATCGTTCTTCTATAGTCTAGCAGCTGATAATATCTGAAGAAACAAAATCATGAACGCTTCAGTATGAGTAGGTTTTGCCAGAATAGCAGATGACCCGTGCTCGTCTCAATAAGATGCTCATATGTACCGTACGTTTCAAATGAGAAGATAATCGCGTCCGCGCCAACTTAACTTACTACTTCAAAAACTTTTCAAATCTGACTGGTTGTTTCAGAGATTAGCGCGTTCAAACAAACTAACAATTTCTTAAGCTTTATATTATTAGTGTAGATATAAAGAAACACCACTTATTATTGTTAAATTTTCATAGTATGTTTTACTAGTATCGGATGTCAAACTTCATAGTTTTTAAATTGTATCAGGTTTGCGTTATGATGATCTTGAACCAGAACCAAAATATTGCATAGTCCCGCATCCGAAGACGTCTCGAGCTCTCACACTATAACTGTTCGTTCAAAGTTGTAAAGCGTCACGTCAGCCCGTATCTTTGTAAACTTAACCGCTGTTGTTTGAGTTGAAATTGTACCGCTTAAGTATCGTGTTTTGTTTCATGAGAAACGTTCTACAGGTGCATTACGATCAGTTCATACGAGATTTTAAATTAGTCAACATTTTTTTATATATTATCAATTTCTTTAGTAACACTTTTGATGTCCATCAATTTTTGGCGTCCATTTTTAAATACTGTGACAAATTATACACATGATAATTAATACTGGTGGTGGTTCTAGATTCTACAGTAGTGCAATGGAGGCTCAGTGGTAGCGTGTACGACTCCGCGCGTCAATTGACGTGTTTTCGAATCCTTGCAATGAGCCTGAGTTTTCAGTGTAGGAAAACATCGTGAGGAAACCATAGCATGGTGGTAGGGCTTTTTGTAATGCCCGCCTGGCTAGCTACGAGTCAAGTTGAAAATCTGTCGCCAAGCACCATTAGGCGTGTTCCGGCAGCTGCACTTAAGAGCCAGTCTTCCACTAGGTTTAGCGTGTTATCATCTTAGGCCACATCGTCACTTAACATGAGGTGAGATTGTGGCCACTACGCCAAATCTATAATACCTACCTAATTCAATCTCATATTATAGCACCGCGGCGTTCCGTTTTTGAAAGGTGTGGCAACACGCACTGATACACGAGTACACGAGTGATACACTTTTTGAACAAGGGTCGTAACCGTACATGGACTGCCCTCGGGCAGAACAGTAGTAACATTTGAGGTTAGTTTTAGATGTGCTTGCTATTTTTAGACACAGAGACACGAAGGCGTTCGAATGATTTACTGAATTTTTTAGTACTATTTCGCAATTATTGTTTTATTTTTGCCAACTTTTAACTTTCAACCAACGAGCTATTTTTATGGTTGTGTACTTACAATTGGAAAGAAGAAGAAACATTTATAGTGAAGTAAAATGAAGTAGTTTAATATTCCTTTTCTAGTTGATACAAAATAAAATCATCGAGTATTAAGTACAAAACTACAGACATTTAACATATAACAGTAGTTATATTAAATCAATTATTGTCGTCGAAAAAATAAAGGAGTAGCAAAATTAAAGTAACTTGCCAAAACCGCTGTCCGCGTGTGGTCGGGACGGTACTTAAACTACAAATACGGGCTTTTAATTTCGTATCGTGATCGATACGAGCCCGTAAAACATTTTGTTTTAAACTTCAACAAATCGGTTTACCGCGCCGCGCTCCTAGCAACGTTTAATTACTGTTTAAAGGGTAATGTCGGTGACTTTGTTCTATAAATAGATACTATTATTTTACTCCTAAGTGATTTAATTACAGCTGATTTGTTTTCCATGACTTTTCTAGTTTTTTAAGAGTGGTCTACCGGTTTCTACCTGTGCAAGATTCGAATGCAGTAGCACCACGTCCACACCTATTTCTGTCACAAAGCAGCAGTGTTCGCGCTGCTGATATTTAGCAATTACTGCTATCGCTTTGCTCTTGCGAATTACATAATCATGGAGCCAGTCAGGTTTTTTTGAAGGACTCCCTCGATGAATGGGATATGTTTCAAAACGGTGATAGTGTTTTGACATTATCTTATAAGTGCCTTCTTTGGGCCTAAATTGATTAAATTATCTTTTAATTTAAACGGGAATTGGATCTCGCGTGTAACTGATGTAAAGTACCGGTGCTTAGCAACAACATATTTTCAACTTTGTTTTAACTAATTATGTCTGGTTAGATGTTTATGTTCATAGCATTAGGTAAAGTGTAATCATATTTCGAAAGTTGGATATATGAAAAGTACCAACAGGGAAATTATAAAGTTTATAAGCAATAGTGTAATCTAAAATAAATCTCTCAAACGTAGCATTAATTTCGGCATGTTTTCGGTTGTACACGTTGCACCGCGCCGCGCCACCGGGATCGCATTTAAAGCGGATATTTGTCGTGAAATGTAATTCGTTTAAATCCGTACCCGGGTGATGTATTGCTAAAGGGGACGTTGATTGCCCCATCGCCCCACGAGGCTCATCCCTCTTCTAATCTTCGTATTATACCTGGTGTCTCTTATAGCGATTTGAACGGTTTTACTTGTCTATTGAAAAATGTTAAAGTGAGCATTGTTGCGGCTGCGTATCTCACTTTTTGTTTCATTGGTACATGTACTGATATTAGTAGTTGATACAAATCGATTGAGCCACACCGACTGTAAATTTATTTCTTCTTCTTAGGGAGCCTCTGCAACTAGTTAAGGTTAGCAGTTAGCTGAACATGTTTTGTTTTCTCCAAGAGTTTCCCGTCCATTTTCAGGTGTTAGGCAACTATGATTTTCACCTAGGACCGGTTTGCCTTTCCCTATAATTCGTAATTGCAAGAGCTCATAAATTCTGTCATGCCTGAGCACATGTACCAGATATACTAGAAATTTACTAGACAGTATCATAGTAATATCAATAAGTGTATCATTGTTCTGCATTCTGTTTCGCTTTTTGATGACGAATCTAGTCAATTGTATTGACCAAGTTACGAAGGCATCTTAGGTATAACAGTAGTGATCGTAGTATATATAGATCAGTAGTGTGATCGTAGGTGATGGTGACGGTTTATTTGAATTCAAATCATCTTAGATCATTGAGAACATCAAAATGATTAATTTCAAATACATAATGTTAGTATGCTAAGCTTAAAAAGGGGATTTAATCTCAAGTGAGTGTTACTACTGAAACACACGTATAGATGCTCGAAGACAGCATTAAAATACGGGTAGAACCAGTAACTGGAGACAGATAAGATATAAATAGAGTAATTAAACAATACAAGCTGACACTAAAACCAAACATTTTTAAACACTAAAGTCAATTACGAGACGTGGCAAAAATAAAGATTTATGTAGTTAAAGATACAGGACTTAATCTAGATCATATAGTGCAGTTCATTTAAACAGAGGTGTCAGTTAGGTTCACGGAAACGGCAATATATATGCATTCAAATGTAACATACAATACTGTCAGTGGCCCCGCGGGAATAATAATAATAGTAATTTATTGGCAAAAAAGTTTACATAAAAATACCTATTAAAAATTAAGCCCAAATACATAATTTGGCAATGGGACATACTCAGCTGATGCTATGTGGTGTGGTATCTCCTCTCAATCTCCTTTCAGTCCACCCCACACTCTTATAAAACTAACATTACGCGTAATCAGCAGCTCGGCTCATTACATGATATTACAAATAAAAATAATAATAAAATGTCAAATTTATATAGCAAAAAGAACAAGAAAAAAAAGAAAAAATAATATTTTAGTCAAGTATGTCCATTTCTGTATTTTTACATTATATATTTTTGTTTTATATTTTTGTAATTTATTATTAGTGGAATAACAAAGTAACAAAAAAAGGAAGTAGATAGATAATTTTTGAGTGCACTGCATATATTATAGGAGTTGCTAAATTCTAGTGTGCTTGCTCTATTTGTTTTTGTAAAAGAGCTCTATGCAAATGTTTTTAAATGCTGGATGGGACATACTGATGCTCCGTAATGGACGAGGTAGGTCATTCCAGATCTTTGTCGCTGCGAATTTAAAGCTTCCCCTGAATGCTGCTGTTGTGTGTTTCGGTAACACAGCTTTGTCCGCTAGTCTTGCTCGAGTGTTATTCTGGTGTACACTTTTAAACCACGTGAACTTTTTAACAAATATATTGGTCTTTTGGCCAGTATTGTTTTTTGCACCATTACTGAGAGATGTAGTTCCCTACGTGCTTCCATTTTCAATATACGAGTACCATGCTCGTTTAAATAGGAGGTGATATACACCCGCTTTTGTGAATCAGGTTCAATCGTTCAGATGCATGGTGGGAGGGAATTTTCTAACTCTTGTCTGAAAAGTTAAACCTGGCTTGTTACTCTAATCGTGGTCTAGTGTTAAATTATAAAGTTTTTTTAATGCTACCTCTTTACTCATATACGGCAGTGAAAGCTGGGTGTTACAGAAAAAACATGAAAGTAGAATAAATGCAGTAGAAATGAGAGCGCTATGAAGTATGATAGGATTAAAATTGAGTGACAGGATCAGAAATTGTGTGGTAAGAGAACGTTGTTGTGTGAAAGAAAATATAGTGACATGGATTGAGAAAGGGATGCTTGGATGGTTTGGGCATGTAGAGAGGATGAATAAAGAAGAATGATTAGACAGATTTATTAGATGATTGGGAATAGGAATGTTGGAAGAGGAAGGCCTAGACAAAGGTTCTACGATCAAATCGGGTACGTTCTGAAAAAAGATCATGTCAAGAGTATTCTAAACCTACGAGCATATATCAAAAGATTGCTGAATGTTGAAGAAGAGAAAGATGTAAGTCAGGGTCGTAGCAAGTGGAATTACTTGGTATATGCTTAACCCGTTGGGAAAGAGGCGTGATTTATGTAAGTATGTACCTTTTTATTAATAAATATCATTTTTATGGAAAGCTTAATGCCTTAAGACTTGGTATTTTATTTAGTTAAACTACTGTAGTATAAAAAATCAAAAGCAAAATAATATACAATCAGAAATTTAAAAGGTAAGTATAATGGCATTTAATTGTACTTATTAAATACTCTACACATGCTATTGAATGACAATAAATAAATAGGTACTACAATCATAACTACATACAAATAATAATAATTAGATAAATTTATTTATCTTTTCATTATTACAGAAGGTATAGAATATACTACCTAGATATAGATATTTAATAAATTCCACATAATTCCGCATACATTTATAAATTCTTCAAACCACTTAAATCTACCGCAACGATATTATTAATGTTCGTGTTAACGTGGTCTTATTATATGAACGATAGTTTCATTATATATGCGGATAGTAAATATAAACAAGGTTTACTGTATTTATTTGTATTCATTTATGTGTATGGTTCCATCTGCATACACTTTATCATTTTGTTTGTTGTAACTTACTTTGCCGTAAAAGATTTTTTTTGTCTGAAAAAAGTTTAGCGGTATTTTTTTCCAGCGTACCGTTATAACAAAGCCCAGGATTTTTCTAGCCTTTTTAACTGCGCACTAAGAAAATGTCCTGTTTTTATAGGCGCATAGTTTCAGGTCTACATTTAGCACTCCTTTGAAAGTAGTTCTGCTTAAGGGCTAATATTTTTTGTTTGCATACAGGATTTCGTTGGATTTGCATTCACACTACTTTGATGACCGCTGGCGTCTTAACTGTGCGAGGTCGGCCGCGGCTGTTACAGTCTTTGAAGCTCGAATCTTCACTAAATCGTTTGAGAGTACGATAAACAATCTCAGAGTTATTTTCAAATTTTGCAGAAGTTTAAAAATCTCGGTTGGCGCGAAACCGCAGCGGTGCAGCGCAGAAACCGCGATTCTGTCTTCCTTTTGCGTCCACTTTATTTTATTAAATCCAATATAATCAATTCCTTTTTGAAGTTAAACTTCTATAGAATCGTTGTGATTTAAAACTCGATGAAACGAAAATACGTCACGATAAAGAAAGAAATACATAAATGTATAGGATTAAGTCGGCGAGAGAATGCGATAGAATACATTATATATTATTTTATGTTCTCGGTCTATATATTTTATAGATTTATATACTTATATTGTTATATATTAGTATGTGTTCACGTGTATAAGTCTATACATGTGTTTGCGCCTGCGTATTACAAAGCTTTAGTATAAAGCAAGCGTGCTGTATTATTTGTGTATTTTTATTTATGTGAAATTTTTAATCTCACTAATAAATTAATTTTGTAAGTATGCCGAAAACTGATGCTGAAAAGAGTCGTGAATATGGGCGGGAATAGTGAAGAATAATATTTAAAAAATGCAAAAAGTTCGACGGAACGTGTTCATGAGTTTCGTGCACGTCGAAAAAAATTATTACATAAAGAAAATGAAAATAATAGTTCTACCGTAAATAATGATGTGCCCGTTCCACCAAACAGTAAGTACTTGAATATTTTCTAATATTTTTAGTACAAAAAAAAATTGATTCAATACATTGCATTATTATTTCTTACTACTCATAAATCACATGTATAAAATCAATATACAACGTGTATGTATAACCTTATTTGTTTTTTAGATGATTTTCAAGGGCAAAGTGATGTTCCAACGGGAAATGATACTGTAAACATTGATTGTAACTACCAGAAGCTGGAGTTAGTATATGTCTAATAATTTAATTATTTTTTAAAATACGTATAAGCTAAAAATATTTTCTAATATAATTATTTATAGATATTGAGGCGCGGGCGTTTAGTGGACTGTATTTTTCATTACGGGCACGTTATCTGATTTGTGAAATAAAAAAATGGCGTGCGGGTGGTGTTTCGATGTCTCTCATAATAGAGTAAAACCACCCACCTGGAACTCCGGCTTCTTCTTACGTTTGAAGAGCAGAAAAGACTATACCATCATTCTAGGTAGGGCTGTACCCGATTATTAGAGTATCGAGTACACGTTTTGGCGCAAACAATAGAATAGCAAGGGTTTCTCTATAGCAGGGGTCGGCAACCAGCGGCCCGTAAGCCACTACGATGCGGCCCACGCAAGTAAGAGCCGTTCCACTCGACGTCTCGCCGTATCGCTGGGATTAATCAAAACCACTTATAGAATAAATTTTTATATCGTTGTTTTGTGTCCACGGAAGATGATGATGATTGATGTCTAAGCAGAACTGTTAGACTGTGACGCGATATTGCGCTCTTTCATTTGAGAATGTGCGTCCCGAGCACGAGGTAGTCAAAGCTCAAGCGCGATGTTGCACCGATGATCATAATATCCATCGCAAGCGCTTTCGTGTTCATGTTCGTGTCAGCTTCAAGGTAGTAGAAACACTAGGAAAACGTGGTCGTTCATTCACCGACAGTGAACTTGTAAAAGATTGTGTCTTACCAATCGCATAAGAAGTATATCTGGAGAACAAAAAAAAATTGAAAGTCTGTCCCTCTGCTAGAACTTTAACCCAACGCACCGAAGAGTTGGGCGTTAACTTGTATGAACAGCTCAAAGATAAAGCACAGTTTTTGATTGTTTCTCTATAGCAATGGACGAAAGTACGGACGTGTCAGACACAGCACAGTTCCTCTTATTTGTACGTGGTATTGACGAAAACTTTAATGTTTATGAAGAGCTTATAAAAATTTGCAGTTAGAAAGGTACTACTACAGGGGAAGATTTATTCCGTTATTTGGAACAAGCCTTGGAGGTATTACAATACAGCTGGGGAAAGTTGATAAGTGTTACTACTGACAGAGGTATGAACATGAGCGGCCAAAACAAAGGTGTTGTAGGGAGAATCATTACCAAACAGAAAGACTCAGGATCACCTGCGCTCTTGATATTTCATTGTATTGTTCATCAAGAGGCGCTGTGCGTCAATGTTTGGAGAGAAATAATGGTCATGGTCATATCTTTTGTCAATGTTATAAGAAAAAATGGGTTCACACACTGTCTGTTCCAAAAGTTTCTGGAAGATCTGGAAGCTGACTATAGTGACGTGGTTTATTACTGTGAAGTGCGGTGGCTCAGTCAAGGTGCCGTACAAAAAATATTATTTGAACTGAGATTTTATGGGCATTAAAAAAAAAGCCAGTTCAAGAGATTTCTAACCACCAATGGATTTTAGAATTTGGTTTTCTGACTGATTTAACCGGCAAACAAAATCAGCTAAACAAACGCTTGCTGGGAAAAATCAAGTTGTTATGTGCTATGTATTCAGATGTAAAGTCATTTGAGATGAAACTGAATCTATTTATCAAGCATATTGATGAAAGAAATCTCGACCAGTTTTCTAACTGCAAGAAAGCCGTTGAAGAAGCTGGGGACAGTTTTGGATGGTAAAACACTAAAATGAAAAATGTGTTGATTAAAACTGAGTTTGAAAATCGATTTGCTGATTTTAAAAAGATCTCACTTAATAGGGAGATTTTCCAAAACCCTTTTGCAGTTTATATTGATGTTGTACCAAGCAATTTGCAAATGAACATAATAGATTTGCAAAGCAATACCACTCTCAAAACAGAATTTAAGGAAATTGCTAACTTGGTACACTTCTACAAAAGTTTGGGTTCTAATTTCGAGGAATTAAAAAAGTTTGCTCAGCATATGATTACAATGTTTGTTAGTACATATCTGTGTGAGCAGACTTTTTCAATCCTTAACTATCGAAAAAACAAGCATTGTTCTCGATTGACCGATTAACATTTAGATGCGATACTGCGTGATTCTACGTTTAAAATGAAAGCAGACATTAAAATGTTTTGAAGTCAAGTACAACCTCAAAAATCCCATTAGTTTTATAAGTCTTAATTTTTTACCTATTAGATTAACATAAGAACAACAATAAATATGGTTAAAAATGTAAAAAATAGTTTTATCTAAAAAAAATTGTGTATTACATGAAATGTGGCCCGCACCAATATACTCATAACATTTGTGGCCCTTTTATAAGAAAAGGTTGCCGACCCCTGCTCTATAGCATCAGTATAAATTATAATGGAAAAAAATCAGCAATATGATTTAAAATTTTAATTACTTAAAATATACTTTTTTTATAAAATTAATTTTAAATAAATGCAAACCTTAAATTTTGTAATCTAAACCTTGATCATTTTTAGGTAATCCTGAAGTAGATGTGCAACCTGAAATTCCGTCTTCACAATTTCGTCGACATAAATTTGCCCATGAGGAATTTTGCCGTAAGTTTTTAAGCAATATGTTTGGTTTTACGTGCTTCGTTTGTGATCGATTATGGTTCCAAAAAGATTTAAAATCTCCTCGTGAAGCAGATGAAGAACTTTTGCGTGTAATAATTGAAGATTACAATTCTAGTGAGAATATTTTAGTGTGCAATATATGTTATATTATAATTTTTTACATTAAAATATTTTATTTAGGTCGGTATAAAATAAAAAAAAACCTTACATTTATCCTAATACTCTATATCTCTCTCAATCTCACGTAGGCAACTTTTCAGAAGTTTTACTTCTGACGTGTGTGAATTACACACACACACTTTTGTTTTTATTTTAAGATAACGCGAAAAGTCCTTTTTCACAATCAATCCAAACATTTCTGCCCAGTATTTGAAATTTAAACTAAATACGGATGTGATAAAACCTATGACCTGTCTAGGTATATGAATTATATACATTCAGTCAAAACAGTATCGGGAATGGATGATTTATTTACGGATTCAAATTCAATTTTTTGATGTTGCTAGATTGGCACAACTGTTTTTCATTTTGGCGCGAGTTTAAGTTGCATCTATTATTTGGATTAAAGACAGTGCTGTTTGTAGTAAGATCATATCTAGTGTGTATTGCGAATTTCATAATGGACAAAAATATCGAACAAAGATGTTGTTTTAAATTTTGCATCGCCAATGGAATTTCGTATTCGGAAACACTAAAAATGTTACAGAAGGCTTACGGTGAATCGACATTATAAAAAAAAACACATGCTTATGAGTGATACAAAGCATAATGCGGCGTTTAAGAAAGCAAATTCGACGAAAAAAGCCACATGACTGGCAAGAAATTTTTTGCATTTTGGACCACGATAATGCGCCTTCGCACAAGGCCATCATTGTGAACGAATTTTTGACCTAAAATTCAACAAATACCATTGAGCAGCCAACCACCTTATTCACCAGATATGACTCCAGTCGATGTCTTTCTTTTTCCTAAACTCAAATTACCACTTCGTAGCACCCGTTTTCATTTATGTTAGTTAGTTAGTTTATTTATGTTAGTTAGAAGACATAAAGGAGAATTCGCGACGAGAACCAAAATCAATTCCGGGAAAAGCGTTTAAAAAATGTTTTGATAATTGGATTATTCGTTGGAGTAAGTGTATCGTTTCTGAAGACGTTAAAAGGAACTTGGATGAATAACTAATATTTTGTATATTATTGACCTTTTCCCGGTATTTTTTTGACTGAGTAGTATTAGCCAGTCCGGATACCATTGTTGTATTGATATCAGAGGAGCCATTTCCTTTTTTATCTTCAATAAATGACTAATATAATCCTGATTAGGGCTAATAGCTAATCCCTTCATTTATTAGATTCTCATCTGTTGTAGTTAGTTATTATATGCCGTCTATCATGAACTGTGTAATCAGTTCTGCCCATCTAAGATTATTAAAAAACTTAGGTATATTGTCAATATAATACGAAGTATCACCGTCAACTGACGAAACTAGAAGGTTTAGAGATCTCCCCACAATCCCTCCTTTAATATCTCTTATAACTACATTATTAGAGACGATGCTTAAGGTATTTCACACTGCATACGACTGGGCGTTTCTTACCGTGAGGTGTGGCACGCTGCTTCTATTGGTAATTTCGTAAGTCAAAAATTCTATTTAGATTTTGAAATTACCCTATTGATAAGATTATATAACCTTTTTGTACACACATTTGTATTCTGTCTTTTACTTTGGCATGGAATATTTCACGTTTAACTAGTTATATAACAAGTGAAAAGTTAAATCAAGTGCTACGTCTGTCATAAATAGTTTGAGTGTAATTTAAATTCATGGGAGCGAAGTTATATTGCAGTTCGCTGACCTCCGTCATGCGATGACAAGGCTTTTCGTAGGAAACATGCAATAACAAACAATAACACAGCAGCAGCACGTGCCACCAGCTAGGAGAATTGAAACCTATACTCTACGCAGTTAGGCTTTGATTTACTTGCAAGGTTTTTATAACCCTGAAATAGCTTTGGATGGTCAGAAATTATTTCCCCTGCCTTCACCTAGTTCATTCGCAGCTTAGAATTAATATTAATCGCCACATGTAAATATAGTTGGTCGAGAAAAACCTGTAATATAACAAACAATAAAATATAAAAAAAAAAAAAAATCACGCTTACTGTCAATGTGCAGGATACGGATTCTATCGTTCATTTGCATAGTGCTAGAGTATTAGTCAATGTTAACCTGACTGGCTATGTCTTGGCTAAATGGAAAAACAATCAACAAACACGAAACCCAGTCTCATTTATCATCAGATGTAGTCAGTTGTAATAGCTTACATATAAGAAAAATATGTCGAATATTAATATGACGAAGTCGTCAGCGAATAAACGCTACTTGGAAACAGTACATTGTGAAAGGTCTTAATACTTAACTAGATAAATCGAGTGGCGAGTTCTCGTCCTCTGCGCCTCTCCGAACTTGCTTTGAAGTTCAATAACTTACTTAAATCTAATTCCCTTTATTATAGATATATTAAAACAGATTACTTGTTCTATCTCTCTATGTATTGTTACGAACTCAGTAAAAATAATAAAAAAATACTATACTCTGTCTGTAAAAATGTCTAAAAACATCTTGACTTTACTAGAAACATCAAGTAGATATATGTATTCGTATGTACGACAAGACATCGCAGTTTACATTCACCCACGCGCACAACACTAACACACGCTCTCACTCACACACCCATAAAGCTTATCGATCCAAATTCGTAATTACAGAAACAATATCTAAAATATAACACTTCCAATGGGCGCATCCAATTACTGGCAGGGAGCAGCTGTACCCCCTCCCTCTGGCATGGGGGTTGATAAGCGTCTGGTTATCGTGCAGATTTTGAAAAGTCTTCCAATCAACGTTTTCACTCCTTCCCATAATTTTGGGTCCTTCAAATGGGGCGCGAAAAGGTATTTCAGCAGGCTGGCATGACGGTGACCACTGTTGATGGAATTTATCTCCAACGGTCGCCGTTGTTTTCAACCGTATTTACCATTAGTTTTGCTATAGAGTAAGTAATATTGCCTGTATTAAAAAAACAAAACACTAGTTTTCGCTTGCCTGAAAACCTTCCCTCTACACTTCCCCGTTTTTTAAACGATGACGTATGCTAAAAATAATTTAAGGTTATTCGAGTAATTTCCTCCGGCGACTCAAATCTAGGTCCGTTCCTCCAGCATGGAGCCCTTGAACTAGCCACTCGCGCGACACAGTGACACCGCATTCACTAGCTACCAGCACACGATCATTACACTGCACTGCACAAATGCACACCACTTAGGTACAGGGACCTTTTTTTGGCTAGTTATAGTTAGACCAAATTTAGAGACTACTGCATATACGCATGTTTCATTCTTTTTCCTAGAAGGAAGAAACATGTACAGTATAGAGTATGAGTATAGTTAGTTATATATTTTGCGGATACGGAATTAGTCAGATCGCGACTTATTTGCATGTACGGTAACAGTTCAAGCCGAAGTGCCACTTTGGTACCCTTGAGTTGCCCTGTTTTGTACGACTGGGTGCGCTTCAGGGGTGCGCACCATATGCTACGCCGATGACACGCTAGTCGTAGCCCAGCGGGGAGAGTGTAAGGAGGTGGCGCGCCCTTATTTGCATGTACGGTAACAGTTCAAGCCGAGGTGCCACTTTGGTACCCTTGAGTTGCCCTGTTTTGTACGACTGGGTGCGCTTCAGGGGTGCGCACCATATGCCACGCCAATGACACTCTAGTCGTAGCCCAGTGGGGAGAATGGGAGAAGGTGGCGCGCCTGGCCACTGAAGGTGTGATCCTTATTGTCGGGAAGATTAGGATGCTTGGCCTAAGGGTGGCGGTCGAAAAAACTGAGCTCCTATTCTTTTATGGGCCTCGGCGTAGGCCGCCTCCTGGGGCCAGCATTCTTATTGATGGTTATAGGGTTCAGGTTGGAACCCAGATGAAATATCTGGTTGCAGCGGTGGGAAGAGAACCTGGCGGATGCCCAAAATGGGCTTCTGACTATAGAAGCTATCCGCCCGGTCCTCGATAGTTGGTGTGAGTGAAGGAGCGGCTCCCTGACGTTTAGGCTTGTGCAGATATTGCTCGGACATCGATGTTTCGGATGGTACCTGCACCGAATCGCCCGCAGGAAGCCTACCACCATATTTCACGAGTGCGGTGCGACTTAGGACATTGCACAACATACTCTCTTGTAGTGTGCTGCGTGGGAGAGGCAGCGCTGTGCTCTGACCACGGTGGTAGAAGAGGACCTCTCACTGAAGAGTGTAGTAAAAGCCATGCTCGACATTGAGAGTTCATGGACGGCGTTCATCCTTCTGCGTGGACGTGATGCCGCAAAATCTCCGTAGACGGACAGGCGGCAGGTGGAGGTGATACGCTCGCCTTCTTCCTCCGCCCTAGCCGTACCAGTGAGGATGGTTCGGGGGGCCCGTCTTCCCATTGCACTGGTTCCGACCTCTGGGAGACAGTTAGGGTTCTATCGAACTGCCTGCCTTTAGCGCCGGGGCCCGGCATTTAGTCGGGCCGGCCACTGGAGCGTCGCGGTGGAATGCTTACGCGATCCGGTGTTGCTCCTTTACGGCGATAAATGATACACCATGGAGTTTTACTGAGTAGGAGTCTCACATAACCACTCGCTACCCCGAGCAAGTGTGTACCCATGATGGTACTGTCCATGTAAAAAAAAAAGTTTCCCGGCTTTCGCAGCCGAGTACCGTCCGCATTCGCCCTCAAACCCGGTGAAATTGTCAAAGCCTTCTGAGGCTTCTGGGCCCATAAAGCTAACAATTTAGTCAGTTTGAAAAGAAAATAGGCCGGTGAACAGTTCTATTTTAAACAACTAAGTGAAAAGAACAAGCGATATAAAAAAGAAATCTGCAAGAGGCTCACTGAGTAGTGTAAACAAGAGAGACTGTAAGTAAAACAACAGTGCAGCAAACATCTGAATAGTGAGTTTGTTCCACTTTTGTTTTATTTAGTATGAATAAATAATTTATGTAATAGAAACGATATTTTACTGCCCACGGGTATAACACTACTATCACACACTACTGGTACACCGGATCATCATTTCCCTTTCATAAGCGATATAAAATTTGCTAAAGTGATAAAAATAATGTAAATGTTTGTGGATGTAGAAAGGAGAACCAATCGATCGAACCTAAACCTACATATATGATATTAAGAAGAATCATGATTTATTATAAAATATACTTCTGAATATAAATAAAATAAGTTTAAGCATTATATACATAAATTAATGATTGATCTCCGCCGCGCTTCAACCGGCGCGGAAATCATTTATTAATCTATGATTATTTAAATTTAAAAACAAAACAAGTTTTATTTTATATAATCTTAACAATTCATAACATTTGAATATTCTACTGCCTGTTCTTGAGCCTAATCCAGTGCCCACCCTCGATACGAATGTTGAATGTGTCCTTGGCCAATTTCGCAGGGATCGGCGTCTTCTCGCAAACTGTAACTTCCATCTCTTGCAGTAGCTGATACACCATGACTTTCACTTCGCATAGAGCAAATCTTGATCCTTTGAAAAAGAATTATCATTTTACATATTTCATCATGGTACCAAGTTAAGCGAACATTTATTTATCAGACCCAAAACATGTGGATTGTCGTCGTGTAAGTCAGCAGTTTTATTTTATTGGTTTTATTCTATTTATTTACGAATAGCATTTTTTAAAGGTGTAATCTATATTTAGACATGATAATTTTACACGTACAAACTTGAGAATTTATTGTAAGATCAAATATCACAACTGACCAATTATAGTTTATGTAAAACAAATATGTTGGACAAGCGTATTGAAATCACAAATGAAAACTCTAATTTGATAGAAATTAGTAGGTACATATATTACTTATTTTTAATATAGAAAATATATAAACCTAAGATTTTATGGAATGATCTCATTCTATCAAATTATTCGTGTGTAGAGGCAGATAAATTAATTCTGGGCTTAATAAACTATTCTTTAAGTTCAACTAAGATATAATTACTTACTTAATATCTTGTGATTACTACTTCTTTATAATTTACTGATTTCTTAAATATTCTAATTATTCCAGCATATAAGGGATATGATCTTACCAATACAGTTCCTTGGTCCAGATCCGAAAGGTTGGTAGGTAAAAGGTATGATTTTGTGTTTATTTTCACCAGAGAAGCGTTCAGGGTTGAACTTGTATGGTTCTGGGAAGTAATTTGGATTATGGTGCAAAGACCATACCGGAATCGTCAGTACTTCTCCTTTCCTTAGCTAAAAATTTATTAAAAACTTATTAGAGTAGCAATTTTCTGTATGACTTTTAAGTACCCAAGTCATTTATAATTATAAGTTCAACAATTTTAATTGTGATGTAACATTTAACGATAAATACGCTTTGTTTCTCAGTGACAAAATATTAATTGACGTTAAGCTGTAAAACACCATATATTGTTTGATAACAGTTTTCAATTTGAAGAATAAAGGCGAACATAGAAAATATATCACTAAAGAAATACCCTGTCGAGCTTACACTGAAGAATTACCTGTTCAGTTTCACTTTGTTCAGGATAATTTCACAGTGTGTTTAAATTATGAACTTACAATATAGTCATCCTTGGCCTCAGCATGCGGTTTGCCAAGGTTGTAATCTTTGACGCAAAGGCGACCCAGGCCAACTACAGGAGGCCATAGGCGTAATAATTCTGCAAGGTTAAAAGCCGAATATCAGCATGAGTTCAGGATGCTTACGTACATTACTCTCGTAAAACAAACATATTGTATAGCCAGTTACTTTAATCCAGATGTAGTGAACGTTCAAATTTTGTCATAAAATTTAAACATTTCATAAATTATAAATATATCTTAGTTTAGAGTTTAGTCAACCATTTTATATCTTTACTAGTGGTATTTCGCTTATATTAAATTTGTACATTCAAAAATTTACCTGATACAACCATATCCAAATATTTAAGATTCTGGATAGAGCCGTAATCGCATTTGCCATTACTTTTAGCATCATTCTCTTTAATCTCTCGTACCAGCTTTTCCTGTACGTCAGGATTCACCGCCAGTTCGTGGAGCAGAAAGGACAACGTGGAAGATATAGTTTCGAAGCCAGCAATAAAGAATAGTGTCGCTTGTGCTACGAGGTCAATGTCTGACCAAACTAAAAAAAAAAAAACAATTATCATTAAACATTAAACTGCAAAACCTGATTATTTTTGGTTTATACGAAATCAATTAATTTATTCAAAACTACCGTTAACATGTTTTGGAGATCCAAGAAGATAACTATCAATATTATGGTCTGACAATTGCCTTTGCCCAGCAGTGGGTCACTTAAAGGTTTATATTATGATTAATAATATAAGGAAGAGAGCATGACAGAAGTATGTATCCGGATTAGTGGCGATAAACTAGAGCAAGTGAATGAATTTGTTTATTTGGGATCAATGTTTACTAATGATGGAAAGTGTGAAAGTGATTTTGAAAGGAGAGTTAATTCTGGTAATAAGATGAATAGAGCGTGGCACGCCTTTATGAACAGCCAGAAAATTTCTAGAAAAGCTCGTCTGGCTGTACATGGAGCATTGTTAGTTCCAATACTCATGTACAGAAGTGAAAGAGGGTATGGCAGAAAAAACATGAAAGTAGAATAAATGCAGTAGAAATGAGAGCGCTCAGAAGTATGATAGGAGTGAAATTGAGTGACAGGATAAGAAATAGTGTAATTAGATAACGTTGTGGAGTGAAAGAAGATATAGTGACACGGATTGAGAAAGGGATGCTTAGATTGTTTGAGCATGTAGAGAGGATGAATGAAAGAAGATTGACTAGACAGATTTATAAGATGAGTGTAATTGGGAATGTTGGAAGAGGAAAGCCTAGAGGAATGTTCCACGATCAAATCGGGGCCGTTTTGAAGAAAGGTCAGGTCAAGAGTACTCTAAACCGACGAGCGTGCATGAAAAGATTGATGAATGTTGAGGTAGCGAAAGTTGTATGTCAGGATCGTAGCAAGTGGAAGGACGTGGTCTCTGCCTACCCCGGTGGGAAAGAGGCGTGATTTATATATGTATGTAATTAATAATTCAAAAAATTTAGCGAAACAGAAAAAGAAACAAACAAATCAATCTTAAACAGTGTGTTGGTGGTAGTTAGAAAAAAAGTTTCGCCACGAAACAACTTGATACTAAATTTCATTACACAAATATATTTTGATATTATTGTAACTAACTAACATTACTTAATGTTCATAAACTAAAGCTTTACCTCGATTAACAGTTTTCTTGCCAATATCTGACTCTTCTACAGTAGCGAATCCAGTGTCAACTTCCTCTGTAGATTGCTCATCGTAAGTCAATTTTCCTGAAAATTCAGAATCACACATAATTATATTTTTTGCCCCTTATTTTAAGAAAATTATCCCTATAAAAATAGCAATTATTTAAATAAAAATGCTTATAAGCAGTGGTCTTACTCGTATAAAGCGTCTAGTTAACACAGATAGATTGACCTCTGAACGTGACGCGCTAAAGCATAATAAGTGATCAAATATATTAAATACCTTTCTTAGCTTCCATTAATAATTGGATCATATCTGGTCTGAAGATATTATGGAGCTCCCTTTCTTTCATAGTGCTCAAAACAAGACTTTTGAAGAAGTGGCTTGTCTGGTCTGACAATAGTTTCACATTTAATTTCTGCAACGAAATTTAAATACATATTTTGGCTTAAGATTGTATATAAAATATAGACACAGTGACGTCCTTGTATTTCCTTTTATTTTCTTTCCATATTCCATTAACCTGTACCATTTTAAGAGAAGTTGTATACCGACTAGACTGACCGGACATACCAACACCATTGCAATTAAAAATAAAAATAAACAAATTGTGATAATATTATACAAAACTTCATACGATAAGCGCGTTAAATATTTGTATGAGTCCATTTATTTCAGATATACCCAACATCAAATCGTTATTCTTTTATTTTACTTTAAATATTGAAAGTCTTTAAAGATTAAAAAAAATCCGTCATAGTTGACGGAAGTTGAATCTGTATCGACCTTATAAACCTAACGTAAATATAGTGTTTATCAAGTAAAAATTATATATACACAAGGAAGAAATAAAACTACGTGACTTTAACAAAACTGTTACATACTGAATTTGACTGGATCGAACCACCGTTGTAAATATCATAACAAAGTGTGAGATATCGTGTAATACGTATACTGGTTGAAGTTGCTATATTACGAGCCCCTATGTCGTATTTAACATCATGTAACGTTCCAGTTGGGTACTACCTAGTTTTAATTTATACATGGTTATTAGGAAGTTTAGCAAAAGATAAAAAACGGAAGAATAAATTACCTTCATCAGTCTAGGGAACGAAGCGTAACCTAAAAACACAAGAACCAAACGGAACCCAAAAGTAGCAGTGTATCTGCCGTTGATGTAGAAGTCGTTTTTCTCTTCTTCATGAGAGTCCACTTTTAACCCGAAAGCACAAGAACCGATCACATCGGTGGCATACCGTGTCGTCAGATCTTTGCAGTCAATATCTATGAAGCCATCTGTCAATGGTAATTTTTGAGCATTTGAAAGTTGTTTGCCCACTTCTCTTAAAACCACTTAAACCACTTCTCTTATAGCTAAATATGAATGTTTATTTGTTTGTTATAACTTAGGCGTTCCTAAACCATTTATCCAATTGCGATGAATTGTTTTGCGCACATCCACGAAGTTTCAGTATTAGTACGACCAGTACACAATAGGTGGTGCGTGAGTCGTTTCAATTAGAAGACAGTGGGAACGAAGTCGCATGCTAAAGCTATTTATAATAATATTCACAGAACTTCCTGAAAATTATTTTAAAATCATAAGACAAGTTACTAGATTTTTTCTCTTTAATATTATTTGAGGCACACAGTAGTGGTAAAAATGTATGATTAATTTAAAAATACTAAATAATCATTATTTATATCGATAAATAATATGCAAACGTTTGTAGGCACTTATCCTTCTCCTTCCCGTTCCTACATAATATTCCACATACGCAATCAACACACAATTCATCAACATTTATACATAATCAGTCACACGAAACTCTCAGTCTCCTTATCGACCGCGTTCCGTACGCACTTACAATAATTTTAATAATAATACTTTGTCTGTATTCAATAAGTGTCGATTGCAAATAAAGTGATTACTAAACCTAACAATAAAGACCATAAGTGTTCATATTAGCCACCACCACCTAAGGACCTTTCTGTAATATTATGTAAAATTATGATACAAATGTGCGCTAATTACTCACTTCCTGACGTAGCGATACGTTTTTTTAAGCTATTTATCATGCATTTATTTGCCTCGATCATGAAAGGAACCATGTTTTTCATTTTAGAACTGGTGAAAGCAGGACTCAGCGTTGACCTCATATCTTTCCATTCTTGACCTGGAAACAATTATAATAACTAAAATCTGATAAATTTCCCGTGATTATGAAACGCAATGGGAGTATTTTAACTTCTTCAGATGATCAAAATTTACTCAGTGTTCTTGTTTTATATTTTATTAGTTTAATGATTTAATTAATATATATATAAATAAACTACCTTTTAAAGAAAACAGGTTTCTTGCAAACATGGGGTCGACGGTAGCATCGACAGGTACACTGCGGTCTAAGAAGTGCTCAAAATCCTTAATCGTTATCTTCTTTATTAAGTCCAAATCACGAATAATAACAGTAGGTCGCAACAAATCATATCTACCCACGAATCTGTTAAATAAAATAATCTTTTAACGTTCAGTTTTTTCGAGGTTAAACGGAGATAAAATGAGTTGACCAGTTTTACCCGAGAGGAGTTGCCGTTGAGGAGTGGGCAGTAGAGGTGGGACTGTCCCTCCTCAACAGGGGAACGTCGTACACGTGTGTGCGACATAACCGAGGCGAGACCCGGCTGTATGCGGCCTATAGTACGAGCAAGACGGCCTTGCAGTCGGCCATTAGGCAAGCCAAGGAGGAGGCGTGGAAGGAACTCATTCGCACGCTGGATAGGGATCCGTGGGGGCGCCCGTATTGTGTGGCACGGAAGAAATTCCGAGGACAGGCTTCCCCGATAACGGATACCCTCCAGTTGGAGTTTCTGGGCAGGGTCGTGGGATCCTTGTTCCCTGACACTTCGGAGTTCCTCCCACCACCAATGCCTCTTCTAGAGGATATTGCTGCTGAGGAGCCGGACACGCCCCATCCAGTTTGAGATATAGAGAGGGGGCTGGCGATGGAGCACCTCCACAGTAAGCGGAGGGCACCTGACCCGGATGGTGTACCGGGCCAGGTCTTAGCCCTTGCGCTAGCCCACATGGGGGGAGAGCTTCGGAAGCTGTTGGACCGTTGTATTACCGTCAGATGGTTTCCGAAGCTTTAGAAGGAGGTGCGGCTCTGCCTCCTGAAAAAGGAGGACCGGCCTTTGGTATTGTTGGATGATCCGGGGAAGCTACTCGAACGTATAGAGGCTTCCCGTGTCATTCGGCACCTGTGGCCAGAGCTATCGGATGCGCAGTTCGGCTTCCGAGTCGGGCGCTCAACAATCGACGCCATGGCTGCCCTGAAGGGGATTTCCGCGGAGGCGACCGATGCTGGAGGGAGGTTGTTGGCGGTGTCGCTCGACATCATAACTGCTCAACTATTGACACTAAAGACGTCGTAAGGGGTATTATTATGTACCATACTTAATAATATACTTGCAAGATGGAACGATGAAGTGCGCAGGGTGGCTAGAATGGACTGAATTCAAAAGACCGAAGGTCGGTTCTAGTGGAAATCCTTGAGGAAGGCCTATGTCCAGTAGTCTATAATAGTCTAATCTACAGGCTAATATTGATGATAATACTGAAAAACGGTCAAGGAGATGTGTAGAACTGGTTGTTAGTACGATTAATTAAAAGCCCGTCATACTTATCCCGCGCATCGCCTTTTGGGATTAGCCAGTTCACATTCAGCAACATATTGTGGTATTTGATGATATGTTTAAAAATCGGCATTTTCCTCATTGTTTTTCACCGTTTGGCTATCGCATTTTACTTTCCATTAGATAAATGACATTCATTTTGCCAAGTCTATATAAAAATCTAAATGAATGATTAACAAACCTGTCCTCAGGGAATGTTTTGTATAGTAGCTCAAAGTCTTCAGCGACGTGCCTCATTCTTATAATCAGCGGTGTGATATTACCGAGTATCGGTAGAGGTTTGATGGTGTTAACACCATATTTACTGAACCTTGAGTAAACCGTGCGAAGGTACTGGATCAGCACCAAGAACAGCACCGTCAGCCATATAAGCGTAAACATCACCTGTATAAGAAAACAATTGTATGAAATTATTAAATCAGTATATATTGGACACAACTTTATTGCTAAGAACATGTGTGAAAACGAGGATACTACTTGGTAATATCGGATCAATTTATCATTGTTATTAACCATTCCACTACCATGATATTTTAAAGACGTTTTCCATCAAAGGAATCTATTATAACCAAAAAATACTTACAACTCGTCCGAATAAAATTTAATTAAAACAATTACACTAGTTCGTTCAACCGCAACTTAGAGGTGAGTGTAAACATTCATTGTATTGTTTATAATTATATTATTCGTGACGTCCTATCTTTTATCTCATATCCAAGAAGCAGGATTAAGATATATGGAATCGATATCCATAATAATGTCCTGTAACGCTGACTCAGCTTTGGAAACGTTCTCAATCTGCGAACATAGGAATATTTCTTAGAAATACCCTTTAAATAATTTTAAGTATTTCTTTGCGTGTTTTTTTTTTTCAAATAAAAGACATTTTAAATAAATAAAGCAGCGGACTTGTAAAAGAAATGCAATGAAAGTTGAATAAGTGACTTACAGCTCACTTGAAACCTTTATTCCTCCACTCCAGATGGGTCTGCAGTCGAAGCGAGTTCAATTATTGGAAGGTTAATTGGCATTACCTAAAAGAACTAAGAAATATGTGTGCCACTGAAATGTTATACAGATTTTCTATCACCATAACAGGTACACTGTTAATTAGTCCTCCTTCATCAAATACGACTTTATCTTCTACCAATTCCTTATTGGGAACATAGTTAGGTTAACATTCGTTTTTGCTCTTTATAAGAATATTATAAGATTAGACGGACTAAAATAATCAAAATGTAAATAAATTAAAATATGGTATTTACGTTGGTATAAGGTTATCGAAGCCACGACGATTACCTACGAAATGTATCGCAAAAGATTTTTGCAATTCCTGATAATTTTAGGACTCTAAGCTCAATTGGTCTCATAGAGTTTATTGATCCTTATAAGAGACGGGATCGACTGGCATTAATTTTTTTTGTGTTAACTGTCCATTTTCTTGCTGACTGTACACTTTTAAAAGAAATCTGAATGTCGGTTAAAATATCTCAAAAAATTAAGGAAAGTCTCTTCAGAAAGTTTTCCTGTAGGTACTACGGTTAAGGTACCTCTACCCTTATTGCCCCCTTCTCAAAAATCCACTCTGTATATTGTTAAATTAAATACCTTATGTTGGTTTCCAACAAATTATGTAGATAAATCTTAACAAAAAAAGTTTTGTTTAACGCCATGATCAGCTTAAAAAAAAAAACTGTTACAAATTCAAGTGATTTTCAGTGAAGTGCGAAGGCCAAGAACGTAATAATATCATTAAAAGTAATTATTGGAATAAGTATAATTAAATAATAAGTATTATTTTGTGAGAAAATACGAAACAAATTAGATAATTACCTTGTAAATAAATTTCAAGACATGTAAACAAAACGTAATAACATCGGCGATTATAATTCAGATTATAATTATGAAGTGAGATTGAGATTGATTGATCGTGATGATATCATTGTCATAACACAGGGAAACTTTAATTTTATTAAATACTCCAATATAACACATCAAACATTCATAAACAGCCTCTTATATAAAAACAGAAAATATATTTACGAATGCAAAGCAAAATCAAATAAGAATTACAAAAACAAATAATATTTATAAATGGAGAATAGAAGTTGGAAAAAGATCCAACCTTTTCAATATGTGTTTTAGGTTAATCGGTTTAGTGCTTAGCCACAATATCATCCGATGCTAAGTAACGATGTAGCCCAAGGTGGTAAAACGCTTAGCATAATGGGAGCATTGCCTATCACATATACGAGGTTGGCGATACATTACGTTTTCTTATGAATTAATGTCGTTTCACGAACTTTATAAAATACACAAATTAACGGTTCCCAATTTTTGTTTCACGCACCCACCCTTGGTTTCAGATAGGTAAGGGTAGACAGGCAGACAGGCAAGTAGACACCTGTCCCACCCTAGTGTCATTAAAAACTCCTTCAACTTGCAGTACAAGTTATAAGAATAAATAGTTTAACTGAACAGCCAATTAATATTTTACATAAGTTAACCATTGTACTCGTAATACACTGCCTTGATGAGGAGAAATATAATAAAGTCCCATATACACTAACGTTTTTAAAATGCGTTTACAATTTCTTCTAAACAATTCACTTGAACGCAACTATTATCATTGTTCATGGTAATGTCAGCTTGTTATATGATGTTTTAATAAATATTCTGACCTTAAATGCAAAAAGTGCGATTTACTGCATTTATGAAATTGGACCAAATTAGTAATATTTGCTTGATTGCAGCGTTCAGTATACACTTAAGTTGAGACACATGTCTATTAGTTGTTGTCTAATTTTTCAGCAAGGATTAGCGATTATAATGCAGCACAAGTTTCATTAGCTGAAAGTATAGTTAAAATGACATAGATATCGCCCGTAGAGATACAGAAATACACGTAATACAGTAAACCGTATACGTAAATACAGAAAAGAAAGTGTATAGCGCTGTCCGCTTGTGAATCACACTACAACAAATCCTCTAGCTAGATGAAGTTGATAAATGGTTCGAACATAATCCCGCCAGTAATCTCCGACGGTGCGTTTCTCTAATTTTTCACCTTTTTCTCTCTTTTAATCCGAATTCGCAGGCGCGTCCCGCGACAGATTGCCGTAATAAACGCAATGATTCGATGCTTGGAAGATTTGTTTATATAATAATATTTAATAAATTAAATTTACCTAAGGTTTTTATTAGGGATGATCGATATTCGTCGATTTTTTGACTTCCATATTAGGTGCTTTAAACCTTTGTCAGTTCTGAATAAAGTTCGAGGATCTGCAAGTAAGAAAAATATAAACATAAACACAAGTTCCCTCTAAAGGAAATATCATCATCATCATTGGCCTTTTCGTCTATAACAGACGGTTTAATCAGTCTCTGTGAGCAGCTTCTTTCGTGGCTGTATAAGCCAATTTGTGAGCAGCATTGTCGACCACAATGTGAACATACAAAAAATAACATATTGTGTGCAGTGCGACCAATGTCATGATGTCGTATAGCTCTTTTATGTTCCAGACAACGACACCAGGCTTCGTCGTGCGCTCTTAGGCCATCATGAACACACTTGCACCATTCGTCCCTAACCTCAGCGAGCCTTTCCCGATGTGCGTGATTGATGTTAAAGGTCCGTGTCCATGTCCCGCTTAATACAGTCTTTGAACTGTAGCAGTGGCCGACCAACGTCTCTCTTTGCATCTGCTACGGCACCTAGCATGACGCGACGCGGCAAACGGGACGACTCCATTCGATGCACATGCCCCAGCCAGCGCAATCGTCGCTGTTTCAGCATTGCCGTAAAGCTGGACAGCTGTGCAATCTCTAGGACTGTCGCATTTGTGACTTTATCTTCCCAAGTGATACCCAAGATATTGCGAAGGCAAAACATATAGAAGGTGTTGAGTCGACATTCCTGGTTTGCGTATGAAGTCCAGGCTTCTGCTCCGTACAAGAGTATGCTCAAGACGCACGCTTGATACACCATCATCTTGGTATTTATTGTGAGGTGCTTGTTTCGCCACACCCTTGCACTTAGTTTCCCGAAAATAGTGGCCGCTTTGCCGATACGTATATCGATCTCATCATTGAGGGAGAGATTGTTCGACACGGTGGAACGAAAGTAACAAAATTTGTCGACTACTTCTAAAGGCGTGTTACCTAGGAGGATAATTGGGCTTTTCACGTTGCCTTGCGCTAATACACATGCAGTATACACATACTGTAATACTTGTTTTCTGGATGTTAATGGACATTGAGAATAGATCGCACGCACTCGAGAATTTGGACATCATGATTTGAAGCTCGTGAGTGGAACTAGCAACAAAGGCTGCATCGTCGGCAAAGAGAAGAGTATCTACGAAGAGATCTTCCCGGTAACGCTTAGATTTCAATAGCGATATCTGGAAAAGCTTGCCGTCGCTCCTTGTATGGAAGTGAATACCATGTTGTTTGTCGCCAAAAGCAGCTTTTATTATAAGCGAAAAAAACACTCCATACAGAGCAGGGGCAAGAACGCAACCCTGACGCACACCTCTGCGCATATGAAACGGTTTAGATGTGTCACCGTTAAACACGACAGCACCTTTCATATCCTCGTGAAAAGCCTTTACAAGGCTTAACAGTTTTGGTGGGCATCCTATGCACTGAAGTGCAGAGTATAGACCCTCTCTACTCATAGTATCGAACGCCTTATTTAGGTCGACGAACGCAATATAGAGAGACGTATTCTGCTCCCTGCAATTCTCCTGTACTTGGCGTAAATACGTACTTGGAGTAAATATTATATCCACTGTTGATCGCCCACCACGAAAGCCACACTGAGACTCGGGTTATATGCGGTTTGCAAGTTGTTGGAGTTTATAAAGAATAACGCGACCGAACAACTTACCGACTATGCTCAAAAGAGAAATGCCATGGTAAGAGTTGCAGTCGCCACGGTCACCTTTCCCTTTGTATAATCTGACAATGTTTGCATCACGCATATTCTGAGGCACCTCTCCCGCTTCCCAGCATTTACAAAGCAGGCGATAAAGTACAGGTGACATACACTTAAGCTTGACCAGTTCAGCATGGATGCCATCGCTACCAGGACTTTTGCCACGTTTAAGCTGCGAGACAGCTAGGTCAAACTCCCTAGCGGTAGGCTGGTCATCTAACGCAGTCCAAGTGTCCAATTTGGGCAAGCCTTGTATGGCCTCCAGACAGATGTCAACTGGCTGCGAGTAGAGAGCGGTGTAGTATTCTACCCAGCGTTCAAGTTGACGGACACCGTCAGTAATAACTGTGCCGTCTAACTCTTTTAGGAGCGCTATCTTTTTAATAACTGGTCCGAGAACCTGTTTTATGTCAGAGTAGACATCGCTCAAGTTGCCAGCATCAGCAAACGTTTGGATACTTTTGCAAAGGTCGGTCCAGTATGCATTGGCACAAAAAGGTGCACTGCGCTGGAGGTCTGCCTTTGCTTTACATAACATACTTAAGGAAATAACATGGCCAACAATAGACGAAACGCCCAAAAACTATAAAAAGTTAGTCAATGCTAGAGTCCGAGATGTGAGAAAAAGGCAGATTGAGCCTTCAGAACAACAAATTTGTGTCCTTGACAACCAGACACTTTAAAAATATGTGCGACCGTGTATGAGTATTGTTGCCAGGGTATTTAAAATCTGTTTGATATAAGAAGTAATATTATAATATAAGATTGCATGATATTTATGTCCGTTTGTTATTTCATAGGTGACAACATTCAATAATACTTTTTTTAGGTTCAAGGTAAAATGACGACTCTATGCACAATCCAAAATCATCAGAGACTACCGAGAAATTGATAATACATCGCAAGTCACCACTGCCGGGCCTCTCGGTAACTGGATACACACTGGCTGATCCCGTAACGTGACAAACCAAAATGCGGGTCACTGAGACGGGCTTATCACCATGTAAATGATGATCGTGCAATTACTGGATACACTCCGGCTGAGCCCAGAACGTAAAACGCCTAAGCATGCCACTACAGCAGGTGTTACGCATGCTGTATGGTGGTGACGACCTAGCTGGACACAATTGTATCACAATTATATTATCTTTAGTAATATTATAAATGAAAAAGTGAGTTTATTTGTTTGTTGCTCAATCACGCAAAAACGGTTAAATGGATTTAGATGAATTTTGGCACAATAACGCATTCAGGGTGCTGATGGGATTGCCGCGCTACTGTAGCGTTTCGGGCATGTTCGCAGAGGCGAGAATTGAAGGCTTTCATGCCATCATGCGCAAGCGAAGTGCCACACTCATGCGAAGGGTACGCGCTAACCCTAACACTATCCTGAATACTATAGCAGACAGGTGAGACAGTCCTATACTGGGACATTGGGTACGCCTATATGCCACTGTGGCCTTCCATAAATAATTTGTCGTATTTTTTTTCCTAGTAAATGTGAGTACTACCACTAGTTTTTAAGTTGTGAAACTAACCTAAACAAATATACCTATGTCTGAAATAAAAGATTTATTATTATTATATTATTATAACCCGTATTAATACATTGGAATTTTTCATCCTGGTAAAGGCCCAGTTCTGAAGTCCACGCAGACGAAGTCGTGGGCACAGCTAGTTTGAAATAAATTTGAATTTGGAATTCCTAACCAAACGCCAGATATTTTAGATCAAGTTAACCAGTTCAACAAAACGCCATTTTCATATGTAAGGACCTAATATTATAAAACTCAACGTCTCTCTGTCTGTCTATCCATTTATATTCTTTTCACTCGAAAACCACTTGTCCGATTACATGATTTTTATCTTTTTTCATAGCTACGTTATCTGGCCAGGTTATAGGATATACTTTGTTAGATAAAGTAACATACGAAATAAGCAGTGACGATAATGTTTAATTAATTGGGAAAATGACTCATTTGGAGCGATTAAATAGCTTACGCTGAGTAAGCCATACGAGATATATCAAATGAATGTTCTACATAATTGTAGATCTGTAAAAAAGTCAGCGGTTGCATATATATCTCTTCTAAGGATCACCCACAAGCTTACAATAAGTATTTTTGTCTTCTGTCTTTTGAGCGAGAGCAGCACGAGTCACGCGTGCGCTCAACCGACGGCATTCTGTAGTCCACGCGAGTAGCGAGTTGAACTTGTGACCTGAGGGTTTCGTATTTTACATACATAAAAATCGTTTGTAAATTAACCTTACATTCTCCAAAGTCTTCGATGCACGACGATACGTTTTCAAGTGACAAACTTTTATTTTGCGGTCGCGAGCATAATTGCCTGCATGAAATTAACAGCAAATAAAATTTTGCCTCTTTTCATTCTAGACGGAATTCGGAATATTTTGCTTTTAGATTTATTCCTTGCCAATAGATCAGTCTTTGCATTAAATTTCAAGTTGCCTATAGGTTATGATAATCGGTCAGTGAGCGGAACTTTTTGTATCAAGGACCGGTATCTTTTATTAAGTTAACCTAAAAACCTACTAAAGACCTTATTTGGTATTTGATATTAATTTCAACTTTGTGCTTCAAACTGTTTTCGGGAAAAATGCACAGACAGACGGTTTAGCATACAGAGAGACTGACAACAAACTGACCATATAAGGTTTCCGTATTTTATTTGTTTTAGTTCCGAAACACAAAACTTTATGGTCAGTCAAGGTGATAGTAGAAGAATGGTCTTAGAGAACAATAACACTTGTTATATAATATTTTCCTAAAATATTAAACTTGGAAATACAGTGGTGTCAGTGGTAAGAATGATCTTTGAAAATTTCCATTCGACGAGCACTTATATAAATCCGTATAAGTCAGTTGTTTGATTTTCATAAATATACGTGAAAGAAGATATCCAGCGGTACTAGTAAAATAAATAAATAATTATTCGCATATTTTATCATGATTCCGAATCTAACACAACAGTCAGAAAGATAAATTGGTGATTTATCAATTCGGCATGTCTATCTTGCAGCAAAATTAAACAAATACTACAGCAAGTTAGCAGTTCTGTTCTAAAATGTTCAGATATATTGGTTACATTGACTGAAGTTAGTCTTGGTTACATTGAATTTTCTTTTATATCCATAAGTGCAAGTGAAATAATAAGAACTTTTAAACAAGTAAACTTAAAACACTTTAGACATTTGGGGAATGTACTGACATGAGACCTAGTGAATCACTAAAGAACAACTTCCAGGAATTGAATATCTTAAGTTTGTCGTCACAATATATTCTTGACAATTTAATTTATATTCGTTAACACTTGACAAGCTTGATTTTGTCAAAGACCAGCACAGTTTTAATACTAGCAATAGACATAAATTAGTCGTACCGTGTTTTAGACTTCGTAAGATTAATAAAAGTTTTTTAGGTAATAGTGTTAGGTTCTATAATAACATCCCGACGCACATTACTTACTGATTTGCCGGACAATGAGTTCAAGGGCATTGTCAAGCAGGTTTTATTGTCAAAAGTTGTCAATAGGGTAGATCCGTTATGTGAATGATAGTGATGTCTGGTAGTGACTCTCTTTCTGTGCATCCGCTATATTATATTGTTATTATTATTGCATTGTATTAGATATTATAATATTATATTTATAATATTGTACAGTTGCAAAAAAACCGATCGAGATTCTTCTCGATGACTCGGATGTTTCTCGAACCGGTAGTAGTGTTTTGACGTTCATAAGTGCCTTCTTAGGCTGTAAATTGAATCTATTTTTTTAGATTTTGAAGATTATCAGATAATATTAACAAATGCATCAGCTGCATGGATTTACTGTTTAAAAGGGATAACGTTTCCCGTTTTACAATTTTAAGTTTTGTTAAAAAGAAAAACAATCTAACTTCAAAAATGTTAAAAATTACGAAAAGTTTTATTACAAAATTTTATCACAGTTTTTAACTTTTTACTAAGTGTTTTCCAAAATTCCTAGCTCACTGCGTACGTACGTCAAAAAAGAAATCTACTTTCTAATTAAATAATTATTATGAAACGAATTTTATTATAGGTTCATCGTCTACGTTAAGTTACTTTTTGTTTTAATCACGTAAAGCACATGTTGTTTTTTATCTGCATTGATCGCTTTACATGTGCGTGCAATTTGCTTGTCTTTTGATTAAATTCCGTCTACACAATAACATTATCACCTTAAACAACAAATACAAATAGCATAACTAAAAAGCAGTATTAAAGAGTTTCCCCTGATTTATGACGGTAGGGATATATGGGTTTATATTACAGACAACTTAGAAGTACTCTTGTCACTTAAGAGTGCTTAAGTGCAGTATTTTGATGTTAGCTCAGCGTACTTAGATACCGCGTCGTATAAATCGATTCCAATCCTAGTTAACCTGATCTTTTGATGATGAAAAACAATGGTATAACCTTGTGGTCGACAGTTTGTAGCACTTTCATAACTAAATAACACCCGCGTATTGAAAGTTCAAGATACCAACGTGTATATAATCAAAGAAGACAGTGTCTCTAGACGAAAATTTTTGATCGGTATATGTGGTGCTGTGACGTAGTCACTAACTGTAGGCCTCATAAGAAAGTTCAAAATCACTCTAAGGGTAATGGAGTGGGTTATGCTCGCAGTTTTTCTGCATGATCAAATCAGAAAAGAGGAGATCCGTACAAAAACGAAAGTCACAGATATAGTCCTAAGAATGGCTAAACTAAAGTGGCAGTAGTCACGACTCGTAGCTCACATAACGGATAAGCAATGGGTTTTTTTTTTTTTTTCGATCTGACTACACTGTTAGCCTGAGGTGCCCTAGAGCCTTTACGGCTTTTACAGCTTTACCGGGCTTGGAAATAAGCAATGGGGCCGAAGCGTTCTGTAGTGGCGAATTCATATTAAAAGACCCAGTGTGGACAGGCTCGTCACATGGTGGACCTGGTTAAAGTTGTGGGAAGCAGCTGGATGCGAGCAGCACAACACCAGTGTGATCTTTGGAGAAAGTCTATGTCCAGCAAATGTCTTTAATGAAATGGTGATTATAATGATTGAAATTTTCTTGTCAAAGATTTATCAGTCAATTCTGGGTTCAGCACGGGTTAAATAGTGCACTTTCAGGTTTTTATGTGTACCATCTTTGACACCAACTTCATTTCACAGGCGTGGAATGAAGTTATTAGTCATAAATTGCTATAATCTTTAATCAGGTATTATAAGTATTATAAGTATCGATAAGATTCTATAAAAATAAATATAACATCAGATATTAAAAAAAAAACAATGTATAATGTGAGTCATGCTTGTCGTAAAACAACATTTGTATAATTTGTTATCTGATTATTTTTACAATATTGGAGTAATATGAATTATGAAAATTTTCAATGCTCGTTGAGGGATAAGGGTGTTTGCGAAAACGTAAAGTCTAAATATGTGAAATTCTGTCCTTAAATAATTTATCTATGAAGAGGAACAATGTGATTTACTTATTTATTTGAAAATCAATATATTAGTGGTTTAAATGAACGATGTGAGTTTGGAAGCGTGAAATTTGATGCTATTGTTTTGGGTTACAAATAAAGAAATGAGTATTTATTTGCTCGCGACTCCGCGCTGGCGTCAACTACACAACGTGAACAATTTTTGGAAAAACATTTTATATGTTGGATAAATAAATTCATTATTACATGTCATTGTCATTATTACACCCTTAAAGGTTATGTATAAATATTTATAAAATCTGAATAAATAACATGCGGCAAAAACGCGACGTGACGTCATTATTCAATAAATAAAACTAAGGTCTAAAGGTATCATGTGCAATGTTTATTATAATTTCATTATGAAATAACATTTAAAATATTGCGAAAAAAACAGTTTGTTATAAAACTTATATATGATCTTTCCATTTATCACAAAAAAATAATAATTCAAAAACTTTCTTTATTCTTTATTCATCAAAATTCTTTATTCTGAAATCGACTTTCTTTGTAACGAACATGTGCGTTCATTGGTCTATCGTTATAAAAAAAAAGAAAATACGAGCAACAATATCGTGTTGAAATCATTACTTTTATTTAACGAAAAAAGAAATGTTTACGTAATTACGTAAGTTACAAAATTTAATTATGAAGACTACTTACGGTGTTTTTTGAAAAGCCTGCAATTCGTTAGCTGTTTACCTATGTATAACAATATGTTCTTGATTGTTACTATATTTGTAATTTTACAAAATACCATATTCTTATACGTTGCAAATTCAACAACACATTCAGGAAGTTTCAAAAAATATCATGATTTTCTTAAAGCTGCGTTAAAACTTTACTACAATACTTCTTTAAGCCTGGCATATCTATGTTGAAATAATACATCGCAACAAAACCTTCGTCAATACCCATGGCGTACTGTTGCCTCGCGTAGAGTTGGCTCCAGCTTCTATCGGGTCCTATATCTGACTAGTGTGAATAGAGATAGCGACATCCGATTAAAAATCGGGTCTGACACCCGACAAGTGGGAACGGGCTGTTACATACATACAAGCGACACTTCAAATTAAAACTAATGTCATTCCCACCGCGGTCGGCCGCCGCACCGGTTATTTCACAAACAAAAATCTGATTGGTGCAATACCACGGGGATCATGTTCGGGCGAGCATAACTAAGAGGAGAATATTTGAAATGACCTAATTAAACCTTTTCATTTGATACCTAACATGGCACATTTCAAAAATACATACTACAGTACTTTATGTCCTCTAGATGGCACCATACTAAATTTAGTGTGACGTCACACAGCTTATATAACCAGTAGACAATCAAGACGCTTCGAATGACACCTCATTTTTTAAATGATGGTAGTGAGTTTAGAAGATATGTGCGTATATCCAGATAAATTAAAAACAGCTTTAATAAGACCTATTTTTAAACAGGGAGTCCACACTGATTACTCAAACTATCAGCCTATAGCTATTTAATCAGTAATAAATAAAATTGTTGAAAAGATTATTGTAAATCAGATAAGTACTTTCTTAGAACATCATAATATATTAACAAATGCACAACATGGATTCCGACGAGGGCGGAGCACGGCAACGGCCTTGGCACGATTTGCAGACGACGTCAACCAATGTTTAGATTAGAGGAAGCAGGTGGTGGTGGTCTACATTGATTTCAAAAAAGCATTTGATACTCTGGAACACAGCCAGCTGCTTCAAGCCATGGAGGAGTGTGGGATCGCGGGACCACTCAACAGGTGGTTACGAGCCTACCTCACAGACCGGACACTGCGAACTGTGGTTGATGGTGTCTAAACACGTCACTTGTGGTGTGCCAACCGGTTCCGTGTTTGGTCCCGTCGGATACATCATGCATGTAAACAGTATGTGTAATGTGGTGTGTAACTGCCGTGTATATAAATTACTTAGTACTGCAGATAAAGATTTAAATGTAATTGAAAGTAACATACAGGAAGATCTCACTGATATAATTAAATGGTCCCATGATAACGGTGTCATAATTAATGTCAATAAAACCAAATGTATGCATATATATTCACCGTATCTCAAAAATATTGAGCGTCGGCCACACTTAGTGGGGCATTGCTATGAGTGTCTGCACAATGATAGGTTACATTTATGTACGTGTACAAGCATTGAGGTGGTAGAGGAGTCTACAAATACTTGGGTTTGGTTATAGACAAAAGATTCTCGTAGAAATCACACATAACACATTTATGTGACAAACTGAGGTCAGTGCTTGTAAACTTCCACCACCTTAGCTTTGTTTTGGATAGGGCCACTTTGTACATGGTTTATTATGCGCTGGTGGACTCGCTGCTTTCTTATGGGTTGGCATGCTACGGGAATACATTTAAATCTTATTTAGATAAAGTTAAATTGTTACAAATTAGATTTATGAAACTTTTAGTAGACAAGAATGTAAAAACCTTTGTAAAAAAAGTAATTATGAAGAGTTATTTCTGGAGTGTAAGATGCTGCCAGTCCATCAAAAAGTAGTGCTATTAGTAGCACTGGAGCAGTATTGCACTGATGAGTTTAAAATCAAATCAGTTCAAGTAAGACCTCAGAGGAATATAAGCATTAAACAATTCGAAGTGCCCATCTGTAACAATTATTATTGACAAAAATACAGAAATTATTTAATACCAACTATTTTCAATAGCATACCATTTGAAATAGAAAGTAACTGTATTACAAAAAGATTTTTTAAAAATAAATTAACTAGGTATCTTTATGGGTATTTTCGAATTAATCTTAGTTTAGGAATAATGTAAAAGTAAAAATATATATATATAGCGAATGAATTTATAACCCTCCTTTTGAGGCTCAAACTCAGAAGTACTGAGAAGGCGCGGCTATGTGGCATGGCCGCACACACTTGAGTGTGAACGAATCGGTGTCATGTCGTGCTCGTTACGTGTAGTGGTTGTCAAACACGTCATTATTTGCGTAAGTATCAACAGCGTTATGTACAGACAGAAAAAGTATTTCTTTTATTTAAGAAGTAGATGGCCCCGCAGACGGTGTGTTGCCCTTCCCAGCATGCAATAACTCGTCCACGGCACCAACCATCCTGTTTTTCCTGATAAATCAAATTACAAAATATTTTATTCAATTTAGACCCCAAGAAGACACTAATAAAGTCAAACGAACAACATTTTATTTTCATTAGGGTTCCGAAGTCAAAAGGAACCCTTGTAGTTTCGATATGTCCGTCTGTCTGTCTGTCCTCGGCTTAGCTCAGAGATTCATAGTACTAGAAAGCTATAAACTGTTATGGGTATACATATTAATCACGCTGACAAAGTGGTTAAATTAAATCTTTACAAAAATAATTGTTTAGGGTCCCCTACACGTAAAGTGGGTATGGTTTTTTTTCTCGTCTGTCCCATCGTGTGGGATGTCGTTGGATAGTTCGTTCAAAAATATTATTGGTCTATGAAAACTATTTTTCATGAATCCGTTTGCAGAATATTAAGCTTCAAAGTGTTAATTTTTGTTAGAGTCAAGTGCCCCCCCCCCTCTGTCACCTAAATGGTTGTTTTTGGATATGTAACAAAATTCATGATAGTAGTATATACATCGGCGCAAAAAAACATGCGATTAGCTATGTTATCGCTACACGTGTTTCGTACAGAGTAAACAAGTGACTCACTACGATCGCCCCACCATTTGGTTACATAAGGCCGCTCGCTGTAGCGGAGAGACGACCCCTCACATTATTCGGTAGGAATATCCCTTGGGCCACCAAGACCAAATATCTGGGTGTCATCCTTGACTCGAAGCTTAACTTCAACCCACACGTCACTAGAGTCCGGAATAGGGCCGTCTGGGTCCTTTTCCGTTTACGACTCTTGCTCAGTTCGGTAAGCAAAATGTCCGTAAGACATAAGCTTACACTGTACAAGATGTGCGTCCGTCCGATCTTGACATATAGTAGCGCCGCGTTCGCACATATGTCCAAACACAACTTTGCCCGCATGCAGAGAGTACAGAATCGGTTCCTCCGTCGCCTGCTTAACCCTCCAGCCTTCGTTAGGAACATGGACCTACACAGGGACATGAGGCTTCCCTCGATAGAAGCCTATGTGAAATATCTCGCTAGGAGATACTTCGATTCGGGTTGGGACCCGCTTGTAAAGTCCTTTGTGAACTACACGCCTGACCACTCGATACCCGTTGTCCAACGTTACAAACGCCGTCCGCGAAATCTCTTTGTCGATCCCGACGACGACATCGAGAAAGCTAACAATTTCTACGCGTCCGCTCCCGCAACATATGCGTGCTCGCGCCCACGCCCGCGAACCCACCGTTCTGTTATACCGCACAATTAAAATCACTTTTTAAAAAAAGGTTTTATTTAAAGTAACTATGATTAATAAAGATACAATAATATAAATGACACGGTTAATAATATGTTTACCGATAAATGTCCTTTCAAGACAGAGGTTGAGCCCGAACTAACTTGAAGACATTTTCACAATGTTCATCTAAACTCTCTAGGGTTAAAGGCGCTGACTAGGCGCTTATTCATCTATTGTCGTTACAATATAGGGATATAACAACCCCCTCGACAAGATGAAACTTACATTTTTGTTAAGTTTCAGGTAATTATTCTGAGCCTTGGAATCGGTATTTCATCCAACTCTTGGCTAGGCTCGACTGGATTTGTAGTATTTGTTTTAAGTCTGAAGTTTGAACAATTGCTGTATCTCTTGTACAATTTACATAATATAAAAATTAAAATTAAAATAATGATACAATAAGTGAGTATAGGGTAATATGAGTCATATTTTAAAAGTGGATTAGACTCATTTATTATTTTATCAATATCTGTTATTAACTGGTTATTAGCAACATTTGTAAGTTTTTCTAAATTTATGTCGATTAAATTCATTGATTTCAATTTCGGTTTAAGTAAAGTAAATTTCGCTTCGTTACAGCAAGGGTCATTAATTAGGTTAAAGTCTGATGTTATAGATTTTACTGTTATGTTTATGTTATTCCTAGCTGAAAATTCTCTATTTTGAGATGAGGCTTTACAATTTGGCGGTAAGTACAAAATACCAGTACCCAATAATTTAAAATCTGATATTTGTGTTTGACATTCGACAGTGAGCTTAATAGGTTCAGTTTCGACGAACAACCATCTATCACCTGTTAGTTCTTGCCAGATATCGATTTTCCCATGAATTAATTTAGTTTCACATTGTTGAGGTAATTTATCTAACACTTTAGTTAAGATTTCTGTTTCACAAGTAGGAACATTTTGAACAGAAAGTACATCGATTCTATTACATATATAGATGTGATTAACACTTTTAACACAATTTCTTAAATCATTAAGGTATATGTATGTCGTCTTATCTCTACTTATAGCTAAGTAATTACAATTCGGAACTATCATTGCATATGAGTTCGGATGATGTTTGTCGTGTGGAATCAATATGGGTATAGTTTTGTACAAGTTATATTCTATTCTAGTAACTAAGGGTATTTTGATTACAAATACAATTCTATTCTCCACGTAATAACAAGATAGTTGTGCTAAATCAATTAAGGAGTGTATGTTACTTAAACTTAAACTTAAAGGTAATTCTGAATACTTAACTAAGTTTCTAACATTATGTGACAATTCTTCATAGAGTTGTCTCGGTGTAATGACAGAGGGGTGAATCGAGTGGCTTTTTGTAAACATAATGGAGTTGACGATATTCTCGACTTGAAATGATAAAGTAAATAAACTAGACGACAATTCGTTATAAATTTCGTTAATTTTCGATTGTACATACAGTATCGATGATCTATTAGATAGACTATTCACACCAATGTTTACAGATTCGATAGCACTATTCAAGCGAGCTTCGTTGATCTTAATTACTCGTAAGGTTTCATTATAATTATTTATGGCTACGTTGGTCATCAGAATGTTATCCTTAAGAAGAGAAGCAAGCTTTTTGTTATTATTATCTAAAGATTGAATAGCAGTGTTATATCTAATTGCGTCATTTTCATCCATTGTCCCTATTATTTGTTTAAAGGCGGACCCAATGCCAGCAAACCACGCAGATCTCTTATTTCTATCCGAAATCAAATGTGATATAGCACTATAATCTCTTAAAACACTATCAAGACGCGGCACCAAAGGTTGTAAGTAATTATGACATTTTGAATTATTATAATATTCATTCTGTTGACAAAAGAATCTAGCAGTTCCTAAGACAGTTCTTATGTTATCGATATGGGGTTTTATGTATTCGATATCGATAGGTATTAATACGTGAAGATAATCATTAATGATTTTGATAGAGCCCGCTGAGTCGAAATAAATGCCGGGACTTTCGTTTATCTGTTCTATGATATTCGATGCGAAAATGAAGGTACTCGCCGTAGCAATTCTGAAATACGATACAATCTAATTATATTACCTACACTATTTCTAAGTAAATCTATGGTTACAGGTAAAGTTGAATATACTAAAATAGTAAAAATAAGTAAAATAATCGTGGATATAAAATTACATAGACTAATATTATTTTATATACACACCTGAGGATATGTTTATTCGGAATTAGTTTCCGCTAATTTAATTTCGTCGTAATGATACTTTACATGTCGGCGATTTAACAATAATGTTAATGTGTTGTTTCCGTTTATTCGGACAACTTTAAAGGGGCCCTTCCAAATAGGCGACAAGGCTTTACGGAGCCGCAAATGATTTTTTACATATACCATATCACCTATTTTGTACTTAATAGGTTTGGTTCGTTTATCGTAGTACGATTTGGAGATAGTTTTTGATTTTAATATATTTTCTAGAGCCTTTTCTCTAGAAAGTTGTAGACGTTGTTGTAAGACACGTACATAGCTATTATATGTAGGTTCTAAGGAAGTGTCATAGATAGAAGATGGGATGAGAGGTTTATGGCCAAAAATTAGTTCATAAGGTGTAAAATTTGTGGTTGAGTGGACTGTGGTGTTATAGGTAAGCATTGCGGTAAATACAAATCTTGGCCAGTTATTTTGGTGTTCATTCACGAAAGATTTAAGGTACTCTTTTAGTGTTGAGTGACTTCTTTCAAGGGCACCTTGAGTTTGCGGGTGATAAGGGGTGGACCAAAGTTGTTTAATTTTGAGGAAGGCACATGTTTGTTTAAATAATTCGGCCGTGAAGTTTGTACCTTGATCAGTTAGTACGGACTTAGGTATGCCAAATTGACATATGAAATGGATAAGGCACTCTGATGATTCCTCAGCCGTGGCGTTTGGTAAGGGATAGGCGGCTGAAAACTTCGTGAGGTCATCCTGTAGTGTTAATATAAATTTGTGTTTGCTTGGGCCAGCCTCTGGAAGAGGCCCGACGAGGTCTAGTGCAACTCGTTCAAACGGTTGTGTCGATGTACTTGTGATCTGCATAGGAGCGCGGTTAATTTTTCGCAAAGCTTTATTAGTTTGGCATGAGTCACATTTACGGACATAGTTTTCAACGTCACTGCGCATGTTTCGCCAGTAATATTTTTCTTGGATTCTGTTTAACATTCTATTAGAACCTAAATGACCTGAGATAGGAATGTCGTGGTTTTCTTTTAGGATTTTATTTATTTCAGTCATCGCTGGATATATGATGGAATTTTTATAAATATGGATAATTATGTTTGTATTGTGGAATAAGTACATAATTATGCTATATATTTTCGTGAATGTATGTATGTCGAAAGGATTTCGGAAATCTGTTATACTAAATTCGGTAACGTTATTTGCAGTTAATTCAATTTTTAAATTATTTAAGCTTTTAAATATATCCTCGTAAGTGTTCTTTTCATAATGGTATACTTTAACGAATAATAAGTAATAATTTGTGTCATCCTTTTTAAACGTTATAAATGAGTGTAAAGTCCTCTCTTTAGAGAGAAATTCTGTTGACTCCGATATATTGCCAATAATTTCTGTAACATAATGATTTGATTCGTCGAGGTCAATAGAGGTGGGTACTACCACGTATTTAACTTTTGTCTTTAATAGGTTTTCATTATGTTCTTCAATCTTGGTATTAAGTGTTATTAATTTATTATTTAATGTTTTCAGGCACTTAGAGTATGTGTCGTCGTTGTGGATACTATCAACGGATTGTGGAGTGGGAATATTAAAATCCTCGGGTAGTTCCAAGTCTTCGGGAAGCACAAAGTCGTCAGGTAAATCTAGTATTTCAGGTAAGTCAGGCATTTCAGGTAAGTCAGGAATTTCAGGTAGATTCTCAGATATACTAGGGTTTGATATGGACGACGGATCAGCTGTTATGGTTTCGTCAGTAAGTATTTGATCAGGATTAGTAGGATTCTGTTTTTGTACAGGGTTTATTGGATATCTTGAGAGAGCGTCTGCGTTTGAATTCATTTTACCCTTTTTATATTGGATTTCGTAGTCATACTCTTCTAATTTTAGACGCCAACGGATTAGTTTCGATCCTGGGTCTTTACAATTGAAAAGCCAATTCAAAGGTTTATGGTCGGTGATTATTTTAAATCGGCGGCCAAAAAGGTAAGGACGGAAGGTTTTAGTTCCATAAACGATTGCCAGACACTCTTTCTCAGTAACACTGTAATTTATCTCGGCTTTGTTCAAAGTCCGAGAAGCAAATGCTATCGGGCGATCTTTACCGATTTCGCCCTGAGATAGTATAGCAGAGATTGCGAAATTTGAAGCGTCGCAAGTTAGAACAAAAGGTTTGGTGAAATCTGGATAAATAAGAACAGGAGCTGTAACCAATGCATTTTTTAAGCTTTCAAATGCTAATTGTTGTTGGTTCGTCCAGTCAAAGGGAACATTCTTCTTCAATAAGGATGTGAGGGGTTTAACAATCTTAGAAAAATCTTGAATGAATCGGCGGTAATAGGATACTAAACCTAAAAACGATTTAATGTCCTTTTGACTTTTAGGAATTGGGAATAACCTAACTGATTTAACTTTCTCTGGATTGGGTTGAAGACCTTCTTCGTTAATAGTATGACCGAGGTAAGTTACTTCTTTTCTCAGAAATTCACACTTATCTGGCTGAAGCTTTAATGAAAATTGTCTGAGCCTTTGGAAAATGCTTGATAACTTACTAATATGGCTCGATAAATCGTAAGAATAAATGACAATGTCATCAAGATAGACAAAGCAATGAATGCCTTGTAATCCAGCTAGCACAGTATTCATGAGTCTCTGGAATGTCGCCGGAGCGTTTTTGAGGCCAAAAGGCATTCTGGTGAACTCGAAATGGCCTTCCGGAATACTAAATGCTGTTTTGGGTATATCTTGAGGATTTATTTGGATTTGGTGAAATCCTGAGGCCAGATCTAAAGTGGAGAAATATTTACTTTTCCCTAACTGGTCTAATATTTCATTAATTTGAGGTAGAGGATAGCTTTCTCCGATTGTAATATCATTTAACTTTCTATAGTCTATTACGACGCGCCATTTTCTTTTGCCGGATGCATCAATTTTTTTTGGAACAATCCAAATGGGTGAAGACCACGGGGAGGTCGACGGTTGGATGATTTTCTGATCTAACATTTTCTGAACTTGGGACATCACTTCAGCTTTATGAACTTCTGGGAATCGATAAGATTTGACATTAATAGGGGTTGAAGAGTTTAGTTTAATCTCATGTTTAAGGGCAGAAGTATTAGTAAGAGTATCGTCAGGTAAATGGAATATATCAGAATATTCGGCACAAATGTCTTGAAGGGCGTCTCTTTCTTCTGAGTTTAAATGAGATGTACGCAATTGGTTAAGTACTTCATAAGTTCTATCAAAACAAGGTGTCACAGAATTGTGTATATTAATGCTTCCCGTCCATAATGGGATAAGTGTAAGGAAAAGATTGGAATTTAGGGAAACAGGATTCTCGGAAGTATTTAAAACTGAAACATTAACTCTGCTATTATTTTTTACCTGAACAATACAATTTGAAATTAACAACGAGTTTGAAATATGCTGGTCTAATACTATGCCTTGTTTAATTTCTGGGTTTTTCACAGAACATTCAATGACTGTTTCACTACGCGCTGGAATTATATAAGAAGGTTCATTAAATGATAGGTTTATAACATGATTATTTATTTCTAGGGATGCTGAACTATAATTGATACGACAACCAAGTTGCATGAACAGGTCATTACCTATTATACCATCGTAGGGTAAGTTTATATTATCGAATACATGAAAAATATGTGAAATAATATATTTTGGAGTAAATTCAAGTTGTAAATTGAGACAACCAATACTACTCAATGATTCATCTTTAGAGTCAATTCCTTTAACTTTAACTTTACCTTCAGATAATTTACAATCAATATTATTAATCATATTTTTTTTTAAAACACATAGCGATGCACCGGAATCTATCAAGAAGGTAAGTGGTTTTTTGTTAACATGCGTCAGAATCTTTACGTAAGGTAAGTACCTTTCTTTATTTACTATTTCATATATTTTATCGAAATTGAACTCAAGATTTGAAGGTTCTCGATTGGAAATTCTGCGAGAGGAGAAGCCGTGAGTTTGGGGCTGATTACCCTGTCCATTGGCATTTTTATAACTAAAGCCGTGAGTTTGGGGCTGGTTACCCTGTCCATTGGCGTTTTTATAACTGAAGCCGTGAGTTTGGGGCTGGTTACCCTGTCCATTGGCATTTTTATAACTAAAGCCGTGAGTTTGGGGCTGGTTACCCTGTCCATTGGCATTTTTATAACTGAAGCCGTGAGTTTGGGGCTGGTTACCCTGTCCATTGGCATTTTTATAACTGAAGCCGCGAGTTTGGGGCTGGTTACCCTGTCCATTGGCATTTTTATTAGGTGAGGTATCGCTTTGTACTTGAGAGATCTGTCCCGCACGACACCTTATCGGAACGCCTACTCGTTTAAAGTTATCTGATCTACTCCTTCTGAACGTTTTCCATCCTCAGGATTATCTTCCTGGGTGTAAGTTACTCTAGGTCCGAAATTATTTGACTGCTGCACGGGACTAAAAGGTTGAGACCCATTTGAAAATCGTCTGTTATTCTGTTCTCGGATTGTACAGCGTTCAATAGTATGCCCTGCTCTTTTGCAATACCTACAAAATAGAGGGTTCCTAGACGTAGAAGGTTGGCTGTTGTACGAAAAAGGTCTAGGTGTAGGTCTAAAGTTCGAATTGTTTCTCCTTACTGTTGGATCAGCTGGTTTAAATTTAGGAGAATTATTGTGTCGGGAGGAAAACTGCTGAATTTTTTCCTCGGAAATAGCGCAGTTTATCGCTTCATTAAGATTTTTAGGATCTTTACACCTAACAACGGTTGCTAGTTCATGATGCAAACCTAAGTTGAATATGTTGAGCGCTAAATCTTCCATAGCGGCGAGCCTACCAGATAACTCACTCTTTTTTGTGTTAGAAACCATCACTTCTGTTAAAATTTTCTGCAAACAAGTCTCTATTCGAAGAGAAAATTGGCTGACGGATTCATGGGTACCTTGCCTACAGTCCTGAAGCTCAGTCAGAAGATGAGCATAATGCTTGCGTTCACCAAATTGAGTTTTCAAAAACTCCTTTAATGATGACCAATTTTCGAAATCCTTAATAGAACACGCACTTTCAGCTTTACTTTCTAGTTGACTTAAAATAAATTTAAAAACAATATTTTGCTGTTGTACTGAAGCTAGTTCGATAGCACTATCGCAGTTCCTTAAGAATGCTGTTAATTTATCCCTATTACCATCATAAGGTTTTATAAATTTTAAAATAACACTCAACGATATTTCGTCACTATTTACTGTTTCCTTTAAATCTTTCTTAGAATCCGATTTAGACATTGTTAATTGATATTAAAAGAAAATTTTATAATAATAATTAATTACAAGACAAACCCGGGAGAAAAGGCTTGTTATTTTATTTTATGTACGGATGCGATTTCTCGGAAGAAGCGCTGTGATATGCGTGGACGCCGTATGTTATGACTGGCTCTTATCTCTAAATAATTACGATGTAACACAAAAGACTTAATATAACACACATATAGTTTAAAGTCTTTGTTCACTTTTATGTTCGAAATATGGTATAATAAATCTTCCTCGATAAAAAAAAATTAGATGACTTACAGGAGCGCTGCATACTTCATTTTATATAATATATGGTTGTAGCCAGCAGATGAAGATGATGTAGACTTCTGGTCGGTACTGGATACTCGGGACACACGAACAGCGTAGGAGCCTGGTACCGCTTACGGTACAGTGGACCGGAAGTTGTTGAACAGGAGGAACCGGGATAGCCGGTTCGAAGTAGGAGCTGGTTGTTGACCAGCTAGAGTGCAGATAATAATGCAACTCGTTTCCTGGCGAGTTCGAGCCGGACACTTAACTTGTATGCACTTTGCATACGTTTACACTTATTTATTACACTTCCACTTTTCACACTTTATGCGGTTTTGTTAAACTTTTATATGCGTTTTCAATATCGGAAGACGGACCTGGGATTATTTTTTTTAAAATCCCTTTACGCTGCCACCAATGTTATACCGCACAATTAAAATCACTTTTTAAAAAAAGGTTTTATTTAAAGTAACTATGATTAATAAAGATACAATAATATAAATGACACGGTTAATAATATGTTTACCGATAAATGTCCTTTCAAGACAGAGGTTGAGCCCGAACTAACTTGAAGACATTTTCACAATGTTCATCTAAACTCTCTAGGGTTAAAGGCGCTGACTAGGCGCTTATTCATCTATTGTCGTTACAATATAGGGATATAACAGTTCGTTCCCTCCGCAGGGGACGCACGGTTAACTTCGCTCCCGCACACCCGCCACGACCACCCTCCTCTGCGGCAACTCAAACCTAGGTCCGATCCATCGGCATGGAGCCCTTGAGCCAAGCAGCCGCTCGCGCGGTACAAGTGACTCTACAATCACTAGCTTTCACAGCCATACATGACACTGCATTATACACACATGCACAACACACAGGTGTATAGGTTCTGTAAGGGACCTTTTTTTTCTTTTTTTTTGCCTAGTTAGAGTAGACAAAAATTTCAGACCACTAAATACACATACACATGTTCCTTCCCTCCTCCCAGGGGGCAGAAACATGTATATATGTATAGTTAGTTTAGATCGAATTACGGATAGGGAATTAGTCAGATCGCGACTTAATTGCATACGCGCAACAGTCCGAGCCGAGGTTCGGCCACTTTGGCACCCTCGGATGTTGTTGCTTAGCTTTCGTGGCTGAGTGCCCTAAGCGCTCGCCCCCAAGCCCGGTAAAGCTGTAAAAGCCGTAACGGCTCCAGGGCCCCTAAGGCTAACAGTATAGTCAGATCGAAAAAAAAAAAAAGCGGAGAGACGCATTCGCTTGTAGGTTCTCGGAGAGTGAACAACTAATTTATTGTTAATTACTTCAATTATGCAACAATCCAGTAATAATGATAACAATGACTTTGGCTATGCCAACGTCATTGTCTCTAAAAACCATACTGGACTACCTGCTCCGTCATATATAATTAAATTAAATGGAAAACTGTCAGAGGTACGGAGACTTTACAAGTCAACAAGTAATAGTCAGTCAATTTATAAAATATATTTGGAGAAGTAATTTCGTACAAACTCCATTGAAAACAACACAAATACCCCTCTCTAAAGGATAATTTGACAGGCCTCGTAGCGTAGTGGTAGTAAGCCTTACTATTATGTCGAGAGGTCGCCGGTTCGACTCGTGCCCATGACTGACTTTTAGTTATGAGCATAATTGCCATTGTTATGTATGTGGGTGTTAAATATCTATATATGTATGTATATCAGCCGTTTAGTTACCATAATACAAGCTATGCTTACTATGGAATTAAATGGCCAATGTGAAATTGTGTCCCCCTATTTTTTTAATTATTTTAAACTAAAAAGGGAGCCGGCCGGGACACCGGCACGGGCAACTACGGAACCGTAGACAGCGCGTTGCCAGACACACACTTGACAATTTTTTTATATAGAAGATAGATAAACACCGAATAAAGTTTGTTGTTCCTTCTTGAACTTTGTTATATACAATAAATCAAATTAAAAAAAGAGTAGTTCCAGAGATTAGCGTGTTTAAACAAACAAATAAACAAAAATCTCTTCAGCTTTATTACAAATATGAAAAACAACGATAAAAATATTGTATATAAGTGTACTAAAATTCAACATTGGTGATTTAACGGTGTTTCGTACTTTTTGAATGTCTTGGATTCCTGAGACGCAACGTGGTACTCACCGTTAGCAGTCACCCTTGCCTCACATTCACTACTTTCGATCGTTCAATATTCTGCAGGCGTAGAATGCGAACGACGTAAGTTCCGTACAGGTTTAAACTCTTTCTTATAAATCTCCCTTAGTATTTTTTCTCATATATCTTTAATGTATAGATTTCGACTTTTTACTCTTTTATTTCAAGTATAGATTAGTATAGATAAGTGAATAAGACATAAAATGCGGGATAAAAAGACTACTGAACTTTTGAACAATACAATTAAAATAATACACAATAAAAGATTTAGGAATAGCAGTTTTAAAATTGTTTTAAGAACCATGAAAGGTGTCAGTGTCATCTACAGTATCGAACTTTCTTTCTTCTATTTTTTGTAGCAATAAATAAGGACAATTTGGGTCCCTTAGTTGGGTTCCTTGTTGACTTAGTTTATAATAAAGTATTGAACACCACATATATCTATAAATTTAAAGACCTTCTTAAGGAGATTTAATGGATTATTGCTTAAGGTTCATCCTTAAAAGCGTCAGTAGAAAATAACATAGCAATTATGAATTTGTGACGATAACAGGTGCGTGGAGACAAACTAATTATAAGATTTCATTAATCAAACATTATAATGCAATCTTGTTTTGAGAACTTCAAATTTGTGTAGGTAAATTGTTTAATTGACTTAGTCTATAATCAAATAAAAGTTAAATATACAATACTTCATCTTAAAACTCGGAGTCCTTCTAATGGAGATCTAAGTAACAATAAAAATTTAAATGACCATTATCATTATTTAAATAATATTTATTATTTTTGCAAACGGTATACATCTAGAAGCGCCTGTAGAACATAGCACATCAATTATTCATCTGAGACGATAACAGGCGCGTTGAGACAAAATAATTATAAGATTTTAATGATTATTTGCTCGTGATTATATCTATCAATAATATCGCGCAATAACAACTCTAGTTTGCAGGTGGATAGAAAATATTTTCAAAATATTAATACTCTTTAAATATTTTAAACTTCATTAATTATTAATAAAATCATGCAGGTTTCAACAGACGTTCATTTTCTTATCGAGAAATTACAAATGTTTAACATATTTAACATGTTTAACATTAACATATCCAAGCAGTATCAGTTTAAAGTAATAAATCTATAATTAATTTTTCTTTCCTACAGGCGTGCTATGTTAAAAATTCGTAACTGCTTAGATTACTTTACACTTACATCGTATAGATCATGAGCAAATTACTAGACCAAATAATGAAATAATTCAATATTTTTCACTAATGCCAGGTTCCTACATTCAAAGAACGATTCGTTTTGCTTACGAACGGTAGTATTTTATACCAGGCGTTAGCCCAAAGCGTTTCTATGAAAAACATTTCGTCAGCTAAGTTACTAATGGCCTGCTACGTACGGCCGGGAGGGGTACGAATAGCGGCTAGTAGGGCAAATGTATGGGGATGACAGTGTGTTGTGTTTCTATAAACAGACATAATGCTCACTTGGATTCTCGAACCGTGTACATCTCTTGCATACAATGCTTGCACTTAACCCTGATTACGCCTACAAGATTTATGATTCCGTAATGAAGAAAGGTATCAAAGAAAATCCAGGTGTCTTCGATAATCTATTCTGATTTTTCTCTCTCTCTCTCTCTTTGACATATGATAGATCAAGGCCACTAGAAAGCAAATTAGTATTTTGTCATATTTTTTTAGTTTTGTATAAGATAATTAATAAATGCAGTAGATTATCAATCCATTTTATTGAGTATTTCATTCACTTGACACTTTCTAAACTAAATTATTTACGTAGTTACGTGCCAATACTAGCACATGAATTATAAAGATTACAAAATCTATGTTTACAAACAAGTGTCAGCATAGACTAGTGTCCGGAAATAAAAAGTGTCGTTGGTTGAACATTGTTACGTTTGAGTCACTTCATTAATAAATATATTAATTTATCAAATCACAACCAATCCTGAATACACGTGGACCGAACTATTTAATCTCACTTTATTTTCTGTTCACTTAATCTGTGTGTGTGCGTGCGTGCGTGCGTGTCACTGTGCAACGCGTACTGGCACACGAGGTATGGCAACTCAGGTACTCAGAAGTAGCAACCTATTATACATAAAATAAGATAAACAGCGGGCCTGTTTCATACTACATAAGAAAAATAACACTAATCTCGGTACATCTATCACTGGGTTTGATATTCTGTGGTTCCAGGTTATTATAAAAGTATCGTCAAGGTGAAACTGTTCAATGCCTGTACGCACGACAGCGATACGCATTGTTTCCATGGTCACAGAACCATGCGATGAAAGTTGCAAAAAATACATGTATGCCTTTAAAAACCGGGATTTATTGAAAATACTTTGGTTTTTATTAAATCCAAACTATTAATTCGAAAGTAACTCTTTCGGTCTGTCTATTTGTTACCGCCCCGGCCCGGTGTAACATGAATGATCCTTAAGCCTGCATATTGTGGCGGGCAACTACAGAACCCTAAATGCACTCAGGAAATTTATCTTTTGAGTGAATGTTCCTTATCTTAATAGGTTCGCTTCAGTAGCAGCCGTCATTAATATTAATTACATTCTATAGATTAGACGAAATAATTAATTTTTTTCAACAACATTAGTTCCACATATTATTTGAATCAAGAGAGAATTTAATCAAAATGTAGTGTCGAAACCAATCTTTAAGGCTCAATATGTATACAGACGACAAAAAAATATACTACAATATTAGATCACAACAGGACTGCGTAAACTTACAAGAACACTTGGACAGATAGAGTAGTTATTGCAATATCAATCACATCGGAGTTGATATTTCAAAATGTATACATATTAGTTTTACATGCAGTACTAGCCCTAAATGTTTTAAATAGAGTATTAACAAAATGATCATAAATAAAACACATGAGGTCTATGACCTTGGTGTAATGCTAGATGCAAAGCTTACACTCTCCACACACATTGATTAAATTGTTGATAAGGCCTATAAATGTCTTGGATTCATTTTCCCATTAACTCAGGGATTTACTGACACTACATGTATATAAAAGTACTCTACTTCGCCTACATCCACAGTACACTAGAATACTGTAGCACAATATGGAGCCCTCAATATGTCTCACTTGAACATGCTATAGAACGCCTACAGAGATAATTTTTTATTTTTTTACATTTCAGATGTAAAGTTCCGTTTTTTTTTACATAACATAACCTAACCTATTTTATCATTACGCCACAGATGCATCCTTCAAGACACAGTCTCTATTACATGGCGTATGCGCTAGCGGCGAACACGACTGTCCTACACTCGTTAACAAGATGTTACTACTACATGTACCAAATACCCCGCACTCGACACACAAAACTTCTTCACATTTCTATACATAGGACTAACTGTGGGGCTAAAAACTTAACTTCTAGATTACTGCGTACATACAATAAAAAAAATCAGCGATATAGACCTTAAAAAAACAATTAAGAAACCAAATAAAAGTAGCTTGTCGCGTGGACAATTGAATAGATATAAATTTCGAAAATTATATATTAAAAGATTTATGAAATGAAATTCAAAATTGATTTTTATATATATTCCGAAAGTATTAAACAATAAAGTAAGATATAAAATACAGAGTACCTTTATTTTTATAGCCTATTAGTTTTACTAATCTTCACTAGTAAAGTTAGTCCAGGTTTATGCATCTATCCGAACCAGAGCTGCTTTTAAAAATCCGTCTGGAGTAGCTTATGTGTATATGAATTGAAAAACAAGCATTAGATATCTATTCCGTTCCATTTCTATAACTGCATCGCCAAGCCAGCATTAATAAAAGCGTCCGCTAGTTCTTCCTTTAGTTTATAAACAATCTCGGCTCTTGACAATTATGAATTAATAGTTTCAAATCCTTCGAATATCGATTACAATGTGAGAGGTTTCTTGCAGTAACAAAATAACTTTCTGTATGGACTCTAGATAGGTAAGTGTGACTCCAAATAATAAATAGAATCAGAAATATAAATTGAATTATAAAAATCTTATCAAAGACTGCACGTGTTTAGCCATAGACGTCTGATCGGTAAGTCAGAATGAATGATGTCTCTCACCAAATATTTTCTAGTATCGTTATATATTTTACATTCAAAAGTTTCCTCCAACCATAAAATACTATCTTTGTATACGGTTTTCTTATTTATATATATTGCAACGCAAAATAAGTTAGTCATACAATATGTAAATATAATAAATTACCTTACAAATCTATAGATGCCTTCGGAAAGCGACCGAAAACACAATAAATTAAGTAATAGATATATGTATATATATATATATAATTAAAAGATAAAAATGATTGATAAACAATCATTACAAGCTCTAATTGATAAGTAAATAAACACATACATAAAGACACACACACCCTTTTCATTTATTTTTTTATGACATTTTTATTTTTTTGATACTGACAATTAAGTATATGTGTATATATATGTAATTTAAATAATGAAAATTCGTTAATGCCCAAATTATCACCTATAAATTTAATTTATCTTATTGGTATTCAAGAAGGGAATTTTGATGATAAATAAATTATTGTACCCAACGACCCCTCCCGTATATAGGTACTTCAATAACATCTTTGGTGTTAATAGCACTAACTATATGATTAGCCATTAAAGTCATTGACGTAGCACAGTATAATCACCAAACAGACGCCTTTGTTATCCATTTTGTAACCATTTGTTAGCCGTTTTGTAGTTATTATAAATAAATTACGACCATCGATACTGAAAGAAAATCATAATTAAACAGAAATAAAGAACACGATTTAATATTCATTTGTTTATTTAACCTATTCTTTTATACATACAACAGAAGACCTTACTTAAGGAATATTCAAAGAAATTAGATCAATATGTTACTTTTTCTTTAAGTATGAAATTTAATCTTTATATACGAAGTTTATACTTCTTCTATTATTTCATTTCCGTTGATCATCCAAGCTGTACCGCTGGCGGCGGTTTTAAAAACATCGACAGTGGCTCTCCCGACTGCGTCTACGGTCTGCCATTGTATAGTTTTCACAAACTCATCATACTCTTCCTTATGTTCATCCCAAGGCAATGCCTTCGACGTTAAGCTCGTATATGTATATCCTGGACAGATCGCAACAATTCTGACACCAGTCCTTTTGTAATTTTTTTCATGTCCCAAAGACTTTGTGAATCCCATAACGGCAAATTTGGATGCTTTATAATACACTGCGAATTGATCTATCATGAATCCATAGATCGACGCTATGTTAATAATGGTTCCTCCGAGACCGGCTTTATCTTTCCTCATGTACTCTCGAAACTTCATTGTCCATTCTATAACAGCTATAGTGTTAACCTCCAAAGTTTTTCTTGCGTTTTCTTCATTCGCAATACCAGCATTGTTAACCAACACGTCCACCTTTTCATATTTTTCAAAAATTACTTTAGAAACAGTCTCTAAGTCCTTAGTTACGTCACATTTCATGAACTCAGCTCTATTATCACCGTGTTTAACTTTTAAGGATTTAACAGTTTCAATACCTTTGACTTCGTTAACATCCAATATCAAAACACTAGCTCCATGTTGCAGGAATATATCTGCTATCGCGCAGCCGATGCCCTCTGCTCCACCAGTTATCACCACAACTTTATTATTTAAATCCTTCTCCATAGCGATGTTTCTATACTGAATGATAGCACTAATTACGAGTTTTTTTTTATATACAAATTAGTAGGTACACAAGTCTGTGTCTGTGTCTCGGAGCGACGTTTATATGTATGTTTGTTACTTAGTAATAACGTGAATTGCGCTGTGGTGCGCTGCAGTGCTGTTTTAAAACCGCTCCGAAAGATTAGGGGTTAAGGCGTTGCGATAAAATTTCTGTGAACATACATTCTTATCGCAAACTTTATAGTAGATACGTGGTCATGGACTATAATACCAAATTCCGCATTTGCGTTTATTACTTTATTCTTCATAAGTTTATTATCTGACCACAATTTTGAGATCGTCAAATTTCCTACAAGAATATCTATTTATTTTTACTAGACATTCATTCGTACGAGTGCATCAAAAATTCAAACAAACAAAAAATCTTATGTTATTTAAATGGGAAATCAAAAATCACAACAAGTCACCTCTTAATATTAATATTAAGGGCTGAAACTTTACCAGAATTTTTTTTGGCCCACAACAGTATATATATATATATATGTAATTTAAATAATAAAACTTCGTTAATGCCTAAATTATCCACCATAAATGTATTTTATATTACTGGTATTGAAGTATTGGTAATAAATAAATGATTGTACCCAACGCCCCATCCAGTATATAGGTACTTTGATAACATCACTGGTGTTAGTAACTTTATGATTAGCCGTTAAAGTTATGACGTAGCATAGTATAATAAGCAAACAGACGCCTTTGTTATGCATTTTGTAGCTATTTGTTAACCGTTTTGTAGTTCTTATAAATAAATTACGACCATTGATACTGGAAGATAATTAAAATAAAACAGAAATAAAAACGCGATTTAATGTTCATTTGTTTATTTAATCCATTTTTATAAATACAAGAGAAGACCTTCCTTAAAGAATATCCAAAGATTATTAGATCTATGGATAACTTTTTTTAAAGTATGAAATTAAAACTTTATACGCGATGAAGTTTATACTTCTTCTATTATTTCATTTCCGTTGATCATCCACGCTGTACCGCTAGCGGCGGTTTTAAAAACATCGACAGTGGCACTCCCGACCGCGTCAACGGACTGCCATGGCATAGTTTTCGTATACTCAAGAAACTCTTCTTTATGTTCATCCCAGAGCAATGAGTTCAACGTTAAGCTCGTATATGTAAACCCTGGACAGATCGCAACAATTCTGACACCAGTCTTTTTGTAATTTTTTTCATGTCCCAAAGACTTTGTGAATCCCATAACGGCAAATTTGGACGCTTTGTAATACACTACATATGGATCTATCATGCATCCGTAGATCGAAGCTATGTTAATAATGGTTCCTCCGAGACCGGCTTTATCTTTCCTCATGTACTCTCGAAACTTCATTGTCCATTCTATAACAGCTATAGTGTTAACCTCCAAAGTTTTTCTTGCGTTTTCTTCATCCACAATACCAGCATTGTTAACTAACACGTCCACCTTTTCATATTTTTCAAAAATTAATTTAGTAACAGTCTCTAAGTCCTTAGTTACGTCACATTTCATGAACTCAGCTCTATTAGCACCGTGTTTAACTTTCAAGGATTTAACAGTTTCAATACCTTTGACTTCGTTAACATCCAATATCAAAACACTAGCTCCTTGTTGCAGGAATACTTCTACTATCGCGCAACCGATGCCCTCTGCTCCACCTGTTATCACCACAACTTTATTATTTAAATCCTTCTCCATAACGATGTTTCTATACTGAATGATAGTACTAACTACGAGTTTTTTTTTTATATACAACCTAGTAAGTACACAAATCTGTGTCTGTGTCTGGGAGCGTTGTTTATACGAGTATGTATGTATTAACATACATACTTAGTAATAACGTTCATTGCGGTGAGGCGCGTTGCAGTGCTGTTTTAAAAAGATCAAGTGCTCGCACACTGCTATAAAATTTCAGTGAACATACATTCTTACCGCAAACTTTATAGACGCGGTCATGAACTATAAAACCTAAGTCCGCAATTTGCGTTTAATACTTTATTCTTTATAAGTTTATCATCTGACCACGATTTCACCTGATGTTATGTGACGTTGCGGCACAAGATGCTAACACACTAAGCCTAGTGAAGGAACTGGTGGACCAATACTTCCACTGAGGCTTAGCGTGTTACCAACTTGGTTGGCTTGGTTTGATAGATCTACGATTTGTTTATAATATGTAGAGTCATTTGAATGTATCAGATCAAAGATTGAGTAGAGTGAAGTGCTCTGATAGAGGCTAATATTACCTGTCTCTTTCTGTCACGCGACTAACCTCGTGTTAAAAGAATCGAAAAGACGCTATTTGCGTGAGGCGCAAGGTTCATGATTTTTAATTGCTACTATAATTTATAGTTACTCCATTAAATTTCAATGTCTACAGATTACATATTATATTAAAAAAATATTATAATAATGAATTTTCGTTTTTATTCATCGATTTGCAATAATGAATTGCGTGAAAACTCTATTCTCAAGGTTTAATTTATCTTTTCAAGTAAAAAATCAGCAATATCTTTTACCAATAAATATACCGACATGGATTTCATACTATTATACTGTACTGTAATACTTCTTAAGTAAGTTTACATAGTTTACGAATTCGAGTAATCCAGTATCCATTTGTATAAACAAACTAAGTTTTAATAGATATTGTATTTCATAATCTCCTAAATTAGTTTCGTTTTACCTACTTGACAAGTTTAACAAGTTCAATCGTTGTTTATCGTTAATTTTACAATTTCATCAGTTTATTTTGACCTCTGGTTAACTTTTCATAGTCCTGTACGTCCTCCTAAATTATGTTTTCTTTATTTTTATAATGTCACAAACAACAGATGTTTTTAAATTATTTTTTCATGCATACACTAAGTGACTGTTAACTAGACAAGTTGTGGAAACAAAACTCCTTGACAGTGTTAAGTCGACGTAATCAATAACAATTCAATAGAGAAAACAAGAATTACACATAGTAGTATCTACTAGCATCACATAAAATAAGATGAAATTTACTTGGTATCATGGTATAAATCTTTATGAGAGCCAATTTTGTGGCAGACCTTTTTCATTGCAGGTTCCTAAAGTTTGAATTAATTCAAAATAAATGCGAGTGTAAAACTCCCGCGTGTCTATTATGCATTGCTCCTAAGAAATAATTTTATTTTTGAATACATAATTAAAAAATCAAAACTTGTAAAATGTAACTAAAATCATCAAATGAACACAGACGCATAAAACTATCGCCGGCGCATATTTTAACGGTTACCTTTACGTAATTATCTAAATTTTATTCCCTTTAGCCGTATTAAGACGAGAATTTTTTACAAGCGGTTGCTTAAGACGTCTTATCATCATCATCATTTCAGCCGAAAGACGTCCACTGCTGGACATAGGCCTCTCCCAAAGATCGCCACAACGGCCGGTCCTGTGCTGTGCTGCAACCTTTACCAGGTCGTCGGAACACCTTGTCTTCCGGTACGTGGCCGCTATTCGAGAACTCTTTTACCTCATCGGCCATCCGTTCTACGAGCTACGTGGCCCGCCCACTGCCACTTAAGTCTGGCTATTCTTCCGGCTATGTCGATGACTTTGGTTCTCCTGCGGATCTCCTCATTTCTGATTCGATCACGCAGAGAAACTCCGACCATAGCCCTTTCCATTGCTCTTTGAGTGACTTTGAGCTTTCTTATAAGGCTCATAGTTATTACCCTAATAATATCACAATTTAATTCCATTGATTATTGAAATAATAAGCACTTTTCCTTTTTTGTCCCGGTTGGCACTCCTAAAATCCGGAAACAAACTATAATGTTTATTTTTTTTGTTTTAATAAAAAAATGTAAATAGCGGAGAATCAGTTAGGTACGAACACAGTTTGATTTGTCAATAATTTAAATACTAGATGTGCCCGCGGCTCCGCTCGTGTGGATTACAGATTCTAAAGTAATAAGTAGCCTAAGTTACTCCTTATAACATCAGCTATTTGCCAGTGAAAATCCCGTCAAAATCGGTCCAACCGTTTCGGAGATTAGCGGAAACAAATTGACTGTACCGTCCCTGATGATAAGCACAGTACAATCCAAACACAACGGCGACCAACGAGAAATCGAAATCCATCGGCGGTCGGCGCCTGCATAAATAACTGGATAACAGTCTGAACCCGAAACGCGGCACACAAAAGCGAATCACTATGTGCGGACTTTTCACCACGTGGTTGCGACCCAGTCGGAAAAATCACCCGGGGTTCTACCAGCCCGCTATCGCAGTATCCTCGTTCGTTGTTCAGTAGGGCGCAACATGTTCGGGTGAGGTTAATTTGGGCGACTCTGTTTTCCGTCCGCGCAATCTTCGTAAAAAGGGATACAAAGTTATTGCTTCACGTATTAATATTTAGATATTAGATATAATAATGACACATCCCTTTCGAGGTAAGCAAGAATTAATGACTTATATTTTGTGGTTAATTTGCAGTTGAGCTATTTCAGATAAAACATAAATAATCTTGGGGTGTTTTTTTTTCCACGTTTTGGTGCTTAAAATTGTGGTGATTTTTAAGACCAGTAGAATATCAAGCAGCCTCAGCATATATCAATGGTTTTTTTTTATTCACGTTCATTATTTATTTGAGTCGAATCAATAATATTGTCTTCTGAAGGCAAAGACTGAAAAAATTTAAATGTTTAAGAACTGTTCCCAATGTGTTGTGGGAAAATATAATACTGTTACGGTTTGAACAAAAAGAAAATAGGAAAAAATCACCTTTCTCGAAATTTCAAGAAGCATCTGAAAAGTAACGCAAATATCGTGTATTTATCATAGAGTAGTCGTGTCGTATAGTCATAGGTTCAACGACACTCACATAGAAAATCTTATAGCTAAAACTGTCAACAAACAATGGGCTATAAATTAAACGTTCCCCTCGTTTTAAAAGCGATGGCGTAAGTTGTTAACAACATGTTAAGAGTTCATGGACCTTCCAGAGATTTCGGGATCGAGTCATTGAATAAGAGAGCTGAGTTGCGAGCCCTTATGGCTAACAGTATAGTCAGTTCGAAAAAAAAAAATGACGCGGCAGTTATAAATTCGAAAGCGAAGTGACAACAAGAAGCGAAATAAGAGAGAAACAAACAGTCTTATTCTTCTGTAAGTACACACAGGCTTATTCTGAGAAAATATTCGGTGGACGATTTATGCGTTTGTTTTGTTTTTGTTTTTTTTTAATATAGAAAAAAAAAAACATTTATTCATAATGACAAGACACAGCAATACACAATACATACAGATATTGTAAAGAAAAATAGAAAACGGTACATAGAAGAAAAACTAAATTCTACATATATATAAAAAACAACAATAAAATACATTAATAGCAATATTGACTGCAACAATATTATATATAGTCCAGTAGCGTGCCCAGTCATTAGGAAAAGGCGTCCAGCTCAGCATAAATGCTGAAGCGCCACGGGGCACTCAGCGCTGATTTTCAGCTGGAACCCCAGAGCAAGTCACGGTGCGCCCAAAATTAGATTAAATAAAATATACTAAATTAAACAAATAAATAACAATAATAATTCAATACTACTTAAGGCTCAATATGTATTAGATATTAAATATAAAATAAAATAAAGTAAAGGGGGCATGGCATATATAAACAAAAGAAATGTAATATACCAGTGTGCATAATAATATACAAATCAACATATGATTTATACTGTATATAAAGAAGGCTATTTATATTAGAAAAAAGCACAAAAATAAAAAATTCTTAAATAAATAATATAGAACTATAGAAAATATAGAGCTATAGAAAATATTCTATAAACACTGTGCCGTTAACAACATGTTTTTAAAATGAATTCTAAACATATTTATAGTTTTAAATTCGCGCATTGGAGGGGGCAGGTCATTCCAGCATCGTGTAGCAGCGAACCTAAAACTACCTCGGAAGGAAGTGGTAGCATGCCGATGAGTGCATAACATGTGCTTAAAAGCTCTGGTGGTATAACGGCTCTGATCCCGCGACCAAACAAGTTTTTCATAGAGATATTCAAGCAATCCGGTTTTTATTACACCAAATAAAAGTGTAGCTAGGTGTAACTGCCGCCTACTTTCCATCTTCAATAGTTTTCCCGACTCAGAAAAGGCGTAACATGATTTCGTGGCGGAATATGGTAGCAGAAACGCGCGCAGGCATTCTGAACCCGCTGTATTAGTCACTTAGTTTTCGCAAGGATACAAGAATCATACACAACGTCAGCGTAGTTAAGTTTAGAGAGAATGAGAGATTCACCTAACAATATTCTAACTTCAGTGCTAATGTAAGGGCGAATATTGTATAGGAGTTTGAGTCTATACATGCAATTGCGTGTAGCCTCTAGGACATGTTTTTCAAATTGCAAAGATGAGTCCATAAGTAAACCAAGATTACGAGATTCTGAAACGCGTTCTATAGGCTCATTGGCTATTGTGATCGACGGCTGCCGTAGCGTAATATCTAGAATTTGTTTCTTTGATCCTAAAACCATAAACTTAGACTTGGTTGGATTTAAGACCAAACAGTTGGCATCTGCCCATTCTCTTATACTAGGTCATTATGCGTGCTGCCTTTGCAGTGTCATGTGGGTAACAGTGCAAATATAATTATTGCAATTATGTATTAAATGTGCAAATATGTATTATTTGAGTACGAATAAACATTACTTTCTCGTGACAATACGGCATTTCTTTACCCACGGACTTAACAATACTATAAATTTCTCTATGTTTGAAATCGCCAATATACATTGGGCTGACTTGAATTTCTTTAAATATTTCTCTCTACTTGGGGCGGATTTCAGCAAAGACTGCATGAATATATCAATAATAAATCTCATTAACTAATCACGCTATGAATAAAATTGGAATCAAAAGAAACCACCCGCCGGTCTCGTGGCCACACACACACCTATAAAGTATGTAAACTCAATCACTGAACGTTTTCACATATTTTTACGTGAATTGAAAAGGCTTTTAGATACTTTTTCCATCATTTAAAAACCTTCGAGCGTTTTCATATATTTCTTTATATATTTAAATAGTGCCGTTATTGTTAGTTTTTAACCAATTTAAAGCTTGTGAAGTATTTTTTTTTATCGATATAGGTTTAGCGTTTTGGCCACAAGCTCACCTATTCTTAAGTGATAATGGGGCCCAAAATAATAAGACGCTAAACCTAGTGGAAGACTGACTTCCAAGTGCATCTCCCGGAACACACCTATTGGTGCTTGGCGACAGATTTTCAACTTGAGAGTGGTGGCTAGCCAGGTGGGGATTAGAAAAAACACTACCCCCATGCTATGGTTTACTCACGATGTTTTCCTTCACCGAGAGCACAAGCTCATTGCAGGGTCAATCGACGCTATGTCCGTACATGCTACCACTGAGCCATCATTGTTTCAAAGTAAAATAAACTTGTTTTTATTAATGCAGTATAGTAAAATATGTCGAAATAGTATTACAGCCTCTATGTATTCTACTAGACAAGCAATCTGAACCATAAACGCGTTGGACATTTAATTGTATTTTTTATATCTGTGGTACCGACCTTATAATAAACAATAATTGGAAGCATTACTCGCACTAAAATACTCGCATTACATAACTCGTAATTCTAGTAGTTAAATGTAAGCGAGATACATATATATACTGAGATGACTGTGTATATATTTGTGTTATATTTATGATAAACTTGCTGTATCCCCAGCTTTGCTCGCATGGACTGCAGAATGCCCTCGATAGAGCACACGCGCGAGTCCTACTGCATCCGCTTAAATGTCGGAAGAGAAAAAAGATTATTGTAGGTTATCCTTAGAAGATAGATATATCCTATGGCTGTTATTTTTAGTATATTTAAGATTTACAATTATGTAGAACATTTATCTATATATGTAAAGTAAGAAACTGACTGGCTGACTAACTGACTGACTGACTGATCGATCAACGCACAGCCCAAACTACTGAAGGCTAGGATCGTGAAAATTTCCATACGGGTTCTATTTACACTGTAGGTGAGCACTAAGGAAGGATTTTTGGAAATTCAACCCCTAAGGTGGTGAAAAAGGGGATGAAAGTCTGTTTGAAAATCCGTATTTAAAATATTTTTCTGCTAGTTTGATATATCTCGTATGGTTTACTTAGCTAAGCCATTTAAGTGCTCCACATGCGTCTTTTTTCCAAACTGATTCACCATTATCATCACTGCTTATTTCATAATATGTTAATTTATCTTACAATTCCAAAAGTTCTTGGAATGGAGGAGATGGAGTGGGGATAGGGGCGCTCGCTTATTTGTCATACTAAATGGGTACTTATCATTAGTATTTAAATTGAGTTTCAGCCATATTGCGTAATTCGTTTACGAACACTCGCCTGCTAAACAAGTCCATCCGGAAAATTTATTACCAAGCAAGGAAAGAACGCTCAGACCATTTTTAATGAAATGGAAACCTTTTATGAGGAACAGTGCCCTAGTAAATCAATGATTTACAAGTGGCATGGTATTTTTAAACATAGTCGGGAATGATCCCCGCTCAGGAAGGCCAGTTGAGGCCACCATATCAGACATCATCGAAAAAGTGGAAGAAATTGTACTGGAGGACACCCACTTGAAGAAAAAATAGTTAACTGCATTAATTGGTGGTTTAATTGGGGTATCAAGTACTACAATTTTGCGAATCCTATATAACCAGCTGGGTATGACAAATGTCAGTGCAAGATGGGTACCGAGAATGCTCACGCCGCTTCAGAAACAGCAGCGCGTCGATGCATCAAAACAAATTTTACAGTTGTATGGAGACTAACCTGCACATATTTTGGAGCGAATTGTTACCGGATATGAAACATGGGTTCATCATTTTGAGCCTGAGTCCAAACAAGAGTCCATGCAGTGGCATAAAAAGGGAACACCACCGCCAAAGAAATTCAAAATGTCGGAGTCGGCTGGATAGCTCATGGCTATTGCGTTTCGGGATTGTGAGGGTATAATACTGATTGATTACAAAGAAAAGGAAAGAACCATAACCGGAGAATACTACGCAATGATACTACAAAAATTCAATCAAGGAAAAACGTCGAGGAAAATTGATCAAGGGTGTGTTGCTCCGCGCTGTTCACAAGAGCAGAGCTGTAATGGCTGCTCTGCACACGCATGGCTTCGAATCACTAGTCCACCCACCCTACAGTCCAGATCTGGCCCCAAGTGATTTTTATTTGTATCCCAATTTGAAAAAAGACTTAAGGGAAGGAAATTTTCCAACGACAATGGGATAAAGGAGGCAAAATTTGAGGCATTTTGAGACAAAAGATAATAAATATTTTTACGATGGTTTAGAAAAATTAATTCGTAGATTTTATAAATGTATTCAGCTTAAGGATGATTATATTGAAAAGGAAAAATAGATTTATTGTTCAATTTAATTTAAAACCCTTCCATTCCACGAACTTTTGAACCTCCCTTCGAACCTGGCCAGATAACATAGCTATGAATTAAAATAAAAACCGTGTAAGTCAGATACATGGCTAGCACGTGAAAATAAACATAAATGGACAGACCGACAGAGAGACGTTGAGTTTTATAAATATAACTAGCTGTGCCCGCGGCTCCGCTTGCATGGAATACAGAATGCCGTCGATCGAGCGCACGCGCGAATCGTGCTGCCCCTGCTGAAAGGACGAAAGACAACTTATTATGGCTTATTCTTAGGCGATAGATATATGCTATCGCAGACTTTTTTGTAGGTCTTTATAAGGTCTACAGTTATGTAGAACATTAATTTGATATAACTTTTATGGTTTATACAGCGTAGGCCATTTAATCGCATCAAAAGCGTCTTTTTCCGAATTGATTCCCATTATCGTCACTACTTATTTCGTATATTACCTTATCTAACCAAATATATCCTATAACCTGGCCAGATAACATATCTATGAACCAAAGGAAAAACCAAGTAAATCGGATTAGTGGTTTTCGCGTGAAAAGAACATAAACGGACAGATAGAGAGACGTTGAGTTTTATAATATTTATTATAGATAATATTGATGAAAATTTTACGAATAATTATACGACAACGAAAATTCTGATTTGTCATGTGATTCATTACTATCCTCGTAGTGCGACTAACTTGTGCTAGGCTTAAAGTACCAAACCGCTAATACTTAATGTTATCCATTAAAAACAATACATTAAGTCACAACCCTTACGTCGGAAAAACTGATGTTCGTAGTACTGCGATAATTACTATGGTGATGTTTTAAGTAACTAGCAGCGAAACCCGGCGTTACTCGGGTTAAAATACATCGTATGTTTAATGGTATAAAAGTACATAAGGATACATTTTTTAACATAGATATTATAGATTTCTATTTTCGATATTGAGAGACTTATTCGGCCATTAAACATGCGCTGTATATAGAGTATATCTAATAGAGTAAACTAATGAATGAATTAAGATAATTTTAAGAAAAATTTTAGAAAATGAAAATTTGAAAATGTATCATTTATTTACATATTATATTATTCATATACATATTACATTATATATGGACATATATTATACATAAACATTTTTTTTTTAGTTTTTTTTTTGTTTTGAATTGATATGTACAACACTTGCTTATACATTGCATTTATAGTTTTATTGTTCGGATTGTAAATAAACAAATTTCGAGGTGATCCTACTCGTGAGCATGCGACGTGTTGACATGCCTCTCGATATGTTTCACAAATGTAACCTACGATAGTTTTTAGGTCTTCAAAACACGTTGGGCCACAAATAGTGTGTAGTAATAAACGTAGATAGAAACATTCAGCGTTTTTTGGATGCACTGTGTAGACAGGTCCTATTGTGTTACTCTTGAATACTCCATCATGTCCTTCTACTGGCATTCCACGTTTTCGAGGATTAAATTGTTTACTTGGTGTATTCCATGTATAATAGCTTCGTACTTCTGAATAAAGTAAAGTCTTAGCAAATGAATCTTTCTGGCATAGTTCAAAAAACGTAAATAAAAAACAAAATATGTTAAATTTGTTCGTGTTTTGGTGTTGTTGTTAAATTTGGTGGTTCTGTCGCAACTTTTTGTGCAGTTTTTGTAGTGAAAAACATACGTTGTCCATTTTCTAAGTGGACGGATAAATGGAGAATCGGAGGATCTCGATCGTGAATTGGACAACTTAAAATTCGCCAAATGGCTTCGTTGGTATTGATGTAGCGACCCATTTGATACTGTACTATCACATCATGTTGGTTTTCTTTGGTTACTGTAAAAACAGCCATATCACTGCCTTTATTAATATATTTCCACACATATTTAATCGATTTGACAGAACTACAATAATCAACATTGATATGGGCATTAAACATTCTGGATAAAAGTGGTTTGTATGGAATTATTGATTGGTAATTTGAATTTCTTCATGGTCTCGTACTTTAATTTTAGCTGTATATCCGCCTTGTTCTGTGGTCGAGGTTTCATTCAAAAGTAGCTTCGGATAACGTTTCGTACATTTTTCATCTTTCATGCACGGAGAATTTCTATTTATTAAATCACATGGGCCATGATCCATGTTTTTCACTATTATATTATAGGGATCAGGATCTTCTTCCGGGTTTGGAAACTCAGCCTTAATAATATAATCTATTTAATTCGGTTTGTATTCTATTTTGAAACCAAATTAAGTTGTGAGAATGTAGAAATCCTCGTTTCTGTCATTCAATTGAAAACATCCAGCAGGTAACAGCACAAAATATTTGTTTTTTTACGATGGCGTCAATAAATTTAGGCATATAGAATTACATGTAAACGTTATAAATAAATCTGGTCGGCCGTGTTTTTTTGACATAATTTATCGCATCTTGAGCATATTCAAGCACGTGACGTGGACTTCCAGTAAACGTAGATGGTAAGATGACCAATTTTCCCATGTTATCGATGTTTCCATCATTCATCATAGCATCTCTCAAATGAATGTATTCATCCGAACGCAACTTTCGTTGATTATAGCGAATAAATTCTAATCTTTCCGTCTCAATTTTAGCATACATATCTACAATAAACTGCTGAAATAATTGCCGACAATTTAAAATATGGTTATATTCACCATTTCTCGTCATAATTCCATAAGTATAAAATTGCATTGCTGATACTTTTTTGTTAGTTTCGACATCTGTAGCTGGATCGATTTGTTAAATATTAAAGTGATAACCATCCTCACCTTGCTTAAAAATTAGCGGATACTGTAGTGCATCATAACTACGGTGTGTTTCAGCAATACGTTGCAATTGTTTATTTTGGCGTTGCATAATAATATCACGACGGCTATATTCGTTATCAACAATTACTTGCGCAACTTTGTTCGTTTGAGGTGCATTAAATCTTCGTTCGTGTTGACCGGCTGGTCGTTTATCTGCGCTAATGACAATCTTATTATTCTCTGCAACCATTTGGTCTAAAGAAGTTTTAAACACATTGATTAGTTGATTATGATTATGAGGTAGACGTTGTAATTTTTGAATAATGTCTCGTTGTAGTCCCTGAATGTGAGAGCAACGCTGATCTATTTCAAGGTCTTCGTCACCAATAAAGTATACTTGAAGAAACTTTGGAGTTTATTAGACATCGGCATGAGTGACCATGAGTAATCGGTGATAAATTTGGCCTTGAACCTTGAAAACTGGACTGAAATTTTCTTCCTGGCATATTAAAGTAGTTCCAAATGAAGTTATTTGAAAACACCAGCTGTACCGACTGTAGAAAATGATTGGAATCTGGTAATTCTCCGTTTATATATGCTAATAATTCTGGTGGTGGTACATTTAATGCTGGTAAATTGACTTTACCACATAAGCAGCATATACCAGCAGTTTCTCCCTTGAATTTCCGTGCATGACAATACTCGCATATCGTATCCATTTTTCCGATGACAATATTTGGATGGACACTATATTTTTTTGACAATCATAATGGAATGATTGAAGTTCTAAATTCTCATGTGTAGCAGCTCGTTGTTGACGTAGAGTGACCATTTTTGCTTTACTTTTTCTCTTTTCCAATTCACGTTGGTCAGCAGACTGATGATTTCGATTTGACTCGGGATCGGGTTTCTTCATTAGTGCGTGCTCTTTCTTCTTCGGTTTGATTTTCTCTGTCTTTTCACTCCTTGACAAATATTCGAAAGCCGTTTTTCCCTTTGATCTTCTTTTTCATTTTGACGTGTTATTTTTCTTCTTTGTGAATCCACTTTAGATTTGGTAAATACTTTTCTCCGCTTTGGCATTTTGTACATATGTAACAATATAATAAAGTTACACAAAATAAATTTCTTGATTGTTACTATGCTAACACTGAAGAAAAGTCACTGCATTTCAGTTTATATACCATCAGAGACCGAAATTTGTAGTATTAGGTCCTTACATATGAAATTAGCGTTTTGTCGTACTGACCACTTTGGTCTGAAATATCTCCTCTTCGGTTAAGTATTCCAAATTCAAATTTATTAATTCATTTAGCTGGTACATTTGATGTTTGAAAACAGTCATTCATTTGTTTTTTCCTCATTATTTTTGTATTTGGCGTCGCTTATTACCGCACAATAGAAAACATGAAATATCGGTATATTTACGAGTACGAGTTCTACCGTGGCACCAGTGCTGCAGTAACAGCTCGAAGGATTAATGATGTGTACGGCGCAGGTGTCGCAAAAGAAAGCACGATACGTTTTTGGTTTTAAAGTTTTCGTTCTGGAAATTTCGACCTTCAAAACCAACCCCGTGGATGGCGAGAGACCAAAGTGGAAAATGTAGAATTAAAGGTTATCGTGGAAGCGGATCCATCACAAAGCACTTCAGAGATAGCTGCAGGCTTCGGGGTAAGTGATAAAACTGTATAAATCCACTTGAAGCAAATCGGGAAAGTAAAAAAACTTGAACGATGGGTACCTCATGAATTGAGTGAATCGAACTTGCAAGCACGCGTCAACTGCTGTGTTACTTTGCTCAACCGACACAATATTGAAGAGTTTTTTTACTTCGAACCATTACTTGTAATGAAAAGTGGATACTGTGCGATAATCAGAAGCGCTCGTGACAATGGCTGAACCCTGGAGACCCAGCCAAATCCTAACCAAAACGAAAATTGACTCAGAAAAGGTTACTTGTGAATATTTGGTGGACTAGCGCCGGTGTCTTTTACTACAGATTTCTAAAATCTGGCCAAACGATTACGGCAGATATCTATTGTCACCAACTGCAAACCATGAAGGAAGAACTAGATGCTAAACAACCGAGATGGGTCAATCGCTCTAGGCCACTGCTGCTTCACGACAACGCAAGACCACACACTGCACAACAAACAACCACTAAGTTAGATGAGCTACAATTGGAATGTTTGCGAAATCCACCGTACTCCCCGGACCTTGCTCGAACAGATAACCATTTTTTCCGGAATTCGGACAACTAGTGCATAGATAACAACGATGCATACTTTAATTAATTAAATATATTTTCAAAAAAAAAAATATGACTTTATATTCCTCCCGTACGCCAATTTAATATGTAAGGACCTAATATTAGAACACTCTAGAATATTTAGATATACATCACTTCGATTTGGTCCTTTTAGAGCAATAATAACACTCGTACACATTTTGTAACATTCCAGATCAATCCAAAAATTTGTAGAGCGTTGTAACTGTAACAGTTTGGGATATTTTGGAACTTTCTAAGTGAATCCAGAAATTTCTAAATTTTCTCAAACATTCTATATCGATTATAATAGTCTGCACTCATTTTAAAATCATGTCGATCATTCCAGAATTCTCTAGAACTTTCTCGAATAATTAAGACGGTTATAATAGTTTTAAACATTTCGGTACTTTCTAGATTATAATAAACGAAGTTGCTTTAATAATAACGTAATAACGACAGTTGCGTTCGTGATGAAATCGCGACTTAATATTAATTTGTTTATTTAATCTTTTATTACACATACAACAGAAGACCTTACTTAAAGAATATCCAAAGAAATTAGATCAATTACTTTTTTAAAGTATGAAATTAAAACTTTATATGCGATGAAGTTTATACTTCTTCTATTATTTCTTTTCCGTTGATCATCCACGCTGTACCGCTATCGGCGGTTTTAAAAACATCGACAGTGGCTCTTCCGACCGCGTCAACGGTCTGCCATGGTATAGTTTTCGCATACTCGTCAAACTCTTCTTTATGTTCATCCCAGAGCAATAACTTCGACGTTAAGCTCGAATACGTAAATCCTGGACAGATCGCAACAATTCTGACACCAGTCCTTTCGTAATTTTTCTCATGTCCCAAAGACTTTGTGAATCCCATAACGGCAAATTTGGACGCTTTATAATACACTGCGAATTGATCTATCATGAATCCATAGATCGAAGCTATATTAATAATGGTTCCTCCGAGACCCGCCTTATCTTTCCTCATGTACTCTCGAAACTTCATTGTCCATTCTATAACAGCTATAGTGTTAACCTCCAAAGTTTTTCTTGCATTTTCTTCATTCAGAATACCAGCATTATTAACTAACACGTCCACCTTTTCATATTTTTCAAAAATTACTTTAGAAACAGTCTCCAAGTCTTTAGTTACGTCACATTTCATGAACTCAGCTCTATTATCACCGTGTTTAACTTTCAAGGATTTAACAGTTTCAATACCTTTGACCACGTTAACATCCAATATCAAAACACTAGCTCCATGTTGCAGGAATATTTCTGCTATCGCGCAGCCGATGCCCTCTGCTCCACCTGTTATCACCACAACTTTATTATTTAAATTCTTCTCCATAGTGATGTTTCTATATTGTATGATAGCACTAACTACGAGATTTTTTTAATAAACAAACTAGTAGGTGCACTAGTCTGTGTCTATGTCTGGGAGCGTTGCTTATATATATGTATGTTATTGAGTAATAACGCTGTTGCAAAACACGCGTTGCGATAAAATTTCTGTGAACATACATTCTTATCGCAAACATCATAGTAGATACTCGGTCATGGCCTATGAAACCAAAATCCACATTTGCGTTTATTATTCTATTCTTTATAAATTTAGCATCTGGCCACGATCTCACCTGATGTTATGTGACGTTGTTTGCACAAGATGATAACACACTAAGCCTAGTGAAGGAACTGGTTCCACCAAGACTTCCACTAAGGGTTAGAGTGCTACCATCTTGAGCCAAATCGTCACTTCAAAGCAGATGAGATTATAGACACAAACGCTAAAAACCTAAAATGATAAAAAAAAAGAAAACTTGCGCCGCATTTCATAATGGGAAAGCAAGTAATTTGGTTGAGTAAAATTCCTCGTTTTCCCTCTCCCTGTAATCTGTACCTTTTTTACAAATCACAAGTGCGGCTGTGCATGGGATATTGTTCGCATCTCTGAGATTGATCCGCAACATACCTTCTCTATGCCCTGGGCAGGTTGAAGAGACGGGCTTTATTCATTTTGCATAATACAGAAGTCACTAAGAATCGCTTCAGCTGCGTTTGAGTTGAGTTTGTTAGATTGTTTGGGTCATAACGATTGATTAATTCTCTTCTCAACCACAGCTGCTTTGCGGAAGTACAACAGAAGTAGATGATGATAGATGTTTGTGAAATCTAACCTTGCACTCTTATAAAGGAGAAGTGATAGTAGATGGGTAATGTCATAAAGAATCGAGAACCGTGGTCTCCATTAGAGATCACTTTTAGGTATGTGAAACGTAAACTCGGCCGGATAAATCTGCAATTTTTAAATAATGTGTGGAGTCATTTGAATGTATCATATCAAAGATTGAGTAGAATGACGTGCTCTAATAGAGGCTAATATTACCTGTCTTTTTCTGTCACGCGACTAACCACGTGTTAAAAGAATCGAAAAAAGAAGCTATTTGCGTGAGGCGCAAGGTTCATGATTTTAAATTGCTATTATAATATATATAATTAATCCATTAAATTTCGATGTATACGAATTACCTATATATAACATAGATAATTATATTAAGAGTTTTCGTTTTTATTCATCGATTTCCAATAATGAATTGCGTGAAAAATCTATTCCCAAAGTTTAATTTTTCTTTTCAAGTATAAAGTCAGCAATATCTTTCACAATTAAATATACCGACATGGATTTCATAATATTATACTGTACTGTAATACTTCTTAAGTAAGCCTACATAGATTACGAATTCGAGTAATCCAGTATCCATTTGTATAAACAAAATAAGTTTTAATAGATATTGTATTTAATAATCTCCTAAATTAGGTTCGTTTTATCTACTATTGAACTTGTTATCCGTTAATTTTACAATTTCATTAGTTTAATTTGACCTTTGGTTAACTTTTCATAGTCCTGTACGTCCTCATAAATTATGTTGGTTAAGTTAAATTATAACAGAGTGATCGCGATAAGATTTTGAAAATGGTAAACATGGTTGTAATGATTCACAGGGAATTGAATAAATATATCAGTTGAATTTGTATACATATGTTTTACATAGGTAGGTAATATGTTCTTATTAACAATTGGTGTCCAATCATTAGTCTGTGTTTAAATTATAAAAGTCTATTATGAAAGGGCTGAGTAAGAGCTAATTAAATCATAAGTTACATTTCAATTAATGTGATATTAATTTAGAATAGAATTAACAAGCACTTAAGCTTCATTATTTACATTTATTGATAAATTAATCTGTTAATTATATAGAATTCGATATTTTCGCTCTCAACATCTACATCTAAACTTCATGATAATCTCGAAGACAAATGAGTATAATAAATGATTAACCGAACTTACTTGGACGTGAACTTATATAAAAATTATACGAGGGCTTTCTCCGAAGAGATTGGCATCCCACCCAGCCCATTTCTTTACATGCAACAAAATTGATTTATTTTTTATTTTAAGATGGCGTGAAATTTCTTGGCACCATTCCTGGTCAGTATTTGAAGTTTAAATGATGTGACAAAACTTATGACTTCACTAGCTCTTTAATAGTAGTTTATGAAACTGTTGTATGATGAGGGGTATTATAATATGAGCGTGTGTTTTAATACCCCTATTAATAGTATCACAAAAGTGTTTTAATATCTAGTTATGTGCAGTTTCATACATTACTTTATCTACTCTCATACATTGGGATTGAACCAACTAATAAGGAAGAATAAAATTAATTCCGTGTAACATAACGTATGAATGGCGCCAAAACCCAGTCCGTCACCGCGTATGCGATAAAGCGAGTGCTGCCACAGATAAGTAAAAATTTGAATCAATTTTTTTTTGTAATGCTGTATAAGTTTGAAAAGTGTTAAAATATGATTCATATTTTAAATTTCGGTATTGATTTATAAAGTATGTCAATATAAACTTGTTTTGAAGTTTATAATTCGATTTTTACACTGTTAAAAACTTCAATGGTAATTTTACAAATAATATATTGGAAACCTATTTTAAAAAAAATGTTTAATTCAGATAAGTTACATCCATATTTAGTTAGTAAAAAGCAAAAGAAAAATCTTATCACTAAGTTAGTAGACGCTAATATTTAGTACCAAGCATTGCAAAACATTTTTGCAAAATTTAAATCAGGTATTGGTAATAATGCAAAACTTTTTCCCTGTGTATTTATTCTCTGTTATTACGAAATAGGAATAATAATATCAATAAACATTGTTTTATACTTAGCTTACCAATCAAGCATATCATGAATTGTAATTTTACAATTATATTACAATATTGTACTAACCATTTCATAAGCTTTCTTCTAAGTAATTTACAATGAAGTTTTCCAATTTTACAAACCATTCTTGATTACCGTATTGGTAAAATTACTATACTCTTTTCGAACTCTACTAACCATGTTAAATCCTTTTCTTGGCTAATTTTACAACTTAGTATTCCAATTTATCAAAACTGTTTTGTATAAATTATAAACTGATAAAGCCTTATATGCTCTATCAGTTTGTGCCTTATATTTTAAATTTACAATACTTTGTTGTTTTATTACCGCTGGTAAATAAATTATAACACAATAGTTTGCCCGGTGAGTAGATAATAAGAGTAATAACACTGTATTACTTGTATGTAGGTTATTCTATTTTATTTCTAAATTTAATCTTTTAAACTATTTTTTTTAAGAAATAACATTGCACTATGTAATCTTAAAATAAATATTGTGAAAATGTTAAAATACTTTTAAACTTTCAATTACTTCTTTGTAATTTCAACCACAATATTTTGTGTACTTATACTTTGTAAAATTTTACACATAATTTAGTAAATCAAATTACAAACGATGATGTAAATTTAAGATGTTCATCGGAAACTGACAAACAATTTTGTAAAATTATAATTTGTGTAGGGTTTATACATAAGTATTGTAAAATACAACACATTTTGTATGTTACTTCACGTCTAGGAAAGATGGTATAGTTTTGGATTACAAAACATTATATTGTAATTTTACTTATACTTTGGTTTGTACAACCTTTGCAATATTACAAACATTTGAACAGTGTACGATTTGAAAGTAGATAAAATTATATTATAATATTAATATTGAACAAAGTAATCGAGTTAGCTTTATATTTTTAAACTAATGACTCCAGTATTTTGCGAATTTTTGGATAAACAAATACTATGGCCTTCATCTCATTTAACGTTGACTTATGGATCACCTATGTAAATACCATGTGGTGTAAAGGGAATTTCGTACCCAATTTTATCTCTCGCCGGTCGACGATCTTATTAGTAATTTATTTACCATCACTTGCTTTTCTGTCATTGAGCGGAGCTATTAAAGCACGCCGTAATACTCAACTCCGGCGATAAGGAAAGGAAAAAACAGTCTTGAAATAACAAGACTGATGAAAAATAGCGCGTGTCAATGTGCCTAAGTAGTAATTATAAACGCTTTTACCGAATTCAAGACTGACGTTGTCTTTATGTCGAACCAGCGGTCTTTTTTTTCTTAATTATTAAGAATAGTATTGTATCACAATGATTGAATTTAAGTAGGGCCAAAAAATACGGCAAATTTATTTTGTTTAAAATAATTTGGTTTTTATTTACAGATTAACAACCCTTCATATAAATACAAACAAATGAATGAGCATTTTGTTTCTGTTTTAATTTCTGAGCTTCATTCTGACCCAGTGTCCGCCATCGATACGTATGTTGAAAGTGTTCGTGGCCAATTTAGCGGGGATGATAGTCTTTTCGCAAACGGTGACTTCGAAATTTTGAAGTAGTTGATACAACATCGCCTTTACTTCGCAAAGTGCAAATCTCGATCCTGGAAGTATAAAAACAATTGATGCCGTTCAAACAAATAACTTTGCAAGTGATTCGTTATGTTGTGCCTTAGGTACGTCTTGTGACTTGATAACTTCATTAAAAGTTAGTTTTTTATCATCTTTTTTTATGTTTATGTATCGCCTACGCGCTTATATACCTGAGGTAAAAAACACACTATAACAAGTTTTCACTAAACTGTGTGTGATTTATTAAGAAAATCTTATAAAATGAGTTGCAATGTTGATTTCAGTACGTTGTGATATCCTGCAAAAAAATAATTTTTGATGCAAATATTTTTCGCCATGAATATTATCAAAAAATTATTAAGATGTTGTAGTAATAGTAGGTATAACGGACTTACCAATGCAATTCCTAGGCCCAGATCCGAATGGAATGTATGTGAATGGAATTATTTTGTCCTTATTTTTATCGGAGAAGCGCTCAGGGTCGAACTTGTAAGGATTTGGGAAGTATTTTGGATCGTGGTGAAGCGACCATGCTGGAACTACCACACTCTCCCCTTTGCGAAGCTGAAATAGGATAAATAAATGGATCTTATTATTTACCTTAATATACTTTATCTTTTGTCAACTACCATAATAATAATTTATACCATAAAATTTAATATTAGACTAGATATAATATTTTACAGAATGTTACGATTTTACTAAGAGAAAATCATAATAAAGATAAAGTTTGGCTACTGAGTAAGTTGAGTAGCAGAGAAAAAACACTAACACGAAAATTTCGAAGCAACAAAAAATATATAATAATACTCACAATGTAGTCTTTTTCGGCTTTATCGTTCGGTTTTCCTAAATTGTAATCTTTGATGCAAAGTCTGTCTAAGCCCACCGCTGGAGGCCACAACCGGAGAACCTCTGAATATTTAAAATAATATAAAAAAGGTAAAAACAATCAAAGCAGGGGAAATTCAGGATATATTCAAATCACTTATCTGATTTAAAGAGGCTGTAATAACTTTCAATTCAAAATAAAATAATTTAATAAAAAAGAGAAACATTTTCATTTGTAACAGAACTTATGGCTAGACTGAGTATTTTGTTAGATTTTTGAAGATGTTTCCCTAGAAACAGACTTAATAAATGCTTACCCGAAACAACCATATCCATATATTTCAGATTCTGAATAGAATTATAGTCGAATTTTCCACCAGTTTTGACTTCATTTTCCCTGATCTCATTCATCAACTTGTCTTGAATCTCCGGATTCACAGCAAGTTCGTGCAGCATGAATGACATGGTCGAAGATATCGTTTCGAAACCAGCAATGAAGAACAACGTAGCTTGAGCGACAAGGTCATTGTCAGACCAAACTGTAAATACATATTATTATGTTTTTTTCTTTGTTTATGAACTAACACAGGATAAATGAACGAGGGAAAAAATTCACGGTTGAAAAGACCACGAAGCTGAATATTTACACATTGATCTGAACTATACGTAAGATACTGAACAAGAAGAATAAGAAGTTTGGAGAGTTCGTCAAGTTGTCGCGATCCTACTACTCGTGAATGGTCTAACAACCAACAAACATCTTGATAATTACGTGATCCAATAAATAGTGTAATTTCTTTGAAGATTTTATGGAGATATAATGACTAAATAATAATGGAGTAATAATTAGCAGTTGTTGTTATCCTGTGTATTTAATTGAAGGTACTTGATATGTTGAAAAACCAACTTTTATAAATAATTGTCATCAGGAAACGTTCCATTACCTCTATTCACTGTTTTCTTGCCAATTTCAGACTCTTCTACGGTAGCGAATCCAGTGTCAGCTGCTTCAGCGGAACTCTCATCGTAAGTTAGTTTACCTGCATAAATTATTTCACAGTTTTGATATTCTAGTATTGTATTGTTATAATAGATATAGTGATATTGGATTCATCTATTGAAATTATATACCCTTTTTGGCTTCCATGAGTAAGTGGATCATGTCAGGTCGTACAATCTTGTGGATTTCCCTGTCTTTCATAGTGCCGAGTACTAGGCTCTTGAAGAAATGAGTTGTCTCATCAGAAAGTAGCTTGACATTAAATTTCTGTAACAAAATTATATTCATTGCCAATAAATGATTCCATTATTGACCGTTAACTTATTTCTTACTATTTGCAAATATATTAAAATGATAAAATCTACAACCAATCCTCACAGCTGCAGTAGTAAGTTGTATTTTATGTTGTAAAAGGTCGATGATCTTCATAAAATCTTATGAGGAACGTTATTTTATCGTTGTATGTAATCATTATATATATATATATATATATATATATATATATATATTATAAGTTTTGTGTAGCATAATTGAAAACAACGGACCTTCGATTTTAATGAATATATATGATAAAACTTGACGATATAATTAATAGCAAAGTTGTGTATAATAGTTATTTACTAAAAAAGTACAACGTTCATGAGTGATTATTTGTTTTAACCAATTTAATCCGATGATTAGATAGATAAATTCGACAAAAGTCCGATTGCGTACTTAAATAAAGTACTTTTATTATCTCTATTAATTCATAAACAGAGATAATTTTGAGTAGGAATTTATCATATTTTATAATTGATATGAAACAACCATATGGCTTATGTCATCAAAAATAATGCAGCAAATATTATGATCATTATTACATAACGTTTTTTGTTTAACAAATACATGAAAAATATTATGTTTTAAATATGTGAAACCGAATAAATCGAATATAAATTTCAACCTGAAGCTGATCGTGCAGACTGACATGATTGGCGTGATTTGAAAACTGAAATAAATACTGCAGTAAATAACACACAATATACCTTCATCAGCTTAGGAAAAGAAGCATATCCCAAGAATATGAGCACCCTACGGAAGCCAAAGTTGGTGGTAGACCTGCCTTTCTGGTAGAATTCATTATCCTCATCGACGTGTGATTCGACTTTAACCCCAAAGGCACAGGAAGCGATGACATCATTAGCGTAGCGAGTTGTTAAGTCCTTGCAGTCAACATCAACATAACCCTCTGGAAATACATTTGAAGAATACAGCTGTAAATGTTGCCATTATTGAATTTATTCAACAAATATATATATATAATATTTAATTCAAATGCCCGAATGGTGGATTCTGACTTGGAATTTTCTCAATATGTTCAAAAGTCATTAGTTGAAAACTGTTATGCCACGTTTGTATTTTTATTTCTTCTCACACAAACATTTAATTTGTAGAACGTGTAGAACGTTGCGTATAATTACTTTTTCATTATATTAAAGAGTGGCGTAATTTTAAACGAAACTAAAGAAACATATGAACTTACTTCCAGATGATTCTATTCTTTTCTTGAGCACATTTATCATGGAATTATTAACCTCCACCATGAAAGGAACCATGCCGCGAATCTTCGAACTGGTGAATGCAGGGCTGAGTGTGGAACGCATGTCTTTCCATTCTTGACCTGTAACACAAACATATATTATAAGAAATTTAATGGCTTATATACTTTTTTTTCACATTAATTCTATATTTTATTAAATTTTGAGTATGTAATTTTTGTCTTTGTACTAATTTATATTCCAAAAAATCCTAAAGTATAGGTTTTGGTATATGTATATGTATAATAAATATAGCATATGTAACTATGTAATAACTTTTTTCTCATATAAAAATGTTAATGTTTGCTTATAAAATACGTTTTACTTCGGTAACACTTTACGTACCTCTTAATGAAAATAAGTTTCTTCCGAATAAAGGGTCAACTGTCTCATCCACCATGGCTCTATGATCCAGGAAGTGCTCAAAATCTTTAACAGTGACCTTCTTTATTAGTTCTAAATCGCGAAGAATCACTATTGGTCGCACAATTTCATATCTCCCCATGAACCTTTATAAGAGAGGGAATTTGAATGAAATGGTATAATAAACGGTTTCATTGTTGAAAATAGTTAAACGTTAATCAACTTATATTAATTGTATTAATGTCGATTTACAAGTACTCCTTCCTTCATCTTCCACTTATTATTATCACATTTCCGACAGGTTTATGAGATAAGTTTCTTCAATAAGCTAACAAATTATGTATGCTATTATTATTATGATTATATAAATATATTTCGTTTGTCTTTAATATATTTTTACATATAGTATACTTTTAATTGCTTATTATCAATATATTTTTTTTACAGTTGTTGGCAAACTTAATACAAAGAAAAGAATTGTGCGTGTAATTGTTCGTGTGAAAAGGAAATTTATTTTATTGCAATATACGACATTTTAGTTAACCTCGACAGCAACAACAAAATTGTACAAATAAGACGATAGCAGTTTAAATCGACCGACAATTACCATCATGATTAAGCCGTATCCATTGTTACATGTCATCGTTCACAAACAATGTCTTAGTGGCTCGATTTGTTGCATCGCGATTTAGTATTACCCAATTTAATAACTTCTTGCGTCTTGGTATATAAATTCATAATATGAACAAAATGTGTAAATAAGTACACATAAGAAGTTATACTTCTTTATCGTAACAATACAAAAATATATTTTTTTTATCACATCTGCCAATAACATGATGAACTTAGTCATCAATGATAGTACTGTGAATTAATTTTACTGACTTTTATTTATTTTGTTTAATTCTGAAAAACTTCATCATGTTACATTTCCGTTACATGATGCGCACGCAGCTCTCAATTTTACCTTCTAGGAAACGCGGCTAATTCCACAATCATGGAAATCAGGACCTGTAGTAACCGTGCATAATGTAAATGTATTCTATCTCACTCTCTCGTAAGCTAAATCCTATAGATATATATGGTTGTCTCTTTTTACTGTCACGTTTTCGTTTCATCGAGTTTTAAATCACAACGGTGCCAAAGAAGTTTTCACTTCAATAAAAAACATAAAACTTACCTATCATCCGGGAAAGCTTTGTAAAGTATATCGAAGTCATCAGCAATGTGTCTCTGTCGACTTAATACAGGATATGCGTTACCAAATATCGGAATAGGTTTAATGACGTTCACACCATAGGAACTAAATTTAGTGTGCGCATTCCGTAGATACTGCACCAGCGCTAGCAGGAGTATCACCAGCCATATCAGAGTAATCATTGTCTGGAAAATAGAGACAAAATTATTTATATGCCTTTAAGTTATTTTCATTGCAAGTAACCTACTTACTATCGCTAAAAACATATGATAAAAAAATATTTTAAGATTTCTGCCTACTTGGGATAGCCCGACTATTAAAATATCTCGTTATAAAATACCGACGATAATCGGTTAACTTTGGATAGACTTGTGAGCGAGCGCCACGGTGTCAATAGAATGCGTCAATAAATGACGTGCATAACTCAATACTACAACAGTTCGTACAAGTTTGGTCGTCACACCGCTAGGCCAATTCGACGATGAATCATCATCAACCTATAATAGTCCACTGCTGGCCTGCTTAGGCCTCCCCTAATGAGCGCCATAGCGCCCTGTCTGCAGCTGTCCGCATCCAGCATCTGCCTGCAGTCTTTCGCAGATCGTCATCCCATCTGGCCGGAGGGCCTACACTACGTTTGCGTTTTACGACGATGAATATAGTCGTTAAAATCAGTACTTTCATTATGCGTGTATAGTCTACTTATACCCATTCTTTGCTTAAATAGCATTTAGCATTCTATAGAATGCCTAGGCAAAATGTGTAATAATTTTCTTTATTTTATACATTGCCTATTACGTATATACGTTATATACGCGAATAATTGAAATTCCTGTCATTATTTCACCAACCTTAAATATTCGAACACCACTTCCGAGCGACGCCACACTCTATTAACTGCATCGAAGTTTTAAATACTGCTCTGTTATAATAACGGCATTAAATGTTTTGCCTTTTTTAAGTTCTAAATAACATTACAAAAACTTATAAATTCATATTGCCTTTTATATAATTTACTATACATAAACACAATATTTAAAAATATTAATTATTAATATCTAGACAACAAAGCTTCCCTCAATGCCTTGCATAAAAAAAAACTATCTACGAAAATTTGGAAAATAGTACTGTAAGCCTTTTTAGGAGGGCACGTGAGCGAAGCCGCGGACACAGCTAGTAATTAATATCAGACTGAGCCACAGCGAATTGTGTCCAGTTACAATATAAATATAGCCTACGTATCTCAGGGAGAACATTCACACTTAACCTCTTTATAATTATAGTATACATACAAGAATTATTCACATAACAGTAATCGTTTTGTGTACTTACAGACAAGTAAACAGTGTGAATAAACAAAATAGACGTCTTCTCGGAGGCGTGTCCCCACACAGAATGTTTGTGTACGCAGCGCGTTATTATTATTCTACGTCGCCGAATTTTATAGTCTGCACGAGTTGAAAAAGTGATATAAGGAGTAATATTATAAGATAAGATTGTATGATATTTATGTCCGTTTGTTATTTCATGGGTGATAACTTTCAATAATCCTTTTTTATGTTCGCGGTAAAATGACGACACTATGCACAATCCAAAATCACTTTTTTTCGATCTGACTATACTGTTAGCCTTAGGTCCCTGGAGCCTTAAGGCTTTTACAGCTTCACCGGGTTTGGGGGCGAGCCCTTAAGGCACTCAGCCGCGAATGCAAGGGTACAAGTCCCAAGGGTCCCAAAGTGGTCGAACGTCGGTACTTTTGCCGCGTATGCAATGAAGTCGCGATCTGAATCCGTCCGTCCTAAATCACCGGAGACTACCGAAAAATCGGCAATCCACTTTTAGTCGCCGCTGTCATGCCTCTCGGTAGCTGGATATACACTGGCTGATCCCGTAACGTGACAAACCAAAATGCCGGTCACTGAGACCAGCTTATCACCATGTAAATGATGATCGTGCAATTACTGGATACACTCCGGCTGAGCCCAGAACGTGAAACGCCTAAGCGTGCCAGTACAGCAGGTGTTACACATCATGTATAGTGATAGCGACCCAGTCGGACACAATTGTATCCTACCACCCAGCTACATATTTACTCGTATAGCCTTACTAATATTATAAATCCGAAAGTGAGTTTATTTGTTTGTTACTCAATCACACTAAAACGGCTGAACGGATTTAGATGAATTTTGGCAAATCTTATAAACCGGATTAAGACACTGGAATTTTTTATCCTGGTAAAGGCCCAATTCTGAAGTCCACGCAGACGAAGTCGTGAGCACAGCCAGTTTGAAATAAATTTGAATTTGGAATTTCTAACTAAACGCCAAATATTTGAGATCAAGTTGGCTAGTTCAACAAAACGCCAATTTCAATGTAAGTACCTAATATTATAAAACTCAACGTCTCTCTGTCTGTCTGTCAATTTATATTCTTTTCACGCGAAAGCCACTTGTCCGATTACATGATTTTTATTTTTATTCCTAACTATGTTATCTGCACAGGTTAGAGGATATATTTTGTTAGATAAAGTAACATACGAAATAAGCAGTGACGATAATGGCGAATCAATTCGGAAAAAAACACTCATTTGGGGCGCTTATGCTTACGCTGAGTAAACCATACGAGTTATATCAAATAAATATTCTACATAATTATAGATCTTAATAATGCCTACAAAAAAGTCAGCATATATCGATCTTCTAAGGATCACCCACAAGCCCTCAATAATCATTTTTGTCTTCTGTCTTCTAAGCGGAGGAAGTACGATTCGCGCGTGCGCTCGTCCGACGGCATTCTGTAGTCAATATTGCGAGCGGAGCCGCGGGCACAGCTAGTATTTATACATGACATTATATATACATGACATACAGCGAAAGAAGTTGGCCAACAATAATTTATATCGTGTACTTTCAATTAGTAGATTAGATTACCATTTTAAGAACTTTTTCTTACATTTTTATGTCAGTACGTTGATACTAAAAGTGCCGTCGCCCCAACCGTCTGTCTGTCGGTTGCAAAAAGTTTACCCATAACTATACTATTGACACCTACCAATACTATCTATGTTCATCTATGCAAACCATTCCAAAATATCTGTCAAATTATAATTACTAGTGGTCGCCCAGAGATCGTTTGATCGTTTGAGATTATAAGTTTGAACCTCCAATCTCCTCTATATAGCCACCCCATGCCTCGCATGTCTGATGTTATCGCTGCGCGTAGGCGACCTAGTAATTGATCTTGAACGTCCTCACGATCCAACAAGCTCCAGCTAGAATGATCTTCTCTTCAAGTTCCGACTTAGTAAGTAGCCTTGAACAACCTTACGATCCATATTAACGGAGATCTTCACAATGAGAGGGCTCGAGCTAGAACCATCATCCTTCACGCCCGTCGTTGGCTGCTTATATGGGTACACAGAGCACACCTGTTTCTAGCACGCGGCATCTCTACTTTTTTCCATTTATTTTATATGCGCCGTATTTTGAATTCCTGTCATGATCATAGACACGATTCTCTTACATATAGATAATTTGTCACAGTCGGACGCAATACGTACGTACGTACGTAAATATAATTATGCAATTACAAAGCAATTTAAAAAATCATGACGATATTCGTTTTTTACAAGTAACAATGGTTCAGATGATAAAAAATTCGTACAAGTAGCGAGTTGAACTCGTGCACTGAGGGTTTCGTATTTTACAAACCTAAATATTGTTTGTTTTCAAGTGACAAAGTTTTATTTTGCGGTCGCTCGCATAATTTCCTGCATGAAATTAACACCAAATATAATTTTGCCTCTTTTCATTCCAGACAGAATTCGAAATATATTGCTTTTAGATTTATTCCTTGCCAATAGGCCATCCTTTGTATCAAATTTGAAGTTGCCTATAGGTTATGATAATAGGTCAGTGAGCGGGACTTCTTGTATCAAGGACCGTATCTCTTTATTAAGTTAACCTAAAAACCTACTAAAGACCTTATTTAATCAAATATTAATTTCAACTTTGCGCTTCAAACTGTTTTCGAGAAAAATGCACAGACAGACAGACACGCATACAGAGAGACGGACAACAAACTGGCTATATAAGGTTTTTAGGTTTTTTATTTGTTTTAGTTCCGGAACCCAAATATTTATTGTCGGTCAAGTTAATAGTAGAAGAATGATCTTAGAGAACAATAACAATTGTTATTGAATATTTTGTCATATTCCTAAAACATTTAAGTTGGAAATACAGTGGAGTTAGTAGTAAGAATGATCTTTGAAAACTTCCATTCGACGAGCACATAAATAAATCCGTAAAAGTCAGTGGTTTGATTTTCATAAATATACGTGAAAGAAGATATCCAGCGGTACTAGTAAAATAAGTAAATAATTATTTGCGTATGTTATCATGATTCCGAATCTAAGACAACAGTCAGAAAGAATGATTGGTGATTTATCAATTCGGCATGTCTATCTTGCAGCAAAATTAAACAAATACTACAGCAAGTTAGCAGTTCTGTTCTAAAATGTTCAGATATATTGGTTACATTGACTGAAGTTAGTCTTGGTTACACTGAATTTTCTGTTACGTCCATAACTGCAAGTGAAATAATAAGAACTTAAAACATACGTTAGACATTTAGGGAATGCCATTAATACTATCCAGTCCTTAATTGACAATATTTGGCTAATATATTTCATCAGTGCATAGAAACAGGAACTTTCCCTAATTTTATGAAAATAAGTAAACTAGTTCCTCTGTTTAAATCAGGTTGTAGTACTTCTTGGAAATTATAGACCTATTTCTGTACTTTTGAGATGATTTTCTAGAAAAATTATGCTTAAGCAGCTAGTAGAATATTTAAAGCATGAGCGATTGAGCGATTTGAATCATGGTCGGTAGTATTGTATCACAAAATCAAAATCATCCACTGACATTGGTGCAACATTGCTAAGTCATATACGAGTATTTAGGGCCTGAGAGGAGTCGCAGGATACAATCGGTGTATTTTGTGTTTTAGACTTCATAAGACTAATAAAAGTTTTTTAGGTAATAGTGTTAGGCTCTATAATAAGATCCCGACGCACATTACTTACTGATTTGCCGGACAATGAGTTCAAGGGCCATGTCAAGCAGGTTTTATTGTCAAAAGTTGTCAAGATGGTGGATCATTATTTGAAAGATAGTGACTCTCTTTCTGTGCTTCCACTAAATTATATTGTTATTATTATTGTTTTATATTAGATATTATAATATTGTATTTTTGTAATATTGTAAAGTTGAAAAAAAAAACTCGATCTAGGGTCTTGCTGGTTCTTCTCAATGACTCGGATGTTTCTCGAATCGGTAGTAGTGTTTTGACGGTCATGAGTGCCTTCTTATGGTCTAAATTGAGTAAAGATTTTTTTATTTTAAAGATTACCAGAGAATATTGACAAATATATCAACTACATGGATTTACTGTTTAAAAGGTATATAGCATCTCCCGTCTTACAATTTTAAGTTTTGTTAAAGAGAAAAACAATTAAACTTATATGTTTGGTTCTTCTTCTTCTACTTCCTAATTTGGCAACTAGTTCTCTTTGTTGAATACCATTACTGCCATTATCGAGTGAATATAGAGTGTCCTGTATGTTACGGTTGTAATTGTTAAAATAGAGAAAGTTTCACGTATTTAACTTCAAAACGATCAAAACTGAAGACGAGACTTTTATACCAATGTTTATCACAGTTTCTATCCTTTTACTAAATTGTTTTCAAAATTCCTAGCTCACTGCGTACGTACGTCATAAAATAAATCTACTTTCTGAATAAATAATTATTGTGAAACGAATTTTATTATAATTTCATAAGTATAAATTCATCGTTTACGTTTCCACATAATTAGATTCGTTTTTGTTTTAATCACCTAAAGCAAAGGTTGCTTTTTATCTGCATTGATCGCTTTACATGTGCGTGCAATCTCTTTTGATTAGATTCCGTCTACACAATAACATTATCGCCTTAAATAACAAATACAAATAGCATAACTTAAAAAGCAGTATTAAAGAGTTTCGCCTGATTTATGATTGTAGGGATATATGGATTTATATTACAGGTAATTTAGAAGTACTCCTGTCACTAGATACCGCATTAGATACCGCATCGTATAATAAATCGATTCTAATCCTAGTTAACCTTAGCTCAAGTTAACTAGCATTCATCATCAAAAGCCTTTGATGATGGAAAACAATGGTATAATCCCAGCATTGTGGTCGAGAGTTTATAGTACTTTCACAATTAAATAACAATACCCGCATATTGAAAGTCCAACATACCAACATATATATCAAAGAAGATATCGTAGTGTCTCTAAATTTTTTGGCCGGTATATGTGGTGCTGTGACGTGGTCACTAACTATAGGCCTCATAAGATAGTTCAAAATCACTCTAAGGATAATGGCGAGGACTAAGCTCGCAGTTTTTCTGCATGATCAAATCAGAAATGAGGAGAACCGCACAAAAACTAGTCACAGCTATAGTCCTAAGACTGGATAAACTGAAGTGGCAGTAGTCGAGACTCGTAGCTCGCATAACGGATGAGCAACGGGGCCGAAGCGTTGTCTAGTGGCGAACTCATATTAAAAGACCCAGCGTGGACAGACCCGTCACATGGTGGACCTGGTGAAAGTTGTGGGAAGCAGCTGGACGCTAGCAGCACAGCACCAGTGTGATATTTGGAGATGTTGAGAATTATTTATTGTCAGAATTTCACATATTTAGAGTTATGTTTTCGCACAAACCCTTATCCTTAATGAGCAGTAAAAAAATCCAAAATTCATATTACTGCAATATTGTAAAAATAATCAGATAACAAATAAAAAAATATATGTAATTCGTTAATGTAAATATAATGTGCCGGTAAAACAATTTCATATTAAAATGACATAACAAATAATTATGTTTTACGTCAAGCATGATTCATATTGTATTTTTGATTATTTTAATATGATGATATATTATTTTTATAGATGCTTATCGAAATGGACTTTGCAACGTCAACTATAATACCTGATTAAAGAATTATAACAATATATGATTAATAACTTTATTCCACGCCGGATGCAAATGAAGTTGGTATCAAAGATGTTAACATACAAATCTGAAAGAGCACTATTTAATAATATGCTGAACCCAGAATTGACTGATAAACGCTTGACGAGAAAATTTCAATCATTATAATCACCATTTTATTAAAGACATCCACTGCTGAACATGGTCTCGTCAAGCGTTTATCAGTCAATTCTGGGTTCAGCATATTATTAAATAGTGCTCTTTCAGATTTGTATGTTAACATCTTTGATACCAACTTCATTTGCATCCGGCGTGGAATAAAGTTATTAATCATATATTGTTATAATTCTTTAATCAGGTATTACAGTTGACGTTGCAAAGTCCATTTCGATAAGCATCTATAAAAATAATATATCATCATATTAAAATAATCAAAAATACAATATGAATCATGCTTGACGTAAAACATAATTATTTGTTATGTCATTTTAATATGAAATTGTTTTACCGGCACATTATATTTACATTAACGAATTACATATATTTTTTTATTTGTTATCTGATTATTTTTACAATATTGCAGTAATATGAATTTTGGATTTTTTTACTGCTCATTAAGGATAAGGGTTTGTGCGAAAACATAACTCTAAATATGTGAAATTCTGACAATAAATAATTTATATATGAAGAGTGACAATGTGATTTACTTGAAAATCTTTTAGTGGTTAAAATGATTAGTGGTCTAAATGAATGTTGAGAGTTTGTATGGTTTTGGAACGGAGATCCTTATGGGGCGTTGCGGAGGAGGCCTAGCGGCCAAAAAACGTCCGTAACGTTTAAGAAAGCGTAATATTTTTATGTATAGTCTATGTATGATGGCTATACGGTGTCTAATGTATAGTCTACGTGATGACTACACATATACTATACGTGAAATTTAGTTAGCCAGACAACTCTGAACAATTAGTTTTTGAAATAAACATCTTTAGACGCGACTATTATTAACGTATTATATCTTATCACGGATGATGGTAACCGTCGGGGTGGTGATGACCGTCGGGATGGTGATGACCGTCGGGATGGTGGTGACCATTTAAGTTTTACTTCAATCGCGTGTGACGTTAAACACGCTTTTAATTTTTATTATTGCAGTTTGCTATTATTATTATGTCATTTTATAAATCATTGTAAATAAAATAAAGGTTTTAAGATAATTTTGTAAAGTAGTTTTTTTTTTATTTTTATCGATAAATAAATCATAATAAAAAACGTATACCCGAATAATTATTTTCTTTATACCTCGAATAGAACTTGAAATTAATATTTTATAATTAGGAACTTAGTTCCTATCTGGTGTCTCACGACACCACACGGTTTTTTTTGTTCCTTTAAAGAAGGAAGCGTGAAATTTGATGCTATTATTTTGGGTTACAAATAAAAAAAAGAGTTTTTGCTCGCGACTCCGCGCTGCCATGAACTACTTTTGCGAACAACTGTTGGAAAATGTTTTTCAACATTTTATATATCATATAAATATTTTAATATTTATTCATTATTACATCTTTAAAATATAATGTAAATAAATAACATGTGGCAATAACGCGGCATGACGTCATTATTCAGTAAATAAAACTATGTTTTAAAGGTATTATGTGCAAAAATTTACTTTACTAGAATTTCAGTTATGAAATTTCTTCAGCACATATAATTTTAAAGCCACTATTTCAACTCTTAGTAATAATTTTATAGCCTTTTATCACAAGATAACACTCAACGGTATGTATTTAATGAACGATGACGTCACATCTTCTCTATGGCTATACAAATCACGTGACTCGTACACAAAAAAAATCAAGTGAAAAATTACAATTATATTTTCCAGATTTGTATTTGTCTATGTAATAGGTCTTTACCTATGAAATTGCCGTTCTTCAGTACTGGCCAGTTCAAATAAAAATATTTTTTGTTTGACTAAAAATTCTAATTTCAAATTAATTTTATTTTAAAAACATGGAATTCTTTTTCCAAAAGTAGTCATTTGTTTATTGATTAGTATTAAATTTTCATCGCATTTCAATCTTTTTTGTCATCATAGATACGTTAAAAATTCGAGTAATTATGGAATATGAGTACCGTCGTGGCAGTAACGCGGCACAAGCGGCACGCAACATCAACGACGTTTACGAAGCTAACACTACAAACCAACGCACCACCTGTTATTGGTTTGTTCGCTTCCGTTCTGCGAATTTCGACTTGAAAAATGAACCTCGCGGTCGTCCGAAGACTTTGGTCGACAATGACGAATTAAAGGCGATTGTGGAAGCTGATGATACACAATCTACGGCTGAATTAGCAGCAGCTTTCGACGTTAGCGGCAAAACAATATTGGTCCATTTGCATCAAATTGGCAAGGTAAAAAAGCTTGACAATTGGGTGCCCCACGAACTCAATGATCGCCAGCGCGAAGTACGCATCGAGACGTGCCTTGCACTGCTCAACAGACACACAAATGAAGGAATTTTGAACCGCATTGTTACCTGCGATGAAAAATGGATTCTGTTTGATAACTGCAAGCGCTCAGCAAGTTGGTTGGATCCTGGTTCAGCACCTAAACAGTGCCCTAAACGAAAACTTACCCCTAGAAAAGTGATGGTCACTGTTTGGTGGTCTAGCGCTGGTGTGATTCATCACAGCTTCTTAACAAACGGGATGAGCATTACTGCAGATGTGTACTGTGAAGAACTGAACACAATGATGGAGAAGCTGGCACATCTCCCACCAGCATTGGTCAATCGCTCGTCTCCGCTGCTCCTGCACGACAACGCGCGACCTCGTACTGCACAACAGACGGTCTCCAAGTTGCAAGAACTGGGTTTGGAAGTTCTCCGTCATCCGCCCTACTCACCAGACTTTGCGCCTACAGACTACTACTTTTTCCAGAATTTGAATAACTCCTTGGCGGGAAAAAAATTCAATAGCCGAGAGGCAGTACAAAATGCCTTTGAAGAATTTGTTGCCTCCCGTCCAGCGGTTTTTTTTAAGAAGGGCATCAATAAACTGCCTCTGCGCTGGCAAAGATGCATTTATTGCATGGGTGATTACTTCGATTAATACAAATAAAAAATACATGAAAAAACATTATTTAAATTTTTTCATACAAAACGGCAATTTCATAGGTAAAGACCTAATATATTTACAAATAAAATTATTGAGATATGCCTTGTGTGCGCGCCTTACACAAAAACTAATCGATAGATTTTGTTAAAAAAAAATCTACTGCTTGATTCTTGGTCCTTATCAAAAAGAAAAAAAAAACATTATCACGAATTATCAGAAAATTCACGAAGCTAGACTGTCTCGATATATTTAGTAACTTTTTCATCATAAGCAACGCGGATCGCCCGTTGCTGCAACCTGTCCTGTACTTTGTGGATCCATCCCAAATTCCGAAATCCGAATCCGAAATTGTATCTTGCGTCTATATACATACATGTAACATATAAAATCTACAGTGTCGATAATTCTCCTGATTAAATCTACTTATAAAAATTCAACACATTTTCAATGGCATTGAAATAATAATGATGACACACTTGAGTGTGAACGAATCGGTGTCGTGTCGTGCTCGTTACGTGTAGTGGTTGTCAAACACGTCATTATTTGCGAAAGTATCAACAGCGTTATGTACAGACAGAAAAACTAATTATTTTATTTAAGAACTAGCTAGACTTGCAAACATCGTGTAGCCCTTCGCAATATTCAATAACTCGACCACGGCACCTACCATTCCGTTTTTTTCCTGATAAATCAAATTAAAAAATACTTTATTCAATTTAGACCCCAAGAAGGCACTTATGAAAGATAAACGCTACTACCGGTTCGGAAATCATTCCAGTTATCGAGAAGAACCGGCAAGAAACTCGAATAGGGCTTATCTATTTTCCAACTGCATCAACAATATTTACGGTTAATAATCATATTAATTATTTAATGTATGCACAGAGAGGGATTCACTTTCAAACATTCACATAATGATCCATCCTATAATAACCTTTTGACAGTAAAATCTGCCTAAGATGATCTTTGAACTCATTTTATGGTGTCAGTAATGTGCTTCGGAATATTATTATAAAATCTAACCCTATTACTTATAGGTTGGATAGGTCGTTCAAAAATATTGTGGGTATATGAAACCATTTTTCAAGCATCCGTTTGGAAAATATTAAGCTAAAAATATTGAATGATATTGAAAATAGATGAAAATATTAAAGTGTTAATTTTGGCCGTGAAATTGTGTCCCCATATTTTCTTAGTTCATTTTACATTAATCCGGGTGCCGGCGGGGACACGGTTAAACATCTATAAGTATCCTTTTGTATGAAGTAATTCATACTACACCAAGCCGGACGCCGCCGGCCGTAACAGGGTTAAATATCTATATTATACTGTTGTATGAATTCATGTTTACACCGGGCCGGACCCGGGACGGGCGCTAGCCGGTCTCCGGCCCGGTGTCCCATAGGCATTCTTAAGTCTGCATATTGTGACGGGCAACTACGGAACCCTAGACTGCGCGTGGCCCGACACGCACTTGACAATTTTTTTAAATAGAAGATAGATAAACACCGAATAAAGTTTGTTGTTCCTTCTTACACTTTGTTGTATCCAATAAGTCCAAATAAATAAAGATATTTCCACAGATTAGCGCGATTTAAACAAACAAATAAACGAAAAACTCTTCTGTTTTACTATATTACTAACTGTATCTAGGACTTCGCCCGCGTGATATTTCAAATATGAAAAACAACGATAAAAAAATTATATATAAGTGTAGGTACTGAAATTCAACATTGGCGATTTAACCGTGTTTCGTACTTGGTGAATGTCTCGGATTCCCGAGACGCAGCGTGATACTGACGGCTAGCAGTCAGCCTTGCCTCACATTCACCTTTGATCAATGAATATTCTGCGGACGTAGAATGCGAACGACGTAAGTTCCCCACAGGTTTCTAAGGCGCATAAACTTTTTCTCAAATACCTTTAATATACAGATTTCGACTTTTTATTATTTTATTACAAGCGAATAAGACATAAAATCGGGATAAAAAGACTACTTAACATTTGAACAATATAACTAAAATAATACACAGTAAAATATTTATGGATAGCAGTTTTAAAATTCTTATAAGAGCCTTGAAAGGTTTTGGTGTCATCTACTGTATCGAACTTTTTTTTAAGGGACAGCATTATTTTGTTTTTATTTTAGTTACTGCGAAGGATCGCTTTATTAGGAATCTCGGAGGCTTCTTAGGAGTTTGTATATTAATATCATTTAGCAGTTCTGGTAGTTTTCATGTTTAAGCTTGTGAAGCAAAACGTTTCCGTCTATTTTGTAACCTCTATAGTGAAATATAAATGTTTTAGTCTAGTCTCGTAATCGACTCGGTATGGACAATTATGTCCCTTAGTTGGGTTCCTTGTTGACTTAGTCTAGTCTAGTCTAGTATCTACAAACTTAAAGACCTTCTTAAGGAGATCTAAGGGATTATTGCTTAAAGTTCACACTTAAAAGCGCCAGTAGAAAAAAGCATAGCTATGATTAATTTGCGACAATAACAGGTGCATTGGGACAAAATAATTATAAGATTGTATTAATCAAACGAATTATAATGCAATCTTAATTGTTTTGAGAACTTCAGATTTCTTTAGGTAAATCGTCTAATTGTCTTCGTCTATAATCAAATAAAAGTTAAATATTCAATACTTCATCTTAAAACTCGGAGTCCTTCTAATGGAGATCTAAGGAACAATAAAAAATTTAATGACCAAAATAATCATTATTTAAATAATATTTATTATTTTTTGCAAACGGTATACATCTAGAAGCGCCTGTAGAACATAGCACATCAATTATTCATCTGAGACCATAACAGGCGCGTGGAGAGAAAATAATTATAAAATTTTAATGAGCATCTGCTGGTGATTATATCTATCAATAATATGGCGCAACAACAACTCTAGTTTAATACATAAACATTAATACTCTTTAAATATTTTAAACTTCATTAACTATTAATAAAAGCATGCCGGTTTCAACAGATGTTCATTAAATTATCAATCCATTTTATTGAACATTTAATTCACTTGGCACTTTTTAAACTTTAGGTTATAATTATTAACGTAGTTACGTGTCCATACTAGCAATACTAGCACATGCAGTATAAATATTACAATAATCTATGTTTACAAGCAAGTGTCATGAAATAAAAGGTTTCGTTGGTTGAACATTGTTGCGTTTGGGTCACTTCAGTGCGAGTACCAAAAAAATAATATTTTTATTTAACTAAAACTATATTTTCATCAACAAATGATTAAATAGTTTCAAAAAGCAATTTTATTACATATATTATGCATACTTGTTCAGATATTCATTAGTACTTTAAATATTTACGCTAACGCATTTACGCTTCGTATTTAGTAAGCGCCAGGGAGGATCTAATCAAAGTGTATTTAGAACCCATACTTGAATGTTACTGAACCCATACTTAACTGTATGTTAAGTATGGGTTCATATCAGTGTATTCACTTTCTGTGAATACACTGATAACATCATTGGTTTTAGTAAACACAGATTTATTTTCAATGCTTAATCCGTTCTAGTAATTATGTAGGTATACGTAGAGCACGGTGTAATTGGCAGACGACCTTTTTATCGTTATTTTTTTGTTTAAAATTAGATATATTGTTAAGGCTTCCCATATTTCCCTTACTCCCACCTCGGCCAATGCAAAGGACAGTGCCGCCATCTGTTGGTTTTAAGAAGATATAAAAACTGATATCTTGCGTCGTGCGCGGTGGCGCTAGTCAACAATCAATGTAACACGGCTTCGCGAGCGTTTTGCTGTGCTCCGGGCAAATTAATGAAGAAGTTATCATCAAAGTGAAATTCAGTGATTGTACTGTGGTGAACTATAAAACAGCCGGAAACTGTAACATAATCAAGGATCGAGGCGATATAGGTCAAAGGCCGAGGTAAGCTCATAACCAAACCTTTCCTATCCGTTTCTCCCAATTGGACCAAGTCCAGACTTCAGATTATTACTTAAATATATTGGTCAATGGCTTACGGGTAATCAAAACAACCGTTCAAGTCACACCATTAAAAAGTGGTCACTTCGAGCGCGGATTTCCTATGGATAAATTAGGTTCAAATTCATTAGAAAACTCCAATATACAGTGCATTCTCAAAATTTCATGTTATTTTGAATACTTTATTGTTTATCGATTCTTTAACAAGTATTTTACTTCTTGTGCTCAGATAAATCGAATTTATTAATTAATATATATTTTTTTTTACGTAGGTCGGTACATTGAAATAAGTTTTTATTGAAGTTTGCAAAGATGGTTGTAGACGATAGTTCTCAGTTAAGACTTGTTAATACTCGCAAAGAATATATCTTCCGTGAAATACAAATATTGTATGATTTGACGAAAGATATCGCAAAAGATAAGTCGAAGATTAGTGCATTTAAGAGTAGGTACAAACGTATCGAATCTATTCGATCGGAATACATAGAAGTAGTGAACGAGATAAATGTTTTGAAACTTAAGATCGATCCAAAACAAAATGTTGACTACCAGCCCTTGGAAGCTTTTGATACGTTGTACTATACCGTACAAGCCGCGGCCGAAGATATTTGGTACCCGCCGTCCGTACCCAACGCGAGCACCGCTCCCGGCGCTGTCGGCTGCTCAAAGCCTAGCGCACAAGTTAGATTACCAAAAATCGAACTACCTAAATTTGACGGGAACATAGAACTATGGCAAACATTTTACGATACTTTTTTATCACTAATACATGAGAACAATAATTTGATGCCGATTGAAAAGTTTCACTACTTGTTGTCTTGTCTGTCGGGCTCGGCTTTCTCGGTTGTAAAAGGTGTACCAGTGACAGCGGATAATTACATGGTAGTTTTCGATGCTCTCATTAATCGTTTTCAAAATAAACGAATTTTAGCTACAAACTACTTAGATAAGATTTGTACTTACCCTTCATTAAAAAATGGTAATTTAATTGAGTTGCGAAATATGACAAGTATGTTGTACGAATCGGTCAATGCCCTTAAGGCAATAAAAATCAATAACCTAGGCGAATTTGTACTTTTTCATTTAGCATCTCGCAATCTTGATTTTGACACACGTAAGCGTTTTGAGACTCAAAACAAAGAGCCGATACCAACTTTCGACAATTTGTTACAATTTTTACAAAATTATGTCAAAGTTCTGGAGGCGAGCGAGCCGTGCGTTTCATTCCGTTTGGCTAGTCAAACAAGAAATATGCCGCGGCCGCCAAATTATAGGAACGTGGACATGCGTAACAAAAATAATAATAATCAACCATATCGGTCCGCGTCATTACAGGTGAACGTAGGTTCAAACTCGGAAGCAGGACCGCATTTGGATTCGGTACCGCACGCGAATACAGGACCTTACTTGGATTCAGAAACAGGGCCGTACTTGGAATCAGGGATGCACTCGGACTCAGGGATGCACTTGAATCCAGTGCCGTACTCCAGTACAGAGCCGTACTCGGACTCAGGACCGTATTCAGAATTTGGATCGAATCCGCAAGAGGAGCAAACGACTACAGGGACGTACTCAGCCGTAGTTTCGTATAATAACGCGAATAAGTTTCCTGATTGTTCTTGTTGTGGCTTCTCGCATCATGGAATTTACAAATGTCCGTTATTTCACGCTTATAGTTTAAAGGATCGTCAAAATGTAATTAAATCAAAAAAAATATGTATTAATTGTTTACGCCCGAATCATAACTCGGATAAATGTTTCTCGAAATCGAACTGTACAAAATGCAACGCAAGACACCACACTTTGTTGCATGAGCCAGGCAATGTTATAGTCCCGGGTAGTAACAACAACCCTGAATTGGAACAATCTGTGCCTGCTACGAATACTGCGGTTACAATGAATTCTACAAGTATGAGTGCACAGGTAAATAACAGCCGTGCTCTAGTTCTTCTTGGTACTTGTACTGTTCGCGCGCGTGGTCCTAGTGGCCTTATAAATATCCGTGCACTGATTGATAGCGGGGCTCAGGATTGCTTTATGACGACCTCCTGCGCTCGGCGTCTCAGCTTACCTCTGCGGCGATGTAATATTACTGTAGCAGGTTTAGGCCAACATAGTGTACATCAAATAAAGGGCATGACGTCATGCACAATAGAACCACGTGATTCTGACAACCCACGTTTTGATATCTATCCTATTGTTATGGATACGATTACAAATCCGATGCCCACGGTGGCTGTTACGTCTGCTGTCCGGGAGGCCTGTAAACACCTGGTATTTGCTGACGAAGATTTCGATAAACCTAACAACATTGAACTTCTACTGGGTGCTGAATTGTTCCACGAGTTTTATGATGGAAAACGTCTGGATTTGGGCCCGGGTCTACCTGCCGCGTTACACAGCGTGTTCGGTTGGGTCATTACAGGCAAGCTAGACTCGTTTTGCCGACCGCCAGAAACGACCTCTTCGCTATTAGTGTCTACTCTTGCCCTTGACAAAGTAACTAAGCGTTCTTGGGAATTCGAAGAGCCGCCATCAGTTAATATTTCAAACACAGATGACGAGAAATGTGAACAGTTACATTTAAATTTAGTGAAACGGAATCCTGACAGCAGATATGTCGTTTCAATATTGCTCAAGGAGCCTTGCGGGGTTCTTGGAGAATCCTATAATTCCTCATTGGCTCGGTTGTTTATCCTTGAGAAGCGCCTTCTTCGTCAGTCTAAATTAAATGAAGACTATGTTGAATGCATGCGGGAATACTCCAACTTGGGTCACATGCAGTTGGTCGAAAAATCAAAAAATAGTATGAATCTTATACCGCATCTTTGCGTATTAAGACTTGATAGCGCCACTTTCTTCGAGCTGGGCGGAATTTGCGATGGCTCTACCAAGGCACATGGATGCTGCATATACCTACAATCATCAGGCGACGATGTAGCCTCTTCACATTTGTTAATCGCAAAATCGAGAGTAGCTCCCTTGAAGCTGTTAACAATCAATCGTCTTGAACTCATTGCCGCCGGGCTACTGGCGCGTGTTCTTCAGCATATGCTTCAGCTGCTTCACCCAAAACTTCACATAATGAGGATCACTGGGTTCACAGACAGCAGTACTGTTTTGGCTTGGCTTAATACTCCAACTTACAAGCTCAACATTTTTGTGTCATATCGCGTAGCTAAGATAACCGATGAAGTTAGCGTGAAAAACTGGCAACATATCTCTACCCATGACAGTCACGCTGATTTGTGTAGTCGAGGCTTGAGCTGTTCTCATCTGGTTCAGTCTTCAACCTGGTGGTTCGGGTTAACATGGTTGTCTGCCTATCTTGCTAGCTGGTCGATTCAAAAGGAACCATTGCGACTTGATATCATCTCAGAATTAAAGCCCGCCGTTCGTGTATCGTTCCCTGTAGCGAGTCCTGAAGAATCAAGCGTAATTATTCAGTTACTGAACAGACATTTATCACTTTCTCGAGTTCAGCATGTTACAGTCTGGTGTTTGAGTTTTCCAAAAAATTCAAGGAGGCCTATGGGAAAACGCGACACATCTGTAATGATCGCTGAAGAACTGGATACGATCCTTCCCCATTTAGTGAAGCATGAACAATCCTTGTCGTTCTCTGACGAGATTACCTCAATTAACTGCAGGGAAACTTGTCGTCGGGCTATACAAAAATTAAACCTGTACATAGACGAAGCCGTTCTCTTGCGAGTAGGGAGACGACTGAAGAACGCTTGTCTCCCACAAAGTGCGATAAATTCTTTACTGTTACCTAAGAGTTCTCGCTTCTCACTATGGTTAATCGACTATTTTCATAACATGTATCCACCTTGCAGGCCACGGATTTTACGTTTCCTGGTACTGAGAAAATTTTCGATTTTAGGTATTCGTAATACGATCAGTTCTCACTTGTCCAGGTGCCTTACGTGCATTAAGGTAAACCCGAAATCTTGTCAACCTTTGATGGGTAACTTGTTACTTTCGCCGAGAGTTCAACCTTCAAGATGTTTTCAAAATATCGGCGTAGATTTCGCGGGTCCATTTATTGTCAAGGAAAGCCGTAGGCGAAACGCGCACACTTCCAAGGTGTACGTTTGCGTGATGATCTGTTTAGCAGTCAAGGCTATTCATCTTGAGGTTATTATGGAACTATCAACACCTGCCTTTATCGCGGCTCTCGATCGGTTTGTGTCTCGTCGCGGATTCTGTAAGCAGATAATTTCCGATTGTGGAACGAATTTCGTAGGGGCTCGACGCTACCTTAATGAGGTTCAACAATCTTTGTTGAGTCGCCAATCCGAAATTGATATGGAATTATCCAAGCGCGGGATAATTTGGCACTTAAATCCTCCCACCGGCAGCAACTTCGGTGGAATCTTCGAAAGTGGAGTAAAATCAATGAAACGTCACCTAAGGCGCGTAGTGGGTCTGCAGGTCCTTACCTATGAGGAGTTAACGACAGTGCTTACCAAAATTGAGGCTGTTCTTAATTCTCGTCCACTCTGCGTCATTTCAACAGCTCCTGATGAAGTCGATGTACTGTCACCCGGGCATATTTTAACTGGCAGCCCGTTAGTGTCCTTGCCTGAACCTCAACTAAAAGACGAGTATCTAGCTCCGCGTGAGAGATGGAGGTTGATTCAGAAGCTAACACAAAGTTTCTGGTGTGTTTGGCAGCGTGTCTACCTACACACGCTACAACAGCGAGCCAAGTGGTTCAACGGTCAAGCTAATTTGCAAATCGGGGATGTCGTTATGATTATGGACCAGAATCTCACTCCGTTGGCATTTAGGAAAGATAACGGCACTTCACCCTGGCGAAGACGGTGTAGTACGCGTCGTTACACTTCGTACCGAAAAGAGTCTCTTTCGACGACCCGTTTCAAAACTTTGTCCGTTACCTATAACTGATTAGCCGTTTGCGGTATTCTCTCTAGTTAGTAAGTTTAAATTTAATAATAATTCTTAAAATTTAAGTACACTTATCTGAGCACAATGTCATTTTAACATTTATTTATTTATTTAAATTCTAAATGGATCTTGCATCCATGTGTCCGGGCACATTTGCTGTGCTTCCATTTTCTTGTTATATTTTTGTTAATGAAATCCCTTAAGCGATTTCACGTGGGGGGGTATGTTAAGGCTTCCCATATTTCCCTTACTCCCACCTCGGCCAATGCAAAGGACAGTGCCGCCATCTGTTGGTTTTAAGAAGATATAAAAACTGATATCTTGCGTCGTGCGCGGTGGCGCTAGTCAACAATCAATGTAACACGGCTTCGCGAGCGTTTTGCTGTGCTCCGGGCAAATTAATGAAGAAGTTATCATCAAAGTGAAATTCAGTGATTGTACTGTGGTGAACTATAAAACAGCCGGAAACTGTAACATAATCAAGGATCGAGGCGATATAGGTCAAAGGCCGAGGTAAGCTCATAACCAAACCTTTCCTATCCGTTTCTCCCAATTGGACCAAGTCCAGACTTCAGATTATTACTTAAATATATTGGTCAATGGCTTACGGGTAATCAAAACAACCGTTCAAGTCACACCATATATATTGTTTATCGTTTTTCATGTTTATCGTCTGAACTGTAAAGCTTCGATTTCACAATTATTATAATGCATTTAACAAGCAGTGATATTTTTAGTAAATCATATTCGATTTTATAAACATTACTATGAATTGTTAATTCTGTTATTTACAATCCAATATAAAATTATAATATTGTTGTTGAAATAATAAAATATAGCAATGCAATTACATGAATTAAAGTTATATTTATGTAGTCTTTGATTGTGTTTGTAATCTATGGTTATATATGTCTGTTCTGTTCTATTCGCTGTGTTGGCAAGTTGCATCATTATATCGCATTATAAAGTGTAACAGCAATAAAATCATTTTGCTCCAAATCTGTATATTTTGATTAATTATAACAATTGTACTATGCAAAAACACACTATACAGAAATAAAAACGCGATTTTATATTTATTTATCTTTTATTATACAAGAGAAGTCAATATTCAAAGTAAGACCATTATATCACTTGAATCTTTAAAAATAAAAATATTTATATAACAATGATGAAGTTTTTACTATTTCTGTAGTTTCATTCTCGTTGATGGACCACGCTGTATCGCTATTGGCCGTTTTAAAAATATTAGCAGCAGCTCTCCCGACCGCGTCAACTGAATGCCGTGGCATAAATTTCATATTATACTCATTAAACTCTTTTTTATGTTCAACCCAGGATAATGGGTTCGACGTTAAGCTCGAATACGCAAACCCTGGACAAATCACATTGATTCTGACGCCAGTCCTTTTGTAATTTTTTTCATGTCCCAAAAACTTTTTGAATCCCATAACGGCAAATTTAGACGCTTTGTAATACACTAAGTATGGATCGATCAAGAATCCATACAACGAAGCTATGTTAATAATGGTTCCTCCGAGACCGGCTTTATATTTTCTGCCGAAAATTCATTGTCCATGCTATAATAGCTATAGTGTCAATCTCCAAAGTTTTTCTTGCGTTATCTTCATTCACAATACCATTATTATTAACCAAACACATGCACCTTTTCATATTTATAAAAATAACTTTAGAAACCGTCTTTAGGTCTTTAGATACGTCACATTTCATGAACTCGGCTTTATTATCACCGTGTTTAACTTTTCAGGATTTAACAGTTTCAATACCTTTGACTTCGTGAAGATTCAATATCACAACGCTAGCTCCTTGTTGGAGGTATATTTTTGCTATCGCGCAGCCGATGTCCTCTGCTCCACCTGTTATTACCACAACTTTATAGCACTCAATGTGAGTAATTTAAATGTTTATTTTCTTAATATACGAAATAATGGGTGGACTAGTTTAGTTATAACACGTGGTTAATGAATGTGTGTCAGAGTGTTGTTTACATAATATTACATAATTATTTTACATAATATTACAAAATTACATATTATGTCACTTAATCTATATATATTAAAATCAATTGCAGTGCGTTGGTCTTGCTAAAACTCAAAAATGGCTCGAAGAACTTGAAAATTTTTCTTTTTTTGTTTAGTTCGCCTCAATACTAGGATGGTTTAAAACGAAAATTTTAAAATACCCTAAGTAACAGCTGGAAAATAGAAAACATCGTTGTATGGGAATTGCCACTTCGGATTACTTTCAATAGATGGCGTTCGATGCGGACATATAGCTTGACAGCTGTTATTAATTCCGTGCGGTTGTGTGAGATCTATTAAATAAATTGTTTTTTTCGTAAAAAAATGCAGTGGATTTTTAGAATTGAGATTTGGTTAAAGCGAATTGCGAACATTAATTTTGATAAGCCATTCTATTAAAGTAAATTGACTTTGAAGGCTTAGATTTTACCAAAATTCATTGAAATGTTAGACAACTTTACCTTGAGGATTTTATCTCAAGGTAAGTTCAACAGATTTGAGCGACTGTGAAAACAATTCTGTGTCGTTTTACTGTGTTCATTACAATACCACTAAAGGTATATAAGTACCAATAATTTCGTTGGTTGTCCTTTAATTATCTTTATTTTGAAGTAATTAAAATATTATTTCCTACTTTTTAGTTTAAGTTTGTACGTTTTTTTTTCTAAGCATTAACTTTTTTTTTTTCAATTTATAGTGTATTTTGATTTTATATAATATGAGTAGGCCTACTGAACACGTTGCTCAAATGAAACAGCACCGTTTGGAAGAACGTAGTGATGAAAAGGAAGATCATTTAAAGAAAAGTAGGGAGAGAAATGCGATTATAAACATTTCAAATGAGAGTTTTTTTTCGTTCAGCCTACACTGTTAGCTGTAAGGGTGCTGAAGCCTCAGACGGCTTTTACAGTTTCACCGGGGCTATGTTCGAGCGTGTATGGCACTCAGCCGCGAAATCAAATGAGTGTGATGAGCAGCGGACCTATAGACTTTCTCAAATGAGGGCATAATATGCCCGGCATACACGAACTGATCAAGGCTTAATGAAAGAGCAGAAATTAATGCTCAACGACTTAATTTGATTGATGAACATTTATCATATGAAACCGAAGAGTAACGTTTTCATTGAATTGGCTTGATTCACGAACGTTTATAAAACGAGACCGAGCATCAACGTCCTTAGAGAACTAATGATATAATTATAATTAATATATATATACTTTTTCAGAAAGCACCGATTTAATTTCGATAAAATTTATATGGGACCATCACCTCTGAAGTATTAGAGAACTAATGATCTATATATATATATATATAACATTTTTCAGAAAGCACTGCTTCAATTTCGACAAAATTAAACAAAAAAAGAATCATCAAGAATTGAAGATTGAATTGAATGAAAGATTGAAGCGATGATGGCGCAATGGTACGTGTACGTACGTGTGAAAATGGCGTAGTGTACGACTTCGCGTCGATTGACGCGAGTTCGAATCCCTACAATGAGCCTAAGCTTTCGGTGAAGGAAAACATCGTGAGGAAACCATAGCATGGTGGTAGGGCATTTTCTAAGCCCGCCTGGATAGCTACCACCCTCAAGTTGAAAATCTGCCGCCAAGCACCAATAGGTTCACTTGGAAACAGCTGCACTTGAGAGCCAGTCTTCCACTAGGTTTAGCGTGTTACCATCTTGGGCCACATCATCACTTAAAATTAGGTGAGATTGTGGCCACTACGCCAAACCTAAAACGATAAAAAAAAAAAATACATAATTGGTGGAGTAATCGCGTAACAAACAAACAGTCGAATTGATAACCTCCGCCTTTTTGTTTTGAACTTGGTTAAAAACATAGTTTAAGTAACAATACGATTCAAAAATACCTCGTTATTGTGATAGTTGAGTAATGTAACGCAACACTTAATGCGTCTTTGTTGGTGTGCTTCAGTCAATTCATGCGGTACCTACATCTCGACCTTTATTACTTTTCCAATTTGTTTCAAGTGAATTAAAATTGTTTTATCACACACCGAAGCCTGCCATTAACTCTGACGTAGTTTGCGATGGATTCGCTTCCACGATTACCTTTAAATCTTCAAACTAGGGTCTCCGGCCGTCCACGGGATTTGTTTCGTAGGTCAAAATTTCCAGAACGAAAACGTTGGAATCAAAAACGTACCGTGCTTTCTTTTACAGTAGTTTTTCCATGCACATCTTTAATCCTTCAAGCTATTTCTGCAGCGCTGATGCCACGGTGGACCTCATATACGTAAATAACGCAATATTTTAAGTTTTCAATTTTTTGATAAGAACGATGACAAAGAAAAGTCAAATGGTGCGAAAACAAATGAATCTCTAAATACAAATACACAAGCCTAAATTTGAATTTGGAATTCCTAACCAAACGCCAAATATTTGAGACCAAAATGGCCAGTTTAACAAAACACCAATTTCATTTTTAAGGACCTAATATAAAAGGTAACACTTTTAATAGATATGGTACTAAATGACCTAAAATAGGTTTGTTATACTATTGAATTTGTTTTAGTTAATTCTGCAATTTCATCATTTATTAAATTTGAACTTTGGTTAGCTATTTATAGCTCTGCGTGTATGGCCCCATAAACGATGTTTTTTATTAGTTTTATAATTTCACAATCATTTTTATTTAATCTATATATATATATATATATAAAAGCGAAATGCTACTCATCACGAGATCTGCGAAACTATAAGTCCGATTGACCTGAAATTTAGCACAGTTACGTCTTTAGCGATGTAGACGCTCACTAAGAACTGATTTAGGAAAATTCCTAATTAAAAAAAAAGGGGTTGAAAAGTTGTATGCGGTGCAAACATTGTCTTTTGAGTTGAAATTCTGTACTAAACTTAGTCTTAGAGAATAAAAATAATGGTACACGTGTATCAGTATTTATCAGTATTGGCTCCGGCCCGATGTAACAAAAGCATCCTTTAGTCTGCATATTGTGACGGGCAACTACGGAACCCTACACTCAGCTTGGCCCGTCAAGCACTTGTTAATTTTTTTATTACATTCAAAATAATAATTTATTCAGTTTATTACGATTGCATGAAATATACATAGGTCAGTCATTGATCCATTTATCGCTCTTTGTTTTAAAATACTGTTATTTGTTACATAACGTAAATATTATAAAAATACACTTGAGACAAAATTCAGTGTATTTTACAACTAAGACATCAAACGGTTTAAAGTCCACATAAATTAGTTTAAAGCTTAAAGTCAGTTTTTAACACGTAAGCTTTTATTATGGAGTACGATATTAAAGGCAAAGGGATTATTATTACAGGAGGAGCAGGTGGCATTGGATATGCTGTAGCAGATAAGTACTTACAGGCAGGTGTGGAATTTGTTATTTTAATCTATATAGATGAAACAAATGGAATTAGAGCTGCCAACAAATTGAATGAAACATACGGGACTGACAAAGTTTTTTACATAAAATGTGACGTACCAGTTGATTTAGAAAATGTTTTTGAAACGATACTTAACAAGTATAAAAGAATCGACGTATTAGTGAATAGCGCTGGAATATCTGATGAGAGTGTACCTAGACGTATTATCGATATCTATGCAACTTCAGTAGCTGAATGGTCACTGAAATTTTATGAACACATGCGAACAGATAAAGGCGGTTCAGGTGGTACAATTTTGAACATATCTTCTATTTTTGGTTATAGAGTAGTACCTTTTGCTGTTGTATATCAAATGGCTAAATTCGCAGTTCAAGGTTTTACAAAATCTTTGGGGCATGAAGCCAACTTTAAGAAAACATTTGTTTCTTGTTATTGTATTATGTCCCGATTTCATAGATACAAAACTGAATGTAGATTTAAAAAATGCTATAAACGGTACTAATTATAAAAATGTCTTTATACCTGAAGATTTGCTTGCATACGCACGGAGTCAAGTTTGGCAAAAAATAGATGTCGTTGGTGAAGCAGCTCTGGAAATATTTCAAAAAGCTAAAAGTGGTAGTGCTGGTTGATTGAAGGCGGTAAGCCGGTAGTCGAAATACTTCATCATGAATAAAACATGTTAAATATTGTCTTTTTATTGTAATTAATAATTATATTAATAAAATAAATTTTATGTCGAAAATGCTTACTTATTATACATAGCTTAGTTAAGCTGTGTTAACTTACTTATTTCACTTTTCTCAAATGTAATGCATGTTTGTAGTTGCCAGGACAATGTTTATTTATATTTCTCTTTGATAACCACTAATCACTAAACTATCAGAGAGGTTTGATTACATGTTTTCATTATATACACGACCAGATACAGTGTCTTCTTGATACTGTTGATATATTTGCGGCACAAATTTCTTAGTAAAATCATTATTGTACACTCACGTTGGCTGTTTTTGTTTGTAGTAAGACCATATAATTTAAAACAAAAATAAATCTTTTGCTAATTCTTTGAAGACCGCTGTCACCACTTGTTCCTTCACCAATACTGTCACCACTACATACGTACATGTCCAGAAATGCGGGTATAACTGTTATGTTTTTGTTATACCAAAAACATAACAGTTATACCCGTATTTGTTGTTATAAGTTGTTATTTCACAATTCCATTTTTGTTTATACTACAAAGATGGCAAACAAGCATACGGGCCGTCGGATGGTAAACGGCTACCGTAGTTTACGGACGCTTGCCGACATTGAACCCCTCACCCCAAGGAGCTCTGGAAACCCTACACACCGCAGGAATAAAACACAAGGATATATGGCTGTGATCTTTTGTAGGGTGGAGGTATTCCACCAGTCGGGCTGCCCCAAGTAGAGAGAATTCTCCAAAGTTCTCTGTGCCATACCTCTCTTGATCCGAATGTGTATAAAAACCAAAATGAACAAAAAGATTATTTACAAAAATGAAATCACTTAGAGTTCACATAATCTATTCTTTATTTATTTCATACTAATATTAAAAACTAAACAAATTTACCAATATTAGCCATACTAGCTGTGCCACACGGTTTCACCCGCCTATAATTTAAAAGAAATCGCTAATTGATGATTATAATACTTCAGTGTCAGACAATATTTTTACCGGGCGGCCAGGATTATGCGTCACAACTCACACGGCTCGGCTACGTCACTACACCTATAGACCGGAGCCGAATGTTGAATTATTTAATTTTACATTATCTCCCACACTATTTGTCCAAATTACATGCTATAAAGGGCAAAGTTTATCTACATAAAATTTTCTTGATGGTGACGTAACTTTCGTTCATTAGAATGAATATGTCATGCCTAATAATAATTCTAATAAATCACTTAAGAGGCTTAGTATTATGGTCCATCCTTCTTTAGTTCCGGAAATCTAAAAGTATCCTAGCTACATCTTTTATATAATTTTTAGAACTCTTTTCTTCTTTTCATTAAAGCTGTATGCATATTATCTATACATATTATAAAATTCAACATCTCTCTGTATGTATGTCCGTTTATGTTATTTTTACGCTGCTACCGAAGCATTGTATAATTCATTCAATTCATATAATGATCAATTTACGTATATTTTGATATAGTTTCATGTATTTGATGTATAACGTTATATTATGTGTGTATTTTGTGTTATTTTTATGATAGATACGATATAATAATAGACTTTTATGTAAAGCATAGTTTATACAATGTTTTTATAATGTTAGAATATGATACAATGATGTATATAAGGTGTTTATAACGTTCGTTTTAACCGCTTACCCGATTTACGTGGTTTTTTTTAATTCATAGATATGTTGTCTGGTCAGATCATATGATATATTTTGTTAGATAAAGTAACGTACAAAATAAGAATAGGCCCACATGGTTATGGAGTTAGGAATCACAGGGGGCAAATGCTTGTCAACTTCCTCGAGAAAGAGGGGCTGTTCTTAATGAACTCCTACTTTAAGAAACAGCCTCGAAGGAAGTGGACATGGCAAAGCCCCGACGCTATGACTAAAAATGAGATCGACTTCATCATGACGGATAGCAAGCACATATTCAGAGATGTCTTAGTGATCAACAAGTACAATACCGGATCTGATCACCGACTGCTCAGAGCCTCTCTGAGTATCAACCTGAAGCTTGAAAGAAACCATCTGAGGATGTCTACGCTCCGGCTTAACCCAATCCAAATCATGGCGGACACCGAGAAGTTCCAGCAGCTTCTTCGGGATAGATTCGTTGCCTTGGAACCCACTGATGACGTTGACGAGACCCTACACAATCTAGTCGAAACGCTGAGGAACGAGAGCATCAAGTTTCAGCAAAAAACAGCGTACTGTTTAGCTAAATAGCTGTTATACAGGAACTACAGAACCTCTGCAATACCGTCCTTCACAGTGGGAGAACTTCTAAGGCCGGGAGCAGGAGTTTGGTGGTGCTATTTTTTAAGAAAGGAGATAAAGCCCTTCTTTAAAACTACAGACCCATCACTCTCCTGAGCCACGTCTATAAGCTGTTTTCACGAGTGATCACGAATCGTCTCGCCAGGAGACTCGACGAGTTCCAGCCATCGGAACAGGCCGGGTTCCGCGGAGGATATGGCACGATAGACCACATTTACACAGTGAGGTAGATTATACAGAAGAGTCCGAAGAGTATAATCAGCCCCTGTGTCTTGCTTTTGTGGTCTATGAGAAGGCTTTTGACTCCGTCGAAACTTGGGCTGTTCTGGAATCCTTACAGCGATGCCAAGTAGACTATCGTTATATCGAGGTGCTGAGATGTCTCTACGTAGCCGCCACTATGAGTGTCCAAGTACAGGGCCAGCAGTCTAAACCCCTCCAATTGCGCAGAGGAGTGAGGCAGGGGGATGTCATTTACCCGAAACTGTTCACGAGCGCATTGGAAGATACGTAATACACATAAACATAAGATAAACATAAGATACGCATAAACATAAACGGCGACTACATCTCACACCTGCGATTTGCTGATGACATAGTCTTAATGGCGGAGTCGCTAGAGGAGCTAAACCGGATGTAGAACGACCTAGCTTCAGCCTCGCGACGTATTGTCTTGGCATGAATTTGGATAAAACCAATCATGATCAATGGCCACATTGATCCAGGACCGGTCGTCGTGGACGGCCACCTTCTTGAAATTGTTTCTGAGTACACTTACCTCAGGCAGATTGTGCAGTTAGGTAAAAACAATTTTAGAAGGAGGCCAAGAGGAGGATCCAGCTGGTCTGTGCAGCTTTTGGGAAACTACGTAGAGTCTTCTCGTCATCCATATCGCAATGTTTGAAAACGAAAGTTTTCAATCAGTGCGCCCTACCCGTAATGACCTACGGAGCTGAGATGTGGACACTCACGGTAGGGCTGGTTCACCAGTTCAAAGTCGCTCAGCGTGCTATGGAAAGAGCTATGCTCAGAGTTTGTCTGCAAGATAGGATTCGTAACGAATACATGCGACAGAGAACCAAAGTTATCGACATAGCTCAAAGAATTAGCAAGCTCAAGTGGCAGTGGGCCGGCCATATCTCGCGAAGAACCGACAACCGCTGGGGTAAACGGGTTCTTGAATGGAGACCGCGACTCGGCAAACTTAGTGTAGGACGCCCTCCGGCCAGATGGGATGACGATAAGCGAAAGACTGCAGCCAGATGCTGGATGCGGCAAGCTGAAGACAGGGCGTTATGGCGCTCATTAGGGGAGGCCTATGTCCAGCAGTGGACTACTATAGGTTGAATAGGAATAGGACAAAATAAGCAATGACGATAATGCTAAATCAATTCAAAAAAAAAAATTACCAACGTGTGTGTCGGGACACGCGCATTGTAGGATTCCTTAGTTGACCATCATAATACATGTTGTTATAATATATGTTACATGTTAATATATGTTACATGTTACCCCCCGCCGAGCGCCGGCCGGGACGCGGCCAAACATTTATAGTATATTTTTTGTATAGTAGAGCATGATTCATGTCACACCAGGCCGGCGCTTGGCTAGGTGCAGGCCGGGCGGATGCAGGGACACGGTCAGACATTATATACTTTTGTATGAAGTAATTCATGCAACACCGGGCCGGGGCCGAGCCAGCTCCCTGCCACCATACCCAGCCGGGGCACAGATCCGGCCCAATGTAGCATGAATAAAGGATGGCAATATAATTGAATGCAAATATTACAATAAATTCATACATACTCGTAGTTGGATACATAGAGGTGAAGTTAATAAAAGCGTATTAATAACATAAAAGTTTAATGTTTAACTGAACAACTTATCTTTAGGCTAGAGCTTTAAAATAATGGAGATTTTAGGAATTGTTAACAACTTTTTTAGTTAACATTGCTTTTGCGAACGGTGCACACCTAAAAGTGCATGTAGAAAACATTATAGCAATTATTCATCTGAGACGATAGTGCACAAATATTTATAAGAATTTATACCCGGTTGGATATAGATCCAACGAATCGTTATTTTACATTAGCTACCATTCCTTATTGCATTTATCGTAACGAGCCGTTACAGACGATCCTGTAACTTTTTACGTCTACTACCTACGACGAATGGTTGTCGGTTACCTGCTTACCGAATCCCTCTGAGGCGTGCGTTTCGTTGTTACAGACAAGTTTATTTTGAATAGAAATAAAAATTTAAAGTACATTTGAATATCTAAACAGTTATGCAATATTAATGTAATAAAATTACTTTTTCATATTATTTGATAATATTCTTAACGAAAATAACATTTAATTTCAGTAAAAATAACATTTTTTGCCACTTGCACTGAAGTGACCGAAACGCAATAATGTCCAACCATCTAACGAAAACAACACTTTTTCTTTTGAGAGAATTTCACTTATCTTAATAGGTTTCACGATATTCAATTCCTTTCACTAGCAGCCGTCATTAATATTAATTACATTCTTAGATTAGACAATATTTTTTTTACAAACAATCGTTCCACATAGTATTTGAATCTAGAGTAAATTTAATCAAAAAGGAGTATCGAAACCCATTCTTAAATGTGCAATATGTATGCTGACGACGAAAAAATATACTACAATATTAGATATAAAAATTGACAAATATGTATAATCATTGATTTATCGATATTTCATCAACTATATATGGCGCGTTTTCGACCGGAGGCACCGGTTGACCTGAAGTGATCCTGTGACCGCGCGCTCTCCGCCCTCTATCTCGAAAACGGTACACCGTATGAAAAAAATTTTTGAACAAAATTTGTAGAGAATTTTGTTTTCTACAATATTGATAATAAATACAAATAGCAAAAAACCCATAGGAAATTAGATATTTCCAAAAAAAGCGCAATAAAACGATTTTTGTGTAATTTAGGCGTACACTCTACCATATGTAGGTTTTGAGACAACTTTTAGGGTGTCAATATACAAGTATTTACAGACTTACAGCTGGGTATCTCGAATTCCGAGGTGAACTTACTATAATGACTGGACTAATGGGCTATGTCGTGGGGCTCTTCAAAAAAGGGTTGAAATATTGTCTCCAAGGCCAGCAACATGGCTGTAATGCCCCTGGTGTTGCAGTTGTCCATAGGCGACGGTAACCATTTACCATCAGGTGGGGCGTCTGCCTGTTTGCGCCTTCTGGCATAAAAAAAATGTAATTTTTGTTCATAGGCAAGATTTACTTCAGTTTTGTTAAATTTTTCTGCTATTTTCTTGTAATTAGGAAAATTGGCGTAATTACATGAATATATTTGCGTTTTGAAAAGACTCAACTTGCATTGAAAAGATGAAATATGAGCGTATAGCTGAGATATCAGTTGATTTTTGCCCTGAATCATGTATATAAGATGTTTAAGTGATTTGTGACGTCAACTAGAAATGCTAAGTCACATAACTAATCAGGATTTTTGAGTTCAGGGACATCCTTTTCCGGCAGAAATATTTCGATTTCTTCAATTAAATTCAAAAATCGTTCCTGTGTCAGTCCGCGGCTAAGCCACCTTACTTCACTATAATACACTAAATCTCCATACTCGCTTTCCGTTCTTCTAGAAATTGTTTAAACTGTCTGTGATTGAGAGCTCGAGATTTTATAAAATTAACTGTAGGGACAACAACTTTCATTACGTTTTCAAACCCTAATATTTCTGAACACAGGGCCTCTTGATGTATAATGCAGTGAAACTGCATTATTTCTTCGGTATCTATATGTTGAGTTTGCAAATATTTTTTTAGAAGACTTACTATTCCTGATTTTATACCAATAATTGAAGGAGCTCCGTTAGTTGTGATTCCTGATAATTTTGACAAAATTAAGCCAATTCTAGAAGATTGTTCCAAGAGCGCTTTCAGCATATCATTCCCCGTGGTTTCGTTTGACAAAGAAATCATTCCAATTAGCTCTTCACTTACTTCAAAATCTTTTACACCTCGTAAGAATATTAAGAGCTGTGCCGTTGAACTGATATCAGTGGCGTCCCGCGGCAACGACCATCAGACCTCGACCCGAATAGTTCCGAGTGCGAGCCCTAAAGGCTCAAGGGATTTGCTGACGCCACATGTACCTATAAAAGTACTCTACTTCGCCTACGTCCGCAGTATACTAGAATACTAATAATAGAATAATACATGTATAGCACATGCTATAGAACGCCTACAGAGCTTTTTTTTGTAATTTTTACATTTCAGACATAACCTATTATCATTACGCGATAGATGGAACCTTCAAGACATATCGCTCTTACATGGCGTATGCGCTCGCGAACTCGACTGTCTCACACTCGTTAACAAGATGTTACTAATACATGTACCAAATAACCTCACTCGACACACACAACTCCTTCACATTTCTATACATCGGACTAACTGTGGAGCCCAAAACTTAACTTGTAGATTACTGCGTAGTGTATACAATAAAACATTCAGCGACATAGACCTAAAAATATTTAAGAAACCAAATAAAAGTAGCTCCAATTGGTAAAAGTAAATAGTATATATATACAGATACATAAACACACACACACCCTTTTAATTGATTTCTTTATGTACTTTTTATTATTTAGATAGGGATAATTAAGTATATATACATATGTAATATAAATAATAAAAATTCGTTAATGGCTAATTATCCACTAAAAATTTAATTTATATTATTGGTATTCAAACTGTGAATTTTGGTAATAAATTAATGATTGGACCCAACGCCCCGTCCAGTATATAGGTACTTCAATAACATCATTGGTGTTAGTAGCCCCAACTTTATGATAAGCCGTTAAAGTAATGAGTAGCACAGTATAATGAGCAGACAGACGCCTTTGTTATGCATTTTGTAGGTTAGGTCCGATCCATCGGTATGGAGCCCTTGAGTCAAGCAGCCGCTCGCGCGATACAGTGACTCTACATTCACTAGCTATCACAGACACACATTACACTGCATCATACACACATGCACGCCACATGGGTACATAGGTTCTATAAGGGACTTTTTTTCTTTTTTTGCCTAGTTAGATTAGACAAAAAAAAATAGATTACTAAATACACATACACATGTTCCTTCCCTCCTCCCAGGGGGAAGAAACATGTACATATGTATAGTTAGTTTAGATCGAATGAAAGGGAATTAGCCAGATCGGGACTCTTTTGCATACGCTGCAACAGTCCGAGCCGAGGTCCTGCCACTTTGGCACCTTCGGATCTTGTTGCAATGCTTTCGCGGCTGAGTGCCTTAAGCGCTCGCCCCCAAGCACGGTGAATCTGTAAAAGCCGTAAAGGCTCCAGGACCCCTAAGGCTAACAGTGTAGTCAGTTCGAAAAAAAAAGGAAAAAGTTATTTGTTAGCCGTTTTGTAGTTCTTATAAATCAATTACCATCGATCCATCGATACTGGAAGATAATCAAAAGTAAAATAAAAAGCGCGATTTAATATTAATTTGTTTATTCAATCTATAACAGACAACACAATACCTTATTTAAGGAATATCCAAAGAAAATAGTTCGATATATAACTTTTTTTTAAAGTATGATTTGAAGCTTTATGCACGATTTATACTTCTTCTATTATTTCATTTCCGTTGATCATCCAAGCTGTACCGCTAGCGGCGGTTTTAAAAACATCGACGGTGGCTCTCCCGACCGCGTCAACGAACTGCCATGGCATAGTTTTCATATACTCATCAAACTCTTCTTTATGTTCATCCCAGGGTAATATCTTCGACGTTAAGCTCGAATACGTAAATCCTGGACAAATCGCAACAATTCTGACACCAGTCCTTTTGTAATTTTTCTCATGTCCCAAAGACTTTGTGAATCCTATAACGGCAAATTTGGACGCTTTATAATACACTAAGTATGGATCTGTCATGAATCCATACATCGAAGCTATGTTAATAATGGTTCCTCCGAGACGGGCTTTATCTTTCCTCATGTACTCTAGAAACTTCATTGTCCATTCCATAACAGCTATAGTGTTAACCTCCAAAGTTTTTCTTGCGTTTTCTTCATTAACAATACCAGCATTGTTAACTAACACGTCCACCTTATCATATTTTTCAAAAATTACTTTAGAAACAGTCTCTAAATCTTTAGTTACGTCACATTTCATGAACTCAGCTCTATTATCACCGTGTTTAACTTTCAAGGATTTAACAGTTTCAATACCTTTGACCTCGTTAACATCCAATATCAAAACACTAGCTTCTTGTTGCAGGAATATTTCTGCTATCGCGCAGCCAATGCCCTCTGCTCCACCTGTTATCACCACAACTTTATTATTTAAATCCTTCTCCATAGCGATGTTTCTATACAGAATGATAGCACTAACTACGAGTTTTTTTATATACATTGGTAGGTACACTAGTGTGTGTCTCTGTCTCAGAGCGTTGTTTATATGTATGTATGTTGTTGATTAATAATGCTGTTTTAAAACACACGCTGCAATACTTGCAAACCTCACAGTAGATAAGCAGTCACGGACTATGAAACTAAACTCCACATTTGCGTTTATAATTTTATTCTTTATAAATTTACCATCTGGCCACGATCTCACCTGATGTTATTTGATGTTGAAGCACAAGATCAACACACTAAGCCTAGAGAAGGAACTGAATCCACCAAGACTTCCACTAAGGCTTAGCATGCTACCATCTTGGGCCACATCGTCAATTTTCAGATCAGATGAGATTATGGCCACAACGCTAAAAACCTAAAATGATAAAAAAAAACTTGCAAACGCATATCTTAATGGGAAGCAAGTAATTTGCTTGATTTAAATTTCAAGGAAATTTTGGTGTGCGCGTTCTCATACATAAAGTTCCTCGTTTTCCCTCTCCCTGTAATCTGTACCTTTTTTACAAATCACAAGTTCGGCAGTGTATGGATTATTGTTCGCATCTCTGAAATTGATCCGCAACACAACTCCTCCATGCCCTGGGCAGGTTGAAAAGACGGGCTGTATGCATTGTGCATAATACAGAAGTCACTAAGAATATGGAGCCGTTTCAGCTGCTTAAGGAGATTGCCTTGCTGAGTGTGTTAAATCGTTTGTATCATAGCGTTTGATTGATTCTCTTCTCAACCACAGCTGAGCACTGCTGCTTTGCGCAAGTCCAACAGAAGTAGATGATTAGTGTTTGTGGAATCTAACCTTACACACTGTTAAATGATAGTGAATCGACAACCGTGGTCTCCGTTAGAGATCACCTTTAGGTGTGTGAAACGTATACTTAGCCGGATAGATCTACGATTTGTATATAATGTGTGGATTCATTTGAATGTATCAGACCAAAGATTGAGTAGAGTGACGTGCTCTTATAGAGACTAATATTACCTGTCTCCTTCTGTCCCGTGACTAACCACGCGTGTTAAAAGAATCGAAAAGAGATGCTATATGTGTGAGGCGCAAGGTTCATGATCTTAAATTGCTATTATAGTATATAATTACTCCATTAACGTTCGATGTCTAGAGATCACATATAATATAAATAATTATATGAAGAATTTGACCTTGACTTTATGAAGTCGACGTAATAACAATTCAATAGATAAAGCAAGAATTATACATAGTAGCATCTACTAGCATCACATAAAGTAAGATGAAATTTACTTGGTATCATAGTATAAATCTTTATGGGAGCCAATTTTCTGACACATCTTTTTCATTACAGATTCCTATAGTTTGAATAAATTCAAATGCGAGTGTAAAACTCCCGCGTGTCTATTATGCATTGCTCCTGAGAAAAAAAAATATTTTTGGAATACATAATTTAAAAAATCTAAACTTATAAAATGTAACTAAAATCATCAAATCAACACTGACGGTAGATAAAACCATCGACGGCACATATTTTAACGGTTCAACCTTTACGTAATTATGTAAATTTTATTCATTTTAGCCGTATTAAGACGAGATTTTTCACAGGCAGTTGCTTAAGACTTCTTACATGCGCCCTAATAATATTACAATTAAATTCCATTGATTATTGGAATAATAAGCACTTCGTTTTTCGTCCCGGTTGTCACTCCCAGTACCCGGAAACAATCCGGATAATGTTTTTTTTTGTTTTAATAAAAAAAATGTAAATAGCGGAGAATCAGTTAGGTACAAAAACAGTTTAATTTGTCAATAATTTAAATACTAGATATGCCCGCGGCTCCGCTCGCGTGGATTACAGATTCTAAAGTAAAAAGTAGCCTAAGTTACTCCTTATAACATCAGCTATTTGCCAGTGAAAGTCCCGTTAAAATCGGTCCAACCGTTTCGGAGATTAGCCGGAACAAATTGACTGTACCTTCCTTGATGATAAGCACAGTGCAATCTAAACACTGCGGCGACCACCGAAAGATCGATATCCAAAGGCGGTCGGCGCTGTCATGCCGGCCTGCATAAATAACTGGATATACACAGTCTGATCCCGAAACGCGGCACACAAAAGCGAATCACAAAGACGGACTTTTCACCACGTGAATGGTGGTTGCGACCCATGTCGCGTGGACAATTAAAGAGTTATAAATTCCGAAATAAATATTAAAAGGTTAATGAAATTAAATGCAAAATTAAATTTAAATGTGTATTCCGAAAGCATTAAACAAATAAGATATAAGGGTACCTTAGTATTATAGCCTATTATTTTTAATAAAACTTCACTAGTAGAAATAGTCCACGTTTATGCATCATCTGAACCAAAGCTGCTTGTAAAAAATCCATCTTGAGATGCTTCTGTGTAGGTATATGAATTAGGTAAACAAGCATTAAATATTCATTCCCTTCCATTTCTATAAATGCATTACCAAGCCATCATTGATGAAAGCGTCCGCCAGGTTTTCCATTAGATTGTTAATCATTCTTGACTCTTGAGAATTTTGGGTGAATAATTTCAAATCCATCGAATACCAATTACAATGCAAGGGGTCCCTTGCATTAACAAAATAACTTTCTGTTTGGGACTCCAGATTAGTAAGAGTGACTTCAAATAAATATTCAATTAGAAATGTTAAATAAAATTATAAAAAATCTTATAAATGACTTCACAAGTATCTGGTAAGTCAAAATGAGTAATCTTTCATTTCAATTATTTTCTAGTGTCGTTCTAATTTTTGAATTCAAAAGGTTCTTCCAGACATTGAATACAATCTTTGTATACGGCCTTCTTAATATATAAAGATTTGCAACGCAAAAGAAGTTCGTCTTACAATATCTTAATATATTAAATGACCTAAAGATAAGATGCCTTCGGAAAGCGACCGAAAACACAATAAATGAAGTAATGAGGAAACAACTAAGGTGAAATAAATATATATAATTAAAAGATAAAAATGATTGACAAACAATAATTACACCCAGTCGGGAAAAACACCCGGGGTTCTACCAGCCCGCTATCGCAATATTCTCGTTCATTGCTCAGCAGGGCGCACCACGTGCAGGTGAGGTTAATTTGGGCGACTCTATTCTAAACGTGTACATCGACACCCATTACACCCCTTGGTTTTTTGTCATAAATAGCTTAACTTACTTTTTTCACTTTTCTCAAAGGTAATTCTTGTAGTTGCCAGGACAATATTTATTTATATTTCTCTTTGATAACCACAATAGGCCCAAAGGCCTATTCTTCAAGGCCCAAGGATGTCTGCTTCAGAGAGGTTTGATTATATACACGTTTAGATACCGTGTCTTTTTTACACTGATGATATATTTCGGCACAAATTGCCTAGTGTGCGTAAAAGCATTATTGTACACTCACGAAGGCGGTTTTTTTTTTTCGAACTGACTATACTGTTAGCCTTAGGCGCCCTGGAGCCTGTACGGCTTTTACAGCTTTACCGGGCTTGGGGGCGAGCGCTCAAGGCACTCAGCCGCGAAAGCTTTGCAACAACATCCGAGGGTGCCAACGTGGCCGAACCTCGGCTCGGACTGTTGCGCGTATGCAAAGAAGTCGCGATCTGACTAATTCCCTATCATTTGATCTAAACTAACTATACATATATACATGTTTCTTCCCCCTGGGAGGAGGGAAGGAACATGTGTATGTGTATTAAGTGTTCTGAATTTTTTTGTCTAAACTAACTAGACAAAAAAAGAAAAGAAAAAGGTCCCTTACAGAACCTATGTACCTGTGTGTTATGCATGTGTGTGCAATGCAGTGGCATGTGTGGCTGTGAAAGCTAGTGAATGTAGAGTCACTGTATCGCGCGAGCGGCTGCTTGGCTCAAGGGCTTCATACCGATGGATCGGACCTAGGCTTGAGTGGCCGCAGAGGAGGGTCGTGGCGGGTGTGCGGGAGCGAAGTTAACCGTACGTCCCCTGCGGAGAGAACGGTGGTTTCGCGGGCGTGGGCGTGAGTACGCACATGTTCTTCTATCTTTTGGTAATTCTTCGAAAATCGCTGTCAGCACTTTGTTACTACACCAATACTGTCACCACTACATGTTTACATGTCCAGAAATACGGGTATAATTGTTATGTTGTTGTTAGACCAAAAACATTACGTAGTTATGCACAATTCAATTTTTTTATACTGGAAAGGTGTCAAACAAGCATACAGCCCGCCGGATGGTAAACGGCTACCGAAGCCTACGGGCGCTTGTAATACCATAGGTATCACTAGCGCGTTGCCGACCTTGAACACCTCTAGAGGCCCCAAGGAGCTCTGGAAACCCTACGTGAGTGGAACCCAGCGGCGACGCTGGAATACAACACAAGGGTACGAGTATTTGGCTGCGATTTTCTGTAGGGTGGAAGTATTACACCAGTTGGAGTACCCCAAGTAGATTAAAACTCCAAATAAATTTCTTTGTGCCCTACCTCTCTTAATCCGAATGTATATAAAAACCACAATAAACAAATACGTTTTTTTAACAAAACTAAGAGTTCATATAATATAATATTTATTTCATTGATTTATAATACTTCAGATTCAGACAATATTTATATCGGGCGGCCAAGGTTATGCGTCACAAATCATACGGCTCGTTCATGCCACTACAGTCATAGACTGGAGCCGAGTGTTGAATTATTTTGAATTTACATTATCTCCCATACTATACATCCAAATAACATGCTATAAAGGGTAAAGTTTATCTACATAAAATTGTCTTGATGGTGAAGTAACTTTCGTTCGTAATGATTAATATGCCTAATAATAATGCTCATAATTCACTTTTCAAATTTTAATAAAATAAAAATCTCAAAATATCTTATTGTAGGTGATGTATAGGCTGGTATGACAGCGGCGACCGCCGATGGATTTCGGTCTCTCGGAGGTCGCCGTTGTATTTGGATTGTACTGTGCTTACAATCAGGAACAGTACATTCAATTTGCCGAGATATTATAAAAAATATAGTATAGCGGCCTTTTTTTAAGTTGTACTAAGGAGCAATATTTTTGTAAAACATTGAATTTACGTATTAACCTTTATAGCCTAAAGTATAAAGATTAATTTTGATTGTTTCGATTTGACCCGTATGTTTTTTTTAGCTTAATTGAAGATATTAACGTCAGGGCGGTGATAAGGTTTGCCAAATTTTGGGTTTCGCTGTAATTTCCATATTGAACTACGGTGCAGGTAGGCATATATCTCGATTAGATACAGAAAAAATAATATTTTTGTTGGAGCACTTTAGGGATACCAGTAAACACAAAGCTGATGGCGCTCGCGCTCAAAATGGATATGAAAGATTGCATGTTTAACATCGTTATTATTTATTTCCTATGGAATGCATTTATGTATCTGTGTGTTACGTCCCTGCGTACGTGCATGTGTGTGGATGTTTTTGTACTTGCTTGCATGTGTGTTGTGTATTATATCAATTACTAGCGACCCGCACGGGTGCAATGCTGATACTAAATATACCTACCTACTACAGAATGTCCTTAAACAACGTTTACAGCTTTTTTGTCATTAGACAATACAAACATGTTTTGTTTAGAGGTTACTCTTGAAAGAGCGACATATAATTGACCATGTTATACGAGTATAGGGCCGGTACCGCCGCAATGCTATGCCCCTGCATTTTAAATCTGTAATATCTTCAGAAACATTCATTTAAATTACATGCTGTAAAGGGCTATATTGATCTATATTAAATGGACAATGTATTTAAGGTACTTAATTGGATAAGGATTAATGCTGTATTGCTTAAAATCATTTCGTAAATAAGCCATTTTTTCCCGTAAAATGTAAAGGATAAAAAATGGTTATTGTGGTTTATCGCGGACTTTTTTGTAGACCTTTTTAAGGTGTACAACACTGTATTAAAAAATTACAACGTTAAATTTATGTAGGTAATGTGTTCTAATTTTTAATATTAGGTCTTAACATATGAAATAGGCGTTTTGTGGAACTGATCAGCTTGATCTCAAATATCTGTCATTTGGTTAGAAATTCCAAATTCAAATTTGTTTCACATTTAGGCTTGTGTATTTGTATTTCGACTTTAGTGATTCATTTGTTTTCGTACCATTTGATTTTTCTTTACCATCGTTCTTTTCACAAAATGGAAAACTTTAAATATCGCATTATTTACGAATTATCCAGTATAAATTTAATTTATATTATTGGTATTCAAGCTGTGAAATTTTGGTATTAAATAAATGACTATACCCAACGCCCCTTCCAGTATATAGGTACTTCAATAACATCATTGGTGTTAGTAGCCCCAACTATATGATTAGCCGTTGAAGTAATGTTATGCATTTTATAGCCATTTGTTAACCGTTTTGTAGATCTTATAAATAAATTACGACCAACAATACTAGAAATTAATCAAAATAAAAAAAATAAAAAAACGCGATTTAATATTAATTTGTTTATTCAATCTATTATAATACGTACAAATGAAGACGAATAAGGAATATGCAAAGAAATTAGATCAACATATAATTTTTTTTAAGTATGAAATTCAAACTTTATACACGATAAAGTTTATACTTCTTCTATTATTTCATTTCCGTTGATCATCCACGCTGTACCGCTATCGGCGGTTTTAAAAACATCGACGGTGGCTCTTCCGACCGCGTCAACGGACTGCCATGGTAGAGTTTTCGTATACTCATCAAACTCTTCTTTATGTTCATCCCAGGGTAATATCTTCGACGTTAAGCTCGAATACGTAAATCCTGGACAGATCGCAACAATTCTGACACCAGTCCTTTTGTAATTTTTCTCATGTCCCAAAGACTTTGTGAATCCCATAACGGCAAATTTGGACGCTCTGTAATACACTAAGTATGGATCTATCATGAATCCATAGATCGAAGCTATGTTAATAATGGTTCCTCCGAGACCGGCTTTATCTTTCCTCATGTACTCTCGAAACTTCATTGTCCATTCTATAACAGCTATAGTGTTAACCTCCAAAGTTTTTCTTGCGTTTTCTTCATTCACAATACCAGCATTGTTAACTAACACGTCCACCTTATCATATTTTTCAAAAATTACTTTAGAAACAGTCTCTAAGTCTTTAGTTACGTCACATTTCATGAACTCAGCTCTATTATCACCGTGTTTAACTTTCAAGGATTTAACAGTTTCAATACCTTTGACCTCGTTAACATCCAATATCAGAACACTAGCTCCTTGTTGCAGGAATATTTCTGCTATCGCGCAGCCGATGCCCTCTGCTCCACCTGTTATCACCACAATTTTATTATTTAAATCCTTTTCCATAGCGATGTTTCTATACTGAATGATAGCACTAACTACGAGATTTTTTTTAATATACAAACTAGCCTGTGTCTGTGTCTCGGAAAGTCGTTTATATGTGTGTATGTTACTTAGTAATAACGTGTATTGCGGTGAGGCGCGTTGCAGTGCTGTTTTAAAACCGCACTGAAAGATTAGGGGTTAAGGCGGTGCGATAAAATTTCTGTGAACATACATTCTTATCGCTAACTTCATAGTAGATACGCGGTTAAGGACTATAAAACCAAATTCCGCATTTGCGTTTATTATTTTATTCTTTATAAGGTTAGTATCTGGCCACGATCTCACCTGATGTTATGTGACGTTGTGGCATAAGATGGTAACACACTAAGCCTAGTGAAGGAACTGGTTTCACCAAATACTTGCACCGCACATCATAATGGGAAGCACGTAATTTGGTTGAGTTAAATTTCAAGAAAACTCTCGTATGCGCGATCACATGCATACAACGCCCATCAAGAGATTAGCAATCAATCGACGGTCGCCGCTGTCATGCTGATCTGCAAGCTTTCCGGCAACTGGATTTAAACTTAACTGATCCCAAAACGCGACAAACCAAAAGAGTGTCGTCACTTTAATGAGCTTAACACCATGAACTCTACCATAATGCTTGATTACTGGATATTCACCGGCTGATCCCGGAACATGACACGCCTAAACGCGCCACTATGGAGGGTTTTACACATATGGTACCTGGTGTATGGTGGTCGAGATCTAGTCGGATACGTCAAAGCGTCCAGGTTTTCCTTCACTTTCAACTGATAAGGTTAATAGTTATGAGTTATGAAGTAGCAAACAGATTTGCTACTGCATTTTTATCACATGTCTTATAACTTATTTTTAATGGATTTAGGGTCGATTTTTCAATCAACAGATAACTTTATCTGGAGAATAATTTTTAAACTTTGACAGGCTTGTATCTGTAAAATCTTCAAAAATTATCCCTCATATAAATTTATCTGACAATTACTCGTATTTGACTATTGAAAAATCGGCGCTTAAATGAAAAATCAAAATGAAAACAAAAATACTTTGTTTGAATTCAGGCCTTAAGAAGGCACTTATGAAAGTCAAACACTATCACCAGTTCGGAAAACATCCCAATCATCAAGACGACCCGGCAAGAAACTTGCCCTGGCTTATCTTTTTTAAATTATTTTTTCTCCCAACTGTTCAATTAATATTTACAGGTAAAAATCATTATGTTATTTATAATTTACTGGATGCACAGAGAGGGAGTCACTTCCAGACATCACTATCATTGACATAGTGATCCACCCAATAATAACCTTATGACAGTAAAACCTGCTTGACATAGTCCTTGAATTCCTTGCCTGGCAAATCACTAATTCGTTTCGGGATCTTATTATAGAAGCTAACACTACTACCTAAAAAACTTTTATTAGTCTTACTAAGCCTAAAACATGGTATGACTAATTTATGTAAATTTCTGTAATACAACTGTGCTGCTCTTTGACAAAATCTAGCTTGTCAAAATATTTCCAACATACTTTTTTTTTGTCGTAGCACGGCATAGTGACTAACTGTACCGGATGGTGAGCACAGTGCAATCCAATAACATCGGCGAATACCGAGGGATTTACAATCCATCGATAGTCGTCGCTGTCATGCCGTCCTGTTAAAATGTCTCTTCACGTCATATTTGAAGGACTACATGTAGTAGGAAGGAGGAAAACACTGGGAAACTAGTGGGCTTGCTGTCATGCTACCCATGAGCAGTACTACCATCTGCATAGCAATTGATATGACCCAATGGTAAAACAAAAGAAACAAAGTGGGCGAAATTACAGAGCCTTGCGGACCTCCAGCATTTACTGACATGAGCTGTGAATCACATCCATCGACTAGGACACAAATTCTGCGCTCATGTAGAAAGCCAAAGATCCATGTGCACAAGTTGCCGGGAAGTCCGTACATCGGAAGTTTGAAGAGAAGACCACGGTGCCAGACCCTATCAAAAGCTTTGGCTACATCAAGAGTAATAGCATTGGCTATTGTAAGGCATTGGCCTTACCATGCTTATCAATCGCCTCACCCCAGCGGTGCAATACGTACGCTAGAAGATCGTCGATCGATCCGTCGATCGATTCTGGCGAAAGCCATATTTACGATTGCTTAACAAAGAGTGACCCTCCAGGTAACGGACAAGCTGGGTGTTGATGATCCGCTTCACGGTTTTGCACAACACTAAAGTTACGGCGATTGGGCGTTAATTGTTAGCGTCCGACCGATCGCCCTTCTTGAGAATTGATTGCACATTAGCCTCACTCCAAACCTGAGGCATGACAGCAGAGAGATAGGATAACTGGTATAGGCGTTTTAATACTGGAGTCAACTCAGCTGCACATTTTTTGAGAATTACCGCTGGGATGCCATCCGGATCACTATTCTTTCGAACATCAAGCGATCGCAATTCTCTAAGCATATCACAATGCCTGAACCGTATGTCAGACATTATGACACCACAGTTGGATATAATAGGTGGTTGTGCGTGGCGATCGTCGAGCTGAGAGTTAGCCACAAAGAGATTATCAAGCAATGCCGTCTTCTCTTGCGGCCCGTGGGCCAGTGATCCATCAGAATATCTCAGCGGGGATAATGTAGGACGACAAAAATTTGCTTGCACGGCTTGGCTAGACTACAGTAGAATTGACTATTAGTCAGATGACCCACTAGATGACGCACAATGCGCTCGGCATCTGCTTTAGCATAGACTCTAATTATATTATCAAGAATGCATTGGGACGGCAAAGTTAGGATATTAAATTCCTGGACCTTGTTCTTCAGCGATTCGCGAGGTCTCATGTTGTATATTGCTCGAATTGCCCATTTTTTAATATGAATATGGTGTTTACCTCAGCTGCTGAACCCCACAGCAAAATACCGTAAGACATTAAGCTATGGAAGTAAAAGAAGTAGACTAACCTAGCAGTAGCTATATATGTTAACTGGCGAATCTTACGTACTGCGAATGCAGCGGAACTTAATCTTCCCGCCAAAGTTTTAATGTCTGGACACCACTGTAATTTTGAATCAAGCTTAATACCCAAGAAGACTGTATTCATTCTATCTTTATACTACTATCAACACGCCGAACATTGGGCGAGACAAATCTCATACATTTAGTTTTATTTGCATTTCGCAGTAAATTATTCAAACCATTCAGAAGTTTTAACTAATGTATTATGTAATTGCCTAACCTCTGAATCTATTCTTTTCACTTTAAATATAAGTGAAGTGTCATCTACAAAAAAAAACCATGTCAGCACTATTCTCTACCACTAGAGGTACATCATTTATATATACAAGAAAAAAAACGGTCCCAGAAGCGAGCCCTGAGGATTGCTGATTCTGGCCAATGATCCCTAGGATGCCCATTAATATTTATTTTCTGACAGCGGTCTTTTAAATAAGAGATTAGCAGGTCGAGAGAAGTTCCAGACACACCATTGTGTATCAGCTTAAGTATAAACGTACTGCAAACGCAGTCGAAAGCCTTTAAGAGATCACAGAATACACCGATTGCATCCCGTAACTCTTCCCAGCACTTTAATATATGACTTAGCAGAGTTGCACCAGCGTCAGTCATTGATTTTGTCTTCGTGAAACCATACTGTCAACTATCGAAAATCTCTTGTGCTTTGAAATTTTGACCATAATTTTGTCGATAATTTTACTAACCGAAGGAAGTACAGAAATTGCTCTATAATTTTCAAGATTACTTCTACAACCTGATTTAAACAGAGGAACTGCTTTACTTATGTTCATTAGATTAGGGAACGTTCCTGTTTCTATGCACTGATTAAATATATTAGCCAGATATGGTGAAATATTCACAATTAAGGACTGGACTACTATGACTCAAATTTCCCAAATGTCTTCAGTGAGTTTTAAATTTAATTGTTTAAAAGTCCTTGTTATTTCACCTGCACTAACGGATGTAAAATAAAATTTAGAATTTATATATTTAGTCAGATTTGCCAAAAGTGATGCGGCACGATGGGTTGATGATATAATATGTTTTGTTACTTCTAAGGGCATATATGTGAAATAATCCTGAAAAACAGTTGCTACCTCTGAAATGTTTGAAATAACATAAATAATATATTCGGTCACTACTTTATATAATTCCTTTGGTCCTTTGGTCGCACAAACACTAAATATTTTTTTTCTAAGTTAATAAATAACATTTATTTTTTCAATGCTTATAATATTAAACAAGCGGCCATAGTTAGCCTTCAGATCTATATTATTTATAACCTCTGTAGATAATTGACGTTTAATTTTATTATTTGAACAATCTAATCTAGTTTCTGAAATAAGTCTAACCGTTCTCTTATAATCACTGCTAAGTTTGTCACAGTTAATTTCAACGAGTTAGCCTTTATGGTCAGACCGTATGCCAGTAATAATACTATTGCTAATGGTTTTAAAGTTACTTCAAATATGTCTATACAAGACGCTGTATGGGACGTGGTTCTAGTTGGCTCATTGAAAAGTGGATCTAAGTTAAATGGCTTTAATAGCTTTGTGAATGTAGTGAGCTCTGGTGACGAACTTAAAATATCTATATTAAAGTCACCACATACTGGCTTATTGCTATTAAGTATTGTTATAAAAAATCCTCCATTGTTTGTAAGAAATGAAAAATATTTGAAGCTTGAGGTTTATAAATACAAAGTATAACTTATCTATCGGATTATTCCGATTATCACACAAAATATAGTTTTGTCTCCTTCTTGACTTTAATAGATGTGGTACTTATTAAATGGCAGTATAAAACGTAATCAATAGACCGATAACATAAAGGTCGACAATCGATACTATTATCGCTCGTTATTTTAAAATACTGTCATTATTTTCATCTCGTTTTTTACTCATATTTTTATGATTTCTAAAAGTATAACTGAAAATTCTTATAACCATCAATTGAGGAATGACTTAAACTTCCCGTCAACAATATTTCTTAAAAATCGGTTCACCTGTTCCTGAGTGAAATCCGGACAGACAAAAAAAGTTTAATTTTATATTCGTAATCAGGAATCATCGGGAAAATTGGGAAAACAAATTCATTTATAGAAATACAGGAATATAGAAAATAACAAATATAGAAATACAGGAAGACTGAAGAAGCTATGAATAGATGGATGGTGTGAATACTAAGATGACGATAGATAGAGGAAGGAGAAGAGAAAAACAAATTGTACCGACCCTAGGTAGGTCTGTAAAGGTAAGAAAAAATAAGAATAAAATATTTGAAATAATTAGAATATTGTGAAAATTCTACGCAATATTTAATCTACAGTCTAACAGTGCATGAAGCTTAAAATATTATCGGGGATAATAAAGCTGCTCCACAGAGAGAAATAAAAAAAATCCAAGAAAATACTACTTTAAAACTAAGCATAGGGTAGTTGGAAATTTCTTGTCAAGAATTTTGTATTAAATTTATCTGTCATGATAAATACCCAAAACTCAGAATATTAGCTATGAAAGTTAGTAAAATATTTGATTTAACACATATTTAAACTTTTTTAAACAGATCCCCAATTAAACTAATTGTAGGAATTTACTTCGGATGACTTGATCCGTAGATGTACTCGTAGGTGCTTGTTTTTAAATGTCTGGAAGGTCTTTTATCTCAGTATAAAAACATTGCACATAATTCTAAATTACCTACCTTTTAAGATTTTAAAATTCAATTTGTTACGATATCTTTGCAATACAACAAGACCTGAAATAAACAAAAGAAAAGTAACCTATAATTGGTGGTCATTGACTTTTAGTCCATTTATCTAAAACGCTTTGCAAAATATAAATCTGTTCAAAGTAACCCACACTTGACATTTATTCAAAACCGTTTTTATTATCTCGTTTTATTTGAGGCTTGCTCTAATGAAATTAAAATGTAGTGGAAACGTGAAACGTGGAATTCATCTTTGATCTTAGCTGATAAGTCTGAACTTGTAAATGGCATTCGTGTGGAACCTCAGAACGCGAGTCAGTTTCACACTTATCTCTGTTTGTATACAACTCATAAATATTATTTTAAAATATTCCATTGTTTTCGAGTTCAGTTTGAGTAAAGAGTTTGGTCGATAAAAGATGAATAATAAATGTATCGTAATTACTGGTGCCGCTGAAGGAATTGGATATAATATAGCAGATAAATACCTAGAAAATGGTGCTGAGCTCGTGATACTCCTCGATATAAATGAAGAAAAAGGCACTGAGGCTGTCATATCTCTCAACTCAACGTACGGAGCTGGTAAGGCCGTTTTCATGAAATGTGATGTTAATAAAGACTTGGAAGTAGTCACAAATGATATTTTTAATTCATACAGTGTTGATGTATTGGTGAATAATGCTGGTGTATGGGATGAGACAAACGTAAGAAAGACCATGGAAGTTAATTCTATAGCTTTAATAGAGTGGTCTATGAAATTTTGGAAGCATATGAGTAAAGATAAAGGAGGAAATGGAGGTACTATAATAAATTTAGGATCGATAGCAGGTTTTGTCGTGGACCCTTTTATGATCTATTACAAGTGTTCGAAATTCGCTGTGATAGCTTTCACAAAGTCCTTAGGCCATGAATATCACTACAAACGGACTGGAGTTAGAGTTGTAGCATTATGCCCAGGCTTAACTCATACCTCTTTAACGCATAAATTTGTTGGAAAGTCTTGGGATGAACGTACTGACGATTTTGAGAGAATGATACATATCTTGCCATGGCAGTCGCCTGATGCTGTCGGTAATGCTGCGGTCGAAGTGTTCCAAAAAGCCTTTCTTCGTTGGGAATAAAAATGTCTAAAATTTATTTTTATCTATTTCGATTTGTAAAGTTGATTTGAAGGTTTCACTTGTCATATTGTTCTTAACATCGTTGTATACAATTCTTATATATACAAGCCCTAGACAGGTAGAAGCAAATAAATGTAAGTAAAGTATAGACAATTAAGGAAGAATTATAACAGTAATAAATTATAATTTGGAATTTGAACGAATGGAATTTGAAAAATCTATTGCTAACCAAACCTATCGGGCCAGGAAACAACAACAAAAAAAGCAGTGGTTGAGATCTTTCCTAATTTGATACACTTTGCGAACACGGATATAATCTTCTCGCGGGAAACTATAACAAGGAACCGGGATCATGAGTCTATCTCAAAAATGTTACCCTTCTAAATCTGCAAGCTTTGCACCTTCTAGAACCATTATTATTGTGTTTCGTACAAGATGCATGCCATATCCAGGTAACCTTGCAACTCGCTCATATATTATCTATAAAATAATAAAATGATTGAGATTTAAGGTTGTGCGCGCATCACGCAAAAACTTCCGAGTAGATTTTGATCATTTTTTTTGTTTTACTTTTTAGATTCTTGGTTTTTATCATAACAGAAAAGTAATACGATATCTTCATTAATGAAAAGTTATTAAAGTTTTAAGTTAAGAAATTAAAATTTTTATAAGCACTACGCGTTCTTTTGTCGTCCACGCGAGAGAAGCCGCGGGCACAGCTAATTCTTAATAGAATACACATTTTTACAATCAGAATGAGTCCTAAATCATTCGTATCTTACGATATACAATACGTTAAAGAAGTAGGAATAAATACATAACTTTTTATATTTATATATGCAGTTATGCATACCACGTACTATTCAGACATTAAAATCAATTGTAATAAGAAGACTTTGGCAATAGAAAAGACAAGAACATATTCGTAAACAACTTAAAATGAAAAAATATATAAATTCTTCAGTACCTATTATTGTACAAGAATATTATTAACAAGATTTATTAAAGCTTGAAAAGTATGAAAGATTATCTAGATTAATAAAATGATTGATATCAATATTCCATTTGATATTTCTTTGGGTAATCTTTCTTTGATTTATCAATATGTCAAAATATAAATATCCTATCAATTATATGTTTTACTCGGTAATTGTAGGTACTGCGTAATTATCAAGAGCGAATTCGTCATTAGATCTGTGAAGTGCAACTCTGAATATTTTAATGAACTACATATGTTTTACAGTTGTTTTTCTCGTGTATGGTACATATATATATATATATATATATATATATATACTGTTTACATAATGTATGGTTTACGTTTTATCACTTCAGTTTCCCCTTTTACTATTTAATCGCGATAATCAATTGATAACTACTACAGGTAGATTATGTTGACGTCGAATACGATCCATAATTAGTACTGGAGACAAATGTTATTGGAATTGTTGATTTTTCTGTGGAATTCTAAAATCATATGGGAAAAGATAAAGGCGGTAGGGGTGGAACCATTCTGGACGTAGCCTCAATAGCATTGTATCTTGTAATTCCGCTCATGCCTATTTATGAAGCTTCAAAATGCGTAATTTAGGGATTAACCAAAGGCTTGAGACATGAATATAATTTTAATAACTCGTATACATAACTGTATCCCCGGGTCGGATAGGATAGACGTTCGAGGTTTTTAAAATAATTAGAAATGTGTCTGCTTGGCAGACCTCTGAAGAATGTGGACATGGTGCATTCAAAATTTCTATGGAAGCAAAAAGGGGTTCAGTATGTATTGTTATTGGGAGACAAGAACCTTCACCTCGTGACAGTGAAATAATTACTGCTGAATACCTTAACTCATTAGAAAAGTCCTAAATGATCTTTAAATAGCTATAGATACATGTGTACTTAACTTTGTAAGAATACATTTATATACCATACCATATTCCATAAACTAGCATTTTTGTTTCATCCTTATAGTCTTTTTTAATAAGCATATAAATATGATTGAAAATAACTTATAAACTATAATAATATAGAACTTTTAAAGTAATATAGGTAAAAGTCAATTTAAAGTGGTAAAATTGAATAATAAGTTTTATATGTTTCAGAAGAACTTTATTTTAAATAAAAACTATCTTATAATAACGATTTAAAAAAATAGGTACAATAGTGTAATGTAAACACAGATAATTCCATCAACCTCGACAGAGTTTATCAAATTTTCTGAACAACTGTACGTTGAGACATTGTTTTACATTTTCACAAGTTTTTTAACATTATTTGAATAAATTTTGATACTTTTTTTTACCCTATCTCTTGTCCCGATTCCACATATCTTGTTTATTTATTTATCTAGGTAAAAATAATCAATTTGTATAATTGTAAACAGTAGCGTTTTATATTTTATAAATAAATAAAAAATTCTATACGATTCTGAAGCTTTATGGATAATATTTTTATCCGTATCCGTATTATTTGTCCGTTTTCGTCAAAACGAGATTTATTTAGACATTAGTAGGTACAAGTATTATAACAACAAGTAAATTAGCAATGAGTAAAAATATATTTTTTTTATCGTAGCACGGCATTGTTACTGCACTGTACCTGATAGTGAGCACGGTGCAATCCAATAATATCGGCGACTACCACGGGATTTATAATACATCGATGGTCCCAAGCTTTGGGAGCCTTTTATAAACGTAAAACATTAATTTCAACCGAATAAGCGTAGCTACTTTACGACCTTCCATCCTCAATGAAGCAATGATGGCTCAGTGGTAGCGTGTACGGACATCAGACATCGGTGACTTTCGGTAAAGGAAAACATCGTGATGAGACCATAGCATTGTAGTAGTAGTTTTTCTAATGCCTGCCTAGCTAGCTACCACCCTCAAGTATGAAATCTGTCGCCAAGCACCGATAAGTGTGTTCCGGCAGCTGCACTTGAGAGCCAGTCCTCCCATTGGACTTAGCGTGTCACCATCTTGGGTCACATCATCACTTATAATCAGGTGGGATTATGGCCACAACGCTAAACTTATAAAGATAAAAAAAATGCTCAAAAGCATGCCTTGTCCTTTCATTTTAATATAAAGAAAAATAATTATTGTTTGTTAACTTATTTCTCATATTTTATTAATGCCAGGATATTTAGTTCGTAAAAGGTTTAGTTTTACTCAGATACACTAATTTATGCAATTTTCTGTACCAGATTAATACCTAATAATTATACCACAAAATAATTTCATAACTCCTTCTAAAAATTATTAGCAAGAATACAATTTAAATTTTTTGCTAAGCAAATTTATTTATTCAGAGTCTAATAATACCTCAGTTATTTAGAAACGGAGTAAGGAGCTGCCATAAATTCCTTAACCTACAAGTGGCACACTTTTAATTTTATTTTAGTTGTAAACTGGATAATAACTAAAAATTTTTATATCAAATTTCGCGCGTTATTAGTTTAACCGTTTTCGTAGTGGAAACTTCGACCTGAAGAGTAAACCACGAGGAAGACCAGCTACTAAGGTAAATAACTATAAATTGAAGATGATGGTGGAAGCCAATTCGTGTCAAACTACCAAATAACTAGCGGCATTGTTTGACGTTAGCATGTCCATCATATTGAGTCATTTGCAGAAAATCGGTAAAACAAAAACTTAAAAAATGGGTGCCGCATGTTTCGATAGATACACTTTCAACCTTGCTGAATTGCGACATGTGACAAAAAGTGGAACCTTTACGATAATCGTAAGCGAACAACGCAATGGTAGACCCCAGGTGAAACACTAAAACAATTTCTTAATGCGGAGCTCCTCCACAGAAAACTGGTGGTAACATTTTGGTGGTCACTTTAGGGTGTAATTCACTTCCTCATATCCGGTCAAGAAATAAGACGTCTACAGACGTCTACTGTGCAGAATTCACCATTATTGCTCCATGATAACGCCATATCTCACATTGTTCGTAAAACAGTTTTAACACTACAAGAATTGCAGTTACAAACCAACTTTTATCCTCCATACTCGCCGAACCTTGACCCAACCAACTACCACTTGTTCCGCATTAAGGATACTTTTTACACGGAAAATATATTCTTCCCAGGAAGCAGTACAAAATGTCTACAAATAGTTTATGGAGTTGAGGTCTACAGAGTTTTATCGGTAAGGATCAAATGATCTTCCTATTAGATGGCAGAAACGATACGAAACATATTTCACCCTAAGAAAAGTTTTTAATTTTAATTACTAAACGGCAATTTAATACTGTAACCCCTAATACTAATAATAATTAAGACCATAAATTTGGTACTTGGTCTCAAACATATTTTTTTTTTGTATTGGGATGTTCGGAATAATACTCCCTTTAGGCCTGCGAGGGGGTGGGCTAGGGCGCACAGGGTAGGGTCGGCTCGCATCGCGTGGTTCTATGCACCAGAGACTTACTTCCGTTCAGATGTCGTTGAGGGACGGGCGTTGTATCCGCAGCTGCCGCGCGGAACGCTAGGCTGCTGCCGACGTGCTGTTGATTTATTGTTTGTATATGAGAGTTCACCGCGGACCCGTAGGACTCGGGTTTGGATTCGCGTGTTGTGATAGTTACGTTCGAAACATTTCGTTTGTTTTCGCGGTACGTGGCTACCGCTATAGCAGCTTACCGCCGCCCCTATTATTTATTTATTTTATATTTACTGTCCACTCGAGTTAGAGAGTTGTGCTTGTCATGTCTGGGATTGGATGGGCTGGATGAGTCTGACTTGGGTTCTACTACAGTCTCACCAGTGATACCAAGTTGACTACCAGTACATCGAAGTGTTGAAGTGTTTATATGGAACGCTACTATGTTAGTTCGACTGAAGATTTAGAACTCAAAACCTATCCTGTTGCAGCGGGGAGTCAGACAAGGAAACTTCATCTCTCCTAAACTGTTCACCGCTGCACTGGAAGATGTTTTCAAGGTTCTGGACTGGAAAGGACTAGGCATCAATATAAACGACGAGTACATCAACGTCCTTCGGTTTGCCGACGACATAGTAGTTTTGGCTGAGACCATGGAGGACCTCGGTGCAATGCTCAATGACCTCAGTAAAGCATCTGAAAAAGTTGATCTTAGAATGAACGTGGACAAGACGCAGATTATGTTAAACGTCCATATACCCAACCTTCCCCAAGGAGCTCTGGAATCCGTACTCACCGCAGAAACACAACACTAGGTTATTTGGATGCGATCTTCTGTAGAGTGGAGGAGGTATTCCACCAGTCGGGGTGCCCCAAGTAGAGAGAAAAGTCGATCGAAGAAGAAGTCAGGAAAAGTTATTTGCACCATTCTTGGTTATAGATTTTAGATTTCCGCTAAATGAACATATAGAATATAATATTTATTTAACATTTTACTTTATTTATAGATATGTACACTTATTTAAACATCGAGATCAATGAAATCATATACTTGTGATTTAACTTGGGCGAAAAGACCCCATCTTCTATATATATTTATACACATAATAAAAATGAAGTCTGTTAGTAATGACAAAATAACAGCTTTTTACTAAATGCGTAAGAAAGGATACACAGGACCTATAGCAAAAAAATTTTTTTTTTATTTTTTGTCTGTCTGTCTGTTTGTTCTTGCTAATCTACGAAACGGTTGGACGGGATTTTTACTGGCAGATAGCTGATGTTATAAGGTATAACTAAAACGCCGCATCACGAGCAGTCGAAACCAGGCACTATGACTGTTTTATCATCATATACAATGACAGTCGAGATACAGACTACATTTATACCCTTCAAACATTTTTTTATCTACAGGAATAAATATATACATACTTTAGTATACCAAGAAAAAAAATCTGTTTTATCACTACATAGTATATATACAATCCAGCGTCAGTCATCACTGTCATGACGGCTTGCTCAAATCTCTCTTCACTTATGTTTGAAGGAATCCATGTTGTAGGAAGAAGGGAAAACACTATAGCCGAGGCCGTCAGACAACTACACAGTTTCACAGTGGGGCAAAGATAAGACGTAGTAAATTTCTTTGTTCATTCCGAAATGCAGGTTACCGTAAATCTGTGGCCCATGTGGTTCTGTTATGAAATGGAGAAAAGGGAACTAGGTCAATACAATCGGACCGAAATCTTTTAACGGAAAGGGGAACACTAAAACCTGCCGCTTCTGTCTGTCTGTCTGAACACGATCAACTCAAAAACTACTGAACGGATATTTCATACGGTTTTCATCAATGATTCACGGGGAAGGCTTACATGTATAATTCATTAGGTTTTGTGTAAACTATTCTCTCAGAACACTCGCCATGATACAGACAGTAGAACACGCTCAGCGAGGCAAAGTCCCTGCGCAAACTTAGTTATAATATGTAATGATGGGAAGAAACTGCACTGACAAAGCTTTAAAAGGTAATACACCTAATCGTATGTTATTTTATATTGTTTTTTTTATGTTAATATAAGTGTAATGCTTTTTTAATTCAAGAGAGACTGCTGTTCTGATGGAAAGTACAATCCAAGAACAAAAGATGGTTACAGAGGAACTAAAATAAGTAGTTTTTCATAATTTCACAAGACAAACTTCAAAATTCACACCTTATTGAGGCACCGCGTACTTTCCTAATCTAAAATAACATAAGCCTCGTTGATTTTTTAAGCCGCTAATCCACTGCAGAACATTTTACAATGTGCATTGTGGAAAAAAGCATGTGTCCAAATTCAGCAGCGATCAGTTCAAACGAGATGAATATACTACAAAAATACATATTATTTTATAAAATTCCAAAAATTCTTTACTTTTTTTTAATAAAGTTCAAATAATATAAGTTAAACGCAAACTTAAGTTAAATCTAAAATTAAATTCAGATTACGAAATGATTAAACGATTGATGATTAACTAATTAGTTCATAAATTTATTTTCTTGATTACTTGCGCCCAAAATTCGATTCAATAAAAATATGTACTAAATTAAACAAATAAATAATAATTCAATACTGCTTATGGCTTAATATGTATTTGGTAATAAAAATAAAATAAAGGGATCATATATAAACAAAAGAAATGAAAAAATTACAGGGTGCATAATAATATTTCATAAAACGATATATGATTTACACTGAATATAGAGCAGGCTTTTTATAATAGATAAAAGCACATAAATAAATACTTTACTAAAAACAATCTACAAACACTGAGCCAAGATTTTTTTAAATGAATTCTAATCATATTTATAGTATATAAATTCGCGCATTGGAGGGAGGGAGGTTATTCTAGCATCGGGTAGCAGCAAACCTAAAACTACCCCGGAAGGAATTGGTAGCATGCCGATGAGTGCATAACATGTGCTTAGAAGATCTGCTTCCATAACGGTTCTGATCCCGTGACCAAACAAGTTTTTCATAACGATTTTCATGCAATCCAGTTTTTATTACATCAAATAAAAGTGGTCTAGGTGTAACTGCCGCCTACTTTCAAAGCGTGCACTGCAGTGGACTACCGTCCTTACAAAATTGCCGGACTGTAGTGCTATTCTGTAAGAACGTTATAAAAACTCGTCGTCGACACCGAGGAGTTTTTAAAAGATATTTTATATCATTAAACACACGGTCTATCAATGCTTCTGACAACCTATAGTTTTCAATAAAGTCTTTGTGCTTATTAAATAATTTTAATCCACGTATATCACTAGCGTGACGGCACTCTCGTATAAATCTAAAGAGTATGCTTCTTTAAGTAAATTTAATAACACTAAGTAACGGCACATTATCATACTAATTATTTATATGCTTAATTATAATTGAAAATGCTTAATTTATTATTTTTACAACTAAATAATACTATAACAATTTCGTCCAAATATAATTTCACACTAAACTCGATAGTTCTCGGGCGACTTTTAGAATGACAAGTGGATTCGATCTTCGAAAGTGTTGAAACTCGACGGTCGAGCCGCGAATTTCCTTATAGAATACCAAACCCATACATATAATGTCAACATTTTCACACTTGACAGTTCATTTCATTTCCGCATTCGTTGATGTGGCGCCACTAGCACTATCGAGTTTTAGAGAATACAAATTTGATACCGCAGCGCGGATTCAGCTTTCGAGATCTTATAACGTTCTTACAGAATAGCACTACCAGAGCGGTGTGATTGCGAACCGTCAGGATCGAGCTTCATTGCTCGTACGCAGTCACGGAACTGAGGACGTACGACGATAAAAAAATTGATATTGACCGATCATATTGTATTTATTTACAACTTGTTTCATTAATATTATTATAATTTTCGTTACCTGAAATATATTGTAAATGTAAGTATATATTTAATTATATTTGTTTTTTTTTTCCTTTAAAGTTAACATTGTACAAATTCTAAGCGGGTTTCATACGACTTTATTTGGTTAGATATTTTTCCACGAGAGCGAGCACGTCGCTAAGAAAATGTTAGGCTGAAATTCACGAACTGGAGCGGGAAGTCATCATGTTGTAATTTCGCTATTTCAATTTTTTTTTTGTGAAAGAATACAATTAATAACTTTAAATTTAATATTAATTTATATTATTTTGTTATTTATTATATTATTATTGAAAATTAATAGCACTGCGTATACATTTTTTTAATACTGAACATATTAAGCAATTCAACTTCGAGGATAAGTGAGATACTTAAATACATCATCAAGAATAAAACATGAAAAATACTATTATATTATGGAAAACGAACGACTTGAGGCCCGACAGCAAAACGATGATGATATTCACATTCAATTGCTCAGAAGGTCATCACGAATTAGTTATCATAAACAACTGCGTACATCGTACAACGAACGGAATAAGGAGTTCTACACACAAATTATACCATCATGAATATGTCGAATTATTAATTGAAATCATAAATTTTTAAGCAACGCTCGTTAAGGTCACATAATGATAGCAATTAATGTTTTTTCAATTATATTAATCAGAAATCAGCATATATTAAATCGTTCTTCAATCAAATACTAAATTTTTGATTTACTTTTTGTAGCCGAGCAAGCGTGTTAATGATAAAATTACTTAGATATGAAAAAATAAGTTCTTAATGTACACAAGTACATTAGGTACCTACACATGTATAGATGTACGCAGGTAGGAAATTATACTCTATCTTGGCGTAATAAAACAATAATAACACCAAAAATATTAACCCGCGTGCCAGTAACATGATAAAATTACCTATCAATGATAATAATGTACATAATTTTATTTGCTTTCCTATTGTGTAAAAATAAACGTTGTATAAACAAATTAATAAAAATATAATGGTTATTTATACACTGTTAAATTATTGTTACACGATTAAAAAAAAGTCTATATAATGAATTCACTTTCTTATAATTGATGACGATCGAACTTCCAATACATTTTTAAAACATATTCTGACATTTAAATGATTGGTATATTGTTACAAATAAATAAATTAAAGATATAATTACAATATAAACATCATAATCAAGTGTAGTTCAAAGTGCCATTAATTGTTGTAATCTATAATTACATTACCGTTATGTATATTAATGTACGTAAACATAGACAGTTCTATTTTTATTTTAAAATATGGATAATCGATTTTTATCGATGTTTTCGAAACATAGAAGTTGAGGATCAAAAAATCGATATTAGGTTCCCATATTGATTGATGTAATGAAGAAAAACATCGAACGTCGATGTTTCTACTTTTTTTATTATTATTACAATCCAAAGGCAATGGCGGCCACCAGCCTGCAGGCCTTCAGCACCTGCATATATAAAACCAAAGGAGTGTCACAGTGACAGTCAACGGGCTTATCATTCTATATAGGAGATTATTATGCACATGGTGGTTGCGACTCTGTAGGGTACGGATACTCTACCACGTTTTCTAACTTCATTTTATAACGTCGATATTTTTATCAGATATTGTCTAAAAACACTATTAAATACAAATATACATCTACACTTATAATCGTACGTACTAAGTAGTTACGTACACATAAAAACAAACCTTTTGATTTGTTTATAAACGTTACGATAGCATATTTTTCCTTGATAAACTCGTTTTACAATAACAATCATATATAATCTGTGAAGACAATACATATACGTATAAACCAACAATTTTAATCATTAAAATAATGTAATTATCTGATAAATACACCCACAATATTTCGTTTTTGTCGGCTGGACACAAGCAAGATGATCCCAAGGTCAGTTGACGTCAGGCAGGCGAACGCGACCGGTCGTAAACAATGACTTTTAAATCGTCAGATAAGTTTATTTGAGGAATTATTCTGACGTTTTGACAGATAATGCAAAGAAAACCCGCCAAAAAATTATCCCTTAGAGTTATCTGTTGCTAGAAAAATCGAAAGCCGAATCTCAGTTCATTGCTTGAAGTAAGGTAACATGTTGTGCTGAATAATAATTGAACTGTGATTTTACATACCTAATACTAACAAATGCCCGCGACTTCGTTCGCGTTAATCTATACTATTAATATAATAAAGCTTTATAACAAGCAAAATGTAATAATGATTGCTTTATAACTGGTACTTACTATTTGATTGTTAAACTGTATGACAAATGAAAATTATGTTAAATGTACAGTGAAATGATATGGGTAAAAATTTGTGTTTTTTTTAATTGAAAGTTGAGCTATTTATGATTGAGTTGATTTATGAACATTATTATTAGGCATGGCTTCTTAATCCTTACGAACAAAAGTTCATCATCAAGATAAATGAAGATAAACTTTATTCTTTATAGCATGTTATTTGCACATATAGTTTGGGATGTAATGAAAAATTAAAATAAATAAACACTCAGCTCGGGTCTATGACTTTAGATGTAGTAGCACGAGTAGCACGACCGAGCCGCATGAGTTGCGACGCATAACGCTGACCGCCCGATAAAAATATTGTCTAAACTGAAGTATTATAAATCATCAATCAGCGATTTATTTTAAATTATACGCGAGCGAAACCACGAGGCACAGCTTGTTACAATATAAAATTACGTAACGTAGCTTCCAATCAGATATAGAACTTTAAGGAGAAAATCAGTAGTTTCAGAGATAATCTCCTAAACTTTATCTCTGAATAACATGAATATAGACACAACAAATGAACCAAAATACCTAAATGGTTTATCTGTTTTACGTTTTCTTTTCCATACTTTATCCAAGCGTGGCGTGGATATATAGATGTATCGAAACATAAAAAAAATAAAAAATAATACCCTTTTTCGCTATGAGATTTTAAGACATTGAGAAAACAATGCAAAAAGTAAAAACAAGCACAAATATAAGATTCTGTACATAGAAAATGAAAAAATAACGATATGTCAATATACAGAATATATAATAATAAAATCTGTATATCTTGTTTTAGACACAATGATATTGCTTATATGGAGCGTCGTGTTTGTGGCAGCCATAGCGCTTTACCTCCGTCAGGTATACTCGACGTTCAGCAAACACGGAGTTAAGCACTCGAGGATCATTCCAGTGCTGGGAAACATGGGTGCCGTGATACTTCGACTGGAGCATTTTACTACACACATCGAGAAATTATACAACGAATTCCCTAATGAAAGGTAATGATTTTTATGATCGGAATGACTAGAGAAAAATATTTCAACACTATCAAGAAATTTTTCATATTTTGAACTCGGTTCCATTTCTAGTATTCATTCTCAAATATTTGGCAGATTAAAATTTGAAATATCTCTGAAACAAAAGCAGCATAGAATTTTAATCTCCTGGAGCGGCCCACGATCCTGACTAATTTCGACCACTATACATAGAATGAAAAGTCGCAACGGAACGGTGCGGTGGTCAATAAGTCGGCACCAAGCCAATGTATATGCCACAAGCAATATCTTAACGTTTTTAATTGTATGTTACAACAAATACATTCGAATGGAAACGTTTTAATAAAATCCAACCGAGCCTGGCAGTTAAATAAAAAGTAATATCAGCATTATTTACGTTAACTATGAAAAAAAATGGGCATGCGGCCGGCAACAGTAGCAATCTATATATAATATATAACCAATTATCAAAAATTTAAAAGAACGCTCGGTTCGTTCACGGTCGGGGCCAATATCGAAAGAGAATGATCGCTAAACTCAAATCACTTATTCTTGGCCAGGGCCGAAAATCAATAAGTTAAATATATTGGTATATTTAATATCCTAGGTTTATCGGAAGATTTGAATTCATCAATCCGCAAATAATGGTACGCGACATCGAACTGGTCAAGAAAATCACTGTTAAAGACTTCGAATATTTTCTCGACCATCGTTCGCTTATTAATGAGGAAGTTGACCCGTTTTTCGGAAGGAATCTATTTTCTTTGAAAGGTATTTACTGTGGGCATAATTTAAATTTAATTACTTACACTTTTTTTTATCTTTAAAGTTTGTAAGCTTCTATTTATGTTATTGTGTGTCAGGTCAAGAATGGAAAGAAATGCGTTCGACTTTAAGTCCAGCTTTCACAAGTTCAAAGATGAAATTAATGGTTCCGTTTATGGTGGAAGTCGGTGAACAAATGATAAAGGCACTGACAATGAAGATAGAAGCAGCAGGGGGTAAGAATTAGTCGCATCAGAGCACAGCTACATTATTATTAAGTAATTTCTTGTCAGTCACTTATCGATTATTAAAGATTACAGTATATAAGTGCCTCAGATCAAAATAATAATTATCCGATATTTTTATTTTGCTCATCTCGAATCTTATATTATATTAGTAAATGGAAATAAATAAAATAAAACCGCAACTTTAGTCTTATTCAAGGGACTAACTAAGCGAAGAGCCAAGGACCTACAGAAGATCGCAGCCAAATGACCTAGTGTTGTGTTTCTGCGGTGAGTAGGGTTTCCAGAGATCCTTGGGGTAGGGGGGTTCAAGGTCGGCAACGCGCTTGTGATACCTATGGTATTGCAGGCGTTCATAGGCTACGGTAACCGCTTGCCATCAGGCAGGCCGTATACGTGTTGGCCACATTTGTAGAATAAAAAAAATGATTTCATATATCTCACAGGGGCCTGATAAATACAATTTTGATTTACAGTCGACTACATTGACATTGATTGCAAGGATCTTACCACTCGTTATGCCAATGACGTCATCGCCACCTGCGCCTTTGGATTGAAAGTGGATTCACTATTAGAAGAAGAAAACCAATTTTATGCGATGGGCAAAACTGCTTCTACTTTCAACTTTAAACAAATATTAAAATTTTTGGGTTTCGCCTCCTTTCCTACCTTGATGAAGGTAACATTCAATCTATTTCTCTATAGAGCTATCTTATGATATATCACATATATATAGTCCTCATATATTCAAATATTTGTCCATTTATTGAAATAAATTTTAAGCTAACATTATCCCAACAAGCATAAAATATGAATCAAATGTGGTTCTCTCAGAAGAGACTGTTACTCGTCCTAAATGTTCACAACAAAATTCTATATTATCGGCATGTGACGATGCACAGCATCTGTGAGAGGGCGTTGTATACTTCCGCTTGTTTTCCACCAATGACAGCGCTTTAAACTGATGACCTTGTGCTCTGCAGGGCCATCTACTAAGTTTAAGTCACAGGAGGCCGGTGGAGGCATTTAATTAGTCATAGCGTCGTTACTTTCCGAACGAGCAATACGTCTACAGACCTAAGTGGTCCTGTATTCGCTGAAGTTTAAAAACCCTTTGGGTTTTTTGTGAAAATTTGTTATATTTTTTGTTGTTCGTTTAAAAAATTTAAGTAAAATAGAAAAAAATAGTGACAGTGTTAGTGCAAGTGACGAGTGTTTAGTACAAGTGATATGAGTGTTAGTACGTGCGCAGCGTTTTAACACCGGTGTAGCACTGTCGCGTCCGACAGGCGATGGTTGGGGCTCGTCAAAAACATCCTAAATCGTCGTCAGTGTTCCTAAATTATTCGGATAGTGAGGTAACATGGAGAAGATGCGGTAAGTCTAGTTTCAATTACTAGTTTATTTACACATGGAGAAGACACGGTGTGTCAAGTTCATTTACTAGTTTACTTACCCTCACTACGGGGCGAGTATATTTTATTATAAAACAATGTGTAATAGTTTATGTGCTTTAAAATCAGAGAGTCTCCAATACGCGTACCAGCTGGCACCGGGTTAAAAGTGGCTTACTGCAGTTGAGTTGAGTTGACACCTTTCCTTTACGTCTTTTAATTCGTGAGTACATACTTTAAAAGTCACTAGAGTACCTCGGTTAGATCCTGAACGCTCAAAGCGTTTGAAATGATTGCATATCGGGTTCATCTTGGATATACATTTAGTATCCGATACTGAAAATAATACTCGTTTTCGTAGACCTGGAGTCAATTTTTTAATAACTTTTAACCTGGAATGTTTTATCTGGTACGATGTTATCGCCAAAATAGTATTATTACGGCAAAAGTATATTTGAGATTTCTCACCTTATTCGAAATTTCACGTAGTAGTCGCAAACCTCATGACGCAGTGGTAGTAAGCTTTACTATTGAGCCGAAAGGTCGCGGGTTAGATCCCCGCATATGACTTACATTTCAGCATAATGATTAGTTGTCTAGGTGTTAAATACCCTATAATATATATGTGTACATCCAAAGCCTTGCTTAGTTTATAATTAAAATGGTCGTTTATAAATGTGGGGACACACGCCTATACTTACTTTATTTAGTAATGAAATCATGCACTCTTGTGTATATCGGCCGTTAGTATCATAGTAATAACCATAGTACAAGCAATCATACTTACATACAAGTAACCATAGTACAAGCTTTGTTTAGTTTGGAATTAAATGGTCGTGTAAATATGGGGATTTAACCCATATTTATTTTATTTAATACTGAAATCATTCACCCTTATGTGCATACGTGTATAGTAGTTTTTAAACATCGTACAAGCTATGCTTAGCTGGCAATGAAATGGTCGCGTTTGCATATGAAGAAAAACCCCATATTTATTTTATGTACGGAATCATGCACACGATATGTAACATACGATCATAACACCTTGAAAACAGCAAGGAGCGTATCCTGATCGATTTGTGTGAGGATTTGCGTAAAATCCGCGCAAGTTTAAAATATTTCTTCGACAAAGAGCCAGCTATCGCTTTGTTGCTCTAGATTCCGATCTGAAGTTTTCGCGTAGCGGAACCAAAATATTATACTAACATTTTTGTAAACTAACTAGATGTCGGGGCTCACTCCACTTCATGTCACGGGTCGAGCCGGCATGGTAGTGCCACCGGGATGTGGCCACAATGAAATAAAATGTTTGGTCGAAGGGAAAATTGTATGAAGCTTACACGCTTGATACTGGTGGAGTAGATAGTTGGATCCAGTGATTTGAATCTGAAAAAAAAAAATTTATTCTAAAACAAAGCTTATTAGCCAGTATTTTCTTCTTTGGGTCGAGAAGGGAGGGCGAGCATATTCGGGTGAGACTTTCTAAACTACCCGATCAATCAAAGTGTGGGAAAGTTTAAATAAGACAGCTGTCTATTCATTAAGATTCCTTTGAACTTTGTTAAAGCTGTCGTTAAGCTTATTGGTGACAGTGGCAGACTCTGCAGGCCTTTGTCATATCACGCGAATGCGCCTACCATTTACCCCCTAAGCCCATGCTTCTCGTCTAGCAGTAAAGCAGTTACTTTACGAGCATATGCTTGTCAAGAGCATTGACCCTTTAAGAACCTGCTGAACCCTCTAAGTACATGATGTTCTTGAGGTTACTGACTGGCAGAAACTCGAAGCACAGATTCTTTAACATGTTTTTGACAAGAACATTGGCTCTTTAAGACCCTGATGAACCAGGTCAAAGATATACCGCACTAATCGGGTACTTTCAGATCCCTCAATTCCCTCGGAGAACAGAGTGGATCGTTTAGCTCAATTTATTTCATACATACTTTCACGCACCTTTTGTTATTAAGGTGACTGACTGGCCTGTCGTTGGCTTTGTATTGTACTTCAAAGAACTTTGATGTAGTGCTACTGTTCTGGACGACTTTCGTCTAACTGGTCATGCTCGTTATTTCAAGCTCAGATGTGGAGTACATGAGTTCAGGACGACTTTTATCTAACTGGTGATGTTCGTTATTCCAAATCCAGGTGCAAAGTAAAGGAGTGAGTGAATGTATATATTGGGATGAACTGTCATTCACGTGAAGTCAGTTGTGTATCCGGGTCAGCAGATAACTTGGGCCTGAAAAGATTGCCGTTGACAGAGACAGCTGTTCTAGAACTCTCGGCAGAGGTCAAAGTTAAATACGTAACCTAATTGTTCAGACAGTCAATGGAACAATCCGTATTATATATTCGCAAAGAAGGCGGTCACGGTCCCTAATCACTCGCAACTTGACATAATCCCTTAGATGATCTACTATCTCATCGCGGATAGATTCTCACGAGGGAGGCAAGCAGCTGAGTGGCCAGCGCTGAGGACAAAATTTAATAGAAAACATTCGTTCGCTTCCATACAATATTCCATACAATATTTCTTATTTTTAGATTTGCATCACTAACTACTTGCACATTTATGGAAAAAAAACCCTTCCGACATCTAAAACATTCTGCTAGTCTTCCTCCTGGAGAGTTAATTTTGATATGAGTACCATCAACTGTTCCTATAACTCTGGGAAAACCAGCCAGTTCATAAAACTGTTCAGCAACTTCATGGCACTCTGAATTTGTTGACATTTTAATATAAATAGGAGCAAGTTGGGCAATAACATCACTGACTTTTTGTATGATGCGGCAAATCGTTGATTTATTACAAGTGATCAAAGTTATGAGGAAATTACGCATAGAAGGATAGTCGACGTCACACAGCCCATCCAGGATGTCGGCTTATTACTCTGAGAGTTATATAATATTAAAAACATACAAAGCTTCATGGGATTGATGGGTTAGGTCAAGCTGGGGAATCGTATTTTAGATTCTTAACATTATAATTCCTAGAAGATACATTATCTTATCAATCTATTTTATTGCATTATGTACTCGCGGGAGAGTTGTAATTGCAAAAACTTTAATTCAAATTTTTTCAATTTCCCTTAGTAAGTTTAGAGCAGAGAAATCGTCAATTTAGTGTCCAAGTGCCATGGTTGTCTGAGGTTGTTTTAGGACAATCTACCGCGAAGGCTATAAGGCGTCATGTAGGCTTGCATTCTGCTCTTGACGTCAGGCCGACGACTACTCTGCGTTGTTTTATTGGAGGCGTTCTAAAGCCTCTACAACGATGCTGAAGACCATGTCATTTTGATTCCCATCTCTGTGTAAAGCCTGAAGCAGGCTTAGACAGAGGCTATGGAGTATCAATATCTTATAATAAATAATATTAATATGCTCCGAAATCCTGCTAGTTGAAATTGGTATAGTGGTCACACAAACTTGGCCGAGTGTAATAGTTAGTCATGTATGTAAGCTTCGCGAACTGTTGTTGGTAACTATATAAAAACTGGGTTGAGATTAAGTTAACCGAGTTCTTTGGAATCTGTTGTCTTTCTAAAAATGGTATCGTGATTTCATATTCTTAGCCATAGTTGCAGGTGTAACAAAAATACAACTCTTAAGAAAAAATCAATAATTTGAAAAGTACTTATCTCGTATAACTTATTATTATGAAGATAAATTTAAGTATTGGATTTATTACCAATAATATTTACTACAATAAAAAATTTAGTTACTGTACTAAAACAATGAATAGGTACTGGATGAATCATGGAAATAAGTTTAGAATTATTTTACTAGTGTCGTTGTGTGACTAGTTTAAATTGTAATTCTTTCTGTGTGATTACAGCTTAATAATACTAATTACATCCACTTCACATAGCGTCGTTATCGCGTCACCAGGAGTTATAAACACGTCTCTCACAGATGCTGTGCATCGTCACATGCCAATAATGGTGCAAGTTTTACATAAAAATAAAACTTGTATTATTGAGCACTGACGATGCACAGCATCCATTTCAAAGCTCGTGGTGAGAGACTACTATGACTAATTAAATGCACCCACCGGCCTCCTGCGACTTAAACTCAGTAGATGGCGCTGCAGAGCACAAGGTCATCAGTTTAAAGCGCTGTGATTGGTGGAATACAAGCGGAAAATACAACGCCCTCTCACAGATGCTGTGCATCGTCACATGCTCAATAATACAAGTTTTATTTTTATGTAAAACTTGCACCATTATATCTAGACATTTAATAACCATTTTTTAAATTTTTGTCTCTCTGTCTGTCTGTCGGTCTGTCTGTTCGTTCCGGGTAATCTCCAAAACGGATGTTAGGATATTTTTTTTTTAATAATTAGGGTTCCGCACAAAAAATAAAAAAGCTTTTTTAGCTTTTTTTCCAGTTGTATAGTTGCATATTTTCTTTTTAGTATCTTAAAGTAGCCTTATTCACAAATGAGTCCAAAGATTTCTTCAAAGATCTGGTGATGAATACGATGCAAGATAGGGAGAAACGTCACATCATCAGGCCAGACATGATCCATCTTTTGATGGAGGCTAAAAAAGGTATGTTCTATCACAGCCTTACATTATATTAAGAGATCGCATTATACACACGTAAAACGTAACTACTTTGCGTAGTTATTAAAGTGAATTTTGAAAAATTTGAAAATATGTAATACCAAAAAAAAATCGACGGTGCTCTATTACTAACCGTATAAAAAAATTATATATCAGGCCTTTCAAAAAAATTGGTATTATGTATATAATTGTATTTTAATATTCATTAACAAACCTACACATTTGTACATAATTATAATAAATACCTGCGATCTTGAGAACTATGGGCGTAATTATCAGTTAATTCGTTGTCGTTTCACTTGAAGTTTATCGTGTTTTTCCATATATATGTGACCAGACAATACAATGAGGTCACATTACTTGTGAAAGTAAATATAGACAAGAAAGTAGATCAACACAAGAAAACGATAAAATTAATGTCATATACTATGATAAAAAATATCTAGCTACAGTAAAATGAACACTTGAAGCATTGATAGCTCAGTGGTAGCGTGTACGGACATCGCGTCGATTAACGTTAGTCCAAATCCCTGCAATGAGCTTAAGCTTCCAGTGAAGGAAAACACCGTGAGGAAACCATAGCATGGTGGTAGGGCTTTTCTTAATGCCTGCCTAGCTAGCTACCACCCTCAATTTGTAAATCTATCGACAAACACCAATAGGTGTATTCCAGCAGCTGCACTTGTGAGCCAGTCTTCCAGTAGGCTTAGCGTGTTATCATCTTGGGCCACATCGTCACTTTAGATCAGGTGAGGTTGTAGCCGTTACGCCAAACCTATAACGAGCTTTTTAATTTACAATGGAGTAGATGGGAAGAATAGAAAAACAAATCTGTAAATATCATTCCAAAAAGTTGCTAGTCAAAACAAAATAATGTTGTTATTATTCTAATAAACAGATAAGATTAGTAAAATACGAGTGGTATTAATAACACAATGAATGCGTTAATATAAACACTACAATCAAAAACAAAGCTCGATGATATGTTTGACAAAATGTTGTGCAATAAGTGATAAAATTTATTTAACATGTAGGTTGAAGCACTTATTGTGGATTTAGGTACATAAACCTCAAATAACTAGAAAATATCGAAAATTATAAAAGTTGATAGTAGAACATCTGTAAACATAATTTTTTGCAGGAAAACTATCACATGGGGACGTTTCAACAAAAGATATCGATGCAGGCTTTGCAACAGTTGAAGAATCATCCGTCGGTAAGAAACAAATTAGTAGAGGTAAGATCTTATTCATTTGTTATATTAATAACTAGCGACCCGCCCCGGCTTCGCACGGGTGCAATGCTGATACTAAATGTAACTATCTACCACAGAATGTCCTTATAAACAACATTTACAGCTTTTTTGTCATTAGGCAATACAAACATGTTTTGTTTAGAGGTTACTCTTGAAAGAGCGACATATAATTGACCATGGTAAATAGGACCGGTACCGCCGCACTTCCCTACATTTTAAATCTGTAATATCTTCGGGAATATTCATTTAAATTACATGCTGTAAAGGCCTATATCGATCTATATTAAATGGACAATGTATTTAAGGTACTTAATTGGATAAGGATTAATGATGTATTGATTAAAATCACTTCGTAAATAAGCCATTTTTTCCCGTAAAATGTAAAGGATAAAAAATGATTATTGTGGGTTATCCTTAAGAGATAGACATATACCATCGCGGACTTTTTTGTTGACCTCTTTAAGGTGTACAATACTGTAGTATAATATTTTGATTTATCTCGTGGGGTTCAGCCAGCGTTTGCAATGTAAGCGCAAAAAATGTGTTTATTTACGACATCACTTAGAAACCTCTAAATTTACCAGTGTTTCTTCTCAGTCCAGTCTTTCTTCACCTTCCTCTTGAATCACTCTATCTACTACAAAAAACCCCTTCAAAATCCGTTACGTAGTTTTAAAGATTTAAGCATAGGGACGGACGGAGCGAAGCGACTTTGTTTTATACTATGTAATGATAATCATTTATTGTTATCGTTAACAAACTCTTGCTCTCCTGAAGGCCTCAAAAACTTGGAAATTGTATTTTTTTTTTGTTATTTTCAAACTTTTTTACCTTAGTTTTTGAGTTTATCCGTTACAAACAAAAAATCAAATCTTACCTCTTTATAATATTATATAGTATAGTATATATATATATATATATATATATATATTTTGATTTTTTGTTTGTAACGGATAAACTCAAAAACTACTGAACCGATATTAAAAATTCTTTCACCAATATAAACTACATTATCAGCGAGTAACATAGCCTATTATTACATAGCTATATTTTATATTGAAACATTAATTTATTCCTCATAAAAACGTTGATAGTTTTACACAAAATATAAAAAATTGCCTTGCCCTGCAAAAACTATAGGTATTACATAAACAAATATACATTGAACGTTCTCACTAATATGAACAAAAAAGTCCGCGAGACAAACAATGTATGTAATTATTATACTTATGCTACACTTAACATTTTTTGTTCAAATAATTCAACTAAAACAGGATGCGAACAAAAAGTGATTATATCCGTATCATGATATGAATCCTTATCCAAATCAATTATTTAATAATTTATGCTGTTTACGTAGGAGTTAATTACTTTTTTAATTATTCAAATCAGTAGGTACATGCGTTTTAAAGCTATGATTAGTATAACAAAATAAAAATTTGCTAACCGCTCTATGGAACACTGCATGTATGTCAGGTAGGTAAACAGAAATGTTACTATCTAAACTAATGTTATAAAGTATAACTGTTATTAAAAAAAAAAATTATGTAGGTTCGTTATCTATACTTACTATTATATAGAGGTAAAGTTTGACTATGAGTTAGGCTGTAAGGGCTAATCTCTGAAACTACTTATCCGATTACGCTATGTATTATTTTTATGAAGTTTTATTGTAATGAATACTAGGATCTATTTGTAAATCATATTGGAAAGATATGCCGTTTCGCTGCTATATCAGCGTGCGTTGACCAAACTATTTATAATAGATGAAAAAAGAATGTAATATAATATTATTCTATGCTAAAAGTTCTATAAAAAAGTCCACGATAGCATATATTATTTTTTTATAGAAATTACAATAAAATAATTGGCCGCATTATCGCTTGGTTGATCAAACTGTTTGAAATAGGTGAAAATAATATGCTACAATATTGTTCACTGCTCTAAGATCTGCAAAACAATCTGCAATACAAACAAATGCATGTAACTTTTATTGAAATCACAATAATAATTTTTGGTAATTAATACGTCGTTTGGGCGCTTTATCGGTATTCACTATTCAAACGACTTGCAACATGTAAGATTAATGTAGTAGGTACAGTATTTTCCAACCTAAAATCTCTGGAAAACAATATAAGATAGTATATGTGTTAATACAGAAACTAGATAAAATTAATTTCAAAAATTAAAATGCTGCTTGGCTAGTTTGTCGGCCAGTGCTGACCAAACGATTTAAAATTGTTGTAAATAATGCGCTACAATGTTCTACGATAAAATATCTACAAGATGGTGTGAAACAATGTACAGGTTGGATTTTTGAGAAGGGATTGTATGGCCAAATCCGAAACTATGAGAAACAGAAAAGTCATGAGCTCGATTTATGTGAAAACAAAAATTGCATGTTTCATACTTTTTTTTATAAATCTCTTACTACAGTGGGAAAAGAACCCGATTGATTTTTCATAAATGTGACAGCAGGTATTATTATCTATTAATACACCCCTAAGACCCCTACTTAACAGCGTAATGATGTGTTGTATAGATCTTTCTTCGGGTTCCGTCCTGAAAACTTGCATTTATAACACCGAAAACTATATGAAGGACACACATTTGTTGAATCGACTCACACGCCACCTACTGTACTTTGATGTAACTATGTCACCAACATTCACCGTAAGCGCCAAAAATATCTGTACAAAGTTTAAGTTCAAACGGGTGACCGATGCATGAACACATTAAACTCGAGACACACAGACATTACATTTGTAAACAAGATTGTATACCAGGTTAAGAGTTATATGATGTTAAGAGTTTACTAAGGATATCTATCGTGTTAGTAAAAGTTGTTAGATATCTTAAGGTTTAATTAAAGCGTACGAAGGCGTGGGCGGTTGCTAGTATGTATTATTGTATATATATTTGTATAATCGTACTAGGTCATAACAGTATAAACTATAAAACAGTCAAACAAAGTCATGGGTGATCCGATCCAATGATAGTAACATAATACTAGATAGAAACCACAGAGTTCCGTAGCCTAACCATGTAACTGTAAACCACCTAGCAACCGGTAATAATTCTGAAATAGTTACTGTCATTGTCAAATTCGTACCACGTGTCGAGTTACCGACTGTGCTGCCCCAAGCGAGTAACTGAAATACTAAGAATCTGAGCAATCTCTACGAAAGCTTTAAATTTCGTACTACGTAAGCCCAGCGACCGTGACCGGACTGCGACTGTTATGGAATTTGAACTGTCAAACAGAAACCAGACAAATTGCAGTTACTAAGGTAGTCATATTCAGTTACTTCGTGGAAATGATTATAAATATTATTTTAAAACCATTATTTAATAAATATCTGCTGCTCGAAGATACAAAGTTTTGTTATATTGAATTGTTCCATCCTAAAAAGTGCAAAATAAATACAATTGAGTCTTCAAAATATTCCATATTTTTAACAATCGTGACCATACACATTATTACATAATATTTACCTTATTTTTTCACAAAACACAACAACAAATTTATTTTATAAATCACCATGACTACATAAGTCACCAACCACAGAACAATATACTCTCTGTCACCAACGTAATTTAACTTTCGGTTTCTGCCGGCGGTAACCATGGCGCTAGTTTCTATGAAGATTTCGTTGTGAGCGACAAATTAGAAACTGAGCATAAACCGGACTGCGACCGCGTACAAAATACCAAATCTGTGATTCGGTCACGCGACGATTTTGTAACGGTTTAGGGACTGGTTACTAGTCACTCTTTTTACATGGTCGGTCAGCCGGGCCGATGTTTTGATGAAGGTAACTGCGGACAAGAACCGGTTTTCCTGCTACCTTAAACCATTCGACAAAACAAATTACTATAGCTATTACGTAATAAATATATATTTGTAGTAAATTATGTAATTATATATTCTGAGTAAAAAAATTGAAACTGTTCTGAATGTTCTAGTTGACTTCACTGCGATTGTTCACTTAAGGATAAAAAAGTTATCACTGATATCTCTTGACTTATGTGTTTATATTTTTCAGTTTGGAGCAATGATGATCTGATTGCTCAAGCAGTACTGTTTTTTGTCGCCGGTTTCGAGACGATATCTTCAGCGATGTCATTCTTACTGCATGAACTTGCAGTAAACCCCGAAGTGCAGGAGCGACTCGTCCAAGAAATCAAAGAAAACGAAGCTAAGACCAATGGGAAGTTTGATTACAACTCTATTCAAAACATGGTGTACATGGACATGGTTGTTTCAGGTGATTCGATTATTTCTCGTATTGTAGGAATTATTTGAAAGTTAAAAAAAAATTAGGAATATTTTTTAAAATAGTAGCAATTTGGAGAAATAAAAAAAATGTATAGTATTACTACTAAAATGTATTTAAATAAGTAGTTATATTTAAATTTATTGTCTAACAAGGTGACTTAAGGCAACCGTAAATTAATAGAGCAACGGCCAGTGAAAGATGCTCCATATGGATGTGTATTGAGATTTCATAATATTTTAGTTGATGGAGAAATTATGACTTGTATCTTTTTTACGTTGTCATTTCAATATTAACTTCAATACGAGTATAATATCAATATCCTGAACATAGAACTAAATGCAATACATAATATGGGGTAGGATTTAGCTCCTCTGCAAATATTACTATTTATTTATCTTAGGGAAACATACAGATAATTTTACTTTTAACTAATTACTCGTATAAACAAACAAACTCATGCACCAATTAAGTTTCTACTAACATTATTTAAATATTATCAGGCACACCGTATTACATTTATATAAAGAAATAATAACAATAACCTATTTACTAGTATATAAAATGCATAATATTATTAAAAAGAAAAAAGAAAGCGAAATACTTTTTTTTCGAACTGGCTATACTGTTAGCCATGGAGGCCCTGGAGCCTTTACGGCTTTCACAGCTTTACCGGGCTTGGGGGCGAGCGCTTAAGGCTCTCAGCCACGAAAGCTTTGCAACAACATCCGAGGGTACCTGAGAGGCCGAACCTCGGCTCGGACTGTTGCGCGTATGCAAATAAGTCGCGATCTGGCTAATTCCCTATCATTTGATCTAAACTAACTATACATATATACATGTTTCTTGCCGGGAGGAGCGAAGGAACATGTGTATGTGTATTTAGTGGTCTGAAAATTTAACTAGGCAAAAAAATAGTCCCTTACAGAACTTATGTACCTATGTGGTGTGCATAATATGTGTGTATAATGCAGTGTCATGTGTGTCGGATGCGTGCGGGAGCGAAGTTAACCGTATGTTCCCTGCGGAGAGAATGGTGGCTTCGCGGGCGTGGGCGCGAGCACGCATGTGTTACGGGAGCGGACGCGTAAAATTCGTTTGCTTTCTCTATGTCGTCATCGGGATCGACAAAGAGATTTCGCGGACGGCGTTTATAACGTTGGGTAACGGGGATCGAGTTATTTGGGATATAAGTCGCGGTGGCTATAACGAGCGGGTTGGGATGATTCGAAGCGCTATCGAAATATCTCCTAGTGAGATATTTCACATAGGCTTCTATCGAGGGGAAAGCGAAATACAATTTTTCCAAAATCTGTTAGCAATTGATTATATCATAATTAATAATATTTAGTAATTACTATTTTTTATAAGAAATAGTTCAATTTCTAAATATATCCACGTCACCTAGAAGATAAGGTGACTCATTTAAGTTATTAACCAATTTCAATAAAAACATCTAATCTCTTTCTATTCTACGTTTAAGTAGGTGGTAGTTTAGAAAGTAAGGGCTAATTATAAAACTTGTATGCTAAATGTTTAATAAACTTATATTGAATTCTTTCAATCGTATCAATATTTTTATTATATTGCGTATTCTACATTGTGGAGCCATACTACAATACGGAACGAACCAAAGAATTAAAGAGAAGAACAAGAGTTGATAAACATTTAAAATTCTTAGGAACAGCTAAAATAAAGCCAAGAGTTTTGTATGCTTTGGTCGTCATTATGTTAATATGATTATTGAAAGATAATTTAGTATCAAGTATCACCCAGGTCTCTCACCTCGGTAGTTCAATCTAATAATTCCCCATCAAATTGATAATTTTATTTAAAAGGTATCTTTTTCTTTGAGTATGTGATGACATTTTTTTTTACATTAAGGTTTAATAATTGATATTACAATAATAATATAGACCATTTAGGTCATCTTGCAAAAGGGAGTACTTTGAAGTCTTTTTAAAAGTGTTAAAAATCTTAATATCATCCACATAAAGAATAATGTTTGAAGTAATAAAAGTTGGAAAAGTTAATAAATAAATTAAATTAAAGAGGACCAAGATGAGAGCCCTGAGGAACACCTGACGTGACGGGCACAAATAAAAAACAGTGTCCTTTAATAGTTACCGCTTGATTACGTTTGTTGAGATACGAAGTTAACCAACGCAGGAGGTCGCCGTGTATATATACTTCTTCGATCTTTCGTATACGTAAAAAGTGGGAAATTTTGTCAAATGCTTTGAAATTGCTGGTATATACGACATCCATCTGGTTAACCCTGGTACAACTCTTTAGCTATACGGTGAACAAATTCACATAAATTAGTTTCAGTTACATATTCAATATATATTCTTCTGTCTTTATGTCCAATATACATTTCTACTTTAGTCATTCTCGACCAATTCGGTGTAAACCACCTTTAAACGATGGTATTTCTCTCTACCCTTTTCCGCTTGTCCATCCATTCTAATCCCACCGCTCTTTTAATGTCGTGAAATGACGTGATTTCAGAGCATTTTTTTGTCTTCATTTAAAACAATTCTTCCCTCCTATTATCTCCGCTCAAGAAAGTCTTACCCCGAAATTCTTATTAAAAGTTACTTTATGTACTTGTTACGAAATAAAATATACATATAGTAAATGGTAATCTCAACAATTTAAAAACATAACATATTTATTATTTTCTCTATCTATTTGCAGAAGTTCTAAGGTTATGGCCGCCTGCTATAGCATTGGATAGAATTTGCGTTAAAGACTATAACATGGGAAAGCCAAATGAAAAAGCAGAGAAAGACTTCATCGTGAGTTGTTTATTCGATCTTCAGGTTTTATAGCTAAATAATTTAACTTATTTGTCGAGTTTCGTATTTTGTAATTTTAGCTTCGTAAAGGAACTGGAATTGCAATCCCGGCGTGGGCATTCCACCGCAACCCGCAGTACTTTCCTGACCCTCTGAAGTTCGACCCAGAACGTTTCTCGGATGAGAACAAACACAACATTCAGCCTTTCACATACATGCCTTTCGGATTGGGTCCAAGAAACTGTATCGGTAACTTAACCTAATATTTATTTTTATCCAAGCACGGCATAGTGACTACACTGTACCTGATGGTGAGTCCGATCCAATAACATCGGCTACATATATAACATAATATTATATTTTATGACAACGATAAGATCGTGTAACTTTAAATATGATGAGTCTCGCATACAAACTGCTATTCCCTTTGATATATATCTCCTTTTTTTAATAACTAAATGCTTGCTTATACTTTTTTACATCAAAATACATTATTGAAAACTTTTTGTTCATTTACCTATTTAAAAATCTTTGTAATTAATTATGGCCTTCAATCACATAAGAACAGACTGTTCTTCCATATTATCTTTCTTTATCTTCAGTACTTTTGTGTCTGCTTTGTTAGTATATTGTTTTTACAAATACACAAAATAATTTCTGAACATTCATACAAATTGACAGACTACAGATTATTTTTATGTGAAATATATTTTCAGGATCAAGGTTCGCATTGTGCGAAGTGAAGATAATGGCATATCAACTTCTCCTGCACATGGAATTGTCTCCGTGCGAGAAAACTTGCATACCTGCTTCGCTCACGAAGGATACTTTCAACCTGAGGATTGAAGGTGGACATTGGATCAGGTTGAAAGCCAGAAAATAGCTAGTTTTTATATTCCCTTATTCTTTCAGTGGAGTTTCTGATTTTGATTCCGCGTCGCAAATTTCAACTAGCTTTAAAGGGATTGCTCATAGTATTGATTACTCTTGGTTTTTGATCAATAAGTAAATATTATGATAAATTTTATTAAAAAAAAACATAAAATTGCAAATGACTGTTTTATCGATAATCACTGGATAAATAAATAAAATTAATAAATGGTTTTTAAAATTGGATACAGTTGGTTGTCGAACGCTTTAATTTCTGCTAAGGTCTTTAAGTCATCGGTATTCCACTTGTAGAAAAACAGCGTATGCTGGTAATAATAGTGCCAAATTGTTTGTTAACCAGAAGCCAGGGTATATACAATCCCGCTCAAGGCGACGGTGAATAAGTAATACGAGTTGACTCCATCGTGTGAATTGGATATTGCATGAAAATGGTTCAATAATGAATAAGTAGATCCGGTGCGACTTTTGCCACATCAAGAATTCATTAAGTGTGCGAGCCTCTCGCACGAAATGGCAAGCGCAACGTTAATATTTTTTGGCACGTTTTAGCGTCAAAATGAAATGAAGTTCGGCTTCGGTAAAAACCACATTCTGCACATCTCTATTAATAATATAAGAAATAATTACAATTTTAAAATTTGCTTAATGATATAACATGACGCAATAAATAATTACACACATTTTTTAAAATGTGTGTCTACGAATGGTAAACTTTTGAAGAGTAATTTAAAAAACACAAACACACTAATTACTCATAAGTATGTATAATACTTATAATTTTGCAAGTTGGTCAAGGTTGTTTCACATTAACTACAATATAAAACTTAAAATTATATTCTGTTTTGTTTTTTTTTTTATTAATTTTATATGTTGCTTCTCGTTATTATGTTTTTTTTTAAATAAAAAGCTACCTATTTAATTTTAATTAGTTCCGATTGTAAAATTGTTAGTTATATTAACTTTTTACTATGAAATTACAAAATAATTGATAAGTAAAGTTATAATTATAATAAAATAATTCGTTGAGTTATAGAATTTATTATTTAAAATGTTTTTAAACGTGATTTGGCAGTAGTTGAATTATAATAAGCCAACATTAAAATTAGATACCGTTTTGACGGTAGCGCCCCTTTTCGGAATAACTGACAAGTGGAACTAGCTTATAATCATTATTATTATTATCTTCTCAGCTATGTACATTTGTTAGAACCAACCACACTAGATGGCGCTATAATACGTTATGCATAAATATTTTTTTGCAACTACTCTTAACTTTGTAGACGTTAGATAAAAGCTTGCTTAAATTTAATAAAAATATTACATAGCATATAACTACCAGGCTAAACGTAACTTCCAAACATTGCAAGAATTTTCAGAATCGGATCAGTACAATTCAGATTATATATTACCAGAGACAAAGGCAAAAACTAAAAACATATTCATAAACCTCTTTATACAATAATAGTAGTACCCAGTACTAAAATAACAGTTTTATCAATATCCGTGAAATAGATTTTATGTTAAATCCGTTTAACATAAATAAAAAACTATAAACTAACTACTAATAAAGGTTTGTATAGATTTATATTTGTGAGACTGAATTACCAATATTTATTGACTTCATATATTGCTTGAAAGTTAATTTAATTCCTCATTTTGATTCGAAATGGTTCAAATGAAAAGAAAATACTATATAGTCCTAGTGAGATGCTCGCTGACTTTGCAGAGATAATCGAAAACCACTATTAAGTAAAAAAAATAAAAAATATACCTATATATACTTCGGCATTTATAAAAAAAACTAAATCCCTTTATCGTTAATTCGCTAATTTTACACATTATTTAAGCAGACAGTAAAAGTACATATTCGAAACATAAAGTAATTAAAGTTCCATAATATTTTATTTATTTCGAAGATATCAGATGACTGAAATCAGAGCCATCTTGTACGATTATATAGAAATACATAACTTAACGATATTAGTTCCATCTATGAGCGAGTAGTGCCACTTACAGACAATATGTATTGTTTATAACTTTATATTTTATTCTGCATAATATAGCAAAAATAAAAAAAAAATATAATGTACAAGGATGTTTACATCATGTTAAAAATAATTAATATGACGGCAAAGTACGGGCGAAAAGAAAACGCCATTTATTTTTTCCTCCTGAGTATGTTTCTCAAATATTCAGGCTTCTTAAGGTGTTTGTTTTCTTTCCTGTAGGCCAATAGTATCAAAACTGAAATTATGAAATGATGACGAATTTCGAAAACTTCGACAGTACATACCGAGGCTCGAACCTGCAGACACTGGACAGATACTCCATTGGGTTCAAGTATTCTGTAAAACCTACTGTTATGGGGTAAAACTGAACTAATACAATAAACTGGGGCAGCTCCGCCTGACCGGAGGATTTATATCGCAGGTTCAATAGAACTCCTCATTTAACACATACCGTTTTAGTTACGATGTTTTTAAATTAAACCGTGCCTACTTAGAGAAAATGTAATATTCTTACTATAAAAACAAAGTATTGATTAAAAATGCAATTAAAAAAATGTTTTCTATTGTAATAATTCATAGATAGGATTATACAGATGTCAGTTGTTTGTGCCTTTGGAGGTCAGAGGAATCCCGAGGTCGTACCTAGGACGATCAGCAAGCCCTAATTAGTTTTGCAACGTTGCGTGTTCTTGTGTTTCGGCATTGAAATATATAAATAGAAATAATAACATTATTCTATAAATCTATGTTTAATGAAAAATAATATTAGCAAACATTATACATTACCAAAGAGTCTGAATATTTATAAAAATCTAGATGTGCCCGTGGCTCCGCTCGCGTGGACTACTAAAAAAGGTTTTTTATTTTTTGTACGGAACCCTAATATATTTTCTAAAATAAAAAAGCCTAAGTTATTCCTTATAATATCAGCTATCTGCCAGTGAATGTCCCGTCAAAATCGGTCCAACCGTTTCAGAGATTACCCGGAATAAATAGACAGACAGACAAAAATTACAAAAATGTGTTTTTTTTTGTTATAGGACCGTGTATACTTTCATATGCATTTAGTAAAACCTTGTTATTTTGACATTAAAAACAGAGAATTCAATTTTCTTATATGTATTGATTGATGTATTTAAGCGATGATTGCTCAGTTGTGTTGCCACTGTAGACACTTTTGAGAGAGACATAGCGTTGCCACAAAAACACATTTGAGAAATAATTTATATATATGATTCCTCTGTATGTGACTCAACTTCTCGTAAACGGCTGGACTGATTTTGATGAATTTTTTTTCTGTGCATTTGCGTGGTTTGATGGATGGATTATATTCACAATTCGACCCGGTAGATGGCGCTGTAGTTGAGTAATAGGTTTTTTTAATTTTTAGGCAAGCCAACGTTCGGACTCTAGTTAAATTTATATTATTTTAACATTCAGATATTATGATTACGATTATCAAATTTTTAGAACAAAACCAGCGCCTACCTGTATAAAAACTTTATTCTCAAAAATATCATCTTTTGTATGTTAGTTACAAAAACGAGACATATATTTGCAAGAAATAAATGTTTTCATTGGATTTTTGAAATGACACGACTTTGGGTACGGTCGGCATAATATTGGACACGGCTACGTTTTCCATGTATCGTTTCAAATTTGTGTATTAGTCAAAGAGTCTGTATAATCCCACAGTAGTGTTAAGCGTTGAGGATTTTAAATTAGCCAAAAAAATTTAACTCACTTGGTTTTTTATAATGTTTTTAGTCAGAAGATATTTGAGCGGGATCGTGAAATCCGTTGTATGTATGTAGGTACTATGTACTATAATAGCATACAATTATAGGTAACTGATATTTATAGTTCTATTATACAGTAACTATTAGAAAATCAATAACATATACATTTTATAGGCATCATATTATTTAAATTATTTGTACGTTATATTATTTTGCGGTTTGTGAAAACCCAATTATTGAATTATTTTAATACAACGTTATGTATTGTATTTCATTTGTTTAGTTGTTATATGTTGTAGATAAGCCATACAATGAGAAAAAATAAATAATAATAGTTTTGTACCTCTCATTGTGTTTCTTATTTCAATGTATATAAATAAAATGATCGACGTATGCCGTTGTGCGTGGATCACGCAAAAATTACTGGATAAATGTTGATCATTTTTTTGTTTTGCTTTACACCCTAAATACTAGATCTTTATTTAAAAACATCAAGACATTATCATTAAATAAAAGTAATTAAAGTTTTAAGAAATTACGATTTCTTCTGTCGTCCATGGGAGCGAAGCAAAAATGAGTGTGAGCATTGCTGCATTGCGAAAAAAATAGGTAAAGGGTGTTGCTTTCGCTGTCGACCCTTGCACGCGTCCAAACACTCTTAAAGTTAGGTTTATCCAATAAGTGTTATGTTGTACATTGCTGCTATGAAATCATGTTTTATACTTCTTTCTTTTCTATGGAATCAAAATAATATACATAAATCTTTAATGGGTAGCGAATACGCGATGAAGAACCAAGAACCCCTATATACTATAAAGGAAACTTTAAGAGGAAACGCGATAGATAACACATTTGAAGGATACTTTTTAACAGAAGTTTATTGGTGTCGCGCTACATTCGACCTATTTAATAGGGTGCGAAAAAGACAACTAGAACTAGTTCGAGACTGACTATACTTAACGAAAGTAGAGAAAATCATAATTAGTTTCCCCTGTTTCTTCCTTCAAAACTGGACAGTTTTTTTTCAACAATAATAGAGAAAGGACTATGGCTATGCCTACATGTTTTCTTTGATTTTTCTATTCGTAAAATTTGTTTGTTAAGAGTCTGGTAAAGGTGGTATATCTAGTCAATTATAGTATTTTTCGAAAACTCATAAATAGTTCCTATATAGTCATTGATTTTGTTTGTAGAAACATGGTAGTGGTACAAATATATACTATAGTATAAAATATTTATTCTGTACCCTGGGATACTTTCCTTCAGTCTGGAAAGAGCCATTAATTGTTCCTATTTTAAAATCTGGTACTACCACACTAGCAAGTAATTACAGACCCATTTCCCTACTTCCTGTTTTTGGAAAAATCTTTGAGTCGCTTTTGTATCCTGTTTTTACAAATCACATGAAACAATCTCTTTTTTCCCACCAACATGGTCAACATCCCGCTCCACTGTTACTAACCTAGCGTCTTTTGTTAGTGATGTTGTTGATTTTGTAGACCGCGGCATCCCTGTAGATGTAATTTACACTGACTTCTGTAAAGCATTCGACAAAGTTGACCATAATATATTATTTAACAAACTATCATTGTTAGGCGTGTCGGGAAACCTTTTAGCCTGGTGTAAGATCTATCAGAACGTAAATTTAGGGTTGTTGTTAATGGATTTAAATCACATACCCAGATGACGTCATCAGGGGTGCCGCAAGGGTCCCACCTTGGTCCTGTGTTTTTTAACATTTTATCAACGATATTATACATACTTTTCATAATTCTTCTATTTATTTATATGCTGATGATCTCAAAATAGTCAAAGCCATTTTCAATGACTCAGACTCTGCACTATTACAAGATGATCTGCTTTGTTTTGCTGATTGGTGTAACAATAATAACATATCTTTAAATACGGGCAAATGTTACCATATGCGCTTCAGTAGAAAAAATAAAGATTTGCCTGTAGCCTATTCGTTAAACCACCAAATTCTGCAGAGGATTGATTGTGTTAAAGACCTAGGTACCTATGTAGACAGTCGACTTAATTTCAATTTACATGTAGATAAAATTGTCACCAAATGTTACAAAATGCTGGGGCTTTTGCTTCGCAATTGTAAATAGTTCAAACAAGTAAAGACCAAATTTTTAGTTTTTAACAGTTTCATCCGTTCCATTTTAGAATATGGCAGCACTATCTGGTCGCCCCTGTACTCTGTACATAAGAATCGTCTAGAAAGTGTTCATAAAAGATTTTATGGCATGCAGTCTTCCAGTGTAACATGGCCAAGACTCTGAAAACTTACCAGGATCGTCTTAAACACTTTCAAATAAATTCATTGGAGGACCGTAGACTGTTGTTGGACCATACATTCTTGTACAAGCTGGTGAATGGAATGCTGGACTGTCCTCATTTATTAAATAAAATTAAAATTAACACTCCATATAAATTACCCAGAAAAACAGCATATGTTCCATTTAGCCCGAAAACCTTTAAAAGTAATCTGGGGCACTTCTCCTGCGTGAATAGAATGCAAAAACAATACAACAACATAAGCAAAGATCCCAACATTGATATATTTGGTCCGAGTTACAATTGCTTCAGAGTTTTGAATTGAAACACATTTGTGGTGACTAAGCACTTATGTTATTTGTTTGTATTCTTATATCCTATTGATTTCATGAACATTTAAACACTTTTTACACTACTTTTTTGCATGTCAGAGCTATTTTTAATTAAGGCAACACTTAGATTCTAAGTTAAGCATGTTGAATTTTTTTTTTTAGTTTTTGTGAAGTGTATGCCATGTTGGTTGCTTATAAATAAATAAAAAAGAGGAATATGTATTGTATATGGAGTCAAGGCCGCGCTGAGAACCATTTCTTCTCAAATATTGCCGGACGGTGACTTCCATAACTAATGTACAAATATACAATGATGCTCTTTGCCACATCACGTAAGCAACGGTACAGTCATTAAGTAAATCATTTAATTTTTATTAATTGTTTTAAAACTTCATATTTATTGTTTATTATATAATTCAGTTTCTTTCTTGATTGTAACTGTTGTCCCAGCACGCTATGATGGCCTTTAAATATAACGGCATTTTAAGATTATTTTTGTTAAAAGAAGTAATGTCTCAGTATGTTAGTAGTCCGTATTAAATAAATAAACCAACCAAACAAACCAAAGCAATCTTTGCGTGAAAAAAAGAAACAAATTACAAAGGATTTACAATAAAACACTTGGAGAGTTTTTTATGCAAGCTTGGTTGATTATTTATTTAAACTTTTATTGTTGTCCCTATCTACTTATTGATTTCGTAAATTGTAGTAGGTGTGGTTTAACAGTTTTACTTTGCCTGACCTAGCACTATAATAGCCACAAGTTACGAGGGAGTTCGAACAATAAAAACTCGCATAGAACTTTGTAGGGATAGACAAGGACGTAGCCAGGTACGGGTGCTGCACGTGTGTATGTGGAATGGTATTCCAGTTAACGATTTCGCTCCTTCCATATAGGGTCCATCAAATGATAAGTGAAGAGACATTTCAGCGGGCAAACATAACAACGAAGATTGTCAATGGAATCTTTAGCCGTTCTTTTTGGAACGCACCATATTCACCGTCAGGCGTAGTACCATATTGCCAAGTAGTGTATTAAAAAAAAACTTTATATTAATTTTCTCTTGACTTCCCAGATTTAAAATGTTAAATACGATGGTATGATTATTTTCTCGTGAATTATTGGCCTTTAACAGGATACTCATGGATTATATCATGACATAACTTGTAGAACATTTTTATCATAAACCTTTTTATACGAACGTTCATAAAGCTTTGCGACGAGAATATTTTGCTGTAGGCAATGCAAATTTTGGTCATAGTTTCCCTGCTTTTAATATTGTTATATAATATACCTGATCTATCGGATTATGTAAGTAATTATCAATTAACATTATCGTGAATATATACCCTTTTAAATATAATATTGTTTTTCTTAGTTTAAACACTAAAGGGTACCAACAATAGTAAAATAGAGAAAAATATATTAGAGAAAACGGTTTATTTTATCGTTGTGTTAGTAATTATTATAAGTTTATTAGTTAAAATAAAAAGAAAAGTATCGCGTAACAGTACAATTTATTTTTGAAGAATTACTTTTTTATGAAAAAGGAACTATTTACAGAAACAAATAATATTTTAAAATTTTATCTTACATCACAGCAATTGCCTGAGAGTCATACTTATATCTAAAATAAAATTGTGTGGTCGAAAATATCTTAAACATATTTAAAAAAAAATACACTTTTTTTCGAAACTAATCTTTGGCCTGCAGATCTTTAATTATAATTTTTTTATTGCACAAATGGCGCCAATTGTCAATTTTATGGTAAATTAAAAATAAAAATTTAAAAACTAAACACTGAGACTGTGTATTTATAAAAATATTTTGTGATGCAATTTTTAACATTTAATAAAAACTATTTTATTCATATCTAAAACTAAAATAAAGAAAATCTATTGCAATTAAGTACAAATAACGTAAATAATACATATTATGGCATCTTCTTCGTTAAAACTATAATATAATTCTAAACAAAAATAACTCAAAACAAGTTTAATTATAAATTATTACAACGGAATGTATTTTTATTCTATGAATTTCAATCTTTAAAATGGTAACAATTATTAAAAATTACATACAATCTTATCATTAAAAATTCTTCATACTCTTAAAGAACCGCTGGCGGCGGAAAAAGTCGCATTTCAAAAATACTAATTAAAACATTATGTTTCTCATCTTTTTCAAAAAATAATATGGACACGTCAACATTACGCTATTCACTTTAATTGACGGGCAAACCGACTGACCGACCGACTGTATGTTATTCACCAGCAATATTATTTAACACCCATTAAAATACGATCATGGAATCTATATCGATTTCAAATCTTGAGCCTATCGTTATTACATTACATAAAGGATAAATTGACATATTTGACAGTTAAATTCGAATTGACAGTGAAAATCGATTTTAAGTTTAAATGTCAAAAACGTCAAACTCCTTGGTACACATAGTAACACTCAGTAAATAACATGTCTTGAAACACCAAAGTGAACCCACGATTTTTTGCGATTATTTCTATGCTCAATCAATTAACAAAGGTTACACAGAAGTATATATTGACTTTATAGAGATGAGGTTCGTTAAAGTTATAACTGCATCGATAGCTGTTATCTAAAGTATGTATATAAATATTATTAGGGACGGTCAAACATCAATTTATTTATATAATTAGAGTGTTGGCATAGAAATTAGTCGTAAAAGGTGGCCACAAACTTACGTCCTTTTAAATTACACAATACATAAATTTCGCCATTTTCAATCAATACTCTTAAACAACATTTATCATATCGACTTAATAACTATATAATGAAAATTTACTACTTTCCATTTAACTTATAATGTAACCCTGGAATAATATCTTCGAATTAGCGACCTCAAAACATCGATAGAATATATATTATTTAATTCAGTGTTTAATTGATTAAATAAATCATTGAACGACAATTGCACATCATATAGCAGTAAATACGAAATATTTTAAAAAATTCAGACGCAGCCCTTCTGTTCAAACAGTTCACTACTCCAGGCGGCGCGGCGCTGGCTTTTGAAGAAACCAGACATTTTGCTTAAACCGATTTATGATAATCGAACCATTATAGAATTCATACTGAAGTAATTTTCTCATATTTAACATCTAAATTAATTAAAATAACATTAAGCTATGCTCTATTTGTTAATTAAACTTTCACACTCTGGGAGCTAAAAGTTTCACAACCGGTGATCGCACAGGATAGGTTGGCCTAGGATCAGAATTAAAATACATAAAAAATACTGAATCATGCCTAAAGTTTATATTATAGTATCTTTTAAAAAATCGACTCATAAAAAAAACATTTACCGTAAGATCGATATAAACTATCGATATTTTAATCACTATGCTATGAATCTCCAGAACAATATTATTCTTACAGCAGGAAACTTTGTGAATATCCTTATAGTGATGTAGTGTGTGTACTTTTTTGTATATATTTTATAAATTTAAAATAGAAATAAGGAAATATTGTCACAGTAAGTTTTTCTGGGTGGTTTTCCATTTGTAGTCGTATTGTGTCATAAGTTACTCTTATAGTTTAACTAATATAAACGTATTTTTTAACAAACCGAAGAAATTTATTTTAATATTTTATATACTAAAACCTTCCTGTACGTAAAAGAATCATAGAAAAAGACATCGGTTGTGTAATTTCTGAGAAAATCGCGCACATACAAACGTACTAGGGAGAAATAGTTCCTTCCTATTTTTGATCTCGTTAGCAAAATCTTGCAACTCTGTATAAATTAAAAAAAAAACTAATTACTTTATCTCTGTTTTCTACCAACAACAATAATAAAATAAAGATGAATATATTGAAGTGGTGAGCGTATAGCAACCGAACTGGACCGAGTAGATTTAACAAACACAGTTTGTCTTAAAGCCTGGACTTTGCCTCCCATTAGGAAGACACAATATAACACAGTCGTCTTAGAAACAGTCCAATCCGAAACGTAGAACGATTAATGATGGACTTTTTGACCCATTAACGTTAAATGTACTCGGTAGATATTATAATATCGCAGAGATAATAAAACTCACACAAAGATGTATTGCAATTATCTGGTTCCAAGGTCAGATCTATAATGAAATCCCACGGTTATAATCAACAGAGATCTTAATGCATTTTTTACAACTTACAGGTAGGAATTCAAGAAACTTAATTCATGTTTTATAACTTACAGGTAGGAATTCGAGCAACTTATTTATATTTTTATTGTATCTATGAATTAATTTATTATTAGCCAGTCATGAAGAAGGCTGTCACGAAAAACGATTTGTTTCGTAAAAGCAGGTTATGTGAAGCCGATTTTACTGTCAAAGGTTATTTTAGGGCTATACACGATAGTGAAGTCAAGGGTTCCCTCTCTGTACATCCACTAACAGGACCCTGAATAAAACCCTATAGAGTTTCTTGCCAGCTCTTCTCGATGACTGGGATGTTTTCTGAACCGGTAGTAGTGTTTTAGTGGTCATAAGTGACTTCTTAGGGCCCAAATTGAATAAACAAATGTTGGGTTTTGATAATATAATATTATGTGACACATATATAGTCTTTCAACAATATTGATTATCATTTGGCGTGAAGACGGTAGTGGCAGAGTGGGCAGGCACTCCACTAGGTGGACCGACGACCTGGTGAAGGTTGCGGGAACCCGCTGGATGCAAACAGCACAGGATTTGTCATTCTGGCGATTAATAGGTGGGCCTATGTCCAGTAGTGGACATCTTTCGGCTAATATGATTATGATAGCGTATCGTAAAATGCATGATGGGATTGCTAAACAACGCTCTAAATAAGTCAACTCCTCAAACAAAAGAGTTAATCACCTTTCTTTAAGGAATGTCGTAATAACGAAGAATATTTTTCTGGAGACTACAATATTATCATCAACTTTGAACACATTACAAACAACAACATCTTAAACTTACTAAGAACAGTTATCATTCATTCAATCTCAGATTTAACTTTCACGAAATTTGGATTATCCGTCGTTATGTCCGGACCTTTGCAACCGAACTGGTAGACCAGCCTTGCTGTGGGAACTGACACGAGGACCCTCTGCCTGTAGTGGTATCGCATCGCTCTGCTGAATTTCTCGAAGGTCATGTTGTCATTCTGTTTCATCTTCCCCCACAGTTTGGCGACCTCGTCTGGTTTAACGAATCTGAAATGAAAATTGACAGCTTATAAGTAAAGGGATTACACATTTTTTTATATAAAATTTAAGATACGCTGTAAATTCTAACCTAACCTACCAGAAACATAACCTATCCTAATCTCAAAATCGTAAAAAGTTAAGAAAATCTTGTTTAATTATATAAAGGTACACGAAATTAGTTTTATTATAATTTGTTAATAATTTACTAGTTTAAAATATATTTAATATTTCTTTATATAGTTACTAGATGTGCCCGACGGTTACACTCGTGTTAAATTTATTCGACAAACACTTGCCAACGCGCCCGTGTAGAGCCCTATCATTGTTCCTCTTCCCGTATTTGCCTACAGCTTTCCAGATTGATTGACATTCATTATTATTGCTCTGCTCCTTAGGGTCCTAGCGTGAACTTATATAGCCTATACTATTCCTCATGAATCTGTCTATCATATACTATAATTTTTCGAATCTGACTTTAAGTTCCAGATATTAGCGCGTTTAAACAATAAAACAAAAAAGTCTACATAGTCTAGAAGTATAGATTTTGGTACTTAGTTTAGTGGTGACACATTTACATATTAAAATTATGAAACAAAATATGCGATAGTTGAAATCAGATAAACTAAACCCGATAAATAGACAATAATATATTCAAGTTCACGAGATGAGGCAATAACAAGTAATCATATGTGTTATAATAATCATTACTGAATTCCTTACACTCATCGAACGCAGCCATAACAGCAAAAAATATATAGCTATGTATAAAATTACTTATTTTATGTTATATATAATCTTGTGTGGGTCTGTTAGGTATACCTACCTACCTAACTTCTGAACGACTTGACCGATTGAGCTCATATTTACAAAATATATTCATTAACGAAGGTCAAGACGATGGTTCATAGCGATGTTAGGAGCCAATAGGGGGCGCTGTAGTGGAGCCATTAACTTTAGAATATTTACAATAGCTCTATTCATATTTCGGTAGTTATACGTAACCAAATAATTTGAAATAAATCACGACTACAACTGTAAATGGAAAACACTTGATTTAAAGATTCGTACAGAAATGATTATATGGCAAGTATTTAATTTGATAAAGTATTTTTTTTAATTTTAAGTAATTGTGGCGACAACCTGTCTTATAAGTATAGTCTAGGAAAAGCGGGGGGTTGAGATGAGGGTTTGTCAAGTCATTCTCAGGCCGGCATGACAGCGGCGACCGCCGATGGATTTCGATCTCTCGGTGGTCGCCATTGTATTTGGATTGTACAGGGACAGTACAGTAAATGATAATACTACAAAAACACCAATCTATAGCGTACCACGGCATATATTACACAGGCTGATTCCGCAACGCGGGCACTGGATTTTATAGTAAAGGTCTAATACCATACATACTTCAGAAATTTCATCATTTGCTTGAAAATAATAATCGACATAGCCTTTTCTAATAAAAAAACTCTCTACCTATTGTAATGTTGGCAGTCTAATAATATATATAAGATAATCAGGTTATCATGTAATCACCACGTCGCACACACATCGGTGTCAAGTGTGATGCAAAGTGTCCGTATAATTGTGATCAGAGTCAAGGATTTCTTGTTAAAGCCATTACAGACTCGACTAGTGGCGAGCCTGAAGCTTGTAATTTTATTAAATCACTTTATTTATTTTTTCTTAATTGCTTTAACGTATTTTTAGTTATATAAAATGACCTCCCAGCTTCTTTTAGCGCATGATACTCATATGTACAGTACCTACTATCTAACCAAGAATAGGTATTGGCTCTTATAGTATACAATAGGTGATCCCGAATCGTGTAATTATGATTTTCCACTGGTTGGATAGGTGGTTACAAAAATACAGGACGATGCCACTCGAAAAAAACACTGTAGCTGGAGTAATTGAGATCTTCCGCGACAAAATATACACCACAGTTTTTTTTTTCAAAAATCAGTCTAGTTCCTGCGAAAGCTACATACTATCTAGCGTTTACATTAAAGAGAGCAAGAAATTGAAAGGAAATCTTATAAACAATCCCATTACTTGTACAAGACAAAATCATTCATTTTTTATATACATTCGACTATTTTGAGTGTGAGGGGATAGACTTTGATGATATTTTTAGGTTTTAGAAGAGAGACTATTGTTAGTTGAATGGGAGAATTCTTTTCGAAAGCGAAAAATTTAAGAGTTGCAGGAGCCTAACCCTGAATGGCCGTTTAACAGAGAACTGATAATAATGCATAAAGATCACGTACTTAAAACCATTGCCAGCTGCACTGCCCAAAGCGACTGACACCTTGACTGACAAGCCACTACACAATACACAAACGCATGTATATCCACATAAATATTATTATTATAGCCATTCATACATAGTGGCCTTCTACGACCAATAATGAATGACAAATCGTTATGACAAATTGTTAGTAATGCGATAGAAAAGGATAGATGTATTTCTTAACTTGTACTTAAACGAAATAGGTATATTCTTTATAAAATTTACAATTTGTAAGGTTGGTGAAGCTTCTTTACTCGAGTAATAGAAAAAATTATAGGGGGAGAAAAATAATGTATAGGAATTATTTACAAACTAATTTCAAGATGATAGTTATGTAATAAATTTTCAGCTTATGCGATAAGAACATATGAATTATTGATTGCATAAGTTGAAGTTAGAAATATGAAAAGTAACAAGATATATCTGAATTACTTTAATTTTCTTAAAATGCACTAGGTTTTCCCTTATCACTTTACTCAACGATAAAAGAAATACACTATTGCATTAATTTACGATCGTGGTCAATCCCATAATTTCCAACAACAATGAGATGAAAACTAACCACGACCATAAAAAAGATGGTGGAAAGCATAACCCACTATAATACTACCAATATATAGGTGTTTTACTCCATTAGAATTACAGGGTTATGGATATAGTATAATATTCATTAGCACCATTGTTAAAGGTAATATCGGAAGAACATTAAATCACATAAAAATTGTCTCTGTTGAAGGCCTTTGTGGCAATCAGTCATAATTTACTTCTATAGCAGATGATCTACATCGATTCAATATAACTTAATATTATTAATTCTATATAACTTAAATTGTTTATGTTGTTGAGGGTTCTGTCACAATTGACACTGTGGAGACAGCCTTTAACAATACTAGAATACTTTATAAAACTAGCGGAGATAGTGTTGTAGATTAATATTTCAAGTTATTTTTGACTAGAATCGAGATTCACGCATTTAATAATCAAATTACTTATTCGACTTATCCTTTAGAAGATATGCCTTCTTTGTTGTTTTTGTCAGTTACAAACTTAAAAAACATAAGTACATAAACTACGAAGTAGATACTAGGATTGATTGGTGATGATAATTAATTTTATATATTTAGGTTCTATACAATTTTATTTGTTTTAAAGTGAGACTTTATATTGTAATAAGGAGCAGTTTCTTCTGCCACGTCAGTTGATCTCTAAAATAATTAAAATAGATGATTCTTGAGAAAAAAACAGTACGACCCAGCTACACGCCATCAGCGCCAATGCCATGGCTGCTGGCAGCCGTTTAAATGTAATATTGTAAGTGCAATTTGCTCTGTATCAGATAGCTCATTTACATTTGACCTAGCTTCAATGGCGTTATATTTATAGGTTTGAAAGAAATGTGTTAATTGTTATGACAATTTACCAAGCGATTATATAGGTCTTCATTTTCTTATGTCATTCTATTATATTATTGTATAAGTATGAAGACATGAGTTTGTTTTATAAGAGCTCATCTTTCTCTACGTTTCAGACTAGAAATGTAAAAAATATAGATCAATAATTAGATACGTAATTTTTATGGTATTATGAGTTAGCATTGGAACACATTTTTTGGGTGTACTTCCTGTATTTTTATTAGCTTTATCGAATATATTGTAATGCAATGTTTTTTTAAGTTTTAATATCCAAAACGTTAAAGGCTATAACATAGTTTTAATGGAATAAGGTCATATTAATGAAAAGAAAAGTATTTTTTTTTTAATTCAGGCTACGATAAATTGTATGAAATTGGCCGCGACTTTGTAAGGTTTATTTTTTCTAAAATTACTTTTGAGTAGGTATATATATATCTCTAGGCCACCAACCAGTAATACATGGACGTACGAACGAATAAAGGCAATCGACATCAAGAGTGTAACATAATTAACCTTGCACATCCGTGGAATGAACTACAAAAATGTGATTCATTCAGATTTGGATGCGAGCTGCGTAGAGGCGAGGTTAGATGTCGGCCTTGCGAGGTATCGCTGCATCAGCCAGGCCAAGGATCCGGCGACATACGTGACGCGCAACCAGATATGGGTAAGGGGAGAAATTTTATTTTTAAAAGTATTTTGTAAATAGTGGTTGTTTTGTTCTCGATCATTAAAATTATTATATCGTCATTATAAATACATTAGTAAAAAAGTTATCCATTTAATATAAAACTTTAAAATAATGTTACCTTTTTTATTATGTTGGCAACTTTATTTCTGTATCATATGAGATATGCGGTATATTTTCCATTCGCAATAATTGCTTAATAATACTTATATAAAATTGAATTTTAAAATGACATCGAAACTGCTGTCATTCTAGGAACAATGTAATAAACTATCAACGTTTTAATTACTAACTCATTGTTATTCAAGCGCTGTTTGTATTATCCACGTCAAATAGTGCTTTGTGCCATTTTTTTTTATTTTATTTAATTTATATGATTTTTGGATATACTTTTAGATTAAAGATTTACGTATATAAATGCTGGATACTAAATGATAGGACAATTGTGTATGATTAGATCGCGATCTCTTTTGGTTTGTCCCGTTTCGGGATCAGCCGAAAGGCTTGCAGGCCGGCATGACAGCGGCGATAATGGATTGATTTTATCTCGGTAGTGGCCGTTGTTTTTGAATTGTGCTTTACTTAATGCTTAAAGCGGTACACAGAGTGCCTTCAAGTGGCCGCATTCGATGTTACTATAAAAAAACTTCTGAGCTGTTCTCATCGTCAAATTGGCTATCTTTTAACTTTTTTTTTCGAACTTACTATACTGTTAGCCGTAAGAGCCCCATAATTCGTTTAAGTACAACTTAAGAAATACATCTATCCCTTTCTATCGTATTACTAACAATTTGTCATTCACCCGGGCTTGGGGCGAGCGCTGAAGGTACTCAGCCGCGAAGGCAAGGCAACAAGATCCAAGGGTGCCAAAGTGGCCGAACTTCGTTGCCGCGATTGCAATGAAGTCGCGATTTGACTAATTCCCTATCCGTAATTCGATCTAAACTAACTGTATATGTCTCTCTCCTCTGGGAGGAGAGAAGAACCACGTGTATATGTATTTAGTAATCTGTCAATTTTTGTCTACACTAACTAGCCAAAAAAAAGAAAAAAGGTCCCTTACAAAATCTATGTACCTGAGTGGTGTGCATGTGTACCTTACAATGCAATACAAAGTTTGTATGTTGAAGCTAGTGAATGCAGTGTCATTGTATCGTACTGGCGGCTGCTTGACTCAAAGGCTCCATGCCGGAAGATCAGACCTAGGCTTGGGTTACCGCTAGAGAGGGTGGTCGTGGCGGGTGTGCGGGAGCGAAGTTAACCGCCCGTCCCCTGAGGGAACGGTGGTTTCGCGGGCGTGGGCGCGTGCACGCTTGGTTTGCAAGGGCGGATGTGTAGTACGCGCTGGCTTTCTCGATCTCGTCATCGGGGTCAGTAAAGATATTTCACGGTCGGCGTTTTGCCTTCGGGGCGTTTGGGACTGGCGTGTGATTTGCGGTAGCTACCACTATCGGGTTCGGGTGTATATCAATATGCGGACCATATTTAATAGGTATATATTTTAATCGATTGACGTCACAACGTTCGGTTTAATGACTAATACAATTATTTTAATGATTAACATAAAACCAATAGAAATGACTCAATCAATATATTTTATACATTTTTATATCTAATGGGATTTTTCGTTTGCATCACGTTATTGTCCATTGTTCTGTACGAGTGAAAATAATTTTATAATATCACAAAACAGGTAAGCGAAACATTGCGGCTAGATCCAAAACTCTTTTACCGTGTAAAATAAAAAAAATAGATTTAATGTTTTCTGTTTGAAAAACGTGCTTATTACGTGTTTAATAGTACTTATTTCAATATATTAAAACCGGTCAAAAATGTTTTAGTTTTTGTTCCTTATGGGCTTAGTATTTTACCCCAATTTTACCTAATTTTAAGTGCGATGTGGTCCTGTATGTTTCACGTTAAGCCTGAATGCTAAATCTGATGTGTATCTTGTCCCTTTTTACTGCGTGTAAGTTCCAACATTGGCACAAATAACTAAACATAAAGGTGTCAATAAATAAAATCGATTTAATATATGTATCATGAGGTATACCGAATGACCTTGTTTTTATCGAAAACCCTAATTTGCATAAACATAAAGGACAAAAATCATCTGAAGACCCTTGAAAATGTAAATAAAAAAGGTCTTATGTACTTACTACATTCCAACGAAAATAAATACTAAATGATTGGGCGACAGAAACTGCTGCTATCAGAACTGTTTCTTTTTTGGGCATATTTTAGTCTTTACACAAAGCATAAAGACATAAAGAATTCTTTTTACGGAGTAAGTCTGATGATAGTGAGAGATTAGTTAACAATGACATTCAATATATATTAATAGGGAGAGCCTCATGAGTAAGGCTTCTATTTTGAATTTTTGTATCAAAATGACAAACTCTATTAATAGAAATTTCAAAAGTTTTAATATAATGAACAAATTCCCTTGTGTTGTTCATGTTTCAGGTCGTCACACCAGATAATACAGCAAACTTTATGTGTTTTGTGACTGTATTTCTCAATTTGAAATAACTTTTTTAATAATCAAATTCAAGCAAAAATAAATAATTTTGCTATAAATATAAAATTTAAGAGAACAATCAATATATCTTTCAAATTCAAAAATAACATTTTTCTATAAAGTGGCCTGTAACCAGGCTAAACTAAACTCCGTGAAAGATAATTTAAGGTCTCGTTTTTACAAACTCGTGCCATTATTTCTATTACCCGTACTATTATCCTATTTGTATTGTATTGTGTGTGTGTATGAGTATTCTACCATGTATTGTGTAAATTATTGATCTAATATCGAAGAGAAATCTTATTTAACACAATCAAATCGTAGCTGCGCTTTAAAGCCTGCATTAAACTTCAAGTCACGTTCGGCCATTTTATAAGGAGGTTAGGACACAACCGGTTTTCATAAATTAAAAAACTGCATTATAATATTTTGTCGTTAAAACGATCTTACGTCAAAAGGTTTACAAAAAATAAATTCACGCGAATTGATTAAATAAATAAACATTGGACATGCGAACTTCATTGTTGTTTTTAGGAAATATGTATATTGAGAATTATCGAAAATTACAAAATGACTTGAATAAATTTGTATAATTATCACCGAATCATTTCGTAGAATCGTATTGTCTGTTTGTGAGATGAATCATCTATACTAATATTATAAAGCTTAATAGATTGTTATTTGTTTGTTTGTATGAATGCGTTAATCTCTAAAACTACCAGTCGGAGTAAAAAAAAAGCATTTTATAGTATATTATTGAGAAATCATTCTGGCAAGCTGTCGATGTCTTTTTTTTTAGAACTGATTATACTGTTAGCTTTAGGGGCCCTGGAGCCTTTATGGCTTTTACAGCTTTACCGGGCTTGGGGGCGAGCGCTTAAGGCACTCAACCACGAAAGCTTTGCAACAACATCCGAGGGTGCCAAAGTGGCCGGACCTCAGCTCGGACTGTTACGCGTATGCAATTAAGTCGCGATCTTGCTAATTGCCTATACGTAATGCGATCTAACTAACTATACATATATACCTGTCTCTCTCCTCTGGTATTTAGTAATCTGTCAATTATGTCTAGACTAACTAGCCAAAAAAGCAAACAATTGATCTACGGGGGACTTATATACTTTTGTTAGTTTCGGTTTTCGTACTGGTAACATTAGTTCGTCAGCGTTAAAGCTAGAGGCGCTGCTAGTAGTTTGTATGAACGAAATCGAGGCGTATTTCGAATTCAGCTGGGTTTTTACATGTCCGGACAATACCATTGTTGGGACCCGTATTATATAGGTACATATAGACGTAATATGTCGTTATCGGAGGGTTCAAAAACATTAGTATTTAACTGATAAGGTGTTATCGAGCCACGCCCGTCTCTAACTGCGCCGGCACATGAAGGTTATCGATTTAAATTGTTCACTTTAAAAAAAATTAATCGCTTATAATGAACCTACCCATTGCTTGTGTCGTTTCACTATATTTAATCTTTATTCCGTTTAATTTTCAAGTCATTGTATTCGTATTTAATTAAGAAAACAAGGTAAGGTAAAAAATTGCGCTCCAATTTTTCATTCTTCGATTAAGGTCACTTAAGTAATAATTATTGTAGAATATGCTGTAATTTGACATAATTTGCATTATTTTTAAATTATATGAAATTAATAATTATTATTTTTGAAAATATAGTCTTTTACTTTTTATATAAATACATATTATTATTTATGGCAATGTAATATAAACGTTTACATTGGCAGATGTGAAAACCGTGCCTTACAGAAAATAAACAGTAATGTAATAATTATTATTTGCAATTAGATTATGCCTATCTATTGAAAGAATCATCAAGAATTATACAAAACTAGTTGCGCTCTGGAGACGGAAGTCAAAAATGCTTATTGCGAGTGAACCTTAAAAAGATATGTTATTTCTGACTTTTTTAATATTTAATAGGTATTTTTAAGATTTACAATTATGCAGTACATTAATTTGATATATGATTAATTTGATATATTAATTTAATTATGGTTTACTCAACGTAAGCCATTTAATCGCCCCAAAGGCGTCTTTTTTTCGAATTGGTTCACCATTATTGTCACTGCTTATTTTTCACGTTACTTTATGTACCAAAATATATCCTATAACCTGTCCATATAACATAGCTATGATTACTATAACAAAAATGTGAAACGGATAATTGGTTTTCGTGTGAAAAAATAAACGGACAGACAGACAGAGAGACGTTGAGTTATAATATCTATAGAAGATATAGATAAGTCCTAACTTTTACAAATGATCGTAGACACGGATTATCTTATCATCTGTCTACTTGGAGACTGTGTTCCAAGTAAAGATATAAAAACTAATATGTATATATGAGATAACAATAAAATTATACTTGGATAACTGTAGCAATATCATTAAATAGATACCTGTATATAAATATTGCGTAATGTATATATTTCCTTTACAATGTTAAGGATATGTGACTAATAAAAAAATGTATATTATATATATCGTTTATAGATTATCGAACCTGTTAAAATAAATCTATTAAATATTACTACGTACTACGTAGTTTTTTTCATTTATTTATTAATACCACCGAAAATACAAGACTAACTTTAACCATAATATGGGGGACATAATTTCACACATGGCCATTTAATTCCAAACTAAGCTAAGCTTGTATTACGGTAACTGAACAGCTGATATACAGATATTTAGCACCCAGACGTAAAACTGGAAATTATGATCATCACACAAAACTCAGTCATGTGCGGGGATTGAACCCGCTACTTGTCAGCTCAGTAGTAGAGCTTACTACCACTGCGCTACGAGCACTGAGAAAATCATATATACACAAGGATTATGTAGACGGTTATGCACAATACACAGATAAACATATTAACTAATAAAAAATAATTTTTTTAAAGATCAATAATAATATACTCAATTATTTAAATCTTAATAATTAAAATTAAATTTATTTATGTTAGATATATTAATATTGTATATTCCAAAAACGTGTTCAAAGGTATACAAATTTCTCTAATAAAACAATTATAACATCAGTCATGTTAGTTTCTGAAAAAATCACGCACATTCAAACTCAAATCAAAAACGATAGCTCAGTGGAAGCGTGTACGGACATGGCGTCGATTGACGTGAGTTCAACTCCCTGCAATGAGCGTGGGCTGTCATTGAAGGAAAACATAGTGATGAAACCATAGCATGGTGGTAAGGCTTTTTGTAATGCCCGTCTGGCTAACTACCACCCTCAAGTTAAGAATCTGACGCTAAGCTCCTATATAAACGTGTTCCGGCAGCTATACTTGAGAGCCAGTTTTTCGACTAGGCTTAGCGTGTCACCTTGAGCCACATAGTCATTTAAAATCAGTTGAGATTATTGTCAAATGCTAAACCTATAATTTAAAAAAAAACATACTAGGGGAATCAGAATCTTCCTTTTTTTTAAATTGAGTATTAGGGTGAATTGTATAATACATAGGTATTTACATTATAAAATTTATAAGCTGATAAATGTGATACATAAATCTTTTACTCTTTTCTTATTGGAACCATATGTTAGCACAACATTGTGCCCATAATTAATGTATTTCAATGTTTCTCCAACTTTTAAGAACTATAATATTATTAAACAGTATTGCAACACCTTTTTCATGTGCTGGCAAGGTGTACACGGTACACCTTGTAACAGAGGACATTGTACTATTTTGTAAAACCTTACTTTATTATCATGCGCTTAAAGCTCAATATAGTTTGTGAGCTATTTAGGTTATTTGACAAGGCAGATCTCACATATAAAATGCGTTCCAGGTATTGTGCGAAATTCGAAAATAAACAACGCGAACCCTCATTGAGGTGTTGTAATACTGTTGTAAGTTTAGTTTGTCTTCAAGTGTCTATGCATAAGGGTTGACACGGAGTTATTTATTTCAAAAATTATAGACAACAATTGAATATTAGATGTCTATAAAACTATGACCTTAGATAGTTGGGTGTACGTGATAAGGAAGATATTGATGTCTTAATTAAGACAAGTAATGCTTCGATAAAATTATGTAAGTACTAGCTGGGCCGGTAGTCGTTGTTATAAACTTCTGGTAGTTAATGGCTCGACCACAGCGCCACCTATCGGACTCTAACACAACTATGAACCATCGAATCAATGAAACAAATATAATTTGTGAATATGAGCTCAATCCGTCAAGTCATTTAGAAGTTATAGAATCACTAACACACGCACACAAAGAGCAACTAACACGTTACAGTTTATTTCATATGTCCAAACAAATGACTATGGTCTTATATAATTATATAAAATATAAAACTTCTGCAGGTATATGGCAATGACAAGATATTATTGTCTTTAGGCAAACCTGAACACCGAATTAAATTTCAAAGAATATGACTTAAAAATATATTAATAGCGAGATATATGAGAGTATAAATCCTAGAAATAATTATGAGATAATTGTTATAGTTAAATTAAAATAAAACCACAATTCATGATAACTATATAATTTTCCGTATAATTTTAAATCAATTATATAAATACAATTATATGATTAATAATAAATTGTTATGTTTATTTCCATTTCTTTAATATTTTTATTATAAAGTTATATGGGTTTTATTATTATACCTACAAACAATTCGTTTTAATTGTTTAAAAATCATAATGACTTGTAGCGTTAATCTCGAATGAATCACCAGTTGCACCTTATATTTACCGTCTCGCAATATATTTCGAAGTATTAAAACAGAACCTGTCCATTAACAGCGGAAGGTAGAATTGCTGTAATTATCAATAATTACTATAAAAATGATTATAAAACCTTTGGCAATACAAGGATCTGATTATGTTTGAGTTAATAAATCTACAGCGAAAATTGTCGAATTTACAAATTAGTGAAAAACGTTTGTTTCAGTTAAAATAGTACAGTTTTAGATCTGTAGGAAAGATACTATTAAGAAGAAGGAACATACCAAATTTCCAAGGCTGGGTTGAGAGCCAGAATGATTAAAAAATGTGGTGTTAATATAATAGTCTCCCAGTCAAGGTGTTCCCTCCTTTCTATGACATTAGTTCCTTCGAACGAAGCGTGAACCCAAGCCCGGTAAAGCTGTAAAAGCCGTAAAGGCTCCAGGGCCCATAAGGCTAACAGTATAGTCAGTTAGAAAAAAAAAGCGTGAAGTGGTATTTGAGCAGGCCGGCATGATATCGACGGCCGCCGATGAAATCTGTGTCACCGACAGTCGCCGTTGTTTGTAAACTGTGCCGTACTTACTGACCATCAGGTGATGTGCGATAATATTGTCGAACTGGTATTTAAAACACATACGTAGTTCGGACCCGCTTAAATTACAGAATTATTTGTGTCAGATGTCCAAGACACTGGCCCTGGGCTCTTCATCCTGTAACACGATGGACCGGGCACGGGCACTCTCACAACTTAGAACTTTGTTTCTGTAGTATAGAATATTTCTTGGCTTGACAAAGCGATGTTGATTGACGACGCAAAACTAGTTTGACCGAATGACGCACAGTACGACTTGTATTAAGAAATGAATAAAAAATATAATAAAATATAGACTCAAGATATCATCCTATTATATGCTTTTCTATAATTTACAAATTCTTATTAGTTAGTGTATAGCGTGAAGATGTTGATAATATTTATGATAAAATTCATCAAATAAAAAGGTACATTGTACAAGGTAAATACATGGTAAAGAGTTTTTGTTTAATTATTAATAATTAATGTCATTTTTTTTTAATATAGAGTCATAACTAGTTGGCTACTAGCAAATATGTAGCTATAAAGTCTAGGGGTTCAGAAACAGTGACTGAAAAACAACTTTAAAATTTTTACAAATATTATTTAAATTAAGTTAATATACATACTCAAGAATGTCGTGATGTCATCTCAAAATTCCATTTACCAAGTTCGTCATTTACCACGAATTAATGATTCCAATTAATTAATACCTACCTAGTGTTTCATTTGTACGTCGATGATATTGCTACATTTTTATGTACATATGTTATGGTTATTTAATGTTTCGGGCACTTATCAAAGATAAAACCACAGACCAACAAGTCTATCAAGAAATACTTAGTTTTTCGCATTGGAATATTAAACACATAAAAATAATCACAAGTACTAAACTGAAGCTGAAAACCTGTGTTTGCTCTTAGTGTTTGGAATTAAAATCCCACATGTTTTATAAACGAATTGAAGAACGTACATTTCTATAGCAAGAATTAAAGGAACACTTATGGAACTTGGAACCCGCTAGAGCTCAGCTCTTTTATCGGTAACGACTACCCCGAAGGTCGTTTCTACTGAACTTTGTCCCTTTTTCACATTCATGTTAATGTAGGGACGTCATTACTTTTGAAAAGTTGCACAACGCCATCTTTTGGTAGGCGGGTGGAAACAACGTTGTAGTTGATGCTCATTATTAGGATTAACTTCGTTTAAAATCATCAATTGTACTTTTTGAAGTTTTCGCTTTGTATTGCCTACCATGATGCCAAATTTCAAATTTCTGAGCTACTTAGAAATGATCTAGGTTTTTATTTAGTAAATGAATCTATGATAAAAAAGCTACTTTTGAGACCCTAATAACTCAATTACTACTATAGATTTTATTTTTTAAATTTAGGATTGTAGGTGTTCAAGGGAGGTAGGAGTTCAAGTACGTAGGTCGAATAGTTTTTAACTTATGGAGGGGTCGAATGTAGCTCGAAATGGTTCGTGAACAGTGTGTACACACTGGCCGGTGTGTCGCACCTTGTCTTTCCGAAGTCAGCTGACACACCGCCGTATGTCTAGATGTTCACATTTCTAAAGATAGTACAAAAAGGCAGCACTTCTCAATACATTTGTTTTAACAATTACGTTAGTCACGATGGGCATTCTAATGAGTTTGATTCTATCACTATAATTTAGTTATCACGTTCTAACGATATTTAGGACAACAAAACAAACCTCATCATATTTACATTTGTTTGGAATAAAAATTGTATAACTATTATTCGATAATAGCACAGCACAGTTTAATTAGTTTAATTATATACGCAGATACTGAAATCATAGTTTTTATATCAAAAATTTCATAGACAGAAACTTCATAGACAAAAACAACCTACCTATTATCGCTGCAAACAATTCTGATTAAACTTTTAAGAGCAGGTAGGTGTTTATTTCAGATTTTCGATACTCAACTGAGACATAATTTTATTACTATTTTTTTCTTACTCTCAGCGAATGAACCATCAATCTGGGACATATCTGTGACCTTTACGACTATCGCACCTACTAATCTAATCGCTTATCAATAGCCGATTCGGTCGTGAAAAGGAAAATTAATTTAACTAAACAAACACAATACTAACTACGCATGACGTCACCGGAGTTAGTGTCAGCGCCATAATCTTAATCTGCTGAATTTAAACAGTTGTGATGGCGATGATACAGATAAATTGCACGTTGTTTACTATTTTTATTCACGTTTTCCTCATACTGTCTCGCTCGCACGCGAACCGCGAGTTTCTCACGGTTAGGCACGTGCGTTGTGTGGCTGAGACCGAACACGAATTTTCGGGTAGCGAAATGATAAAATTACAATATTACATTCAAAAGTAAAAGTTAACAAACATATAAGTTTGTTATTATTAGGCAAGACATTCGAAATTTTGTTTTTACAAAACACGTAATATTATTTATATGCATACCTACCTAACATCAAACAAAATAAAGAGAGACCTTCAATGTACGTACACAATGTGTTCACACGTCAGTTCTTTAGTAAATTAGGTTACAGTTATCTTTGAAATGATTGTAAAGCGGAGGGTCAAGGACGTGTTGTACTTCGTATATGTTCAGTTTAACGCTAGCATCGATTTACATCGAAAAAAAAGTATATACCGAGTTAATTTGCAATAACTTAATAGTAAACTAAGAAGCCGAAATCTATTGATATATAGCCGAAGGTTATTGAGTAACCGAAAAAGTTAAAATACAAAATATCATTGAATGCACTACCAGACATGACGTTAATTGATACAACGCTACTTTAATACAGCTTGACCTGCAGACGGACACGTCACATGCACCAGTCACTCTAGAAAAAAAACTGCCCAACCGCTTTTATAACGTGTACCCATCAAGTTTAATTTATAGTATACTACTCCAATTACGATGGATAGATCACTATCTCTCGTAGTAATTTAAACCCTTTATTTAGTATTTATATAGACGTGATACGGATTTGAATTCAAAATAATGAGATGATAACTTGGTCTCGTTTTCGCTATAGTTATAAAAATATTAAAATTTTGATTACAAATAAATACTTCTTTCACTTAACGTCATCAAATTTAATATATTTTATTTTCTATGCAATCACATATCAGGAACGGAATTAACCCATTAGATAATGTCTTTATCGGAGTATAGTCTTTAAAAAATTTTAAAAAGTATAACAATAAATAATTTAATTGTTCTAATGCTTCAAACCAATGACAAACGACATTATATAATTACATATATTTTCTTGTTGTTTCCAAATGGAAAACATTGAGTAAGGCCTCAATTCAGAATATTTTACACGACAAAAACTTTTTTTTTTAAGTTAAATTGGTATACGTATCGTATAATTTCAGTATAGATTGTATATATATATATATATATATATATATATATATATATATATATATATATATAAATTATACAAATAAGTTCATAATCTTAAATCTCATGACTCATTATACTGACAAGAGTCATTTAGATAAGACCGAGTTCAGAAGAACACGTCTGACATAACCTCTCAATGTAAACAAGCTTGTATTAAGTAAATGCAAAATAGACATTTTAAAACTTGTTATTTCGATTTCTATGACCCAAAGTATTCATAACGCAATTGTAAAGGTTTTGTGAACGTACTTTTGTAAAACGTTTTTATGTAATTTATCATTAGAGAACTACCAAAAGAAGATGATGGAAGAATTTGTTATAGAAACTTGCCAAATAAGAAAAAAACCTTAAAAATCTAAGAACAAATAATCATATAAAATATGTTCAATTTAATTCCTAATTACTTGTACGTTAAAAGTACTATCGCTTCGGAAAACATTACTGTGACAAAGAGCTAAGAATTGATAAGAAAGTAACGCGAGCTAATCATTATTTATTTTTCTTTGTAATCGTTATTAAGTTTATACGAATGTCTTTAACTCTTAAGTAATGACGAAGACAAACAAATTTTGCCAGTTCACATTATATACCGTTTGCTCACAAATAGACGACAGTAATCGTGATTCCGTATGTTCGTCTTATGCATTCTTTATTTTAATAAAATGTCTGATCAGTGTCTGATTTTGTTAAGGATGTACTTTACATCTTAACGTGAAACGCCAATCTTTGCGCTTACATTTCATCATAAAGACCATGAGCTTTATTATTTTTTGCTTTTGTGATTTTAAACCTATTGTTTTGATAAAATTGCTTTAAAAAATCATTACAACCTTGTGATTAATGTATTTTACTTAAATCCGCCAAAAACCGTAGCTTCGATTCCAACTGAGGATAGTGTCTTATTTCGTTGGCAAATTGTTTTCTTGGAAATTTATATATGTACACTTATCATCATATGTAACAAATAATAGTAACTTTACTATGTGTTTAAATGTAGACGTTTTTTACTTAAAGTGACTTTTTTATTGACAGCGACATCGCGCCTGTTGCGTGCATGAGCACACACGAACCGGTGAATGGGCCGCGGGGAATCCCACCGTGCAGAATGTTTATTAAGAAATCGTCGACTGCTAACCTACCTATGTTGTTTATTGTTTTTTTTTAGAATGCAAACTGGAACGCGTAGGTGAGAGGCACGCGCCTTTCCACGTAACGTTCGCTTTAAGATTGCTTCTTGAATTTAAAATAATTTGTTTTTGTTTTACAGTTAATAACTTCGTGGTAAAAACCGTCGCGTTGGATATTTTCCAAGTTTGCGTTTATCGCTATGTGAATAGATAGATTGGATAGTGATATTTTATTTTTGAAAATATGTTCTTTGTTTGTTAAAGCTTTCGTATTTATAAATTGTTTTTATTTCAAACTTGTTTAGATTATTGAATGATTGTTACATACAATCTAGTATTCTCAAATGGCATAAATAATGCGGCAGAAAAATGTACATGTCTTTGTCATAGTTTATTTTTTAATTTATTACCTACCTACCCATAATACATTTTCGATATCAAGTTGTAAATCAATACATACAAAAACTCATCTGCAGAGAGCGACAACTAATCTTAATTGTTAAAACACAAGGATAATCTCGATAGAGGTGATTCTACATTCACCATTTTCAATATACCTTTACACTTTGATTATATACACGTCATATAATCATTCAATGTATGTATATACATTGAAATACTAAATATAGTAGATAATATATATACAAAAATTGATTAGGTATACCGTATCAAAACCGGATTACTTTTTAACGTGTTTACTCGTTGCGAAATATACGAATATGTTTTGTGAAAGTGTAGTCTGTCTTACTTGCACGCCAGTTTTATGTGTAAAACCGTCTCCCTCATGCGTGGAAGTCACCGGAGTGAATATTCTGGGGTATGAATCATAGAGACTACCGCATCGAATGATCGCGCATGCTGCATACTAATGTTTGTGATAAATCGTTAAAGAGATCTATCTATATGGATCCTGACGTCAAATTATCGACAGATGGTTACTACACTGTGTGAGATTCAAACAATTGGGTGTATACCGACTTTGTATGTTTATAACGTTTGACCACAATTTTAATCTTAAAAGTGACGATGTGTTCTAAAACTAAAGATACTCAAGTTCATCTGCCGGAACATGCCTACAAGCGCTTGGCAATAGAGGGTGGTAAATAGCTAGGTGGGTCTTAGAAAATGCCCATCTTACCACTATGCTATAGTTCCTTAACGATGTTTTACTTCACCAAAAGCTAAGGGAAATTATACGATTCGAACCTACGTCGATCGACAGGGTGTCAACGGTTCAGTTGAAACATGACATTATGATAGATAAATATAAATCTCAGCTTCTTATAAATCACAGGTGCTGAGTGCAGTGTGCTGTGCAATTAAAAAAACTTGTGTGTAGTTCACATACGGTAGAAGTGAAACATTCAGAATTATCTACATTTTAATCTACATATATTTAACAAAAATTAAAATTATTTTACATTTTATATTACATTTGATCATAATTGAAAACACTATATAATGTATTCTAATCAATAATAGGTTATAAATGCGGAACCAAAAAAACGTTACGGCGCGTTACATGGGGGGGTGGGGGTTCAAAAATCTCTAAAAACTGCGTTACGTAATACTTGAACGCTCCCTTACATCTTTAATGAAAACTTTTTATATATTAACGAATACAGCAACAGCACACCACGCTCGAAACTAGACCTCTTTAAGGCGGCGACAAAATAGTTTCAGACTAAATTTATATATTCAAACAGTACGGAAACACTGAACTCTAAGCAAAACAAAACAAAACAATTCTTTATTAGAAGTTTGCGCAGACGAGTACTATTGTTTACAAGTTACAAGGACTCACTGGCTAATACATTTGTATTCGTACTAAATGCGTTATTCCGTACTGAAAATGTGAACACCAAATAATTTACCATTAAACTTTATTTTAGTTAATAAAGTAATAAATTTTGTATTAAAAATAAATAAATATAGAGTTAGTATAGTGACCAAAGTATATACATCTCGTTTGCTCTTTAGTATATATATGTTTACGAGAGGACAGTGCAGCCAAAATTCAACATTACAACGTCCGCAAACCCCGCCACCCGCGACCTGCGACCCGCGACCCCAACTGCATCCAAGCCAATTCGATACAGCAGTTTTGATTCAAAGGTACAAACTAGTCTAGCCAAAAAAATATAGATCAGTGCGAGAACAAACACGATTGAAAAGAAAATCAATAAGATGATTATTCCACTACAATTACTTAGATAGTAATATAATTACACTGAAGTCATTTTGTAATCAAATATTATTTTTAATTAAATACGGCTTAACACCAAGAAACAAAAGCAAAAGAAGAATTCTTTGGAGAAGCGCCGCCGGAAGAGGGTGCCGTCTTAATCAATATAATAGAGGCACTATAAAAAAATATACATATAATTGTCCTATATACGATTCTGAACCTTATTCTATAGTATGCAGAGTTCACGTATAAACTGCGTAGGAGAACACGAGGCTGCCTTAGTTATAAATAGATTTTCACGAAAAAGAAATGTTGCCGGGAATTTGGTGCAAGGCCTTGCGCAGAGTAGTTTGTTTCAGAGAAATCGTTTTTTTTCTTCTAATTATTTATTTAACAAGTAGACATAACTCAATATCGTCGTTGTTATTTGTGGGAAACTAAGAAAGCAATAAATAATACGATTAATATTTGCTAAGGTCAACACTATATCATTGAAAAATTGATGAAAGATGGATCTATCGGGTTTCTATTTTACTGTATATATACAAATTGAAGGTATGGGCATGCATGAGGAGGGATGCTTGTCATATACGTAAACAAGTATTAAGTATAAAGGTGGAAAGGTATAAGCGTAGAAGAAGACCTCAAAAAGTATTGTATTGTGTGAATACTGAAATGACAGTTTATAGAAGAGAGTGGAAGAAGCGTAAGATAACATCAAGAAGGAGAATATTGGAATATAAGGTTACTGGTGTTTAGGAAAAGTTGCCGTAGTAGTCAAAGAAGTTTTGTGTTTGTATTAAAGTTATTTTAAAGATTCTCTACCAGTGAACGTTTGTGACCACCTAAATTTTCTATAAATATTTGTTAGCTGAATAATACGAACTCCTTTACCTCATTTGTCACTCATAAAAAAGTAGGCAAGTTTAAATTTCAAACATCAACTGGATTATTCCAACGCTTCAATTGTAGTCTTAAAACATTATTATTATAAAGTTACAAGTATTATTAATTAATAAAACATTACCATGGTGACCATAGAGTTGATAACAGAAGTGGTAAATACATTAATTGGTATATATTTACCTACGGGATAATCCCAGAATAATATATTTACGTAAAATTTTCCTGCATACTTTAATATTATCCTCGCCCGAAACGTAATTCTTGTAAAAACATATATATTTATAGCATTTTTTTTCTTTAATTATGTTATAATGTCAATTAGTTTCTTGTGGTGGAAAAATTATTAAAATTGTAACTATCCTTGTGTCTTACTGGTATGTTATTGCTTCAAACTTCAAAAATGCATTTATTTAAGTTAAGCAGTTTTTTTAAGTGATGTGGAATTGGTCCTTATTTTTTATAGATTTATTACACGTATTAAATTATACTGTTCCCACGTGTTAAATTAATTCGAACTTTTCACCGCGCCGCCAATATGCACCCGTGTACTTGTTCTCACTTACACTTCTTGCCTACAGTATTCCAGATTGCTCGACATTCACAGTTACTGCTTCACTCTCTAGAGTCGCAGCGTGAACGTATATAACCTATAACCTTCCTTAATCGGCTATAAAAAAAAAAATCTAATCTTCCTGGTAGTTCCAGAGATTAGCGCGTTGAAACAAACAAAAAAATATTTCTTGACCTTTATAATATTAATTATATTATGCAGAATATGTGTTAGAGATATACATTTAGATTACATAGTCTGATTAAAAAAGTACCTACTATGTTAATCAGTCTGTGAGGTTTTACATACAGACCCTCTGAGTATATCAGCGCTGCACTGCTTGCGTTTGTAAACCTGACGAAAAGGATATATTTGACCGCAGGGAACACTTTGCTTTACATTATACCTTTTCTCGCGCATTTAGTACATGTAAGGTAAAATTAAGAGCTGCGCTTTCTTCATGTGACGTAAGAAAAATTCATTTTACTGATTATTTTTTTTTGCATTATGTTTAAATAAATAATTTATCTAAAATAAATAAACATTAATTCAAACAATTTAATTGAATTTTAATATTTTTTATTTATACACCGTTATATTATTTTAAACACAGTTAAAAAGTTAGTAAATCGAAATTACGTTATTAGCATTGATGTCTAACTTCCATCGTGTTGTTGGCATCACTTTTTTTTAATTTGTTGACTTTATATCATATATATTATGTTTTCATTCTTTCTTTCTATCAAGTAGGTACAGTGGTTCACAAAATTGTTATATAAAACTACTTAAAACAGCAATATTACATCATAAAATTGTTTACACCGCAAATAATACATTGTTAATATTAATTCTATTACTATCTTGCCAATTAAATGTCTGTAATATTACTAATTGGATATACATATATGTATATCTATATGTAGTAAACAAACGGGCATAGTGCAGGAACAAGGTCAACGATTAATGTCCTTATCTAGACGCGTTTAGGTGTAACCCGACTGACCTCACTAGGACTCATTTTTAATAATGATTTTTATTTAAATAAACGCAGTATGTGAACCGTAAATAATGAAACTTTTAGTAGTATTTGTAGCGTTCGCAATCGTGTTTAATATTTCATTATTGTTGGTATTGACTACTATATTGTACATTATGCAGCATATTTCTCATTCTTGCCTAAAATCCTTGTATATTTTTGAAATGAATCATAATTAATAATTTAATATACATAGTAGAGGAATACTTAAATAAAAAAGACTATCTCTGCATCGAAAACTAATCTCGCTCTAATTTCTCTGGACCACACTCACAGACGCAATTAAGCCGCGTGTACACGAGGCGGAGGAAGGGCAGGGCCGTAGTGGCAACCCCCTACACAGGGGAAAAAACGCGCGCGGAGAGAAAAGAAAAACGCGGAAGTACCCGTGACACGTGACTGGAAGCTTCCCGGGCGCGTTGTCATGGAAACGTGGCAGGGCTACCGCGTAAGCTTACTACGAAAGCTTTTTATATTTGTTGGCTCCAGGTATGTTTATTTATACTTTGTTATTTTATTAAATTTAACATTAATTCCTTAAATATTTGTCTACGTATGGGTGCTCTGTCGTTAAAGTGACAGTGAGTAATATTAACTTAATTTACCATTCTAAGAAATAATAAAAGTTATGTAAAAGTCGAGTAACACTTCAGATTTAAGCCTTACTTATATTAATTTAATTATATGCTTATATTATTTTTATATGCGGCTATTTGATTCCAAACTAAACTAGGCTTGTACTTTTGTTTGTACTACGGTTAACAAATCACTGATAACACACACATATTGTATAAAAAAAGTAGACTGGATTTTAAATCTTTAAAAAAGGAAAGCTATTTATTTTCAAACTGTAAATTATACAATTATCAATTTATTAAAAAGACGATACCACTGTCCTATAACTTACAAAAATTAATTTAGATAACTAGAATGGTAAGTGAAAATTCTCGGAATAAAAATTTATAACAATTTGCTTAAATATATGCTTAAATAAATGCTAATTTTTATTGGCTAGATATGGTCCGTTGCTTCGGAAGTTTGATGTGTAATATAAGACTTTTGTTAATAAAAGTAAGAAATCCAATTAAACGATCAGACTGTCTTAGTCATGGTACTCTTGACAAAGTGAATACAATTATTTAATATGTGTTATGTTTTTTTTTTTAATATAATATTATTATTATACAGATATTTATGCAGACCGGCATGATGTTGCCGTTGGATTTAGATTTCTTTGTGGTCACCGTTGTGTTTGGATTGTACTGAGCTTACCATCAGGGACAGTACCGACAAAGTGCCGAGATAATATATTAAAAAAATACAGTGTTTGGGAATTGATAAGTCTGCACATTTGAAACTATAGATTTAGGAGAAGCGTAGCGTAATATTGGGTCTGTGTTTGAAACATTCCAATATGCGTAAAAGTAAAAAAATATTGGTTGCTGTAAAAAGAAATTAATTCTAGGATCATTGAATATCTATGTTACCGATCACTATTGTAAGTGTAAATATTCCTACGCGGGATTCACATCATTATCATTATTAAAATAAATTAAAATATTTATGATGTTTTGATGCTAATTGAAACGTTAGTGTTTGGTATTTTAATAATCCCGCCGTCTGCCGTGTTCGCTTACGTAAAGACTAAAGTAATTTTCGAAAATTCTTTGCGGTGAAACGTTTTATTTTAATTATCGGCATAAAATTGAATAATTATGTCATTATAGGTGTATAAATATCGCATCGTTTAACGCGATTTTTATTTTCGTTTTTATGTATAATTTGTGTTTTCTTTTCATCAAGAAAATATACTTCTTTTGCTATACATTGTATGTTATACTAATTTATTTGTTGTATAATTTATGGGCGAACTTAAACTATTTTTTAATTAATTGATTGTTTACTTTAAATGTTGGCAGATTAACCCGAGCTGTAAAAGGTTCAATCAAATTCTTTATCAATTTTATATATATATATATATATTTGGGGTTTACCTATTAATTTAATTTAATGTATATATTATTATCCCAAAATGAAATAAATAATGAGGTCTTTATATATATGTGTGACATATATTGAAATGGAATTATGCATTATTAGATAACATTTTTTTTTTCTTATCAAACAATGTCTACGTGTAGGTCGGATGTATGGACATGATACATAATATGCAGAGTCGCGGCGACCGATAAGCTGGGTTGTTTGGCCAAGGGATTTCCGTTTTTGTTTTACTTAAAATTCTATATAATAGTTATGATTGACAATTAGAACAGAAACGGTCACCGTCTCGTGCACTGAGTGACTCGTTGTAAGTGATCCTAGAACTGAATTGCTCTCGATCTATAATTCCGTGATATTTTCTTGTTAATATTTATAACTTTTCATTATGTCACTTGAACATACTCATTTTAATTCAAGTGTTAATCTCTCATTAATTTATTATTATTATTAACTCATTAATTTAAAGCAACAATGTTAAAGGCAGTTTTTAATTTCAAATTAATATAGAATCTTACAGTATAAAAGTAACTCTTAAGTAGTAATACCCATAACTTTAAAATTTAACTCTTAAAGTTTCATATTATTCATAGAATGCAATAAAGCGTATTCCGTTTATTTTATATATTTTGTAACTAATTTCTGAATTTTTATATCGCATTTTCAAATATTCTAAATAATGTCAGATGAGGCCATGACGTAAAGTTAGTTTATAAAGACTTTACATGTTCGAAATAAATTTCGTACATCAAAGGAAATAAAATAAAAAAATCTCAATAAATTTCCCGACAATTTTCTCTCGGCTTTAATAATCGTAGAACGTCACGTGTATCCCGGCTGTACCCGGAAGCTGACGGCCTTGGACGCGTAGCAACCCCGGAAGAAAAACCGAAAAAAATCTATAATAGTACAGTGCAAGGGCGGGCGCGCCCTATTTCACCGTCCCCGGAGCCGGCAGCTATCGGCTACATCCGAATCTTTGTATTTTCTACACGCTGCTCGCTTTATCTGATAATTTAAGTATATTTACTTTTATATTATCATTACACCAAACGTGTGCTTGACCATAACCAACACTAACTTGTAAGGAAAATCATTTCCAAGTGTAGCTGCCGGAGTACCGAGATGTGCTTGATGACAAATATTTCAATTAGACCCTAGCTTTAGAGGATGGAGTGCTCTGACCACCATGCGTTACCATATTTATTATTACAAAAAGTGACCCAATATATTTGAAAATATGTCATCGCTTTTAAGGTCAAACATGTCAACCCATAAATTTATGTACCCTAAAAGAATTTTTAAATCTCACAAAAAACCATGGAATTTGAACCGCAAAAAAAAACAGAGCAATTTGTAAATCGCTAAAATGTCTTCAACTAAACGAAACTGCTAATCTTCATAAAGTGTTTTTATTTTATTTTGGGGACAAAATTGGTATCGCAACTAATTTGTGGCACAGCTTATTCGACCTCTACACAGACGATATAAAATCTTTATAGTACAGCTGTCAAGACATCGTGAGAGACTATAAAGACAACCTATAACTATATATCAACTTCATACAGCAAAAACTAGATACTTATTTCGTTTAAGTCAGCCGTTCAGTAAAAAGTGGAGGCCGCGCCACAAAAAAACAACAATCAATTAATTCAATTGCAAACTGATTCGATCGCAAACGTGTCTGGTTGCTGTATAGCAAAACTTTGAAGATAAAAACAATGTGGTTGGTCTCCAGGGTGTGCAAATTGTGTTGAATGAGACGACTTCTCGAATTTTAATGCTGTTAATAATTACCTTATATAATGTTCATAATAGCCAATCGAGAAACCGCGATAAATACCATACTTAAAACTACGATATAAATTCAGTATTCTACTCGACAATTTTATGCAACCACAAACAATCATAAGTCACTTTACATAAACCTTAAATAAATAGTAGCTGATCGGGTTAATTAGTTAACGAGGCAAAGGAAATCTTCGAGTAGTCCTAATTCCTACGAAGGGGATGAAAGAGTACAGACCTTTGTCCAAGATGACGTAGATATTATAATAAATTACCAACTCCATCAACATTGCAATATAAATAAGTAAGTACGTATAAACTTAACGTGTTTTTATAGCATTACTTAGAATCCTACGGACCGGTTTCATCTTATAGATACTACTTACATCCGAATACAATATGTATGTATGTTTGTATAACCTACTTCAACTTTAACACGGGTAAGAACATGGTTGGGTGTAAACAGAAATTGTTTTACATGCCTAATCGTAATTAACTTTTATAAATTGTTGGACTTTAAGGGATAGTCCGTTCAACATACAGTTTTTGTTTAGATTTTGTTATGTTTCAGTTCTATGTTACCTAATAGTAAGTAATCATGGCCAAGAGGATGAAACCGTGAATTTAGAAAAGGAACCGAACTAAGCGAACAACTTTATACATTTAGCATTCATAAATTTAAATGCTATTTGTGTATATTAACTTATTAACAAATTCATCGTTAATACTCAACAAATCAATTCGAGCAAACGGTCTTTTGAACTGGTTCTGTTTAACCCGTTTTAACTTAAGCATTATTATAAGATAAATTCGCATTTAAGCACGTGAACCATTAACCAATGCCACTGCGAACAGCCGTGGAATCGCAAGGCTGAAACGAGAAACAAAAAACATACCTGTTTTAAAAAGCTGGGCTTTTGTGAATCTTTTTAATTCAAAATATTGACGACCCTTGAAAACCCGAATACCGTGCCGTTAACCTTGCGAAACCTAAAATGGTAGGTATATTATCTTTTGGGTTAAGAGAGACGGATGAGGTTGTCGAGATAATAATGCAAATGGACAAACGTGAAGTGTTGGAACAAACAATGAACAAACACTTAAATGTGGGAGTAAAAGATTTGAACAGAAATATTTTAATAAAGTTAACTGATGCTCAGTCAAAATGAGGACAATTCTTCAAACTTTGAAAATATTGAACCTCGCAATCAATACTTCAAATAAAGACGATTCTCCACATAGTTGGTAAAAGTAATTTTATATTTACTTCAAATTACTGTATTATAAATAGACATTTTTGTTAATTTCTTAAATCTTTATGATTAAATTCCAAGCGTTATAACTAAAACAACATTAAAGAGAATAATATTAAATGCTAAAATGATTATGACTGAATAAGTAAAATATTATGATATCATCAAACAAACTACAAATATTTGATTGTTTATAAAATGATATAGTCACGCCGTAGGTTTTAATTGACAACTGTAGCATAATTATAATCCAGATTGCAGTACTAAGAAAAATTCTGATCTTTTTACTCTTTTGTTCTGGGAATTTTATCGTTTAGGTTACCTACTATTATACGCTTTAGTTACTGTTTCTTCTGGAACTGGAATAGTAAAGAACATCAAAAATTACATCAATATATTTCTATTTTGATTATCATATTTATATCTTTTCTTTTAAATTTTGTAATGTTTTTTTTTATATTTTCATACATGAATATAATTTTATAACATTATCTTCTGAATTTCAATGTTTAGAATACTATTATCCCATCTCTTATGAATTCATGCAGAATTATTAGAATAATAAGCCTTAAAGATAGTTGTTGTTATACCCAGTTTATGTCTCACAAGCAAAGATTACTTACAGAACTTGTTAGGGCAATTATTGCTGTAAATAATTGCTTGCTATCGCATCGGCTGCCATTGAATCCTTCAATTCAAGGTATACCTATATTATATGGGTTATCTTCGAACATAAATACATCATGTCATTACACAAATATATTTTTATTTTTATTACTGTTTTTAAAAGGTCAAGTTCTACGAAGAATTTTAAATTTACACTTATTTATGGTTTTTGCAATATACCTAAACGACTTAAAATATAATATTGTATCAATTATAGCATCCATTTGTATTCTAGTAGACTGGTTTTGAATTCTGTGTTTAATGAAATGAAAATGTTTTACCGGTCACAAGAAAAGCATTTCTGTGTATCTACCACCTGATCAAATTTGATTCCTTCTAAATGAAAACAAATTGAATTTATATTTCTATTAAATCATAATAGTCAACAGTTATGTCGTGTTACGTACATAATAGTATTTATTTATCCTTAGTAACCGATTTGTTTTGATCATTTTAACACCTTAGCAAAATCAACAACCAATTAAGGAACTAATTGACAAGGAACAAAATTAATAATAGAAATTAAATATTTAAGAGAGGTAGGGTACAGAGAAATTTCTTCGGCCGCATGCTAGTTTGTCACCTTTGTAGAATAAAAAAAGCGTCATTGTTCCTGAATAAAATAATAATCCATTTATTCAGTTCGTTTTCATAGTTTTTTTTAGTTTCCTCCTCACAAGACGATTTATCCAACCAGATTCCATTTGCTGTTTGCCCTATGCTTGATCCATTCAATACGTGAAAAGGTGAAATGTAATATTCAAGGCCACTGCTTAACAGCGAGTGGTTGCTTTGTAGGCCAAATAGATGACAAGTGTGCAAATTGCAAAGCAGTTAAAACTGGCCGTTTAAAATTGGTGCGTTGCAGCGGGATAGGACTAGACTTTATTCAAACTTTAGACTACCGAGACGGTATTATATGTATTATCAATAGACATTATCTCATAATATGCAGCCTTATTTGATTTCCAACTTTTGATAGACGCAAAAAACGCATAATACAAATGCGTGGTGATTTTTATCTTCGTTCTTTGAATAACCTTATGTTCAGGACAAACACAGAGCTGTGCAAGTTCGTATTAGATTCAAACTGTATATCTAATCTGAATATTTCTAACAAAACCGTCATAAATATTAATCGAATAAACAGTTTCAATTGTACTCGAAAATTAATGCTATATTGTACACTTAAATACAATTAAAAATGTCTGAAATAAAATAGCGTGGTTAAAAACTACGAAAATTTAAATTTTTATCTTATTATTTTGTGTAATTGCCAGACAGTTCAGCGAAACCACTAATTTCTTAAAATTATTATGAATTATCTTATACTCTAACTGCGTTTAACGATTAAATATTAAAAATAAATACTTTTACTCTATAAAACGCTGTAAAACCTAATTATTAGATATTAATTAATATAATTAGTTGCTTAAAGTAAAGCCCATCATTTTTATAAAATCTTATAAAATCTATGAAATCGCATTGTTAGCTGAACAAGCTAAGCAATAAATAGCTATAGTTATCAGTAACAAATATATGACATGAACATTGTAGACAGCATCCACAGCAATTAGTTTAAGAGTGTATTGTATTGTGAACTAGTGCTAAACCACGTGCCTTGCATATGATCAATAATGTATGAACCGCATAAGACGGATTCACATATATTTAATACAATAACAATTTCTGCAAGATGTTTAAACCTTACCTGAATTTGCCTGAAGAATGGTCCTCCCATTTGATTATTGACGGACAATAGTTGGGATCCAATAATAGATTCCTGAGGAACTCCGGTACAGAGACACTGCGTGGACGTTTGAAAGTCTTCCGACCGCTGCCTTTCGGTCTGCCTGGTGGTCTTTTAAATATTTTCCTTTTGTCATCTTCGTCCCCGGATTTACTCCCATCACTGCCGTATGAATACTCTGGAGATGCTGTCTCAGAGGAACGGTAAACATCCTCCGCATCGTCGCTTGAATCGCAAGCTCCTTGAAGCAGTGAACTGTCATTTGGTTTATAATCTGATGTGTATAGCCTATTTTTGTGGCCGATTGTGTCTAAATCCAACACTGTTTGTTGTTCCTGGTGGTATGCCTCACTTTCAGCGTATCTGAATATTGAGGATTGCCTTAGAGTATCTTCTTGGAGTCTCGCGTGTAATTTTTCAAACACATTATCGGCTATCCTTCTAGAAGACGAGGGATCAATGCTAGGATGTGCCATCCGTTGTAGAACATCCTCCCGTTTCATATTCCGCAATTCCAAACCACATACTCTGAAATTGAGGAACGGTACTTCGTATTCACTGATCCCCATGCACTGAACGGTATCGATGATCCATGATACCGTATCGTCTTCCGTCCAGTCGACCACCACTTTGTATTTCCAGTCGTCGCGAGGATACTCCCTGCAGCTGACGAGATTGTGGTAGACGCTAACGGCATTATCAATCTCTGGTTCCGCGTAAGCATCGTAAGTCGGCGTGGAGTAATAACTTCCGTATATATGTGAAGCGGTGCCTTTCCTGAAGACCTGAAAGTCGTCGAGTCGCGTGGGCGCGGGCGGCGTGGGTGGAAAGTAGATATCGCACATGTTTTGGTCGTAGGGACGCGCGTAGTCAATCATTTTGTCGCGTACGTTCGTCGCGGGCGGCGTCTCGCGACGGAATGAGCGTGAATTGAGGATTGCGGCTTATTACTATCAACGCGTCGCTGTTTTGTTTACAAGATGCGTTTCTCGCAGCCGGACCCCGCGCGTTGGAGCGTCGCGCTCGCGTCGCGCATCGGTCGAGTGGCCGAGTCGTGTCGCCTGGGTCGGTTGCTGTCGAGGACGCTGAGCGCTCTGCACTTCTTCCACACATAAGCACACCTGATCATGAATATGCCATTTATTAAGGATATCGTGTTGGAAACCTCACTTGATATGGGACCGAGTGTGTCCATTATATAAAATATTTATTTTATTTACGCAGACATTGTTCAAATAAGCAATATATCTACTTTAATAGGCGCGGCGTATCTATATGTACAATTTCTTTTATGAAAAAGCATTACTAACATTTAACTAAAACACTTAGCTATATGCATATAACTATTTATAATTTATATTGAAAGAGATTTCTCTCTACTTGGAGCAGCCCGACTGGTAGAATACCTCCACTCTACAAAAGATTACAGCCAAATGACCTGACCACCTTTGTAGTACAAAACATTTCCTCGCCTTACTTTGTCGACTTCCTATCTCAAAATATTGTATATATAGTTAAATATATAATTTTATTCTTTAAATACATTTCATATTTGTAGAACAAGGTGAAAACAAAAATGTAATATTGACTTTTTAGGATTCCGTACGTCAAAAATAAACGGAAACCTTATAGGATCACTTTGTTGTCCGTCTGTCTGGCTGGCTGGCTGGCCGTTTATCCGTGTGTCAAGACATTTTTTCTTGAAAACAACTGTAGATATGAAGTTGAAATTAATATCAGATATTAAGGCCTTATGCTGCTGTAAAAATATTTTTTTTCTAGGCTAACACAATAAAAAAAAAACAACCCTTCATAATAATAGTATAAAAGTCGTACTCAATGACCAATATCAAACAAAACCTATAGGAAACTTCCCGCAGCCTACAGTCTTGAAATTTGGCACAAAAGTATTTTAACAAAAGTTAAGGGAAAAATCAGAAAACAAGGAATTCCTAATCCAGTGTAAAATTATAATGCAACAAAATTATACATATTAAGTATTATTTTTTCTCTACATAATGGTTTTAGGTAAAAAGTTGAAATTAATAAAATATCAAGAATCATGATATCACACTGCTTTAAAAAAAAACAAGCTTGTAGGTTAACTTTTTTTTAACTTAACAAATATTTTTGATTCCTTCTGTTACAATAATTTACTTATCGTGGTTTAAATATTAAAGTTAGTTGTAGTGTATAAGGTTTTAGATCTTTCTGGTTTATACTATATTTAACTACTAGTATATTGTAGGTACAAAAATATTTATTTACCTATTTGTATTTTGTTTCTATTGTCCTATGTTTAACTTTAACGGTTTTGGCAGCGTATTTTAAGAAAGCGTGCTGGTAGTGATTTTTTTTCCGAATTGTTTCTATATTATCATTACTTTTTTCCTTGTGTTTTGTTACATAAGGTTTCAAAACATAGACTAAAAGCATCTAGAAAATGATAAAAAATATTCATCGAAATCTGTTAAGTGGGTCTTGAGTTATAAGCGCACTAACAAACTGACAGATGGACAGACCGAGATACAATATAGATTATAAGGATAATCTATAAACAATATTTATGTATATAATAATGTACGGTAAGTAAAGTAATCAGTCCGGAACCCTCAAGGCGCGAGTTCTACTCGCTACTTGTGCGAATTTTTAAAATACATATAAATAAAATTATATTGACATTGTCAATTCACAAAGTATTGCTACTTTTTTTTTCGCATGATTTAACAGCAATTAACACACTCGACTTTTAGCAGAAATAAATAAAATTGAACAATTGCAAACCACGATGGAAAAGCTAGTCGTTAAACAATCGAGACTGGTCAATCTCTCTAGCCTACTGCTGCTTCAGGGCAACGCCAGACCCCATACTTAACGACAGACGGTCGTTAAACTGCTGTTGGAATTTCTTCGACACCCATCATACCTACTTGCTCCGGACCTTGCTCCAATAGATTACCACTTTTTTCGGAATTTGGACAATTTCTTGCAAGGACGAAATTCAATTCCGATGAGGCTGCCCAAACCGCCTTCAAAGATTTTATTGATTCTCGCTCCCACAAGTTGTTCAGCAATGGAATCAATGAACTACCTATTAAATGTGGAAAGTGCATAGACAATAATGGTACATACTTCGATTGATAAAATGTATAATTTCATAATATTTTTCCTTTTATTTTTTCTAAATAAATCGTTAATTTCATTATTAAATAGTTTATTTAATTAATCTGACGTGTTAGTAGGGGAACCCGTTCCTAGAAAAACTGACATATATTTTGTCTTTTCAAATGAATTTATGTATAGAAAGGAAATGAGTAATATGTAGTAAAAATACAAATTTTATAAGTATGTATTTAATTGTATTAATCCTAAGAATGACCATAAATTGTATTACCGTATAATAATAATATAAATATCTGCCGTCCAAGACCGTATCTGTTATTAGATATTAAAATATGTTGGTTTTTGAAACAGAGATGGCTCAGTGGTAGCGTGTACGGACAACGCGTCGTTCGAAGCAAGTTCTAATCCATAAATTGAGCCTGAACTTTCGATGAAGGTAAACATCGTGATGAAACTGGAGCGTGGTTGTAGGGCATTTTCCGATACCCGCATGGCTAGCTACCACTCTCAAGTTGAAAATCTGTCGTGAGGCAACAATAGGTGTGTACCGACCGATGCACTTGAGAGCCAGCCCCTTCTACTACATACTCTACAGTCACTTAACTACAGGTGAGGCTGCGGTCAACCGCGATAAAAAGAAAATTAATCTTCAAAGTACTGAGAGAACTTAGTATTCATTTTCAAATTTTTTAATGCATTTTACAAATAAGTGGCGACACTAACGTGTAATCGTTCAATGACGTTACAAGATTGTAAGTAGTAGATTAACGCTTATGAACGTTAAATAAAAGCTTGCTTATCAAAATCTATAATTATTAAGGAATGTGGTATATTTTCCTATAATGCACTTACTTAAAAAAATATTTAAAAAAAAAAAGTTTTTTGCTTCTTTACGACGAAGACTTCCATTCGATATGCGAGTCCGACTTAGCCGTCTTCTGTGCTTTGTAAAACAAGGGTTTGATTTTATCATGTTTTCTTTTATATAGAAGTCTTTTTGTAAAAACATTTTACATTAAAAAAAATTTTTTACTTCCAGACAAAAAAACACTACTTCCTCACTTAAAAGTCCGTTATATGCACGGATTGAACCAATAACCTCTGGGCTTATTATTAATACTTAATACGCCACGATCTCTGTCAGTCTGACATTTATTAACAAACGTAATTTAACATAGGTATTGGTAGCAACACTGTCTTTGCGTGAAAAACCGCAGCCATTCACTATAAGCGCGCTACATATCGTAAAATACATAGACTAACGTAATGGTATAATAATTCGTGAATCATTTATTTGCAGAATATATATAACAAAGACAGACTTACTGGCGCTGGGTACGTTTATTAGAATGTAGATGATTTCATTAATATAAGTTTTTTAAAACAAATCGAATATACTTTATTCAATCCAGACACTAAGTAGGCACTAATGTACATTAAAATACTACTACTGTTTCTGAAAACATCCAAGTAAATGAGAAATCCGGCAAGAAAGTAAATACTTAATTGTTTTTTAATGTGTGATTAATGTCTACAGTTAATAATTTATTACTTTATTTAAAGTATAGAGAGAAAGTCATCTTCAAACATCACTACCACTATGGTCCACCCTATAATAACCTTTTGACAGTAAAACCAGCTTGACATGTTCCTTGAATTCATTGTCCGGCAAATCAGTAATGTGCTTCGTGATCTTATTATAGAACATAACACTATTACCTAAAAAACTTTTCTTAGTCTTACTAAATCTAAAACACGGTATGACTAATTCTAGTAGGTATTTAAAACTGTGCTGCTCTTTGACAAAATCCAACTAGTCAAAGTTTTTCCGAATATACATTATATTATGAAGAATGTATTGGGAGAGCAAAGTTAGGATATAAAATTCCTGGAAGTTGTTCTGTAGTGACTAACGAGGTCTCATGTTGTATATTGCTCGAATTGCCAGCTTTTGTAATATGAATATGGTGTGTACCTCAGCTGCTGTTCATTCTAATTCCTTCCTCTTCCTCCCACAACAGAATCACACGCGCTGGGCTTCAGAATCACAGTTTTACGGTAACCTCCATCTCGGCACTAACTAAAAAGTTATCTTGTTCTTATCTTTTTCGTTCCATGAAACTGTGGATGAAGAGATTTTTATGCAGGCCAACATGACAGCGGCAACCGCCTATGGATTTCGATCTTTCGGTGGTCGCCGTTGTCTTTGGATTGTACTGTGCTTACCATCAGGGACAGTACCGTCAATTAGCCGAGATACAATAAAAAAAATAGACATGCCGTCGACCGCTGGAGAATTCTTTTTCAATTCTTTATTATAGTAAAGTAAAGTCACAGCACTTTACCTGTTGGTAACCATAGTACAATCAAAAAAGAACGGTAATCGCCGGCCGTTGTTGTCATGCCGTCCTGCATGATCGAAACGGTACAAACCAAAATATGAGAATCGCTGTGACAAGTTAATCACCATGTGTATAGTGCTCTTAACTCAGTCTGCTCCTATACCCTATGGTTTCATAATGCTGTTTTCCATCAGGGACATCTCAAACTCTCAAGCAGATTTTTCTATGTATATTTATGTAGATGAAATATAAGTAAACATGGATCATGGATATAATGTTAGGTTATTATACTCGTACACACATATATATATATATATATATATATATATATGTTATACATTTTATTGGTATCTTTTTTGTAATGATTGGTTACATTTACCAGACGAGTTCATGCATTCAAGATAAAGTATAAAGTAAATTGTTATGTGATATATCATAACGCTGTCTAATATTGGGTACGCAAAATGACTAATTAAAACTGTTTTTTTTTAATAATGTTACGGCTTTTTGTTTACGTTTTGCGCATAAAAACCAGCTTTAATGTATCGCAAATAATTATATAATTATCTACGTACCTAATAAAATAATAGGGACTTAAATATGACATTTCCGTTTTATACAGAAAATATCAAACCTTTTTTTTAAACGAATGTATATAATTAATAATTCGTAGCGCTGGCAATTATTGTCCATGCAATTTTGCCATTTCAATGGAAGTTCACTGATGCCTCTTCTACAGAAATCCTGGAGACGGGAACCGATGAACTCTTTAAAGACACTTTCAGTCAAACTCCTGGTTTTAAGATGGTCCGTTGTACAAGGGTTTTCGTAAAGAACGAGTGAACTAGAACAATTAACAAGTCTTGGCTGTTTGAAAGCGAGCTTGTCCATCATCATTTGCAATTCTTCGCAGTGAGGTGTCTCTTCAGTGATTATTGTCCATGACGGCACAGGGTTAACTTACTCTTACTTACGAGCAGGGCATGATTTAGTTGCCTCTGTGTCCAACCAGTGCGGCACGGACGTTTTCGGTTATCATACAGGATCCACTTTTCATAAAAAGTGACAATCCGATTCAGAATCCCCTTATTTGTGTGCCTATTCAACAAGTTAAAGCACGCTTCGAAGCCATTTTGTTGTTGTTCAGTGAGTTCATACGACGTACCCATTGTCTAAAAAAAATTATCTTTTCAATGTAGCGTAAACGAAGTACTATCGTTTTATCACGTACGTTGAAGGCTGCTGCTAATCCGACATGGTTTGAGATGAATCTGATGCTACTATGGCTTTCAATTCATAGTTATCAACTTTCATTGGACTCATTGTTGAGATCAAAATTTCAAAAACGGAAGCGATTAAACGTGTCGTGCGTTCACTTGTGGTACCTAGTTCATATGTGTAGTTGATATTACGTTCCATCTGTGCTGCGTTTGTACAACCAATGTGCACCAACGTGCTACATCGGAACTCGTATTCGAAAATAATGCGAATTTCGGTTTTTCCATAGTCACAGAAACAGCGATATCAAAGAAAAATCCAAAGGTAGGGAAACTAACGACATTGAAAAAAAAGTTTTGTTAAGTATAGCTCAAATTTTACCTATTAGTTACTAAATTCGGGGGACTACTAAACTGAGGCCTACTAGTAACCAAACTCTTAACTAGTTTGGGAAGTGCAGCAAAACCAGTTTAGCTATTTTAACAAAAGTTTGGTTACTAAGAAGTAAATTTAAGCTATTTTCTGATTAGTCAAACAGTTCAGCTATTCATTTTTTTCAGTGGACTGATTTTTTTAAAGAAATTTAATAGATATGTATAATATGACTTTGCAATTTTAAGTATAGAATGAAAGTTATCGATGAGTTGTTTATACAAAGTAAACAATAAGAAAAGATTGAAAAATCATAACTTGAATAGTTCTCGAGTTGTTGCTCATGGGACATCGTCTAGTAATTTATAAAACGTATATCGAATATAAAATTTAGTAGAGTACTTAAAAAAACAATTTATTGCTGACATTACTGTGTTTAAATGAACATAAACTTGTATAATGTTTTTCTAAGGAAACTGTATCCTAGCTGTGCGTCACGGTTTCTCCCGTGTTAAATCTTACTTGCCTACAGCTAGCCAGAATGCTTGACGTTCATAATTACTGCTCCACTCCTTAGGGTCATAACATGAAGTTGTATTGCCTAAACCCTTCCTCACTAAATAGGATATACAATGCAAAAATATATTTTTTTAAATCCGACTGGTAGTTCTAGAGATAAAAGCGTTCAAACAAACAAACTCTTGAGATTTATATATTAGTATAGATATACGAGCAGATTCCTGCTGCCATGACGTGTCTCTCTAGCGACAGATTTAAATAACTTCGCTTAGTGACATATCATAAGGTAAAATAATAAAATATTGAAAACCAAAATTGTGTTGAGGGATTTTTTTCTGTCATACTGACTGTATTTGTTGTGTCACGTTTATGGATCAGGCATTATAAGTTAATATTTAAATGACGTAATGTTGTGGCATCATCACGTCACATACAACAAAGTGATTTTTCAGTTGGACCATCACCACTGTTATACATATGTTCACTTTATGGTTCATAGTTATTTCGTATTTGATTGGTTAATTTGAACCACTCCCGCTCAGCTCCTGCGCGCTATCTGTAACTAGAGTTTAATTTCTAACAGCTGTTTAGTAAATTCCATGTCTTTTAAATAAAGAATCTTTGATTTTTGGTATTTATTCTAAATTCTAGATATGTAGTTCGTCGACCTATTGCATAATGTGCATTTCATGTTTATATCTATGTATGGGAAACACATTGCCTTTAGAAAAACCCGCTACAAACGATCTCACTGGGGAATAACCACGTGATACGCGTCTCGTATATTCACTGCCTAAAGCCATTAAAATGGCGCTTCGATACAAACCGAAAAATGTTTCTGTGCCACAATCATTAAATTTATTATTCCAAAATACTAGAAAATACGAGTGACACTTTTCCATGTGTACTACAAAAAATAATAAAAACTTCCAAATAAAATTCAAGAAAGGACTTTTAAGTATTATATGTAGTGAATACGTTAAAAGATATTTAATTTAAGTTAATTTTACTCAGACGAAAACCGCGACGGCTTTTTTTCGGTCATACTGTCATTTAGAGACAAGTAAGTTAATAAAATTTCTGAGAGAAAGATTTTTATACACAGTTTTGCCCAGTTACTGAAGAGAGATTGAGGATTTATGTGCTAATGTTTGTACATAATCTCACCTGAGTGATGATGGGGTCAAGAAGTGACGCGGACGACAAAACATTTGAAGAATACGTTTTAAGGTATGATGTTTTTATAAGTGTAGATGCGTTATCAGCGCCCCTTTTTTGACAATGTGAAAGTTAGGTAATTGCCTGCTATTCTCTTAGTCATGTATAATCCAGTGTTTTTTATCGTTATAAGTTTGGCGTAGTGGCTACAATCTCACCTGATATTAAGTGACGATGTGGTCCAAGATACACGCTAAACCTAATGGAAGACTGGCTCTCAATTGCAGCTGTCGAAACACACCTGTTGGTGCTTGGCGACAGATTTTCAACATAAGGGTGTGACAATATTTGACAGTTGTGTGTTAAATATCTATGTATATATATATATTTGTATATAACACCGCATGTTGTTGAAAGTACGTGATGGTGACTGCGTTGTACGTGAAAATAAAATAGGCCAAATATTCTGAAGAAATGTAATACATTCGAAGAAAATGAAGGTGAAGGGAGATCAGTGGTAGCAGCAGTACAATCAGACCAAGATGGAAATACCCGAGACGCAGAACAGTATGAAAGACCATTACTCTAAATAAGCTGCTCTAAAGATTTAATGTTATTAAAAAGCTCTGATTTGTCATTTGGTTATGAGTGGTGATAAAACAAAGTAAATTATTAAAGACGTAGGGTTGTGGAACTACAATATATCTAAAGGTATATAATGTAATTTTATGTCATATAATGTAATGTGTATATGTATTTATAATCATACCTAAATGCTAAATGCAATGATTACAATCTCTTTGGCGAGAGTGGACTTGTTACAAGTAAGTGCGAGTAAGTATGAGGTAAAGCAAGTTTGTATTTACACTATATATCCTCTTATTTAAATTAATTAAAACATTAAAGGGATGTAGTGTATTGACTTTACGAGGTAGTGTATTGACTTCGTCTCAAGCGCCTACGACTGAGGCAGTAGCAAGCTGACAGTAGTGCGGAGCGGTCGTATACGCAACGAAGTGTTGGTAAGTCCACATTGATCGGGACTATACAAGGATAATAATATATTTATTTAAACTTAAGTACTTATTTATAATCGATGTTAGTATATGTGTGTGATTGGTTCTTCTTAGAAAAATGAAACACTCGTCTCACTCAAGAACTTTAATACAATGACTTGTCTGAAACAATTATTTGAATGTTAGAACATTTCTAAAATAAACTATTATATAATAAAACAACGGTATTTTAGAAAAAACATTTTAGTTGTCCTAGATACATTACGCCAAAATATACTGAATATGAACTGATAACAGGTTTAATAAATGTAATAATTTGAATATATTAAGAATATACAAACCGTAAATGGGAACCAAACACTTTTAGTATGAGTTGTTTTTAAATGAAAATAGCTCCAATGATAGAGAAATTTAGGAGTATTAGTTTAGCTGATAGAAGTGTGGAAGAAAAAAACATGCTGTGCCGACCTTACTTAGTTAATACACCTCGAACATATGCAAGAAATCTTTGCATTGTAACAAACATTACCTATTGCTCTGATTGTGTTGTTTATTTCATGCGAACAATATAAAGCAAGGCTTTATTTACATAATGGAAGTCTTTTTTTATTCTTTTCATTATCCTACAATTTATTTTTCTAAAATATTATTTATTGCAATCTTGTCGCGTAATTGTTTCGTTACCACCCTCAAGTTGAAAATCTGTAGCAGTTTTAGTTGTTCATAGATCTTAGTCCCCATCTAAATTTAACGTATTTTTCTTCATTCTTCTTGGACCACATCGTCACTTAAAATCATGTGAAATTGTAAAGTTGTTCTAGTGAATCGAAAGGTTGCAGATTATATATCTGAGTATATCTGGCTGATAATATAATATTTCAATATATCAGCTGTTAGGATATCATAGTACAAACTACGCTCCGTTTGGAATACGGTATCGCATGTAAAATTATCGCAAAAAAAATACCGCTTTTTGTTTAGTATGTTACCAGATTCCACAATATTACTTTCACACATGAGGAAACGATAGTTTTTACTGAATTACCTTGACTAAGATTTACTTCTTGGAAATTATGACGAAGTGGATCTTGGAAACCGGTATGCTCTCGTCTGTACCCTTGAATTATTTAAGTGCATTAACAAACTATAAATTAGGGGATAGGCAGAAACCAACAACATTTAATTTTTGTTATATCTAAACGTGTCGTTTTATGCCATGATCGGCTAGTGTACATTCAATCAAAAAAGTATCGGTAATAGATGATTTGTTTATAGTGCCAAATATAATTTCCTTTTTTTTGTTGTAAGATTGGTTAACTGTATTTTTATTTTAGCGCGGAGTTTGAGTTGAATGTGTCATTTAGATTAAATACAGTGCTGTTTTTAGTTAGATCATATCTAGTGTGTATTGCGAATTTCATAATGGACAAAAACACGTGCTTATGCGTGGTACAAAGCGTTCAAAAGCGGTCGAGATATGTTGGAAGATTTGCCTCGCCCTGGTAGGCCATCAACGTCTTCAACTGTCGTCAACATCACAAAAGTAAAGGAAATAGTGACTGAAAATCCTCATTCAAGTTTAAAAGCGATAGCCGCTGAACCTTCTGTGTCTCACGTCGTTTCATTTTGGTAAGGAAAAATCTTATTGGTTCGCCTCACCGACATGATAATGTTAGTTGTATATCTATATGTATTAGTATATATATCTATAGTACGTACTGCTCTGATATCAGACTGGCGCATGCGTATACGTATACGTATACACGTATAATACATCGTATATACCTGACGGTGTGTTGAGCGCGTTAGACGCTTTTTGGATGGGTGAAATCTTATGAGTTCGCGTCACCGACATGCGTAATAGCAGTATATCTGTAGCTATACAGGTGACGTATTGTGTAAACATTAGTGCTATGTATATCTTTACAAGTAAAATCGAATGGATTTAGTAATAAGTTTAATGTGTATATACTGTACGGAAGTGAAAGCTGGGTGTGGCAGAAAAAACATGAAAGTAGAATAAATGCAGTAGAAATGAGAACGTTAAGAAGTATGATAGGAGTGAAATTGAGTGATAGGATAAGAAATACTTTAATAAGAGAACGTTGTGGTGTGAAATAAGATATAGTGACACGGATTGAGAAAGGAATGCTTAGATGGTTTGGACATGTAGAGTGGATGAATGAAAGAAGATTGACTAGTCAGATTTATAAGATGAGTGTAATTGAGAACGTTGGAAAAGGAAGAGGAAGGTTCCACGATCAAATCGGGGAAGTTTTGAAGAAAGGTCAGGTCAAGAGTAATCTAAACCGAGGAGCAGGCATGAAAAGATTGATGAATGTTGAGGAAGCGAAAGTTGTATGTCAGGATCGTAGCAAGTGGAAGGACGTGGTCTCAGCCTACCCCGTTGGGAAAGAGGCCTGATTTATGTATGTATATACTGTACATTGTTCAAATAGTGTTTGAGTTTGAATATTATCTTAATTGTTTAATTGTAGAATCACTGTGCAGTACAATAGTGAGTACTAAATGAACTTATTAATATTTTTAAGTTGAAAAATACAACACATAAACACAAAGTATTTTTTTATTATTTTAAATATTCGTACTTATATTATTTTAAGTACTTATAAGTTTTCACTTCTATGGGCAGTCCCTATGACTGCCAATTTTTTTCTTTTTCAAATAAAGTGTAGTGTTAGAGATACTTAAATGTAGTGTTATATGAAGTCGGATTGATTTAAGTTTATTATAAAATTATTGTAGTTGATATTTGTATTGTATTTAGATTTTATTATATTATATTGTATTACAAGATTATTGTTAATAATTAAAATCAAAACAACATCGAAACAATCATTCCACACCAAATATTTAAAATGATCCATCATATACAGACATTATCATAATTGCTTTTAGCTTTTTTATGTACACAACCTTGGAAAACATCAAGTAATTTAACAATCTATAGAGTTAATTCGCGTCCGCCATTTTGAATCGCGGTGTTCACGCGATGTTTAGGAAACCAGATTTTTGAGTTTATTTTTATTTTTTCACAGCATGTGATCACATAGTGCGTCGTAATAATGAACACTAAATTATATAATTAATGTGGATAAATAACGTTTTTTTGGTTATCATGTTAGATTGAGACGTTTTTTTTAAATACACATACGAAAATTTTGGCTTTCAAATAACGCCGTTTCAAATAGTCAGTATAGCGCAATAATTTATGAGAACTAACTACCGGAAGGAGCTCAAGAAACACCTCGAATCGAGGAAATCCCAATCCCGATTTTAATGAAATGTTTTTTTTTATAAGATCAGGAATCTTCAACGGATTCACGGTCTAGTATAGATACTCAGTCTATTATACATAGACCGAGAGGAAAGAGTGAACGCTCTAGTTTGGACAATAATTATACACAGCTAAATTTATTGGAATACAAAACTGTATGTTTTGCAAGACCATATTCCCTTACCAAGGACCTTCGTTGTTACAAAATCCATTATGTTGGTTCCGTGCTTGCTTCGCGATATTCAGCCAATGGTATCAACGGGAATACTTCCTGGGATGGTGGGTGTATTAATCCTGATTCGTTATCTTCATGAAACATGAATGATGGAGATAAATAGGTACGGGATTTTCTCAACAAATTGTGTAGATAAATAACAAGTCAAAACAATTATCCTTACTTTTATAGAACCAAAAGGAAATATTCCAAAAGTTTAAATTTTTGGAATATTTTTTAATATATTAAAACATATATATAAATATTTTTTATAACTAGTATACCGAAAACACTTTCAACCATACTTCTAGCTCGCGATATTCGTTAGTTGTATTTTCTTTATTTTTTAATCTTGTTTAGCTATATGGTTTAAGTAAATTTTGAGACATTGGAAAACCATCATCCACAACATAAAAGTATGGGAGTTTTCGGAAACTTCCAGGCAACAGTGCAGGCGTTGGGTTATTTAAAGCTTTATTTTTTCTTGCTTATATTGCTAATTGCTTATTGCAAATATTGTATTCTGCAGCACACCTTCACCTGGTACACGACCATTGGTTCCAACATCAACCATAATGTTTACATTTATAACCGCCATCAACACAATACTGAATGTTTTCTTATAGTTATAGTAGTATGATCCAGAACCGGGAGGTTTCTTTATTTCCACGTGTTTGCCATCTATAGCACCAATTACATGAGGGGTATTCCACTGGCTCTCAAAATCCATCTCATTCCTCAGCTCTTTGCGGTAACTGAAAATGAAAAATGAAAAAATACAAAAAAATATATATTTTTAGGAGGATACTACAACTGTTGGAGCATATCAAGCATAATCTACATCCGATGCCGTTCGGAAGACTAAAAATAAGAATTCTAAGAGAAAACTTGAAGATGACCTCATGCAATTGGCTGCTAACCGTCTTAGTGAAAAACCAGACGAATATCAAAACTGGGCTTTGTCTTATGTTGCAGATTTAAAGAAAATGTAATCAATGCAACAAATCTTTGCTAAAAATAAATACTCCAACAGTTACGATAACTCCATCTCCGACATATACCAGATCCACGCCAACTCCAACTAATTTGTTCACAAAACACGCCATCGCCTAAGTATTTCACAAACTATTCTCAACAACAAAATTCTGAACTTCCACCTGAGCAGCTGCTACATAACCAACAGAACATGTACTATTTCCAACAAGATAATCAGCAGCTGATCAACGAAGGTTCATTATTTCAATATATATAGTTTAATAAATAAATGAAAAGATTATATTCTTTATTTACCTTGATTAATTCCTTCAAAACATGTATTATCGCATCGCAGGTTTCCATAATTATTAGGGAAAGACTTTGTGGGAAAATAGCGCTATAAAACGTGAAATCTTCCAGAGTATTTCCAGTCGCTAGATACCGTAATGTTACTGAAAGCCGATGAAAAGTTGGTATTGCTTCCCTCAAATTTGTTTTTTTTTTTATAATTATCCATCCTATAATAACCTATTGATTGTAAAACCTGCTTGACATGATCGTTGAACTCGCTGTGTACAAAAAAAATATCGATTATTTGGTTATAAGTTGCACCTGACATACAATAATTAATAATGTTGTCCTTTAAATTCTCTGACACAATCAACCCTAAGCCTTTACCGATTGTGTCACTAAAAACTTTTTTACCGTACTGGCATCAGTACGCCCATGCATTAGAGTATGAATATGACTGAGGGATGTATGTACCTACTATGAACACTGTAGGATAGTTTTTTTTTTTTTCGAACTGAATATACTGTTTGTCTTAGGGGCCCTGGAGCCTTTACGGCTTTTACAGCTTTACCCGGCTTGGGGGCGAGCGCTTAAGGCACTCAGCCACGAAAGCTAAGCAACAACATCCGAGGGTGTGCCAAAGTGGCCGAACCTCGGCTCGGACTGTTGTGCGTATGCAATTAAGTCGCAATCTGGCTAATTCCCTATCCGTAATTCGATCTAAACTAACTATACATATATACATGTTTCTGCCCCCTGGGAGGAGGGAAGGAACATGTGTATGTGTATTTAGTGGTATGAAATTTTTGTCTTCTCTAACTAGGCAAAAAAAGAAAAAAGATGGTCCCTTACAGAACCTATGTACCTATGTGTGTTGTGCATGTGTGTATAATGCAGTGTCACGTATGGCTGTGAAAGCTAGTGATTGTAGAGTCACTTGTATCGCGCAAGCGGCTGCTTGGCTCAAGGGCTCCATGCCGATGGATCGGACCTAGTGTAGGATAGTATGGAAATGGAAATATGACCGGTTTACCTGAAACTCGTTAGTTTTTGCTCATATTAAAAACGTACTGGTCCATAATCCCATCTTGAACTAATAAGTCTCAGCTTACTTTCAACCGTTTTGCACATTACATATTCCAATTCCAAATAATAATTGCGTACATAAAGTGGCTTGTCATATGAAATGTCGCTAGGCCTGATGCGATTTCCTTAATTATTATTTTTTACTAAAACAGCAAAATGAGTTCCCGGCACCTGATGAAATGTACGGTACAATCCGGCGATAATGCTGTCTGTCCGGCAGGCTTTCATGCTGGCCTGCAGAAATGCCTCTTCACGCTTCGTTTGAAGGACACAATATCGTAGGAGGAATATCATTCCACAGCATACTATACAATTTTCTTTCCTTATAATTTTGTAAATCCTGTTCTGAAAAATACTACACTTATCTGAAAAATTACTTTTCGCATAGTTACTTTTAGCATATTTAAAAAGAAAACAAAAATTATTACTAATAATCAGAATAGAACTAATAATCAGTTCTAAGTTAAAGTAATCAGTACAATGGTATTTAAAGGTTGTCTTTTAATTTGAATTTTCATTTATTTTGTTAAAATATGTACTAAATATTGCTTGTTTTTATTCAGTTTTACGATTACTAATGGTATTTTTTTTAGTTTTTGGATTTACATTATTGTTTTTTTTTTTGCTGTTGTTTTAGTAATTTCATTCCGTATGATTTATCAATGCATTCTGTGTCGGCAATCAAATTTTTATTCAAATTTTTTACATATTTTGTAATTTAGTATCCATGATTGACCATCCTTAAAACAATAAATAAATATCACTAGACTGTACAATAATACATGGTTTAGATAACATGTCATTTACATTAATAGTGAAAAGCAACAAGCAAACCTGTCAGCAACTTAAATTAACATTTTCTGTAAATCCTATCAATGTAATGTGCCTTAATAGTCACCTCTTTACATTAACTCACTTGTCCTTAAAGAAACCTGCATCAAAATTTCAATATAAAATCGAATAAACATAACATAAAATAATAAACAGAACATAAAAATAAATAAACATTTTGTTAATCCAATATTTTTTATAAATAACATTTAAACTAGACCGCAAAGAAAAAGAGTTGGATAGAAAATCTTCAATATCTTCAAAAGTACCAGACCTAGCTTTATGAAATAAAGACTAAATTAAAGAATATTTTAATGTGCTTAAATGAAATGAATTCAAGCTTTTTATTTTTAATAAATGTAAAATAAATAAATATGCGAGTTTTTCCAGTATTTTCATAAATGTAGATTGGTTACAGATGTCCCGTTTTCACGCAATTTAGTACTTTTGTTGCCTCCGCGAGCTCGCAATACTGCTGTTATGCGATTTCGCATACTTTCTACTAGGTTTTTGAGGCGATACTGCGGAATATTCTGCCATTCCTCTCTTAGAGCTTTTTTCATTTCACGTAGCGTGATTGGCGGCGGATTCCGCTGACGTACATGTCGTCCCAGTTCGTCCCATGCATGCTCAATGGGGTTTGGGGCTGCGTGCTGGCCACTCTCTATCTGATCTGTATGCGGGCGGGCATTATCTTGCATAAAAACGGCATTCTCGCCTGTGTCCACTAAAAATGGACCAACGTAGTCATTCATAATTTCAGTAAAATATCTTTATGCAGTTAAAGTTCCATTTTCTTTCACCACTAGCTCAGTGCGGCTATCTGAAGAAATTAGGTCTTAATGGTTTTAATTTGCTTCAGCCCGACGCCGCCTTACTGTATCCGTACTCAGATTGTTTCATCCAGCTCGTAAATGATGATTCTTTACTTCAACAGCCGTAAGAAAGCGATTACTCAAAATTGTTGACACCATATAGCGCTCCTCCCGCGCCGTCATGCACCTTGTTTGGCCTGTTCCTGGTCTTCAAAATTGGATCCAGTTTCATGGAAACGCTGGAGTACTCGCTGAACTGTAGAAAGAGTCACACCAACAGTTCTCGCTGTATTTCGCTGACTGTGCCCATCTTCATGCATTGTCTGGATCCTGGTACTTTTTTAGGGGTTAACGACATGATGACTTCAGAATAATAAAATGTATAAGGCAGAGACACCATATTTATAACTTTTTTATTGCAAAACTAAAATTTTTTTTTACTAAATCCAAAAACGTTTTAGTAAGTTTATGTGGCATAAAATATTCTTTAATTTAGTCTTTATTTCATAAAGCTAGGTCAAGTCAGTCAAGTCAAGGTCAGGTCAACTTTTGAAAATATTGAAGATTTTCTAACCGATCCTTTTTCTTTGCGGTCCAGTGTATATTTTTGTAACATTAAATCAACAAAGCATTCAATAATATAATATGACTGTATTATATCTTTATTGGGCATTTTATATAAATAATAATAAGTTTGTGCAACAAACTGAAGTAGGTACGAAAGATGACGTAATTTTTCCAACAGCATCTGAAAGATAAACCGCGGGGAACAAAACGAACAGATTTTTGGAGAGAACTTGATTGGTCATGCTACTTATTCTAATTCATAAATTCCATATGAATAAATTTCATATAAATTCATTTTTATTTCATAAACTTCCGTTTTCTAGTCTATACGTTGTAATTTTGATGTTCATTTACGTAATATAATTTGGTTATTGCGCACAAATGATTCATATCATTATCAATATTAGTGCGGAGAATGGAATGTCAACTATGAATTAGTTGAAAATCTAACAAAAAGTTTCAGCGGAGTAGTTAGCACTTTACTGTATAAATTGAAAAGATAAGATATGGAATTGAACTAGCCACCGAAACAAAACATTGACTCTGGTGAAATGCAATCACAGAAAATGCCCACGTTACATATGAAGAAAGACATAAGAAAGGGATCTAAACTCATTCGTACTGATTTCTTACTTTGAACACCAAAATCCAAACGAGAGAAGATGTACGCAATCGCCTGTCAGATTCTTTTAAAATGGCCATACTAAATACAGGTTTCACAATTGCAAATCATAATGCATTCGGTTTTTGCCCTCACAGTTATTTTGACTCGTATTACTTCTCTGGATTTGCTTGTGCTCTCGTGTTTTAAAAGGTTTAATCGCAAGTTTTTAAGAAATAAGTGATGTCTAATAACGTAAACAAATTACTTAAATTTACACCTTTCGTGACGACTTCTCCAATAATTATATTACAACTCTACTACTCGTACTACACAATATACATAGGGGTATGTAAACTTATTCTGAATGTGCGATTAATAATGACGCGATAGAATAAGAAACTGATTTTGAGAAAATATTCATTATAAACACAAACCTCTGTAAAATAATGATTTTAATGGGTAGTTAGTAAAGATCTGCAGTAGTAAAGAACAGAAATTATTAGAAAAGAATCTAATCCACCAAAAACCTTAGTAAAAGCTCATTCATATCTGGACTTTTTTCTGAAAGAAATTTCGAAAGAAAGAATGCTGTATATACACTGGACGATCCCGAAAAGCGAAGTGCGGAAACGAGACACTGTGACGGATTTCACCACTTACTAGAATAAGCCACATACTCTCCATGTTATATACACAAATTTCACAATAAGCCAAACAGACAAACAGACTAAAAGTGTTTATTTCTATATTCGGTACGTATGTCATATTTGTTTTTTGCTTTATTGACTAAAGAGTTGCCTTTGGAGAACCGGTTGGAATCCTTTGGGTCGGACCTGCGAAATATTTGTCTTCATTTTATCTTGAATTATCATCACACCTATCACGTTTAGAGGTAAGCTTACGCTTTAAAGTGATGCCTAATTTGAATGGTTCCACAACATTAATGTCTTCCCTTATTTAGGTGATATACATGTATATATTTCAAGCCCGGTAAAGCTGTAAAAGCCGTAAAGGCTCCAGGGCCCCTAAAGCTAACAGTATAGTCAGTTCGAAAAAAAAAAAGTATATATAAATCACAGGACTTGATTATTCAAGTAATAGCGTATCGTTGAATAAGGTACAAAATATTACATACGCTACAATATCACTTGACGTTAAATGGCGACAAGGCCCGAAGGTGGTAACACACTAAGCCTAGGAGGATTGCCAATCCAATGAAGCTGCCAGATCACACATTGCTACTTGAGACAGGTTTTTAAGTTAATGGTAGTAGCTAGCAATACATTCAGTAATTTCAAACACCATAAAATGAGATAGGTATGAAACAAAAAAAACACGGATATATAACATCTATGTACAATGACTTACTAAATAATTCTCTGCTGTTATGCGTATTATTATTACTTAAAATTTGAGGATTATTATTACCTAAAATGGTGACGCACTAAATGTCAGACTTGGCTACGCATTTTTTGATAAAATATTCATTCGCTTTCAACGTTTCCTATCAGCTATCTGCCAGTGATATTCTCGTCAAAATCGGTCCAACCGTTTCGGAGATTATCCGGAACAAAAAAGAAGGCAGACCAAAATTTTAAACATTTGTTTTTTGTTTCAAGTACCGTCATATGCATTTAGTAATATGTGTTATTATGACATTACAAACAGACACTACAACTTTATTTATTTTTAAGATGATAGCCTAACTTTATTTATTAAATCTGAAATTAAGTGACGATGTTATCGAAGATCGAAAACCGTTTTGCCTAAAATGGAGGCTGGCTTTCAAATACAGCTTCCTGAAAACATCGCTGAAAATATTTTTCTTCTCATAAAAACTTAGTTAAAGGAAAGATATGTTTTCTTAAGGCTAGTCGTAAGGTTGAAAACTACAGAAATCAGTTTCAAGAACCTTGTAACAAAATAATTCCAAAGATATAAATAATATAACAGTTATTTTGTGCACAAGTGACGTGCACTTGTATGACTGAATCACTTGTTTTTGATGTCAGTATACAGTTCTGTAATAATTATTTCCATTCCATCATGTGTATTATAACAAAAAGTAAAAAAGAAACCGTTATACACGCTTGGAAATAATCGTAGACAATCTTTCATTAAAAAAATTAAGACCTTATTACATCATCATACATAATTAATTAAATTGACTTTTTGAATCACAAATATGTAAAATAGAAAACACGGTTTTTTTACGCGGTAAAAATATTTCGAATAGTTTTATTGAATGTACGTACAGGTGTAGCGCAGCGGGATTTCCCTGGGAGAGACCTTGGAGCGATCACGAAGAATGCACTGTGTCTGTTCATTTCCTCGTAGTAGGTTCTTATCCTTGGCTAGTGTTTGACTGATGTATTTTACATGGTTTATATATGAATATTACTGTGGAATTGGTATATGACACTTTAATTAATGTTATTGAATCGAATGTCATTTCCAATTATGGTGTTTCAGTAGTTTAACCACATATATTGGAATCCCAAAATGAGCCTGAGATTTTGATGACGGAAAATATCATGCTGAAACTATCCTATAACTATTTAATCCATATTCTAAAATTAGCGTGTTGCCATCTTCGACCACATCGAAATTTAACGTGAGGCAACAGTGCGACGTGAAAACTGCAATTATTATTTATACCAGTTTCACACACTGCGCAACTGAACTGGAATTATAGAATATTGTACATTCTGTTCAATTGACAGTTACTTTTCATAAACGTTCGTGTCTCTCCGAACTGTCGGCAGTCGGTCGCTTACGATGGTAAACATCACAAAACTTTTGGTTTAGTCGTCCGTGAACCTATGTTCTTGTTAGTCCATGCAATGACTTTATAATACAAAACGTCCGCGTCAGGGCAAAAACCCTACTCAAGGTCCAGTTGTATCAGTTAACGTCGTTTAAGGTGACATACTGTTACTTGATACGCCTTTGTTTTTGTTACATTCAAATTATTATAACTCGAACCTCTAAATGTCCGTAGGACTGAAGCTTAATCAAGAACTTACCCACATCTGGACGTACATAGAATCCTCATTTTACTAATTTAATAACACAAACATTACCAAATGTATAATTAAAATGACTATTAATACATATAATATTTCAGAATATATTTGAAAATAATTTGAAAAAGTTGTCTGTTTTCGATCATTATTTCGATAAAGATTCACAATAACTTAATACGCAAGTCGAAAGAATCTTTGTGATTTAAATATTCAATACAAGAAACTATCACATGCTTTCAGCTTGTCGTATTTAATAGATAGCCGAAAAATTGGCCAGAAAATGTAATAGAACTTTTCGTCAACTCATGTAAACCACATGTTTAAATGTATTGGGGTTATAATGGTCGATTTTTTTTTAAATCGCAACTGTTCAATCCAATAACTTCGGCGACCACCATGAGATATACAACCCATCGTCAGTCGTTGCAGTCAAATCTGTTATACCTGTCCGGCTTGAATGTCTCTTCACGTTATGTTTGAAAGAGGCACTCTAGCCGGGAGGCAGTTCCACAGCTCATAAAGGGATTCATTATGGATCAGATTTTTTTGCAGTTTTATTCCGAATTTAAATGCACTATTACTTCATACGGGTACGGTCTCGAATGGTTTATACATTATCAATATTAAATTTAATTATATAACTGTTATTACGCTAATCACAGTTTTCGTACCTGAACCTGAGGGATCAAGCAAGATTCAGAGAAGATATTTTTCTACATAATATTCTATTACTAATAAGTTTTATTATTTAACTAAATTATATCATATTAATTTGATAATATAAACATTACTGGCTGACGGTGATGCAGAACATCGCAAAGAAATATTAGTATTAATTGGTGTTTCAAATCGTTGACACGTTATTGAATGACATAGTGATTATGACTGTAGCCGCTAACAGGAACAGGCCGTTACTAAATATTTGAGCCTTTACAGACTGATCTATACTAATATTATAAAGCTAAACAGTTTGTTTGAACGCGTTAATTTATGAAACAACCAGTCAATTTGAAAAAAATATTATTGTATTTATTAAAAAATGTTATAGGCCTTAGGTTATACCTTCACGTTACAACACTGAGGAGCGGAGTAGTAACCATGAATGTCAAGTAATCTAGCAAGGTTTAGGCAAATAGTGAGCACAAGGATAGGCCCTTGCGATTTTTGGCCTCACTGTCAACCAGTAGTGGTTAAATTATCAAATTAATATGTAGGCTACATGGGTACTTTGGGGACGGTGCGGTGGACTACTAACGAATAATCGAATAAACTTAACATGAGTGAAATTGTCATGAAATGTCGCGCGTATCCAAATCGTAACTTAATATGTTTACATTTAAAACAGAAACATTCTAGATGTAAGATTAAATGATCAAATGCTGCCAAACAAGCATATAACTCATTGGAACACCGCGACGGGTCGCTCGAACACTTACTAAGACCTTGTCCTTCCAACCAGATGTAATCGTAATGCACAATACGTGTCAGCAATGCGTAATGCGTTTAACTTCATACTTACCATTCAAACAATTGAGGACATATTCAGAAGGATTTCGTCAAGTCAACCGAAATGTAGGTAGGTAGGTATACATTGTGTTACAGGAGAATTCTGATTTCAGTTCTTTCCAAGTTCAACTGAAACTAAAATGGCGTTGTAGCGATGATACGACGGTTTCATTGTGTCAGTGATGCTAGACCAGTATATTAAGATTTGAAAATCTTTTTCATTCTTTTTCTTTCAGCCTTTGGGCAGGATTTCACCCAATGACAAGTGAAGATGTGGCCGAAAGTAGTAAAACACTAACTCTAACCAGCAATGCTCTCAAGTGCAGCTGCCGGAACATACTTATAGGTGCTTGGAGATTGATTTTTAACTTGCGTGTGTGCCACAATGTCAAATTGCATGCTATTACGTTAATCGAATTTAATTTTGAGACCCTTAATAACTTAACTTCCATGGATCTCATTAATACCAATTTTATGCACATTTTGTGTGATGTTAAAAGCCAAAAGTTTAAACCAACTTTATCTTCATGTAATATCCGTATTGGACATTAGACGATAAAGTAGACCGTTTAAAGAGTGATAAAACTTTCCAAGGTTTGATAGGAAAGGTGGTCTGGACCGGACATACCTATTTCTGCTGCAAAGCAGCAGTGTTTAAGCTGTTATGTTCTATACCGCGGATGTAGTTGGCAACAGACACCAGCACACGAGCCGTTCCAACTCTGTTCTGAGGAATAGTAACATATGATGACAACAAAACTGTTATCCTTTTAAGGTTGCTTATAAATAGACTGCACTGAGCACTTTAAATCAGGTGGACTGTATGCCACTTTGCAGTAGCAAAAGTATCGTGCCATTAAAAAATACACACATGTTGAACGATCACATTATGAATAATTTCAATGCGTCACGCTTTCAAATCACCAGAACTATATTAAGCTACGAGTACCTCGTGGACTTCGCCGTGGTAGGTTCACAGGACAGTATGGATGTGGTAATCTGGTGGTAGTGGTGTCTGGTGATCCTCGTCTGTAGTTTGTCTGCACTGTACTTTACTTATATACCACCAAATAAAAAACATTCCTTTTACTAGACTTGTGTATATAATACGGTTTGTTATAAATCACTGTCAATTACATAAATCATTGTTGAAAATATAATTGTATGAGCACTATACCTTGTAAAGTTTTTTTATAAATTTAAGTTTCAATTATTATAGCAGTTGTGAAATACGTTTTTATTTATATTGAACAAGTTTTATATAAAAATATAATCATGATCTTTGAAAATAGGTTTCAAGTATCTTATACTCATAGTTTCATTAAATCTTCTCGAATACGGTAGGGGATTTTCTAATGCCCGCCTGGGTAGCTACCACCCTCAAGTTGAAAATCTGTCGCCAAGCATCAATAGGTGTGTTCCGGCAGCTGCACTTGAGAACCAGTCTTCCACTAGGTTTAGCGTGTTATCATCTTGGGCCACATCGTCATTTAACATCAGGTGAGATTGTGGCCACTACGCCAAACTTATAACATAAAAAAAAAGAAAATAAAGAATCGGGACGTATCCACAGTCAACACTAAAAATCGAGATATTCCGTGTAAATTACGAAACATGGCAACTTTGGTGGCAGTGAGCCTAAATACCGCGTCGCGTCGTCAGAAATTTGTAATCGTACAAGCTACAAAAAGAGACTTACAAGGAAATATTATTATACAGTTATAACATGTTGGCAAAATTCTTCAATTATCTGTCTAAGTACCAGTGCGATAAGCCCATACAAACAGCACTTCCTTCGAGATAACATTGTCACTTCTTTTATGTACATTGATTTATTCAAAAATCGTACAGCGCTTTTTAGATGCTTGTACTTTTAATTAGTTTAAATAAAACACTTCACGCTTTTTTAATTAACCATTGAATATAAAAGAAGTAACAAGTTTACCTTATAACTAACGAAGATATCTATCACCCGCCATGTATTACAAAAACAATGTTTGCATTTTCTCTACAATGAAGTTAAAATATTGGCAAGGGTAAATTGCATAGGTGCTTATATCGTAATGTACATGTATTATGTCAAATATATTTTTTTTCTTTTTTGTTGCTTAATAAAAGCGTATTTTTTAGTTTTTTTAGACCACATATTTTTATTTTTTACATTTTAGTCTTAGTACTCGTGAAGAATGCGTTTAAATTTGGCTTAGTGAGGATTTTTTTCAATATTCTTTTGTCATAAGACCAATCTCGGCATGATTCTCACTTTGTCTTGTGTGAGATATTTCAAGCTCCACAGTACTAAAAAGTTCCACTATCCATCTCCTGGCTCCATCACCAGACCTTCGTTACCAAGCCCTACTATATTGGACTCATCAAAACAAATCATATGAGTCCAAACTCTAGGGGTTTGATAGTAGCCACTGAAGAGTTCCACTATCCATCTCCTGGTTACATTACAACACCGTCGTTACCAAGCCCTATTTATAGTACTCGTTAAAACAAATCATAAGAGCCCCAACTGGTGGGATTTACTAGTAACCACTGAATAGTTCCACTATCCACTTCCTAGTTCCATCATCAGATCAGTTCCAAGATAAGAAATTATAGTTTTGTCATCAGAACTACATATATGTACAAAGTTTCATTTTGATACGACATTAAGAAGTAGATTAAATTGATTTCTGAGGCTTTTTTACATTTTTTGTAACTAACTTAGTTACTAATAAAAATTGGAACCATGTGTCGAAACTTAACTCTATGCTACTAGGCTACTATATGTACGGTACAGTGCGAGGTTTCACATCGAAGCAGTTACTAAGCTACTAAAGTTTTCCTTAAATCTGTTATAAAATGTAAATAGAACAAATTACAGGACAAACTTGTTTATGTAATTCAATTATTTCAATATTTTACCTTATATTAGGTTAACAACTTGTCATTGTACATAATAGCAAGAACAGGTAACACAGTGACCACGGCTGAAGGGGTGCATTCAAGTATCACCATTGCATTGTCGTAGGGATTTTTCTAATACCTGCCTGTCTAGCTACCACCCTCAAGTTGAAAATCTGTAGCCAAGCAAAAATAAATGTGTTCCGGCAGCTGATCTGGAGAGCCAGTCTTCCACTAGGCTTAGCGTGTTACAATCTTGGGCCACATCGTCATAACATCAGATGAGATTGTGGACACAACGCTAAACCTATAACGATAAAAAAACCACATACTTAAACAGTTTGTGATATGAATTATTCAACATTCTCAGTAATATTTATGTGGTTTCTAATATTAATAATTGTAAAAATTTCACTCAGGAAAGTCAAATGTATATAAATTACAAATTTTAACAATTAAAAACATATTAAGGTTGATTGAGTTTAAGTATAATATCGAAACTGGTTGATCTCGCATGCAAACGAGAAATTGCAAATTGAATAGCAAATAAGATAATCTATAAGTACTATAATTACTTATGTACAAATATCAACTTTTTTTAACAATCCTGCAGCCCGTGTGCAATAAAAGAAAGGTGGAATATGGATATCCTGAAGTGTCTTCGACATATTATCACTTCAAATGTCAAGTGAGATGATCATCAAATACTTAAAACATAAAATAAATTAAAATATTCAAACTTTTTGTCGATGTTTTTGCAAATATAATTACGACTTCTCATACCTCGTAATTTTGACATCAAAATATTTTTCGTTTCATTATGCGAATCAGAAAATGCATAAAAAATACTCTAACATTATTGAGTTCCGATTTCTATGATTTCGATATTTATATCTTACTAGCTGTGCCCGCGGCTCCGCTCGCGTGGTCTACAAAAATTCGTCAGTCGAGCGCTCGCGCCTATTGTGCTGGCCCCACTCCAAAGACAATAATGCTTATTATGAATACTCCTTAGAAGATAGCTATATGCAATCGCTAGCTTTTTTGTAGGTCTTTCTAAGACCTACAATTATTTAGGACATTGATTTGATATATCTCGTATGGTTTACTCAGCGTAAGCCTTTTAAGCCCCAATAGGTATTTTTTCCGAATTGATTCATCATTATTGTCAGTGCTTATTTAGTATGTTACTTTATGATACAAAACATATCCTATAACCTGACGAAATGACATAGCTATGAATTAAAATAAAAACCATGTAAATCGGATTAGTGGTTTTCGCGTGAAAAGAACATAAACGAGCAGACGGACAGAGAAACGTTGAGTTTTATATGTATAGAGGATAATAAAAAAACATTATTTTATGTATGATATTAATCAACAAAAATGTAGAATAGACAAGAATATTACCAATTAGGTTAAGGCATGGTATAAAAAGAAGCATCGTACATTAATTCACGGTTCGAAAGATTTTACGGTATTTTCATGTCATTTACCCGAACCGTCGACTTCATAAGTAAAAAAGACAATGACACAACTAAATACTTTATTTTATTTTGTACAATAGAATTAACAAATGAGCAAACAGGCCATCTCATTTTAATTATCATTACCCACCGTCATCTGTTGACAGTGAACATAACGTAAGTAGCAACTCTTGAGAACTACGTTCGTCCGTGTGACAGCTTGTATGACAACCATCTACAATGATGTAGTCAGGACTTTGTTCAGAGGAAAGGGGGTAGGCAGGCCAGGGATAACTTATATTACTCTTACCTCGCTGCATTACCTTAAATATTTAAAACTCCATTGGCAATGTATTCATTGAGACCGTTTCAACGAGCTCAAACAAGATATCTCAGTTGTAAGTTAGTGAGGAGTTGGGTATTTTGCAGATTTCAATTGTTGCTCAGCATCAGGTCAATGTTACCATGTTCTTACAATGTTAATTAACTAGATAACAATAGTTCAAATCAAATCGATCAATTTTTCATACCCACCAGAAAATCATCAAATAGAAAAGAGCTGATGATATCCAAATGGCTGATCTGATTTATTCAATCATAGTTTAGTAAACTGTCGAACGGGAAACCTTTGAAACAGAAAAAAAAAACTAAATCAAAATTAGTTCATCGGATTGCAAGGTACGATGTCACATACAGACACACAGATAAACATTTTAAGCTTTATAAGCTTGTTGCGTCGGAGCGGAGCGGTTCTTTGCGTCGGAGGTTAAAAATAGCAAAAACTATAATATTTCTCCAATCAGAGTGTTACACAAAATGCTATACATATTTTTAATACCACGATAGTGGCAAACAAGCGTGCGGTCCGCCTGATGGTAAGCAGTGTCACCGCAGCCTATGGGCCCTTACAACATCAGAAGCATCACATGCACATCATTGCACATCCGGAGCGTTCGCGGATGGAAATTCGTCTGCATCCGGACTGTCCGCGACCTAAATAGGTTCCAAAGTGTGAGGATGAACTCCCTGCCGATGGCGAGCGGTGCGATGGTGGAAAGTAGCCGTTGACATCATGTCCAACAATTCTTCGAAACACAACCCATTATATAAGTGATAGAACACGCACAACGCGTCTTTGCGCCGTGTCCAATAGCCCAAGCTGATATCTCAAAATCAAAATTACTTTTTTCAATTTAGGACCTAAGAAGGCACTTTTGAATGTCGAACACTTAATACCGGTTCGGAAAACATCCCAGTCATTGAGAAAAACCGGCAAGAGACTCGGCTTCAGATCAAGGCTTCGGATCAGGCTTATGTTTTTAAATATTTTTTTTTCAACTGTTTAAATAATATTTTACAGTTAATAATTTAGTGAATCCACAAAGAGGGAGTCACTTTCAGACATCACTATCATTCACATAATGATCCACTCTATAATAACCTAAAAAACTTTTTTAGTCTTACTAATTCTAAAACATCGTATGACTAATTTATGTCTATTTCTAGTATTAAAACTGTGATGCTCTTTGACAAAATCCAACTTGTCAAAGTTTTTCCGAATACACATTGAATTATCAAAAATGTATTGGGAAGGGAAAGTTAGGATATTAAATTCCTGGAACTTGTTCTTTAGTGACTCGCGAAGTCTTATGTTGTATATTGCTCGAATTGCCTGCTTTTGTAATATGAATATGGTATCTACCTCAGCTGCTGAACCTCACAGCAAAATACCGTAAGATATTATGCTATGGAAATAAGCGAAGTGTGTAGGTGCGTTGCGTAAGAGTCAAGTCAGCTTATACACAACCTGCTAGGAGTGGGGCCTCTTGCCTATCCCTGTGTTCTTTTTTTACCCTCTATTTAATATAACTCTTAAGGCTTACTCACGGACAACGCACAGTTCAAGCTTGGTCTAAAAGCACGAAATTTTGCACACGAATTCTCTACATAATGAAGGGTTTTTAGAAAATCATTCCTTAAGGGGATAAAAATGCGTAACTCAGGTGCACGGCTAGTGCTCTATAAATCGCAACACAGCACTAAGCATTACTACTTTATGACAGAAAAATGGATTTACAAGTCTTTCACAGCATAAAATTTGTCACTACTGAAACACTTTTTTAAATATACCTAAACCTCACTGTTGACTCATGTATTTTAAACCGCATGAAGGAAAAACCATTACTTCAATATAAAAGAAAGACCTTAATATCAAATATAATAATACTTTGGTATCTGAATCATGAGAATACACCTAATACCTTATAAGCAACATTCAGAAAAAAAGAAGACTAATTGGCACAAACCAGTTGTGTTCATTTTGTTTGCGTGAGACAAGTTCAAGGTTGCGGAGTCACCTCCAGGTAGTATTGGTTGGATTTTTCGAAATCATATATCGTGTAGGTACTCGTATAATTTATGATTGTTCATTATATTCATCAGAATTACAATATTTAAACATTTATATTCAAGCTTACCTCGTTTTAATTCAGCCCAGAAAACCAATATATTTATTCAAATATTATTTTCACATTCAACTGTCTTCAAATTTTTAATAACGGTTAATATATTCAGTTGTTATACAACAAAGCAAAAAATTCACCTGCAGCACGAGTTTCACAGGAGTGAAACCTTTAAATGAATAGCACATCTTTGGTTTTTCTAATATTTTTACTCATCATTATTGCTTGATTACACGATTGCTTGCCTTATACTATAGCGCTCATCTATCTCTCTCAGTTCTTTACTTTTCGCTTTCAACTCTATCTTTCTCTTTGGCCATGTACCTATATATCGTCCTTTTTAGGTCAGAAACGTTGCATTGCAAGATGTTACATAGAAACGTTGAACTAAAAAAATTTCACTATAAATACGTTTTCAAATTATAAAAATATTATTGTACATGTACTGATTTAACGTTAACTTTTTTTTATATGACCATATTAATAAATACAATAGAAATTTAAGCGAGCGTTTAAAGTTTTCCCGTGGTTGAAAACGATAACGGTAAAATATCATACTTGGGTCCATCACGTATTTATTTATATGTTACAGGAAAGCTAATATTTTATTATACACTCATTATCAAAACGGGTGGTTTTGACTTATTTTTCTTGCCTGAAAATATACAAAACAAAAAGTTTTTAATCATTTCATGATTTTACTGGTTGCATAAAAAAGTGCCGCGATGTTTTAAAAAAAGACCGTTCCAAATTTAAATTTTGTGGCGCGAATTCTCACAAGTTAATATCAATTTTAAATATGTAACTTTTAGACAATTTTTATTTAATTATCTCATTCGCTTAACATTTCAAAGTACTGTTATTGCTGTTTAGCGGGCTTGAAAATGGTAGATAAAGTGATAAAAGCTAGCAAAATTATTGTGCTGCTTGAGGAGGGTTGCAGCCAATGCTTCGTAGCTCAGCTAAATGTGAGTCGTTTAACAGTCCAAAGACCTGGCAGCGCTATCAAGAGGCCGGTTCCGTCAAGAGAAGGTCTGGTTATGGAATAAAGCCATGTACAACGAACAACGAGGTGATCGTTTTCTGGTGAGTCAAGCGTTGAGAAATCGCAAATCCTTGTTCGTGGACCTCAAGAACAACCTCGAAGAAGTAAGACATGTGCAAATTAGTCTATGGACGATCAGGAGCAGGCGTCTCGCGGCCGATATACGCAGTCATCACCCGGCTCGCAGCCCTAAATTACTTCGTGAACACAGAGTTGCCAGGCTTAACTCGAAATTCTGTGTCATGGATTCAAGAAGACTGGAATAGAGTATTGATCTCCAATAAAGCCAGGATATCCTGAACGATGAAAACCAACATCGGCGAGTGCTACGAAGACGAGGAGAACGCTTTGCGGAGGAATTTTTTGATTTCTTCAAAAACACACCTTATGGTGGGGCTCTGTTATGTTTTGGGCAGGAATAAATTTGTAGGATCGTACAGAGTTACGCCGTCATCGAATGCAGTACACTGACTGAATTCGATGCATAACGGAAATTCTAATTCTAAACCCGCATTGACCGATATTTGAGAAACTCAATTTTTATGGACGATCTGGTGATGTAGAAACGTATATGCTAGAGGTTGGAATTCGTCGTTTGGTGTGGCCAGCTCGAAGTCCCGACCTCAATCCCATAGAGCATGTTTGAGACGTTTTAGAGCGACGAGTGAGATCAGTGCATCTGGCTCGGCAGACCATCAGAAAGCCAAAGAATGTGATTACTGCGGAGTGGGAACGCATTCCGCAATATACTATAAGGAATATACTTGCTAGCATGCCCAGACGAACGTCAGCTGTGATTTCAGCAAGAGCGGGTCACGCTCCATACTAAATATTACACTACTAGCGCTTTGAACTTTGACATTATTTCTCGTTAATTTTATCAAAAGGTCATGATAAAACTGACGAAAACTAATCATTGTTTAATAATTTAAAAAAAATCTGAGGATAAGACTACCTAAAATAATCAATCAAACTATAGTAACAATAAAATTGGTTCTTTGCTGAGGTGCCTATTTTCTTTTGTGCAAAAGATTTTATTACCCAATTTATTCAGTGACACCACACGTTACACATCATATCGTATCGCATTACAAACACTGAGCACGCTTTATCAAAATACGGGGACCGTTATTACTTAATAAGGTAAAGTACCGGGTGGCTAAAGTGGTAATGTGCGACTCATTTGGGTATTTATGCCCAAAAACTTTACATTCGTAATACTCGAAATGTACAAACACTCCATTCAGTTTTGAATAATATATACACAAACTTCGATATTCATTATTTGGTTAAATCATCGCTGAAACACGCAACAGTCAGAACCGCGCAATCAGTCTATAGGTTACTTTATAAGGAAACTATTAGTAGTTATATAGTAATATATCTCTACACCACAATGTGTATTGACTAATAATTATTATAGCGGATTCAGAACACGTACGCAATTCGCACCGGCAGGTGATGACAATTTACAGTAATTTAATTCTTCAAGCTTTTCTACCTCAGCATACAACGACAGTAGGTATGTAACAATATGTTATGGTGGAATAGTATGCACTTATGCCTGCCTGCTTAACCAACGTAAATACAGTTTCTACATACATATGTTTAATTACTAGGCAATTTAATTGAATCTACTTAATAAATGATCTATGACCATGAATTTTTGCACAAGACTACATACGTTCAGAGCACTAAAGAAACATTTTTGAAAATTCAGTCTGTAAGGTGATTAAGGAAAGATCAAAATTAGGATGATTCCTGAAACGTTGTCCGCGGGAAATTCCATCGGCCATCAGTGTCGGCCATACGAGTAGCATTTCAATATTCCTGTAATTATTTTATTTGTCAGACGAATTAAGTATTCAACTAAAAACAAAATAATTATACATTCCGCATTAATATTGTAAAAACGCGTGTTAGTTTCGTAAAAACGGCAACGTCGCGTCGTAATCACATGCGGCGACTCTTTCATATGCTCGTAATTCAGTATTTTTATTTTCTTCACTGACTTCAATGATATCTTTTGGTGTTTGTGATGATCTCAATTTTTATTATATTAATAACTTGTTCTAAAATGATTGTCCATTAATTTCTTTATCTATTTTCACGTTACAGTGTAACATCTATTTCTAGAATTTGTAGATGTAGTAGCAGATATGAGTTTCAAATTAATGCCGTAGATGCAATTATCTAAACTCTACATGTCATTACAAATAAAACTAATGGTTCTGGTGTTCTTAAAAATTATGAAATAACGAATTGTGCGGATGCAGAGGCATACATAAGCAATCAAAGTTGAGACTTTCAGTCGGTACAATCCCCCTTAATTCGTTCGCTGTCCTCCGTGGCGGGCGAGTACATGGTTTTATTCCGACGGATTTTTTTTTAATTAAAAGTAAGATGAATGCAGAAGATATGCAATCTTTCCCATACATTATAGGAAGTTTATTGACGTATTGTATTTCTGTTAGGAATGAAGCAATGTGTAAAATAGCTAGTCTGGGATGGAGAGTAGATGATCAAAATGATCGATTTTAACTGAGACCGACTTGTACTGATCAAAAAGAATAACTACTACTTACAGTAGAGAAAATGAGAAGCACTCGGAAACGGAAACGGTGAAAGCAAGATAGTATTTGATGATATTCTTAGACCTCATGTAAAACCTATGTACTTAACTACTTAATAAATAAACTTTCTAGCTTAAACGTAGGGGATTGCCCACAACTGCTTCGAATTTGTTCATCGCGTCACGTTTCTCTATACATTAAAATAAAGTAAATTCAACTTTCATTCAGTGCAATGCAAGTATCAATCCTTAACCGATACTAATGCAATTTGTATGTATGAACAAACACAGCCTGTGCTAATATGCACGTATATTTTGACAGTAATATATTGTTCTGTATGGTTTTAAGAATCGTCTCTAGAAATTCTCGATTTGATGCTCTGTAAATATGGATAATCCAAATTAGTAAGTTTCTCAGCTGACGGTGAAGAAAACGTCGTTTGGAAAATCAGACACTCGAGAAATGTTCATTGAATCATCATTCATCATCATTTCAGTCGAAAGACGTCCACTGCTGGACATAGGCCTCCCCCAAAGATCGCCACAACGACCGGTCCTGTGCTGTCCGCATCCAGCGGCTTCCCGCAACTTTTACCAGGTCGTCGGACCACCTTGTAGCGGGTCTGCCCACACTGCGTCTTCCGGTACGTGGCCGCCACTCGAGAACTCTTTGACCCCATCGGCTATTCGTTCTACGAGGCCCGCCCACTGCCACTTAAGTCTAGCTATTCTTCGGGCTATGTCGGTGACTTTGGTTCTTCTGCGGATCTCCTCATTTCTGATTCGATCACGCAGAGAAACTCCGAGCATAGCCCTCTCCATTGCCCTTTGAGTGACTTTGAGCTTTCTTATAAGGCCCATAGTTAGCGACCACGTCTCAGCACCATATGTAATCACTGGCAACACACACTGGTCAAAGACTTTCGTCTTGAGACACTGCGGTATCTTGGACGAGAATATGTTACGTAGCTTCCCAAACGCTACCCAGCCGAGGTGGATTCGACGATTGACCTCTTTATCGAAATTGGAACTACCTAACTGGATAGTTTACCCCAGGTAAACATAATCTTCAACAATTTCAAGCGTATAGTCTCTGATCTTCACGGGAGTTGGCGCTACATGGACGTTCGACATAATCTTCGTCTTGTCCATGTTCATTCTAAGACCAACTCGTTCAGAGGCTTTACTGAGGTCATCGAGCATCGCACGGAGGTCCTCCATGGTGTCAGCCAAGACTACTATGTCGTCGGCAAACCGAAGGTGGGTGATGTACTCGCCTTTTATGTTTATTCCTAGTCCTTCCCAGTCCAGAACCTTGAAAACATCTTCCAGTGCAGCGGTGAACAGTTTAGGAGAGATAACATCTCCTTGTCTGACTCCCCGCCGCAGCAGGATAGGTTTCGAGTTCTGATCCTGCAGTCGAACTGACATAGTGGCGTTTTCATACAAACACTTCAACACTTCGATGTACCGGTAGTCAACTTGGCACCGCTGGAGAGCCTGTAGTACAGCCCAGGTCTCAATCTAATCAAAGGCATTCTCGTAGTCCACAAACGCTAAACAAAGGGGTAGGTTATACTCTTCGGTCTTCTGTATAACCTGCCGTAATGCGTGTATGTGGTCTACGGTACTGAAGCCCTTTCGGAAACCGGCTTGTTCGGGAGGCTGGAAGTCGGTGAACTTGCGAGCGAGACGGTTTGTAATAACTCTCGAAAACAGCTTATAAACATGGCTCAAAAGTGAGATGGGCCTATAATTCTTCAAGAGGGTATTGTCACCCTTTTTGAAAAAGAGTATCACCACACTTTTGTTCCATGCCTGCGGCGTTTTACCTTCGTGGATAACGGAATTGAACAATGTTTGAAGGGCCTTCAGTACTGGTTTGCCACCCGCCTTCAATAGTTCGGTTGTGATTCCGTCATCTCCAGGAGCTTTGTCGTTTTTAAGCTGTTTGAGAGCCATACTAATCTCGTACAAGCTGACGTCCGGGATGTCTTCTGTATAGTGTCGAGTCAATTTAGCTCTTGGGTACATGGTTCATTGAATACCGCCACTTAAAACTACAAGGTTGGTAGTGTTTATTATTACCTTTAGTTATTTTATTAATATTACTTTTAGACCTTATTATAAATATTTTCCAGGGAGATTCCGAAGGCATCTGTTAGGTTGTTTATTAATTATAAATTTGTGTGTCAAATTTCTTTTGCGTTGTTTATCTTTAAGTGTCTCCATCTATAATGAAACGCTATGACTAATTTTTAATATTTTATTGATGTGTTAAAAATTACTTACTTATTTGACGATTGAAAATCAATCATTACAAGAGTCAGCAAGAAACTCGATCGTGGTTATCTTTTTATTCTTAAATAACATAGCATAATGGGATTATATATAACGAGTTTTCATAGGTTACGGATTCGATTTAAAATTTAGTTTCCTTTCATTTGTTTAATGGGAGGAAGTAGCTAACAGGTATTAAGTTCACCCGATTGTAGGCTACCTATATCATTAAATAACTATATATAACCAGCTTCGAATATGAGCAAAGACCTATTTCCTGACGACCGAGTTTGAAAACCGGGATACGGCTGAATACTGCTGCTTAGCGGTAACAATTGGTGGGCGTCGTCCTTCCGCTGCCAAACCTTGCATTTCTGCAACTCTTCATATAATATACGTACATGAAACACCTCTAAGAAAAATGCAAAAAACTAAAATAGTCTATGCATAATAGGATATAAATTCCCACATGAGGTCGTGGTAATAAAACTAATTTATAAAAAAAATATTCAATCACCCGAATCTGTAACAATACAAAATATTGTTATTTTATAAAATACATAAATAATTAGTAATAAAAACATGCCTACACTTTATTATTTAAATATAAAGCGATAAATTGGACCACATACACATGTACATAACTCTACTAATTAAAATTATCAAGCGGTCAGGCAGCTTGTGACGCAAATATAATATTTTCACCGTAAATAATAACCATACAAAACTATATTAATAATCCTGACAAGTTGTATATAAATTCAATTTACTTAGTTTATGTTTGATAAGTTGCGTTTAAGTTCATGATAGGAGCCAATTAAATTAATATTAGATTCAAAATAATTATTTATGACGTACGTTATTAAAAATGGTTATAGATATTAAAATAATGTTATATTAAATCAAGATTTAAAAGAGATGACAACATATTTGTACATTTATAGAAAACAATTGTCTTAAAATTGTTAAAAGGGTCATCAGCTAATATTATACCAACGATCAAAGTTTTTTTGGAAAAAATATATTTTTACTTTTCATTTATTTTGATCAAAAGGTCTATCAAAGGGCACCGTCGCGCGTGTGCGAGTAAAGTCAAACACAATATAAGCTAGATACTGGGAAAAAACCCATCCATGTGTTTTCTGAGAAAGTTCCTGCATTTTGTAAAAAAACACGAATAAGATATTTATAAAGTGTTTTGCCTTATAGCTATTTAGTATTACACACGATAAACTATACCGTGTCATCTGGTTCTGTAACCGTCATATTCTATATAATATAAAATTAACCGGAAGTGACAAGTGAAAATTAATTTATAATGAAAGTACACAAGTTGATGTGGTCTTTGGACAGGGTGCTTTATATTGGACAGATTTTTCTAATACTGAGTTACGACGGAATTTCATAGAAACAAAATATTTTTGAGAACGAAACAAGGATCCCATTGTGCCCAATAATTTTATCTACTATTGTGTTATTGATTTTATGTATGGCATAGTCAATAATATTTATAATATGCCCAGACAGCAAAGTGTAGGTGAAGAAGTTGATTGACCCGATATACACAGGATCTGATTTTTAATTGAATTCTAGTAATAAGAGCAGAACGGTAACGCGATCGAGATGGGTTTCAATCCTGCAATAAGTTTGAACTTTCGAAATTATCGTGATGAAACCATAGTATAGCAGTAGACCATTTTTCAGCCTCAAGTTAAAAGTCTGTCGCCAAGTACTTATAGGCGTGTTTACCATCTTAAGCCTATTCTTCATGTAACATCAGCTGGTCAAAAGCTAAGCCTTATAAGTATTAAAAAAATCTATTTATAACCAGGCATCTATCGACGTGTTATTGAGGAATGTGATGCTGATGATGACCGTCGTCTCTTAATTTATAAAGTTTAATTTTCGAACCTCCTTAATTATCTCTTGAACATAAAACTTACCAAAACCTATTAATCATGTAAATAATTTGAAATACCTAGGTGATGGAAAAAAACTAACCTAACTCTAAAAAAATAACAAAGAGGCGATACCACAGTTAAGATAAAACCGCACTTGTGATTTGTTACAATTTCAAAGTCACGGCTTAGTCTTGAGACGATGATGTATGGTGAATTCTTCAAAGATACAAACATGAGATATCATTCGAGTCTTAAGTATTAATGAAGAAGTCAGATTACAAGTTAAAGCAATTGTTAAGTTGAAGCAACGATGGCTCAGTGGTAGCGCGTACGACTTCGCGTCGATTGACGTGAGTTCGAATCCCTGCAATGAGCCTGAGCTTTCGGTGGATGAAATCATCGTGAGGAAATCATAGCATGGTGGTAAGGCTTTTTCTAATGCCCGCCTGGCTAGCTACCACCCTCAAGTTGAAAATCTGCCACCAAGTACCAAATTGGTGAATTCCGGTAGCTGCGCTGAGAGCCAGTCTTCCACTAGTATTTGCGTGTTATCATCTTGGGCCACATCGCCACTTAACATCACGTAAGATTGCGGCCACTACCCCAAACCTATAATGATAAAAAAAAGATAAACTTTCAAACATCAACGTGTGATAACTGACTTGAAACAAAAACAGAACGTAAAATATTATTTTTTGTGACCACTTGCCTCATGCCCCTATTTGTATTCGTTTGTTGAATACACGACTGTCATGTCACCTGAGCTGTCACGTTCACGCAATCTATGACCATGCTCACTGCAATATCTTTGGTGGAACCCATGAAAACATGACAAAATTAATTCGGAGTTTTTGCCGGGATCTTGAACTGTCATGTAGTATATTTTATTTTTTATTCATAAGTATGTGTTGTTTGACTCTATATTGTGTAATACAAGTGTTTTTTTTTACATAGCAAACCTTGGTTGTGCACAAGTGAAGTGGATTGGAAATAGTAACATGGATCATGAATTCTGAGATGCCACAAAAGCTCCCTAGAAAGTTCTAACAAGGGAGCCCCCATCCTGTTAGGATAGTGAAATCATCATAAGACATGACAATATATTCACTCGATAATGGCAGTAATTGTCTTTAATAAAGAGAACTAGTTGACCAGATAGAAAGAATAAGGTTCAGATTGTAAGGACAGTTCAGTCCAAAAGTGACCGCGACCACGATATATCAGTCAAAGACCGTCGTAGTCATGTTATCCTGCACTTACTGCGGCATCACTCACTAGACCTACCTAGTATCCTCATACACATTACCTAATTTTAAAGAGAACACGCTAGAGTTACTCACTGTGACGGGTTTTTACTGACATAGTCAGGTTTCATGTCATCCAGCCGGTTACTGACGAGTAAATCTGACGAACTTTTACCGTTCAACAGTTCAACGGCTTCATGACGTCACATCTGTTAGCTCATACACCTTTGATGGAATGGTCAAATCAAGGAGTAACTTCCTCAAGCCTCATGACGGATACAGGAGGGAAATTGATTTTCATCGTCCTTCCTTAAATATACGAGTACGTCACGAGGAAGTTTAATATCTAATAAGTTATTTGACTGTAGGCAATTATAATTTGATTGTGTTAAGGAAAAATGTCGAAAACTTTCAAGTTAATTATTTGTAAATTTTTTTTGTAACAAAGTTGTAATTACAAGTCATAACTATGTCACCAACATCCAAGCATCAGCCTATTTGAAAGTCTGTCTATGTTACGGCGTCCGCACGTGAGGACCAGTTTCTTTTGTTGGCATAGGGCGCCACTATCTTTGAAGATGTGATTGCGGACAAAAATGCAAATGTCTATTAAAATTCTCGCATTAAATAAAATTAGATATAATATAAACTTATGAAAGTTCCCTGCTGACCAAAGGGACAGACAATATCATTAACGACTTAAAACAAACTATATTAAACATCGATGTCAATTGATGTCTCAAATGGTTTTTAAATTTTCACCAAACGTTGGAGAGCAACAATTGCAATCCTATAAAGCCTTACTGAAATTAGAAAACATCTTGAAAAAATTATAGCATGGTGGTAGGGCTTTTTCTAATGCCCGCCTGACTAGCTACCACCCTCAAGTTGAAAATCTGTCGCCAAGCAACTACAGATGTGTTCCGGCAGCTGCACTTGAGAGCCAGTCTTGCACTAGGCTTAGCGTGCTACTTTCTTGGGCCACATCGTCACTTAAGGTCAGGTGAGATTGCGGCCACAATGCCAAACCTATAACGATAACGAAATAATAATAATAGATATTTGTAGATAATAATATTAAAATTAACAAATTTATATGCAACGAATATGTCCAAGTTCTGATGTCTATTTGCGACAGCAGATTGCAAACAATTTCCTGTGAAGTTTCGCGTAAAATAATTGGTAGCAAGATTTAGAGTTCCAAGATTTGCAGTCAAATGGTAATATTTGGTCACTAAATCGTAGCTATTGAGATAGATTGTGTATTTTTAGTAACAATTGTTACGAGATATTTTTTATTATTTCCGAAGTGTTTTTGGCTTTTAGCTGAGTAACGCAAGTGTAGTGAAGTGAAATAAAGCGTCCAATGAAGGTTTAAGAGTTGACGCCAAAGAGCCCTCCGACTGTTTTACTAGAATTGGCACTAATTTACCAAGACAGAATCAGACCTTTTCTACCATACGAAACAATTTGGCACCTGAATTATGATGATATGAATAATCTATATAAATTAAAAATTGCCAAGTACAAGTCGGATCACGCGCAGTGTAGGGTTCCGTAATTGCTCATCACAATATGCAGACTTGAGGATGATTCATGTTACACTGTAGCGGGGCCGGGCTAGGTGCCGGCCGGGACACGATCGAACATTTATTGTACACTTTTGTATAAAGTAATTCAAGCTACACCGGGTGTACCATGAATAATCCTTTTGAGAGGAGTCTTTAATTAATTTACAGTGGAATTTGGACAAAATTACTTCTCTAAATACATTTTATAAGTTGATTGACTAACTCGTTAACTTATAAAACGTACTTACCTCTGATAGTTTCATTTTAACTTCATTATATTATACTACTGTACTATACTACCATGATTTTTTTCACATATCCAAAAACAACCATTTAGCTGCCAAGGAGGGGGACACTGGAACATAACAAAAATGAGCAATTTAAAGCTTAATATTTCGCAAACGAAATCCTGAATCGAAAAATGATTTTCATAGACCCACAATAATTTGAACGACCTATCTATCGATACACACGAACGAATAGACGAGAAAAAAAATCATTCCAACTTTACCTGTAGGGAAGATATCCTAAACAATTTTTTTTTCATAATTTTATTTTGCCACTTTGTCGGCGTGATTAATATGTATACCAATAACAAATTACAGCTTTCTAGTATTAAGAATCTCTGAGCTAAACCGCGCAAAAACAGACGGACATACCGAAACTATAAGGGTTCCTTTTGACTTCGGAACCCTAAAAATTAAAGGCTGTTCGTTGACAAGCGCGTCACTTGAGAATGGCATTTGGCTAATTATATCTTTATTAATAGTCCCGATAAAATTTTTAGTGGAAGAAAAATGAGAAAAGTTACACGGAAATTGAGAAAATTCTGGAAAAACGGAATTTGCTTTTTCTGTTGGTTTTTTCTTTATTTACTCAAGACCATGACTCACGATTAGAACGATGGTTTTGCGTAATTATTTTTATTGATCCTAGAAATGTTTTCAGGAAAAAAAAACGGGTCAAATGGCGCGGTGGTTGAGTGTTTGAGTACCTACTGGAAGGAGAGAACAACGTTTCCCGGGCTAACTAGTATTAAATAAAGAGACATTGAAGTTCTGTATTTTCTATTCTGATACTAGATGGCGTTATTAAGAAAAAAATCCTGAGCATCCAATTTCCCAAACTAAATATTATGGGAATGAAATCGCAATTCGTTGTCATCCCGCAACGTGAGTAATGTGATAATTAAGATCTTAAATAATAATATAGCCAGAAGGTTGACTGGGTAATTCAGACGACTAATATTCATTGTGACAATTTAGAGACACCGGCACGACCCCGCGCCATGGCCAACCACCGATGGCGGCCGTTGAGAGAGCCCGGGTGCATCTTAAATGCCGTCCATTTTTTAGTATGGACATCACGCAGGCACAAGGGGAACCACCAAGCAATGTAGGGTGGACACATATCTTGTTTATTTTGGACGTTTTGGTTTGTCATCGTGATTTACAATAATCTAATCAAAGTTAGTAAAGTTAAGTAACGTTGTACTTGGAGATTATAATATTTCAGATTCAAACTTAAACGGTTGACAACAAAATAACTCTTTTTTTTTGACATACGTACCTACGTCACGCTTCAAATGTGTCCATACTATTTTCATGAATGTATTAGAATCGAAGTAGACAGGTTACGTAACTTGATGAATGTTTATAGAGGCATTTACGAGGAAAAAGGTATCTACTTAATTTCACTTAACAATTGATTTTTAAAAGAAACAAGGTGTTAAAAGTAGAACTATCTTAAAATCAGAGGTGTTAATATTCCCATAAAAGTTATAAATCACTGTCACCCTACCCGTAGTATGCACAGGTAATGATGTCATGAACTTGATTTTAAGGATGACAATAAAATATGTATTACATAAGGACGAATGAATATTGGTGCGTTTGTTTCTACTGATCTGTCTGGCCATTTAAACGCGCAACGTTCTATGTAAAAATATTTTATTCAATTAGGCCCTAAGAAGGCATTTAAGCACTTTTATATTTATTTCTAGTATTGAAATTGTGCTTTTCATTTACAAGTTCAAAATGATCGAAATGTTTTCGAACATACATAAAATTATTCAAAATGTATTGGGTCCCATATCATTAATTTTCTCGAACTGCCCGTTTTTGTAGTACAAGTATGGTATCTACCTCAGCTGCTGAACCTCACAGTAACATACTTTAGCACATTAAACTGTGGAAGAAAGCGAAGTCAATCAAGTGTAGAAACATTAATATCTATTAGTTATTTCAAACGGTACATCTGGTGTAAGGGGTGTCGACCTTCGAGTAACATCTTAGATACCAACGTTAACATCTGCATGCACTATCGCCTACAACTGCAAAAATCGATAAAGTGCATTAAAAACAATACTGCATTATGAAAATTAGCCACTTATTAGAAGAGACTAATAAAATACCTATATACTTTTGACTATTTCAATCCATATATAATTAAAAAATGTAACCAAATAAATTTATAACAATATCAGACATGTTATTGGTTATCATCACTGGACAGCCGGACATCCATGCATCATCCAAGGCTTGAAAGAATTCGAATCCTGGTTTTCCGCATCCAGTCCTTTCCAGTCGCTTTTCCGAAAGTCGTCGCTCCATTTAACTTGTGCACGTCTGTTGTTCCTTTAATTTGCATTCTACGACGGTGTATTTGAGGGCAATGTATTAATACAAGTAGTAATGCCAGGTAGATCCACTCTAGACGCGGGTTAATAATTTTATGTTGCACATTAAGGTTTACAAGTTTTTCACTTATAATATTATTCACAATAGAATTAAAATTAGCTAGATGGAGTAAATAAATCAATTAATTACTAATTTTATTTCTTACGATAGATAAGCTTTAAAATGTAGTACATCTAGCGAAAAGTGGCTAAAATTGTAATAGTGCCTGTGAGCAATACAGAGTGTGTTCACTAAAGAAGGCAGGAAATCCGGAGTACAGAGACAAGCCAACAGTCTCAGACAAAAAACAGTCTCAGCCTTCAAAGCCGTTATGGCTAACAGTATAGTCAGATCAAAAAAAAGGAGTATAGAGTGTTACAGCATTACTTTCAGGATAAATTAAAGCCCGGTGAAGCTGATAAAACCAGTCGGGGAAAGTTAATCATTTCGAAAAAAAAAATTTGAAATAAAATGCGGCCACGATACGTACGGTTTATCAAACCCCACACAATGAGTTACCAGTAGGTACTCAGTATCAGTACCTACACTGTACAATTAATAAGTTCATCACAACACCGAAATTGAAAACTTTTTTCATATTTTATAGTATTACATGCACTAAATTAATAATATTTTATAAAGTCATAAACACATATACAATATTTTGTATAATAATTTCAAATAGTAAGTAATGAGGGCCTATCTCTCCTAAGTAATAACCTATCTAACTAATATGATAAAGTTGAAGGGTTTTTTGTGTAATTGTTTGTTTAAACTCGGTAATCTCTGGAACTACCAGTCGGATTCAAAAATTCTTGTTTTGGATGATAGCCAGATTCATGATAAATAGTATAGGCTATATAACTTCACGCTACTACGCTAAGGAGCTGAGCAGTAACTATGAATGTCAAGCAATCTGGCAAGCTGTAGGCAAGTACGGGAAATGGAAAGATAGGATTACACGGGCGCGTTGGCGGCGGCGCGGCTCCTGCGCCGTTGAGTTTGCCGAATTAATTTCACACGAGCGAAACCATGGGGCACTTCTACACACATAATAAAGAACTTTGTTATTGACACTGACAATACCACAGACAAGGTTGGGAAAATATTTTTTATTTAAGTAATAATGAGAATAATATTGTTATATATAAACAATTATATAATAATATTATCTATTTGAAAGTGAAATTGAATGAACTAAATTGAATTTTATGCTGTGCAGTCAAGGATTATAATCGTAAATTCAGAAGGTTTCACTTGCATCGTGGTTTCATTAAACCACACAATAAGTTTTTTATAGATTCTTATTATTGCATACTGTGTGGAGCGTATCATGAACTAACAGAATTTAAGTAAAATAAATTGCATAACAGTGAATGATTTCGAATCCTTGGCGTATAATTTATTCCATGTTAGAAAATAATCCAAAATTATTTATTTCAAGTGCCTTATACATCTTGTGCCATCTATTGTTAAATACTAATACTACATAACTTTTTAACTTATTACGGAACATTACATTAAAGGATATAGGTACTACTCGTCAAATGATGGCATGTATCTTAATGTTGAAAAAAGACACTAGATGTCATTATAATCATTTATTTAATTACACATTTTATAATATTTTATGAACAACTGTTCCTCACGGCTTCTCTTGCACCTTCTTCAATTGAATGCCACGAAATGCAGCTAAACAACATTAAATACACTCATTCGTTGAAATGACTTGCGTGCCACCTATTGTATGTTTATGGTACTATAGCAAAGTTACAAGAAGTAACGCACGAACACGCAGTAGACGATGCATAAACATTAATTGATATAATTATATTAAACACTACCTATGGAGTAAGTCGTAACTAACATATAGTAGGTGATTTATTTTATGAACGAATAGAACGCAACCGTGAAGAAACACGTTAAAAGCACTTTGTTTAGTTACAACTGCGCCCATGAGTCGTTGTAAAGACAATACATCATTTTCCGCATATCAGAAATTTTACTTAATTGTTTCTGATGAAAATCCGTAGGAGACATAACAAGCGACAATGTTATTATGATTACCTGGAAGGTAACAAAACTGATGTGGAGTACGTAATACTGATTATAAAGTCTACAATGAACCTTGGTTTTGATCACCTGAGTAAGTTGGAATTACAGCTAGTTTTTTTTTATCGTTATAGGTTTAGCTTTGTGGCCACAATCTCACCTGACCTTAAGTGACAATTTGGCGCAAGATGGTAACACGCTAAGCCTAGTGGGAAGACTAGCTCTCAAGTGCAGCTGCCGGAACACAACTATTGGTGCTTAGCGACAGGTTTTCAACTTGAGGGTGGTAGCTAGCCAGGCGGCTATTAGAAAAAGCCCTACTACTATGCTATGGTTTCATCACGATGTTTTCCTTCACCGAAAACTCAGGCTCATTGCAGGGATTCGAACTCACATCGACGTGATGTTCGTAAAAACTATCACTGAACCATCGTTGCATCATTGCAGTGTCCGGAGCCTTGGCGCCCGTGTTAAAAAACCGATCGCACCGATCTCCGGTATTCGGATAAAAGGTTTTACTTAGTGTTTAGGTGGAAGCGTTTTGACAACATTCTTCCCTGATATTAAGGAATGATATTGCTGAACATAGTAATAACATGTTGAGCCTAGAGGAACTATCTCACTAATGTAATATAGGCAATAGGTGGTTCGCGACAGATTGTCGTCTCGAGGATGATAGCTAGCCAAACGAGCATTAGAAAATGTCCTACCATGATTGCTGTTTTCTTTGACCGAAAATTGAGGCTCATTATTAGATTCAAAGCTACATTGATCGACACGATGCCCAATACGCTACCACTGACTCATCATTATCGTTACAATGTAGCTTCTTGGAGAGTAAATGTTTTTTTTTTAAATCGTGAATACGTTTACGTTTGACTAATGACGTTTGTTAGTCGCAAATTCGATTCTCGCCAGCTCCGACGATCATCGTCTGGTCAGTCTGCTGACCTAAGCTCACTTAAGATCTGATAAGATTGTGGCCAAACGCTAGAAACATTTTTTTTAAATATTAATGTATTTATGTTATTTCATCAACAGTGATCGCGTGGGGCATCATACCCATCCAAGGAATTCGTATGGAAAGCGATAGCTTCTCATACGACTTTTGGAACTGGTTCGTTGCGGTGTGCCTTCACTTATGGTCGGTTTCTGGTTGTTCTGGTTCCCCGAAAGTCCCAAATTTATGATGGAATGCGGTGACTATGATGATGCCCTTAAATGCCTCAAAGGGGTATACAGACAGAACATTGGTGATGATCCTGATAACTATCCTGTAAGTATAGCAAAATCTATTACGGTTCACCGTTTATAATAATATGAGAATCTACCCAACCGAATCAGTAAAGTCAGAAAAAGCTCATATAAATAATTGTTACGGTAATTACTTCTGAAACGGTTACATACACTTTTTTAAGATACCAACCAATTTTTTTTACAATCCTGACTTCAAACCTTACGATAGAGCCATTAGTAGCTTACAAAAAATAATACAACAGTCATTGACTTAAACTAATTTAGTTTACGAAATTTTACAGTTAAATTATACACACAATGAGTAAGATCTCAAACAAAGCACCCAAACGTGTCCACCATTTTGCAGTCATTTTGTCCGCAGCAACGACGCCATTGCACGGTAATTGGCGGGAAACGCGGAAACTGCGCGACCTCGCATCTTCCGCACACAAAAACATATCCTAGGAATCATGGTATAATCGACAATTACTGATGATAAAATTAGTACAAGGGTAAGGGTGCAGTTTGGTGCAATATGCTCAGTAAAATTAACTTGATACGACATTTCCATTTAAAAGTGCCCTTTTTTGTGATATAAACACACAATATTACCTACACATCACAATAATAAAATTGTGAGCTTGATATTATAAATAAAATAAATTATTTACAAGTTGTTAAATTATACTTTAAAACACTGTATATTGCCGACTTCCGGTGTTAATCTTTGTGTAATCGGTCTATTAAGAAACTTTGTAGGCAAACTATTAACTTCCGTTGAACAGTATTCATCTGAAGGTATCCGATGTGTAGCGGAAGCTGATAGAAAAACTGACTAAATTAAATTTTAAACTTTGCACACCACTTATGTATAGTTATTTGTAGTAGTTGATTTGCAGCATAGATTTAATATAAATGTAGGTCGGCAGTAGGTCATATATTTAAACTATGATTTACAGAGAAAATATAGGATGTACTACCTTAAGTATATAAATCATTGTTTGAACATAATATTAGATACTCGTAGTTGTTTAAGTATATACAAGTGTAAAGACTTTACGCTGTTTATTTTATACTTTGTGAATCGAAGGTCGAGAATGTTCTACCAGATGGCCCTACAAAAGGTGACTAACAAATAAAAAATCGGTTAATATGTTTTTGGAATAACTTTATTGGTTCATATAATATAATATCAATATTACTCGTATACTAGCTACATTGACACATTCTTAGGCGATGATACACCAAAAACTCTAGTCACACTTCCAATTATATTTCTACAGCGCGGTGAAGGTATACTAAAAAAGGTTGATAATATAATAAAAAGTTCAAGCCGTATAGAGTTCCTACACATTTATATCTGTAATGTTCACTTTTTTCGCAAAGCGAACGATGTTATGATATATATATATACCTAATATACCATATATATAAAACATATTGTCGGTATATTTATGTTATGTAATTTGATTGTGTTCACAGTAACTTACTCCGAGAGTAGTAAGATCTCCTGATTGCTACTCATCTCCATAGCTGTAGGTATGGGTTAGAAGCAATGTTGGCTCAGTGGTAGTGTGTATGGACACCGCGTCGATAGACGTGAGATCGAATCCCTGCAATGAACCTGAGCTTTCGGTGAAGGTAAGCATCCGCGATGACACCATAGCGTGGTAGTAGGGCATTTTGTAATGCCCATCTGGTTAGCTTACTACCTTAAAGTTGAAAATCTGTCGCTAAGCACCTATAGGTGTGTTCCGGCAGCTGCACTTGAGAGCCAGTTTCCCAATTAGGCTTTGCGTGTCTTCATATTGGGCTAGATCGTCACTTAACATAATTTGATATTGTGACCATAACACTAAACCTATAAACGAAAAAACAGGTAATGCATACTTTGTGTTAATCTTTTATAGTTATCTTTGTTGGACCAAAAGGTCGTACGAAGAGCGTCCTCATCAAATCTGCATGTCACTAAGAATATTTTCTGATGTGTTCTGTATTGAGACATCTATTTCTTATGAAAATAAGTAAAACCATAATACTAGAACTTGTAAAATGTTAATTTTTTAACGGCTAATTTGTTTGTGGCACTCGCCGGCCGCTGCCGCAGTCCGCTCGCTTCATTCGTTCGACTCGTGCGCTATGATGTCAGTTATAACATTTTTAACCTAGCCTAACCTATCCAGTTAATTTGTAAACAGTAAACATATGAAAATATAACCGTTGGATTGTAAGTTTTAGTGTCCGTTTATAATCTTGCCACTCGTAAAATTATCCGGTGACATATCTAAATTCTAGTTTGCCACAAGCAAAAATAGTGACGACCGAGGCACCACAATACCGTTGTTCGGCTTTTCACTATTACAATTATACAAGACATTAACCAATCAGCTCTTCAGTCTAAAATACCTAAGTCTGGAACGGAGACTGGCTGTCTAGTGCAGTTATCCTTAATTGTCAATATTTCACAATAACTGGCTAATATATTTAATCAGTGCATAGAAACAGGAACTTTCCCTAATCTAAAGAAAATAAGTAAAGTAGTTATAGAACGGATTTTCATACAGTTTTCATCAGTGGACGGAGTTATTCATGAGGAAGGTTTAGATGTATAATTAATTAAAGTTTTGTGTCAGCATCATTTCAGCCGAAAGACCACTGCTGGACATAGGCCCCCTCAAAGATCGCCACAACGACCGGTCCTGTGCTGCCCGCATCCAGCGGCTTCCCACGACCTTTACCAAGTCTGCTGCTGCGTCTTCCGATACGTGGCCGCCACTCAAGATCTCTTTGGCCCCACCGGCCATCCGTTTTGTGTAAATTAGCTAAAATATGACGATGATTGTGAAGATATCGGAAAAAGTCATGCCGAATGAGCGTGCCGCGTAAACCAATAACAAAAGTTATGTGTATTACGGAATTACTCCACTACACCAAAAAAAAAATTGGCATGCTCTGCCATCTGTGCGAAGCCGGGGCCGGTTGCTAGTATATTATTATGTAAAAGTATAGAATTTTTAATTGATTTCTTACAACTACAGTATTTCTAACTGCTACAGAGTGCATCGTATGCAATAATTTGACACATGTTGATTTTGCCGATCATACTTGAAAAAAAATTTCACTGGCCTTGACATCACCTTGACCATGCAAGCTCTCGAGTCAACCCTTCGGTTCTTCAATTCACCCGTGCATCGTGCACCGTGCACTGTGCAGTGTGCAGTGTACAGTCGAGCTACGGTGTTCACACCTTTCGCACGTTTCATCTGATAAAGTGAATTACGCTTTAAGATCTTGAATTGTAAGTTGGAATTATTTTATTTATTTACGTATAGTAAACAATTATACTATATTAAACTAACCATAAGTATATGTTATGTGTACGGGCTTAATGTTGTACGCAGTGGTACCAGCTTTACTGTTAAGAACCGCAAGAGCCAATGTTGCCATTTTATCGACATTTTGAAGCTAGGGAAATTTAAATTAGCATAACTTTTTTTAGCTAGTTACATTTATACAAATTGAGTTCGAACGCGCATGACGTCACAACTTGAGACGGCATTTAAAACGTAGAAATCTTTGCTATGCATTACAATTGCCTGAGCTAAAGTGAAAAGGACGCACAAAGAAAAAGAACGGTAACAAATAGATAAAAACTTTAGGGTTTCAAACAGATTTAGTCATTTTTCGGGTGAGTCGCGTTGTTTCGCCTACGCCCTACTCAAAATATGTGGATAGTGACTCTAATCAGGCACACAAAAGAAAACAACTTTTTAGTTAAATCTGAAGCTTATAGTAAATAATTGAATTTTTTACTTTGTACCAGCTGTTTTCTAATCTCCGGCAAGTAAAGTCACATGCTTTCCGGGAAAAAGAAAACAGATGCGCATAGCAGCGCGGCTTCCGGCGCGGCGCGTGCTAAATCTCTACAGCGCTCCAAGGTGCCGCGACACATACTTTGGCAACCCCTGCAATAAACAAAACATGTCCACAGACTCCACAATGCAGCTACCAGGCCGCGCCTAAGCTTGCATTGTGTTACCATCCGTATTACATGTATTATAACAACATAGAATGCAGTGATCATACAGAAGCTAGGTTTGCCTTACTGAAATACTCAGTAATTTCAGTAATTTGACCTTAGTAAAGCTTCAGTAAATATAACGAGCTTCATTAACCACATTGAATTTTATTAAAAACTAGATGTGCCCGTGGCTCCGCTCGCGTAAACTGCAGAATGTATTCGATCGCGCAAATCGTGCTGCCCCCACTTAAAAAACAAAAGACAAAATGCTTATTGTAGGTATCCTTAGAAGATAGACATACGCTATCGCTGACTTTTTATAGGTCTTTTAAACATCTACAATTATGTAGAAGTAGAAAATTAATTTGATTTAACTATCTCTTATGTTTTACTCAGCGTAAGCACCCCAAATGCATATTTTTTTAGGAATTTATCCACTATTATCGTCACTGCTTATTTCTTATTTACTTTATCTTACATAATTTATTCTAGAACATAGCTAGTAAATAAAAGAAATACTATGTAAAACTGATAAATGGTTCCCGCGTGAAAAGAAAATAAACGTACAGACAGACAGAGAAACGTTGAATTTCATGATATGTATATAGAAGATGGAAAAAGATAGAGGATATAACCGAACCAACCAAATTAAAGAGCAGCTCTTGCGTAACTCTCCTAACACTAATACTACACTGATAGTGTTTGACAAACTTACATTACTAATTCAATACCTATACAAATATATCTGATCAGTGCTATTTAATACTTATTTTCCCCCATTTTCTAAGCATACTTAATATATTTAAAAAAAAGTAGATGCGTCTGCTTATGTAAATGCGTTACAAGTTACTTCTTTCAATAGTCGCAATGGATGTTATGAGACGCATAATATCTAATATGACTATTTTCACACCAATAAAACAACAGGTGTATGGAGCAAGCAACTTCATAGTGTAGAGTTTTTGTTACAATGTGCGCGCGCATCGTAACAATTCACTTTCATACTTTTTTTTCATAACGCGCTTAACGCTGTATAAACTTAAAAAAAAATTTGTCACGCTATGACTTGAAGGCAGGTGTACTGGCAACCGCGAGAAAAAATATCAGGGTTGAGGGATGTCGAATAATGTGATAATGAGTCCGTCAAGCACTAGTGGTTAAAGATCAACCAGTGTATATAAATTCATCTAGCTAGTTGCTTTCACTGCGGTTACTCCACAAGCCAGCATCACGATGACAGCAGCTGTCGGTGGAGCTCCCATTGACTGTACTTTACTTATCACCAGGTAAAGTGCAGTCATCTCGCCGAAGTTGTACAAAAATAAATACATATAAGTAAAATAGCGAGTGATCCCGAAGCGAGTCACTACGAATCACAGTGATGACTTCTTCACCGCGTGTGTGGTGGTTCACGGTCTACTCGGACAAGAGTACCCGAACATTTCAGTAATCTCATACCTAAGAATTACCTTTTCAATGTGTCATTTGAAAACCAGATAACACGAAAAATTTAAGAACAAATTTTGATTTCTTTTTTAATTATTAATTTCGCACCGGAGCTCTCATGGTCGCCGGTAACTGAATCCGAATTAATTTAATTAACAATTTGATATCGAGTTAAAAAGGCCAATTGTTCAAAAAATAGTCACAACCGGGTCACGTCATGTCAAATCCAATGTCGGTTTGATTTCGTAAATGATAACGACAACAATATTCATGAAGGGCAAGTATACAAGACATCGATACGCTTTTAAATGAATGGATAATTAATACTTTACTGTATTATGATTTTAATCAAGTAAACAAACCGCAGCAACTCGAGTTAAGGTTTTGTGTACATTTCTGAAATTACATTATACAGATGCAAAATAATTCCCTAAATGCAATTTTTTGCAATTAATTTGATACCTAACTAGAGATGATGGTATGCTAAACTTAAAATTGTGACTCTCTCAAACGCGGCTACCGTGTAAGTGCTAGCGACAGATTATCAAACTTAAACACCGGAAAATGCTCTACGTCTATGCATGCTCGTCAAGTGGAACCTACACCTCGACACTTGCATTGCCTAGAGGCCTCTACATCTAACATTCAGACTTTATTTAGAAAGCAACTTCAGTTTAAAAAGTATCATATAAAAGATACAACTATATTTAACTGTTTCCCCAAAGTCAAACAAGTTTCATAACTATTCTTGTTAAATAACCGGAATTTCTGTTTTACGAATGTCGAGGTTATTCACAAAATAAAAATATTATTGAAAAGACAAATACTCGTATAAAAACAGTTATTTCAGTTTAAGGGAATTCATTACCTTGGTCTTGAGAGGGCCGACACTCAATTCTCAAAATAATGGATAAACTAAGTAAATAACTTAACCTAACCGACATTCGCATTAGAGGCCATTCTAATTTCACCTTAAGAGATTTATAGATCAACGAAGAAAAAACACATAGCTACATATGATACTGCATTTTCCTATAAACAGTGCAGCGCTACTAGCACCCGCATGTACAATGAACTAAATAAAACTTTTCGTAATTCAAAACTTTAATTCATATATGGACAAAAAGAAACTCGCTTCCTTGTGGCGTGGATTCTGCTAAGCTGAAACATATAAATTGCTGATAAACAATAAATAAACTCATGAGTGTATTTTGTGGTCCCTTGTATCCCTTTCCTGAACTTATTCTCTGATCATTTATTTGTTTACATATTTAAACATTTCATACGTTATCAATTTTTATTTATTTTATCCTTTTTAGTTCACAAATTAATGTGTTCATTGGTTGAATTACCGTTTGCGACAAACGGAAGATCACCGACTTACAAAATACAGACTACAAAATTTCTTGGACATTTTATTTTATGTTAAATTAAAAAAATCAATATAATAAAATGTTATAATCATTCATCGCGTGATCTTGTTAAGTATATAAATAAAAAGAATTCCAAGAAATAAAAAAAATGTTACTTATTTAAACTTTTATATCAGCATATGTGAAAACGTAAATTGGAATAAAATTAGTTACTTAACAAATGTAAAAACTTTTTGAAAAATTGATATAAAAAAATCCAACTGGGCTTTATTTTTACATTGTCTATATTTTTGAATTTTTAAATTGATATATCATTACTTTAAAAAAAAGTATTTTCAGCGTCAGTGCGCCCAATGCCATAATGACGGAGCGTAGTCCCATTTTCGGCGTTACATAAAAAAATATTAATAATTCAGGCATAGCTGCTATAATATATCGATAGTGTATTATTATTGTAGATACCTAAAAATATTCAGATAACAATAACTAAGAAAAGTATATTCACTTCATAGAAAACGATACAAACTTATACGAACGAAGACGAACTTTTAACGAATAATATATGTCTGTCTGTCTTCCTGTATGTTTAGATATAGTTCCATAAGGTTTTAATCAATATTTAATCATCTTTTACCTACACCTTCTTCTCATAGACTATGAATTGAGAAATATACCGATAAAACTTATAAAATTAAAAATAAAACTTACAAAATTAAGCAAAATCAACATTGGAACATATTTTTTATTTTATTGTTACTTTCTGGATTATAAATCACCTTATTAGGCTTATTCACTCTACGTCAAATAAGGTTGTGGTCCGGCGGCAGGAGACGAGACTCTTCTCGCGTGATACAAGTCAAACTAGTGAAAGAAGCTGCTACTTATAAGTCATAAAGATATATGTTGTTAAATCGCTGGCGATCCGTGCATAAAATTATTTTTGTGAAGTTTTATGAAAAATGTTTTTGTTTATGCAGTACGCTTATTACTGTTATTATCATTTAGATATTGTTTTGACGTCTGAATATATAATCAGAAACGGATCAGCTATTTTTGTTTTTAAAATAATAGACTAATTATAGAATTAATTTGACCTATACATTAATGTAAATAGGTACGTGTACATATTGTATATGTACGTGTTTACGTAGGTGTACCTTAGGTACATACCTAACGGAAATTATTCGTATCACTGCGCTAATTATTATATTTATTGAATGACCATATAAATTGCATTTATACTGTGTAGCTAATGGATGGATGTATTGTTTATCAATTAGATAGAAATTACAAAGCCCAGACCGTTAAATCTCGACCTGGAAGTCCCAAGAGCGATGCGAAAACGTTACCAATAATATTTCTGGTAAATACATTATTTATTAGCAAACTATTGGTTTGTAATTTATCATAAAATAACGACATCCAGTGGAAACTACAGTAGAAGAAATTGAACAAAAAAAGAAACGGTTAGAATTAAAATAATATTGAGCTTTCCTTGCAATACTGACTATATATTAGAACAGGGGTACATACTAAAACTTATAGCGACGGCGATCTACCACGAAATATTTAGGCCAACCTACCAACCAACTGTGAACCTACTATAATGAAAATGGCTTTTGCTACAATTAAAAAATAAATATGTACGAACTCACGAATTTTCCCTGCATATTGATGCATTACACTGTATATCATCGGCGTAATTCTCATAGCAAGATACGTAATTACTAGTAAGTGGCATCCGCAATTCATGATAGATGATTGTTATTTCGACAAATACGATATTTGGATAACAATATTTTCATTTCCAAAAATTTGACTCACAAAAATAATTAGATTTGAACATAAAGTTAATCAAAGAACTATTTCTCTCATTTCTATTTGTCTTTAGATAGGTATAAATGAACAAAATTTGGATTCAGATGCTCTGCTTTGAGATGTAGATATACTTGAAATTGACTGCAGTACCTCATTTTGGACAGGTGGCTCAGATGTAGCCGTCGCAAGATTTCCGGGTGTTTTATACGAGAATTCCAGTGATCACCTTGAAAAGCTTTTTCGATCGACTATTTGAGCACCGCTGTATTAGAAGTTGTTTTGAAGGTGTTTCCGTTCCCAGAAATATAAACCCTTACCCTGCTTAGCCTGCGTTCTTCGTTCTACCTTTAAACTACTGTCTGTATCTTTTGAACAATAACCTGTTGAAATTCTCACAGAATATGTCTTATTATGGGAAATTTACCAAATAATAAAAAGTACCAAAATTTAACATATTACGGAATTTTTAATAAAAATTACGAAAGTCCCCTTACAAGAAATATGTTTTTACAACGTTATTTTTATTTTGTTTTGTTTTCATCTAATATATTAACGGTAATGCATATTACATAGGTTAGTTAGTTAGTTAGTTACTATTGTGTCAATCTTGATGTAATTATAGTGCAAACTTCAAAGTAAAAAAACTAATATAAAAACGGTAAACCAAGTGGGGCTTACGCTAAGGGTCCGAAAAGAATGAAGGAATAGGCTTATTTTTTGGGGAAACAAAAAGCACAATATTGCGTCTTTGAATGGACCCTCTGTGTGCGAGTCTGACTCATACTTAGCTTTTTTTTCATCTTACTAAGAAAAATAAGTCCCTAGAACTTGAAAGATCCTTTTCGATATAAATCATGTATCAATTACTGCAATTATTATATTTTGATTCACTCTATTATATATTTTGTCTGCAAATCGTAGACTATATTTCTGTTTAAAAAAAGTGTTTGTTCAATACAAAGTAATAAACATAAAAAGATGCAAAAAACATCACCTAACATTAAAAAAAAAAAACGAAATAGTATTATTATATCACAATCCGTATATAATTTGTAATCGTTTCAAAGCAACCCCTCTTTACTTCTGAACCTGCAGGTGACCGGCGACGATCGCGGCCGGAGCATTACGCGCGTTGCCTTTGTGCCTTTTCCCACCTGCCATCGCGTACTGCGCGTACTGCGTGCGGGCTCACTTGCACCGGCACACTCGGCGGGTACGCGGGCGCCGCGCCGGCTCTATACCAAATAGTTTGTGCTTGAAATAATAACATACATATATATTATATTTAAAATTCAAACAACAACTAGTGAGTCTAAATAAATTACTTACTCCCAGTGTTTGAAAGTGAAGCGGATCATACGAAATTATTTTAACATTATTTTATAAATAATAAGTATCTAAAATATTAATATAATTAGTGTTGTTATTAAAAATAAATAAATGCAGAGATTACATGAAAAATATGTCTCGTGCGTCTAATTTCAAAACCGTGTTCTAAATTCAAAATTACCTTTGCGAAAATGACGAAATACAAACTGAACAACACAATAAATTCATCGCCCGAAGTGACGCTCACATCTTACATGCCCGGCAATGTAGATAATAATAAAAAGTTTGATGAGAAAAAGTACGACATCTCAGCATTGGATACGAACCAGAACGATAACGTTGTCGAATCGAATAGAAATCTCGAGGCGGCTACAAAGTGTCACATATGCCCGCACTCGTGCGAATTCGTGAAGCAATCCGACAGAATAGTGGAATCACTTGTAAAACACGAAAGCGATAAATTCGGTTTGAATGAACTGAAGGTAGACGGTCTGGATAAGAACGTTTGTCTGTGCGAGAAATACAACGGCGGCTGCAAGCTGTGCCCTCGCCCGAGCCTGGCCCCTACATTAACTCTCAGCTTGGAGGGGAAAGAGTCCTGTCTCGCCTGTCACAAGTCTACCTGCGCTTCCATTTATTCTAGTAAGTATAATATTTAAACATATATATATATATATATATATATACCGTAACTACAGGCTTCACACTGAAGAACTTCAATGCGAGCAGAATTTGAAAGTTGTCAACTTAGTAGACGGTAAATTCTATGTGCAGGGAAAAATTAAATAGATTTTTAGTTGGAAGCAAAATAAATTTTAGATTCAATAACCTAACAACAATTATATTTTACCAATGTACACTTTCTAAATTCAAATTTAATTTCTAAAATACCATGGAACGAGGTAAACAAGACACCACGGATCGTTTATCGAACTAGCATTGCTTTGTTGACACGCGGTAAATATCAATCAAATTTTTTATTGAATTCTTTAAAAAAAAAGTAACAAGTTCCGGAATATACCTGGAATTCTAGAAACTTTGGTAACTAGTATTATTATTATTGTATTAATAGCTTCGGGCACGACAGATACAGTCCATAGCATAAAATGCTAAATAAATTTCCCCTTTCACCCCTATAACATATCCGTTCTCCGTATATAAATACTCCGTTCAATTTATTATTTTCGTGATCTTTGCGTTTTTATTACCGTTATTTAAATGTTAATACCATATTTGTAGTTTATAATATCATTAACCTGTTCAACACCGTTACTTATAAACGTGCGCGGATTCTTTTTTAAGCGAATTAACAAACCACATCTAAACGATACCTAACATTTTTTAGATCGCACCAAAATGAATATATTGACAAATAAGAAGACTATAATATTTTACTAAGTCTCGAAATAAACCTGTGTTTACCGAGCCCTACAATCTTCAGTTTTGGATTTGAATTGTTTATTTACCGCAAACCTAAATCCCTATGACCGCTCTAGCAAAACGTGCACTTGACCCGCATAACGCATAGGTAGTATGGCATGGTTGCACGGCGTACGTTGCCTGTAATTAACTAATCATAACTAGTTATTTGCTAATGAACGCACCGATCGAAACGTTACTTATACTTAAGTGTAAATTAGTTAATGAATTCTGTAATTTATAATTGTTTGTTTATTAAATTGTAGAATAATTATTAACGGCTAACACACAACATGATATTAAGTGATATAGTGTTGAAGATGGTAATCCACGTCCATCCACGTCGCATAGTTCGATTAATAAGCTGAAGATGAATAAAGCTGTCATCGTAATTTCTAGAGATTGCATTTACAGTGTTTATAAGTACATAAATAAGTTTTTACTGTATAACTATATCCAAATAACCTGGAAAGAGTCATTGCGACGGATTAATTACGCGTGTTACTTTTCAACAATTTGTAACATTATTCAGCTATGATAGTTAAGTTTTGAAACATAACTTTTATATCTATTTGCAAATTTCTATCGATTTCTGCGAAATAATTGGATTCCTCAAGCAGCCGCTTCGGTTCCTAGTGCTCCTTACTTCCCAGTACTTTACACTCCTTTGAACGTCGTGGTGACAGACTTTTTAAGATTATTTATTCTGGCTTGTTCTGAATTTATAGAACTATTGTCAACATGGTAAGGATATCCTAATTGGCAGCATTAACGAACAAAAGTTTATTTCTATATAGATGTATATAACATTTAAAAAAAGACTGATTAATATAGAACGGTTACTTTGCTAAATTGTACATCGAATTATAATGAAAGTGTTCTGCTTAATAAATAATAATTTTTTTATCAGGTTAACGCAAATGAAAATCATAGTCACCCCCGTATCGAATCTGTGGATACGAAGTAATAAGTTTTGCAACGATAAAAAATACATAAAATAATTTCTTTACAATTTCCAACCTACCAACTAAATTTAAATTCCATTTCTTTTAAATCGATTTATACAACTTTCTTCAAAAGACTACTATAGTTTATCAAAATGATTTTAAAAATAAACTTTTACACGCCGATTTTTTTACATACTGTAAACTGTCAGAAACTAAACTTAGTGTAATTGGTGTTACTAGTAAAAATAACTTTATTATTTATACCAAATCACTTAACATTTGATCGGTACTAATTTTATTAATGATGTAATGCTGCATTACGGGCAGGTAGGAGGCTTTGAGTACATGTGATTACAAATACTTAAAGCATTTATTGTATTTTTGTTACTCAACGTATTTCAGTTGACAGAACCAATTTACTTCGAGGAAGTCGAGTTCACCGTTGCGTTGTCCGAGTATTATTTCCGCACTGATCTGTTGAGAATAGAACTTATATATACTCATATAGATGCCAAGCATAAAACAAGATGCGAAACAAGATACGACAAACTAACATGGTCATTTGCGAGACTTAACAAAATGTTTATACTTTTTTAAAAGACAGAACACTTATTTGAATTTGCTTTAGATTCAATTTATCTATATAAATAATAGGTTTGAAATTAAGTACATTTAAAACCGTTTAAATAGATACGCAATAAGAAATCAGGTTTTCTCTTTTTAATTTTCAGTGACATTGAGCTATAAATTGTTATAAGGACATGACCGCACACATTCATTCTTATTGTAAACAATTTTAATATAAAACTTTGTGATTGTTGGGCTGAAATGCAATGATTGCAACATATCGTAGAAAAATGTTCATTGAGAAGATACGACAGACCCCTCGAAGGGCTAAACACTAACACTCTTTCTACCTAAAATCATAATTATATCGTTAATTGCCTGAAAGAAATACATACACAATTATTATTAAGATACAATAACAGCCTAATGTATAATAGCAGATTATTATTTCACGTTTCGAATTATGTGACCTATCTGTGGTAAATTTAGTTATATGAAACATACAGTTAATTACAGACGTCCCAACAGTTTTCTTACTAAATTGCCAAACAATCGAATAGCGCTCATCCTTTCTTTATAACCACGGACAGATTCTAACGGCTGGTGTGACAACTCTTTGAATTAATGACTTTTTTCTGCTCAATTTCCTGAGCGGTCTTACAACGAGGTTAATTAGTTTTTTCTCCCATTAATTGACAGACCAAGGCAGCCAGCCGAGTGACGCTTCCTCTTACACCTTCACATTGGTTTTTATTAAGGCTTTTTGCTCGATCTACGTTCTAGATAACGTGAGGTAGCTTCCTAATTTCACTTTCATAATTATAAACTGATACATGTTCATCCTAAAATTTACAAGATGTCAATGACAATCACCACAATTAAACCTTATACAATTCATATTTATATGGAAATAAACGTTTGTTTGTAAATGCAGCCAATCAGGACATCCTTTCGATGCTGACAACAGTTCTATAAATCGCTCCAATAATTTTGTTTCAACTATAAATGTTCAGTACACTGTCTAATTGTACTTTATGACTTCCACCTCAAAAGTGTTTCAAATAAAAAAATAAAAACAGAAACATTTATTTAAGCATATTCCACTTTATCCAAAGATAAAATTGCGTCCGATAGTAATAACTATGGTCTTTACATAGCAAGTTCTTACAGTTATATTGTTTAACGTTTTAATCTATCAAAGGATAGCTGGTTTATGGAGATAATCTTTGAATAAATCAAGGTAACTAATGCAAAAAGAAAAGGTGGGTTTTCCAAGAAAGTAGCTAAATAGAAACTATTCACAACTTAACCTGCTTTTACCTTAACCGTAAGCCAACTTTAACAAACATGTCACATGTAAATCAATTAAGAAAGTAGTCTTAAAAGGACCATCAACTTTTTCGTGACGTAAGTATACCTGCGCTTCATGCTTATAATATGAAAATAACGAGTTTCTTTAGCAATCTCGTGTTATTGTCTCACATTGTTATCGAAACTGGACGGGAACATCGCAACAATTCGACCGCGGAATAACAACGTACCGAGAAATAAACACGTACGCGCATCGATTCAAAACATTCTTCCGTTTCTATAACATAAAGTATTAAAAAATGAACAATTGGATTCCATTGAAATTGCATATTGATTAATTGTAGCTTGGCTACGAAAATCTATACTGATATTAGATAGCTCGAGAGGTTTTTGTTTGTTTGAATGCACTAATCTCTGTGGCCAGGAGTCCGATTTGAAATATTATTTTACATGTTATAACCTATTTACTGTGGAAGGTTATAGGTTATATAACTTCACGCTACAAATCTAAGGAGCCGAGCAGTAACCATGAACGTCAAGCAAGCTGGCAAGCTGTAGCCAGGTACGGAATAAGCCAAGTACCGTGTAGCTAACTACACGGGTGCGTTGGCGGCGCGGCTGCGTGACGATTCAGTGGAGAGTTGGTCGCATACATTTAGTAAGAGTACAACCGTGGCATTCAGCCAGTCTTAGATACATAGTATAACTAGTTTATTCTTATTGATACAACGAGAATGTCATCTGGTGATCTAGCTATTGAAACCGCACTGTGGATGTATGGGAGGGGTTAATTAATTTATAGAAAATTAAAGAGTTGTACAAAGATATTGAAAATTGGTACTTCGTTCTGTGTGCCTACCCTAGTAGTGATATGGCTTGATAGATGGTGATACGTTGAAGTATTTGTCTCGGAATCATTCAGTTGTAATTACCGTCGAGGAGCACCGTCATCGTTGTTCTCTGACAGTACTCACCACTATGAGAAATGCTGTCATTTTATTGACACAATATTTAAAAATGTTTTTAATATAGGCTTCTGCCAACAATACTTCGTATATATTTAGCACTACTAAGAATTCAGTTTGTTTAATATGACTGACTGCCGCTTGTCAACTCATCTGCTCATTCCACTCCGTTTGAGTTTGCATAAATATAAAGAGCGGATCGCCACTCGCCAGCGTAACCTCCAACTAGGGTTGCCATGCGGCCCTGGTCTATAAAATGGTCTATATTTTATTTGATGTGATTTATAAGTACCTACGTAAGGTGAAATTGGGATAAAGTCAAGAATTCAAAAAAATATGGATGGACTAAAAACCCAAGAACATCTAAGTTGTACCTTAACTGTTTGTCATTGAAGTTACTTTAATATTTATGGAGTTTTTAAACATATCTATGGTTTGATTCCATTTTTATACCAAATGTCCCGGTCGGCCTTTCACCGTAAATGGCGAGTCAAATCTAAGCTAGTATCGGGCGTAAGACGAAGCTCTCGCAGATTCAATTCATTGTGTAGCACATTATAATTGTGCTTAAATTAAAAATAAACTCCAACGCAAATACGAGATGTTATTATACATTTAATATTAAAATATCTCAAGTGGTTTATTTATCGTATTATTTCATCGCTTGGGTTTTACAGCTCTAGTGTTCAGAGTGTTTTACATAATATGAGATATTAACCTGCGCAATTATATTTATATTCCTAAATAAGTAAACTAAAACCTTATGAGATTTGAGATCGCTTAGAACTTTGTTACATATATAGAACATTACCTAAATAATAATAATTAGGTTACAATTGCAAAACCAGTCAAACTCGACGATCTTCTCGACGAGGGACTCTGGGATATTATGTAAGCCAATTGTTTTGTTTTTGTTTGCTTTCTTATAATTTTTAAGTATGGCTAAGTACAATTCAACCACCTCAAGTACCTACTGCTTAAAGGACGTCCATAAGTGATGACGTAGCCGTAGATAGGAACACGTTAAACCTCGAATGGGACTGGGGCAATCCACCTCCATACAACAGTTTTCATTGCGGGAATCGAACCCACGTCAGTTAAAGCGGCAACGGAACGTGCTACAACAATCATTTAAAAGTAACCCGTATGTGTTATTTTTTAATTACGTGCTTCTATTCTTTGAAACACGTGACATAAATCATATTTTCTACTTTCATTAACTCACGTGTGAGTGACACGACTTGAAATTAATGATTTTAAATATGAATAACACTTTTTGATAACTAGCAACGGGTTCCTAGTGGTAAGTCAGTAACGCGCTAAGTATAGGCAGACTGGTTCTCAAGTACAGTTACCGGAACACACCTATAGGTGTTTGGCGACAGGTTTCAACTCGAGAACTGTTGTTAGCATTACAAAATAACCTACCACGCTATATAACGATTTTCATCAAGATGTTTACCTTTAACGAAAGCTCATGCTCTTTTTAGGGTTCAAAATTGCGTCAATCGACGTAGTATTCGAATTTGCTACCACTGAGTTATCATCACTTCAAAATTAAATTTATTTTTCTCCGTGTGTTATAAAGAAAACTATTGTTAGGTACCTGTCTCATACTGTCACGTGGCTTAACAAACGTGTTAAAATACGAAAATACAATACTTATATTATATGACGCGTGATTTTTAATATGATTTGCTGTTGTAGTGCCTACATTTGCTTCAACCATTATCAGCGATTAATATTTACGCCTGTGAGTTGAATGTTACGCGGCTCACACACCAATCCAATACACATTTGTATTACAAAACAATCTCTGTCTGAACGCGATAAAGTCAAAAACTATCGTTTTTAGGTTTAGGTTTATTATTCCTTATTATTTTGTGAAAATTGGCTGAAATATAACAATGATTGTTGAAAATGTCGGAAAAAATCATACCGACTGGGAGCTTTACTGGCGTGCGCCGCGTAAACCAATAGAGTTGATGAAGTTGAGAGTCTATGCCAGTGTCTTTGGTTTTCCTGCGGATCTCCTCATTTCTGTTTCGATCACACAGAGATAACCCTTAATATCCAATTTTTTTTTAGATAAACAAGTGTCTTCGTATCCTGGTTTACAATCTTGTTTACAAACGTAATGTCTGTGTGTCCGAGTTGTACGTGTTCGTGCTTCGGTAACCCGTTTAAACTTAAACTTTGTTCAGATATATTTGGCGCTTACGTGAATGTTGGTGGCATAGTTATATCACCGGCGGCGTACGGACTTCCCGACAACCTTTGCAACTGGATCTCCGGCTTTATACATGAACGCATAATTCGTATCCTTATACAAGGATGTGCTTCGCAGTTCACATTGATAAACGCTGGAGTTCCTCAAGGCTCTGTACTTTCGCCCACATTCTTTCTTCTGCATACCAATGATATGTTACCTTTAGGCCATACTCATTGTCACAGTTGTACGGTAACTTCTATCTCGACACAAACTAAAACGTTCTCTAATGGTATCGCGATTTTTTTTAGATGTAATAAGTAGCAATATTTTTGTTGAACATTGTATTTACGTATCACAAACTTAGCAAAAATCAAGATTTAAGGCTAGTTGAGAGGTGTAGCCTATTGCTAGATAGCCTATACTATTCCTCGTGAATCCGGCAATCATATATAAAATATGTTTTTTCATACCGACTGGTAGTTCCAGAGATTAGCGTGTTTAAATAAACAATTAAAAAAAAACTCTTCCGCTTTATTATATTAGTATAGATAGATTCTGATTTAAGTTGTAAGTACATAATTACAATTCACAATCGCAAGGTGCTATCCTTATGGCGCGTACTGACTGAGTGAACAAACGCGAACGAAAGCGAATAATTAGTGTGTACGTTTTCGAGTTTTATTTTATAAAAGATCGAGTTAAACTCAACTTCACGTATATAGTGCATTATAAGGGAAAGCCCGGGCAAGACGCATATGTTAAGGGATAGCGTAAATAAAACCACAATCTGATAATCAATAGAACCCTGTGCCTATTTTAATTTGTACTATGTTTAATTATCTTTGGAACGGAATAGTTAAAAAACATAAACAATTTCTAAAACGTACACACTGTAGTTGCCTGTTGTTGCGTTGTGGCTACACTCTCACTTGATCTTAAGTGACGATGATGCCCAAGAAGGTAAAACGCTAAGCCTAGTGGTGGGGCTGGCTCTTAAGCACAGCTGCCGGAACATGCCTATTCATGCTTGGCGACAGATTTTCAACTTATAAATAATAATAGCCAGCCGGTTAGCTAATAATAGCTAGCCGGGCGGGCATTAAAAAAGCCCTACTAACATGCTATGGTTTCATCACGATGTTCATCCGCTCTGAAATCTTTTTCTCAACAAAAAATTGTCGCGCACCCGCTCGCGTTAATACTATTGACAATACCCCTGCCTCCACCCGATATTGTTGGAATGGAATCAGAATTTCCAAAAATCTGCAATAGTATTGTCAATATCAACAATGCTGCCCACAAATATACAATAATATTGTCAATGTTTAAATTATTGCTAATAAATAATATTTTCTGTGAGCGGGTAGCCTTTGATGGATAAACACGCGAACCCAAACGAGGCCTCGTTCGCGTTCGTTCAACTTGTCAGTACGTACCAGAACCACGAACACGAGCAAGCGTGCGGTGTTGATCGGCCACACCCACTTCGTTCGCGTTCGTTCACCCTACTGTCAGTACGCGCCATTAGATTAAGTATTGATTTCCGCTGCGCTCCATGACCATTAATATAAAGTGCTTCCCTTCAAAGATATATACTGAGAAAAAATGTATGTAATCACAAAGCCTGCATACATGTTTAGGGTAATTACTTTTTTTTAAATAATAAATAGGCTTTCGTTTGACTACTACCTCGCCTGATCGTAAGTGATGATGTGGTCGACGATGGAGCACACTTGCCTAGAAGATACTTATTCACTCGTGACTTGAAGATAAGGTTGTAATTATCGGGAAATACACCCTAAATTAATAAATACACATTTACGATTGTGACTAGATGTTTCAACTCTATTACAAAGGCCACAGTCGCTAATCACGATTCACAAGAAGACATAAAAACATATTGCGTCATTACTTGCAAAATAAGCATAACCCAAGCGCGAAAGGTAATCTTTCCCATCTTATTGTGAACACGGCTTTATAATAATATGATAATCATTAATTAGTTAACATTACATAAAACCGACAGTATCATTTGATATGATGAATTGTTAATATGTATACAATAGCAATAAACTTATAGCGAGGTATCTCCCGGTGTTGCCGCTTCAGCTACAATACTCACTGTAACCTACATTTTTATTTAGATAATTTCAATTGAAAACCATTTTTTTAGACACATTCTCGTTTTTGTAGACGATAAAATTTACAATTGATACATAATCATTTCAAAAATATGCGCCAGTGTAATAAAAGTCTAGTGAGCTGGTTATTATAACGGGAGTAATGTCATCAGGTTCTCATTTGCCAACGTGCGTCGTTGTGCCCAGATATTACATTTTGTATATCATTTGAGATCCTCGATTAAGATATCTAATGATTTTTAACTGTTGTATTATCCTGTTTATTGGTATATAAAATAATAATATTTGATTGATAAACTACATATATAAGTATTTATTGAATAGTCACGTATAGAAATAATTATTAAGAAACTTAATTATAAGATAGAAGTCGACATGCCTTTTATTAAACAAATGTTTTGTAAACGATATGGATTATAATAATTATAAAATCCATTATTTCTCAATTAACATTTCTTATGTAAATTTTATGGATCCAGTTCACTATACTTGAATATACATCTAGGCTGTTGTTTTATATTTAGACAAATTATACATATTAATAACAGCCTGTAAGGTCCTACTGTTAAGCAAACAACTACTTACTGTTAAGCTCACGACATGTTAGGGATATCAAACGTAAATAAATCGACAGTTTCCTGTATTACTTCTGCACATTGTGCTGGCAGTACTAGAACATTTCTTATACGTTAAAGTTTCCTTACGATGTGCTCCTTCACAGTTAATCGATAGAGTTATTAATCCAAGTCAAACTAGTACGTATACGTATATGTACCTACGCGTTGTCGCATAAATCTTTGATACGTTTCGGGGCTTAAACCAGCGAACATTTAATCTATATTCCCACATTCTTAGGTTTAAATCACCACGTTTTCTTAAGTGAGAATAAAAATGATATTGACTTACGAGAAATTAGCGAAGTACCAAAATTAGTAAAATAAGGCAATAATTTAGGCAATAAGTTCCTCGTGTCTTGAAGAAGTTTGCTAAGGAACAATTTAAAAAAAAAATTAGCTTGTAAGTAAATTCAGGTTTATGTGCGAATCTCCTCATTCATGTTTTTAAAGAAAAAGAAATAGTAGGTGTGCAGTTTACGTAATGCTAAGTGGTCACTGCAGTTTATAAATATTTATAAGCAGCCCCAAACGGGACTGTAGTCCTAACTGCGGTTAGTCACAGACTGGGAGATTGCTACCCATGAGAACTAAGTTCGACTAATGAGTGTATGTTACTACTACGCACCCGTCAAACAGAAACCCAACAACGGTGTGTGCCGCTTATAAAGTTGTAAATAATCATGCAGTTGAAGTCGACGATATAAAACAACCAACCTATACTTTCAATGTCGGAGTTTTTTTTTTTAATTTGTTATAGGTTAAGCGTTGTGGCCACAATCTCACCTGATCTTAAGTGACGATGTTGCTTAAGATGGTAGAACGCTAAGCCTAGTGGGAAAAGTGGCTCTCAAGTGCAGCTGCCGGAACACACCTATTGGTGCTTGGCGACATATTGTTAACTTGGTGGTAGCCGTACCATCATACCGTGGTTTCATCACGATGTTTTCCTTCACCGAAAGCTCAGGCTCATTACTGGTATTCGAACCCACGTCAATCGTCAATCGACTACCACTGAGCCATCATTGCTTAAAATAAAGTCGAAAGCACAAACAAACTCCACATTATTTACATATGTTCGAATAGAAAGTAGTAGATCGCCTGTTTACTTCAATTTCACTGCTCAGGCGCATCGAATGAGCCACACGTCACACGCTCCTCACGCAGATTTCTTAGTATGTGCTTTATTAGCCTTGCCCTATGTATGGAATAGTGTATATTTTTAAACGATCCTTTTTTTAGTTTAATGGCCGATTTTTCAATCTTCAGAGAATTTTATAATAGAAATTAACGTCGTTTTTACAAACTCGTACCATTGCTTGATTACCTACTATTGCTCGAATTATTATTTTATTTCTTTACAATTTCGTGTCATTCTTTATAATTTTCTACCATGTTTCGTGTATTTTCCCTAACTTTGAGTATACATTTATATTCTGATCTCATATTTCATGTTCATCAACGAATCATCAATCATTTCACGGAGTGCAGTCGCTAATCATAATTTCATCAAATCGCAAACACGAGATTCCTGTCATTACTTCATATCATGTTAATTACAATATCTTGTAAATAACATAGACATTTGTAAAAAAACGCATTAAATTAAAAGAAAACCTCCATCAATATGTGAAATTGTATAACAGTTGTAATACATATCGTACAAACGTCAAACTTGATGTGATAATATTACATACTCTGAAGTAAATCCTGTAAGTCTGGCGCATGCTCAGGATCCCGAAGCGAATGAACGAAAACAATATTTCTGGTAAATGGATTGTGTGTTGGAACGGAACCTGTTGTGTGTGTAAGTGTGACGAGTATTCTAAACAGCTTGTTCAAACTAATTCCCTCTTCTCCCTTACATAAAAAAACCACACGCGTTGAGCTCCGAAGTCCCAGCTTTACGATAACTTCCATTTCAGTACGAACAAAGTTTGCTGTCATATCTTTGCCGTACTTGAAAGTTGTGGAACTGTCTCCCTGCCAGTGTGTTCGCTCCTTCCTACAACATGAAGTCCTTCAAACATAACGTGAAGACACATTTGAGCAGGCCGGCATGACGACGACGACTGACGATAGATTGTACATCTCACGATATTAGTCGATGTTATTAGATTGCACTGTGCTCACCATTGGACACAATGCCGTCACCTTACCGTACTTCGATTAAAAAAAAGAAACCTTCGGTACAGGATTCTGACTCGCACTTAAGTAAGTTTTTATTCGGTTGTACCACAGAATATAATAAAATGGGTTCAACCAAGAGTTGATACATCCGGCTCGAACCGCTCTATTCGCATTGTGAGGTGACGTAGCTACCGCAGACGGAGCGGCGCAGACTATGCTCCCAGTCACCAGTAAGCCAGTAACCACACCGCGCACCGTACCGTGTCGCATCACCCAATGTGTAGTTTATGTCATGTATCAGTAATGTGATCATGCGTGACCGGGCAGATCAAGATACAAGATACCTATAGAGTTAATCATATTTATAACAATATTTATAATTTTTATACAAATATTTTTCTACACAACTTTAAAGAACTTTAAATTTTTTAATGTGTTATGAGAGCCCTTGGCTTTTACGATTTCTAAAAGTATTATTGAAAATTCTTATATATCAATTGACAAAAGACGTAAGCTTCCCGTTTATAAAATTTCATAAGAATCGATCAAGCCGGTTTTGAGTTAAATCGGGGAAAAAACAGACAGAAAGACAAATTAAAAAAAAATCTTTATATAGTACCTATGTTCATCGCGAAACTTGAAAAAAAATTACATGTACATTACATAACCACAGATTTATTAATATAAATATAGCAAATAGTAATGATTTTAAATACTATAAAACTTCAAAAATATACAGATTTTTTGTTTATTTTATTTTTAAATTTGAATTGATTTTTAATTTAACAATAACATAACAAAATAATTTCTATAACGTCGGCGGTGTGTCTTGCTGGAATTTACTAGCATTATCATGGACATATAAATTTATGTGATTTCCTAACCTAACTTATGTCTTGTCATCCTTAAAACGAGGACCTAATATAATTCCTTTGATTCTACTTAGCTCACGTATTTAAAATATATAAAAAGTTTTTTTAAATGCTATCTTAATTAACAAAAAAATGTTGTACAAAAAATTGGCATTACCAAATCGCTGGTCGCGTAACACTTATACCGTGCAATAATTGTCGCTGACGATTCAAGGAACTAGACATGTGGTGACAAAATTCCCCCTCCCGTTACAATACATAGCACTCGTATTGGTAATGAATGCTTATTGTTAACAGTTCACTTATAGTAAACGGATACTAGGTTTTTTTTTGGACTTTAAGGACATATTGAATCCTCCTAGGCATGACTGTATTTCATCGTATGTAACCCGTTACTGGCCGTCATGGCCGGGGCTATGCAGATTCGTTTGAGTACGAGTAGTAGGTTTTGTTACGTTATGCCGGTTATGCGCCATGTTTGTAAATCGACAACCGACGCGCGACACGACTGTAACAACACAGGTAACAGTCGGTACGTCCTCATCTCCATCGCTCTGTACTTATAATAATAAAAAAGTACAGTTATTTCGCCAATAGTGAGTATTAATCTAAGGCATATTTTTAGTTTAATATGAAAATATTGGAACTGAAATATTACCTATATATCAGAAGTAAAGTGAATATACATTCACAAATTTCTTTAAAAAACAAATCAAACGTGTCTGTATGTAATGTGAAAATCACAGCTTTTTAATAAATGGATATAAAAGTATGTACGGAACTTATAAAAAAAAAAATTTGTTAAAATAAAAAAAAAACCCTTATACCCAATGTATGTATAAGTGAATCTCGTATTCGCAGCGCAATCTCGTATTCATGAATTCAATATAAAAAAACATCTGACCTTATCAATATACCAACGGCACGTTAAAATATGAGTTGTCTGTTATGTGAAGGTATGTCAGCAATAATACTTACTTTACGTAACAATGTGATGTTAATGTTACATCAGATGAACTCACCATAAAGGTAATGGCCCTGGCATCATATTAAAATCATAGCTTTACAACAGTATGATGTGACGACGAATTACATAACTTTGAGATCGATAAACTTGTCAGTTTTATGCCACCTGTATATGAAAATGCTTTGACCCGCGTATGACCTGTGTATGATGTCAAGGTAATGTAAGTTACATTCATTGGAAATTTACTTACTTATGTAGTACAAGTATGAGAACAGTAATTCAAAAAAGTTTTAGTAGGGCGCGCGAGAGCCGAGCGCGAAGTGTTTCATATTGACCAATAACATGCGAAATATTATTGTTTTTGTTATTAAATTGTTGCCTATCGACCATATAGCGTGTTAAATTACAAAGGCACAGTGCCGTCTCTAGTTATTGTAGGTACCTATATAATACCTCAATGATTTTAAACAAATTCACGAATAAATTGTAATTTAAAAAATATACTAGAATATAATAAACAATAATGTCAGTTACCTAGAGGTAACTGACTATTATTATTAATTATCATAAGGAAGGAAACATGACATGTTTACACATCAATCATAACATTATGGTTTAACGCTACACTTAGCTAACACTACACATTAGACATTCCTTTGTTAAGTTCACACAATTAAATGGTATATTGCACTAAACACAAAGAACGGACACTATGCCTTTATGTGTATGTATATATATTTCAATCGGAATCTTCGAAGCGAAAAATGCTAGCAAAATCTTAACATTTAACAAATAATACCTATAATCTTTTTAAATCCATATAAATCGTCAAAATGATCACTCAAAATACTCACAGACCAGTTTTAGTATTAAAACTATCCAATTACATTATTAAGAAGCTACTATAAACCAACATCGATAAGTAATTGTCTTTTGATTCTGAATTGTTGCGGAGCGTCGAGTAACATCTCTAGACAATCTAGATATCCGAGCCAGCGGCAACGTAATGGAAAACTACAAGAGAAATTGTTGAGAGCGAGCTGCTCACTAGTCCAGTCATTTAAGCTTAAATTAGGTAAGAATCTCGGAATTCGAGATACCCAGCTGTAAGTCTGTAAATACTTGTATATTGACACCCTAAAAGTTGTCTCAAAACCTACATATGGTAGGGTACGCAAATATTAAATTTCAAGGTCAAAGGTCACAAAAATCGGTATTTTGCGCTTTTGTAAATATCTCATTTCCTATGTTTTTTTTACTATTTGTATTTAGTATCAAAATTGTAGAATACAAAATTTTGTACAAATTTTGTTTAAAAAATTTTTTTATACGGTGAACCGTTTTCGAGATAGAGGGCGGAGAGCGCGCGGTTATAGGATCACTTCAGGTCAACCGGTGCCTCCGGTCGAAAACGCGCCATATATAGTTGATTAACTATCGATAAATCAATGATTATAAATATTGTCAATTTTTATTAACTATTATATTATATTTTATCGTTTTCTTCATGCATTAAATCTATATCTATTCAACAATACTGATCACCAACAAGTGCAGCTGCTCATCAACATTTCAAACGTGTATATTATCAAGTTTAAACTTGGTTAGGGCATGATTTGGAACCCCGGGTATGGGGTTGGGCAATGCAAAACGATTTTCTGGAGCCTATCATGACAATTTTACCACCTGTTCCAGAAGATTTGCTAAATACAATTTTCTGTAACTGCAAGAGTGGTTCTGGTACGCGATGCGGATGCAGGAAAGCGGGCTTGCAATGCTCTTTAGCTTGTAGCCAATGTAATGGGCAAGCTTGTCTCAATGCTCTAACATATCAGAGCGACATTAACGAAGATGGAACCTTTGACCCCGAAATCATGGAAGAACTAGAAACAAATGTCGTTGAAGACGATAATGAAGACCAGTTTGAAATTTACCAGCAGCCGGAAGGCGACGATGAAGAGGAAGAAGATGATTAAAATTATAAATTGTAGTATTTGTACGCTTTATTCCATTTTTTTACTTTTAATAAAAATAAATGTATTGAATGATATTTTTTAATAAAAAGATTAATTCATAATTTATTTTCTTTTTTTCATCATGTAAGAAGTTATTAATATTAATTAAGTTAAAATTCAAGTATAATTCCTATATTTTCATTACCAATTCTGAAATTACATGGGCAGGTAAGTGTTGTTAAATAAATTAATACTGAATAAAAAGTGGATAGGTTAGAAAGAAAGCGATAAAATATAATATAATAGTTAATAAAAATTGACAAATATTTATAATCATTGATTTATCGATAGTTCATCAACTATATATGGCGCGTTTTCGACCGGAGGCACCGGTTGACCTGAAGTGATCCTGTGACCGCGTGCTCTACGCCCTCTATCTCGAAAACGGTTCGCCGTATAAAAATTTTTTTTAAACAAAATTTGTAGAGAAATTTATATTCTACAATATTGATAATAAATACAAATAGCAAGAAACCCATAGGAAATGAGATATTTACAAAAAAAAGCGAAAAAACCGATTTTTGTGACCTTTGACCTTGAAATTTAATAGTTGCGTACACCCTACCATATGTAGGTTTTGAGACAACTTTGAGAGTGCCAATATACAAGTATTTACAGACTTACAGCTGGGTATCGCGAATTCCGAGGTGAACTTACTATAATGACTGGACTAACGGTAGACCGTTGTCGTAGGTTGCATATACTATACACGTGCTGCTTTCGAGATCCGCCAGTGTGATTATACACTTAGCTACGGTGACTATCAATGTATTCTCATTTCGCAACAGACGCCGCTGCACTCAAATTGTACCGTCACATGCCGCCACAACGCATTCATTATGCCGAGCTTGAATATAGAAAATAATGTTTCCAAAATAGATTTCATGGCTGCTCAACTAGACAATTTTACTTAAAAAATCTTCCATACGACTATTCTATGAAGTTTTTTTTTTTAAGTTTTCAGTATTTTTTTATATTTTATTTAAGGTGAACGAGTACCGAGGGTTTGATTGCAACCTTACCTGACATTAAATGTCAATGCTACACGTTCAGCCTAAAAAGGGTCTACTTAGGACGCTATATGATTATTATTTTTTTGAACACGAAATATTTAATCAGGACTTTGCAGGTAAATTTTTAACTTCACTGTTAAAACTACGCAGGAAATGAAAACAATTTGGTTTCAATACATTTTGTAAGATTTTCGTGGCTCTTAGTTATGAGTCATCTCAAACGTGACTACCTCCAGGATCCTCCACTGGTTCCCGCGTTAACATTACCGCTTAGGAATGTTATGATTGCTATTTATTTATAAAATATAAATACACGCTTATATAAAAAGAATTGTTAACCATTATTTTAATCAAAATATAACAGGTAATTAATATAATAAAGGTTAAACTAAACGATTTGTTGTTGCAGGCAAACAGTGCCTCGATATTATGAGCAGCTGTGCAAGTATTTAGACACAGGCATGACAGCGCGAGGTCATAAGAACACTGTAATCCACCACAATAATAAAACAACAATATCTCTAAACCTTTAACACCTAAGGGGTATATTTCTCCCTATGTAACTATGTTTTCATTAGGTATACAAAATGTTAATAAATTTATAATTAAAAAAATAACTAATCGAATAAAATAAGCATAAACGTACTTTAAAAAATTATTCGTATTCAGTTAATTATTGTAAAAAAGTATTTAAAGTATTAATTTTTGTTTCGCCTTAAACTACATACAAATAAATAAATATTCAATCAATTCGTATATATTACATATACTTACTTATGTAAAATTAATATGAAAATATGAAGTAGTCATTCCAGTGCAGCATTTTTAAATTATCGTACTGTATTTAAAATCTTTTGTATTAAGCAGGAATTAAATGAAATATCTCTTAATTGCAAATTCTCATAACATACACAGATGTCCTCTACTGCTCTACAATCTACTTCGTAAAACAAAAAAGTTCATTTATATATTGTCGACACATCAATATTCTCAGGGCGGATGACATTGTGATTAACCTAGAATTGATTAATACTTGCAAAAATGTTATGTAACGTCGCACGGTCACGACGCACGTACCACAGCGACCCTTGAGCACTATGCTGTCAGCTGGTGAATGGATTCTAGCACACGGATCTTAGGTTCAACTCGATATTAATATTTGAATCCAATCTATGTCAATTACGAGTTGAAATCCCTTTATAGTAAATAAACGATGTAAATTCGTTAACTAGATACACTAAATTTGCCAGACGCAGCCGAGACCGGCGCGGTATGCCCACGTTGGCCTAGGCTCATACTGAACATATTATCAGCGTCTAAGTTGTTTACGTCATTAATCAGCGTAACCATGTTACTGTATAATACTAAATATTATATTAAAATTAGATACATAATAAATAGTTCACAAGTAGGTACCAAATGTATGAGCATCTAGTTAAATACTCAGTTATCTACATATAATAATACCATATCAATAATTGGGTAGACAAAAAGGATGGAGACTTCTTTATCCTTGCTATCTTTTTTTGCTTTGCTCAAAGTCCATCTGCGGCGGGGTCGACTGCTTGTCACTTTCCTTAGTTTTCTTATCAATCTGAATAGGTCAGTCTCCAGTAACCACTATTTTTTATTATTTGACAAAAGTAACAATCGATCACAAGTTTAGTTATTGCTAAAATGTCACCAACCACGATCGTACACGGCCACATATAACAAACTTTATTTGCTACAATAAAAAACTAGCTTGAAAGTTTTTATGTACCATACATTGCGACAGAAAAAGACGTGCATATGATGCTGCCCTTAGATTTATAGATTGTCAATAGGTTAAATAAAAGGACACTAGAAACGGAATATTATTGTTATTATCGTATTATTTTGGTGGTTTTTTGTTATACAAGTACAGTACACGTAACTACAATTAAACACGTCTACTAAACATTAAATTGCACTTTAAAATCTTAGATTTTGCAAATTAAGCGGGATTTGTTTTGGTCACGATTTACATAGGCCGATACAGGTCGATAGCACATACGATAACGGTCTCGTATCCCTATCTCGCTGTAACACAAACGTATACTATCTTCTTTCTCTTTCGAGTTGCCGATCTATATCTATGATGCTGTTATATTGATATGTATTTGTATTTCAGACAGCAATGGCGCGTACCCCGGCAGCGCTTTCACGAAAAGCAATAAGGGTTGGAAGCGAGACGCGGCGAGAAGAGCTCGAGCGTGCTGCTCTAAAAAAACTCTTCTCCGTCGCCTGCCCATATTGGAGTGGCTTCCAAAATATACACTCAGAAGTGGACTTGCTGACGTCATTGCTGGTAAGTGAACTCTTGTAATAATGTTATCTTAGTACGGTCCCAAATCACACAAAGCACAAATTTTTTAAATAAGCTTTGGACTCTCGTTGCTCAGAGCATTTTATTTTTTATATAATATAATAAGTATGCTTATATTTTATTGTATATATGTATAGCATTAAAATACAATTGTATAATACAAATAAACTTTAATGGTTTCGATTAGGAAACAGTCGGGGCACTACTCAACGACTTTTATTACCCAACTGTTATTATATAATATAAATTATAATATTATTCATAAAATACAAAAATACGGACACGAGACATATTTTTACTAAATCTCTTTCATAATATGCGTAAATTTACTTTTTTTATTAACTTCTATTCTATTCAATAAAGAACATTTCGTCTAAAACTCGTCTTTAAACTTCCATGATTCAAAAACAAAATCAAAAAGTCAAAAATTGGTTAGCGTGTTACCATCTCGGGTCACAGTCACTTAAAATCAGGTGAGCTTGTGGATAAACTCTAAACCTATAAAGAATTTATTGAAGTGAAAAGACACAACCATATACATCTATAGGATTTACCCTACGAGAGAATGAGATAAATGCAATTTACATTATGCACGGTTAATGCAAGTCCTGATTTTCATGATTGTGATCGTCTTCGGATTGTTCTAGAGGTGTGAGACGACCAGACTTCATACGCAATACGCACGAGTGAACGATAGTTCAAATTCCGCTGATTTAGGTTATTTAAATGTTTCTCGGGATTTTCTCGCAGTAAGTCATATTTTGTCAAAATTGCGGAAGCTGTTTGCACTATGACTTCGTCTTTAGCGCTGTCGCGCCGAGAGACGTAGTTAGCCTTTAAAGGCTAACTTGAAATGGCTTCACTCTACGTGCAACTACTGCCGTTCCGAGTGTTTTAATTCTATGAAACTATGTAAATCCAGTGTAATAAAAAATTGTTACTTGATTAAACTAATTTTACTATCTCTACATATATAGTCAGATCATTGTGATATATTATGCCTTTACACGAATTAAACGTGGAATCTATTTATCAGAAATGATGTTTAATGTTTACAAAGTACAGAAGTACATGACAACGAGCACTGTACCGTGTAATGTAGAGTATTGTGACGTCACAGCTCTGAACATCACACCACATCTACTATTGCACAAAATAAACGCTCCAATACAATCGTGTGGCAATTGAATCGAATTTACAATGAAATTACAACTTTCCTGACAGTTTTTTTTATAAATTCCTGTTTATTCTGCCGAGATTTGACGAATTTCTAATTGAAGCTGAACTTGCAAACAGTCGTTCTTTCAAGTTACCTTTAAAGGAAAAAACACAAAGTTTGAGGGTATGTTTGTTAAGTAACTATATGTGGTTTAACAAAAATATGTTTAATTCCATATAGACGCCAACGTTCAGATTCAATAAATTCGAAACACATTTTGACATAACTTTAACCTCGTAACTTAGAGCTAAAGATTATATCATCTTGGTCTAAACCGTGTATACATATTTTTTATTTAATATTAATTGAAATACTTCCAGCCTCACATTTTCCGCCCTATATTATAGTATCACGAGAATGTTACCATTTTATTAAAATTATTTAATAGAGCCTGACGATTATTAATCGAAGTTTTTCAAAACCGTCCCAAATTCTAAAGAAGGAAGGGTGAATATAGCTTATAATTATTTGAATTGATGCTGGTAGCGGGTCTATCTAAACTTTAAACTTACATACTAATTGGTGTATCAAGTTACTAGTTGTAATCTTATGCTAACTTGCTTCACTTTCTAATTGACGTGTTTTTTCCAGGTGTAACGGTTGGTTTGACCGTGATCCCCCAAGCCATAGCGTACGCTGGAGTGGCAGGTCTCCCTCCTCAATACGGACTCTACTCGTCTTTTATGGCTTGTTTCGTATACACGATTTTTGGCTCAGTGAAAGATTCCGCGATAGGTCCAACCGCCATAGCTGCTATTCTGACGAGGGAGAACCTCCACGGACTGGGACCGGAGTTCGCTGTCCTTCTCGCCTTCCTGTCCGGTTGTGTTGAGCTGATAATGGGTATTCTACAACTCGGTAAGTACATAATATGTACATACATAATATATATGTATATATATAACTTAAATCATAAAATTAAGTGCCGCGCCACGTCGCATTTCGTCATATTGCATTCTGCTTGTTAGATGGTAAAATCAATGGAATGTCACTTGGATCATGGATCGCCCCGCGTTTGAACTTTTTAAAACTATTTTTAATGTAGATTGTTTTTCCCGAAAGAATTTGAATTCAATTAGTTATATGCGTATAAATATGTGTATAAAAGGTTCGGATGCTGAGATGACAGCTTACCGGTGAACCTGTCAAAGTCTCTAATGGCTCCAGGGCACTTAAGGATGCATGTAAGGTCTAGTAAATTTGAAAAAAAAATTAAGCTGACATAGGTATTATAGCTTATAATTATGTTTATTTACTTAAATAATTATGTTATAAACTAGAGTGGAAGAGGAAAACATGCTGTGCCGATTCTATTTAGCTGGGATAAGTGTAAGAGAAAGTAGTTAGACTTGCGATAAATGGAAACATCTTAAGGATACACGAATATATATGTATAAATGAATGTATGTATGGAAGCATAAATAATATTAAATTATATCTAATTATGTCGTTATCAAAATGTATATTTTTTTATTCGTTACGCCTCCATTTTGAATACGTTTGAATGTGTTTGAAGTGAACTGTTGTGAAATGTAGTTACACTGTGACTCATAGGTATTATAACAATAAACAGTTACCATTCCTTACAATGACTGAAAAAATATGTAGAAACTGTGATAACGTGCGTATTTTGCAATTCAAATATGTGTGTTATTTGTATAAAAACACAATAGTGTTGTAGGTTTCTGCAGCGGAATATATGGACTGCGAAACACATGTGTTTGTCGCGACACAATCGGGTTAAGAACTGGTTTAATTTATTGTTATTATTAATACGTACTTTAATATTGTAGGTACTAGCTGTGCCTATGACTTTCGTGCATAAAGAAACAATGGTGATTAAACCTGTACCTTCCTTTGGGAAAAGACCTTTGCCCAGCTGTGGGACACTTACTGGCTGATATTATTACAGTCCGCAGGTTATAAAGTCAGTGGTTGAATCACAAAATTCAATTTAAATCCACTTCATAACGCAATAATGAAAGGCCCTTGAAGAATAACCCATATTAGAAATATTTTAATCATTAACCGATATTACCAAGACATAAGACCAAAAGTAGTAAGTAGTTCAATAAAAAAAAAGGTTTTGCAAGAATTTACTAAAATCTAAGATTATTTAATAATTTTATATTTATCAACCCTGAATATGCAGTAAATCTTGATAGCAAAAAAGTACTAAACCACGAAATCTATCGTAGAATGTTAGAACAAAACAGAAAAATCAAACCAGCTTATTTCTATTGAAAATTACATGTGAAGATAAAATAGTTTAGATTAATTTCATTTCATTATATTTTGAAATATATTACATATACTCACATACACTCCTTTTTATATGTACTCAACCTAAACGCAATTTATAGACCATACAAATGTCTATACGTGTAAATTATAGTCTGGAGGTACATTTAGGATTTTTACACCTAAATGTACCTCCAGACTATAAACTACATTCATACCAAATTTCATTATATTCGATTCAGTAGTTTCTGCGTGACTGGCGTAAAAACTACCCGCCTCGTCCACCTTCTCCTGCGGCAACTCAAGCCTAGGTCTGTTCCACTTTCATGGAGCCCTTGAACCAAGCAGCCGCTCGCGCGATATACTGACCCTACATTCACTAGCTACCAATACACAATCATTACACTGCATCTCTACATCCATGCACACCAATCAGGTATATGTTCTGTAGGTAAGGGACTTTTTTTAGACCAAAATTGTCAGATTACTAAATACGCATGTTTCTTCCCTCATCCCAGAGGAAAGAAACATGTATATATGTATAGTTTGTTTAGATCGAATTACGGATAGGGAATTAGCCAGTTGGAGACTTTTTGCAACTACGCCAACAGTTCAAGCCGAGCTTAGCCCACTGTAGCACTCTTGGAGCTTGTTGCCACGCTTTCGCGGCTGAGTGCCTTCAGCGCTCGACCCCAAGCCCGGTGAAGCTATAAAAGCCGTATGATGCTTCAGGGCACTTATGACTAACAATTAGATAAAAAAGCGTACAAACTAACAGACAGAAAGGCGTACAAAAACTGTCGAAATGTTTTCTGTCCGATATAATCTCTAATGTACAGATTTAAACTCATTACTGTTTTATTAAAAGTACTATAGATAAATGTATACATTTTACATACATACATTGAAAAAATATAAAAGGAATTAAATTATTTATTATTTTTTTTAAATCTAAAAAGCTTAAATATGAATGTATTCAGTACTTGTCTAATTTATTTAATAGGTCATAAACATCTATTAAAACAATGAATTGAAGTTTTATTCCCAAAAAGTAATACAGTATTCATCTATTAGAATATGATTGTTCTATGATTAGTGATTGTTAGTAGATTCTGCATTGATATATCAGAGATTTTTTGTGATCCGTTGAGGAATGTACCTAGTTGCACCCACACTGGTATGCAATTCATACGTTAAATAAGAAAGGTCAAAACCATATATCTTGTTAAATAAAATGCCACGAACAAACGCGACGATATAAATACTTATAAGCTAATATACCTATTTTAGAAAGGGATTTATATGATCTTATACTATGATGATCTAACGGCCAATATATTTGCATATATCTACACATACCTTTACCATTATTTATCCTGACGGACTGATTTATAAATACAGCCCAACTACTGGGGCTAGGGCTGTAAAAATTTGCATACAGGTTCCTGTTACTTAATCCATATGGTGGTGAAAAAGGGGATGATTTTTTTTATGAAAATCCGCCAATTTTGAAGATAGGTCTATGAATATTAGTATTTGGCAAGAAAGAAAAAAAATACGTGTTTCAGAGTTTTTCAAATATAATACATAAGGGTATATAAAAGAAGGGGTGAAAGTTTGTATAATACAAGTAACGACATCTATTAGTCAAAGGAAGTAGTACCAACGAAAGCTTTCGTAATAAAATAGGTGTTGGTGGCGGCGCGGCGTGGCGCGGTCAAGAGTTGGTTGAATAAATATTAACACGGGTGAAACCTTAGGGCACAGGTTGATAATATACACGTACAAACAACGAAGAACCAAGTTCATCACATTGTATATCACTTAGTGGGAATCAAACTAGCAACTTTCCAACTAAACATTAGATTGAGTGCGCCACGAAACCATTGTTTTTTTTTGAGATAAAGTTTTTTTGGAGAAAACATTGAAGTATTATTTGGTAAAAAAAAAGTATTAAAAACTTAACAAATCTGATTTTTATAACTTACCAGCAGTAGAATTAGATTTGAATTTGCATACTTTTTCTAAATACTATTTTTTTGTTTTAAAACTCACGTGTATTCTGCAGCCCACTAAAATATAGTAGGACACTTATAAATAATAGCCAGTTGTATAAGACACAGGAAACTGGTTCCTCCCACATCCTGTATAACTGCTTATCATCCATAATACTGGATCATTTAATTACGCACCTACTTGATGTAATCTGTGCCATCTTAGTTCAAGGACTGTACGTTATATCGATTAATAAGCTATAACGGTGCAGTTGTAGGGAACACAGAATACGAATCCTAACCACAGCGTATCGGTCGGGAACTTTAAAAAAGGAGAGATAAGGTTTAAAGAAGTCATCTTTAAGTTGAAAATTTGTCGTTGTATTCCAGCATCTGAGAGCCATGCCAAATACATCATAGTTATATTACTTCTAGTAACTACATTAAAATTAGTAAAGGAGATTCGAACTTGCCAATATCCGATAAAGGGCCTGATAAAGCTATCTTAACCAATCGAGCAACACGACATCGAATAGTTGCACCAAACGCGGCTACTTTATATTTGTATCTTGACCATCCACAGGTTTCCTGATAGATTTCATCAGTGGTCCGGTGTCTGTAGGGTTCACATCAGCGGCCGCGATTATAATCGCCACCACTCAGGTCAAAGATATATTGGGCCTCAGTTTCCCAGGAGGAAAGTTTCTGCAGGTGAGACATAGTTTTATAAATTATCAATGCGGAAGCGAGTCACTATGACAGTTTTTCATCATGTGATGGTGGCGTGTAGTGCTCGCAATACATTCGGCCACACTTTTGTGCGTCATATCCTGCCAATTGTGAGAAGAAAAGACGAAAACGGTATCAGGAGACCATGAAGATTGAAAGACGTAGAATTAAACCAGACAATAATTACTTAAATGTTTATTACGACAGATATTAAGTTCTGTTTTTGCTTCGATTTTTTATAATAGCTTTTTGTTCGCATAATTTATAATTTTTTACTGTGATTCATCGAGCAGCTCGCGCTCCGTGTAACTTTCGAATGTCCTTCGATCTTGATTTACAGTAGGTACCTAACTACTGACAGTTTTTTATTTTGTGTATGTATTATGTGAGAAAGCATTGATTGAGATCATTTTAGCAAGTTACAACTTAATCAATATTTGGCTATTTTTATATGTCCCACAAGAATATTGAGCTGAAAAAGACTTCAAAGAGATGTAAGTGTTAAATAAATGAATATAAAAAAGAAATAGGCACCTAAATTTAAAAAATAAATTATTACGTACCTATTTTTATGCGGATTTTATTAAGGGATGCTAACTGGAAAGACTAAATTCTATAACAATGCTCATTACCTTTGAAAAAATTACTTTATACGTTTAAAACCTTTAATCAATTATTGCACTTCCTTAAGGATTAATTTATTCAGAGGTTTTTGATTTCCATGTGATGTTATTATACCATACCTACTCATCAGCTCTATGAAAATCCTTTGTTATCTAAAGATTACATGACTAGAGTACTCTCCGTCCGCGTCCTAAACTATGGGTAGTGAAATAAATTAGTCAGGGAACTTCCCAAAAACGTAAATAAACTAAAACGTCTGATGAAATTTGGTAGAGTTTACTTGTAGTCGATAACACGGCTCGCTAATACATTCATATAAAGGGCATAGTTCCCGAAGAACAAAATAAAAACATTAACATATGATGAAGTCTTGTGTACGAGCTTGTTTTGAATAAAATTCATTGTATACTTCGGTGGAAACTGCGCTAAACCCATATTTCAACATCTGCCAGTCCATAATATAATTTGATGACGCGTTTTCATTGGTACAGGTGTGGACTGGAATATACGAGCACATTGGAGAGACGAGACTGTGGGACACAGTGCTGGGCGTCACCTGCATCGCTGTACTCTTGCTGTTGAGGGTAACTTAATATTCATATGTCTTAGTATTGAATAATGTGTGTATACAACAGCCACAGCCAGCAGAACACAACGATAGATGCTTGGTGGTATATATTTAACTTGAGGTTGTCAGTTCGCCAGACGGGTATAAGCTAATGCGCTTCTACAATGCTTTGGTTCCATCAGGATGTTTTCCTATAGCGTAAATCCTACTAGTAGGTATAACGTACAAGCCCGATGATTTTCAATAACCTTAAAATCTTGTAGGCACAGGCAAGTATTGGAGATATTTTTTAATTTGCTTCATTTAATTTATTTTTTAAATTATCTATAAAAATATGTTTTTTTTTAAAGAATCATGTATTAAAGATGGTAATAAATGTAGAAATATGTTTTGCAAAACTGTAAAATGAGAATAAAATTAAACTGCGTTATGCCTCGAAAGAGTAAATCACCCGCATCAATTCTCTTATCACAGCCATATATACTCGTATGTAGCACCTATAAGAGTGTAACCTGCACATGCGTTCACAAATTAAAGCGACAGTTATCAATTTAATTAATCTCAGCGGAGTGCGAAGTCACAGTGTTTATGTAGGTTTTCATTGTGAAATGTGCTTCTTACTTACCTACCGACTTACACGAGACTTAATTTCTTTCGTTCAGTGAATTAGCCTTTCGGCATGAATGGTTAATTTTGATGTTGTTTTAACGAATTTTGGATTATCACCCGCAGGTTACGTAAACATAAAAATAAATATCCGCCTAGATATAATCTCTTGTCTCTTAATAGTTCAATAATAATAATATAATTTCTTTGGAGATTTCTCTCTACTTGGGGCAGACCGACTGGTGGAATACCTCCACCCTATAGAAGATCGCAGCCAATAATCTTGTGTATGTGTTCCTGCTGTGAGTACGGTTTCCAGAGCTCTTTGGAGTAGGGGGTCCAAGGTCGACAACGCGCTAGTGATACCTATGTTACTACAAGCGCCCATAGGCTACGGTAGCCGATTACCATCAGGCTGACCGTACGCTTGTTTGCCAACTTAGTTGTATAAAAATAACAGTCCTTCCGCATTTCAAGGTAAACTAATTAAATGATTTGTTTTTAATTTTATAGAAAGTGAAAGACATAAAACTGAGTTCGGAAGCGGCGACGTCTAGGTCGGAGCGGTCTCGGCGACTCCGCAGCGCTGTGGACCAGACGCTGTGGTTCCTCTCCACGACGCGGAACATCACTGTGGTGTTGGTGTGCGCAGCGCTCGCTTACTACTTCGATACGCAGAACACAACGCCCTTTGTGCTAACAGGTCACTTCGCTATTACAATACTTATCTAATAATTACTGTAATCACGTAAATAATAGTCATAATATATAATTTATTAATACATATGATGTATACGTTGTCGTTCCAGCAAGCCAAAAAAATATATTACACGCCAGGCCTAGAAACGGGACTTGCTCTTAACTGCAACTGCAAACACACTAATAGGTGCTTAGCAACAGTTTTTCAACTTGAGGGTGGAATCCAGCCAGGAGTACATTTACCATTCTGCTATGATTTCAACAAGACGTTTTCTTCGAATTCGACTCATTCTAAGATTCGAGCCACGCAGTTCGATTTAGTATTGTCCCAGCGCGCTACCACTAAGCTATCCTTATTTCAAGATCTATTGCAACCAGTTTATGGAATAATGTAGTTACTGTTAAACGAAGCATTTAGAGTCCATCTTTCTATAAAAGTTGTTAGATGTAGAATTCCAAATCACACGATTTGGAGTAGCATCACAGTGTGTTACCACGTAGTCAACATCGTTCCAGAATACATTTCCTTTTTAGAGGAAAGTTAAAATGTTAATTTTGTTAAGTGGCATTTGTTTAATAATAACAATGATTCACTATATATTTGATTGATGCAGGTGAAGTGAAGCCAGGCTTGCCGGAGATATCTCTGCCGCCGTTCTCAGCCACCGTCGGCAACCATACGTACACCTTCGTGGAGATGACCTCGACCCTCGGCTCTGCAATATTTGTGGTTCCTTTGCTCTCTATTCTTGAAAACATAGCTCTGGCTAAAGTGTTCTGTGAGTATTTTTTTGTATAATTGTATTTATTTATCATATTAATTGCTTAGAAAGTAATTCTTACCTCTTTTGTTTTGTCACTATAACCTGGTTAACATACAATTGAGTCGGGACAAGATTTCTTCTTGTAATAGAACTGAGATCGCTGGTTCCATTTCAGCAAGGCAATTTAATTTTGTTATTTAGTGGTTAGGATTGTTTGTGGTTTGAGAGTCCGATGGTACTGAAAGCGAAAACATGAAATGATGTTGTTGAACAGCGGAGGGACGCGCGGTGGACGCTACACAGGAGATGGTGGCGCTGGGCATGTGCAACATGGTGTCGGCGCTGGTGCACAGCATGCCGGTCTCGGGGGCGCTCTCCCGCGGAGCCGTTAACCACGCGTCGGGCGTCGCGTCCACAGCCGGCGGGCTCTACACCGGCGCGCTGGTGCTGCTCTCGCTGCAGGTTACTTATCTCTTTTACCTTGGTATATGTCCCAGTCAGACCCAGTAATCATATATGTCCATAATGTTGGACTTGTACAATAGCAACGCGCTCGTCCGAGGTTCGCGTTCCCACAGTGCACAGTGCAACCGGTTATGCGTAATGGAACCGTGCGCATGTCGCTGAGGTATCGTTTTATTGTTCGCCTGCTAGTTTGTCATTATTTTATTCTCAGTCTTTCATGCTTATAGATCTTCTTGTCTATCTATATTAATAAACCTGCAGTGCTGTCTCTAAATATTATTATTTTTCCAAATTTTCTCGTTTTACATCCTAATATAACGGAGACTGATTACGGTTACCCCATTAATTTTTTTCGTCTATCTGTCTGTTTGTATATCCTGATTTTATTCAAAAACAGTTTGACCTATTGTTATGAAATTTTGTACACTTAGAAGCTTATGTCATTGATCATTTGATAGGCCATAAGAATGTGTCAATATTACTAATAGAAAGTATTAAAAAAATCATAAAAATTTAATATTTATTCATTCTTAAAAGATTTTGATGAAATTTAAGTCATTCCATGATCGGCGGGTTATAAAATTTGTCAATAAACGTTTGAACATCGCAAATAAATATTTAGCGATAATATTTTGCTTAAAATCGATATCTTAGTCTAACAGTGAAATTGTAAACGTGTGGGCTAGTCAAAGCACTCTCTGTCACGACAGTTACTGGGTAGAAGAGGACATCCTTTACTTATTGAGGTTTATAAAGATCTCAAAGGTATTGATTCTTCTCTTCCATTACAGATGTTTACTACATTATAACTTGGGTAACTATAAAAAAAAATTGAGATGTTATTAGGATCGATACAAATTCTATACATAAAGAAAAAAAATGTAGTAAATTTATTAAGATATGATATTATAATAAAATTACAAGAAAATACTCTCTGTTTAATGTTATTTATACTGATGCGTCAAAGTGTGCTTATGGATCCGGAGCAGCCTTCTTTCTTCTTAATAAGCCATGAATTTCAAAATATCAGGAGTGTTTTAAAATTAATTGTAATTAATTTTGTATTATGTCTCTTGAACTTATTTCAATTTCAGAAGCGGTCTCATTTGTTAAAAAATTAAATTTTAGAAAAGTTGTTATTTGTAATGCCAATAAAAGAAGCACTTAGCTTGATGCTCCTCTGGAACCTCAGAGGTATTTCGGCAGCTTACAACGTAATAAAGTAAAGTAGATGATTTACTTTGTACCGGAGTGTATCTGAAATTTGCAATTAGTACCAGCACATATTGGTTTACAGGGTAACGAGGAGGCAGGTAAACTATCTAAATTAGGTTGTAATTAGGGTAAGTGGCTAAATTATTCAGAATTTCAATTTCAATTCAGAATTAACAAAATTTAAAGATATTCGTTTTTGTCATTGGAAAACATATTTTGACGAAAGATCATGCGAGAAATGAATCTGGTATAAGAGCTTACAGTGTGAGCCTCCTCCTCGTATGCCCTGGTGTGCTACGACACAGTTACGTGGGAAGTTGATATCTGTTGGATATTGGTCGAGATCCGGACATAATCCGTTAAACAAACGTAAACATATTATAAAAGTGAGACAATCACCTCTTTGCGACGTCACCGTATGCCAGAAAGTCGATGGCATTTATCATGTTCTGATGGGGTGTGTCCGGTTCGACTCAAATAGGCGGAACATGAGTACCTTTTGTTTGAACAGACTAGACGATGGCATGTAGGTACAACAAAAGATTGGGTGATACTCCCACTGATGAAGCGGCTATTCTGTACAAATCAATTGATCCTTATTTTTAAATGTATAATAAACAGTATTTATGTAACGGTGTTAGGATTAGGGTTATGCTACGATGAGACTGGCAATGCGAATTGCATAAAAGCCTTTATAAAAATGAAGTATAATAAAAATAGAAAAAAAGCAAAAAACAATCTACCAATTTTGATGATAAATTGTACATGGGAAATACATGTCATTGCTCAATTGATATAGGGTATAAAAATAATATTATAAGTAAAAATAAACTTACGGGATGAAAATAATTAGTACGTAACCAACGCGTTCGGAGCCGCGGGCGCTAGTTGTATATATATATATAAGCACTATGTACAATATATTAATTATTTTGTTTCAGTATTTTACTCCGTACTTCTACTACATTCCGAAGGCTTCCCTGGCGGCTGTTATCATTGCGGCCGTCGTCTTCATGATGGAACTTCACGTCTTCAAACCCATATGGCGGACGAAAAGTAAGAATCAACTTGTTTTACAACATTTTCTATATCTCTCTCTCTCTCTCTATTCTAGGAGAGAATGAATCACCGTTATAGTTATATTTAATGTGTTAAATTTTCTCAGAGATGGACATAATCCCAGCGGTGGTGACGTTCAGTACTTGCCTCATGTTGCGACTCGAGTTGGGAATCGTCATTGGCATCGCTGTAAACTTGGTGTTCCTGCTGTACGCCTCCGCCAGGCCCTCCGTGAAGGTCACCACGGCTGTTGTGAGTTGCATTACATTATCAATAACAGGAGAGATCTGTCTGTGGGTAGTAGTAGTCGTGTTATTTGTAAATGTTGTTCGTGTGTCGTCAGTCTCGGAGCGGTGTAGAGTACGTGGTGGCGGTAGTGGACCGCGCGCTCGCGTTCCCGTCCGCGGAGTTCGTGCGGCGCGCGCTGCGCAAGGCGGCCGGCGAGCGCCGCGCGCCGCTCGTCATCGACGTCACGCACGTGCAGGCGGCGGACTTCACGGCCGCCAAGGTACACTACACTACACTACACTAACATGGACACACTTTCTTCTTACTTCTATAACATTTATCAACCGTTCGACATTCCTCTCGATCTCGTCTCATTACTGATAGTTCACATTCAAATTTAAAAACGTACAAGAAGTTTGTTTGTATTTTATTTTGGAGGTACATTACAGTAATATCAAATCTCAAAATTTTTATCTACATTTATTTAATAAATTAAGTTTATACTTTCAAAAATATTAAACTAAAAATTGCGAATATCAAATTAGTACCTAGGTTTTATTGCAGTAAAGTTATTGAAATTTCCAGGGCATAAAGTCTCTTATAGACGACTTCCATTCGCGCGGGCAGACTATCATCTTCTACAACGTGAAGCCATCGATCGCGGAGGTGTTCCGGGGGGTCCGGCCGCGCGAGTTCCTGCACTGCTCGTGCCGCGACGACCTCGACAGGCTCCTGCTCGACGCGTACAGGAGAGCCAGCCAGCATCCGGCCTCATGTGAGTACACCCCCACACACCCACACCCTCACTCGCTCAGTACAGTGCACGCGCCTGTGCCTGACGGTTAGCACAGAGGCGCCCACCGAGAGATTGGTCATTTATCGTCGTTGTCATGCTGCAATGTTACTCGTAGTAGTAGTAAGTAATATGTGTAATTAGTATTAATAATATAATATAATATGTATCTAACGAATTGGGAGCTCTCCGAAAGCTCTTTATCATGCGAACCAGTACTGCAAACCAGGGAAAAATAAACCTTATGAAAATGACATCAATTAATACCTGTATCAGTAAGTGTGCATTCACTATAGTATTTCGAAATGTACTGAATCATGACGATGTAATAATATTGGCATGAACGGTTTGTTATATAAAAATCTTGATATTTACTTTCCCTCGAAGTTCCTTCGATTTATTGGAAGATTTTGTTAATTTTAATGGTTAAAAAATCTCGGGGTCCTGACCCTTTAGGCAGTTGCCTAGACTAGCTATAAGATAATGTGGTCCTGTGGGGGGGTGAGGTTGGCTTTAATCTCCTAATTCTCAAGATGTTATTCGAGTGTTAAAAAGGGGTCTTAAAATCATTAGAATCAATTCATGTTTTATGGTTTTTCAATGAATGGACAAATTATAGAAGTGTCCCTTGGAATAAGTAGAGAAGCCACTTTAATTACAAGATGGCAGGGTATGGTTAAACTGTGATAATAATGGTTCACTTGTAAATCGTAAGTTTAGGTACCAAGCGGGTTGTCGCGGATGATCCTTATATTCACTTCTATGTAGAACTAGTTTTTATCAAATTGAACTATATTTTTGATAATTACATTATAGAATTGAAGTGTAGAAAATAATGATTTGTATATTTCCCAGAGCGAGAGCCGGCTCGGAGCTCGGAGCGCAGCGCACAGATCTCGAGAATATCCACGTGACAAACACAGTATTTTAGTTAATAAGTTATTGTAATAATACCATAGAGTAGAATTGTTGAGTTTCGAGTTTGGAAGAAGTTTCGAAATACATTTTTGTTTCTTACTTGGTTTTTATCTTATTTTTAAATACTAAAATATAATTTTCGAAGTATGCTCTTATGTTAAATAACGTAAACCGGTGTAAGGTACAAATTTGACAGAGTACCGTAAGTAATTTCTCATAAGTTAGGATTTTATGACCAATAACCCGAAACAGAGGCATCTTAAAAACATTTATTGGGACTTGCCTACTTCTGCCAAAATGTGGCGCGCTAGTTGGTATCATTTGCCAACTAATACGTCGGTTCGCTAACTCACAATTAAATTGTTCAGTGTTATTCTTATAATGAACAAATCCCTTCGATTCATCCAGATAGCCACGTGCACCAACAAAGCATTAAGAAATGACTCGGTCAGGAGCTACTTCCACATGTACAAATATACGCTATCTGACTTTTTACCCAACGCCTACGAGTCAACGTAATGTTAATAGGCCCACCGTAAGCAAGTCCTGTATGGGCAAAAGGCTTAGACAACAGAAGTCTGCATTCTGACAAACTAGCCATAACAGTAAATGTGGACCCGTGTGACAATGTTGACGATGCGTATAACTGACAATACGATCTTTTTGTAGTAATTATACAGGTGCTGAAGAAATTGCATAGTTGAAATTCTAGTAAAGTGAACTTTACAAAGTTAACCTTTTGAACTATGACGTCACGCCACATTTTCACGGCATGTTTTTTTATGTGAATTAATAAATATTTTATATTAAATTTACTTATAATACACTAATAATCATTCACGGGTATTATTATTTTCGACATATAAAGTGTTTAAAACTATATTTTTAAGGGTTGTCTACTCTCGGATTAATTGGCGTTGTAACGCCTACACATTCTATACCTGTTATAACTGTTCTTTGATACATTGCTATTACGAGGGAACGCTAAGCAGCTGTCGATGTCTTACGGAGCGGGCGGTACCTTTACATTGAGTTTACCCAGTAATCCACTACCAAGAGTTCCGTTTGCCACTTTGTGAAGCGTACGTAGCTCTGCAACATTTCTTTTATGCACAAGACTTTTAAGATTGAGCTGTTTCATTCTATCTTCACAATCTGGTAGCTTTCGTCGGAGTCCGAGCCTGCTACGTAACGATCTTAAGAAAGTACGCTGTACGGAATCAACAACCCTATCCACATATGCGTCTGTCGCGGTCCGCGGATGTTCAAAGTCACCAAAGCGTCTCTGACGCCGCGTCAGACACGAGCGTCAGTGACGCTATAGACGCCGCGTTAGTGACGCTTTGTTCGAAACTCACCTTAATTGTAATAAATACACAATGCGCTGACGCAGCTATATAGTCTTTGTCAGACGACATCGATTCCTATTTATTACAATGATTTACTTGAGGGGTAATAAAATATCTATTGAAATTTCAGAGACTTTAATAATGACATTTATAAATTGTAATAAAAACAAACACACCAGTTTCGGTACCTAGTTAAATGTTTTACTTTACAATAATAATAATTGTGAACGCACCCCGTTGTGCGGTTCGCACAGCCTTCGCGGTACACGAGCCATGACTCACGACGGAACGATTACAAACAAACATTCTATATATATTTGGTTACATTACACTTCTTATATAAAAGATACATTGGAATAACATTATGCTAAATGACATTCTCTAAGACATACGCTTCAGTACCGTGTACTATGCTATCAGCACTGCACCGAATCGATTCGCTAAACAATATACTTTCATTACGCATTTACCTACGCGTAGAGAACTCGACACGACTCTGATTTAATTATTAGAACATTAACGATCTACCTCCCGCGATACTTTATACTAAAAGGGAGCGAGAATTCTGTTGTCAAGTTCAACAACACTAGACAAACTACTTAATAAGTAGTCGTTTATTAAACAAATTTAGTGTGAACACTAGTTTTGGCCTTGAGAAAGTCCCGGTCGGTGCATCACCGGTGTAGCACCGTTAACTCCAAACACTAGAAACGATTGAGCAGTATTCGTAAAACGAAATATTTCATAAATGTTTAGAGAATTGGCTAAATAGAAACACTCTTCTAATTAAAAATGAGCAGAAACGACGAGTTCACATTCATTTACTAAGCGATCGCGGCACACTCCTATCTAAACTTTACCGACTTATATAGGTTACTTTATATTTGAATAAAATCAGACTTGTTTAAAAAATAATAATAATTCTAATAGTAGTTACGAGTTAGACGACAGACAGATCTCGCGGCTATTAACAAAAACACTCACGTAGAGAGATCTATAGCCATAAAGCAACCGAGAGTTTAACTTCTCCTACCTAAGTTAGCTCATACATACAGTATGTATGTAGTTACTGCGCGACTGAGCACTGAGCAGAACCGGTTTCGGTTGCGTCGTCTGGAGTTACACAAGTTTTAAAACGTCTCTCGTGCGTATCGATAGAGGGCAGACACGTTGAATTGAGCACAAACTGTTTTATCGTCTTTATAAATAAACAATATATTATATTAAATGAATACGAAGCGTGTACACGTTTTTTTTTAATAAAAAACCATGTCATTTCTTTTAGATTATACTATATTGAATGTTTTGAGCCATATTCATTATACCCAATACAAAGAGCACACCGTGAGACCGCGACTACAGCGGAAACCTTTTACATATTTATTAATATGAAAAGTAAAATTGAGTATATTTAAATATTTGTGATGAGCACTAGTTATATACTATTTAAAGACATTTAGACGATCCTTCAGAATGTACCGATCTGAATATCGATAAACTCCTCCATTAATATCGATAAAACCGTTTAAACTCATAAGCACACATACAACAATATTTGGCGTGACACACACACGAATACAAAAAAAAATAGTCTTAACAAATACGATATGACACATTTCTCTAATTTAAAAAAATCTCGCTCTAATAGTCAACATTTAAAAATAATTTGAAAAATAGTCAGGACATTAAACTACATACAGGAATAAAGTAGTAAGACTTCGAATATTGTCTTTACAACACGACGCGACGTACCGACAAAATATATATTAATATTACATGTGTTTAGACAACAATGCATCGACTGATTCTTGGATATTTTTAATAAAATGTACACTAATCGAAGACAGTTTTAATCGTCATCACAATATATAATCAAGTTAGATTGGAACCAGGCACGTACATTGGTTTTAATAAGTTATCCAACAATCAGTTCGTATTAAATAACGAGGCTGTGTCTATACTTCATAGATCGAGTTTGGTATTGATTCGTATTCAGTCCACGTCGACATCCCGTCGCCGCACCGTTCCTGGGTAACACCAACTACACATGAGCTACTACACTATTCTATGTAGTAACTAAACGATAACTCTAGCTAGACAGTAGACGGTCGCGACTCTACACTAATGAAGTTCGCTGTCAACGTATGATTCAACACTCAACTGTATGGTAAAAAATGTTTAATAAGAATATATAAGTGAGCCTCACTAAGTTTAAATACCACTTTAGATTTTATGCAATACGTATGAAAACTTGATTTTCTATGAGTTTATCCGAGTTCTATGAATCCAAAAAGCTGGGGAATTGATTTTAGTGCTGTGAGCTCTTTTACCACATCTTGTTTTATATATGAAATTAATACTATATTGTAAATATAAATGCATAGAATCTCGTCGACGTGATGTTTACGTGTAAACGAGTGAACACTTACCACTATACGTATACACTATACATATAATATATTAGACTACATCAATATGTCATCGGTGTCGACGTCACAGAACATGTTCATTTATTAATAGAAATAATAAATGAGGATATTTCGATAGAATCTCGACTCGCCGGTGTTAACATCGATATCGATAACATTCTCTTATCAAACACGATAAACCATCTATCAATTTTTCATACAAACTCTTGTCGTTTCTTAGAAAACGATTGGAATAATATAAAGAGTCGATGAAAATATTAAATGAAATATACTTAACTATATAAAACCTAAAAATATATAGACTTACGATAAAATCAATCTCTCAGATTTAGAAATCAAATACAAATATTGCGCGGTTTCACAATCCGCTCACAACAAAATTTTAAACTATTACATATATTTTATTTAAAATCATTTAAAGCGAACGCGACGCATCTTGACGTGACGTCATCACTTACGACTTACGAAACGAAACGAAGGCAACACTCGAACACACAATACCTGACGACCAAGTCCTGTGAAGCTATACAACCCGTCTGAGGCTTCTGGGCCCTTTCGGCTAACAGGGTAGTCAGTTCAAAAAACAACATCTTACAATGTTTAAGTTATTAATTACAAACATTTTTTTATTGCTTCAAATAGTACCTTCATATTATCGATATTTATTACAAACAAAATCGTGGATTTAATAACTAGTAAGCATAGGGATACTGTAAAACATAAATATATGATAAATCTCGGTTCACCTTCGTTCCGTCACCGTACTCATATTGAGCCGTCGTAAACATAATATCGTTCAGTTGTCAGTGCACATAGCTACAGTAGTATGGCAGTGCGGCAGTGCCCCAGTCACTGTGACTAACCATATCAACCCAACTGCTATTTCACTTAAAAGGCAGCTATTCTTAACAATTCGTCAGCACTTCCAAATGAACGTGACCGATCACTGCGAGTTATCAGTAGATCGCAACACTAGTACTCGACAATTACATATTATTACAAAAATCGACTCTTTACGTTTATGGACGCCGGATCTGCTTATACTATGACAATTCTATTATTATACTATAAAATATAAAAGATACAACTGATATGAATTTAAAATTAATCGTGAACGAAATCAATATTTCCTACATCTATTCTATTATATTTTGTAAAATGGATAACGTCAACTACATACATAATTATAATTTATATACACACTATGGAGTCATTTTGAATCACAAAAGTTTATTAATCAAGTATTACAATGGCGACATAAAACTAAAGAGGCAAATATTATGAACATTTAATTGAACCTCTGTTCCCCCTACAACATCTCGAGCGACAAACATTGTTAACGTCGCTATTATCTTTGCCTAAGGTTGTTTATATGCTTTTGTATTTATATTTTTAATACTCTATAGAGGAAGTCCTATGATTTTGCTCACCGCTGTGTATCACGCGTTACACTATAGAATTAATATTAACTACATACATTATGACAAAATATTTATTGATTACCTTCGTTTACGTATTCAATATATTGTTGTGTTGTACGCGAACGTTGCAGTGAGGCGGGGTCCGGGGAGCCGGGGGTCGCCGGGGGGTCGCCGGGGGGTCGCCAGGGGGTCGCCGGGGGGTCGCCGGGGGGTCGCCGGGGTCACTCAATACTTTAGCACATCTTCGTCCAGTTCAGTGAGCGCAAGTTTACTGTCTATCACTGAAAATTATAATAATTTATAAAATTAAGTTTCACAAAATTAACCAAGCAATAACTAGAGTACGCCACGTGAAATCCTATAAAAACATAATTTGTAAAATAAAGCAAATGTTATTTTGTTTGGGCGCGATGAGAGACAAATTCTAAGGTAGATTTTACTGCAACATTTTTCAGCGCAACGTTTATGATGCAAAAAGTTTGGATAATAGATACCTGACGAAAGGGAATAAATATAAGTATCCTGTAAGTGTAAACAAACGCGAGATGTATGAGCTAGATAGAACAAAACAAGTGAGAACGCATCGCGTATGCGCGATTTCAAACAATACTAAAACAAGTAAAGTATTAGGACATGATAATGTGTGTGTTATTGATTAATTAACAATTTCAATTGTATGATACCAATGTTTACATAATTCCCGCGTGGACAAAGCATATTCAAACTAGCACATTACATCAGTGAGTGATTCAGACTCACATGGAGACGATGTAAAACTGTATAGTATACGAGTATGTCATTCGATAATTGTAAGAACCGTTCGTTTTTAAACAATTTATTCAAATTTTAAACTGTTGTTACATTGTAAATGGACACTAATAATTTTAGATTTTAGAGATTATGGCTTATGCTATTAAATAAAAAAAATCATTAAACTATTATTTGAAAATGTGAATTTTCAAAGAATTATTTGTTTCTGGCACAATCTTAAACTGACCTAATTAATTCAGTCAGTTTATAATTAGAAACCTAAGAAAATGTAACCTTTCGATTGTACATTTTATTGTCAATTCACAGTCTAGCGACAGTTTACAAAACTGACTATATTAATTATTAAGTAACGGTTCGTACAATTATCCTGTGACATATACAATTCAAATCTAAACCCTCACAACAATTGTAATGAAAAATTAAAAGTAGAATAATACATTAACACCCCCCCCCCCCCCCCCAAGCCGCCCCACACAAACACAGTTATGTGACACAATTCACGGAGTGTAAGCGAAACCTTATATTTTAGAACCATTATAAGATGGATGCATTGGTAATGTTCACTGTAACATTAATTGATTCAAGATAACTTATTATTAAGTGTGACTTAAATAACTAAGCGCATGCAACACGAATAACCGTTTGGAATAATTCAAGACGATTCAAATTACTTATTAATCCCGATAATATAAATTTTACATCAAGCCTATTTTATATTTTGTTCTTATATGTATAATGTGATCAGCGCAACAACTGAAAGGCTTGCGATAACAAAACAGAACCTTTCCAAATGGCATCACTACATACATATTTTAAAACTGATCAGTAGAGAACGAGATTTGGCTGTCCGCGCCTTCTTTGCAGCTCTTCATTCGTTACGCTCGGGACACTGCTACAGGCTTTACGGGCAATGTTAAAAAAACAGATACTCCAAAGAATTAATCTTTCATACGAAAAAAAACTTATTAAGTTTAATGCAAAACTCATTCCTAAAATCAATTAAAAATATGGAGAAGTGAAACGTAGGTTTTATACTGACTTTGGTCCGGGATAGTAGTAGGGAGGCGGTCGCTCGTACTCAGTGGGGCCGTGGTAGCGGGGTGGTCCTTCCTCCCAGTGTCTGAAACATACGCAGCGCTCACCAACCACCACCCGTGCTATCCGGTGCGAGTGCACTCGATAACAAAATTACACTTTCTTTAAACTGCAAGTTCAGTTGCTGGATCTATAATAATGAATGTCGTGCGCCCACGATACCTATAAACCGTCTATGCTAAAGTCATATATCTATGGGTAATGGTACATTTAAACCATCATAGTGGATATGGTACATGTGTAATACTTATGTATTTACCCTTTAATTTACCCTTGCTTAGTAGCTAGCGCCAAAAAATATCGTTTTTAAATCTAAGTACTTATGTGCCGAGATGGAGACTAGCGCATAGTTGTGGCTCCGAAGCCTAGCGCGTGTTATTGGAACGAGAAGAAGGAATAAGGTTGACCAGCTTTTCAGAACACACGACATAGTACAGAGGATGGATGGAACACGCTTAATGAAACAGTTCGTTGTTTTTAATGACGTGTTTACATGATGCTCAATGTGGACAATGTGTGTCTGCAAGCTGTCCAGGATATCGGAGGGTATTCTGCGGATTCGCTCCATGCATACGAACTGTAGTCCATGCACGGTTACCACTTGTGCCTTCTAAAGAAAGTACAAGCAACCAGATGTGAAAACCGAATAACTCTCGGAGTCTTGAATGTAGCTGTGTCTTGTTCAGTGTCACTGTACTCACTTTGGCGCCATATCATTATATCTGCGCGCGTGGTGTGCGTCGATAGGTGGCGCCACGGCCCCCTCGCGCGGAACCGCCCCCGCGACCGCGACCGCGCCCCCTGGCCCGGGCCCCGCGGCTGCCAGTCCCGCTCCCCCGTAGCCCCGCGCGCCGTCCATCTCGCGCGACCGCTGCCGTCCCTCCCGCCCGGACCGCTTCTCAGCTTTGTAGGCGCTGTGCACGGCACGGAACACAATATTCTAATATGTCAGTAGAGAGATCTCTATAATCAGTTACAAAACGAACTTATTTACAATAGCAAATTGTCTTCTATTAAATATTATTCAATGAATTTATATTTAATAAATTGGAAATGAAAGTAAATATAATAAAATGATCTAAGATAATGTAAAAAATATGAAAACACTTAACAAACAGTATTAACATTATACAAGATTATTCACTTAATAAAAAATAAAAACGGAATCATATTAATGTCAATAAAGCTCAACTTTACTTATGTGACGGACCCATTAAGTGAACAACAAGTAGTAAGATAAACAGTTGAAGGAACACTCCATGCAAGAGACAATAAAATAAGTAAAGACAAACAAACAGGACAATCAACAAGCAAACAAACTATTGCCACGGTTACAGCGGTTACAGCACATCTATTCTAATATGTTATTACAAGCAATTAAACGCTATTTAATAATAATGAGTTTTTAATTATACAGATGAAAGTATTGACACAACGAAACGATGCAATGAATCCATGTTAGAACATGTTCAGACATTGTTTCCTATGCTATAATATGATTGGTCCTGCAGTTCAGTCAACATCCTCGACATCTGAAAAGTTTTTGAATTGTATCGAGTGCTATTATACAACTCTATGTATCTCTATATCTCAGTTAACTTGGCAACTGACTTCAAGAACACACACATTTAAAACCTAACCTAAAACTGTTAAATATATTATTTTACATCAAATTAAAAACAAATCTGTTCAGTAAATAGCAAATAATTGATTAAAAGCTTTTTTGAAGTGAATTTAAGGCATGCGACATAAGAACGGTTAGATACAGCGCACAAACGTGATTCCAATAAGGTTTGTTTGTGATCAGTACAAGTTGTATGCAGCGTGGAATTTCTACTTACTTTAACAACTCATCAAGATAACATAACTGATAGAGGCACAATAAACAGATTAAATTTACAAGCGGAGATAATAAAATAAAATCTAATTCGTTAATTAATTTCTTTAAAAAATAAGAAAAACAAGTGTAGTACCTATAGATAATAAAAAATGTTTTTAAAATTTCCCAGCTCAATTCTTAAACGTCAACATTGTATACAAATAATTTAAATTCACACACTGCATATTTGTTAAAAATCTTAGAAAAAATTACTCAATAGATAGGTTCTAAGATAAAGTAAGGAAAAAAACTAATAGAAACGAGAAAATCGTAGGATAAAAACAACCAAAAAAGTACAAGCAAAAACATTATCGGGGTTACGCAATCTGTTTTACCGCATTCTCTAAGTATTTATATAGTGGTGTACCGCACTACCGCACTCGACCGCACCGGACCTGCGACTGCGACTGCGACGCGACGCGACGTGACGTCACAACTACCGAGTCCCAGTAACTTCACATTTAAATGCCACTACAAACTATTTAAACAATGCTCACAGATAAATTGAAAATCCTTAAGCTTATTATTGACAATAATGAAGATTAAAATATTTTAATAAACTTTTAGATTTTATAATTATTATAGTAAGACCCAACATGTAGTAGGTATAACAATTAAAAAACTTTTCCAATACTTGTAAATGTTGGCTATTACATATTACTACAGTAATTATATACGTGAATAATATATATAGTGATTTCTGCAGAGATGCACTTCACGATTTACGAGTAGGTATATCAATTCACTGGTGCGCATTGCTACGACACTCGCCACTTAGTACGCTAATGTCACTAATAGGTATAATAAGTTTACAGACACACACAAATTTAGAATATTGGAAAAGATAATTATACACGATAAGTAAATCCTTATAAACATTTTATACTAGCTGTGTCCGCGGCTACGCTCGCGTCGACTACAGAATGCCGTCGATGGAGCACACACGCGAACCGTACTTGTTTTTTTCTTATATTTATTTGTGCGGAACCGTAATTCTCTTTTAAAAAGTAGCATAAGCTATCTGCCAGTGAAAATCCCGTCAAAATCGATCCGGATCCGATTTCGGAGATTACCCGGAACAAACAGACAGACAATAATTTTAAAAATGGTTTTCTTTTTGCTACAAGTACTGTATATACTTTCATATGCATTTAGTAAAAAGCTGTTATTTTGAAATTACAAACAGCCACTTCAATATTATTATATGTATAGGTTCGAAAGCGTATCATAAGAATATAATTAATTAGGTACTGATTCGATAACTTATATCATAAACGGTTTCTCTTCACATAGTTAACAATGCACGGCAGCAGCGGGCACCAGCGCCCTGGGTGGCCCTGCATCTATATGCATATTATAAAACGTGTTGTATTATACATTTGGTATTATCAAAACTATAGTTGTGTGTAAATCCCTCGAAACAACTACAATTGTATATGTTTTTAATATGGAATCCTTAAATTAGTATGTATATTGGAATCAATATTTACTTTCCTTATATTATTCGTCGCAGGACATTTTTGCGTCCAATATTGGAACAAATTTATTTCAGGAAGCTAATTATTATCGAGGTATGGACGTTTTATATCACAAACGTGAAGCAAAAGCCATTAGTAAAACTTCTATCTGCTATAATAATATATTATACCTACGTCTGCCCGTACGTATGAGTGATGGACGATACCGATATAGGAATACAATCTTAAGTATGTGCTAACGTTGTCCAGCCATTTATTTGATTTCTCTGTTACTCGTACATTTGATATAAAGACGCATTGCCTTCAAACATTTAGTTTTTGGGTTTGTCGTTTTTATTGCGTCAATAAAGAGAGCGATTAAACCCCTTAATAAGTTGTGGTACCGCCCAATAATTATAATACTTATTATTTTAAATACAGTGTTTAAATTATTAAAATATTATAGATCGTTCTTTAGACTAGAAACTTTAAATAAACGCGTCTAAAGAATTACGAACAAGAACCTATCAATATATATTTTTCATTGTGGAAGACAATTCAAAAACGATATAATTAATTGAACTACTTTAAAATTGGTCGTTTCACAGAACTAATAATTGTAATAAATTATTTCAAAAATGCATTTTCTTTGTCTCGGACATCACGCTGTATAGCTATATGCCTACCTACTAACTCTTAAAGAACGTATTAATTCTTAAGTCGATATGTAGCTCTCGCCCTTCACTAATCGTATTAAACAGGAAACGATACACAACCTATATCGATATGCTTTACCGATACAAAATCGTACTACTTACGATTGCAACATTCTTTACATACATACACATTACCATAGTAAAATAACAATATTAGATAAAAACTTGTTTATTCTATATATTAGGTCCTTAAATATGAAATTAACGTTTTGTCGTACTGACCACTTTGATCTGAAATATCTCCTCTTTGGTTAAGAATTCCAAATTTATAAATTCATTTATTTGGTACATTTGAGTTTTGAAAACAGTCATTCATTTGTTTTTTTCCTCATTATTTTATTCTTTGGCGTTGCTTATAACCGCACAATGGAAAACATGAAATATGGGTATATTTACGAGTACGAGTTCTACCGTGGCACCAGTGCTGCAGAATCAGCTCGAAGGATTAATGATGTGTACGGCGCTGGTGTCGCAAAAGAAAGTACGGTACGTTTTTGGTTTCAACGTTTTCGTACTGGAAATTTCGACCTTCAGAACAAACCCCGTGGACGGCCGGATACCAAAGTAAAAAATGAAGAATTAAAGGTTATTGTGGAAGCGGATCCATCACAAAGCACTTCAGAGATAGCTGCAGGCTTCGGGGTAAGCCATAAAACTGTATTAATTCACTTGAAGCAAATCGGGAAAGTAAAAAAACTTGAACGATGGGTACCTCATGAATTGAGTGAATCGAACTTGCAAACACGCGTCGACTGCTGTGTTACTTTGCACAACCGACACAATAATGAAGGGATTTTAAATCGAATCATTACTTGTGATGAAAAGTGGATACTGTACGATAATCGAAAGCGCTCGTCGCATTGGCTGAACCCTGGAGACCCAGCCAAATCCTGCCATAAACGAAAATTGACTCAGAAAAAGTTACTTGTGAGTGTTTGGTGGACTAGCGCCGGTGTCGTTCACTACAGCTTTCTAAAATCTGGCCAAACGATTACGGCAGATATCTATTGTCAGCAACTGCAAACCATGAAGGAAGAACTAGCTGCTAAACAACCGAGGTTGGTCAATCGCTCTAGGCCACTGCTGCTTCACGACAACGACAACGACACGACAACACTACAATTAGAATGTCTGCGATATCCACCGTACTCCCCGGACCTTGCTCCAACAGATTACAATTTTTCCGTAATTTGGACAACTTCTTACAAGGAAAAAAATTCAACTCCGATGCGGCAGTCTAAACCGCCTTCAAAGAGTTTATTGATTCTCGCCACCATGGTTTTTTTAGTAAAGGGATCAATGAACTACCTATGAGATGGCCAAAGTGCATTGGTAAGAACGGTGCATACTTTGATTAATTAAATATACTTTACAAAAAAAAATGACTTATTCCTCCCGTACAAAACGCCAATTTCATACACCTAATATATAATATAAATACAAAATTTCAGGACCTAATATAAAATTGTATCGACATCAAAATCTATTAATTATGGAACGTAGTTGTCAATGGTCAGAAAAAACCGACAGCAGAAAGAGAACGATGACGTCATAAGGTACGTTTACAAGCGAGTGTCTCTTTCCGCTGTGTTTTGTCGAGTGGCTCTGGTAAAGTTACTCGGACTCGTGTATGCCGGACTCGTTGTCCTCGTCCTTGACATCGAGCCGGGTCTTGAGGTCATCGATGAGCGCTGCAGGCGGTGGCACTAGGGCGCACACCACTTCCTCTCCGTCGAGCAGCAGCTGAGTGCGCGAGTGCGGGGGCGACGCGGGCACCGAGGCGCCGGGGGCGGGGGGCGGCGCGGAGGGGGCGGCCCGCCCGCGCCACTCCGCTATCTTGCCCTCGATGTCGAGCGTGCTGCGCTTCGACCCGCTGCCGGCGCGACGCCCGCCGTTAATGTTTAAAGTACGTATAGGCATCCAAAAAGCTTTATTTCAGATAATCTTACACTCACATATACGCTACAATGCCCTGTTATATCGATACCAGGTGTACATATTATTTCACTGCAACTCGGCCCATATATCGAACGATTCGTTTAGCGATATTACTGTGAAGACACACATCGTGTCGATCCTACTCGATGGACAGTGTGATCCCTGACTTAACGATAAAAAATAACATAAACATAACAAACTGAATGAAAGAAACTCAACAGGTACTAAAGAGTTTGTTGAACTAAGTACATGCAAGTAGCATAATTATACATGCGTTTAATAATTTCGATAGTTATACAAAATGTCATTTAGGAACTCTTGCTTATTATACATACATTTCTCATTAGTTAGTAATATTATCATCTGTTGAAGCGTAAAATAGAATTGATAGGAAAAGGATAGATAGAAAATTCTAAAAGATCATGCATACGAGAGAGCACGCATCTTCACGTGACGTCACAGCGCGGCGCGATATACTCCCACCTCAATAGATTTGAAAAGGAGGACCACTTTTGTTCACATTATCACAATACAATAAGTTTAGAATTAGTCTAATTAACTCACCAAATACGCTAGCCATTACGCTTGCGCATTATAAGACATGGTCCCACAATGGTCACAAATAAAATCGGTTTATAGTAAAGAGAGACGATGCGCCGTGCTGTATAGTCAGAAAAAGTGCGTGCACGTAGGAAACAAGAAGGGAAGCGCATGCGGGCGAGGCGCTGAGCGCGGCGTCTATGGCTGTTTAGGATCCTGAGGGCACTTACTTGGCAAGGGGTACGTTATCGCGGTCTGCGTACGCGTCATATAAATATTCGCTGCAACAGACAACAGACAGCCGGTCAGAACTACGGACGGGTTTCCGGTCCGACCCGACCTGACCGATTCAAGCTACAACTAAGCTATGCGCAACGCATAGCGGACACGCCACCCACAAGCATACGCGTACGCGTGCGCGTGCAATGCACGGTCAAACCGAGAACATCACGCCATCTGTCATAATCACTGGACGTTCTTATACAAACTATGCTTACTGATACTATTGGAATATTTAACAACGACATTAGCAACTCGACGAGCACTCCACTCACTACATACATTGAAACGAAATATTTAAAACAACACTACATTTAACATTTAAATAATTCTTAACATGGATATTATAAATACAGCGTCGCGTCGCGTCACGTCGCTTGGGAGAATAAAAATTAAGGAACTTTCCTCAACAATGGAGCAAAACTTTTAAAATTACAAAACTACCACCGCGGCACCGGGAGTAGAGCTATTCAAATGAAATAGAGGGTGCTATAGACAACTAATATTTATAAACATAAGTTACATCATCGAATAAGATGTGTAAAAGGACTGAGGAGGCGTTTACTAATATCAGAACGGTACCTAATTCATAATACGAAGGCTTGCATGACATATCCATAGGACATAAATTATTACATCGTGCAAATTATGACTCAACCTAAAATCACGCATTTCGACTATCAATTATCATTAAAAAACAATTTTGATACTGATAAACGTTATGAAAACATTTTGCACGACGAAATCCTAAATAACTTCCTCTATACAATGTTTTTTGTGTGTTTGCGTATTTTTGTTTCTACGTGCAGCGTTACTTTCTATTGTACTTAAAACTAGATTAGACCAAAATAATAAAACCAAGGAATTGAAAACGAATCATATTAATAATACGAATCGAAAATTAATCGAATTGATCGAACGCGGTTGTACATTTAATTTATTATTTTGTATTTTTAATTTCGAATAAAAATATATTTACATGATTCCTACATTTTTACTGCAGCAATACACAACGAAGAATATTGACTGAAAGAATTAACCTTCTTGTTTGGAGCCAGGCATTCAACAACTCAAGTGTTGTTATTGTTTATTTAGTTATTTAATTTACACAGCTCAAACGCCTCTCAATTGATTTAAATTATAATCGTATTATCGATTACATTTTGCTCTAAAAAAGAATCGATAATCGATAATCGTACTTTCAATTTAAGCAATGCTATATCTCTAAAATAAACATTTGACATGTGTCATGCAAGCCTTCTTACGATGAACCAATAATAATAATTTATATAAACAAGTACGAATAAGTAATATATAAGGAGATATGATCGAAAACAATCTACGCCGGGTTTTAATATAAAATCACTTCAACGTTACACAAAAATATTCACTAAAAAACTATTGTCATTCTACATTTTATGTAAAACTGATATCGCTATTATAATTATTTTTATGTGTGTGTACAGCCTGAGTGTCTGGAATTGTTATGATTTTTATTTTACTAAATAACTATTTAATGAGAGTGGGATGGTGTAAAAAAACAAGTTATAAAGAAAAACTAAAGTGAAATGAATTAAGTGGTCTACAGGTGTACTGTAGATACATGCGCGTAAGACAGTCCGCCGGACGCAAACGAGTCAGTTGTTACGCAGCAATGTAATTCGAACCGTGTCAAACAAACTGAACGACACGCATACTTCTTATTATTATATCGACATAATTTATATGAAAGATCACACATACTTTGTATTAATATATCTTGCTGTACAATCTCCAATATAAAATGTAGCCGATGCAAAAACCATAACGTACTTTGGTTATTCATTGATGTTTCATAAACATAGGATGCATGTTGTGCAGCAAGCAGTGGAGTATAGACTAGCGGGGCATGCCGACAAGCTGACTGGACTTTCAATAAGAACAGATGGAGTTAGGGTGCTGTACACAATATGCACACCGCGGTCACCGCTACGCTCTTTTTATTCTAACATTAACTATGAGGCTCATTACCGTTACACGAACTAAACGACTACAATGATACGAGTACGATAATAAAGAAAAAACAATTAAAATTATAATCAGATTCCTAAAAAAGAAAACATACACATATACGAGTAATAATAATAAATCTGTGTATGCTGCACATATTGCTGAATAGCATAGTTTTATAGGTCATGAAAGAAATCCCAGTTATTCTTTCTGTCAAACTCGAAGCAGATGAAACGAACTACAATACTAGAATAATTAATAGTTAAGAATGTTCTTGATAATTAATATCGCTGAGTTTTGGCTACAGGCTTAGGTCGTGCAAGCTGTCAAGCTGTCAGCTATACTGGAGTAGGTACATAGTTGTAAGAGATACAAGCCACAGTACTCTCGTCCCCGTGACCTACCGACTACCGACATGTTTGTGATTCCTTATACGACAATGTACAGAGACACAAATCTGAGAGAATTTACCTATTATCTTCTTGTTTCAATTCAGAGCCTAATTACTAAGATACTTTAGGAAGGAACGTTATGTCGAGATGTTTTACTTTATCGATGTCGATAGGTCAGTGTGAGGCGAGCGTGCGGGGGTGCAAGGGTGCGGGGGCGTCGGAGGGGCAGTGGGGTTCGGTTACCGGGACCGGAGAAGGCGAGAGGTCACCGCCAGCAGTGGGCACGGTCGCGGGCGCGTGCTTGTCGCATTGGTTCATACTCGCTGCCGACAACACAACCAACTCTGTTACGCGATACTGACGATTAACAAACATTCCTCTATTCAAATCCACCCACGAGACTTTTTCAATTCAACAATTCCAGCATTCTAATTTACTCTCTTTAAGGACTTTTTTTAAAATTATATTATGTTTTAAACCTCAATTCTTTTAAGATAGTAGATATGCTGAGGTCAATTTGTATTCACCTGATTCATAAATTATAATATTCTCCAGCTCTATACACATAACTATTATAAATGGTAATGGATTAAATAATCAATATCCAAAGAAAATAAATAAACATAAGAAATGATCTCCTAACACAAAGTTACATTGAATTATTCCAAAGAACTAAACCTGTCGTTTCATGATGTTCAATTTAACGGAGTCCTTAGGACCTAGTAATTGCGGACACGAAAACAAATCTATCGTATGTCGTTAGATGTTATGTCGAGTCAGGCTCGCGACAAACACGTTGGAATATGCATGATGCTGAAACGCTTGAAACCGAAGCGTAGCACTATGAAGGGTTTTACAGTATGCCCATGGTGACACGATCCGGCCCGACACACGCGGTCTATGCGGTGCTCCACTGCCCAGCCGACTGCTATATTATGGTTATTAATACAAATGAAGATAAAAGGCTTCAACAATTGTGCATGGTTCACAACCTATCCATATCCGATAGCTGCTATTAGCGTTGTGGCCACAATCTCACCTGATCTTAACTGACGATATGGCCCAAGATGGTAACACGCTAATCCTAATGGGTGGACTGGTTCTCAAGTGAAGCTAACGGACACACCCATTGGTGTTTGGCGACAGATTTTCAACTTGAAGGTGGTAGCTAGTCAGGCGGACATTAGAAAAAGCCCTACTACCGTGCTATATATCATGCTATAGTTCCATCACGATGTTTTCATTCACCGACAGCTCAGGCTCTTTGCCGGGTTTCAAACTCATGTCTATCGACGCGATATCTGAACAAACTACCACTGAGCCATCATTGCTTCAAAATAATTGACTTCTATCATTATATTATCATATTCTGTCATTATTAGTTTTTATATGAAAATAAATTTTCAGCCTTAAATAAAAACAGCACAAACAAGGATCCTAATATCAATTCCCTTAAATCAGAGTACAATTCTGCTAAAGCCTACATTACGGCGGATGCCCAGCGCAATGCACGTAGTGGTCATGATCTCGTAGATCAACCGGCTAACAGTCGACTCTACTAGAGTCTGGTCAAAGCCGTGCAACCTATTTTCTGTCGTCCAGCATTACCCCCGCTGAGGTACCCCGATGGATCACTGGATCATGAACCGAAAGAGAAAGCGACATTACTAGCTAATCTCTTTGCGGCTAATTCCGGCTCGATGATCACAATGCACAATCGCCTATAATTCCCAATTGCGGTGTCACAATGTCCGAGTTACGATTCAAGCAATGTGACGTGCTTAGGGAATTGCGATCGCTCGATGTACGGAATTTCAGTGGTCCGGACGGTATCCCAGCGGTTGTAGTTAATAAATGTGCATCTGAGTTGTCACCAGTGTTGATGAGACTTTACCGCCTCTGCTACCTCTCTGGTGTCGTGTAGAGGGAGGCTAATGTGCAACCGATTCTCAAGAAGGGGGATCGATCAGACCTTGTCAATTACCGTAACCTCAGTGTTGTGCAAGATCATGGAGCGGATCATCAGCACGCAGCTTGTCCGTTACTTGGAAGATTACCCTCTGATTGATGATCGTCATATGGTTTTCGACAGAATCGATCAACGGGTGACCTTTTCTGGCTTATGTACTGCACCGTAGGGGGAGACAGTTGATAAGCATGGCGAAGCTCTGGCTTGTGATAGGGTCTGGCACCGCGGACTTCTCTCCAAACTTCCGGCGTACGGCCTTCCCGACAATCTCTGCAACTGGATCTGCGGCTTTCTACATGAACGCAGAATTCGTGTCCAAGGACGAGGATGTGATTCGCAGTTCATGTCGATTAACGCTGGAGTTCCTCAAGGCTTTTTGCTTTTGCCCACTCTATTTCTTCTGCATATCAATGATAGGCATAACTTTAGGCCATACTTTTTGCTATGCAGATGACAGCACCATTCATGGGTGCTATTACAGCAAGCTTTCATGTGGTCGGGGAGACATTGGATAGAGGCGGGAGGAACTTGTCATTGAACTTAACCTATCCTTGCACCAAGTATTGGGAGCAAGTAACTTAGTTGAGTTCAATGCCAAGAAAACTCAGGTGCGCGCGTTTTTTCCCCTCCTCCTTATGACATCGGGTCCTCAAAACGTAGCGTGAAGAGACATTTAGGCAGGCCGGTATGACAACGGCGACTGCCGAAGGATTTAGATTTCTCGGTGGTAACTTGGCTTACCATCAGGGACAGTACCGTCAATATGCCGAGCTAATATAAATAAAAAAGAAATCAGCAAGTATTCATCTCATACACCTTCGAGTAACATCCGATTACGATTCAAAGCAATTTGTAACAAATCAACGTTACCTGGTGAAATAAACATCACAACTATGAATGACTTACGTAATATCGATAGAAATAGGATTTAATTGATTTACTTACACAAACTCATATCTGAAGGATTGTTTTGTTATTAATTCATATTAATAAGCGTACATATTGTATTTAAATTACATTACATTTGAATGTCGATTTGTCTAGTGACAGTTTAACGATAGAATCATCAATAAACTGACAGGAACACTCGATATACAAAGTCCAGATATAACGAAGTCGGTGTGGTTCGGTTCAGTTCGGTTTGGTTCGATGCAGACGAAACTTAGCAGGAACAAGTACAGAAAGGGCTTTTCATCCAACCACTACTTACTCGTACAGGGTGTAGGGTGCACAACAAACTCAACAAACAAATAAACATCGACAAACTTATACTGACGGCAAGTAATCATAACATAATGTTAAACATATTATTCAATCATAAAAAAGTAAACGTTAAATTAGTGAAAATTATAAAAGAAACAAATCGAGAAATAAAATCGAATCGTTTGCAGCGATCACAATATCGATATAGGTATGAGACCGAGTGAACTAGTTTGTTAGTCTCGGTAGGGAACTGCAAACAATTCCGAATGATGATGACAGATGAGTGATGCTTTATTCTCTTATATTAACATAACATTGCATTATGTACGTATGATACTTTATTGTTACACTACTTTACACATATTAGACTATTGCGCCGCGCCGGTAATCACCGGCTAAAGTTCTCAGCTACGGTAAATAGTACTCGGTAAGTAATCCCAACAAGAAAATTATAGAATCCCAGTAAATTATCTGTTGATATATCTCTTGCATTGACCCAGTACGAGTATATGAATAGGAAACTAGAAGGTAACAAACAGTCTGCCATGTGAAGTATTGTAACAATAAGTGATGAATTTGATATAATTGAATGTGAACGGCTACGTCACGAGTTACGATGCGTACAGCCTGAGAAGCTGTCACGTTGTTCAGATTCAATAATCTTATCACGTGACAAAGGGTTTCGTATGATGAGTCTGATGGTGAGTGGGTACAGACGCGCAGGTGCGCAGGCGCGCAGGTGCGGCGCAGGTGCGGCGCAGGTGCGGCGCAGGTGCGGCGCAGGCGTAGCGCAGTAAAACGAACAAGTCATAGGTTTGTCACTATATAAATATGTCTATATGTACATGTTCACTTGTATTGAAATATATTTACTGTTAGCCTGTTCGAGCTGACATGTATTTATATACAATGCTTCTTTTCGAATCCATCGAGTCACAGGCAAGTTTTCAATGTTTATTGTACAGTTCTGCCGCCCCCGCGCCCCCGCGCCCCCGCACCGCCATCCTTCAGGGAAATCTCATTCGAATGAAGTTGATAAATAATTATGTGTATTGTAGAGTTGATTAATATTATATATGTATATTTTTCACAACATATCGACATTGGGTATGTAATCATTTTAAGTTATAAGTAAAATATAAGTATAAGTGAAATTGTTGATACATTTTATAAATTCAGATGCACATTCCCAATGGCTATATGTATGTATATAGTGGTAGTGCACGCGAGGCGAGAGGTAGTGGTGGTAGTGGTGGTACTTACGCCTCGACGAGCGGGCCGGGGTAGGGGTCGACGTGCAGGTAGAGGCGCGCCAGCCGCTGCGCCACCACCATCACGGGCACGAACAGCAGCACGCACCACGCCACCGATATCCAGTAACCGTTCTGGTACAATCACATACTACTTATTACCTATTCTATTGCTAAGTTGTAAAATCAATCTATGTGTTCTATCTGTGTCTTCACAATACTGATATATGAACAGTTACCGTTTTCGGTAATAGTGAATTGTTATGATAAATAAAGGTTGTTGTTCGGTATCGTACCGTCGGCATGAGGATCTTCCTGCAGGCCGCGTCGCGCGTCGCGTTGTACGCGTTCGAGAGCGGGCCGCAGCCGCCGACCTCGTGCCGCGCGGCGCGCACTACGCGCGACAGGTACCGGTCCAGCTCCGACCCGATCACGTCACCCAGCTCGCGCGTCAGCTGGGGGACAACACACACATGCCATTTATTTACTCTGCACAACGAAGATGGATTATAAATAATAATAGGTCTTTACCTATGAAATTACCGTTCTGCAGTACTGGCCATTTCAAATCAAAATAATTTTTGTTTGGCTAAGAATTCTAATTACGAATTAATTTTATTTTAAAAACATGGAATTCCTTTTCCAAAAGTAGTCATTTGTTCATTGATTAGTGTTACATTTTCATCTCATTTCAATCTTTTTTGTCATCATGGATACGTTAAAAATTCGAGTAATTATGGAATATCAGTACCGTCGTGGCAGTAATGCGGCACAAGCGGCACGCAACATCAACGATGTTTACGGAGCTAACACTACAAAGCAACGCACCACCTGTTATTGGTTTGCTCGCTTCCGTTCTGGGAATTACGACCTGAAAAATGAACCTCGCGGTCCGAAGACTTTGGTCGACAATGACGAATTAAAGGCGATTGTGGAAGCTGATGATACACAATCTACGGCTGAATTAGCAGCAGCTTTCGACGTTAGCGTCAAAACAATATTGGTCCATTTGCGTCAAATTGGCAAGGTAAAAAATCTTGACAAATGGGTGCCCCACGAACTCGATGATCGCCAGCGCGAAGTACGCGTCGAGACGTGCCTTGCACTGCTCAACAGGCACACAGATGAAGGAATTTTGAACCGCATTGTTACCTGCGATGAAAAATGGATTCTGTTTGATAACCGCAAGCGCTCAGCAAGTTGGTTGGATCCTGGTTCAGCACCTAAACAATGCCCTAAACGAAAACTTACCCCTAGAAAAGTGATAGTCACTGTTTGGTGGTCTAGCGCCGGTGTGATTGATCACAACTTCTTAATAAACGGGGTGAGCATTACTGCAGATGTCTACTGTGAAGAACTGAACACAATGATGGAGAAGCTGGCACATCTCCAACCAGCATTGGTCAATCGCTCGTCTCCGCTGCTCCTGCACGACAACGCGCGACCTCATACTGCACAACAGACGGTCTCCAAGTTGCAAGAACTGGGGATGGAAATTCTCCGTCATCCGCCCTACTCACCAGACCTTGCGCCTACAGACTACTACTTTTTCCAGAATTTGGATAACTCCTTGGCGGGAAAAAATTTCAATACCCGAGAGGCAGTACAAAATGCCTTTGAAGAATTTGTTGCCTCCCGTCCAGCTGATTTCTTTAAAAAGGGCATCAATAAACTGCCACTGCGCTGGCAAAGATGCATTGATTGCATGGGTGATTACTTCGATTAATACGAATAAAAAATACATGAAAACACATCGTTTAAATTTTTTTATACAAAACGGCAATTTCATAGGTAAAGACCTAATACCAATATAATATACGGGGTGTAATCGTCAAGTGTGTACAGGCGATTATTCCGTAACTATTACAGATATCAAAAAACTTTAAACTGATATTGAAAGTACTTTACCCAAGGAGTAAAATGACAATAATAACTTTTTAAAAATAAAACGAGAAATATCCAAGAAATTGTATCTGATGTACATAATTTTTCCATAAATTCATTTTATCTAGTCAGGTTATATAATATATTGTTACGTCCGTGGGTAATAAGATGCCGTAGTGACACTCAAAAGTAATTTATTCGTACTCAGCTAATACTAATTAAAATAAAATAAAAACAATAACAGAACAAAACAAACGCATAAATCGTCCACCGAAGATTCTCACAGAATAACCCTGTAGGCACTTGCAGAATAACACTGTTTGTTTCTCTCTTATTTCGCTTCTTGTGTATATATACTATATATGTGTGTGTATATATACTATATATGTGTGTGTATAATATACTATCAGCTCAAGATCAAGGTATATGGGTACCTTGTTGACCTTGTTAGATTTCTCGCGTGCTTTTGATACGATAAATATAACCCTGCTATTATCTAAATTAAAATATTTTGGTTTTGATATGGCTACTATTCAGTGGTTTCATAGTTTCCTCACTGATAGATTCCAATATGTGGAAATAGGGGGTGGAAGTAGGGATAAGCTTTCATCTTTTCTTATGCCGGTGGAGAGAGGTGTACCACAGGGATCAATTTTAGGGCCTTTGTCGTTCATTTTATACACCTCTGACATCATTAAAAATATCAAGCACTGTAAATTCCATATATACGCTGACGATTTCTAATTATATTGGCACAGTTACCCACATGACGCTGCAAAGGCAGCACGCATGATGAATAATGACCTTGCTAGTGTAAGAGAATGGGCAGATGCCAACTGCTTGGTCTTAAATCCAACCAAGTCTATGTTTATGCTTTTAGGATCAAAGAAACAAATTCTAGATATTACGCTACGGCAGCCATCGATCACAATAGCCAATGAGCCTATAAAATGCGTTTCAGAATCTCGTAATCTTGGTTTACTTATGGACTCATCTTTGCGATTTGAAAAACATGTCTTGGAGGCTACGCGCAATTGTAAGTATAGATTCAAATTCCTACACAATATTCGCCCTTACATTAGCACTGAAGTTATAATATTGTTATGTGAATCTCTCATTCTCTCTAAACTTAACTACGCTGACGTTGTGTATGATTCTTGTATCCTTGCGAAAACTAAGCGACTAATACAGCGGGTTCAGAATGCCTGCGCGCGTTTTTGCTACAATATTCCGCCACGAAATCATGTTACGCCTTTTCTGAGTCAGGGAAAACTGTTGAAGATGGAAAGTAGGCGGCAGTTACACCTAGCTACACTTTTATTTGGTGTAATAAAAACCGGATTGCCTGAATATCTCTATGAAAAACCTGTTTGGTCGCGGGATCAGAACCGTTATGCCACCAGAGCTTCTAAGCACATGTTATGCACTCATCGGCATGCTACCACTTCCTTCCGAGGTAGTTTTAGGTTCGCTGCAACACGATGCTGGAATGACCTGCGCCCTCCAATGCGCGAATTTAAAACTATAAATATGTTTAGAATTCATTTTAAAAACATGTTGTTAACGGCACAGTGTTTATAGAATATTTTCAGTTAAGAATTATTTATTTTTTGTGCTTTTTTCTATTATAAATAGCCTGCTTTATATACAGTATAAATCATATATTGATTTGTATATTATTATGCACACAGGTATATTACATTTCTTTTGTTTATATATGCCATGCCCCCTTTACTTTATTTTATTTTATATTTAATATCAAATACATATTGAGCCTTAAGTAGTATTGAATTATTATTGTTATTTATTTGTTTAATTTAGTATATTTTATTTAATCTAATTTTGGGCGCACCGTGACTTGCTCTGGGGTTCCAGATGAAAATCAGCGCTGAGTGCCCCGTGGCACTTCAGCATTTATGCTGAGCTGGACGCCTTTTCCTAATGACTGGGCACGCTACTGGACTATATATAGTATTGTTGCAGTCAATATTGCTATTAATGTATTTGTTTGTTTTGTTTTTTATATGTATGTAGAATTTAGTTTTTCTTTTATGTACCGTTTTCTGTTTTTCTTTAGAATATTTTTATGTATTGTGTATTACTGTGTCTTGTCATTATGAATAAATGTTTCTTTCTTTCTTCTTTCTTGTTGTCGCTTCGCTTTCGAATTTATAACTGCCGCGTCTCGCAACTCAGCTCCCTTATATATCTAAATGACTCGATCCCGAAATCTCTGGAAGGTCCCGGAACTCTTAACATGTTGTTAACAACTTACGTCATCCCTTTTTAAAACGAGGGGAACGTTTAATTTATAGCCCATTGTTTGCTGACAGTTTTAGCGATAAGACTTTCTATGTGTGTGTCGTTGAACCTAAGACTATACGTCACCACGACTGCACTATGATAAATTCACGATCTTTACGGACGCTCCTGGAAATTTCGAGAAAGATGTTTTTTTTGCTATTTTCTTTATGTTCAAGCCGTAACAATATTTTGTTGCGTGAAGTAATATACAAGATTAGCAATGACGATAATGGTGAATCAATTCGACAAAAATACGCTTTTGTGGCCATTAAATGACTTACACTGAGTAAACCACAAGAAATACATCAAATTAATGGTCTACATAATTGTTGACTTTAAAAAGACCTTCAAAAAAATCCACGATAACATATGTCTACCTTCTAAGGATTACCCAAAATGGGCATTTTTGAGGCAACAAATTTGCGCGTGCCCTCGACCGACAGCATCCTGTAGTCCACACGAGCGGAACCACGTGCGCAACTATTTTATAATAAAGCGAAAGAGTTTTTTATTTGATTGTTTGTTTAAACACGTTAATTTCACTACCAGTCGGATTCGAAAAATCTTTTTGTATATGTTAATCACATTCACAAGGAATAGGATAGGCTACCATTCTCAGCTAACCTTAAATATTGATTTTTGTTAAGTCGGATTATATAGCGCACCCTAACTGCTTTACCCGCGTGCGCTGGCGTAATGGTTAGTGATACGTAAATACATTGCTTTACAAAAAACAAGTCCGCGATACGAAATGCCTATCTCTTATACTATAAATAAGCCACAACGAACGAAAGTTACTTAATCATCAAGATAATTTTACGGAAAATTTTTGTTTTCGAACTGAGTATACTGTTAGCCCTAAGGGCCTTGGAGCGTCACACGGCTTTAACAGGTTCAAATGACTCAGGAATATATTTATAAAATAAAAAGATTATTCAAAAAATTGTTAAATCAATCACCATCGATCATCACTATTAATAATGTAAATTCTTTTTAGTAACTTGCGTAATGCGTAAAAATTATCACAGTGGGGGCCAAATAGTTATGAAGAAAATGTGTTAAAAGTGGCTCCTACAAACATAAGAGTTGTACACGGTTTGTGGTTGTTGTAATAAGCGCCAACTTATTAATATCGTGTAATAGTGATCGTAAAACATGAAGGAACGCAAGAGAGCGGCAGTCAGTGACGTCACGACAGACTCAGACAATCCACTCTGGTTTCTATAAGCTCAAGAAGTAATATGTTTCTTTTGTAGGTTTTGGAAGAATATTTGTTTATTTTATTATTAATACAAAATGCGTTGAAAGGGCATAACTTGTGCGGATACCTGTAGACATGTTGTTATTTCCCACAGTGTGAAATAGAGTATTGGCAGTAAATAAGGATCTGTATGTGCACTCACGTTCTGCAGGCGGTCGGGTCCCTGCGTGTTGAGGAACTGCTCCGCTTCGGTGGTCTCGTGCATCAGGTAGGAGATGGCCTCCTTCAGCGAGGAGTGGTTGAACCGGATCTCGTCGCGCAGCTTGATGGCGGTGTGCTGCGGGGAGACAGCCGGTGTCGTGATACCGAGTGAGATGACGTCGTGCGGGAGCGAGACGGGAGAGGCGGCAGTGGTACTCACGTTGAGGGTGCGCGTGTCGTCGAGCATGGGCCGCACGGTGCGGTGCAGCAGGCGGGAGAGCGCGCCGGCCGCCGCCGCCAGGTCCCGCGCCTCGCGCTCCAGCTGGGGCTGGGCGAGCGAGCGCGCCGTCGCGTTCAGCTGCTGCGCCAGCGAGTCCAGCGCCAGGCTCGTCATGTTCGTCTCCAGCTGCCGGACGACATTATATTCTCATCACCTCACCGACCTCATCTTCATATCATATATTCAACATTTTACTAGTCAACGAAGTCGTTTGGTCGCTTTAAATAATTTCTATTCAAATATTGCATAAATAATTATTTCTCGGCGAAGCTACGACACTCGTTCTATTTTTAACTAACAGTTCTCTACCAGATTTATCGATTGCATATGCATAACGTTAGCGTGAATCAGAATGTGAAAATATAAGGTGTTAAAGTTCAAAACTAAAAAACTTAATACAATGTCGGCCTATACGCGCTAAAACATATAGAAATTGTATATAGTTAGAAAGAGCTTTTAGACAACTATAAGTGATACCTATGATACAATAACACCATATGGTAGAGTAAAGCGGTGCTGGGAACGTAAGAAAGTAAAAATGGTACAGGCACATCCCCATTCTGTTTTATCTCACACGACCATTTACATGAGTCCAGTGGATGTTAGTCAACACTTTTTCTACTACGAAAAGAAGCTGAGCAGAAACCACTCAAGTCCAGTGGAGTTGTAAAAGCCATCTGGAGCTTCAGAGAACTAACAGTGTAATCAAATTGAAAAATAAAACAATGTAAGTAAGACATATGAAAGAGGCAATGCAGACGAAGAGACAAGTGCGGTATATACTGACAGCGTCGAGGATCCTGTCGAAGTCGAAGTCGGAGAGGCCGGTGGTGGCGAGCTGCATGAGCTTGTCCCGCGCCGGCTGCCGCAGGATGGTGAGCCGCTGCCCGGCGGCCGGGTACTGCGGGCGCAGCGAGTGCACGCGCCGCGCCACCTCCTGCGCCACCTCGCGCCGCACGCTCTCCAGCTCGTACAGCCGGTGGAGCTGCAGGCTCTGTCGCACGCACACACACACACACTCCGTTACACACACTCCTGTACCACTAGCGGCGCGCCCGCGGCTCTGCACGCACTTATTGCGCACTTAATATTTTCATCGGGTAATTTTATTTTTACCCATGTTACCGACAATTCATATAATTAACAATTGAGAAATAACATACACTTTCCGTATACAAAATTTCATCCAACTTGGTTGAGGATTAATAAAAGAATTAACTTTTCACAACTTCTAGAAGTTTTATTGACGGTTCCTATAGTTTATCAATTTTATTATGCACCGACGTGTGCTTCCCGTCTACAAAATTTCATCAGAATCGGAGAAACAATAATGAAAATTCATTTATTTACCCTATGATTTCTAAATGTATTATTTAAAATTCTTATAGCCTATTAATTGACCAATGATATAAGACGTAATGACTTCACGTGTATAACATTTTAGAAGAATCGGTCAAACCGTTTTTGAGTTAAATTCGAACATACAAACAAACAGACGGACAAAAAAAATAAGGGCATATTCATGCAGTACCCTTCATATAATGTGTCTATCAGAAAATTAGAAAAATTAAATTCAATGTTCAGATGAAACTACATATTTATTAATATGGATGATAGGAATTACACAAATGGGATTAGAAATTGCTGAAATGAGTTGACATATAGCTAAGCAATCAGTTCGGTTCCACTACGAACTCGTACGTGTAACGACAAACCGAACGCTGCAAAAAGCATCACTCTGCACAATCAAATCAACTCATTCCTTCACGCAATCCTTTGTACAGAACACTGTCTGCAGACTCTGAACCCTCTACCTATTTATGGAGAACAGTAACATTGTGCACGCAGCTTAATACTCATTTACAAACTAAGTGAGCTCATATGTGTTTTTCTGTTTGTTGGTTATATGATATTAGTATAAGTTAAATATTATTAGTATTTATCCTCTATCGGTCTTACTTATAAAAATCAACTAATCATCTGCTTAGCAACCAATTAATTAAGTATTACTTAAAGTCTTAAACAATGATTAAATTTTTTGTACTTATAAACGTTGCTTAAGCGTTACTTAGTTAATGAATGCTTATTAACAACAAAAATATTTTACTCTTGCCACACTTGGTTAGTACTATCATGTGTTGACAGCAAATAAATGATTTCCGCGATGATTCAATTAAAACTTGTTAAATGGCAACAATTTTTCACGCAAAAAAAAGTAAAATTGTCAGTTGTCAAGAACAAATCTGTGAACAAATCAGTGAGAACAAATTCTATGAGGTCTTACAATAGGTGTACAATAGCGAGTTCAATGTTATTGTAAATGAAATTGTGTAGTATGATTTAAATTTATTGGTATGCGAGTGCGACTTTCTCGATGATATATTTTCAAGTCGTTCATTACAATGACAATTATTTTCATAATATTCTGTTTGGTAAATCTATATCTTTGTCAAAATTCTTTATTGCTGAAATCCTGCATCAGATTTACCCATTTATTATAAACATTTGGTTTCCTAGCCGTTCTCGTGTTATTATTCATAGGCACCTAAGTTTTTTATATTCCAAAACCGAATTTGCGTAATATGCTTTATCAAAATATCCACATTAAAAATAATATCATAACAATTTTGCTCAACAAGACATATAACAGAGGTAAAATCAGCTGATATACATCCGCCATCTTGTTACTTAACGCGTTAAGAAGGCGCTAAACAAGGGCCCACTGTTGTTTAATTTGACAGCTATTTAAGACGTCACTAATCAACTGATTAAAGATAAGTAACGTTTATGAGTAAGAAATATTGTTAAATTACTATTAATCATTACTTAAAATTCAATGAACGTTTATAAGTAAGACCGTATATCTTTAAAAATGTTTTAATGCTAGAATTCCATGCTACCACCATTGGTGTAGAGAGTTTTTAGTAGCATGGAGGAGTGTAGAAGCAATGTGTGATGGCATTGTATGAGATCGTCCTTACCTCGTATATAGTGCGGTTGGCGTGACAGCGCACGAGCACCGCCGTCAGGTTGAAGTCGGGGTCGCGCCTCTCGTTGAACATGTACTTCTCCAAGTCGATGAACTTCTCCACGTCGGCGAACAAGCGGTTCTCGCGCGGCTCTCTGGGAATGTTCACCAACCGTACGTCACTCTCTATCTGATGTTAAACGCTTGCAAGCTGCAACGAGCGCAAGGAATCCTGCACCAGTTTATCACTCGCTACGAACTATACAACAGACAATGTCATTTTCTTCTCCTTCTTCTTTATTTGGCCCCGCAAAAAGCACTTGCCAGTGTCAATGTGTTTGTCTTCGTAGTATTTTTAAACATTCAAAGTTGGTCTAACAAGATGGAGGCTTCCTTGTTAGAACTATCTAGGGAGTTTTTGTGACATCTCAAAATGCATATTTTCTGTTTTCAGTTTATAATCCATTATCACACAAAATACCACCAATATTACAATTATACTGTCAAAAAACCTAAGTTAATGAACTAAAATAAAAAGCATAACATGGCAGTTCAAGATCCCGCCAAAAACTCCTGAATGTAATTTACTTCTGATTGATTTTAAATTAGCAATTCCTCAAGTCAGACTAATCGAAGCCGATTCGCTTGCCGCTTGCTCGCTCTAGAAGAGAGGCTTGTAACCAATTTACCCCTCTAACTTATTTTATTTACTATTATTTATGAAAGCTATGAGTTTTTTTTTTATATATTAGGTCAACCTATATAATCAATTAGAAAAAAAAACTAAAATTATATCATTGGATTTTTGAAAAATCAATATTCTTAATCAGTAATTGAACGCTTTGATTAAAAAAAACGCACTGTAATATTGCAATATACGATAATATCGTTAATCAAAGTCTGGGAAGTAATGGCATATGGTAAAATAAAGTAAAGAGTTCATTTTTAACAGAATACTTTTTTACTTTCCTTCAATTTACTTACTTATGTTCAAATTGTTGGCTATAGTTTTCAATAGATAGCAGGATTCGACGTTTTAAAGACTGTACAAAATTCTGTATTACAACATAATTGATTCCATTTAGAATATTCTCCAAGAATCGTTTCAAGTCATCAATTGCATTGTACATGTCTTTGTAGATTTCATTAGAAAAAATAGGTCGAGCAAGAACCAGTGGTGTTGGCGGCCGCGGCACAACACTATCCCTAGCAGTACAATGTTCACTGAACTACTGAACCAACATCTCTTTTGTTATTAGGCTATTATGGGCTGGGTCTACGTCTTGTTCAAATAATAATTGGTCATTCTGCGTCGAACGCTAATTACCTAAATGACCAACGCTCCGTCATAAATTTTAAAATAAAGTATAGTATCGTTCAAAATGCCGCACCGACAACAAAATGTAAAGGCATTTGGCGATGCCCTTCGGTTTAAAGGACTAACATGTGACTAATAATGTTCATGAATATTGAATTTTTAAAAACCCAATTATGCGGTTTTTGTTCCATCAGAACTGAGGCCGAGACTCCTTTGAGCATTTTTCGCTACTCGCTACAGTAGCGCATTTGGGCATCCACACTCACCTGACAGACAGACAGACAGACAGACAGACTCACCGTGTATATGTATGTACAGACAGAGCGCGGTACTCACGTGAGCGGGTCGCAGAGGAACCGTTGCGCGGCCACGCCCACCAGTACGTACACCGCCACCACCGCCGCCACGCCCGCCCCCACCACGAACATTAACGCCATACCACTGCACACGTGTACACGTATTACATAACGACCGATACTTGTATATTGTTGCGTACATTACTCATATCGAAGCTACTCCATCTTTCTGTCTGTGTATCTCTGAGTGGCACACAGAGATACATTTCCTTTTTAATATTATATATATTATGCACCTTAGAAAATAAAAATACTTTATATATTATCTAAAGAATATAATTTATATAATATGAAAAAGTTTTTAGATAATAAAAAAATTGGAACGTTTTTTATTTTTAATATAAATATATTATAAATTCATCATATCATAATATTCCAGAGTAGACGATATAATAAACGTTCTTTTTCCAAATATATGCAATATCTCAATTAGTTTAAAAATAGTTTTTAAAGTTAGTGTTGTAAATAATAGTAGGTCTTAAAAGGACTTCTAAAAATCGCCTACAATAAGCATTGTTGAGGCAACACAATTCGCGCGCGCCCCGACCGGCAGCGGTCAGTAGCCACGCGAGCAGAGCCGCGGGCATACCTAGTTTTACTATATAATATTAACTAATATTTGTCAAAGTTCAGAAAATATAGCGACGTGAGTATTTGAGCATAAATAAATGCACAACAATTCATTTTATTTTCTACTTTTTTATTTATTTAATTAATAATAAATTTTAAAATAAAGAGTGAATTGTAATGAAGAATTATAAGTGAAAACGCCGTGTCACTTCTGCGATGTTAAATCTATGGGAACGACCGCCATATTGTTTATCAGTATTTGGAGAATTTGTCTCTATAGACGCTCTTGTCTGTCGGAACAAAAAATTAAAATGAATTACGTTTACGTTACGAATACATCAATATTGAATTTTAAATAACTTCTTTGTGTGTGTGTGTGAGAGAGAGAGAGAGGAAGGATAGTATATGAAAGGGATGCGTTTAGGTACCAGAGCAGGCACTTGGAGCCGGCTCCCTTGTTGCAGCAGTCGTTGGCGCCGTAGACGTCGGGCCGCTTGCCGCAGACGCCGCACGTGAGCCCCCACACCAGCGAGCACGTCACCACCAGCAGTGCGACGGAGCACGCGAGCCCCGCGTACCGCCTGTACGGCCCGTACTGGTGGTACAGCTCGTCCACCAGCTCGGGCTCCACGTGCCGGTCCATCGCGAGGGTCGCGTTCCCGGCGCGCCACGTGATCTCCTGCGCGATCAGCTCCAGCCGGCGACCTGTCCCGGGCCACACGCCACACAACACTCACTCACTGACACGTCTATGTACGGAGGAGAGAACAACACCAACCAATAAGCTAGTTTATTGCCACTCATCTGCAGCAATAGACGTTTCACGCGCCGGCTTTGTTTTATCTTTGCGACAGTTATACATGGAATTACCGGCGTTGCGTTCCAAAAAACTATACAATTAAACAAACATAATGTTTTGACGTATTCCGAGTAAATTATATTGTCAATATACAATACCATGAAATTTAAACAAGTATAATTATAACCGCGTGTAAATTTACTTTTTACTTGTTTTTTTTATATTAACTCGTCAAATGACGGTGCTCTCCCTCCACAGTCCAATCCGAACACAACGGCAACATGGCAATCCATCGGATGTCGGCGCTGTTATACCGGCCTGCAAGAATAACTGGATATACTTGGATATGGATGTGTTTGATCCTGAGCCACGTACGTTTGTGCCACGTACTACGTTCAGGTGAGTCTCACTTCTATACATGTCATTTGACACCTTCTACAATTTTTGTACAATATTACTAGTAGTTTTTTGTTTACCATTATAAAAAGGACAAGAATGTAATGTATATTAATTATTGTACTTATAATGAATTATCTGTCACAATTGCAATAACATGCATTTAAGATATAGGTTATTATTATTTCTATAGCATGTTCCGCAAAGCATCAGGAACATCACGCTAACGGTAACAGCTATAGCTCGTTCCAATGGGAACAATGTTTACAAACCCAATGTGGTAGTTTTGGGATTTAAACTACTACTACTTTACACTAAGCTGAACAACTTTGAGCAGTTTATCAAACTTGTATGAGAGGCTGTGTGTATGTGACACAAGCTGAGCAGTGCAGTATGTAACTGTTCCCTCGCTTGTGTGGGAGCAGTGTGCAGTGAGCAGTGTGCAGTGAGCAGTGTGCAGTGAGCAGTGTGCAGTGTGCAGTGTGCGGTGAGCAGCGAGCAGCACCTTACCGGTTTTTGTGATAGCGTCCTGCACGTTGGGGATGTGCTCGTCGACGGAGCGCCGGATGCCGAGCTGGATGTCGCGGAAGACCTGCTGGCCGGCGGCCACCTCCTCCTTGATGTTCTCGTCCAGCAGTGACGTCACGTTGTTCAGTAGCTCCGACACGTCCGGCATCTGCAACCGCACCACCACGGTTACTGCTCACCCCCTGCGACTACCACATCGGAACCGAAATCTACGTCGACGGATCATGGACGTGGAATTGGTTCCCGCACAGAACCTGAACTGTCCTTAAAATAGATTATCGTAAAATAAACTTCTTGTTATTACATTTTCATAATGAAATTAGAAACAAACATATTGTAATACATAAACAATTATATACTTACTGTTGGGAAATATTTATCAAGCATCTATCCCGAGTGAGCGTGAAATCAGCGCGTATACATTAATTAAATTATTTAATCATCTTGTTCAATTATTACTATTACTATTTTGGTTCAAAAATGTTAGGATTATTACTATGTATCTCGTCACGAGTCGTATAGCGCAATGCGTGGGACTTGTATGTACACATTTCTGCAAATGTAACAGTGATTACAGTATTATTCTTATCTCCAAAGTTTTAATAACGCTCTGCAAATTCTTCCTTTCCCTTCCCAGAGAGTTTTTCCGACATCTCAAAATACATATTCCTTGTTATTATTTTTACTCATTTCACTTGTGCACAATAACAAACTATATAACGCCAAACGCCACCAACATTATATTATATAGGATCCAATAGCACACAATTTATGAATTCAAATAAATATCAAAACATGACATATCAATATTCGCGCTACTTATCAAGGGTCCTAATACTTATATTAAACTATTGCAAAATCTACAAGGGAATGCCTTGCGGCATTAAGCTCATTAAGCCAGTGTAGGAACCAATACACTAAGTATTGATTAATTAAAACAAGTGTTTATGTAGATAGCAGGTAGATGCATAGACGGACCTGGCTGTATTGTATCTTCGTGCTGAGCTGTCCGATCTTGTGCTTGTCCTGCAGCGCCAAGCACTTCGGGTGATCGCACCGCTTCAGCGTGTGCAGCAGCTGGTCCTTCACTTTGCGGAGACCTGCACAAGTAACAAGCAATAACTATGTATATTATTACATCTCCCTCTGATACATCTCCAATTATTACCATTGCAAGGAGCGCGCCGTTCCTTGTTCAATCCCATGACATAAGCACATTCGGAAACTTCAAACGAAGCGTTCAAACAAAAAAGGTAACTAAACTGACCGTTCCGGGTTGTGTTGCACATAATTTGGTAACCGTTATTTACTTACCTACTTATAACTTATAACAAAGTCATAAGTCAATACATTATATTGCAGTACTACTAGTGTTCTTATAGTAGATATCTCTGTTCATACAAAACAGTTATGGTCTAAGAGACAGTGAAGAGCGACCATCACCCATCTGATAACCAGATGAGACATCTATTTTCAAATTTTATTGATTTATTAACACGTGATGACGTATGATAGCTTGCCTATCGAAAAGTATTCAAGGCTATTTTTAATTAAATTAATTTTAAACGTATGTTGTGTCCTGTTCTATCACACGAATTTCGGACGCTCTACTTTCTCTCCCTGCACATATGTAATTGCTCCGATTTTAAACTTCAAAACATGGCAATAGAATTCGATGAACGGTTTTTTGCAGGCGGTTTTTCGTCATTAAATTATCTTTCTTATCATTAAATTATCTTAACTAATTTAATAAAAATAGCCTTCATGGCCACTTTTCGACAGGCAAGTCAAATCAATAATATTTGAAAATAAATATGTCTCACCTGTTTATCAGATGGGTGTAGGTCGATCTACACCGTCTCCTCTATTAGGAACCTAATTTTCAAATTGACGTCAAAGAATCTGATGACATTTCAGTATAAAATATGATCGCACATACTCTAACTCGTATGTATGTTGTAGGGAATTATTCCCCACATAATAACAACTGTAAAAAGTATGGAACAAGAGGATCGGTTTCCGAAATAAATAATAAGAACTCGCCGGTGTTGAGTTCGTCAGCTTTTATCCTGAGATCGGATGTGACCTGCTGCACGATGCGCAGGTCCGCCTGCACCTCGTCCAGCTGCTGCACTATCTTGTTGAGTGTCGTCACCGAAACTGCGCGCGAGTACTCGCCCAGTTTCATCGACACCGTCAGCCCGCTCGCTGGAACATACCGTCACATTCTTCATCATCGTCTTCTACATCGTCGTTTATCCTTGACAATTTCATGTATATTCATAATAACTTTAATAAGCTACATTTTAATAACTGCCATAGTTTTAATAATAAAAATAAACACATGTTCATCCCGTGTTTCAGACTTGAATAAACAAAAGTTTTTAGGCATGTCTATCTAATTGTATTAGATGTTATAATAAGATTCCGAAGCACATTACTGATTTACCAGACAGTGAGTTCAAGGACCATGTTAAGCAGGTTTTGCTGTCAAATGGTTATTAGTGGATCATTATGCGAAGGCTAGTTATGAATGTAAATGACTCCCTCTCTGTACATCCACTAATTATAATTATTAATTGTAAGCAATAATGACATAATGTAAATAATAATATTATGTATATTGACAATAAACCTGATCTAGTTTCTTGCCAGCTGTTATCAATTACTGGGATGTTTCCGAACCGGTAGTAGTGTTGTACCTAATATTGACAAGTTTATTTATTACCTTCTTAGGTCCAAAACTAAATAAAGTATTTATGAGTTTGAAAGTTAAAAAGCTACCAGAATCTGTGCGGAGTTCAACTGCGAACCTTTACGAAAATTCATTGGAGAGTTGAAATAAGCTAGCAGACTGACAGGCAGGAATAAATAAGACGTGACCATTAGAAGTAGAGTGCGCTGTTCGAGTGATACGTACTGTATAGTACGGCGTTCAGCCTGTCAGCAAGTTCCTTATAGTTGACGACGAGTATCCAGTGCGCATGCGCCTGAGTAGCGTTCAGGTACTCCCGCACGTCCTGCATGGAAGCGCGCAGAGTCCCGGACGCCTCCGCGAAGCCGCTCTCCACTTGCGAGTCCGTCGCGAACGCGCAGACCACACCGAATCTGCATTCACGATCATCAAAACAATATTGCAACTAGAGATGAGCCGAATGTAGTTTATACCGAAGCCGAACTTCAGCCGAATTTTCGGTTCGAAATCATACCGAAGCCGAATTATTATTATTTTATCTCAGAAATAAACATTAAAACAGTTCTAGCAGCAAATAATTTTAATTTACATGATGGACTCGAGTCGTAATATTTTTCTACCGTTGGCGTTGAGCGATATTGTATCTCATCGGGTTCTCGTTAACCAACAACTTTATCAACAACATAACTATTATTATATACTACTATACTATATACTGTTTTTATACAAGTGGAAAATCGATGACCCGTATTCTAAGCAAATTCATGAAGCCTTAGCAGAAATTATAGCGTAGGATTACAATTTTGGAAAACCATGGATAAATCTATTTATGTGTCTGGCGAAGCCTCCATACTAAGAATGTACAAAAAAAATTAGTCAAGTAGTTATGCCTCAGATTTCCAAAAATTAGAAGCTGTTATTTGACAAGGTTAAAAATTATATCTATGATGATTGACATGCGAATGATGTGTTGTATTCTTGAGTTTTACTATTCATTGGGTTAGTGAAGACTTTTCTCTATATCATTGTCATTTGATTGGGCATTGAAGTAAAATATTGTATTATTGTCTTATTTAATCCCAAAATTTGTTCAACTAATTCATCACTTTATTTCTTCTATATTACAAACTATTGTACCATTTTTAGTTTGACGTGTGCACTAATCTATTAAGCAAAAGTACTTTGGCTTCGGCCGAACTTCGGTAAAACTGACGAACTTCTTTAAACCGAATGTTTACCGAACTTCAGCCCATCCCTAATACGCAAGTACAATAGACAGACAGACAAAAAAAATGTGTCATATTGATGATCAGTGTCCTTTCTATACGTCTATTAACAAATCTGGGGAAAAAATACGTTAATTTACAGACAAAACTACGGATATATTAATATACATTTAGAAGATGCTATCGGATTAACCTTATCATCCATTTTAGATTCATAAAGTAGATTACATTTCGCAGTAGGTAGTTAAATAAAAATAATACAATTATAAATTACCCAATACTTATCTGATTACTTAATTTGTTTTTGTAGTTGATTCATAATTTAAGAATCATATTTTATTTTCTTTATCAAAAGTATTTTTCCTGGCGACGCCATAGCTCCACTGATTCGTCATTTAAATTAATGATTCATACATCATACATATTAACAAATAGTTCCAAATTAATGGTTTCGTTAAAATAAAATGATTAAAAAACTTTTTAATTTTTAAATGTTATCTGTTGTTTCTAATGAAAATATATTCAAGGCGACATCTATTAACAATCTGTTTAACTAACAAGACTGCCGTTAGTTTGTTTACATTACAAAATACGCAAAATATTCTCAAAGGTTAGGAAATAATAAAAACTAATAATTCTAATTTATTAATGTGTAATTATTTCGTTAAAATTATAATTTCCAAATGACATTTATTTGTGTGTTTTTATATATTATATGAACATGTGTATTTTAGGAGTTTTTATTGTCTAGATATAATTTATTAATATAATCTAATAATTACTTTTAAGTTACGTGCCTTTACGCATATTTTAGTTGACTATAATAGGTAATTCAATGATACCTTAAATTGTCAAAGACTACATGAGATTACCTTACTGTTACCAATCCTTTATAAATATAGAAATAATCACAACATGAGAACGCATGGTCGACTATGGACCGCACTTTTCTCATTATGTCAAGAACAAAGACTGAATTGAATAACTATAATACGACACTCGAGTTTAGCTCAAAATAATATATAGTGTGAACATGTTGTAATGTTATTCGTAGTTCGAGCACAAACAGTGACAACAACACAGACTTACCAAATGCAATCAATCTAACAACTATTCAAAACTAAATAACATCAATCAATTTTGCTATAATAATATTAAATAAAACGCAAACTTTTGTGTATGCTTTCAAATTATTGGCAATATTCCAAAGAACCACTTTGTTCTCACTTAGAATTTTGTGTTGCTAAATGAATAACCTCAAAATGTAACAGAATCTCGAGACTCTGTTTAAAATAAAACATATACTCCAGAACTATACGTCGAAGAAACAAATAAATAACTTAAAAATCTATGCTGGTAATTTAAATGTTTCAACAATCTTGGAGCCTCAGACCCAGTATTTATAAAAACTAGCACAAGTGGCTTGTCGGAGGCACACGTACGCCTATAGATGTGTGTGTTCGATAATAATTTTTCATTATACACAAATAATGTAAAATTAAGACTCAAGTGACGACTGATGATAGGCTGATTGTATATAAATATGTTTGAAGCTGTTACTACGCACAGCGAAGAGCATCCGCGAATCTACGTTGCTTGATTAGTGAAATGACAAAATTAATTAATAGACCTTAACACACACAGTGTTTATAGTGATAAACATCTGAAGACAACTTGCAAATGTGACCAAACATAGATATGATTTTCCAGGTTATAATAACTGATAAAAAGAGAATACGTGACTTACAAGAATAGTGTTATAAGTCCTATGAGTATGATGGCGAGGAGTCCCTTCAGGCAGGCGTCGTACTTCCTGTCGAAAGGTCTTCGTCGACGTCCCACGCGGCACCAATAGCAACAGCACCAGAACAATCTGCAATATTATATTAATGTTTTTATCATCACGTAACATAATTATGGTACTTAAGGATAAACAGATTCTTTGAACCATTCCTGTCTACATAGTGTGATCACAGCAACGGTCACCTTGACCACGTGTATGACTTTCGCCATTATTCGCCAATATTCATTAATTTCAGATGGATAAAAGGCTTTATAAATAATACTATAAGTCAATTTAATGAGTCATTTACATTTCGATGGCATAACGTATCCTATTAGATTATAGGGAAGTGGTACTAACCCGGCAAGCGGCAGTATAGCTATTAGCAAGAGAGCGACCACGACGACGGCGGTGGGACCGGCATAGTGGCTAAGCAGCACACGCCAGTTCTCGCGGGGAGGCGCTATGTTCACGTGTCCGTCGGAGACGCTCACTATACCTTCAACAATAAAACAAACAACATTACTAAACTATTATTTTCACTTCAGCAAAGATCATGAGGAAACACCGTTCATTAAATATTTATATAAAATATGTCATTGTAATGTGTCGTTTGTAACCACCAGGCACAAATACGACGTGACAATTACGCCAATGCCTTTACCCTGGAAGATAATTTTGCCCAGCACTAGAGCACTATTTATAGGTTGTTACAGGAAAAAAATATTGATGGATGTGTAAAAAGCAATTTTACAAAAATTAAAATAGAATCCAGCATTGGAACTACAATTGAACATTTTATTTCCATAGTGCGTTTGCTTTGAATTTACGTCTGATCTGAAGTATATATATACGAAGTAATAATAATAATAGTATGCGCTAGCAGTTCGTTTTCATTACGAGTATCGTTCTAAATTAACATCCGTCCGTCCCAAACAACCGTCTTCAATTGGGACTCATCACTGGTGGTAGTAGTAGTGATAACAAGACAAAACTATCTCTATAGTATTTAACTGTGAAGCGTTTGTTTATTGGTCAATTGTATGTGACCCATTAGGATGTTGCGATCTGTTGAAGCGAATCAACTCTTGCCCCACATTCATGATTAGCGTTAGAGTACCAACTGGAACTATTGCGTTTATTTTTAGATCGTTAATCAACACGACAAGTACAAGTAGGCACTTTTTTAAAGTCAAGCTTCATATCTCCACATCTACTCGGCATAATTTGGTTTGTAATCTGTCGATTGTAGCTTACTCGGTCTAATCTACTTAATTTTATTCATATAACAGGTTTTTATAGAGAATCACGAATTCGTTTGAACCTATATTGGCTCGTTGGTCTAGGGGTATGATTTTCGCTTAGGGTGCGAGAGGTCCCGGGTTCAAATCCCGGACGAGCCCAGTGTTTTTTGCTTGGCGTTTTTGTATTTATAGCTAATAATTTTTTACTGAAATCGATAGTAAGAATACCCTAAAGGTAAATTAACTTTTTGGTTAAATTTTCTATACGATAAAACGCTTTTGTTGAATTTTTTATAAATAGTACTACTACTAATATTTAACTTTATGCAAACGATCAACATTCCGTCCATTGTTTTGTTACTTTCTATATACGGAGTTATAAGAAATTAAACATAGATTACTGCGGAGCCAATAAAGTGTGAATGATTTCAGAAATATGTATTAAACCTGTGTTGAATAAAGTGAACGTACATTCTAATCAAGGTACAATAAACCCAAAAGATTTGAAGATCCGGTTGAAAAAGCCACAAACATGCTAAAGGGTGAACGGCAGCGAAAACGAATCACGAACTGACTAACTAGAATGACAAAGCAACAGTGAGAGATGACAACGGTCACGTCCTGGTCATGACCTCGTGTTTCACTGTCGCGCACAGTACTCTACTCATGATGCAGAGCACCCACCGGGAAGGTCGACGGACGTCGCACGACACACAGCCAAGAACAATAGCTACAATTACGTAAACCAGTCATTGTGTAAGTTAAATAATCATGTAATGTCAAGAACGAGACCCCCTTGCTTGTTAGAATTTCTGTGATAATCTTTGTTGTGAGAAGTATATAGTAAGTAGGTATGCACTGTTAGCTGCTTATAATCAATGACAAATAAAAACGTAGTCTTACTTGAGGTCAGTCATTGACATGTTGCTCCTCCTGAGGATCAAGTTGGAGTTAGGACGTGCAGTGAGCCAACGTGTATTAAAACTCCTTAGACCGAAAAGCAACGTAATACGGGACGCGGGAGTACCTACTGCTGAGCACTGCGCTATATTGTAGTCAACTTTAGCGCTTGTAGAAATTGGAAATTTTGAGTGTCGGAACAAAATGGATTTTAATTAAGTTCACGAGCTCGGTTAATGGAAAGTTTAACATTGGTACTTGCAGATACCTAGAGATAACTGTTGCGCTGGTGCTATCCGATTCACAATTGAGAGAGTCCTAGAGATTGCTTTGCTTGCTGTGATATGAATATCACATGACGTCTTACGTTTATTGGTTGGTGCTATGGAGCATGCAAAAACGTGTATGCAATTCATCTTTAAACGAAATATCAGAGAGAGAGAAACGAGTGGAAACATGATCCTGAAGGTGGTGTGGCCTAAAATTTACATTTAAAGCCAGAGAAAAAATCACTTCATGTCCCTATTTAAGCTGTCTTTTATAGAAGCTAATGATGACGATAATGGTGGCACTAGGGTTTAATGTTGTACAGGTCCCGTCACCCTTTATTTCCAACGCGATTTTGCAGTATTTATTTCACGAGTAAGTAAATATCTATATTAATAAGGGGATGAGGAAGTTATGTAATAACATACAGACAAACATTTTCAGTGTTAACATAGAAGCACCTTGGCAGTGCGCGTCTCGCTCTAGTGGCGCGAGCGCAGCCGTACCGCATCCGACCGTGTTACCTCAGCAACATGTAATGTATGCGCGAATGCCATGTAATTATACCACATATTACCAAGTACACCGCAATATTCGTAATGCGGTAAAGTATATTGCCTAATCATCACTAATAAGGTCATTTTGTATTTTGGTATATGTAAAGTTGCGTGATACGCATTGAGATAACGTTAACCAAAATACACTTAATTTAAAACTTTGTTTCATTTTCACAGATCAAATCAAGAATAAGTAAGGAGAGCAGCGTACACTAGCACTATCTTCAGTTAGGGGAGGCCGCGAGCCGCCGCAACGCGCCGCATCGTACAGTTGTTCAGGATTTGAAAAATAGGGGCGTAGGCATCGAAAAGGTAATTATTTTATAAGGTAAAATACGATAATTCGAACCACTTTTGTTCTTAGACAAATTTTGATAAAGGAAACAGATTTCGAGATTTTTTGTTCTATTGAAAAAATCAATTTTTATTGTTTTTCTCTAAAAATTATCAACTCAGCAGCTTCTAGTGTACATTATATTGTAGGTTAAGATGTTTTGAATATTAAATAAGAACAAACATGTTCATCCGGCTGCCGCCGCGAGAATTCTATTTGTGGCAAGTGTATTTAATTGATATTTATTGGTAACCCGCTAGACTATGAAGCAATAATGGCTCAGTGGTAGCGTGTACGACTTCGCGTCGATTGACGTGAGTTCGAATCCCTAAAATAAGCCTGAGCTTTCGTTGAAAGAAAACACCGTGAGAAAACCATAGCATGGAGGCAGAGCTTTTTCTAATGCCCGCCTGGCTAGCTACCACTCTCAAGTTGAAAATCTGTCGCCAACCACCAATAGGTGTGTTCCGGCAGCTGTACTTGAGAGTTCCACTAGGTTTAGCGTGTTATCATCTTGGGCCACATCGTCACTTAACATCAGGTGAGATTGTGGCCATTACGCCAAACTTATTACGATAAAAAAAGTCTAACAATTCTTTTGAGATAAATTTCCAAATTGTCAATAGTTTGCAAAAAAAAAAGAATAATTCACAGGATTGAGATTTACTAAACTTTCTCAAATCATTTTGAATTGAGCATAATTAACTTGATACACTAATTAATTTTTCAGTACAAATTATAACAAACACACTTGCGTTTACCTGCCACAGCACAATTTTCGATACGCTCCGCGCGAACTCGCGTGTCAGCGCATAATACTTGCTAATTGGATGAAATTACGACATGTTAATACAAATTAGTTAACATCCCTGATCTCAATCCGTACAACGTATAGTAAACGCACTGAACATAATTCGTACAACATTACGTCAAATAATTTTGGGTTAATTGTCGAAAGACCACGCTCTCATCTTTAGGAGGATTTTAGAGGTTCATAGTGGGTACGCACTACACCGCGCTGGTGGCTATATTGAATAAATCTATCCATGCAATATATAAAAAAGAAAATTTCTTTATGTATTCCGTACGTAAAGATCCAGTTCCCATATACCATTCATCCAATTACGATGACATTTTGGTGTTGTCTTTCGTACATTCTTTAATGTATATAAATGAGTGCAACCCAAGTACAAAAGGTGGCGTGCGAGTCGTTTCCTATCGAAGACAACGGGAACGAAGTCCCGTGAAAAAGCTAAAACAAATCTAGCTTTTGTTCCCTGATTCGAGTCACAGATGGACAAAGACATAGTTATCATGTCCATTGTTTAATTGTAAACTATCAACTATTCGTAGTTATACTCGTATGTAATCTATTAATAAATACATGCGAAAGCTTTATTGTACTAAAGTTTTTTTTACATACAATTAATACATACAATAAATGTATTGGATTGCCAATATTATAAATTCTAGTTAAATAAATATTTTTATATGAAAATATTATTAATAGCCACTCTAATCTCTTTTAACCTCGTTGATTCCAGTCAAGGATGATTTCTGTTTTAATAAAATGTTTAAGTTTTTTCCGTAATAATAAAAAAAAATGTAAATATACGCCGTGCCTGTAACGTTTACTTAATAATTCGACTGGGTTATTCAAATTGGCATAAAATAATCATTTTATTCATTAATTTTTTATCAATGTAACTAACTGAGACGCCCGGCATTGGCGCACTAGGTAGCCGCCTCACTTACCCTGCAAACTCACAATTTTAAAATAAAAGAAAAACAGTGTAATAGGTAGGCGGTATGTGTGAAATTCTCAGGGGCGTGCGTTTTTTTTTTTTGGTAACTTCTAGCGCTGACAACATAAATTCATATTTTGCTTACGTACAAGAGGCCTCGAACTTGATACTTACTATTTCTTTTAAGATTTCATTATTACAAGGTCTTGTCCCGGAGAAAACTCTAAATCTCGAAGGGACTTCTAGAGATTTGATTGATTTGGAGGCCTCCAGGACCAGATGCCCGGGCCGTGGAACGGACTCCCCCATGCCCTCTTGTTGTGTGAACATTTACTTGGGAGATCAAGCTAAACTGGGTTTTCGTTATAAGTCGTTAAATACTCCAATTATGAATCATTCACCTGATGGAAGTTAATGATTAGTACTTAGATGAATACATTGATGATACATGATAATGTTTACATTTTGTTTATTATCACCATAATCGTTATTCGCTTTTAACTGTTTTATTTTATTAACGCGTGTCACTGTAGGTACTCTAAAAACCGAATTTGCATCGGTCTGTAGTTAGAGGGATGCGGCGCGGCGCGGCACAGGTGCGGGGGTGCGCCGGTGGGGACGCAGCGGCCGGGGAGAGTTTTAGGGTTGTCTTATCATTATAACTGAATATGGAACTTATAGTATTTACAAATATGTATATAATAATAGTGGGTTTTTCAGTTCCCCGTCTATTTTTATTAAAACACTAAATCACGAGCTTGTTATATTCGCCGCGTGCGCCCTTCCTTTGTGCGTGTGCTTCCACATTGTGTGACGTCACCGCACAATCTTTTTAATGCCAAAGCCTTGAATGATGAATGCCCTGATAGTTTATTTTACATCCAAGCAACTAGCAAACAAACATAAGTATTATTTTGATATGTTTTTATCACAAGGACATTTAAAGTGCTGTAACTTTTGTATATAAGGCAGTCAAAATAATTAAAGGCAACCCTGCCTAGTCCGGCCGGGAGGAGTAGGACTTAGAGCCGGGGTTGAGGGAGGACGCTGGGTCCTTTGTGAACAGTGTCGGTGCATTGCGGATCAATAACGGCGACCATCTCTTACTGCGAATGTTATTTATTTGTCTGTTCTTCTATTATGTAACGCGCGAGCTGATCATACAAGTACAATGCATTCCACGTACGGTACAGTAAATGCATATCAGTGCTCTTACAACAGCATTTATATCATAAACTTGTGTCAGAATAATTAAAATGTCGTGGATAATTTAGCTTGGATCTCCCCTCGTACCTGTCTCCCGTCATATGACGACGTTTGCAGATCTAAGACCAGCTCAGGGGATCAGTTAATCTGACGTTAGGAAGGCGTTGACCGAATGCTAATTAGTTAATGAAAGTAATTTTATGTAGGTATACCATGTTTCAAGACCGTTAGCTCATTTATACCAATATAATAAAGCGGAAGAGTTTTTTGTTTGTTTAAACACGCTAATCTCTACAACTACCAGTCCTATTCGAAACATTATTTTTCTATATGATAGCCAGATTCACGAGGAATAATATATGCTACACCTCTGAGCTAGCCTTTAATTTTTATTTTTGTCAGTAAGACAGAAGAAATAGGGCACCTTAACTGCTTTATGCGCGCGCGCTGGAGTAATGGTTAGCGATACATAAATACAATGTTCTACAAAAAATATTGCTCCTTAGTGCATATAAAAAAAAGTCCGCGATACTGTATGCTTAACCCTTATACGTAAGCCATAATAAGATAATATGTGATTTTTTAATGGAAAAATGAGAAGTGATTTTTTGGCATTATTGTTAGTCATGGCATATTAATCCTTACGATCGAAAGTTAAGACAATTTTATGTAGATAAACTTTGCACTTTATAGCTTGTTATTTAGACGAATAGTTTGGGAGATAATGTAAAATTAAAATAAGTCAACACTCGGCGCTGTCCTATGACTATAGAAGTAGTGATGCGAACGAACTGGGAGTTGGTGACGCATAATACTGGCCGCCCCGCACGATTAAAATATTGTCTATAATAAAGTATTATAAATCATCAATCAGCGATTTATTTTAAATTATACGCGGGTGAAACCGCGGGCATGCCTAGTTATTAGTATAGGTTATAGTATAGAGTTATAGTATAGATGTACCTAATTTAAAACAAATCATTAGGTTTACCCCGGCTCGTGTGGAGCCGACCATACTGTACATACATTTATGTGATGCCGTATTCCGGTCTTAAGAGCGTAGTAGTACCTGGCCCCAGAACTCCTATTTTTCTATGGTAATAAAGAGCTATACGCTATAGTGAACACTTGAACGTTTCTGTTTGCTACTACTACATACAATTAAAAAAAGATCAGTTTATGAATCAAGAAATGAATAATCATTCGAGAAGAGACGCAAGCCGGTATAGCTGCCACAACTGCAATAAGTGCCGTTATTTTTTTACTGTACTCTAAAAACATACCATCATATAAAGAGACGTATCTTTGCCGTGCTACCATAAGAAAATAACTGTGTTTTCATTACAATTTATACTACATACGTAAAATAATTTTCACATTGAATTACTTACTTGCTAGGACTTCTTGGTGTGACACCTTAAAAAACTGTAGGCGGAATTTGACTATTAATAACGACTTAACTGAATACAGGAAATGTTGAAGGTACTTCGTGCAACATACATAGAAGTAAAGATACGAGGGTCAGGTTACACTGGTTGTTTGTAAACTTGGATAATATAGCAAGTGCACTTCCGAGAAGGAGTATCGATTGCCGTTAGCCACATCGCGACGCGACGTCATCGTCTTTGAACCGCAATGTATCTACCACTTAAAGGAATTTATAACTCGTTCTAATCTTCACACCTCTACACTCATCATCGCATCATTATGTAATCATAACAAAGTGCTAGGGAACTTAGTGCTCCCAGTTGGGTACAACTCTCAGGTTGAAGTCTATCTGTGTTTGCCGTCATGCAGCAGCCTCACTTGTGAGCCAGTTAATCTCCTTGCAAGGTTTAGTGTCCTACAATCTCCCGTGGCATCATCACAATAAAATTAAAGTATATTTTCTCACAAGACTCCTCGAGCTAAATATATCCCAGGTTGAGAATATTATAAAAATAAAGCTAAGAGAGGGCACTCACCGAGGTGAGAACAAAGTAAAAAACGGTCCTCAGGGCTGGCTCTTCATGGTGCGGATCGCGCGTCGAGAGATCCACCACACCTCTTAGGTAATGTACCCATACTACGTGACTTATTTTTTACAATTTTTTATGCTCCTTCCCCCTCGGTGACCACCCGTAGTATATGCCAACACTCCCCCTCCCCCTCTAGTTTTCACGTAGTAATTTATAAATATGGTTTTAAATAATTTTTTTTAGACAGAAAGTTTTAAAAAAATCATTTGGCTCATATTTGTCTTAATTAATACAGCGCTTGCAGCGTGACGCCAAGAGTGTGTACATACCTAAAATAAAAAGTGAAAAAAATATTATCAAGAAGAAAAAACTTTTGTAAAAACATATTGTAATAGGAATTTGATACACAAAAAACATATCTTTTTTATTTTTTTGTATTTTTTTTAATTGCTGTCTTGGACAAGGACTCCTTGTTACATTTAATAAGCGCATTATACAGCCCATCGTACAACGACATTATAGTATCGGCACGAAATCTCGTCGACTTGCTTGACAACGGCACTGCACTAAAAACTGCCAGTTTTTAATCAGCTGACGTCCCGGCATATGTTCGTCAGTGTTGCCACCTGTGAGTTTAAAAAGCGCTAAATGCTGTGCGCCATATTTAAATATAGATCAAAAAAGCACGAAGATTTTCCAAGAGGATATTGACTACGTAACTAAAACCTAAGCCCTCCCCCGGCTCATGTGAGCATGCGTGGTATTTCCAAGACCCTCCTAAACCTCAGAACGGGTCACGTAGTATGGGTACGTTCCCTTATTGTAATTAGGGCGAAGGTCCTATAAAGTCGTAAAACAAGTTCTTAAAGAGAGAACTCAAAATTATATCAACAGCCATATTGCATTATTTTTTTTGCTTCCGCTTTCTCTATTCTCACCGCTGGGCGCAACAGCTGTGAAAACAGTGTTAACGGCTAACAGTGTTTCTTTGAGTAATTTCTATGAAATAACAGTATATAAAGTAGCTATATTTTTGCTTATTTAAATTGGTTACCTCTCTCCTACATATTCCATCCAATTCACTGTATTGTCACTGTTGAATTAGTCAGATTATATCGATTCTAGATAATTAACTATAATGGTTGATAATGGTATATTATCAATATGATAGCGTTTATTAATAAAATACTATTAATTAACCGCGGCCACATTTCTATAACATTTTAATATACGTACTCGTAATATGATTATTTTCACAATCGAATACTTTTGGAAGCGTTGACTTGTTAACTCCGTTATATTAAATCAAAATACATTATGACTTTGCAAACTATTCTGTTGCTGCCAAACTGAGTCTCGAAGTGAATTTCATTGAAATCGAGCGAACTAGTTGAATGGGAAAACATATTTACGTATTTATAAAGTGTGGGAAGTACGGATTACGTATTTAAGATAGGGAGCGATAACAGACGGTTAATCAGTACAACACTGAAATGAGATTTTGACGCAGTTATCGGTAATCGCGGAGAGTCCCGCACTCTGCTCGAGTGTACGCCATGTAGGGAAACTAGATAAGCTTAACCCACCCCGCAGCACAGCGCGCCGCGCCGCCCTCTTATAATAATGTGTTCAATTATCATTAAATAAATAATCTCGTTAATATATACATTTATTTACAACTAGCAGTGTGTCGGATAGGGTTTCCTATCAGCATAATCTCAGGAACCATCATATTTTTAACTTGTGAATTTTCTTTTATATTATATAAGGAACTCGTGAGTAAAATTAATTCTCCTAGACCCACTTAAGCATAATTTCTTATACTAATCGAGAATTGAAGAGACGAGACTATGCATCACAATTTGTTCTACTAAACGAGAAGTTAGCAACAAAAAATACATGCATTCGATGTATAGTACTGATTATGGCCCATCACTATAATTCCACGAAGTAATAATCGCGATAGATATACTAAGATAACTGTATTTGTGATAAACATTATTTTGTGAGCGTATATACATACGAATTACCATATTAATTAATTACTAACCTATCTAAAAAAAAGTTCATAACTCGAATAAAAATTAATTTAAATCATATTAATAATTATAACGGGAACAAACGAAATTAATAGCATTTACTTCCTAACTACTGATCGTAACAGTAGCATGTCTGCACAGACTTTGGGTTCTTCTATTTGCTAGGCGCGTATATTTACTACGAACAGTGATTCTAGTGTAACATAGAAGTCATCGTATAAATGTACATTCACTTCGTTAAAAACATACCTATTAATTCTCAATTCCTCATTAATAATAACCGTTTGCTATAATATCAAATTTAGCAAGACCATAATTTTACGATAGATGTCACCTGAGAGAGTCCAATAAAGGGAGCGCGGCGCATCGTATCACAAACGAATAATTAAAATAGGTTTTTACGATGTTTTTGTGGTCGCGAGTGAGTCGAGCATGATCTGTTGCGAGTGCCAACATACAACATGACACGCGCTTGTTCGTTAACGATGTACTTATATGTATGAAGCAGTAACAACATTCAGTAGTATCTCCTAGTAAATAAACACAGGCAAGAGTTCACTCGACAGCGACACTGTACGGGCGGCGCGGCGCGGCGGCGCGGCGCGGCGCGGTACGCACCGAGCATTGAGCACTAAGCGACCACTGTACACTGTACAGACATTAAAAAGTTATTACACATAAACTTATATGTTAACAAATAGCCCACATCATAAGACTGAACGGTAAACACTTTTACTTCCAAATATTAATATTGAATTCATTCTATATGTAAATCAATTTCGAATTTTCTAATATACTTTGTAACGGATCTTTTCTTTGTACTTAGAAAATGTTGGTAGCGGCACCGCACTCTTCACGTCATACTATCGATAAAGCTATTTTAAAAATATTTCATCGATAACATTTCGACTAGTAGTTAAGCAACTCAGTTTTTTTAATTCGCCTAGTTTCATAAGAGACGGATCCTGTACGAAAAGACGAATACATTTAGTATTTATGATATTATGTTGACGTTTCAAACAGTGCATATTTCCCCATATTTACATTCGTATCGTCACTACACAATATGTAGGTACGTATGTTTGTATATCAGGAAAACAAATATGCAACTACATACATATCATTGAAATGTATTACGAAGAAATACATAATATACATATGTGCATGATGCAGGGGATGTTCAGGTTTAACATAGATATGATAAACTAGAGGAAGCCCACTGTCAACTCCTTGCAGCTAGACAGGTTTTACAACAAGACTATGCAACACTGGCAGAGTTGTTGCCAATACGTAACGTTCACTATACACGAAATACACATCTAGAGACAAATAAATTAATTTATTACAGCAATACGTCTCTTTTCAATAATAATAAATGAACGAATCTATAAACCTAATTCAGAAGAAGGTGAGGCCCGAGGCGGTCAGTCTGTCAGTACAAACTGCGCGACGGTGTTGTTCGTCATAAAAAAAAAAAGATACAGTTGGAGCTCTCTGCCGCTGGCGTGTCACTGTCCGCGCCGCGCCGCGAGTGCGACATACATTTCTGTCGATATTTATCGGGGACATAATATGTTAACACATGTCTGTTGTAGATCGACGAGCTAATTCACCAAAAACAAATCGATTATAGAGCTGTATCGTAAATATCTGCAAAAACTCGTCCGGACTTCAATCTATCAACGCGCCGCGCTGCCGCTCTGTTCATAGCTTGCTTAGCAGGATGTACTCTTACCTGGGTGCCAGTGACATTGACAGTAGCTTCTCTAATATTGTTTTATACCTCTAAACACCCAAAACAGTGATCCTAAAAATATGACATAGATTATCACACGCTATTAGCATTTATCTACAACGATCGATCTATAATTCTGCCTCGTGAAACTCGTTACAAATGTAGGGCGCTGGTTTAACTATATCATATGTTCGCATTCATCAGAGTTTGCACAGTTTGAACAACAAGTGCGGACATAATATCGATGCGACGGGACATCACTAGTTCAGGTTCGTGCATCAACCGGCAACGGTATCTTGTACCAACACACATACAGACCGTTTTACGAGCACTCGTTTAATACTGCTTCTAAATTTTATAGCATACAGTTTATTTGATACTTTTAAATTTTTATGAATAGTATCATGTTTGTAGAGGATTTTCAACTATTCATACTAGGGTAAGGAAACAACGGGTTCGTTTATTATTTTATGTTTAAAACTTTGTTTAATATATTTTTGAAAATTCATCTAAAATGATGAACAAGGTAACAATAATGCTAACAATAAGAGTATTTCTTCATAATTTTCTGTACTTTTAATAAAAATCGACAAATGAATTCAAATTACTATAAAAACCGCGTAAAACGCTCCCATTTGTAAACAATGTACCGTGACGTCATAATCCAGACTAGGTGTGTGATTCATAACCGTTGTGCATTCATATTTTTAATACAATCAGATACCCAATTTTTACTTCTGTAACCCCACTTGGTTGCAACTGAAATTTAGCGCTGGGGTGATTCAGAACAGTGGCATCCAGCTTATGCCGAGTTGTGCTCTCTTTGAAGTAGTACTACGGTACATGGGTTTATATTATTGACTTTTTTAATTTTTCTTATTTTCAATGTTTAACTTTTAATATATTTCTTTCTTTCAGTTCTAATTAACATAACATTTTTTTAAATTGCCATCTTATAGACTAATTTCCGTTTTCACCAACATCTCTGTAATTTTAAAGAACACATTTAGTGATTTCATTTTTACCAACGACTAACTGACACGAAGACCTTATAAGTGTTAACTAAATGTTAAGAGACCGAAATTCGATCTCCTGGCGTTTATTGACGTTTATTTTACAAAAAGTTCTGTTAATTCTTGTTAATTCGTTTTATATATCCTAAAATAGAAGACCAATAGTAGATCTTCGAAGCTGCTATGAAAAAACAAAAATTAAACAGATAAATTAATAGAAAAGTCGAAGTTTCTTATCACAGCTATGAATTTACAGACAAAAATCTGATAATTTTCCTAAATACCACGAAGTTTTATTGCTAGATATAGGTAGGTTATCAAAAGGAAGCGTGTATTTTTTTTATTTTTACCTTTTTAGGTTTCTGAAGTTAAAAGGAACCCTTATAGTTACGGTATGTCCGTCTGTCTGTCCGCGGCTTTGCTCAAAGATTCATAGTTCTAAAAAGCTGTAATTTGGTATGGGTGGGTATACATATTAATCACGCCGACAAAGTGATAGAATAGAATCTTGATAAGAATAATTGTTTAGGGTACCTCCTCTACACGTAAAGTGGGAATGTTTTTTTTACGTCTATCACATCATATGGGATTGCGAAATATAAAGCTTTAAGTGCTCATTTTTGTTACAATCAAGTGTGGGGTACACTTGGTCGACACTGCCGACCAAATAGTTGTTTTTAGATATGTGAAAAGCTCATGGCAGTAGTATACATAATGAAGCTAAAAGGAAAACTATCAGAGGTAAGTAGGCTTTACAAGTTAACAAGTAATAGTCAATAAACACTAATATAATAAAGCAGAAGAGTTTTTTCGTTTGATTTTGTCCGATCTGACTATACTGTTAGCCATAAGGGCTCTGAAGCCTCAGATGGCTTTTACAGTTTCACCCGGGCTAGGGGGCGAGCGCTTAAGGCACTCAGCCACGAAAGCAAGGCAACAACCCCACTACTCCCCCTGCGGCGGGAACGGTGATTTCACAGGTGTGGGCGCAATTACGCTTGGCTTACAGAGACGGACGTGTAGTACTCGTTTGCTTTCTCGATATCTTAACAGGGTCGGTAAAGATATTCCGCGGTCGGCGTTTTGCCTTCGAAGCATCGGGGTCTGGGGTGTAGTTCGCGGCGGCTAAGACTAACCGTTTCGGGTGGTTCGACGCGCTATCTAAATATCACCTCGTGAGACATTTCGTATAAGATTCTATAGAGGGGAGACTCATATCTCTAGGGAGGTCAACGTTCCAAGCGTAAGGTGGAGGCATCTAGTAAATGGCGGAGGAAACGGTTGTGTACTCTTTGCAATCGGGTATAGTTGTGTTTGGACAAATGTGCGAACGCGGCGCAGGTATGTTAAGATTGGACGGATGGATCCCCACATCACTTTTTTTTTTTTTTTTTTTTTTTTCGATCTGACTATACTGTTAGCCATAAGGGCCCAGGAGCCTCGAACGGCTTTTACAGCTTCACCGGACTTGGGGGCGAGCGCTTAAGGCACTCAGCCACGAATCCCACATCACTCAGTTCTCTACACTTTATAGGAGTACCGCCGCCGGACTGCCGCCGCGCCGCGCCGTGTCACCGCTGTACCAAAAGCGATACTTTGACGCTATGCCACGTGACATACAATAGTGACGTCATCGTCTTGAGAGTCTTCTAATATGTGCAGTTACAATATGCACCAATAAAAAATAAAAAGTATCCGCGTTAAAAATAAATTAAAATGATTGATAATTTTCAAAGCCACCAGCTGCATTGTGTAGGTTATTTCCGCGCAGTCTCGTTAGCCGACATGGCCGCGAGTACGATATGTGAGTGTAACTAATTCCCCCATGACAAATATACCAATACTCGTGGCATTTTGTGAAACCGTGAAAGAATCAATTTACGAACACTTTCTAAACTTGTTCCACTATAACACATACTCTATTACTTTCGACGGAACGATCGCCTTATTAATTACAAATAAATAAAAACACTGATACTATTAGGTCCATTAGGTACATGTGAAATTGGCGTTTTGTTGAACTGACCACCTTGACCTCAAACATCTGGTGTTTGGGTAGGAATTCCAAATTCAAATTTATTTCATATTTAGGCTTGCGTGCGTTTCGAATTTAGTGATTCATTTGTTTTGGCACAACTTGATTTTTCTTTGACATCGTTCTTTTCACAAAATGGAAAACTTAAAATATTGCGTTATTTACGAATATGAGTTCCGCCGTGGCATCAGCGCTGCAGAAACAGCTCGAAGGATTAATGATGTGTATGGGGAAGCTACTTTAAAAGAAAGCACGGTAATAGTAAGAAGTAATAGTAAGAAATGTTGACCTACGAAACAAACCCTGTAGACGGCCGGAGATCCTAGTTGATAATGAAGAATTAAAGGTGATCGTGGAATCGGATTCATCCCAAACCACATCAGAGTTAACGGCAGGCTTCGGTGTGAGTGATAAAACAATTTTAATTCACTTGAAACAAATAGGAAAAATGGAAGAGCTCGAGAACTTGGTACCGCATGAATTGACTGAAGCACACCTACAAATACGCATTGAGTACTGAGTTACATTATTCAACCGTTACAATAACGAGAGAATTTTGAATTGTATTGTTACTTGTGACGAAAAATGTATCCTTTACGACAATTGGAAACGCTCATCACAGTGGTTGAACTCAGGAGAACCGGCTAAATACTGTCCCAAGCGAAAGTTGACTCAGACTACAGTGATGGTGTCATACACTGCAGCTTCCTAAGATCTGGCCAGACGATAATGGCAGATCTCTATTGTCAACAATTGCAAACAATAGCAAAAGCTAGTCGTTAAACAACCGAAACTGGTCAATCTCTCTAGCCCACTGCTGCTTCAGGACAACGCTAGACCCCATACTTTACGACAGACAGTCGATAAATTAGAAGAATCGCGATTGAAATGTCTCAGACATTCACCATACTCCCCAGACCTTGCTCACTTTTTTTTTTAATTTGTACAATTTCTTGTAAGGAAAAAGAAAGAATTGTATTACACCACATGAGTATTTTATAAAATCTTACAAGGAAAATAGAAAATGAAAATCATCAAAAAAAATTTTGTTTAATCAACATTAACAAATTACTTTTTTGAACTCAATAATAATAGGTACCTATAAATTAATATCATTAACTCTTCTGACATAACATTTATGAACACATTTTATAAACTCGAGAAAGTATTGGGTAAAATAAAAAAAATATTAAATCACATACATGAAAACTTCATGTAGAAAATAATGTGTATAAAAAAGGACTTCCCGTACCGGGAATCGAACCCGAGCCTCCTGGGTGAAAGCCAGGTATCCTAGCCACTAGACCATACGGGAGATAATAACGTTGTTGAAATTTACGATACACATATAAAATCTTTTGTATTAAAAACAACTGTTTAAATATAATTGATTTTCAAATGCCAAATTAAATACCTTAACATTCTGTACCCGGATATAATCAATTGTAAATAAGATTAGAGTTTATACAATCCATGTTAATATGAGATTATGATAAAGCTCAATCATTATGCATATACACATAACATGCAATACATAATTTACAAAAGATTATCATTATTTGTGTTACTATTTTATTGCGTGGGACGGTTAGTCTGATTATTGACTGCAGCCATATCAAATGTTATGTGACGTCATGACTTAGTAACACGCTAAGCACAGAGACGAGAACAGCTCTCTCGAGAGACTTGCATGAGAACACCAATGACAGATAGCATTAGAATATACTCTACCTAGCATTACGCTATCACCCATCATCCTTCTTTGTTCTTCTTCCCATCGCAAAGTCGTTTTTAAGCTGTTTTTGCCTTTTCTGTCTGTCTTGAAAGCAATTATAATATCCAAGCTTACTTGTAAGTTATAGTTAACACTTGCCGCCTCGGTAGTGTGCAAAATACAATGGGGAAATGCTGTTAGCGGCCAGAAAATAATATCTTATCGTGACTACATATTGTATTAAACATATATTTTATAACGAAAATAGTATTTATAATGATAATTTAGATAACATTTTTAATATCGTCGTTTTAATATCGTCCTCCAGGAACTGTATTATTGCGCCGATATCTGATATCCGATGCACGTTGTAAATATAACATACAACTATATACACTTAAGAAATATTTTCCCCGCAATCTCATCTTAAACAAATCTGAACGACCTTCCGACTGTTATGTTAGGCATGTATATACTCATACTGTACCGGTCGGGACAGCTATTTACATTCACTACTCTTTGCCTAGCTAATATGAGCTTTAAGTCTTAGTAGCTAAAGTATTAAATAGTGATATGAGACATAAAATATGGCAGCAAAAAATTCGATGACGGTCATTGGGTCACGATAATTCACAAAACATTTATCTTTTATCTTCTTCATATCAATATTACCAATTCCTTACAGAAAACAACTGAGTAGAATAAGGAGCGTTTAGTATTGTTTAGTTCGTCAGTATTTCCGCAAGTTGCGCTGTTGTAGAACAAACAAAACGTTTGATCGTAATCTAATCTATATAAATAAAATGATTGAGTTTTACCGTTGTGCGCGCATCATGCAAAAACTACTCGATATATATAATATTGTTTTACTCCTTAGATACTTGGTCCTTATAAAAAAAATATATCACGATTTCTTCATAAACAATTTTTCTGTAGTCCACGCGAGCGTAGCCGCGGGTATAGCTAGTACATATTATAACAAATCGTAAATGGCTTAAATTACGACTCCTTGTGCAGAGTGGTAGTAGCTTCACGTAAAAACAAACAAATATATTTTTATATTACGCTATAAGTTAGTGTTCGTGTATAAAATGTTTACTGTTGTGAAGTGAGGAAGCGCTGCTGACATTGAATAAGAAGTACAATAGTCTTATTGTTCAAAAAGAACAGAAGCAGTACGACCGAGCACCAAGAACCAACTATAAACCAATGAATGTTTCGGTATTCCAGTACAAAACATCATACTATTTCATTCGACAGAACATAAAATTTATCCGATATGTTTCTATCACCTGACTGTAAAGCCACACACTAGCAAACGTGAAGCGGACACCGGATCCAATCATTGACCTATGATAAAAAACAAATAAACTTCAAAAACAATCCAATACGCTAATGTCACTAAACTAGCATCGCGCATGTCACGTACAGGTAGACACACTGACCGGGAAATAACGCACAAAAATATTATTTAGCGCGTTGTAGCATAATATAATAATATCCCAATATTGAGCAATAGGCATAGATCACTGCCTAGAGATGAGACGCGTTTATTTACCACGTCCAGTCTCGACGTATAATTTATTTTTGTTTTTTTTTTTATACAAACCGGTATAATGAGCTTTTAACAAAATCAGTATACCTACATGGCAAAATATTCGGAAATGTCAAGAGTAAGATAACAAATTGAAAAACTTGGATACGATGGCTATAAAAACATAAGTTGTTTTATTAAAACATGCTGAAACAAAAGTTTCAAACCAAGCTTATAAATTGAACCATAATATTATTTGAAAGGGAAATCAATTTGAATACGATAAAAGTACATTGACTCGAGAACTCGAACTATCGATATACAATAAATGGGACAACAGTACATGATTAACTAGCTTCGAAACAAATCGCGTTATGCAATGAACTACGACCCAGTTGTGTTTCGGGTGGTCACGTGTTATGCTCGCCAGCTCGACGATCAAACTATAAAGTAACTTACACAGCTTATGCTGTCGAATAGTACCTATACAATACTGTTTTATTGAAAGACCTCTCGATCAACGAAATTATTTTATTAAAGCATTCTTTACTGTCATAAAACAAGACTTAATCCAATGTAATCCCAATCCTTTTTCACCTCCACCTACTATACCTACCTACTTGATATCAAGCTATCAAGCCTACTTGATACAAACAGCAAGATCTATGTATTCATTATCTTCAATCACAATTTATTTAAAAAGTAACTTGCATTTTTCAAATTTAAATACATCACCTCAGGAGTAAGAAACTACATGAAGACCTAAGAGAACTAAATGAATCTTCCTAATCCCGGATTAATGTATCCGTTCAGCATTCCACAGCACGACAAGTAATCCATCCAATGCAACGGCGCGGCGGGTGACCATCCGCCTCGTGTCAACAGAGAGCGGAGCCAACTGTCGCAATCAAGTCTGTGGGCCATCATTTGTGTCAACATCATTTATATACAAACGTAAACAAACATAAGCGCACACGCTAGGCCCCGGGACTCCGTTTGTCTAGTTTAAAACCCTGTTAAGGAGAACGACCAGCTCCGGTGCGATGTGCGAGCATATGCAAACGAATAGTACCCACCTATTTTTGTACTTTTAGTAATAAGTGCTATATACTTTGCGATTGGCACTATTATTTGAATACACAATAGTAATCGGCGCACCTTACAATCACTGTGTACGGGATACGAGAAGAATATATAAAATACATTGCTTACAATGATCACAATCAACTTTTATCATTCCACTGGTCGCAGGACTTGTCCCACATTCCTGTGGCAAATCTATAGTGTTATTTTTTTAACTTAAAGTCTTCATACATTCGCACTAGCTCTGACTCCTGAGTACCTACTGAGTTATGAGTATGAGTTTTGGTTAGCAATGTTTTGTTTGACACTGGTTTTTACATCAACACAAAACTTCTGTTTCTGTATTTACTTCTTTAACAGCACCTTTCAAGGTTTCATGCATTCTTTAAAGTTTCGGTTGCCATTTACACAACTTCCTACACAATTCGTCCAACGATGATACCTAAACAGGGCAAAGTAGGCGTCATGTTAATGTGGTTGCATTGAAAAGTCAAACGTTATCCAATTCATTAACTATTCAAATTACAAGTGTAGAATTTCGTTGTTTCTTTTTAAACAAAAAAGGTGGCAAACAGGCATACGGCCCGTCCGATGGTAAGCAGTAACCGTAGCCTATGAACGCTTGCAATACCATATGTCTCACAAGGGCGTTGCCAACCTTGAAACCCCTACCCCAAGGAGCTTTGGAAACCCTACTCACCGCAGAAACACAACACTAAGTCATTTGGCTGCGAACTTCTGTAGGGTGGAGGTATTCCACCGGTCGGGCTGCCCCAAGTAGAGAGAAACCTCCAAAGAAATTTCTCTGTGCCCTACCTCTCTAAAAGACTGTTTACAGCTGTGCAAATTATATTTATGCAAATGCTGTATAAACCATTTCTCCTATTTACCAATTCGTTTGCACAGCAACTGATGTACACATGGTGAAAACATTTTATAAAATTACAATGTAAAAGTAAATAGTACACGGAAAGCTCGCGAAAGCACAATGAAATCTGTGAATAAAACAAAAGACTTTATTGAAAAAAATAGAAAAGTAGTAATAGTTCATCACGCCTCTCTTTGATACTGTTATCCACTATCGCAATATTAAATCACCACGAGAACTATAAAGTGCGTTAAACCTATAAAATGTTTTATAACTCCACTATTAAAACTAATGCTATTTCTTTATTTATAAAAGTTCTTGATAAATCTCTTCTGAAATAAAGGCACGCTTTATTTTATTGTTTATAATTATTCATGTAAATCTGTAATGGAATGAATGGTACGTACGTAACAGCTGTCAGACAAGCGCTAGCGATCTGAAGAGTGGTGCGTAGTGACATCACCATCGCAAATGTCATTCGTCATGTTGTACAGTGCGACTCGATGAGATAACAGATAACTTATTATTTAAAGTGTTGTAGTTATCTTTTGAATTAATAATATCACATGTTTTTGGAACGAAGTTCCTTACGGCAGGCTTGGAGGAGATAGGGATTTTGCTGCGCGACCGAACTGAAAAAAATGTGATAGTAAAACCGTAAGAAAAAGTCCGTGGAATAAAACCGTTAAATGAGATGTGCGCATGCGCGACAGTCGTATACACAAGCGAGTAGTGTACTTGTTTATGTTGAGCTATCTCGTGTAACAAACATCGAAGGTTTGTTTATTGTAACACCCGATAACGATCCAACTAACTTCGGATTCCACCATAATCGAGTGCAAGCATCAACGAAAAGTTTGCTGCAAGAATTTCAGAGATTGTCGATAAATCCTTTACACACTTAAGCCCAAACGATCTTGAATTTTCTTCAAACTAAAAATGACATTTCCATAACCACATTAAATTGTCAAAGTCTACAAAGCCATAGATTGGATTTGTCGGATTCTGTAATTCAAAAAACTAATTTTTTACTTCTTTCCGAAACGTGGATGAGCAATGAATGACCAACAGTTTGATATTCCTAATTTCAACTGCATTGCCCATTTCAAGCGAGATTACGTACGTACAGGTGGAGTTGCTATCTATCAAAATAGCAATGACACTACTAATATTTTAACACCAAATATGGGCATAATCTTAAAAAATACTGTCGATGTGAATGTTAGACGTACAGGAGTTGGAGACATTTGTTCAGCTATATGTAAAACGAACAACGGAGTTGAAACTGTCATGGTAATAGTCTACATTTCACCAAATACAAAAATTGAAGATGTGAAACATTTCATCCATCGAGCGCTGATAGAATATACTGATGAGGTTTCTGTAATACTTGGTGGAAACTTCCATCAGTTTCCAATGGTTTTATCTGGAGACTTCAATATCAATTTTGCAGATGAAAAATCAGAACCACTAAGAACATTTCTTTTAGAAATTAAATTACATATAAATAACAATCCAAAAGAATCGACAACGAGATACGGTACTGTACTATTGATGCTGTTTTTTCGAGGTATTTGCATAAAATAGAATCACAAACATATGTATCATATTTTAGTTACCACTAGCCAATAGTTTCAGCAATAGAATTTAATGACGAATTAATAAGAATTACTTATAATAATAATAAACTTTTTTTGTATTTGTAATTATTTCTATTTCTATGTAATTTTATGTTGTCAAACAAAAATAAAGAGACATATTTTGTTATTTTATTTTAGTTGATAATTTTAATTACGTTTTTTTTATTTTACGTATTTTATTATTTCCTAAAATACTGAATTTCCTAAATTCTTTCCTGTACTTAAATAAAAAACTAATCAGCAAAATTTAAGAGAAAAATCAAGAAAACCTACATAAAATTGAGCACGATTTTTTTTTGCAAATTGTATCGATTCTACATTAGCCGAAGGAACTTCGTTCGACACCAGGTATGGTGTCCCACGACACCACATCTATTTTTATAATTATTTCTTAATGTTCGGTATTAGTGATTCAAATCACAAATATGATGCAATCGACATAGTTATAGTTTATTGAAACAGAGATCTCTCACACTCTCTCTAATTTATACAACAAACATGATACGCAATGAAACTGATACATGCCGAGATAATATAGAGAATAGTTTCAGTGAATTCACTTCGAAAACGCAAAGGACCCGTCTATAATTCCTATCACGGTTAAATCAGATTGAATTATATCGCTCCCAAGCGATATGTTGAATCAACCAACGAGTGAAACTACGAGTCAATTATTTTTAATATAAATTCGTTTACATTTCCTTGCGTAATAAAATTCACAGTGAAATAAAGCGATAGAAGATCAATTAATCAACAAATACAAAAGCTCGTTTACATTAGGGTGATTAATGATATTTTAATCTGGTGTAGTGTCTCGAACGACCGTTACTCATTCACTCACTATCAACAAGTTTTTCGGACTTAGATCCGGGACAACAGCTGACTCACTCTGATTTATCTATTTCTATACCCAGACAGTTTGTATACTGGCATGTCCAAGCTTGCATGCATTAAGATAACAATTTTACTATCGCTGATCGGTCGTCTCATAGACGTGATTGTTGTTCTAAATTTATGGTGGGCTTAGCATTAAATAAACTGCAATTATTTTATTGAGTCAGTATACTTCTTCATTAAACAAAATCGACACAAGTAATTAGCATGACCACAGTTATAATATCTGATGGATGGCATAATTAGAGTATTACCCACCTGTTATTGCGACCATATTATAATATAATGTTTGAGTATCGGGTAAACTTATTAGAACTTTCGTTAGTGCATAGTGAACTAGCTAGGTCTCTATAATTTGTTTTCCGAACATCTGCGATATACTTTATAGAACACATCAATATAGAAAATCTTGTCTCTTCGGCTATTTGTCTAAATCCTTTTGTTGATGTTTGGCTATCTTTCACAATGGAAAGAATGCAGTCAGTAAACTGTTTTGTGAACCGAGCCAAGAAGTGAATAGCCTGCTATTTTCCCAGGGTGTAAAGAGTCTATTGCCGGGTCATCCAGATTTAACTAACTACATATAGACAACGCAGAGAGTAATAACAAATATCTTAATTAGCCTTGACAGTTCACACTATTGATATATTACAGAACAAAATCCCTTAAATCATTGATCCCTACTTTATTCTACTTAATTAGTATTTATTTTATTAGATCAGACGATTATCATCCACATGATTCGTGTCTTCATTCTGGAATTTAATAAAATCCATTACTGACATGACTACGTTTGATCTGAGGCACGGTATCGACTTATCCGCATCAAACAAAGGCCCCTATATGTTTTACAGATGATTAATTTTCCCACCAGAATTAAATTAATCTGGCCTTCATGCCCCCTTTGATACTGCACGAGATACGCTTACACGAGCATATTAAAGTATCGCTAAATTTAGCACCTACCTGGGGCCTAAGTCCCCAATAATACTCACTGTACCTATCATTGTTGGTAGGTAATCTTTAAAAAGAAGATGATCATGTAGAATGAGATTGTTTTGCAGACCTGTAATGGAGATCCTAGTTAAGGACAACAAGTAGATTACTAAAATTATGGCGCTTAGAAAACATTTACGAATGTCAAAACTTCGGATTCGGGAACAAGCTGTCTCGCCGAAAGATACTGAACCGAGAAAACCAAAGTGAATGATTCGAAAGTTATGATTTATGAATATGATCGATTATGTCTGCAAAGTTTTTATTGGGCTAGACGTAATGGCTTTTTTAAACTACCTGCAACGAGTTACTTGCATTTTTTTACTCTGTGAAATTCATAAAATAGAAATATTCATACATAATTTTAGTTTGCTTTTTTATATTCTAAGTACTAAAGCAACAGTCCAATTCATTACCGCGTTCAGGTCAATTTAAATATAATTTTAATTAATAAAATACCGGTTCGCTTCTTCTCGGCGGTTTTTTTCACCTTCACTAAAACTGACAAGTACGTAACAAAGTTTTAGACATCAAATAAATTACTCAGGATTTCTATATAGTTTTCTATACATGTCTTTCATTACTATTTGATGTTTAATGTACAAAGATGTTATCTAAATATGTACATTGTACAATCTATTTTAAAATAAATACAATTCAAATATGTTTATAGAGCCACAATACGATGTAAATTTCCATGCATCCTGACCTAGTAAACTCTTGTAAAATTCAAATTCATAATATACTTTTATTTTTAGCACATGCATGACACAAATAAATCGACATGGATAAAAATAAAGCGTAAACAGAGTCCATTATTTTGTTTCTAAGTAATGAAGATAATTAATTCCCGAGGTAATAATAGCATATTACCGATTTATCACATTATTAACATCATTATCATCATCATAGGACAAAAATTACACGAAATGTAATCTATAAGGCTACAATTGGTAAAAGTTAACAGAAGCTCATACAGCACTGTTCTTGTCACCAAAGAAATCTAGACATTTGCCGTCCCTTTCTTAGTAAAATAAATAACATAGTGTACGTATGAATCTAAAATATTAACAGTAGAAGAATTACTTGGCGAGCATAAAATGATAAACCTAAATGAATATGTCAAACGGCATGTAAACTAAATGAATCAATGTGAATGATAAAAAATTCGTCTGCAATATTATTAGGTCGAGAGTATTTCCGCAGTGCAGGTACGACCTACATTCGGACTCCAGAGTTCATAATGTCCGTATCACAAAATGCCAGGACAGTAAGAAAATATGTTTACAACTGACACAAAAAACTACAAACTGAAATCACTCATCCCCCGTAGTGAGAGTGCTTCAACGCAATGCACCGGTTTGAAAGGTAGGTTGACGATTACGGCAATGCAGGTGTAACCTATATTCCTAAAGAATATTACCGTGGCCTATTTGGCTATATAAGCATATAACGATTTCATAACATTTTAATATTTTATGTATTGACGCTGGTCAAAGTAATTTAGTAGAATAAGTAGTTATAGTGGAGTCAGTCCACTCACCTCTCCATCCAATGATATATATGGCCCTTCAAACGAGGCGTGAAGAAGTATTTCAGCAGGCCGGCTTAATGGCGACGACTGCCGCGATGAAACCATTCTCTCAACAGAAGGCCTTGTTTATGGATAGTACCGTACCACCATCATGTGTCGTGTAGTCATTCCATCGAGCTAGTCTGCGATCAACTTAATATTCAGTTGATCTGGTCAGTCATCTGGTCAGGCAAAGTTACATTCACTTATATCTAGTCTCTCGTATGATTCGTATTGTAATTCAGCCTTCCAAGAGTGAAATCACGTATATAAGAGGCTGGAGAAAACAGTTATTCTTCCAAAATCAAGGATATTTTTAAAAAAACTACAACCTAAGTAGTAGAGAATATCATACCGAAAAACCTCCACTAGAATCACTCTATACCTGCTCAGTCCCAACAATATGACATCGTGTTATGGAAACTTAATATTAGAATGCTATTTTTTTATATAAAAAGTTATTAATGATACAAAATGATTACAAATTAGCCCCATGGTAAGTACAGCACAGGCTGAGGAAAGTTGCAGCGACCGAGGAAAGATGAAGGTCTATTGATGCAAAAATCATGGTGAAACCCACTTTGTAGCAGAATTAACCTGACCCCTGTAGAAACATGAAGTATTTATCAAGATGTTCGTGAATTAGTCTAACACACTCGCCTTGCCAGGTTATGCATTAGGGAAGGCAATAAATAACCTTCATTAATACAAACAACAGAACTGAATATTTCGATAATGTTAGACTGTAATTTATATTTTGGCGGCGCACGCGAGCTATGTCTTAAACAAAAGAATATGATGACCCACTGGCACAGTTACTGCGAGATTAACGATCGCGTGAACTTACATAACTTGCATTTAGTCTGTAAACAAATGTACTTCAGTTGGGAACTGTGCAGTTTATGGTATATATACTGGCGTTACTTTCCTTGCTCAATCAATGGGCATAAAAGACGGATAAAATAACACTGAAAAATTAGTACTTGACCATTCCTTAACAACTGAATTATTCATTTAAATTAAAGAAATAAAAAGCAATAACAAAAGTAAGCTGTGTTACAGTAATGCAATGTAAAGCAGCAGAACGCAGAGAAATGGGATCATTATTAAATCAAAACACGAGAACCAGGTACCTCCTACACAGGGACCACATGCGAAACGTGCACTTTGGGAGTAATTGAATTGAATTTGAGAGCAACGTTCCCGACCGCCAAGCTCTATGCCGACAAAAATACATGCGATGCAGATGCGTTGCCCCGTACGTTTTACGATAATATTATACTACTTCGGATCACTAGCGAAATAAGCAATGGACTTATACTGTTACGGCGATTTGTACGCTAACACGTCACGGGGAAAAGCGCTTTCCACGGTGTACGTCCTGAAAAAGTACTAGGTGAACATGAACCGATAGCGGTTATTGTTATCAGCGGCGGCGAAGCAGGGGTCGCGGCGGGGATAGCGGGCGACGCTGACGGCCTTCGTGACGTCGCCGCGTCATTCTGCATCTGTGTTAACTAACGCCACTAGTGTTATCTTATCAGCTACGTCACGCCGGCAAAAAGATCATTGTCGCGGGCAAACCGCCACGCAGCTATGACAACCTAGTAAAATATGCGAAATTTTATCTAAATTTACCGATTTTCCACGAAAAACAACATTGTCAAAATAAAAAATTCTAGGAATTTACATTTATCATTTTGAAGCAATGATGCCTCAGTGGTAGCGTGTACGGACATCGTGTCGATCTATGTGAGTTGGAATACCTGCAATAAGCCTGATCTCTCGGTGAAGGCAAACATTGTGATGAAAGCATTACATGCTGGTAGGTAGTTTTTAATGCCCGCCCGGCTAACTACCACCCTCAACATGAAAATCTGTTGGCAAGCACCTACATAGGTGGTTCCGGCAGGTGTACTTGAGAGTCAGTCCTCTCACTAGGCTATCGTGTTACTATCTTGGGCCACATTGTCACCGTTTTGTTATAGTTTTTTCTACAAGAGCCAGCAAGTGATAGGAAGGGCATAAATAAGCAAAAGCAGTTGAAAATGAATTTCAACTGAAGAGTTAAATTAGAAATCTGTATATATGAATTTTATTTTTATAAATATGTATAAAACTTACTTATCTAATATAATAAAGCGGAAGAGTTGTATGTTGTTAGTTTAAACAAGCTAATCTCCGAAACTTTTAGCCGGATTCGAAAAATTATTTTTCTATACGATAGCCAAATTCACGAGGAATAGTATAGACTATTAAAGGCTAAGTAAATCAGATTCAATAGCGCACTGATACGTAAATACAATGATTTAAAATATATTGCTCCTTAGTACATCTAAAAAAAGTCCGCAATGCCATATGCCTATGCCTCTTATATATAAGCCACAATAAGATATTTTGTGACAAAATTTTATTTAAAATTTTGAAAAGTGATTTATGAGTATTATTATTAGGCTTGGCATATTAATCCTTAAGAACGAAAGTTACTTCATCATCAAGAAGAGTTTATGTAGATAAACTTTGCCATTTACAGTATGTTATTTGGACGCATAGTTTAGAAGACAATGTACAATTAAAATAATTCAACACTCGCCTCGGGTTTATATGACTATAGGTGTAGTGGCGCGAACGAACCGTGTGAGTTGTGACGCATATTCGCATAAATCATCGATCAGCGATTTCTTTTAAATTATACGCGGGTGTAACTACTTACTATTTACATAAATGGTTTAATGATATATTAATGACATTTATGTTTAAAAAAATATGGTTTTATTAATCAAAAGCAATATAGAAGGCGCGGTGTACATTCAGTCAAAAAAAGCAATGAATGATTTGTTTTTGGTTCCAAATTTAATTTTTTGTTAGATTGGCACAACCGTGTTTCATTTTGGCGCGGAGTTTGAGTTGCATCTGTCATTTAGATTAAATACAGTGATGTTTTAGTTAAATTATATCTAGTGTATATTTCGAATTTTATAATGGACAAAAATACCGAACAAAGAGCTTGTCTTAAATTTTGCATCGCCAATGAATTTCGTGTTCGGAGACACTGAAAATGTTACATAAGGCTTACGCTGAATCGACTTTATCAAAAACATGTGCAATTCTGACCCAACATTCACGAAACGCCTTGTTACTGTTTGTAAACTAGTCAACAAGCTTCGGAGTGGCGCCTTCCAACTGAACCGAAACCGAAAAAACCACGCCAAAGTCGATCAAAAGGCAAAGTCATGTTGACTGTTTTGTTTGACTATCGCGGTGTTGGGCAACTGGAATTCTTACCGGAAGGTCAAACGGTAAATAAAGTATATTATGAGCGTTATGCGGCGTTTAAGAGAGCAAATTCGACGAAAAAGTCCAGATTTGTGGAAAGAAAATTATTGCATTAAATATTTCGGAATCACTGTAAAAGTGTCATTGTTCCATTAATAAGCTCACAACAAGTTTTTTGTTACTTTTTTTTTTCGAAATGACTATACTGTTAGCCTTAGGGGCTCTGGAGCCTTTGCGGCTTTTACAGCTTCACCGGGCTTGGGGGCGAGCGCGGAAGGCACTCAGCCGCGAAAGCTAGGCAACAAGCTCCAAGGGTGCCAAAGTGGCCGAACCTCGGCTTGGGCTGTTGCCGATCATGCGAAAAAGTCGCGATCTGACTGAATCTCTATCCATAGAAATTCGAGCTAACTAACTGTACAAATATACATGTTCCTGCCTTCTGAGAGGAAGGAAGGAACATGTGTATATGTATTTAGTGATTTGGTAATTTTTGTCTTAACTAACTAGCCAAAAAAAGAACAAAAAAGGTCCCTTACAGAACCTATGTACCTGAGTGGTGTACATGTGTGAAGTGCAGTGTTATGTGTGTGTGTCGATAGCTAGTGAATGCAGTGTCACTGTATCGCGCGAGCGGCTGCTGGCTCAAGGGCTCCATGCCGGAGGAACGGACCTAGGCTTGAGTTGCCGCTGGAGAGGGTGGTCGTGGCGGGTTTTTTTGTTACTTTACGGGTTCCAAAGGATGACATCATATTTATTGTTAATATTTTCCGTAATTATTCTTCGAATATTCGTGACAAATTAATGTACCGTCTCGTTAATGACATCATACGTTTATATGTAATTCCAGTTACATTTTATTAATAATCTTTTTTTTTTTAAATCAATTCAAACTGTAGAAATATCGGAACGTTATATTTGTTATGCCCCCTCCATGCGACTTTCTGTCTCTCAGTCACTTTCTATCATATACGAATGTGTATGTCCATGCGAGTATCAAGGTTCCAGCAGACGACTTTCGTTCCTGACGGGTTTCCCCGACCGCACTAGTTATTTTACTCATATTGCTGACAATCCATATAGCCTATCAATTGAGTTTTGACACATATTTCCTATGTAAAAAAACAAACACAAAAATCAGTCGATAATTAATTTAAAACAATGTATGATAACGATGTATGAAATTATTACATTATTGACAAATTTTTATAGCCTACCAACAATGGATAACACATAATTCCCGCGTGCAAAGTTTCATCAAAATCGGTGAAGAATTAATAAAATTTTATTGTAACAATTTTTTATTACGGTTTGTTAAAGTATTATCGTCAATTCTTATAGACTATCAACAGAGCTGGGCAGAAAACTGTTAATCCATTAATCTTTAATTAATGCAATTAAGAAAAAAGCTAATCTTTAGCTTTCACGTTAATCTTAAATCACTAACGATGTTCTTAACTTACGCTAAATTGAACATCTGATAATTTTAGTCCGTCAACAACCAAATTGTTGACGTCATTTTGCTTGTTAGAATTCTGTGCCTTAGTATGCCACACTCGTCGTTCGGCTAATCGAATGACGAACTAAATAATGTGAAGTGCAAGTACGAGAGAAAAAAAAAAGATATTTTATTACAAGAAAACACGCATGACGCCAAGCTGAGTTTTCTTAGCGTTCAACTCAACCGAGTTTCTTGTAGGTACTCAATGAACATATGAGGTTCAAAAGCTTATTGAAGTCAATAACAAGATCTGCCCTCATACTTTCTATTTAGAGCCCGATTTTAAGGGGGTTTACTTTAATAACATCAGTGAACCATGTTATCATCTGCATAGTAATGAATGCAACCAGATGCTAACATATTATTGGTATATAACGTAAACAGGGTGGGTGATAGTACAATGTCTTGTTCCTCATCAACTGGCATAAGCTGCTAACTGTGTCAACCAAGAAGGACTCGAATTCTAGAGATCCACGTCGGTCCCTTTGAACAGAAGACCACGTTGCCAGATACTATCAAACACTTTCGCTGTGTTGAGGCTAATAGCCTCTGCCTCAAAATATTTGTCAATCGCCACCCCCCAGCAATACGGTAAGTACACTGTAAGTAAGTACATCAACCGTTGATCGATTCGGAAGAAAGCCATATTGCCGATCATTGATTAAAGAGTTCCTCTAGGCGTTTCTGTGTCGCCCTCCTCGACGTCTTTGGAAGGTCTTTTTCACAAATTCTGTACTTTGACGGTTATACATGCAGTGTTATACAAAAACCTCGACACCTCGACGAACCAGTAAAAAAAACAGCTCAGTCTCAATAGACTCAAAAGTCTTCTTATAGTCCACAAATGCAAGGTATAGAGGCTGATTATACTTTTCGGTCTTCTGTACCATCTGCTGTTTTGTGTAGACGTGGTCTATGGTGCTAGATCCTCATCGGAACTCGGCTTGTTCTCCAAGCTGAAAGGTGACAAGTTATTGTATGAGACGAATCGTAATTACTCTCGAGAACAACCTTGTAAACATGGTAGAAAAGCGAGAGGTTGGTTGGTAACATTTTCAATAGATTTATGTCACCATTTTTGAAAAACAAAGTGATATTGCTCCTTCTTCATGTCTCTGGGATTCTCTTTTTATAAATAACAAAATTAAACATCACCAGCAATTTCTTCATAATAGGATGGCACTTGTTTTTAGCAACTCTGATATAATAATTCCGTCGTGACCGGTGACTTCTTTATATTTTGACTTACATAGGGCTAGCTTAGCTTGATTTCGTTAATACAGTCATCTAGGAGCTCAATGGTATAGGCACAGGTCAATATTGATCTAGGATCTACGTCTTGCGGCTGTACTGTACTTGCTGATCGACATTTCTATACAACCGGCCATAAAAGTCTGACGTTGTAAACGATATGTCAAGCCTCGGCGCAAAAGTTATGCTTATTTTCGTTTTTAATATTCCAACTAGTTTTTTATCGACTATTCGAAAACTTTTCACCCATGATTTCGGTCCTTCTATATGTTTATTTTTGCATCGAAGGTATCGCCAAATCCGATTTTTCGCATCAGGTTATTAATATTCGGCTGTTCTTTTACTCATGCCTGTAGTATCTCATAATGTCCGAAAATTTGATTTCTTTGCTAAATGCCGCTTTTGGTAAAGCTTTCATCCCTCAGTACGGTAACCAAGTAATGTTGTTTATTGTTAGTAACCATAGAAGGTAACATAAAAATAAAAGATTTGCGAGTTCCAGCTGAAACTTAGCATATCAAATAGAAACTGGGAACGGAGTAGGTCTAAGCGTAGGTTGAACGTGAGCGTGAACACCATGCAGTCCATCTCTAGCCTGCAGTTGTTATTCAGTGTACGTCTCACAAGTCAGTGATCTCTTCTTGTGATATCTATTGATCATAGAGTTTACCAACACGATAAATAAATCGCTCTTGCGCACACCTATCTCTTGCTTTGTACCGCAGTTCGAAAGCCCTATATAATACTTAAGCATTAGTACAAATATTGGACGGCTTACTTTTAACGAGTAACTTTAACTTACGTTAAGTTTTCAAAAATATCGCTTTAACGATAATTGAAGTTGACTTTTTTAGTAACGAATTAACGTTGACGAAGTTTATTTTTGGATTAACTTTGACATGGACAGAACTACAGATTTATTAATATAGATATATTTATTATTAACCTTATTTTACAAAACATCGGTGGTAGGTAGATTTTCAGTGTGAGTATTTATTTGAACTTAAAAAGTTTAAAGAATCTCGTAAATACATAAAATTGAAGAAACGTCCAGCGGAGCCTCTCACAAACATTTTACGATTTATATTTATCTATGGTAGCGGTCAGGATATCAGGAAAATAAAATATCTCGTCAAAAATATTAGAAGATAAATAGGCACAATAATGAACAAGCTGACACGCCATTAATGGTGTCGGATGTGATAATATGAGGGCAATGACCCCATGCCGGGGAGTGCGGGAGCAGGCGGGGGTTGCCTGGCGTGTCGCGGCGCGGGTAAACAATAGGGATATTATTATAAAATACAGAGCTTGAATTCTGAAGTTCTGTTACGCTATATTTCTCTTTTTTTAATAAGTGTTATCTATACTAATACAATAAAACGGAAGAGTTTTTTGTTTGTTTGTTTAAACACGCTATCTCTGGAACTACCAGTCGAATTCGAAAAAATATTTTAGTATATGATTGCCAGATTCACATGGAATAGTATAAGCTATCTAGAATTAGGCTAGACCTCTCAGCTAGCCTTAAATATTGCTTTTTGTTTACTCACACGAAACCGCGTAACCGAACTGCTTTATCCGCTTGCTCTGGCATAATGGTTAGTGATACGTAAATACAAAGTTCTACAAAAATATTGCTCCTTAGTACATCTAAAAAAAGTCCGCGATACTATATGCCTATCTCTTATACAGAAGCCACGAAAACGTATTTTTTTTTTATTGAAAATTGATTTATGAGCATTATTATTAGGCATAGCATATTAATCCTTACGAACGAAAGTTACTTCATCATCAAAACAATTTTATGTAGATAAACTTTGCCATTTATAGCAAGTTTCTTTAGACGAGTAGTTTGGGAAACTCGTGTTCGTGACATTTGCTTAGCTCTATATACTCGGTAACAGAAATATAAATGTCAACATAATCACTATGTCCGTAACTTTAGCACGTACTAGTATGTATATTTCATAATACTTATACTGAAACTGCCAGCGATAGGTGGTAAACTTATATGGAACAAATCTGCTCGTCGTAGTGCTCGATTTACGACCACTATACACTTGGGCATAAACCTTTTATAATGGCTTGGCTCCTATGGAATGTTTTAATATCATTAACATGTAACAAAAGTACCCTTAAATAGAAGCAAGTAAAGTTACAACGAAAAAAATGATTTTAATTAATTAACACATCTCCTTATTTGGTAAAGATAATATTGTTATGTCTTGAGTAAGAGAAAAATATAAAAATAATCACCATTCCCGAAATCTCAAGAATCGTCCGGAATGTACCCGAAATATAGTGTATTTATCATGGTGTAGTCGTGTGTCGTCTAGTTTTCGGTTCGACGACGCAAACATAGAAAGCCTTATCGCTACAACTGTCAACAAACAATAGGCTATAAATCAAACGTTCGCCTAATTTTAAAAGCGATGACGTAAATTGTTTGCGACATGTTAAGAGTTCAGGGACCTTCTAGAGATTTCGTGATCGTCTTATTTGGGTATAAAAGCGATCCGTATTGTGTGTCACGGCAGTTCTAATTTCAAAAGCGAAAAGGAATAAATAAGCGAAATAAAACATACAGGTTTATTCTGCAAGTACATTCGGTGAGCGATTTGTGAGTTTATTTTGTTTTAATTGGTATTTTTTGTGTACGAATAAATTATTTTCGTGAAACACTACGGCATTTTACTACCCACGGGCTTAACAATAAATATACAGTGGATTTCGGTTATAACGACGATGAAGGGACCACTATAATTCCGGCGCTATATCGGTAAGTCCGCTATATACATAGGTAGAAAGAAAGAAGCAAAAGCAAGAAAGAAAGAAAGAAAACAATGTGTATGCTTAATTTCTTAGATTTCATTTTACCTATCTGACCATTTATAAAAAAAGCGTATTATTACAACTGCTGACCAGCTGTAAATGTAAACAAAAAAACTTTGTGTATTTGTTTGATGACTAGGTCGTAACCGGTTGCAGCATTTGCAAGGGATTTCTAGGAATATGTTACAAATAGTTCATTAAAGCTAGTCGCTATACCCGAAATCGGCGTGACATCCGAAGTCGCTATAGCCAAACTATTTTCCTCCAAAAGTATACTTTAAATTCAAGGGACTAAAGTGTTACGTCGCTATAACCAAAACGTCGTCACAACAGAGGACAAAATATAAATGCAATACACTGTATAGATATCTCGCACATTAGTTACTAGTTGTACGGTAGCATGTACGGTATAACGATTTGTTTGCTCGTTCAATTACCACTCACAGGCCAGGTGCGCAAACAAATCCATCTGCTGACACTTTTACTGCAGCCCATATGGGGTTTAAGGATACATTTAGATTATGTGTAGTCCTTCTTACACTTGTATATCAATACCTTTTAAAACATACAAAGATTGACGTTCTCGGCCACTGGTGTGGCTATTACTCAATAACTCTGGCATTCGGGCTGTAATGGGGTTTGGAGCTAAGTGTGCACCCCGCGCGTGCACTGTGGTTCACACGTCCACGTCGAGTGTCGCGGTCGGGTCCGAAGCGCGGTAATTATCACTCTACCGCTATAACCGGGTAAAACTTAATTTAACTCGCATGTAAAACACTCAGGGAGAGTGTACCGCGCCGTATCTTCCACAGCACCGCACTCATGACACGCAGTGGTGGGCTCCCTTCTTGCTATCCTGTACAGGTACCATCCGAAACAACCGTGTCCGGATAGCAACTGCACAAGCCTGAACGTCAGGGAGCCCTGCGCCGTGACACACCACTCTTTGAGGACCGGGCGGACGGTGTCTATGGAATAAAGTCCATAGTGCGCATCCGCCAGGTCCTTACCCCACCGTCTCAGGACTTCCGCCTGCCCTCTCTCCTCAACCCATTCATTTACTTCATAGAAAAATATACTATAAATGTTTGGCCATGTCCCGGCCCGGTGAAACATGAATGATACGATGATATGATATGATAGGATATGATATGATATGATTTTTTTTTATCAAACAGCGATTTTTTATTTATGCAAATTGTATCCAATCTGGGCTATCCGCAAACATAAAATAAAAACGAAAACATAAATGGTAGTTTAGCTACAGAATGCCCAAAGTTAATTACAAAAAATAAACAAGAAAATTAAATTAAAATGTACGATATTATTTTGGTGAAGTATGTTCGTAGATCAAAGATTGGCATGGCAATGAATTCTTTAACAACTTTGGCCGTTTTTAAACTACAATTAATACATCATAACAACGTTTTTGATATAACGATATACGAATACCAAAAGTGGGAAAACCAAATCGGACCAGACGAAAACCCAACCAAAAGTTGAGTATACGTACATGTGTTCCATCGTATACGCGATTATCTCAAAAAACAATTTTTTTTAATATTTTATATACGAGTACCACGTATAAAGGGGAAAACAAACAGTACCTGGAACTGGTTCACTGTAGCACTACGTGATCCAGCTCCAGTAGTACTTGCCAATTGATGGAAACACTTGTGGGACGGACGCGTTCTCATACACTTACGATCCCAACACGAGATGGGTTCTGTGTAGAGCGAGACCCGTCACTTCAAGCGCAAACAGAATAAGGACTATTTTGTATTGGAGCATGTGAACACAAAACGAGTTAGCGACCGAACACTGCGCTCATCATATTCATTTTGGGGTCAGTCAGTTCAAGCGCCCACACTCGCACCGGTCGCGCTCTTAGAAACATTCTCTACTTAAAACACTCGATGAATTACAAATTGCATATCATTCTTATTTATCTTAATTTATTACTAACTTAAAGCTTTATAACAAAAATAAAAAAGACAACATACAAATAATAAAACCAATTGTTACAAAGACTACTCATTCAAAACAGATAATTAAACAATAATTACAGCTATCAACAACCACAGTTATAAGGTTTCATAGAAGTAAACAAAACCTATCTTGTTGATCAATTACAACTACTATGGTAAACAAGGGTACATTTAGTGTGCGCGGTTACTTGGCAAACTTAGCTGATAACCTTGGCACACAATTAACCACAAACACCCACTGGCCCAAATTAGAAAGTCGACATTCACGAAACGGCATCATTGCCGCCAGACGTACCGGCTCTACCGGAGCCGAGGAGAGCTCGTCCGCTAAAATGTTATTATGCCCCCAAAGACGAACCACTGGCTCCGTTACAATAATAGCTCCTGTAATTATTTCAATTTGACTACGAAATTTACATTTCCTTAGCACAAAATGAATCGTATCAAAAAAACATTTTGATGTTGGCGCCTTTATTATTACAAGTACTAATTAGAAACCAGATGGTCTGATAAACAAATGTTTAAAAACGTGTTTTTAGATGTTTGACTGTAGGAAAATATGCTTATTCTGAAACATATGTGTCAATAATTACTTATACTGTAAACATTTCTCTGCTAAACTACTGTGAAAATACCATAGAACATTTTAGAAGCGACAGAAATAAGCACGGAAAGGTTACGTTAAAAAAATGACTCATTTGGGTCAATGATTCGGTTACAACAAATATGATAAACCATCCGATAATAAAATGCAATGTAATGAATAGCGGGAACCAATTATTTATTTGTCCTTGAAACCACTTAATTCATTATACAATCAGACAAAAATTATGATTCTCAGTTCACACACGAACGAACCACAAAAAAAACTTCATTGTGTATTTTTGACCTTATCATGAACTGGGTGGATAAAGCAAATTAATTTTTCTTTCATCATCATCAATTTCGCTAAATAAAATATGTTTATATCTTAACACTTTTTTAGATTTAAACGTTGTTTTTAAAACAAACATAATTAGATACATCTATACTGATATAATAATAACAATAATAAAGAAGAAGTGCTTTTTGTTTGTTCACTGAAAAAAAAGTTTTGATAATTGTAGCTCAAATTTTATCTATTAGTTACAAAATTCGGGGGACTACTAAACTGAGGCCTACTAGTAACCAAACTCAGTTTTGTATTATAAAATAATTTTAGTTACTTTTTGATAAATTTATTTTGTTGGCTGGTAATGAACTAGTTTTGTGGTATTAACAAAACTGTTTATGTACCAATAGCTTAACAGCTTTGCAATTACTAATCAAACTGCTTTGTTTAAAAATAACAACAATATTTAGCTGTTTTCAAAATTTAGTTTATTTAACACAGCTTTGAAATTGCTTAAATTAGCTTAACTTTTTGGTTACTACTAATTAATTGTTTATCTATTAATAACAAAATTTTTATGTTACCCGATCAGATTTATTAAGCTAATGCTAACTTAATTATATAGTTACTTTAAAATAAAATGTTTTGTTACCAGATTGAATAAATTTGGCTACTGCAACCAAAGTTTATCTACTTTTAAATAAAATGTTTTGTTACTAGATTTAATAAATTTGGCTACTTCAACCAAAGTTTATCTACTTTTAAATAAAATGTTTTGTTACCAGATTTAATTAATTTGGCTACTGCAACCAAAGTTTATCTACTTTTAAATAAAATGTTCTGTTACCAGATTTAATTAATTTGGCTACTGCAAACAAAGTTTATTTACTTTTAAATATAATGTTTTAGTTATTAATAACTTAACTGTTTATTTATTACTTACTAATATTGCTTTGCTACCTGTCGCTAGTTGGTTAGATGAATTTTTATTTGTTTTATTAAACTAATTATCACGATTGCCATTAATTTAAATTACATTAAAATAACTTACATGAAACTTCTAAAGTAGAGATCTGGCCTGCGTAGAAATCCTTATGGGAAGTTCTCTAGTCAACATTTGATTTGTTGTTGTTTTTTTAATATAACAATATTAGCCAATTGCAATCGTTTTAATTAGTTAATCTAAATAAAACAAATAAAGAATCAGCTAACCACCTAGCGACAGGTAGCAAAACATTGTCAGTAAATAATAAATATACAGTAAAGGTACTAATAACCAAAACGTTATATTTAAAAATAAACTTTGTTTCAGTACAATAAATAAAAGATTATACCAATTTATATTTTGTTTTTATTGATGTAATAACAAAAATTTACAATTAAAATTGGTATCGCCATAAATGTAGCTAAGTCTGCAGCCTCTTCGTTATCCTCTGCAACAAAAAGATTACTCTAATAATTGATTGTAATACAAATGTATAGTAAAATATATTAGCATATTAGCCCAAATAGGAACTTACCAGCTATGTCTTCTATAATTTCTTTTAAAATTCTGTCAGTTCTTTTCATTGCAATCATTTTGGGTCTTGTTATATACCAATTATTACTTAGTTTGTCATCATTTTCAGGATACAAAACCCTGAAGTCCTTCTTCAAAAACTGCAAAAAATTAATTACGTATTGCAAAAGTATAATTAAATACTATATTTATACAATGTATTATATAATTAAGAAACTGTATCACATTATCACTTACTAATAGATGAGATAGTGGTCAGCCTCTAGCCTATCACATATAAAAAGTTGACAAGATGGTGGCCGCCTTGTTAAAACTTATCAGTTCAGGGAGTTTTTGTGACATCTCAGAATTCATATTCCGTGTTATTCTTTGACATCCCATTCACTTGTACACGATAACCAAGCTATATTAAGCAAGATGCCACTAACATTACACAAAATAGAGTCAAACTACGCATGATTACGAAAAAATACTAAAACCAATAGTTACATAAATGACTAAAATCCCGCCAAAACTTAATTCAACCTGCCAGTTGATTCCTATTTTCTTGAAAACTAAATAATAAATAATATTGCGTACCTGCAGAATTATCGATGTAGATTTCAAGACCCCATGATCGTAACTCATCGTCCATCGGATCGACTGGCATCTTTCTCCATGTAAGAAAGTCGTCGGTGTTTCGTTTTTGAAAGTAATTTAACATACACCATGAATATTAAAACAGAGGCACTTGAAAAACGCATAAAGAATACTCTTCATAACAACAAAGTAATTCAGCAACTGTCGTCGACGGAAAGAAGGAGAAGAATAATATAATTTTAACACTATGTACCAGTGTTTCCATATGAAAATTAAAAACTACCGTGTTTGTAGCTTGAAATTATCGTGTTCAGAACTAGAAATACCGCGCATAAATAAAAAAAATATTATCTTGTTTTTATAATAAAGACAGTTTCAGACAAATCTTGTAAAAATCATGTCTAATACTAAAACTTTCTATAATTTTTCGAAACCTGTTTTTTCTAGTGGTGCAACATATATTTTTAAAACTTATCATATGGTTGGCACAATTTTATTAGGGTCTTCAAAAAACTCTTGAAGGAAGCGCACCGAAAAAGAAAAAACGGGCGATAAAAACATATGTAAACTTTTAAAGAGGTATGCAAAAGTAGATTGCAGTGGTGCTCTATTCTTTCTACCTTTCTTCCCGTGAGAGACATTGCATGAAGTTAATTAGTAAATAAATATGTGGAATGCAGTGGTGGAGAAGAGTGTCGCCTAAAGTTACAGGGTCTCAAAAATACGTAAAAATAAATAACAAAATATTAACTTATTGTATTTTAAAGAAACTTCATAATTATTATGGTTGCGATCAAATAGCGCTGAAAAATGCAAAAGCAAAATAATTCACTTAACTATAGAAAAATTTCGCAAAAGGGCGACAAAAATCACCGAATCTAGAGAATAAATCGCTAAGGTAGCAACACTAATAAGCGCAGAAACGCGTACCGCGAGTGTATAGGAGATTCGTGTCGAAACAAGTTCATTTAGTTGAAAAAATTTGTTAATTTATCTACTATTTATTAAACAATTTGAAATAGATAACCAAATTTTAGCTAGGAATGTTTTTAATAACTTAGTTACATATAACTGTAAAAGTTTGTCTTCTAATTGATAATAAATTTTTGCTACAATAGGAAAATAAATTAATAAACATTTAATGGATTTGTTAGTCTATTATTTACTTAATACTTGCTTAGATATAACTAAACATTTTGTATAATAATTACTAAAGTGTTTGCCTATCAGTAATCAAATAGTATTTTTTTACTAAACTTTGTTTTGTATAAAGTAGATAAACGAGTTTAGCAAACCCATTTCATTAAATAATAGCCAATTTTTTATTTAATAGCAACAAAAGTACGAATAGCTGAACTAGTTTGGGAAGTGCAGCAAAACCAGTTTAGCTATTTTAACAAAAGTTTGGTTACTAAGAAGTAAATTTAAGCTATTTTCTGATTAGTCAAACTAGTTCAGCTATTCATTTTTTTCAGTGTTTGTTTATTTAAACGCGCTATTCTCTGGAACTACCAGTCTGATTCGAAAAATTATTTTTGTATAGTCATGAGGAATAGTATACGCTGTTAATCGCCACAAAGATTGTCATAAAAGAGATTTGAGTCAATATGAAATATGTCAGATACTTATATACTTTTCGAGATAGTAAGTTGTGTATTATTGTGTTTTAATTATTAGAATATGCAGTCGACATAAAATACCGAAGTCAACATTAGCTATATAACTTCACGCTACTTACGATACGATAGAGCTGAACTACACGGACGCGTCGGTGGCGGCGCTGCCGTGGAAAGTTTGTCGTATAAATTTAGCTCGGCTAAAACCGTGGGGCACAGCTGGTTTTATCTAATACACAACAACGAAACTAAACTCAACTGCAATGGACATAATACGCGAAATACGACGTAAAGTGACATACGAAATAAGCAGCGACGACAATGGTGAATCAATTGGGAAAAATACGCCTTTGGGGCACTTAAATGGCTTACGCTGAGTAAACCATAAGAGATATATCAAATTAATGTTGCACAAAATTGTAGATCTTAAAAAGACCTACAAAAAAGTCATCGCCACCCACAATTAACATTTTTGTCTATTGAGTGGGGGCGGCACGATTCTCGCGTGCGCTCAACCGACGGCATTCTGTAGTCCACACGAGCGAAGCCGCGTGCACAGCTAGTTTGTAATATGATAGACAAATAAGCAGGACATGAGACAATGTGCATTAACACAGGACGGGAGGTGAAGGAGGAACACATGACCGAGATGAAGTGAAAGTGATGTCAAAGCGGTCGCGTTTGAGATCAATAATAATGGTGAAACATTGCTTCAGCAGAGCCAATCAGCTCGTGACATGCTATTATTATTCTATGTTGACATAGTAATGCTATTCTCTAAATTAATATGATAATGATTAAACGTACCTTACTTGAAAATGCTTTGTATAATTATTTTAAGTTAACTGCTTTGAAACGTGTTTCTATAAATGTTTACTTTTGGGCTCAATTAAAACCAGAATAAGGCGTCATTATTCACTGTGTAGTGTATGTACACTTACTTTTATTTGTTGCATGCATCATTTCTTTAATGTTATATTTGTATAGTAGGTATGTACTTTTGTTTTATAATTTTTATGAGTTATTTCTTTCTTATTTAGAGTTAAGCCGCGTCGCTTTATAAGTTTAATATATATATCTAATATCTTTACAGCACTGTTTTTCGCCTAGAACACTTCAACCTAAATTAGGTAATAATAAAAAATATATATATTAAGTCTTTACCAGCTTTTGTGGAATAATAAAAAAAAACTTCTTTTTTTAGACGATATCGCGGCCATCAGTGTCATCATACAGATGGTGAAGAACCGGTTACTACAACTTGCTTCGGTGATGACTTCACTTCATAGATATTTACCTCCGGATCAATGCTGTTTGTTATCTTTTTCTTTCAATTAGTTTAAAGATATGTATTTTTATAATAATCATGCTGCGTTATGACCGTATAATCAGCCGGATATCAGACTAAGCCAAATATTATACGATCATATCTCGTAAGGTGTTTTACTAATTCATAGACTGCGTTTATGTGGTGATTGCTAATAAGTAGTGTTACAAGTTTTGTTAAGTTGGTTTTGTGAAGTTAAGTTTTGTTGAGGTTTGTTGGCACTGTATGCAATCACATCACACGGTGTCGCGTTGGCTAAATGGTTCAAGCAATGAAACGCAGCAAAAGGGGCAATCAGAGTTGCGACAGCGGCCAGTCAGTCAGTGCCTGCACCCTGTTCAGTTTGTTCACTGCACAGCTGAATCGTGCCTAGCTGTCGAGGCGACGCGACGCGACGGGAGCCGATTGCGAAAACGAGATCCGCTGATGTCTATCTCGATATTTAAGTTATTAAAAACACAACTATCAAATATCTTATAAGATGTCGAGATGGCTATTATACTCTAATAGATACAGTCAAACCTGGATAAGCGAGAGTTCAAGGGAGCACAATCTCATTCTCGCTTATAGAGGTTTCTCACTAACCCGAGTTTCTCTCTAATGCAGGTACATGGGTAGCGTTTCTCTCTTATAGAGGTACAGAGGTATAGAGGCAAAAGAATGCCATAAAATAAAAACGCTATTTAGTTCCACGAAATAGAATAGGTACAATATTGACGAGAAAACAATACAAAAACAATGGTAGGAAGTTCCACGAAAGTTAATAATGAGTCATAAAATTGCAGATGTTAAATTTGTAATTTGTTTTGTCATTTGTTCCTCCTAAATAATATAAATAAATAAAGCTCGACTGTCGCTTATAGAGGTATAGATAAGTAGCAGTCTCACTTACGGAGGTCCATGAAGGAAAAACGACTCTCTCTTACAAAGGTTTCTGTTTCTCGCTAATAGAGGTTTTGGGAGCTTAAAATGACGGGTCCTGGCTATTACTCTCAGTTATAGAGTTTTCTCACTTATCCAGTTCTCACTTACCCAGGTTTGACTGTATATGTATATACTAATACTATCAAGTTCTAGGGATTGCTTTTTGTTTGTATGTTTAAACGTGAAAATCTCTGGAACTGCTTGTCAGATTAGGAGAAAATATGTTTGCATTTTATAGCATATTTATTAACCAAGAAATTATACTATAAATCCACGATACTACTCGCAAGGAGCGGAGCAGTAACGATAAACCTCAAGCAAACCAGCTTGTCGGTTTGCAATTACACTGTTAGTGAGAACAACAATAGACTACACGAGTGCGGCGATACAAAGTGCTGTCACAATTAGCTTTTACAAGTCAATTGAAGCAAATAGTTTTATTTTTTAATGAAATTCGGTTCATATTTAGAAAATGTTTGATTAAAAGCACTCTTTTTACATGGTGGTATAGCATTTTGTAATGCCCATCTGGCTAACCACCACCCTCAAGTTCTTCGGCAGGCACCTGTCGGTGTGTTCCTTCCAGCGTCTGCACTCGAAAGCCAATCCTTCTAAGATTATTTTGTTACCATCTTCAGACATATCGTCACTTAGCAAGCACGTGAGATTGCGATGCTAAAACCTATAACGATTTTTTATTATACTTAATATTTTTAAGTATTACCCGGAACTTTATGTGGCCTTACAAGAATGTCATATTCAACAGTGAACTTCAATTTACTTTAATAATATTCATTCAAATAAACACGATTGTATAATAGCGACCGTGAACACGATAAGAAACAAACTCACTTTCGAATTTATAATATTAGTATCTAATTATCCAAGTAGTAAGTATATTTATAATTGGAGATTTCTCTCTACTTGAGGCAGCCCGACTGGCGGAATACCTTCACCTTCCTGAAGATCACAGCCAAATACCCTTGTGTTGTGTTCTTGCGGTGAGTAGGGTTTCCAGAGCTCTTTGCGGTAAGGAGTTCAAGGTCGGCAAAGCGCTAGTGATATCTATGTGTCCATAAAATATAGTGGCCGCTTACAACCAGGCGGGCTTGTTTGTGTCGTACCATGCCAAGTAAGTTGTAAAAAAATAGAATAAAATATAGAATATGTATCAAAAAAGTATTCCAGTATATAATTAATATCAAAGCAAATAATCGATCTTAATAATAATAATTGTAATTTGTAAAGCACTCACTTTCCTCATATCATGCTAATTAAATATTTCTACCAAAATGAGACTTAATTTTTAATTGAAAAAAAAAACGATAAATCCTATAGACTGCAATATTATAGATAGTAATTCTTCCATGAAGCGATTTAGAAACATAATAAACCTTACTAAACCTACAAATTCACCGCTTTAAAATCTATATTTAAATTAAAATCACCATAATAGAGCAGAGTATAATTATATCCATATAAGATGTTTAGTCTGCTTGCGGCAGGTGCTAACGCACCGCATGCTGAGTTGAGGGCACTAGCACTGTACGAATTCACACATTAGTACCTATAGTCGGTACCGTAACGGGTTAAGTGCTACGTGATAAGCATACGAGAACACCGCATAGCACAGCGCTGCTAATTTGCACGAGAACCAAAAAATGCCAATATGGACACATTACGATATTAAATCCAGCTCATACAAATCTAATTTGGTGATGCTAAATATTCACAACCCTACGCAAATAATCAATAAGTTAAAAAAAAATTAAAAACGCTTTAATTACACAGTAAAATTATAAACCTTTTTAGTCATATAATAATATCTCGTTAAGCCCAATCAATTTGACTTGTCAAAATGAATCATATGAGCCTAAACTCGAGAGGTTTGTTAGTAACCACTGAAGAGTTCCACTATCCACCTCCTGGCTTCATTACCAGACCCTCGTTACTAAGCCCAATCTATTGGACTTGTCAAAACAAATCATATGAGTCCAAACTCGAGAGGTTTCCTAATCCGACTGATGTATTTCACTATTTACCTCCTGGCTCCATCATCGCATCAGCTCCACGATACCAAATTACAGTGGTCTCATCCGAACTATATATACATACACAGTTTCATTTCGATGCGAAAATTAGAACTTGATTAAAATGGACTTCTAAGATTTTGTTACATTGTTAGTTAGTTACAAATGAAGCTAATATAACCGTGTTAAAAATACCACTCTCACTTTCTGCAGTTAAAAAATGTAACGGCACTCGGAATCAACAAAACCACAACTAATAATAAAACTGAAGAGCTTCATTCCTAAACGTACTGTATGATTCTGCTTGCTTTCTGCACTGCTTAGTTTGTTTTAATGAACTAAGGAAATTTAAGAAAAGTACTTCAGACTATTGGGCCTCGGTACAGAAAGTCATCGAGTTACAATAGATCCAGTTTTAGAAGGCGACAGAGCGACCTCAAGATAATTTACCAATGATTCATACGAAAGGAAGGATGCGGACGCGGCGGCAAGGGGCGCGGGGCGGCACGGCGCGGTAAGACTAAGCAGCAATTCACAACCATATTATGAGAACATAACCTCACAATGAGTAACTCTGCCATCGCTTGCTGTGAATCGGTCGCAAGTAATATATTTGTATCATAATTAAACCATACGATATTCACACTGACCTGAGACTTCTCACATCAAGTGAATGTGACGGTTTCACATTAATTCATATTTAATTGTATATAGTTCTCCTTTGGTCACAACAGATCAGGATAGATCAAAACGGACGATTCAGGACAAATGTACCTAAAGTGCGATCTAATCTAAAAGTAATTTTAATGATAAAGGTATTAAATTACATAAACAAAATCCAAGCGATTGGCGAAGTATTTATTGATTGTGTGTAGTTCTAACAAGTATCCCGACCTATAATAATTTTTCAAAAGCTATAACGTCATGTTGTGTGGTTTTCCTTAATCCAGATTGAAATACTAAATTCCCCAACATTAAATATATTGGTACAATAGCATTATAGGATTCATTACGATGTCATAACTTGAAAACAGACCGAGGCGCGCGCCTCACTCACTGAACTTAATGCAGTCATTAACGTCATAGGCATGTTGTTAATTCTAAGTTGAGAACTAACTTTAAGAGTTACAACGTCTATTATACTGCGAGGGACACAGTATGGCACTTTGTTTGTTCGTTGAAGACCTCCCACGAGACAACATCAAGTTTTCAACAGAAAACCTAACAAACATTTAACAAAGCAACTAACACGAGCACATTCTTTATTACGTAAATATAAAGAAAAAAAATTATAACAAGTTCTCTTTAAGCATATCCTTATTCATACAGGGGAGGTTAATATAGAACAATATAATTATACATATTCATATTTGTAAACAATCTGTTAACTTGAATATTAAAGTGGACACGAAAACCCTTTATATATTTTGAATAAATTTGAAAAAACATTCAAAGCAAAATTTATCATAGGGCATTATTCGACATGAATTTATGATATTATTTTTCTTTGCGTTATAGTATCCGCTTCTAAAATAACAGTTATTCTCATAAGGGCTTGTGTAGACGGCGCTGCTGACGCGCCGCCGCCGCCGCGCCGTCGCGCTTCCACCGCTCAATTTGCAATATCAGTGTACATTTTTAGTAATACACTGCTAGCCACGATGCCACGAACATTATATATGTAGGCATAATGAACAAATTAAGTTTAACTAAACTTAACCGCTTTTTTAGTTTATTACTGTTACGTTCGTGGGTAATAAGATGCCGTAGTGTCACTCAAAAGTAATTTATTCGTACTCAGCTAGTACAAATTAAAATAAATAAATCGTTCACCGAATATTCTCTCAGAATAACCCTGTGTAGATACTTGCAGAATAACACTGTTTGTTTCTCTCTTATTTCGCTTCTTGTTGTCGCTTCGCTTTCGAATTATTAACTGCCGCGTCTCGCAACTCAGCTCCCTTATATACCTAAATGACTCGATCCCGAAATCTCTGGAAGGTCCAGGAACTCCTAACATCTTGTAAACAATTTACGTCATCGCTTTTTAAAACGAGGGGAACGTTTAATTTATGGCCTATTGTTTGCTGACAGTTTTAGCGATAAGACTTTCTGTGTGTGTCGTTGAACCTAAGATTATACGTCACACGACTGCACTATGATAAATTCACGATTTTTAAGGACGGTCCTGGAAATTTCGAGAAAGATGATTTTTTTCCCATTTCTTTTTGTTCTAGTCGTAACATTACTATGTGTATGGTGGTCGCGACCACTAATACCTCACTTTTTACTAAGTATCACTAGGTGATCCTGAAACGCGACAAACCAGACGAAAATCATTGTGCACCGATTAGTTTACTACTATGTGTATGGTAGTTGCGATCCCTACCACTACGCTTAATTAATGTATATAGTTGAATTATGATCTTATACTTGGCATGACGCGCGCGGCGGCGCGTCCGCGGTATGCCCGGGGCGCCGTCTTCACAAGCCCTTACGGATTAATATGTTCGGAGTAATGCTACAATTCAATAATCATAATTTGAACAGTCATATTTTATTCTTGGTCACACATTTGCGTTTTTAAGTAAAAGTTAGAGTTACCTAAATCACGAAAGCCGATTTAATAACATGTGAATCATTCTTTCCAATTATATATAAATTGTATATAAATAAAACATCTCACCAAATTTTAAATGAGTGATGAAAAACAATAGTTTACTGATATTCTTGGAGAGCACGTATAAACCAGTGCAACGTGGCCCGGGTAGACGAGTCATTTTTCTTGTACTCTTTTAGAATGGCTCGTGATCGAAAGGCCTACGTACCTGGTTATCAGTATATGGTCAAGTGACTCAGAAGGTGGACTGACCGCTCTAAAACAAGATGGTAACATGAACAGTAAGGCGGACTATATGTATTTCAATTATACTATAAAATAAAAATCTAAATATTTTAGTGAAATATTGCCTCGAATTCATTTCAAGGAATTCTACGAATTCACGCCTTTATCGTTGTAAATTTTAGTCATAAAAAGGGTTTCGATTTATGTAATTTCAGTACATTTTTCAGTTATTTTTTACAATTACATATTTCCATTTGATAATATTGAAGCGTTCCAAATAAAATGTATGTGTTCTTGTATGTTATAAAATACGTAATCAGTGTTCTCGGTTCTCGATCAAGTTATGATATTGTTAACGTTACTACAGTCTGATGGTGGCTGGGCGAGGTAATTGCCGTAAGAGTCCAGGACGCAGGCTGACCGTTTTCAACACCGCTGCACCGCGCCTAGCCGTACGTACTGTCCGATAGAATTTTATTATATACCGCTGGTACTTACCATGCTGACCGTAAGTAACCAACTGGAATGTTCGGCTTACCTGAAACACAGAAAATGTTTTCGTTTGAAATATCATAAATGAATAGAACGCACTTATAACCGTTAATGTGTTATCAAATTTGTACATAGCATTTAGAAATGGTTTGCATTTATAGTAGGTGATAATTTAATTGAAAATCATTGTCTTATACGGAAAACGAAGGCAGACTCTGTTAACACTAACACTACAAGCATCTTCTTTAAAGAAAAAACTAATCGGATACAAAATATTTGTTTTTCTGCTATTTAATTGTAAACTAAGGCGTTTTACAAATAAAAGCGTATTTTCGTCTCCAGTAATTATTGTACAATATGTACGTACATATGAACCGGACGCGAGACGCGATGCGACGCAACGGATACGAGTCAGGTTGCCGCGGCCGTCACGCGCCAGACCAGACAGCAAAACAATAGGTACGTTATATTTATGCGTTTTATAAATGAAGTCTCAATAGTTTCAGTTTGCAGTTAATTTGCAGTGTTCTCTACTAATATTACCACAATAACATAATTATAATAAACATAAGATTTATTTAATCAACACCAACTACAAACCTCCTCTTGATTGAAAATTATCGTTAGAATTATTATAAGTGCCGAGTTTTGAGTTTACTAAACATCCGATCAAGTGTTAGTTTAATGGTGGTAAAGCTAACAGTATAGTGAATTCGAATAAAAATATAAATAAATATATTTACTTTAAAAGCACAAAGTTTTCGTATTCTTTAAAATGTCGACTATTGAATAATGACTATACATCACGATATACATGGTAACAAGTTTGATCGTGACAATACTTTTCTATCAAACGTAGAAGTTAACTAAGATCATGAAGACCAATTTACAATGAACAACATAAAACGTATGATCACTTATCGCAAATGAGTTAATAAGATGAGTAAGATTTATAAGTGGCGTACATTAACAGGAGTCTTCCCTAAATGCCCATCAAACAGGCAAAGCAAATTCTACAAGACTTCAGTGTGACCGGTTTTACTTTAGGTTAACGAAATATGGATATGAACAAAAACTTCACGCCGCTGGAATGATGCGCTGGGCGGGTGGAGTCACAGTGTCACACGCAAAGGTAAAAAGTGCGTAAAGATTACTTAAAAGCTTTCTTTGTACATTCTAAGATGATAAGGAATGTAATGTGAAGATCCATCGACTATGTAGTAATGATGTGCCTTTGCATGGCTACAGGAGAGAAAAGGCAAATCTCCACCCGGCGACCAAATGTGTCCAAATGACCAACGATGTTGTACTTCGACGGAAATTACAAGAAAGCCGAACCCGTATAACGGGAAGAGCCAAGGACAAACCGAAATAACAAAAAATATTTTAATAAATAATAAGATCGCAATCAGAACATAACTTTGCGAATTGCTGGCAAAAGGTTTTTCGCTCACAAGAGTTGTTTAGCGTTTGAATTGACCACGAGAACAAATACTAGTAGATCAATGTATCGATCGACGGTGACTGGCAGTACTCCACCGGTCATCAGCGGTCACCACTGTTTTACATAGTTATTTGAAAGAAAACATTGAATATCAACACGTCATTGAATATGTGTAACTACCCCACGATACATTCAAAGATGAAGTTACGTTACATATCATTAGACAGTATAATCACTTAGTATAAAAAGGCAGGATCATGCCGTTTCAATTCAGCGGGAGAGTGCTCCACGACAACAAGTAAAAAAACCCCGCCATTGTGTATATGTAGGGTTCACGCGTTTATTTTGTCAAGTGTAGTTTAAACATATTTTTATTTTTCAAAAAATTATACCAAAAACATCTTGACTGTCACCATGTCGACTATCGACATTTCGACTTTCGCCATCTTGACTATCATCATATCGATTGTCGCCATTTCGACTGTCATTACTTCAAATGATCGAAATTTTATAGATTCAATTACGTTGACAGTTTACCAGAGACTTACCTCAATTAAAGTTAGCTAACCATGAGCTAGGCGCAACTGGACTATAAATTCGGATTCTAAGATTGTGCCGAGTAAACTAAGTTTGTATAAACTTGCTTAGCTTTGTGCCGAGTTAACTTAGCGAAGTTTGAACTAAGCTAAGTTTGATATAAGATAAAGTACGCTCTATAGATTTCACCCTTAGTCCATTATAAAAATTTAAGATATTGCAATCCTTTAGGAAAAGCTAAATTTATTTAATTTTCTTTTAACCGTTAATATTCAGTGAATAATGATACATTAAAAAGTATGTCTCTTTTAGTACAATTTAATAAAAAACACTAGACAACGATCTCTATCGTAAAAATTAAAACAAACGAAATAGACCGAACTGTTAATAAAACACAGATAGATTATACTTTATTATAGAAAAAAACTATATTATAATCTACAAAATGAATATGTTTAATGCACTGCCTATAATTATTAATACACGCGCTTAGAGAAAATATACTTAAGTGTGACAATAAAAATCAAGACAAATTCGTGATAATTTTAATTTGAGGTAAACCTAACAGCAAATATTTCGTCTTTATGCAGTGTTATTACATAACGTTTTTCTCAGAACATTTAAAATAACTAAAACTATGCTATGAATACTAATGTATTCGTGAAAAAAAACGTATGTTTTTAGGGTTCCGAAGTAAACGAGGAACCCTTATAGTTTCGCCAAATCCATGTGTCCGCGGCTTAGCTTAGAGATTTTTAGTAATAGAAAACTGTAATTTGGAATAGGTATATATATATTAATCATGAGGTCAAAGAAATAAAATGAAACACTTGAAAAAAATATATTCTTGTATACCTTCCCTCATTGGGATTTAATATTTTTTTGCTCGTGTACCCTGTGGTGTGGAATGCCGCTGGATAGGTCGTTCTAAAATATTACGGGTATGTGAAAACCACGTTTCGATTTAAAGATGCGTTTGAAATATTAAGTTTTTGTTAGTAAGAGGGGACCCCTTCCAGCTAAATGGGTATTTTTCGATATGTGAAAAAATTCACGGCAGTAGCATAAATAACGACGTTAAAATGAAAATTATCATAGCTAAGTAAGCTTTACATGTTAACAAGTAATAGTCGACTAACTTATAAAATTTACCTACAATAGATAAGTAATTTTGTACAAATTCCAATGCAAACTACTTAAAACCCTCTTTTAATTCTGCTTATTGTGACGGGCCACTACGGAACCCTACATTTCGCGCGGCGCGACACGCACTTATCAATTTTTATTGTTTATTTCTATAGAAAATTACGTCAAGATAAAATAATTTGGATTAATTTCGTATCAATTCACTTCATTTATCAGAAAGACCGACAAAATTATAAAAACTGTTGCAATTTATTCTGACCATGATTCCGCAGTATTTTTTCTCAAATATCTTTAATGTACGAGCACAGATTTTGACTTTATACTGTTTTGTTATAAGTATATATTGTATTATATTTATTGTATTAAATATAATTGTATTATATTTTATCGCAGTGTACGTACGTATACAGTATATATGCACAAATCACCATATAGAAAACAAAAAGCCACAATATGGAAATATCCAACATTACTGAATCATATTGTTTATTTTGCTATCGGGTCCAATTAATATAATAACCAGCCTTCTGGTAAATCTATTTTCATACTGAACAAAGAACTATCGGTAAATTACAGTTTTGTCATTTGTTTTATATAAGCTATAAACAAGTAATTATAATAAGTTATCTAAATAAAAGCATCATTACAAAAAATACTAAACGAATTGCCAACCCTGGCCCGTGAACCGGGAGAAGCAAGGTCGACGGCCGCGAGACGCGAGGACCGAGACGCGACATGCGCCCGCGCACCCTCCCTCACGCACACACATACACACAACAACGATCAAAGACTACTATAATAAAACATCAACGAGGAACCTGACACAATTAATTAACGATTCACATTTATCTCTTATGGGTATTCTCTGTAACGACGCGACCGCACCAACCCGACGATAAGATGCGCGCGCGTCGCCTCGCGTCCTACACAACACCGAACACCATAAAATAAATACCCGAGAAACTGTAGACAGATGCGTTTACAACCAATACAGAAATCAACAAACGTCGGTCCGTTGAAAAACCTAATCACTGAAGGACCAAGTCAGTACGTTATACGTACGAATGCACCCTTATTTCAACTTGTCTGTTGTTCCACTACGTAGGTATTAGTATAGGCAATAATTATAATAATGTAGTTAAAACGGTGCTGGAAACGGCACACAGGGCTACATTTTTCTCGTTTCCTCTTGGTTCAGTAAAAACCTTCAGTTTATTTTATTATTTGGAGCAGTGATACATGAACTCATGCTCTTAACACAGTAAAAGATGAATATCTAACAACAACAACAAGAGAAAGTAAGTTACATACAATTGAGTTCGATCTGAGAATAAGGAGGACCGCAGACGGAGAGAGACCAGAGTTCACAGTTATAAAAGAAATTAATGATAATTTGTAAAACATTAATATTCCATAAAGCAGGTTTAACACCCGCAATAGTGACACGCTTAGACGTGTAGCGTTTAGAGATAAGCGTATCCAATAATCAAGCTGGTAGGTTGAATCTATACTCAAATGGGTCATGACCACTATGCACATGACATTATTTTTTAATTAGCACGGCAAATTGACGTTACTGTCCCTGATGGTAAGCACAATACAATCCAATTGCGACCTCCGCGAGATAGAAATCCATCGACGGTCGCCGCTGTCATGCCTGTTTGCATAAATTTTTCTATAAATAATCTGTACTTCTGTCGCCATTTCCGCGTCGAAGTGAAGATATTTTGTGAAAACTCAGACCTTTGATTGCGCGCTGCTAAAAACGGAGGACCTTCTCCAACTTACTCATGTTTAAAAAAGTGTCGGAGATTGTTCAATCAGTATTCCACCGTTGTTATTATCGAGATGAAAATAATTTGTTAGTGAGAAATGAAATCAATAACCGCGCTTTTGTAATGGATTTATAACAGACCGCTACGAAAGCGAAGAAAAACCTAATTGATTAATATTCTGATTACCTATTCATGCATACAAAACTAAACCGCCAATCTTCATTACAATTTGTTGTCTCTGTAAGACTTGCGTCTCCGATATTAGATAGATAGCAAAAAATAGGCTTGTTATTAGCTCATAATAGGTCTTTACCTATGAAATTGCCGTTCTGCAGTATTGGCCATTTCAAATCAAAATAATTTTTGTTTGGCTAAGAATTCTAATTACAAATTAATTTTATTTTAAAAACATGGAATTCTTTTTCCAAAAGTAGTTATTTGTTTATTGATTAGTGTTACATTTTTATCGCATTTAAATCTTTTTTGTCATCATGGATACGTTAAAAATCCGAGTAATTATGGAATATGAGTACCTTCGTGGCAGTAACGCGGCTCAAGCGGCACGCAACATCAACGACGTTTACGGAGCTAACACTACAAACCAACGCACCACCTGTTATTGGTTTGCTCGCTTCCGTTCTGGGAATTTCGACCTGAAAAATGAACCTCGCGGTCGTCCGAAGACTTTGGTCGACAATGACGAATTAAAGGCGATTGTGGAAGCTGATGATACACAATCTACGGCTGCATTAGCAGCAGCTTTCGACGTTAGCGTCAAAACAATATTGGTCCATTTGCGTAAAATTGGCAAGGTAAAAAAGCTTGACAAATGGGTGCCCCACGAACTCGATGATCGCCAGCGCGAAGTACGCGTCGAGACGTGCCTTGCACTGCTCAACAGACACACAAATGAAGGAATTTTGAACCGCATTGTTACCTGCGATGAAAAATGGATTCTGTTTGATAACCGCAAGCGCTCAGCAAGTTAGTTGGATCCTGGTTCAGCACCTAAACAATGCCCTAAACGAAAACTTACCCCCAGAAAAGTGTTCGTCACTGTTTGGTGGTCTAGCGCCGGTGTGATTCATCACAGCTTCTTAACAAACGGGGTGAGCATTACTGCAGATGTGTACTGTGAAGAACTGAACACAATGATGGAGAAGCTGGCACATCTCCAACCAGCATTGGTCAATCGCTCGTCTCCGCTGCTCCTGCACGACAACGCGCGACCTCATACTGCACAACAGACGGTCTCCAAGTTGAAAGAACTGGGGTTGGAATTTCTCCGTCATCCGCCCTACTCACCAGACCTTGCGCCTACAGAATACTACTTTTTCCAGAATTTGGATAACTCCTTGGCGTGAAAAAAAATCAATACCCGAGAGGCAGTACAAAATGCCTTTGAAGAATTTGTTGCCTCCCGTCCAGCTGAATTCTTTAAGAAGGGCATCAATAAACTGCCTCTGCGCTGGCAAAGATGCATTGATTGCATGGGTGATTACTTCGATTAATACAAATAAAAAATACATGAAAAAACATTGTTTAATTTTTTTCATACAAAACGGCAATTTCATAGGTAAAGACCTAAAATATTATAAACACCCACGAGAAAATAACTAAATAAAGTAAGCAAAAAAATGGTTATTAAAAAGATAAAACTTACTACCATATATATATAAGTATATAAAGAACTGAATAGTAATGATTACGGAAATGAAATAAGAATGGCAGGAGCTTTTGAAGAATTGTTGAATTTAGTAAAACCATTATACGAAGCAAAACACGATAACTTCACAATCTACAGCACGCTGCCGCGCTGGTTGCGCCGACTGAACAAAAATTGGTCGATTTAGCATCAATACCAATCATTTTGATTAAAGCACCATCCGATGGCTTTCAATTAGATTGCCGATCTAACATTCAAATCGTTGATCTAATTGTATGACGTGGAAGGAGCTTTAGTCAAATTCCGTCGGGCCGGCCACGCTCTCCGACGTATTATCCTTTCACATAATTTGCATTTTATATCTTTTTGTGTTTCTAATATCATTCACATATTTTTATACGAACCATCTGACAAACATTAATGTAACAATCTCTTCTAATCTGGTCATTTTACTTATTATTATTTTTATAAATAACTAATTATATTTATTTGCAAGCAAGATAAGCTAGGTTAAATTTAGTTACTACACGAATAATAAAGCGGTAATTCCGAACAGTAATTTAAACTAAAATTATGAAAAATAATACATATTATATAAATACTTATAGTGAACAAGTTTGAAGTCATTAAATGCAGATTGACTGAGTAACGGTGAATTTACCCAGACAACGTGATTAGTATTCAGGTAAATGTCAAGAAACCGGTATGAAGGAGGGTTTGAAAAGCGTCGAAATCGAACAGCCCGTAAAGCCGCCACGTGAATAACTGGGGAGAAACGGTACTATCTAGAGATGAATTGATTCGAGTAAGAAAATTTTAGTAAAATGTAACAAGAGTAAACTTTTTTTATAATAATTCAAATGTAACTTGAGTACATACAATACTTACGTACATTTAATTCTTACCAATACCTTGTTCATACAACCATATAGACAAAAGTTACTTACTCATTACTAAAGTATTTACTAATATGTATGCAGATATTTAAGTATAAATCTATTTTACAAACTCAAAGAACAAACAGAATTATGCTTGTTAATGTATTTCACCATAAAAGCAGTCATTAGTTAATTGGATTCCTTATCGCTAATTACTTTTTAACCTAAAAGACAAATTATATTGACTAGTATTAAACAATTATATGGTCATTATTATACATTTTAATTAAAAACAAATTGATGAAAGCTTAATTGAGTACGTAATCTTCAATGTGAATCAACTTTAAGTGTGAAGATTTCAATAGCAGCAATATGTAGGGAACAATGTTTACCATTGAGACTAACATCCATTCAGTGAAATGTAGTGATGTTCTGCAAATGACACAGCATTACCCATTAAGTAGTCAGATTTATACTTAGTAATTAGGGAATACAACATATCTCTTCTCAAGTTACTATTACATGGTTAACATAATTACATGGTTTAAATTAAATAAACAATGATGATAATGGTAAGTCAATTTGGAACAAAGACGCATTTGGAGCGCTTGCTCTGAGTCAACCATATGAGATATACAAAATTCATGCTCTACAAATTCATAACCTTAAAAAGGCCTACAAAAAGTCAACGATATCATATATCTATATTCTAAGGATTAGCCACAATAAGCATTTGGCTGACCAGCGGCATACTCTAGTCCGTGAGCATAGCTAGTATGATAATATAAATGATACATTTAAGGCACTATATGAAAAGTAATGTTTCTAATATTTTATTTAACCATTACCAATAATTTAGCGATGAAGTTAATTTTCTTGTTTAATATATACAGGGAATCATTTGATTTGTTTTCACACTAAAGTAGGGGACTCCTTGGAGATACTGTTTCACAAAATTTATACCAGTGAAGTTTCTTTTTTAATAGCAATAATTTATTTTTTTGGCAGAAATGCCTTTAAAATTAAGAAAACATTCAGTGGTCATTGCGATATCACCATATTTAACAATAGAAGTTTTAAAGAAGCAAAATAAATATTTGCTTTCTGAGGGTATTGAAATATCTTAAGATTTTAAGATACTATTAAACTAATAGACCACCATTACTTAATAATCCCTTTTAAAACATTATAAGAAATCATTATAAATGTGGTTGCTCATTTGCTGTTCAAAATATTGTTGTTAAATTTTTTATTGTATTTTATCAGCAAAATGTGTCTATTACAATTGTATTCAATCATTAATTGCTATACAAACAGGTTTTTTTATACAAATAAGGTGGCAAAAAGCATAACGCCCACCTGATGGTAAGCGGTTACTGTAGCTTATGGATGCTTGTAATACTATAGATAGCACTAAAATGTTACCAAGGAGCTCTGTAAACCCTACTCAACACAGGAACACAACACAAGGTTATTTGGCAGCGACCTTCTGCAGCGTGGAGGTATTCCACCAGTCAGACTGCCCCAAGTAGAGAGAAATCTCCAAAGAAATTTCTAAGTGCCCTATTTCTCTTAAAAATAATAATATTTCCTAGATTACTATTTGAGGCATAATTTTAAAATTTCCAATCGATGTACGAGGAAAGTCGAAATGATTAAATAAATAATATGATTAAATAAACTAAAAATAATGGATTATAATTGTAAAAACGTCTATCTAACAGGCATGATTAGTAATGATAACTCCGCTTTACCTTCGGGATAGGCTTGTTTGTTGGCGATTACATCAATAACCATATGAGTCGAATTATACAGGTGTCCCATAGCGCGCATGTCGAACTCGACGCTCGCCACGTACGTCGTGTTAATCACCGGAGTTGAGTAGTTCACAGCCGCCAGTTCCATCACGTCAGACATCTCTATCATCAGGTGCTTGCTTATCTTGTTCATGTTTGAACCAATCTCCGCCGACGACATCGCCGGCAGCCACAATAAAAACACTAATTTCCACATGTTAAAAATCACACAAAGCACATTACACTGAGACGCGAACACCGCACCGCTCACTGCAACTTTCGAGGGTATACTTATATGTTTGCAAAACAAACTTCTAGATACCATAAACGTAAACAGAAAGGTGTCGATAAAATTCGGTTTTGAACAGCGAATATAATTTCTAAAACACGCACCCTTAGTTACAGGCGTCCCTTTTTAGATGGAATTCATTTGTAAAGTATTGTAATTGAGGTTTTGTGTCAGGATTCACATATTTTTGTACGAATTTTACTATTTCATAAACGCTAAACAACAAGACAACCAACTAAGCGAATCAGTCGGTCGATGAATAATGGTGAACGAACTACTATGTGAATGAATCAATGAACGAACGTGGACTGAACGATCGAGTTCGAATTATAATGGTGCGTACAGACTAGTTAAATAAGCGCGACATTCGGCACCGCGTTGAATGCTGCAAGTTTGTTAGCCTTAAAAAGTACATCATATAGTGGTAGTTGAAACCACAGACTACTAAGAGGATACTAAGGTTGGAACAAACCATCGCACTATTATTTACTCTCTCTAGTCTACGCATGTATCCCACGGTCTCTTAGTGTCAACGGACTATTTATTTCTTGGCCCAGGAGTGCTAGATAGTGGCCCAATAATCCTGATGCAGATGTCGCTAAAAGTTAGTATGTGACAAAAAGCTAGTACTCTCAAGCAAATAGCAAATACCAGGGGCTTAGTTCCGTCTTCAGCCCCCCGGAGAACCTTTGTTTAGCTCATTGGTGCCTATGTAAATTTAATAGTAGGAGTTCTGCGTCCTAGTACATAATATTAATGGGTAGATATACCTGATACCTGTTCCACCTAGCACTTAAAGTATTTTTGTACTCTTGTAATTTCTGTAATCGAAAATTTGATTCCATATTTTTGTGTAACCTTTATTTTGTACAGTCTTGCCTATTACATATTATAAAACATATATCATACATACACATACATACACATTGACAGGCCTCGTGGCGCAGTTGTAGTAAGCCCTACTATTGAGCCGAGAGGTCGCGGGTTCGATCCCCGCCCATGACTGACTTTTGTGTTATGAACAAAATTGTTAGTTGTGTGTCTGGGTGTTATATATATATATATATATATATGTATAGTATATGAGCTATTTAATTACCATGATACAAGCTATGCTTAGTATGGAAACTTGTACCTATGGTCGAGTGTTTTGAATCTTTTGAAGTTACCGTCACATGGTAGATTGTCAGAAATCGCAAATGAATGATTGTTAGATAGGTATTGCAGAACTGGCCAGATAGAACCAACGAAACCCATTCTTTCGCGTTCGTATGACTGGTCTGTACACGCCTAAAAAGGAAAGTCAACGACCGCTCTCATCGTTCATTCTATAATGTTGCCAGATACTCATTAAAATTAATGAAAAATAAAAGTGTACTAATAGTAGTATTAGGGGCTAAAGCTACGTACTCTGTGGGGTTAATTTATATGAATTTTAAATTTAATGAAATCATGAAAAAAAGTTATTTCTTTTTAGAGTGACCAACGGTAGATTGACCGCTAATATTCAATTAGCTGATATCACACACTATTTACATATAATCCCTTTTTCAGATTAAACCTAATTTTACAATTTGTATGGTTATTACTTACACAAATTCATAATTATATTTAATTCACAATGCATATTAGTTTTAGTGAACAATTTATATTTTGACAGGTGTCCAATAGATCTATTTGTCAAGCAGTAGGTATATAATCACACTAATATATTGAATTATAATTTATTTATACACTAGCTATGCCCCGCGGTTTGCAGTGTATAATTTATAAGAAATCACTGATCGATGATTTTTAGTATTGTTAGTATTACTCAGTATTACAACTCACACGGCTCATTCACCTACTACACCCATATTCATAGAACCGAGCCGAATATTTAATTATTTTACATTGGCTCACAATCTATTCGTCCAAATAACATGCTATAAAGGGCAAAGTTTAATATTTTAAATTTTTAAAATAAAAGCAAAGTTTTAAATTTTCTTGATGGTGAAGTAACTTTCGTTCGTAAAGATTAATATGTCATGCCTAATAATAATAATGTTCATATATCACTTTTCAACCTATACATATTATAAAACTCAAAGTCTCTCTGTCAATCTAGCCGTTTATGTTCTTTTCACGCGAAAACTATCTATACGATTTATGTTTTTTATTTCAATTTATATCTATGTTATATGTTATTTTACCATGTATTTTGTAAAATAAAGTAACATACGAAATAAACAGGGACGATAATGATGAAGCAATTCGGAAACAAGGTGCATTTTGGAGCGCTTAAATGGCTTATGCTGAGTAAGCCATGCGAGATATTATATCAAATTAATGTTCGACGTAATTGTAGATCTTATAAAGACTTACAAAAAAGTCAGCAATAGCACATATCTATTTTCTAAGGATCACACACAAACTTTGTTGTGGCTTATGTATAAGAGATACACATATGGTATCGCGGACTTTTTTAGATGTACTAAGTACTAAAGAGTAATAGTTTTGTATAACATTGTATTTAGGTATCACTAACTATTACGCAAGCGCACGCAGATTAATCAGTTTGGGTAAGCTATTTTTCCGACTTACTCAACAAAAATCCATATTTAAGCATAGTTGAGAGGTGTAGCCTAAACTATTTCCACGTGAATCTGGCAATCATATACAAAAATATTTTTTTGATTCCGACTGGTAGTTCTAGAAATTTGCGTGTTTAACAAACAAACAAAAAACTCTTCAGCTTTATTATATTAGTATAGATTTTAGCAAGGCAGGCTTACATTAATGATTAGTGTCTGCTGCGCTAAGTAGGTAATCATTATTCAAAGATGGCAAGTATTACTTTTTTTTATATCATCTGGTTGAATTTATTACAAAAATATATTGGCGAGATTGTTTTCATTGGCCATTAAAAAGTTTTCTTAACTTCAGATTAGCCGTTTTCTAATATTTGTGGTTTAAACCTTCAACCCGTAATTATTCATTATCTTCCACATATTATAACACCAAACAGCTCTGTCTGTCTATTGATTATTGTATCTAACTCGAAAATCCTCCAACTGAATTATGTGTAAACATGACAACAATTTTCAATTCATAGGCATTTTCTCTGCGTAGACTTAAATATTTTATTGTTGCTGTGGGAGCTACTGCTACATAATAATATAAACTTATTTAGTTTGTTTTGATATGAAAGTGCTTCTTTTTCCTTTTTCTCAAAGTTGCATAAGATTGTCATTGCTACTAGAATTTTAAGAGGCGCTGTTTACAATTTTTAATTCTAAAAGCCGTCTATAAACGGCCTGTGACGATGCACAGCATCTTTGAAAGGGCGTTGTATACTTCTGCTTGTTTTCCACCAATAACAGCGTTTCAAACTACATCGCCATCTACTGAGTTTAAGTCACCAGAGGCCGTTGGTGGCCTTTAATCCGTCATAGCCACAGAGTTCATTATAAATACTGAGTCATAGCGTCGTTACTTCACGAACGAGCAACATCTCGCTTCAAAGCTTAAAACCCCTTCAGGTTTTATTGTGTTAAATTATTTTTGTATTTATTGTTCATTTAAAAAAATAGTGATAGTGTTAGTGCACGCGAAGCGTAGTAACACCGGTATAGCACTGTCGCGCCCGACAGACGATGGTTGGGGCGCTCTTAGGTGACTCTTACTCGTCGTCATTTTTCCTAAAATTTTCGGATAGTGAGATAACATGGAGAAGATGCGATGAGTATAATTTATTTACTACTTACTTTATTTACGCTCACGACTAGGCGAGCATATTCTATTATAAAACTATGTGTAATAGTTTAAGGGTTGTAAAATCGGAGGGTCTCTAATATACGTGCCAGCTGGCACCGGGTTATGGCTTTCTAAAAACAGTATCGAGGTTTCTGTATAGAAGAAAGAAAATACATTTTTTGCAGAGAACATACGGGCACACAGGTTTTAAAAACAAAATTAACATCACATAAAGGTTAAACATTGAATAAGAAAAATTTAAAAAATCAAATATGTTATTATATAAACTCATGTGCCGTAGTACCACTGCAGAGAGCGCACAACAAAGTATAAACTGGATGCCACTGTTCTGAGTGACCCCAGCGCTGACTTTCAGTTACAGCCAAGTGGGTTTACAGAAGAAGTAAAAATATTTAAACTGCAGAAGAAAAAATAAAATAGGAATGTATTTAAAGTATTGTGTAATATAATTAAATAATAATGGAATATTAGTTGTATGTATTTATAAGTAAATGTATTTTAATATATAATAAATACGTATAAGATAGATAAACAGGATTAATTAAAACAAAAGAAAAAGGACTTAAACAGCCGAAATTTCCAGATTATAGTTTTCGAAACACGCCTGAAATTTCAGTAAATAAATTCTTAATTCGTTTTTAAAAGATGACAAACTAGACGCTGATCTTATTGGTGGTGGTATATTGTTCCAGCATTTACTGACGTTGTACCGAAAACTACCCCTAAAAGCTGCTGTACAGTGACAAGGAGTTACTAACTGTATAGACTTAATTCTACGCTCAGATGATCTATGACTACCTACTCATTGAATTTTATTATAGAGGATATAAGATATTCTTAGTCATAGAATCTGGTGTAACAAAAATTCAACTCGTAAGAAAACCTCAAAAATTTAAAAAGCTTTTAATTATTTTTATCTCGTACAACTTTTATTACAATGATAAATTTCAGTATTGGATTAATTACCAATAATATGTACGATATTAAAAATATAGTTACTATACTAAAACATGAATTCTAAACCATCGAAATAAGTTTAAAATTATTTTTACTACTATCGTTGTCTGACTAGTTTGATTTAAAGTTATTTTTATTTTTTGTTTGATTACAGCTTAATAATACTTATAACATCCACTTCACATAGCGTTGTTATCGCGTCACCAGGAGATATAAACACGTCTCTCACAGATGCTGTGCATCGTCACATGCCGATAATGGTGCAAGTGTTACAAAAATTTAAACTTGTATTATTGAGCATTGCCGACGCACAGTATCCATTTTAGAGCTCCTGGTGAGGGACTACTATGACGATTAAATGCACCCACCAGCCTCCTGTGACTTAAATTCAGTAGATGGCGCTGCAGAGCAACAAGGTCATCAGTTTAAAGCGCTGCGATTGGTGGAAAACAAGCGGAAGTATACAACGCCCTCTCACTGATCCTGTGCATCGTCAATGCTCAATAGGACATGTCTTATTTTTATGTAAAACATGCACTTATATTATAGGTAAATGTCATGTCAATTTGATGTTTACTTTAATTAATTATAAAACTGGATTATTGAAAATGTATAACTTAGTAATTTGAGTGTTACCAACAGTGAGATGAAGCATATGTGAGAACATTTTATTTTTAATTTGCTTTGCTTGCTTTTTAAATTTTGCACATTACAATACACAAAGTTTATATTATTTATTGTTATAATTTTTTTAATTACTTACTATTATTGCAGTAATATTATAATTTATTTTTCTTGCAAGTCTATATCCTATATATACAAGTATAAAAGCTAAACGAAGCCCAGTCATTTGTTTACTGACTTTCTTGCTTATAACTATTTCCTAGCTCTCTCTGTGATGAATACTTGTTTGTATTATAAACTATTAACACAGTGTCAATATATAATATAAACATCACACATTCCCGTCATAGTCCTGCTCTTTCAGTAGGACAGAAGTTTCTCCTACTTCAGTTGTCTTCTCTTCAATCGTATGCAGTACTTCTGTCACGTTAGTCACTTTCAGTGTGTTTTTATCGACACCTTCTAAGCTTTCTATTTGCTGGTATATTTCAGATGGTACGTTGTAGAAGATCAACTTTTGATTGGAGTTTTTAAGTTTCTTCAACAAACGTAGCAATATCTGTTGATAAATAACTATGTATAATATTTATAGTTACACATTTTTTTTTATTAAGTGTCAATAATAATTTAATACTTTCTAACCCCAAACTTGGTTTTTTAAAGCTCTTAAGGAAGTCATGTCATGTTTCTAGAAGTATGCACGATCAGTAAATAGCGCGAGTACTCCTTGCTAGTTTGCGACAGAAGTAGGTGTAGTGGTACTACCACTACCACAGTTGAACTTCGCACAATTGCACTACTAATAACTTTAGTCTCTAAATTATTATTAGCGTATTTACTAACTGAACTCTAAAGACTTGATAGAGGCATATAAATGGTCGTTTGTATTGAATTATATTTCTGCTAAGCAAATACGTTAGTTGTGTATAATAGCGGTCACACCGCACCCATACTTTATGCATCTTAATAGTTCCCATGTAATTATATGATCAACTATTTAATTGTCATTATAAACTATAATGAAAAGTACATATAGTGATCATATCTAAACCGGTACAAACTTTAAACAATGTACCTGTGTAGCAGCGTAGTCGATATAGCTAAGCTGTGTACAGTCGATCAGCACTGGCTTGGGCATGACCCTGTCTGCAGCTGCCAGCACCCTCCTAGCCACTACCTCTGCGTTCAGGTAGACCAGACACAGTGTCGGACGCACGCGAGCCACCTCGCCGACCGACGCCTGAAACATACACTTTTCATGTTGGAGCTGATCATCAAACAATAGTCACTTGATGTATATAGTAATGTAGCTGTAGACATTTTTTATTATAGCCTTGTTTGTTACTGCGTTCAAGTTTAACATTTATCACCACCAGTGTACACGTATTACCGGTATTACTGTATTTTGGTATCGAGACTAGGCCTCTTGACGGTCCCAGTTTTAATTTACTGCGGTGTCATCATTTTCGATCACATAGTATCATTATTATTATTATTTTGGTATAGGTTTGGCGTAGTGTCCACAATCTCACCTGATGATAAGTGACGAAGTGGCCCAAGATGATAACACGCTAAATGTAGTGGAAGACTGGCTCTCAAGTGCAGCTGCCGGAACACACCTATCGGTGCTTGGCGACAGCTTTTCAACTTGAGGGTGGTAGCTAGCCAGCGGACATTAGAAAATGCTCTACTACCATGCTGTGGTTTCCTCACGATGTTTTTCTTCGCTGAAAGCTCAGGCTCATTGCAGGGATTCGAACTCACGTCAATCGACACGAAGTCGTACACGCTACCACTGCGCCATCATTGCTTCAAAATTATGATCAAACCTTCAATTTGTAGGTATAATGCAAAATTAATGTAAACATTTATTCAGCTCTATCTCGAACTCTCCTGACGCGTAAATTAATGATTGAGCACGGTCCATCACAATATTAACAAATTAGGATACAAATATCCGTAACGAATTATATTATTATTAGCGACCCGCCCCGGCTTCGCACGGGTGCAGTGCTGATACTAAATATACCTACTACAGAATGTCCTTATAAACAACGTTTACAGCTTTTTTGTCATTAGACAATACATATATGTTTTGTTTAGAGGTTACTCTTGAAAGAGCGACATATAATTGACCATGGTATATAGGGCTGGTACCGCCGCACCGTCAGCATTCCTTGCATTTTAAATTTGTAATACATATCTTCGGAAATATTGATTTAAATTACACTCTGTAAAGGGCCGTAATAAATGGAAAATCTATTTAAGGTACTTAATTGGATAAGGATTAATGCTGTATTGCTTAAAATCACTTCGTAAATAAGCCATTTTTCCCGTAAAATGTAAAGGATAAAAAATGGTTATTGTGGTTTATCCTTAAGAGATAGACATATACCATCGCGGACTTTTTTGTTGTCCTTTTTAAGGTCATTATTTTGATTTATCTTGTGGGGTTCAGCCAGCGTTTGCAATGTAAAATGTGTTTATTTACGACATCACATTAGAAACCTCTAAATTTATCAGTGTTTTTCTACAATATTACGCATCTATTATACATATAAACCTTCCTCTTGAATCACTCTATCTATTAAAAAAACACTTCAAAATCCGTTGCGTAGTTTTAAAGATTTAAGCATACATAGGGACGGACAGAGCGACAACGACTTTATTTTATAGTAGTGTAGTGAAGAATTAACTAACCTTTTTTTTCGTTATCAGTATAATACAATTATTAGCCATAAGGGCCCTAAGCCTTTACAGTTTAGAAATATTGATAGGTTTACCGCGTATTGCTTTAGGATTGTTGTATGTGTGTCGCTACAACAGCATCACCGGAATTAACTGAGTCCGCGGCTACGCCTCGCGTGGACGACAGTAGAACGCGTAGTTCTTATAGACGTAGTTTCTTAAACCTTTAATAACTTTTAATTGAATGAAGATATCATGTTCTTTTTCTTTTTGATAAGGACAGAGTATCTTATGTCTAAAACAAAAAAAAAACTATTCAGTAGTTTTTGCATGATGCGCGCACAACGGCAAATCTCAATCATTTTATTTATAGTGATAGACGATAGATAAAACATTTTTTCATTATTTGTATAGTCCTGTCTCAGCTTTACATGGTTCATAAAATCTGTTGTAGTCGTCTACAAGTGTTTGTACTCCTAATGATTCGGTAGATAGTCAGTACGGTGGCCTAATTGTATGTAATAATCAGAAAACCCTAATCCACCGGTGTATGGTATAACAATGATTATAGAGGAAGTAAACCTTGATAGTATGTATATGTATAGTGGGGTGCATGAGGTTGCGCACGAGCAGCGCGAGGGAAGCCAGCGCGCCCGTCAGCACGGCCAGCTCGACGGTGCGCGCGATGCTGACGGCCGCCGTCACCAGCAACACGCAGAGCTCGCCTCGGTCGCGCTGCCACAACCGGAACACTATCGGGATATCAATCTACAACCAAACAAACATTATCTACATCAAGGTTTGCTGCTTTTCTAAATTTAAAATTCAGCGACATAGACCTTTTTAATAAAAAAAATATCACAATAATATTATATCTAAAATTTATTTAAGAAACCAAATGAAAGTAACTATATTTGGTAAGTAAATAGTATATACACACACTAACACACACACACATACCCCTTAAATTGATTTCTTATTATTTTCATTTATTTTTTAGATATGACTAATTAAGTATATATGAAAGTTTAATAATAAACGAAGTTCCTTTCGTTCATTAAAAACAACAAAAACCTGCAGAATTTCATACACTACGTATCAAAGAAACTAACAGGTAGCCTAAAAAACAAATGAAAGTCATAAGTGAAATTCTATTCAAAATCTTCTCTTTTCAAATTACATAATACTGGTATAAATACGTCCAGTATGAAATAAGAAAATATTTTCTGTTATTCTACGTTTTTCTGCTTTCCTCTAAATATGTCCATGAGCGTATATTTATGAAATCTAAATTGTCTCCTCTTTCATTTGACAACTCACCACTCGACACTAACTAAAAAACAAAATTAAGAAACCCCAAATTTTTCGAATGTATCATCCGTCATGTCTTATTGATTTTGTTCGTACAAAATGTATTGTATGCCACCTGGAAGGTAATACTGAACCGATTAATATCTCATTCATCAAAATCGGATAGAAATAAACATAAACTGCTAAAAAACATAAGCTTTCCTTAGTCTTGCCTTAGTCGAGTAAATAGAGCAGTTCATTTGTATTATCTACCAGCTGTGCCCCGCGGTTTTACACGCGTATAATTAAAAGAAAATAGCTGATTGATGATTTATAATACTTCAGTATAGACAATATTTTTATCGGGCGGTCAGGGTTACACTCAGACGGCTCGTTCGTGCCACTACACCTATAGTCATAGACTCGAGCCGAGTATCGAGTTATTGTGATTTTACATTATCGCCAAACTATTCGTCCAAAAAACATGCAATAAAGGGCAAAGTTTATCTACATGAGATAGTCTTGATGATGAAGTAACTTTTATTCGTAAGGATTAATATGCCATGCCTAATAATAATGCTGATAAATCACTTTTCAATAAAACTTTGTCACAAAATACCTTATTGTGGCTAATGTGTAAGAGATAGGCATATGACATCGCAGACTTTTTTAAGATGTACTAAGGAGCAATACTTTTTTAGAACATTGTGTAATAGGTCCGATCCATCGGCATGGAGCCCTTGAGTCAAGCAGCCGTTCGCGCGATACAGTGACTCTACATTCACTAGCTTTCACAGCCATACATGACACTGCATTATACACACATGCACAACACACAGGTACATAGGTTCTGTAAGGGACCTTTTTTTTTCTTTTTTTGCCTAGTTAGATTAGACAAAAAATTTCAGACCACTAAATACACATACACATGTTCCTTCCCTCCTCCCAGGGGGCAGAAACATGTATATATGTATAGTTAGTTTAGATCGAATGATAGGGATTTAGTCAGATCGCGACTTAATTGCATACGCGCAACAGTCCGAGCCGAGGTTCGGCCACTTTGGCACCCTCGGATGTTGTTGCTTAGCTTTCGTGGCTGAGTGCCCTAAGCGCTCGCCCCCAAGCCCGGTAAAGCTGTAAAAGCCGTAAAGGCTCCAGGGCCCCTAAGGCTAACAGTATAGTCAGTTCGAAAAAAAAAAAAAAAAAGAAAAAAAAAGTATTTACGTATTACCAACTGTTACGCCAGCGTAAGCGGATATTAGGTTAGAGTGCGCTATTTAATCCAACTTAATAAACAAAATTCAATTTTTAATGCTAGCTAAGAGGTGTAGCCTAATGTGTAGCCTTACATTATTCCACGTGAATCTAGTTATCATATAAAAAAAAGTCGAATCAAACTAGTACATATTTTTAGAGATTAGCGTGTTTAAACAAACAAACAAACATAAACTCTTCCGCTTTATTATATTAGTATAAATATATTTTGACAAATTTTATTTATTTTTTCTTTTTGGTAAAATTTATTTTACTGATAATAAATATCTTACCATGAAAACTACCGCACATATGAGTACTGAAGAAAGACAGGCCTTTGGGATGAAGTAGAAATGTTGCGTCAGAAATACAAGCGCAAACAGTGTGATGATTCCTGGAATTAACAAACAATATTAATTATTAAACAAGATTGTCCGACGACATTCTACACCTGTTTTAATATTAAACTATATAACGATAATATTGAGAAAAATCCGGCGTTTGTAGCACTTGTCTATAAGCTCGAGTGGTTGATGCTTTTGCAAGCTTTATGAAACTCCAATCTACTCATAAAATCGAAGTCTATACGTGAGGCTGTAACCCTACTCACCGAAAATTCAGCTATTTCGAACTTTACGAGAACAAGTAGGACGTCGGGTTCCGTGACATACATGTATGACAATTTCATGCCTTCGTACGATGCACATGATTTTCGTGCAGTAATTTAAAATTCTAAGAATTCATAAAAAAGGTCGTAACGGGGTGAAAGACGTAATAAGGGAACTTGTAGAGTAGGACACACCCGGTAGGAACGACATGGAAGTTCCTTTCGCTAATGTCATATACTAGATGTGCCCCACGGTTTCACCTGTGTTAAATTTATTCGAGAAACTCTCCAAGACGCGACGCCGCGCCGCCGCCGCCTACGCATCCGTGTAGTGTTCCACTTCCGCATCGTTGTTCCACTTTCCGTACTTGACTACAGCTTGCAAGATTGCTTAACGCTCATAGTTACTGCTCCCCTCCTTAGGGTCGTAGCGTGAATTCATATATTCCTCATAAATTTGGCTATCACATACAAAAATAATTTGTCGAATCCGACTGGTAGTTCCAGATATTGAAGTATAAAAAGAAACAGTTTCTTATAAATTATTATTAAGATAAATTGTATGTACCGATTAAGTTTATAAAGAGAAAGTAAAAAAATAGGTTTATATAAAAAATCCTAAATCAACGGAACTCGTACTGTACTGTATACAACAGTGCCTACAAGTCTGGTCGTCACACAGCTAGGCCAATTCGACGACGATCATCGAAAAGGAGGATTTTCATTAATCGTGTATTCCATCTCATTATCTCGCAGGCATTATCTAATCCTATAGATAGTATGTCATCATCATCATCATTTTAGCCGAAAGGCGTCCACTTCTGGACATAGGCCTTCCCCAAAGATCGCCACAACGACCGGTCCTCTGCTGATAGATGTATGTGTTTGTCTCTTTTTAGTGTCGATTAGTCCGTCACTCCGTAGTTCGTAGTCACTTTTTTCCTTTGTGCAAAATGTTTCTAGATCAGTCATTGCACAGGCAGTTGGCTATAGGGTAACAACTAACAAGGTGACTGACAGTAGGTGGCCCTGAGTAGCCGCTGTTCTTGTTGGACTGTAATATAATTCCCATGAGATGCGCTGTGTTCAGATCTCCGAACACTTACAGTTTATTAGATAACCCAAAAATATCTTCTTCATACCCTTAACAAATTGTTAACTACGATACCTGAATAGAGTCCTGCGGCCGGGGTCCTCACGCCACTGGAGTTAGACACAGCAGAGCGCGTGAAGGCCCCACAGGTGGGCATCGCATGTACTAAGGAGCCGGCCATGTTGCAAAGGCCTAGAGTCAACATCTCTTGAGTTGCGTCCACGCGACCACCAATCGCTGCAATCACAATGTAGGTATTATAATAATTTTACCAGTTAACTATCGTTCACTTTTTTTCCAAGTATAGTCGAGACTCACACTCACTTCTTCGAGCACTCGAGATACCATGAAATATTCCGCGCAACGTTGTCTCATCTGAGAAATTTATGGATGTCGCGTGAAAATTTTCAATTTAATTAAATTCAATTTCACTGAAATTTTGCCCTCGACGTCGTTCCTGTTGTATTGAAAACTAAAAGGCTTGCACGCCATCTGTTGGTTGCGGGTTGTACTAATACATAAATAATTCACCAAAATTATACCGCAATCGGATGAATAGTTTAGGAACGCATAGGGTACAAACATATAAACATTCATTTTTGTATATAAATATTAAAAACACACGTCCGTGAAATTGTTAACGCTTCTTGGAATGTATCTCTGTTTGGATTAGCCTACATTCTGTGAAATGTAAATAAATTGTAATTAAATAATAATAATTGTACAACTCGCAGCCGCGCTGTCGCGTCTCACTGTCGTGTCGCACTGTCGCGTCGCACTGTCGCGTCGCAGCGTCGCGTGGCCGCGGCCGTGTGGTGCTTATCATTCAATAAATAGGTATTCAAATGTATTTTTGAAACCTTATCTCGTCTCGTCATTTTATAGACCGCTTTATGTTTACAGTATTTGTTATTTATATTCAAGGCTTTCTGTGAGTCAAGTGCATTGACCAACGATAAGATCAATAATGTTAAAACTAACACCCGTAACATTTAACAAATTAGTTGTGTAACGTCTGACTCCACTGACGTCCTCACCGAACGTCTACACATAACTGTCACATACACAAGAATCGTACTAACAGAAGGCTTTGGCGATAGCAATGTTAGCGAGGACCATGACGATTGGCATCATGAGCACGCCGGCGCCGAGCTGGTGTACCATGTCCACGAAGTAAACCGTGCTGTTGTCCACCGACGCGCTAAACGGAGGCGCGGATAAAGTTGGCAGACCTGGCTCCACTCGTCCTGCGAAACAACAGACGTGACAAACATCGTCTTCAAGCTGAAAGCACCTATCAGTTTTTCCTATAGCTGCACTTGAAAACAATTCCACTTTCTTAAATTATATATGCATATAATACATGTTGCAATTATACATGTTAGACTTGTAAATTACCAATCAACTAATCTCTACGAAATAGAACAACTGCAAATTCAGGTGAAAATTCACGTTCAATCTTGCCGACTGTTATTTGTTAGGTAATAATATTATGAATACCTGACAGCTTGAAGAGTGGCTTCTTAGGATCGTGCATGAAATAAGCGAAGGTCGAAGCGGCGAGCACGACGAGGGCGTTGCGTCCGATAGAGACGAGCCACAGCGCTTTCTGAAGCTTGGTTCGTTTCGGGTTCACACGAACATCTTTTAGTTTCTGTAATTTATGTTTTATTGTTACAGGTTTAAGATGTGGTCACAATCTCACTTGATCTTAAGTGACGCTAAGCTTAAGTGGTAGACTGGATCTCAAGTGTAGATGCCGGAACACACCTATGAGTGCTTAGTGACAGATTTTCAAATTGAACGTAGTAGCTAGCCAGGCGGGCATTAGAAAAATCCCTACGACCATGCTATGGTTTCATCACGAAATAAATAACATAAATAAGTAAACGTTAAATTATGATTCGACTTTATGAAATCTATATAGATTTAGCGTTAGACCAAATCTTAGATGACGTCAAATAACGATTTGGCCACAGATGAGAGTACATTAAGTCAAGAGGAACTAGCTCGCAGTTGTCAAGTTACCAGAACACACTTATAGGTGCAGACAGCAGGTAACAGATTTTCGACTTTAGGGTGGTAGATAAGATGGGTACGCGTGCATTAGTAAATGAACTAACACCATGCTGTGGTTTCTACACCGAAAGCTCAGGCACATTGTGGGATTCGAATCCACGATAGACACGGTGTTCGAATCCAAACATGCTACCACATAACTATCATCGCGTCCCGATGTATAAAGGACTGGTATTTTTTTTTACATAAAAGCAGAACATATGATAATTTTACTGAAACAAAGTGTAATATCAGAACAATTGTATGATGCTGATAATATAAATAATTGTTTCCCATTTGTTAGCGCTTGTCGCCTGGAGTCTGGGGCCTCGTTACGGAATACAAAATTACAACAAATTCAATAAAAGGTTTAAACGTTTTTCTATTTTAAAAATATTCGTAAGGTATTTCCTCTTATCAAAAAATAATGTATATTTCGAAAATTATCGTGAAGACAAGGCTGTTTAAATCAACAATCTTTTCCAGATACACTAGCAGTACTAGCCGAACACTCCTATGCGCAATTCGTTCCCCGTGGCGCTACCCGTAGCGCTACATCAACGTGATGATTACCTGTACATATATATGTATTATTCGCGACGCGACCTATAGGTAATTAAAATTAGCGACAACCTTATTATCATATTCATCTATTTTGCTAGTACACATAACACTGACATGTTATTCCTTGAATGGAAACACTAGATACCTTATCACAATTCAATGTTTTGAAACTTAATAATAATGTCGGGACATTCATAACTGTTTGAATAGGTATTAGCACAGTACGTAGCTTACAGCGGGGAGATTTGCGAGACCAGTTTTTATCTTTATTGCGTTGTCTTATATTAATCATGTTATATTTAAAATAATATGTTTACATGTTACTGACATATATTTACTTAGTCGACATTTCTATTCCAAATGATTATAAAGGAATAATTTATACGATCAGGAAATCAAATAATAAGTAATTATTTCACGTGATTTACAAATCATTTTTTAAAGTGAATGCTTTTTTCAGTTGTTACGATACTGAGGTTATTAAGAAAACATTCAAAGATATATTACTGGTACCAGGGTTGATTCAATCAGTACAATCGTATCTATTTCATTGGATACATTCTTCTACTCAATTCATTCATTTCGAGATTGCCGACCAATTTTATATTATGGAACGAACCCATAATATACAAAATACTGATATATACAATATACATACATACAAAAATCACGCCTCTTCCCCAACGGAGTAGGTAGACACCACGTCATTCCACTTGCTACGATCCTGACATACATCTTTCGCTTTTTCAACATTAATTTTTTCATGCGTTTTCGTCGGTAAGGAGTATGTACTCTTACTCTTATTAACTTATGTATATTTAATATAAGATATCCTAATGCCTAAGTACATACATAACATATGTAAAGAACAGCAAATCTTTACAAATATAATTTAGTGGCTAAGCCTGCTTTCTAAATATACCTACTTATAATATGACCAAAAAGAATGTACGAATTTATCGCATTCAAAGGGAAACTTTTATAGAAAATCTTGTTTAACCTTAAATGTGATAGTATTTTTACGGTTTCCGTTTGTCTGTTGGTGTTTTCGGCATCTGGTCGAAGCAGAAAAACTTAAATTATCAACTGATGAATACTCACCCTTAACAAGAGCAGCACGACACAGCAAACAGTGCCGAGTGCGCAATCCGTCCATCTAACTTCCCCCCACTTCATAACTATGTATCGAATGTTATCAAAGACCGATTCCGCTGTAAAACTGAGACCCAGCAGCCCCTTCAGCTGTGCTACGATGATAATCACTGCCGTGGCAGACGTGAACCCGCTGGTCACTGACGGCGATATCAAATCCACTAGGAAACCTACACGAGAACATATTATTAATGTACATTTTATTTAACATAATCAAATACAGTCACACTATTATTAATTAGGCTAAGTTCTATCTGAGGGAGAGCACGGCGGACGGCAGACAATGGAATATTCATAATTTCAATTGCTAATAAATCTTGAGTTTTTCTTTCCTAAGTGACATTTAGTTATACCTGTGGGTAGTAAAATGTAATAATTTATTCTTACTCAAAAACATAAACTACAAACAAACTCAGATTACTGCTCTTCGTTATACTGTGGTAGTACTTATAGTTTCTCCCTCTATGGTCCTCTTGTAGGTTTCTTTTTTTATCACTTGTTTCACGATATTTTCGCTTTCCTAAATAGAACTATCCTGGCTCTCTTTTATTCGAACTAACTACTCTTTTAGCCGTCGTAGCTTCAGGGCCCCTGAAGCCTCAGAAGGCTTTTACAGTTTCACCGGGCTTGGGCGCTAGCGCTTCAGGCACCCAGTTACGAAAACGAGGCAACAAGCTCAAGGATGCCAAAGTGTCCGAACCTCTGCCTGGGTTGTTTGCCAAACATGCAAAAAAGTTGCGATGACGTTACGCGGTCTACATTTAATTTTCGGGGCGTTTGGGAATGAGGAGTAATTTGCAGCGGATACTAACGGATTGGGATGGTTCATCGTACTGTCGATATATCTTGTCGCAAGATATTTTATGTATGACTGATCGATGGGATATCCATATCTTTATATACCAATTGAATGTGAATCTGTTCTGGCTCAAGATACTGCTCGATTGTATACACAAATAAAACGTTCACGAAATCAATAGAAGGTCCATGAACTTCGTCATCATTTTTAAAAAAGTGTTCTATTTTTAGATCATCGTTTGTTGTCGCAACCGGAGTTTTGCATGAGTGAGTACACTACAGTGTTTTTTAGTCTTTTTTTATGCCAATGGGCGCAAACAGGAAGACGGCCCACCTGATGGTAAATGGTTACCGTCGCCTATGGACAACTGCAACACCAGGGGCATTACAGTCAAACGAATACGAATACGTACTTGAAGTTTCGAGTACATTCTAGACGTTGCCAGACACGTTGAGAATATGGAATTCTTTCTATTTTTATTAAGATCGTACTTAACAATACATATTGAAAAATGTGTATGAAGCATGCAATGGAAGTATTAATAAGTTCACAAACGCTTATATGTGCATCCTGTAAAGGAATATCAGACTCGAAAATTTTTCGTTTCAATGTTCGTGTAAGCTCACCAAGCCTAAGCAGTCCCATCACAAGCACCACACACCCGGACAGGAAGGTGAGCAGTACGACAAACTCAACCGGCAAGCCGCGACAGATCTGCAGCGTGAAGAGCGCCATCAAGCTCGTAGGTCCAATCGACACCTCCTTCACTGTACCCAGCACCACGTATAGCATTGTACCTGTGAAATTACACGTAGTTCGTGTTAATTACAACATGAAACTTAATAAGAATAAAATTTAGCATCACACCGGGATAATGTAGGAGGAAATACAATGTAATCCTTGAGAGTTTCTAACTTATAGCGTTATGCTCGAGTATGAATTTTGATCTAACTGGTCACAGCGGCGCAGTCCGGCGCGCGGCGTGGCTCGGATACTAAAAACAGTTTTGCTTAGATAACTTAATAAAGGTCATACCGCAGTACAACGACGCGGCAACGGAGTACCACGGCGGGGAGATATGAGTCCCGGAGAATATTTTGACGCCCCAAATAGGGGTGTCTACTTAAAAAATATATCGATATTTATATACGATGTAAAATATCGAATCCTAGCATCAATGTTTATCGATACATCACTAGAAAACATCGATAGTTTTTCTAACTACTTTCTTGTTACTTGAATAGAATTGTATTACTAAAATATTGGTGAGATGACTGAGATGTGGCTGTAGTGTCACGTTACTATTGAGTTAATTTGTTACAAGTTTAAAAACTAAATAAAAATACATTAAATAAATGATTTGATGCAATGCACGTAAGTAGTGCTACATAACAAATCGAATAACTACTTACTTCTTTATAATGATACAGCATTTGTAAGAATAAAATAAAAAATATATTTATTCTTGTGAAATGTATGATAATATAAAATATCATTATGTTATATCTTCAATAACACTGTCACAAACTAGTAGAGGTTAGGTTCAGAAATATAATAGAAATATAACATTACATTCCTTTTCAACTTCGAACTAGCTATCAGATGATGCGTTAATTCAGTTATTTTAGAGTTATTAATTGTAGTAGCGAGCAAAAGTCTTACATAAACTTGTCTTAGATAAACAAACAAACAATGATTTAATTGCGTTATAGCCAACCAAACAGCAGAAGACGATGCAAGAAGAGTGAGAGTGAGTGGAAGTAAATATAATGAAGAGTGAATGTTCGATAGATCTGTCAGGAAAGATTAGGTAATTATGCTAGTCACTCACAGATGTCACTATCTTAATGAACCTTCTTTAAAATTGAAGTCATTAAGTAGTGTTTAAATTATTGTTTTTAATAGATTCGAAAAAAAGCAAATATTCCATGTTTATATAAATAAACATATCGATACATCGAATACAATAAATAATTGTCAAAACATCGAATCAATACGATATATCGTAAGGAAAACATCGAATAACTTCGATATATCGATGTTTTTTTTTTTTATCGTTATAGGTTTGGCGAAGTGGCCACAATCTCACCTGATGTTAAGTGACGATGTGGCCCAAGATGGTAACACGCTAAACCTAGTGGAAGACTGGCTCTCAAGTGCAGCTGCCGGAACACACCTATTGGTGCTTGGCGGCAGACTTTCAACTTGAGGGTGGTAGCTAGCCAGGCGGGCATTAGAAAATGCCCTACCACCATGCTGTGGTTTCCTCACGATGTTTTCCTTCACCGAAAGCTCAGGCTCATTGTAGGGATTCGAACTCACGTCAATCGACACGAAGTCGTACACGCTACCACTGCGCCATCATCGCTTCAAAGTTGTCAAAGGATGTTAAGTGAATATCCCTACCCCTAAGCGCTATTGCGATATAACCAGCGGTGGCGTAGCTGATGGCTAGTTCATAGTTACTGCTCCGCTCCTTAGAGTCGTAGCGTGAACTAATCTTGATATTACATACAAAAATTGTGTTTCGAATCCGGCTGGTATTTGCAGAGATTAGTGTGTTTAAACAAACAAACAATCAAACCAGAACTCTTCAGCTTTATAAAATTATATAGTACTAGCTGTGTTCGCGCCTCCGCTCGCGTGGACTAAAAAATGTTTTTATTTCTTGTGCCGAACCCTAATTATTTTTCAAAAATAATAATAGCCTATATTATTCCTTATAACATCAGCTGTCTGCCAGTGAAAGTCGTGTCACAATCGGTCCAACCGTTTTGGAGATTACCCGGAACAAACAGACAGGCAATAATTTTAAAAATGGGTTTTTTGTTATAGGTATAATTTGTACTTTCATTTGTATTTAGTAAAAACCTGTTATTTTGACATTACAAACAGAAACTTCAATTTTATTATTTTATATAGAAGATTAAAAATGTTTGGTACAAACCACATGCATGTGTTAGGTGTCTAGGCTCAGTCGATATGGAAGCGATATACGTAATAATACAAATAGCACTGACCAACGAATGATGAGTATAATCCGTACTGAACGGGCAGGTTCGCGAGCGACGCGTACGCGATGCTCTGCGGGACCAGCGTCAGACCCAGGGTAATGCCGGCCACCAGGTCCGCGACCGCCGTCATACGATCGTACTTCGGTGCCCATTCCAGTATCGGTAGCCTCTTCTTAACTATTCTCAGCCAGGCGCTGTCTGCCTTCTTGCTCTTCGTGAAAGGAAATCCGACTTCAGAGTCCATTGTTGAACACTAATGTATATTACGGGTAATGTTGATCGGCATCGAACACGCCTCCGCTCCGCGCTGTTGATCCAGTCGTGCGATCAGTACTGCGCCGACGACGGCTATTTCGCACCGCGCGGCGCACTTCGACTTTATCTGAAGGCGAGACAAGTGCCGCGGCTCGCGAAGCGCCACCACTCTCTTCATCTTATCTTGAATAATTAATACCCTCTTAGGAGTTGGCAGATCGCTTACCAAATAACAACGTTAGCGGATTTTAGCTTTTTAGCAGTTGAGTTTACTCGCCGCGTCGCAGTGCGACGGGGAAACACACATAAACATAAAGATTTTATTTCGGTATATCATTTGATTGATTTGATACTTACCTACTATAAACATATAATGAAATTGATGTGTCCGTTTGTAGTGTAACAATAGTAGCTTTTTACTAAATGCATATGAAAGTATATAAGGAACATATAACAAAAAAAAAACGTTTTTAAAATGTTTGTCTGTCTGTCTGTTTGTTCCGACTATCTCCGAAACGGTTGGATCGATTTTGACAGGACTTTCACTGACAGATAGCTGATGTTCTAAGAAGTAACTTAGGCTACATTTTATTTTAGATTACGTAATCCAAGCGAGCGGAGCCGGGGTCATAGCTAGTTTCATAATATAGGGCCACATAAGTTTATGAATTTCAAAACATAAACTATAACATAACATTTTGAACGGGAAACTTATTTTATACTTTGCCGGTTTCTCCTTCGGCATTCTATAGAATGTCTAGGCAATGTAAGAAATATTAATAATTTCATACATTGCTGGCTATCTTCAGATATTCTATACATTGCCTATAACATATACGAAGTACATGTACAAGTACATTTCGAAGTAAATAAAATGTTTATTCTAAAATAAGATGTCGTGGCATTTTTTCTCTAGTACCGTCTTCACAAAGTCCAGGATCTAGTCTCGAGACATCCTTTTTCAAACGCTCATTAAGAAAATGTTCTATTTTTCGTCAATTAGGTATCTCGGAGTCCCAGATCTTCATTTGGTACACTTTTGACCGTAGTTCTGCTTAACCTCAACTGAAGGGCTAACATTTTTTGCCTCCGAATAGAATTTCGTTGGATTCGCGTCTGTCCTAACTGTACGAGGTCGGTCGCTCATTTTACAGTCATCGAAGATCCAATCTTCACTAAATCGTTTGATAGTACAATAAACAAATCTCCAAGTTATTTTCAAATTTCGCAGAAGTTTAAAAATCGTCGTCGGCTAGTGTGTATTGGCAGCGGTGATGCGCAATAACCGTGACTATGTTTTGAACAAAATCAATTTCTTTTTTAAGATGGAAAATTACTTATACTAAATCTTACTATTTAGATTTCTGTTCAAACGTATATTGCATAAGTACGTATCTTTATGACTTACTTTATTGCTAAAGTGAGAAGAGGGGACTTGCGCCCTGCGCTCTGATGTAAAATGTGCAGGAGATAACAAATTGTATTACATAATTTCGATCCTAAAGGTTGACTTGTCATTGAGGGTTTCCAATAGATATTTTCAGTAGATTTTATAAGGAAAATATATGATTAAGATTATGTGAGGTTTGGAATAATAAAAATAATAAGCAGTTACGTGAGATCACATAATTAGTTTATGTAAGAGTCTATTATCAGAGCGGCCGCGGCCGCGGCTACTGTAAAACATTACTTATCAGCAACAGTGTCGACTGTCTCGCGGAACACACAGCAGGTACACGCTACACACACGTCACACGTGTCCACAGCCGAGATACACTTAGTGACGTAGCTAACCAAGCAGAATCATCCGACGCGATCCGACAGATCAACGCGAGCGACACTCTGCTGAGGCGTTAAACTACACTTAAAATCGTAGTAAATCAAATTTAGAAAATTTTCACGAGTTAAAGTTAATTTGTGCGTAGCGTCGCATCGCGTCGTGCAAGTATTGTCTAAACTAATATTATAAAGAGGAAAGATTTGATTGTTTGTTTGCATTGAATAGGCTCTCAAACTACTGGGCCTATGACCTGACCTAATTATTAACTAGTTAATTAACTGACCTAATTTTTTGTTAAATACCCATGCGAAGCCGGGGCGGTCCGCTAGTCGATAGACATGTTTTTTTATGTATATTATTATAAAATAGTACAATATTACAATTATTAATGAACCGTCATGGCGGACATGAAAGGTGAAAATTTTAAAATTGATTGATTTATAAAATTAAAATAATACTTCAGCTTCACAAGAGTTCTTTCATTTATCTAGTCACAGATCATACTTAATAGTTACCACTGTTCTATCTCCAAGCAAACATAGATCTTTGAGTAACTTCGGCGTGTTGATAGTAGTATCAAGATAGAAGGAAATTTAGTAGACTTAGTTAATAATACTGTCTTCGTGGGTATTATGCTTGATTCAAAATTAGGGTCCGCACATTAACACTTTGGCGGGAAGATCTTCTACTGCATTCGTAGTACGTAAGATTCGCCAGTTAATAGATATTGCCACTGCTAAGTTAGTCTACTTCGCTTAATTCCATAGCTTAATATCTTGCGGTATTTGGCTGTGGGGTTGAGCAGCTGAGGTAGAGACCATTTTATATTTAAAAAGCGGGCAATTCGAGCATTTTCTCCGATTCCGATGACGACATCGGGGCAACTACCTCGTACAGTAGTACCACCGTTCTCAGAAAACAAGCATGCTCGCGCCCACTCTCTTTACGCAGGGGACGAGCGGTTAACTTCGCATCCGCACACCCGTCAATTCCAGCCTTTCATGCGGCAACTCAAGCCTAGGTCCGTTCATCCCGGCATGGAGTCCTTGAGTCAAGCAGCCACTCGCGCGATACAGTGACACTGCATTCACTAGCTACCAACATACACTCATAACACTGCATATCTAATACATGCACACCACTCAGGTACATAGGTTCTGTAAGGGACCGTTTTGTTTGCCTAGTTAGTTTAGACCAAAATTGACAGATTACTAAATACATATTACGCATGTTCCGTCCTTCCTCCCATAAGGCAGAAACATGTATATATGTATAGTTAGTTAGATCGAATTACGGATAGGGAATTAGCCAGATCGCGATGTTTACCTACATATAAGGCAACAGCTCAAGCCGAGGTTCGGCCTCTTTGACAACCTTCAGCTTTTGCGGCTTTTAAGGCAACGGCTGAGTGAAACTGTGAAAGCCTTCTAAAGCTTCAGAGCCCTTAAGGCTAACAATGTAGGTAAAAAGGTGACAAGTGTTTTACATTCGTGGTGCGTGGGAATTAAGCACGTATTTAATTGTAATCACTTCATTAGATTCTTGGTAGGTACGTACAATATATTCATGTACGACGACACACAACTCAAGGACGTCGGCCACAGACACCATAGACCTTAACATAGAGTATATGAGTACATTATCTATGTTCGTACTGCGAGGAGGTCAGTTCTTAATACATGTCAATTCGAGCTCAACACTGGAAGAAACAAGTCTACAAGCAAATCAGCGAACCTACAAGCAAGAAAACCCTGTTTGAGCGTTGAAATTAAGTACATACGCTGAACAGTAGTTACTACCAAATTGTAACGTGTGGACGACAGAAGAACGCGTAATGCTCACTGCGTAATTTCTTAAAACTTTAATAACTCTTTATTGAATGAAGATATCGTGATTTTGATAAGGACTAAGTATTTAAGTAGTAAAAAGTTGTGCGTGATGTACGCACAACGGTAAACCTCAATCATTTTACTCATATAGACAGAAGATAGCGAGTCGATTAACAACCACCTCACTGTTTTATTCAAAATATCTACCTATTATCGTTCTTGTGAATCTATTACATAAGTAACAATGGCGCAGCAGACTAAATTCAAGTAACATGTATGTTACTGTATGTATATATATATGTATATATAAACAAGTAAAAATATTTTATATAATATTTATTAAGTGGGTCAATCAACTATTTTACCCACACTTTGCTATCTCTGACATAATATTATAAATATATTCATATTGATAAAAGTAATATTACAATTGTATCTAAGATTATCAAGCTCATCAGGAAAACTTATCATCTCATAAATATTTTTGTCTATGAAACTTCATGGTAACTCAGGATACGAAATATCCGTTGCATACCAAATATATCTGTCCGAAAACCACCTTTTTTTTTATGAACTGACCATACTGTTAGCCATAAGGGCTCTGGACCCTCCAACGGCTAAATGCAAAATTCGTATACTATCCAGCAGTACCTTTGGGGATTATGTCAGAAAACACATACCCAGATGGGGTTTTTCGCCGTAAGTAGCTTCCATTCTGTTTGGCTTCACTTGTACCTACGATTTTTATCAATCTGTCTACACTGTTAGCCATAAGAGCCCTGAAGCCTCAGACAGCTTTTACAGTTTCAGCGAGTACCAAATCTGTCACCCGAACTACATATACATACAAAGTTTCATTTCGATACGACAATTAGAAGTAGCTTATGAGTGAAGCTAATAATATAAGCGTGTTAAAAAGAATAATTTCACAAGTCGATGAAATTATTATATAATATTTTCCATGTAACTTATAATTTATATATTATTGCAATAGATATTGATTAATGGATATTTCCCATTTTATATTGTTTACATCATTGTATTTTTTTATTTGCACACAATTGAAGTTATAATTGTTTGTTTTATTTTTTTCTAAACACTACGAACAACAAGTTTATTTTATAAACTTATAGCAAATTAGTGAAAAGTGTGAAAAAGTTTACTTTTTGCCTTATATTAGGTTCGGTACCTATACCCACGTAATATGAAGTGTTTCGAACACTGGTTTAATAACATACTCAGGTGAATTTGGCCTGAGAATAGTCGCCAGTTGCCACCGAAAACTCAACGAACGAGGGAAACTTGATTACCTAGGTGTATAAACAATCTTAGAATGATCTGTCACGTAGACTGAGTGTTACGAGTTGACTGGGGAGACATAAATGGAGTAAATAGACAATCTCTGTAACTTCATGTTAATATGATAAGTTTGTCTTTTCATTATTCTTATGAATTATAAGAAAAATCATGATACTAAGATTTGAGAAATGGTAATTTCGCGTTATGATCACAGTTTCAACCTAACTATAATTATAATATCATTGCTATATACTCGTAGACTTTGCGAAAGACGCTAGATGTAGGCGTTCCACGTTACATAATTATGAACTTTTTAATCACTGTTTTACCCCAACGTTAACGAGATTTCATAAAACAGCTGTACTGTAGATGTACCTACTCAGAATGTGATTGATCAATCAAGTTATTCTTACTATGTGTTTGTAAAAAAACGTCATAAGTTCTTATAATAGGAAGCCGCGCTGCGCTATCTATCGCCATAAAACATGCTAATCTCGAATAAAAATATTTTGCGAACAGTTACTTAACAATGTGTAAATATTTGTAATGATTTACGGTTTGTTCCGCGGAACCCGTCTATGCTTGAATCACGGTTAAACACCGATACGAACACGTAAATTCAAGTTGGTGTGACGTTCATGTGTTTTTGTCTCTGCAAATTTAAAACAAACAACGATATTTTTATTTATTAAATCTTTATTTTATTTTCAAAAACAACTGTTAAGTTGTGGTAATGCGACGTAGGTTACGAAGATTCATTTCCATTCGCATTACGGTACGACCATAGTATGATGATTTAAGGTATTCTGCATTACTGTTTTAGTTACCTACAAGATACTTATTATTAAAAAAAAACACTTTTATTTAATAACATAATATTTTTGTTAATTTTCGTTGTGTATATATTCTTGCAACCTTTGAAAATTTATTTTTGAGCTAAAATTCGCTGAATGTCAGTTTTGTTGTAACAAACAAATTGTTAATCCCTTGTGCGACATCATTTTTTGAAGTTAGCCATCAATGATAACAATGTGAATCCATTTTACTGACTTATTATTAATTGCGTAAACATACTTTAACGTTTACTTACTAAATATTATTTTAATTTGAATAAAGTAATATTCATTTATATTATTTTTAAACACAATAAAAGTAAATAAAATGAATTTAGATTAATATTATTGTTTGTCAACTTCATCATGTCGCACTTCCGTCATACGATACGCGCGCAGCTCTCAATTTTATTATCTATAAAACGTGCCAAACGTAGAACATATATTTTCAATGAGATAAATAGTAACTAACCAATTTACTTATTTATTTTAGGATTTCTTCTCTATTATAAAAATGCAACATGCGGGACATGAAAAAACATTTGTCGTCTTAAATTGGGTCACCCGTGTCCCAATAAGAGTAAAGTTAGAAGCAACATCTGAGTTTTAGTAGGGACTGTTGTTGGGTTTTCTACTTGAGTCCTGCAAGATGGACGTGTTTTTTGTTTGAGTTCAATCTTTTCCAGGCTCTAGCTACCGAAAGACTTATCACCCCACTTATGATTTTTAGGATCCTATCAAGGAATATCTTGCAACTTACTGGAAAGTGTATCTGTTCCTGTTACATTCCCACAGATATACAAGATTTTTCAAGAGTCAATTGAAGCGTAAGCAAGGTACCGACGCCATTTTAAGGAACTCATCATGTTTAGTCACATTTTACATATCAAATTTCATTATGTGCGCTCTATAATAGCTTTCGTTTCCATCTCGTTGTAGTAAGAATTTTGTTATGTTTTTGTATGTCTGTATTTTCTCTTTCGAAACCTTTTTTTAATGTGGGGAAACCCTGATGGTTTTGAAATGGGAAGATTTGCAGGAGAGAAAGAGGGTTAAGTGAGACCCCTAATCAGTCACGTGAGCATTCAACCGCAATTTCCCGGCGGCAAAGCCTAACAGAGATGCCGGGCCGCTCGCTGACGGAGACAGTCCGGAACAGCAAAACTGTCTCTCCTTCCGCCAAACCAGTGTAATGAGATGAATTTTTTACGCATGTTTTTAATAAAACTGTATACAAGTATGGCAGTTGAAATAGAAAAATATAGAGAACTTTTACTTCAGTCTACGCGCTCTGACCATTTGAAGCGAAGGCCTGTTAGGTAATTCGGAGTCCGCTATTTCAGTAGAGAACTGGGATAAAAAAGAAACATTTATTCATTGACTAATAATATGTAATTAATATTTTTAAAAGCGCTCGATGTGTATTTACACGGAGCAAACAGCTGACAGTCGCAATAATGATATGAACACGACATAAAATGGAAATTTTAATTCATGTAGAACGCGCGCAAACACTTGTAATGATAATTAATAAATATTGAATTAGTAAGATATCAGAGTCAAGAGAGATTTCAAGCTGCGGAAATGTTGACAAGCGAACTTGTCTTACTATGAAAAAATTAAGTCAGCAACAGCACACATACCTACCGTCAATCATAATATAAATTGCGGATATATGTCAGTCGGGCTCGGGCTCGGGACGCCGCGGCGGGGCGGGGCGGGGCGGGGCGGGACGACCGAGCCGCCGCGCCGTGTTCACGCATACAGCTTAATGGCACATAAGTTGAAGTACTAGCACATTCACTGTCATATATCTCGTATGGATATATTTCAAATAAAATGAATAAACGAGTATGTATATGTTGTCTAGGACCTCTAGGTATTCCATAGTCACACAGTGAAATAATAACTTATTAGTGTGCGTAATTATATAGAGAGCATACGAACGCACCGTGGGAACGGTGTCGCTACGCGCGTACCGGAGACCGGCCGACATGCTGGTTTGCGCTGGTTTGGGTTCCCCTTATGGCGCGCATGTTACAATAAAACACTATTTTATATATTCCAACATATTTTATTTTAAATAGTCAATAAACGAATTAGTAAAACTAAATAATTAAAATAAAAACAACACTAACAACGTACAATAAATTTATTTTAATCACAATCTCACAGCGCGACACAGCGGCACAGGATCACGCGGCGGTGGCGGCGGCAGTCGGCACTTGTTCATTACTTAACAACAACTCAATACGTAATAATTATAGAAATACATTCCAAGAACAGCAACAACCACCAAGAGACGAGGAGTCATGCACGGCGAGCCGCCATCGCCGGGCCGCACTATACCGCCCCGTGGCGCACTATACCGCACCGTGCCGCACAATGCCGCACCGTGCCGCACTATAATACCGCACCATGCCGCACTATGCAGCACCGTGCCGCACTATGCCGCACCGTGCCGCACTATGCAGCTCCGTGCCGCACTATGATAACGCACCGTGCCACACTATGCAGCACCGTGCCGCACCATGCCGCACCGTGCCGCACTATGCAGCTCCGTATCGCGCTGTCGCAAATCTAGCCAGTGTGAGAACTCTCGCTATACGTGTGCACGGATATTACATATCATTTTTATAGATATATTTAGTAATTAAAATGAAGAGATATTATTAACATTTTGAGCAACTCCGTGTGATATTACATTATTATAATAGTGTAAATGCACCGCAGTCAACATGTTAGCAATAGCGATGTGTACACAGCCTTATGTTAATCGTGAAATATTTCATGTGAACGAACCTGTGGTTTCGAGTAAGCCTAATGACTACGTAAACGTAGTTAGTTAACAGTGTGAAATTACTAGAAATAGTGTGCTTTTGAAGCAAAATGTTTTATTAGTTGATACTAATTGATAGTTTAGTACTCGAGTAAGGTAATGTAGTGCCAATGTACTAAATCACTTTGTAGTCAGTTCCCCTGAGGGTGTTCCGGCAACGAGTCACCTAAACTCTAAACTCATCACTTACACTCTACTATTACAAGCGTGGGCTCGTGCTCGTACAAACAAGTATTATATGTCATATAATCAATTTCTCATATTATTCAATATTATTACAATATTAGGGTCGCTATATTTCTGTGAATTGAAACGCGTTGAAGACTGAATGACAAACATATAAAGATTTTTCTTTAAAACTCAATACAAATAAGGCAATATAAAGGATTGCTTTATCGTTACCCTCATAACGTTAATTCCAGTTTACGTTGCAAGAAGATAACCTACAAAGTTTCGTATCAGTTCAGCGCCTACATCACATCTCAGGTCTCATGTACTATTGAGAACTAACTGCTGTTGCGGTCGCGACGAGGGTTGCCAGGTGTTACATTTGTACTTAATTGTTCGGTATTTTAGCTCCTTATTCGATGTTTTGTATTTTTAAGCTCATCTACATTTCTAATTAATTTACTAATTTATGTTCAATCAATAAATAAGTTGTTGTTGCAATAAGTCATGATAAAAAATGTAATGCTAAGTATGTTTTGTTACTTATACTCATATTTTTCTTACTCGTTCTTTCTTTGTTTCTCATTTTCACCAGTTTCATCTGACAGTTCTGGTCGCAACACGATCATTTTTATTATATATTCTAAACTTGACTCGATAATATGCTGTATTCCGATTTTGTTTTAAAAATATTACAATCCTGTTATGAAAGTGTAATGATAAAAAGTAGTTACTTTTTACTAGGAGTTTTAAAATGGTAATAATTTTTTTACAATCGCTCAATTTAAACAACACCGAGAACACCGCAGTGCCGCAGCGCCGCAGTGCCGCAGCGCCGCAGTGCCGCAGCGCCGCAGTGCCGCAGCGCCGCAGTGCCGCAGCGGCGACGCTCGCTCGGCTGCTAGGCTGGTTGTCGTAGCAAGCGGGCGCGGCCCTCTCGTTAGTTATACAACATGTAGGTACTTAGAGACAGCTAAATATATTACATGACTGGGTAACATTTATTTACTTAATCTTTTTAACTATTAAATCTATTTGTTCGTCGACGCGCGGACTCGTCCCCCTGCAATACATACAAACACTTCATTACATTCACTAACTTGCTTACAGTATTGTGTTTGGAAGTCCAGCGCGTGTCCCGAGCCCGTACACCGTCCGCCCCCAGGCCCCCGCCCCCAGGCCCCCGCCCCCAGGCCCCGGGACCGCAGGTGGCTTAACAGTTCCACCGGGCTCGGGTACCGCGCTGACGACGTCGCCCGCCTTTGTATATAGCTCTATACGCCGTTTAGCGCTCGAGCGCAGCCTCAACTGGTGTTAGGTGACGATGTGCCTCAAGATAATAACATATTTACAACTAGAGAACACTGGTTAGCCAGGCAAAATGTACTGTTCCAGGCAAAGTGAAGGAAATAGTGACTGAAAACCCTCATTTAAATTTAAGAGAGAGATAGCCGCTGAACTATCTGTGTCTCACGACTCTATCCGTATCATTTTACATAACCACCTGGATATGAAACATGTTGCCGCTCGGCTAGTCTCAAAAGACCAAAATATTCTCCAAAACCCAATCGCATAAGAGTTGCTGAGGACATGCTAGAACGAGTAATTGTGACCCAACATTCATGAAACGCATTGTTGCTGGTGACGAGACGTGGGTCTACGAGTTTGACATACAAACTAGTCAACAAGCTTCGCAGCGGCGCCGCGCAACTGAACCGAAACCGAAAAACCACGCCGAAGTCGATCAAAAGTCAAAGTCATGTTGACTGTTTTGTTTGACTATCGCGGTGTTGGGCAACTGGAATTCTTACCGGAAGGTCAAACGGTAAATAAAGTATATTATGAGCGTTATGCGCCGTTTAAGAGAGCAAATTCGACGAAAAAGTCCAGACTTGTGGAAAGAAAATTATTGGATTTTGCACCACGTAATGCGCCTCCGCACAAGGCCATCATTGTGAACGAATTTTTGACCAGAAACTGAACAAATACCATCGAACAACCACCTTATTCACCAGATATGGCTCCAGCCGACTTCTTTCTTTTCGTAAACTAAAATTAGCACTTCGTGGCACCCGCTTTCATTCGGTAGAAGATATAAAGTAGAATTCGTGACGAGAACTAAACTCAATTCCGCATAAAGCGTTTAAAAAATGGTTTGATGCTTGGATTATTCGTTGGTGTAAGTGTATCGTTTCTGAAGGAGCATACTTTGAGGGCGATAATATAAATTTGGATGAATAACTAATATTTTGTGTATTGTTGATCTTTTCCCAGTACTTTTTTGTCCGAGTAGAACCGTTTAGTTGTTCTTAAATGAATAACATAACGCGTACGAAGAGGAGAGAAGTCGGTAGTTTTGAATAAGTAATCTGAGTGATAGTGACCTGAAGGCGGCCGGGTCCGGCCCCACCATGAGCACGAGCTGCGGCACCTCCTGCGAGTGGAGCACGAGCCGCGCCAGCGCCTTGCACGCGCGGTACAGCTGCTCCTCGCCCGGCGCGTACTGCAGCAGCTGGAGCAGCGCCATCGCCAGCTCGACGCACACCTCGTCGAACACCTGCGGTCGCGGTCGCGGTCGCCGGTCGCCGGTCGCAGGTCGCCGGTCGCGCCGCACATACATACACACACACACACATGCACACGTACATTAGTGTCAGGCCACACGTGATGACGTCACGAGCTGGTTTCTCCGGGTAATGCTTCATTGTTACAATAATAAGCATAGATTGATAATTCACATCACATAACCGTAGTGTTGTGAACCGCGATGAAATAAGCGCCCTGTCTTTATTATTACATCTTGTTTTCAACTTTAATAATAGATTTATTAGAATTACGACAATTACATAGTACGCACCAGAGACCACGGTATTATTTCCTTTGTTTTTAATTTAACATCGGTTTTACTTACTACTACCATATTTACATAAATATAGTTTATTAGAGCCGATTAGTGACATTACTATAATTAGTAAAGCCTATGATGAAAATTATTTAACCAAACATGCAGTGAGAGCGAGCCGAGCTGAGCTGAGCTGAGCCGAGCACGGAGCGACGCGCCGCGCCGATACTCCGTGAAATGATAATGTCATATATTCTATGTGTATGTATTACGGTTTCTCAGCCGACACCGTTACGCATCACATACAGCAATAATATATAACTACAGTTTAGATAACGATATACCATTTAGCAAAATATTATGATCAAGTATATTATAAAGCTAGGGACCCTTCATGTTTCTATACACTGCAAGCTATCGTCATATATAAGGAATCCCAAACAAGTGTAATTCCCTACGAGGTCAGTCCACTGATAGGTTGTTGAATGCGTATCGCCAGCCGAAACACGGCAGTTAAAGCAATTGCTGCTCTGCATAGGTTCTACCGCAACCTTCACAACCGAGAGTAATGGGCCGAGTCAGATGGTCACGTGACACTACTACGTGTATACACATCACACAAACAGACGGAACATTAATATGAGGTTAGTGAGAGTGCCTCGAATGAGTGTACCTTCGACTTGGCTCTCTTCGGCAGCAGGTCGCGCAGCGTTTTGCCCACTTGGAACCGCTGTAACACAGGTACAAGCGCTGCGGCGCTCTCACTCGCACAACCCCTTATTCGTATATTACAACATACTCTGTCTCTTTTATACAAAACGAACAAATCACGTTTTGGGACATCGATAACGTTCAAAGCAGTTTCATTTATTTAAATATACCTATCGTTTTTTTTGACAATAAATGTTGTGAAATACCAATTTAGACAATAAAAAATATTACAGTAATTGTCGGAGAAACAACAAACGATTATTAGTTAATGTTTATTCGATATATAAATATAATAACTTTGAACTAAACGTTACGTTGCCGCCTGCGCCGATATACTTTATATTGACACTTTGGTTTACAAAGGGCGTGAAGGACGTTAAGGTGAAAATGTTGTTATAATGGTATCATACTCAGTATTTTACGCTCTCTTGATCTGTATTATACCCGTAGTGATATTCGCAAAAAAAGTCATATGTCACACGTACTTTTTTTTTTGAAGTGAAACTTCTTATGCGACTGCCAACGCGTTTAACGCACATTATCGGTCTCTCCTCTTTGTGTGAGCCAGAGCGAGAGAGCAATATATTATCGGTCTCTCCTCTTTGTGTGAGAGCCAGAACGAGAGAGTAAATGTCGGTGTGTATGTATATTGCACACTGTTTAAATAAAATAGAAAATGTTTTTTAAAATGAAGTTTCACTTCTATCTTCTTTTTTTGTTCTTAATATATTTAACTGTCAAATTAATAGGTCATAGAGGGCAAGCTGCTAATATATAAAGAATAAAACGGATGTATGAGAAAAGCATTTGAAAACATATCTAATTTTAGGAGTGTAAGATACAACTTTTGCTCGTAAAACATGGATGTGAGTCACATGAAAAATATTATCTGTTATATATTCTTGAAATATCGGGTCGTAAGAGACAATAGCAACTGATTTCTAAGGACATATGAGACATCTATTTTTGAAACTATTGATCAGACATTTCAACGGTCATCACAACAATATAGATCATGGCTTTTAAAGAAACTTCTTGCTTAAAGAAAACATTAGGTATAGCAATTATTACAAAAAAAACAATCCTAAAACTTAGATTTTTGGTTCTCCTGAAAAGTTGTGTTTTGTTCTTTATGCCCTTTGTGTTCTCTTTGTAATACAAAGTATCGTCGATATGTAAGTTGCTTTGTAGGTCTCGCGTCACTCGTTACGTACAGCTGATACTCTCTCTGTAGTTTCTTTTGTTATTTAGCGAAACATAAGTCGCAAAACATTATTGTCGTTTGGAAAAAACCATCGAGGGGTATTTACACGGAGCAAACAGATGATATTCATAATAAGTGAACAAAAAGGAAGTGGTAATTCAGTTAGTTCAAGTGCAAATATTTTTTCGCGCAATAACAACTAATAAATATTTAGCTTGTAATTAAAAGATTGTACCGCGCTGATTATGTTGAAATATGTTAAATGTTACTTAAACAACAAGTACTGGCGCCGCGTCATGTCGTGTTCAGGGATGCAATTTTAAAAAAATATCGATGTGTATATCGATGGTTTGACAGTATCGATAAGCGATAATATTAACTCGGTATTATGCATATGTTTAGTATTTTAATAGGTACGTCCGGGATGATGACGCAATAACAACATTATTTTGCCTCCAAATTCGACATACAATATACCGAATGGGATCGCGGACGGGTTAAAAAAGTATACCAAGTGTAAAAGTAAGATTAGTAGATTAATATGTAAATCAAAATGCATTTACATTTTTTAAACATTAAATAGTATCTGTTAAAGACATAAAAGATAAAAGGAGATGGCCCACGCGGTCACGTGAACTCCCGCGACGCAACTAAACGTCGAAATTGAAGTCAATGTATTATTTTAAAGTTCAACATATTTTTCTATATTTTGTTATTTTCCGACATCGATATCATTGTATTTTGTTATGTTTGTATTGTATGTATAATGTTCTGGTTTTTCGAGATATCGTTACAAGCGTACACAGTCGTTCCGCCTCGCAACAGTCGCAACACGACGCGACGCGACGCTCGACTCTACTAATAGTTAGTATTCGTTTATAAGTTATAGTAGTAAGTTAGTGACGCAATATATGTTCCTGGCTCTCTGTATTTGTATAGCCTTGGGATAATGAAATTCCCTAATAGATAACGATATTGTATAGGTATTATGTCTCATGACCAACAACAACAAAAAACTCGGTAATGTCCAAACTACAAGTGTTCGCCACTTCAGCCACGTTTCACTAGTGATCTCCATCAATTTTATTTAACAACTGGCACCGCAGAAGTTATCACTGCATTTTTACAATAACCAAGTTACATAATGTAAAATTACATTAAAACAAAAAATATGAAACGTTTACAATTGTTTAATTTCAGTTTACTGCCGCCCTCCGATACACAATAATGAATTAAAACATGCATAAAATTATTGTTGTATTTCTGATTTCTTTATTTGATTATTTTTATGTTCAGAAATATTAGTAGCGATTCTTGGCGAAAGTCTGTTTGTTCATTCTGCGCCACTTTACTAATAGGCACAAAATAATATATGGCAAATACTTCCAGTTAACACAATTATCTGTATAGATTAACTTATGTTTCTCAGTAAAAATATCCTGAATGTACGATAGGAACCTGTACGCTTACGCGCACTCTCCCAGGTAATATTACACCCACTACCTTATTATTTTATACAGTAAACATTTTCATATTAATAGACAGAAATAATTCTAGGTACTGTAATTCTTCTAAGAACTATGATTGTAAAGTATTGAAACTTGTAGTGGTTAATTAAGAAGAAGCAAGCGCGTGCAAACAAACAAACACACCCCGTATCCTTCACTCCCCCCTCTAACCCAGTCCGCCGCTCCGCCCACTTACTGAAGTTAAAGTTATAACTAATTTAAATACTCAACATTTTTACAAACATTAAAAAATAATTAAAAAAAAACTTTTCTTTATTGATACTCACTTTGAAGTCAGTAATTAACGAAATAATTTATAACGATTCTTTTTTATATCTTCGTCAAAAGATAGATAAGGTAATTACATAAAGATTGAAGGTTTTACATAACTTGCTAAAGTCTATAACCTATTTGTGAGTGATTTAATAATCGTTGACGGCGGCTCGTCCACCGCCGTCGTACTACATTATTATTCAGACTAAAGAATAGAATAGACGTAACGTTTACAACACGCGAGTGAAGCCACCTAAAAGTAATATCAAATAGCAAAGGAATACTATTTCGCCTGCCGTGTCGCAAGCCGAGGTCGAAAGCGCAAATCACGCTTCAATAATAATCAATAATAAAATGAAAATGTAATTATGCGATGCTGCGTAGTGGAAAAGTGTACGAATACTTGAACGAATCTAGAATATTGGTCTGTCATTTCATACGCAAGTAATAGAAATACAAAACATTTCTTATTAAATTGTAAATATTTTATTCCCCACAATGGCGTAGTACGGTGTTGCCAAAGTCAACTTTCCAGGGAAAAATAAAGTTATGATATACATTCTTAACTAAAAGTATATATTTAGATAAATTTATTTACATTAATTGTAATTAACTGTTTATATAATAAAATTTTTCAAAGAGGTTATGGTTGGAGTATTTATAATTTGATTTTTACGTGGTACCTTTTCAATAGGTAAGGTTCGATACTCGCCGCGTGCGCCCCTTCACTATACAGTATTTCAAGCGAAAACTTTAGAATTTGACGTTTTTTTTCCAGCTATCCTAGATAAGCGACATTACGAAACAAATAGGTCTAGATACATTGCGTGAGAATGGAGAAGATATAGATGACGGTAATAACATTGAATCGATTATCGTAAATAAAAACAGCGTAATTGACGCGTGTGTTCATCGAAATCAGAAACCGCTGTTGGAAGTACAGAAGCAAGACGGAACTGTTCCCGGGATTAGATGCAAAATCGAGGTTTCTAATTTTGTTTTATGTTATACTAAAATGTTTGTAAAAAAACCCTTCATAAATACAAATAATTTTAATGTTTTATGTTTATTTATATTTCATTTGATTTTTTTTTGTGTTGTCGTGATTTTACACATTCTGGTAACACTACGCAAACAATCACAAACTTATAGATATAGTACTTATAACATAGTTTAAGTCAGCTTCACCTGTTTACGCTACGCGCGGTGTCTATATTATTATTTTAGTCTATGCATTATTATTATATGAGTGAAGCTACCGAGCGGGAGGGGGGCGGGGGGAGGGGGGGCGGCGGCACGAGTCTCGTGCCGTCGCCCCGAGGTGAGAGTTGTGTAGAGCAGAGTGTGACAGAGTGGATACAGACCACAGTTTTTACCTCCTTGGTGGCGACGTTGTGCATCAGCGCCGTGCCCGTCTCGCGCAGCTCCGGGTCCGAGCTGAGCGTCGCGTGCACGCACACCTGCACACACACACACGCACACACACGTACATACTTGTGTCAACTTCATTTAAATATTGTATAAGAATAATAGTGTGTAACGCGAGGCGTTATTATGCTACGGTCTGCCGGTATCGGAATGGTTGACCCGTGCAGGTGCGCCTGCGCAAATGCACCGCACGTCGCGTGCGTCCAGCGAGTAGCGAGTACGAGCAGTTGAGCGCGTGTACACACGGGTACGCATTGCTTCACCGCACGGTCTCACTCGACAACATTGAATTTGCGCGATACTAAACCATACATTAACCAAATATTCGATATTAAACCATAGAATGTATTCCACATAATAGTCCCATGTTATATGCTAGCTTTTTGAGTTTTAATATGGATATGACATAACTTCACTAGAGAGTCAGTCCCTTCAAGCCTTAACACATATAAACAAGTGTTGACATGAACCACTAACCAGGCAAAAAAATATGGAAAGTTAAATTACGAAACGCTATATACGTTATTAGCAACACGTGAAAACAGTGTGAATTCACTAGCACATTACCCAGTAACAGGTCCATCTAAATAACTTAACGTTCTGATCTATTTACAATTGTGGGTTATGTCCGTATTATCCTGATAGGTTTAACAAGAAAGAGGGAATACGTACCTTAGTGGTGACTCGTATGTTGGAGAGCGGCTGTCCGTCGCAGTCCCACTCGCTGATGTACAGCAACCACTCCGACGACGAGATGTTCTCGAACAAGTTGCACATCTGCAAGCGAACGCACCAACACGCACCAATAAGCACGTCATACCAATCAATCATTGTAAGTTAAGTCATGTTAGAACGTTTACTCGTTTTCTGAAACGATATCGTCCTTCACCGTCACCGATTCCATATCTTGTATCCAGACTCTACACACATATAATATGTAAAATAAGTCATGAAATTAAATTATTATTCAAAGCAAGCAAAACCACAATATTATTACCGCGCAAAGTGGCTAGCGCAGGAGCACCGCTCCAGATTTTGGTTAATTTCTCATACAAAATCTTTAGTTTCACGTTTCGAGATGTGTATAATGCTCACTCTCGTTGAATTCCGTGCTGGTCGTTACACTCAACTTTCTTACATAGGGGCGCAATCGCTGGCGCTTCACTCAGTAGCTACAACTTAATATCATATATTTTTATTGTACGTAATTTTTTTTCATGAAATGCTTTTTAGTTTAGAGTATAAAGGGTCTATACATGATACCTACATAAAATACATATATAAAGATAAAAAATATGTTGACCAGTGGAGGGAGGTGTACTCACAAAGAGTGCGAGCGGCCGCTGCTCCTCGATGTCGAGCAAGTCGATCCGGTTCGCGTAGGAGAGCAGCGCGTGATGCCGCCGGTCCTGGTGCAGCACTAGCGAGATGTCGTCGCGCAGCGCCGCGCTCGCCAGGCAGCGCAACGTGCACACGCGCACCTCCACGCCCAGCGACCCGTCGTTCAGCAGCCGCCCTACACCATTATATCAATCACTTCACTCGACTCTGCTAACCTATCTCCGTGACGGCACACGTACCTATGAACGCGAGGAAGTCATCTCCGAGCACCCAGCTGCCCTCGCCGTGCACCAAGTACTGCTGCAGCTCGTCCACGCACTGCCGCTCCTCGCCCGTTAGTTCCACCCTTTCGAGCGCTTTCGATAGCTTCTCGAACTCGGCTGCTCCCTGTTTGTAATCCTCTATCCTATTAACACTTTATTCTACTCAAACTATTATTCCTTTCAAATAGTCTGGGAGAGTTACTCAATTTCTTTTTATTTATTACAACTAAGTTGGCAAAAAAGCATACGACTTGCCTGATGGTAAACTTAAACTACCATATTTGTAATACAAATATTATATGGTATTTGTAATACCATAATTATCACTAACGCGTTGCCGACCTTCCCCCTACTACAGGGAGCTCTGGAAACCCTACTCACCGCAGGACTACACAATGCAAAATTATTTGGCTGTATTCTTCTGCAGGGTGGAGGTATTCCACCAGTCAAACTGCCCGGAGTAGAGAGAAATCTCCAAAGAAATTAGATTTAGATTAGAAATTAAAAGAATAGTGCCCTATTTCTCTTAAAAATAATAATATTTCCTAGATTTCTACTTGAGGCATAATTTCAAAATTACCAATCGATGTACAATAACGTGGAAAGTCGAAATAAAGAAATAAAATATTACGGTTTTTAGCTTGTGTTTGATGTAGCCGCTAAAGATAGACTCGTGAATTTTGACAAATCATAATAGATTAGTTGAGTGGTCGCGAGCTATTTGCTTTCCAATGTTATTTCGAAGCCCGGTGAAGCTGTAAAAGCCGTAAAGGCTCCAGGGCTCCTAAGGCTAACAGTATAGTCAGTTCGAAAAAAAAAATGCTATGTTAACAAATGCTACTCACTACCACCAACTTGTCATAATTGCTTCAGTATCTTCAAGAAATTTGATGTTGAAATTGGGCATACTAAACGGTGTTTTCGTTATCTATGCTAATATAATAAAGCTGAAGAGTTTTTTGTTTGTTTGTGTGTTTAATTAAACGCGCTTATCTTTACAACTATCGAACTATCGAATTCGAAAATTTATTTTTGCATAGTCAGATTAATGAGCAATAGTATATATAGGCTTAACCTCTCAGTTGGCCTTAAATATTGATTTTCGTTAAGTGAGTGGGAAGAAAAAGCGCTCCCGAACTGCTTTATCCGCGTGCGTTGGCGTAATTGTTAGTGATACGAAAATACAATGTTCTACAAAAAAAAAATAGTCCTTAGTACAACTAAAAAAGTCCGCGCTATCATAGCATCCCTTATACATAAGCCAAAATAAAGTGTTTTATGACCATTATTATTAGGCATGGCATATAATTCTTACGAACGAAAGTTACTTCATCATCAAGACAATTTTATGAAGATAAACTTTGCCTTGTATATCATGTTATTTGGACGCATAGTTTAAGAGATAAAGCAAAATAAATAATTCAACACTCGGCTCGGGTCTATGGATATAGGTGTAGTGGCGCGAACGAACCGTGCGATTTGTGACGCATAACCCTGGCCGCCCGACGATAACAGAGCAAAAAAATTATTTTCTTTTTTTATAGCGTATTTATTGAGTATGGCTATATAACTTCACGCTACGACTGTAAAAAGCGGAGCAGTAACCATGAATGTCAAGCAAGCTGGAAAGCAGTAGGCAAGTACGGGAAGTGAAAACAATCATAAACTACAGGGCTGCGCTGGTGGCGGCGCGATGGACAGTTTGTCGAATAAAATTAATACGGGTGAAACCGTGGGGCACATATAGTACAACAGTGCAAATTTTCCAGCACGACACCCACTTAAATTCTTAAGAGGTGAGGTCATACCCTCGCGCGACTAAACACAACACTCCATCATTGCTAAACTCATCGAGTCATGCACGTGGAAAATTCTGGAGAATGTTCAAAATGTACTTTATTTATGGTGTTTATTTGGCGACTTCGCTTTAACGTTATGTTACGTGGGAAGTATTCATAAAACGCGTTGCCAATATGCCTCCACGATCATAACATCACGACATACAAATTATGTGGCCGAACTGACTGCAGCGACTCCGCTCAAGTGGACTACACAATTATTATTTATGAAGATATGATACGACAGACCTCAATCATTTTATTTATAATAAGTCTTTACATACGAAATTAGCCTTTTATATAGAAAAAGTAAAAAGAAAAAAATATTATGAAATTATACATTTAATGAATCGAAGTATGTACCCATTATTATGTATGCACTTTCGCCACTTTATAGGTAGTTCATTGATTCCATAACTAAAAACTGTGGAAGTGAGAATTAATAAAATCTTTGAAGGTGGTTTAGACGGTTTCATCGGAATTGATTTTTTTTTCTTGCAAGAAATTGTCCAAATTTCGAAAAAGGTGGCAATCTGCTGGAACAAGGTAAGGGGAGTATGGTGGGTATCGGATACATTCCAACCGCAGTTACTCTAATTTAGCGACCGTCTATCGTGAAGTATGGGGTCTAGCGTTGTCCTGAAGCAGCAGTGGGCTAGAGAGATTGACCAGTCTCGATTGTTTAACGGCTAGCTTTTTTATATAATTGTTTGCAATTGTTGACAATACAGATTTGCCGTTATCGCCTGGCCAGATCTTGCGAAGCTGTAGTGTAGGGCACCAGCACTGGTCCACCAAACACTCACCAGTACCTTTTTCTGAGTCAACTTTCGCTTGGGACAGGATTTGGCCGGTTCTCCAAATCCAATTCTCTCGTTATTGTGACCGTTGAGTAATGTAAAACAGCACTCAATGCATCTTTTTTGGTGTGCTTTAGTCAATTCTTGCGGTAGCCATTTCTCGAGCTTTTTCAATTTTCCAATTTATTTCAAGTGAATTAAAATTGTTTTTTCACTCACACCGAAACTTGCTGCTAAATCTGACGTGGATTACGATGGACCCGCTTCCACGATCATCCTTAATTCTTCATTATCAACTAGGGACTCCGACCGTCCACGGGGTTTGTTTCGTAGGCACAATTTCCAGAACGAAAACGTTGAAAACGTACCATGCTTTCTTATACAGTGGGTTCGCCGTACACATAATTAATCCCTCGAGCTATTTCTACAGCGCCTGATGCCACGGTGGAACTTATATTCGTAAATAACGCGATATTTTAAGTTTACCATTTATAATACTTTTCCCTATTTTTTCAAATATCAAATGGTGCGATAACTAATAAATCACTAAATTCGAAACACAAATACACAAGTCTAAATTTGAAAGAAATTTATTACGAACTCTGTGTTTGTTTAATCTATTTCTGATTTGGATAACCACAGATTTATCATTAGGTTTTCTATTCCATACACCATAGCGTCGGCCCGTACGAAACTTTCGAATGTCCTATTAAGATGGCATGGCTTACTTTGGCTACAAATAATAAAATTTTGCTAAGTATTATTTAATGTATAAAGGAGTGTATCAAATGTTATGGTATAATATTATCGTATCGCGGCCGCATCGCTGTGAAACGTTTATATTTAATGGATCGTGAGTCAGCGCGTATAATTGGATTCCCCGCGCCCGAACCGTCCCTCCCCCACCCACTAGGACAACACTACGCTTGCACTCGTATTCAGATCTCATACAGAACGCGAAGATAATTATTCAGATTCATACATTGTATCCATATATACAGGGTGAAAAAAACGAATGGGATATGGAGGAAAAGTACATTAAATATTGAAAATAGCAAATTTTACTTATAGGAAGCATTTTTTTTATAAGTAACTGCATTAACTGCTTTTTTAAAAAGTTTACCTGTGCCGGAAATCGAACCAACTAAAAATGCAAGAAACCGACATTCACTATGGTATTGTGCCAATCGATAAAGTCTATTATAAAGCTAAAATCTGCGGAATGTACATTGTACCTCATAATTTAAGAAGACCATTAAAGTTAACAATTCGTTTTTATCGAACTAAAATGAAAAATACCTGGATACATTTCCATGGAATATGCGTTATTGCTGAACGAAGACATTAATTAAAATTATTATTTTCATAAAATATCTTAATAAATTAACTGGCAAGATGCTCAAATGAGCTCCATTTTCTTGTATAGTATACAGATTAAGTCTTGTCAGATATGTGTAAACCTTCTGTAATGTGTTGTGATGAATGTTCATAATATCATCTTGAACTTCAATCCTCAACTCTTCTACAGTCTCATAGAACCTTTTGTAAGTTAATTTTTACGTGACCCCATAGAAAATGTCCAGCGGCGTAAGATCTGTGGATCTTTCAGGTAACCCTGACATTAAAATTAAAAAAAAACAAGAGCTAATCGACAAGATGTGTGAAATTCAACTGTTCTACATATACTTCTTATCAAAAAAAATCGAAACACCTCTGAAGTTTGGTTTTGAATGAGTCTTATGATTTTTTTACACTAAAACAAAAGAAAGAAATAATGCCAGTTAATTTCGGATATTATAAGGTAACGTTTGACGGACATTGATGTTTCAAATCAAAAACAAATTTCTTTAGCTAGCGCGGTTTGTTCCACAGGTAAGTTACCATTTGAGAATAATTTTTAAAATATTAGAAACAAAAACGTAAGACAAAATATGTTTAAAAAAAGTTCATTCAGTAACTCGTATTTCTTCACCGGGCTCTAATGACTGCTTCCATGCAGTTCCTCATGGAACGGATGAGAGTCACAATCTTGTGTTGTGGGGTGTTATCCCATTCTTTTCGTATAATTGGTTTAAGCTGGCCAAGCGTCTCCGGAGCAGGATCTCTCGTCTCTTCAACTCATCTCATTTGCGTTCTATGGGATTCATATCCGGGCTTTTTGCTGGCCAACCCATAACCGTAATACCGACTTCATTCAGTTAGTCATTTAGAATGCCTGCAGTATGATCCCTGATAATGTCCTGCATAAAAATCTGTGAATGCAATTATTCCAATTTTTTTAAACAAAAATTTTTTCCTTTAAGTAAAATTTGCTATATTCAATGTTTAATATACTTTTCCTCCATGTCCCATTCGTTTTTTTCACTCTGTATATACATACATGTAAGCGTCTAAAAACATAGATTGGTTTGTGTTCCTATTCTTTTTATATAATTCATATTCAGTTGAGACAGTTGAACAGACACCAAAAATAAATAAATAAAAGATCTTGGAAAATAATAAGCTTATTAAACATTAGAAGCCATGAAACTTATAGTAAAATAATTTGGTATTTGTTAGTATAAGACGCTTGTATTAGTTAAAGTATTAATTTCAGAAGAAAATTAGCACTTTTTAAAAGGTGAGAGTTACTCAAATCCTTAAAAAAACTGATCTCAATTCTGGATCATGTTATCAAGCTTTATGATGGTAAATTCAAAACGCATTGTCACTTCTTCTTAATTCACTTCACCTATATATTCTTTCTTATACGATAGAAAGCGAACTTTTATTATAAAAAGAGTTATTCATCAGTCAGCTCTATAAGGCTGATAAAAATAACTGTACTCACATCAATGTCTTTGAATACGATGGGCGGATCTCTGCTTCTCTTGCGTTCTTCCTCTTGGCGTCGCTCGTCGGCCTCCAGCTCTAGCGCTTCGGAGCTCGGGCCCGCTCGGGACAGCTCCTCGTGCGGACTCGACACTTCTACTGCTTCTGCCATCTCTATATTGACGAATACATTAATGCATATTTCTTGTCTTTACTTATTAGAATATATAAAGTGAGCAAATAACTATTTATCAATTTAATTAAAGTTTGTTGAATTTAAAACCCTAATATTTCCGTAGCATTGTTATTTATTGAGGAACGAACACGGCGACGCACTTTTAATTTCGAGAAACCAAACGAAGCTGTTATATTATTGAAAGTACATCAATTTTCACGTTATTGCTTGTGTAAATTAATTTTCACCTTGCTTTTAATATCCAATGATGAAATAAGTATTATACAAGTTTTTATAAGACGTCTTGACACAGACTGTGTATATCTCGTGTTAAAACACTATACGGAACTCGGGTACTGGGTACATTTAATAAGAATAATGCAAATCAGAAATTATAATGTGGTCATGTAAACTGTAACTATGTAAACTGGTTTAGTTTATATTTATAACTAGCGTGAACTACCAAATGTAGGCGATTGGAGACACGCGCGAATCGTGCTCGTTTTTCCAAAATATTGTTATTTGCGCGGAACCACAATTATTTTTCTAAAATATAAGTAGCTTAAGTTACTCTTTAGGATCGTTAGAAGATAGATATAATAATATGCTACGGCTTACATTTTTGTAAACCTTTCTAAGATCTACAATTAAAAAAATAGCATAAAGTTCAGCTAATACCTTCTCTAATTATATGTATATAATTTCATTAACCCAGGGGATATTTAATTATTTTAGTTTTAATAACCATTAAGTTTTAGAATTTCCTATCAACTCGAATATTATTATTTATTACGTATTTGCAACTTTTCCAAGTGTAGTAGAATCATTTTAATTAAAGTGTGAACGTAAATTCCTTGACACTTAGTTTCGACTCGCATAACGTGATGTGATATTAGATTAAATTATATTTCCCTAATATTCACTCATACCGACCTTTCCTCTAATCCCATATTATTATACTCGTAATAATTACCGAACGCTACTAAACATTATACGTGTGTTGGATACATACAAAAATACTAGCGATTTCCATAATCAGTCAGTGTATCCGGTCTGAATTATATTATAAAGCGGAAGTTGTTTTGGTACGTCATCTGTGCATAGTTTCATAAACAAGAATTGTAATATAAAGCATTGCATTGCTTTCGCGGCTGAGTGCCCTAACCGCTCGCCCACAAGCCCGGGTGAAGCTGTAAAAGCCATTTGAGGCTTCAGGGCCCTTATGGCTAACAGTATACTCGGTTCGAAAAAAAAAAACATTCTAAACACAGTACCGTACAAGGATTAATAGTGTAAAGATGTTACGATGTTTTTCTTTTTCTGATAGCAAGCCTGCGACATTATGCTGCCTACACATGATCAAACATATTTTTAAATGCAAGCTAATAAGTAACAAATGAATTTATACGGACCAACTAAATACATCGTACATAAGGAGTCCGCCAAAAATAGTTGAGAATATTGTTCTTTATCTCTCACCGAGCGCTTACGTACGTTGTTCATTGCAATAAGCGCGTATCCACGACAAGTCATCATGATACATTCGGATGAAAACGAAACCTCTATGCTCACTTCATCTCTCATTAGAAGCGATACAATAAATTACATATTCTTATTTGTCATTACTAACATACTTTAATAAAATCAAATATTGCCGTTTACCGACGCTATTAGTTAACTCATTGCAGTTCTATTCGCCATTTCTAAAACATCTTCCGAATATCGATATTATTCGTACACATGACAGAATAATTGATCTCTTTATTTAATAAAATTGAGTCGAATTAAATCCTAAATTACTTCTACAACAATAACAGTATGTTTCATTATTCTGAAACACGTTCCGACTACACCCTAAAGCACTGCTTAGATAATTCACTGGTAAAAACAATTTTTACCAGTAAAAATTTTCAAAAGTGCCAACTGTTGATATAAATAATTCGAGAGAACAATTGCTTTACGGCATCAACATTCTTATGTAGCTTTAGTTTCTCTATCGGTACATTAAATAAACAACACTACCTGGAACTAACTATGTATACACCTTACTGTTCGACTGTGTTATCAGGACCAACATATTGTACTGCAATAACAACTAACATATTACATTATTTACTAGTTGTGCCCGCGACTCCGCTCGTGTGGAATATTAAAAATGTTTTTTTATTTTTTGTGCGGAACTCTAATTATTTTCCTAAGTTATGCCCTATAACATCAACATATTACAGACATGTTAAAGGTTGATTTTATTGAGACACTGTGCTAAACTATTAGTAGTAAGAATTATAACGAAATAGAATCAAACAATCCCTGCAATGAGCCTGAGCTTTCTGTGAAGGAAAATATCTTGAGGTAACTAAAGCATGGTGGTAGGGCTAGCTACCACACTCAAGTTGAAAATCTGCCGCCAAGCACCAATAGGGTGCTCCGGCAGCTGCACTTGAGAGCCAGTCTTTCACTATGTTTAGCGTGTTATCATCTTGGGCTACATCGTCACTTAACACCAGGTGAGATTGTGGCCACTACGTCAAACCTATAACAAAAAAAAATACCTTTGACAGATGACCTACATAATACAATTAAGTATATAATGTATTAGATTTTAGATGTGAGTAATAACAAGTGTATTATTAGGAATTTAACGACGCGACGTGAACATGTGTTCGTCACTTGAAATTGTTACAGATTGAATCTCGAATCGAAATCTGTAGGCGAAAAGGAGATATAATTATAGATAAGTCCATAATCAATCAAGCTGTCGTTCAAGTCAGAAATAAGCACCTTTGTTCACTGATTCTGCAGTAGTCACTTAGGTAAATGAATTTTCCACAGTGTTCACACGCTAACACAACAGTCACCACGACATTAGCTCAAGTCATCACTTCACAGCACTAGTACGATTGAAACTATTTAATAATCAATAAATCACTTGCTGTTTCTTTTACAAAGAACTGCGTTTAGTTGGGGCGTTTTTAAAATAAACCTTCTATAAATAGGGTGCGACGCGGCGACCCAGTTGCGTGTAGCGCGTTGCTAGCAGGTTGCACCACCACACCACACCACACCGACACAGCACACCATACGCACCTGGTTCCTGTTACCCCGGCAGGATCGGACGATGCGCCGGCGGAGGAGCCTGCTGGTGGAATGGTGCTGAAACGCGCCAACTGGCACTCTGCCAAATGTATCGGAGTGAGGGCAACGCCTCGCCGGTCACTGTATATTTATAAGTGTCGCAGTGGACGCGGCGGAAGCCACCTGCTACACTGCCGACTGCCTTCACACTGGTGTTACCCACGTTCCTTGTAGCGGAATTTTACAGGACCCAATTCAGTATTCGTAATCCCATTTACGATGTACATGTTGATTTAGACGTCTGACCGAACTAAAAATAGTAAACAACTCGCAGAAAACTAAACTTCGACTATATTTTAAAAAATTATCTGCTCATTTCTTATTTTTTAAATCTTCTTTAATCAATACGATAGATCCAAAGATATTCTTGTGAGGTTTGTGAACGTATATAATTTCTGAGATATAATGTTTTTTTCTTGCTATTTGGATATTTCAGAGTACGTGTTATAACTTACGTTGGTAGAGTTAGTTATCATTCAGGAATATATTGAAGCTATTAGAGTCCGTTTATCGAAATCGATTCTATTGTATTTATTTAAATGAAGTTTGCAGTTTGAACATTACACAATAGTGCAAGTTTTACATAAAAATAAAACTTGTATTATTGAGCATTGACGATGCACAGCATCTGTGAGAGGGCGTTGTATACTTCCGCTTGTTTTCCACCAATCACAGCGCTTTAAACTGATGACCTTGTGCTCTGCAGCGCCATCTACTGAGTTTAAGTCACAGGAGGCCGGTGGGGGCATTTAATCAGTCATAGCAGTCTCTCATCAGGAGCTTTGAAATGGATGCTGTGCATCGTCAATGCTCAATAATACAAGTTTTATTTTTATGTAAAACTTGCACTATTATCGGCATGTGACGATGCACAGCATCTGTGAGAGACGTGTTTATAACTCCTGGTGACGCGATAACGACGCTATATGAAGTGGATGTAATTAGTATTATTAAGCTGTAATCACACAGAAATAATTTAAACTAGTCACGCGATGACACTAGTAAAATAATTCTATTATAGTAAATATTATTGGTAATAAATCCAATACTTAAATTTATCATCGTAATAATAAGTTATACGAGATAAAAAATAACCAAGTACTTTTTAAATTATTGAATTTTTCTTAAGAGTTGTATTTTTGTTACACCAGCAACTATGGCTAAGAATATGAAATCCCGATACCATTTTAAAAAAGACAACCGATTCCAAAGTACTCAGTTAACTCAATCTCAACCCAGTTTTTATCCAGATACCAACAAGAGTTCACTAAGCAGCTAGCTTGTGTCTTAGCTTTCATAGTAATAAAAGACTAACTATTATACTCTGCCAAGTTTGTGTGGCCATGATACCAGTTTCCACTGGCAGGATTCCGGAGAATATGAATATTATTTATTCTAAGATATTGAAACTCCATAGCCTCTGTCTAAGCCTGCGTCAGCTTTACATAGAGATGGGAATCAATGACAAGCATCGTTGTAGAGGTTTTAGAACGCCTCCAATAAAACTAGGCAGTGTAGTCGTCGGCAAGAGCAGAATGCAAGCCTACATGACGCCTATGTCCTTCGCGGTGGATTATCCTAAAACAACCTCAGACAACCATGGCACTTGGACACCAAATTGACAATTTCTCTACTCTAAATTACGAAGGGAAATTGCTTTTACACTTGTTTAACTAAGAAAAATTTGAATTAAAGCTTTTGCTATTACGACTCTCCCGCGAGTACATAATGTTAAGCAAAAAATTTGAATTAAAGCTTTTGCCATTACGACTCTCCCGCGAGTATATAATGTTTTAAGCAATAAAAATAGATTGGTAAGATAATGTATCTTCTAGGAATTATAATGCTAAGAATCTAAAATTCGATTCCACAGGTTGACCTAACCCATCAATCCCATGAGGCTTTGTATGTTTTTAATATTCTATAACTTAAGTTTAAACGTTATTTGCGGGTTTGATCGGTTTGTAATGCCTTCACTCCGAGTAATAAGCCGACATCCTGGATGGGCTGTGTGACGTCGACTATCCTTCTAACGTAATTTCTTCATAACTATTTGTATGGAAGCGAACGAATGTTTTCCGAGAATCCAAATAAAGAAATTTTGTCCTCGGCGCTGGCTACTCAGCTGCTTGCTTTCCTCGTGAGAATCTATCCGTGATGAGATAGTAGATATCAAAGAGATCATGTCAAGATGCTTGGGATTAGTGACAATGTCCGCCTTCTTTGCGAATATATAATACGGATTATTCCATTTGGGATTAGTGACGATGTCTGCCTTCTTTGCGAATATATAATACAGATTATTTCATTGACTGCCTAGAAAATCTGTCTCTGTCAAGTGACGATGTCCGCCTTCTTTGCGAATATATAATACGGATTATTCCATTGACTGCCTAGAAAATCTGTCTCTGTCAACGGTAGACTTTTCAGGCCCAATTATCTGCTGACCTGGATTCAATACTAACTTCACGTGAATGACAGTACATCTCAATATATACCAATATATACATTCACTCACTCCTTTACTTTGCATCTGGGCTTGAAATAACGAACATCACCAGTTAGATGAAAGTCGTCCTGAACTCATGTACTCCACACCTGAGCTTGAAGTAACGAGTGTGACCAGATAGACGAAAATCGTCCAGAACAGTAGCACTACCTCAAAGTTCTTTGGAGTACAAAGCCAACGACGGGCCAGTCACCTTAGTCACACAAGGTGTGTTGAAAGTATGTATGAAATAAATTGAGCTAAACGATCCACTCTGTCCTCCGAGGGAATTGAGGGATCTGAAAGTGCCCGATTAGTGTTGTATATCTTTACCTGGTTCAGCAGGGTCTTAAAGAGCCAATGTTTTAGTCAAAAACATGTCATAAAGAAACTGTGCTTCGAGTTTCTGTCAGTCAGTAACCTCAAGAACATCATGTACTTAGAGTGTTCAGCAGGGTCTTAAAAAGCCAATGCTCTTGACAAAAATATGCTCGTAAAATGACTGGGCTCCGAGTTGCTGCCAGTCGTCAACATCAGACTGGGCTCAGAGTTGCTGCCCGTCGTCGACATCATCGTTCACACCATCGTTCTTGGATTCTTATCTTTTGTGACATATCAGAGTCTGAGCAGTCTGCCGCTTTCCCCAATACGCTTTCGGAATGACTGTCGTAAAATTTGAAGCTATTGTATTGACGATTATTAATTGGATGATGTTTCCATTAAGCTGACACTTGGTTGAACTTGGAGGGTGAATGGCAGACACATTCCCAAGATAATCTTGAGAAGGGCCTACGGAGCCTACAGCGTCTGCCACTGTCCAGGATACGCTCGGGGACAGCCCTCGTAAGTTTTGTACTGAAGCCACTGCTTAATTCAATTGTCTCTGTTACTTAAGGTTGACTATAGAGGGTAAATAAACGCATTCTCGTAATAATCTCGAGAAAAGCCTATGGAGCCTACAGCGTCTTCCACTGTCCAGGATACTCTCGGGGACAGCCCTCGTGAAAATTTGAAACCGCTGATGGTAATTGATCAGACTGTTTCACAAGGCCAAACTTGAGGGCGAATGCAGACACATTCCCGTGAAAATTAGAAGGGCTTATGAGGCCTGCAGCTCTGCCACTGTTCCCGATACGCTCGGGTACAGTCCTCGTAAAATTCGGGTTGAAGCTGCTGATAAAGACCCATGCAGGGTCTGCCACTGTCACCAATACTGCTCGCCCTCCCTTCTCTTCGCCAAGAAGAAAATACTGGCTTATAAACTTTGTTTGAGAATACATTTTTCAGTTTCAAACCACTGGATCCAACTATCTATTCCACCAGTATCAAGAGTGTAAGCTTCATACAAAAGAGTGAAAGCTTCATACAATTTTCCCTTCGAACAACCATTTTATTTCATTGTGGCCCTATCCCGGTGGCACTGCCATGCCGGGACGACCCGTGACATGAAGTGGAGTAAGCCCGGAACATCTAGTCAGTTTGCAAAAATGTTAGTATAATATTCTGATGCCGCGACACAAGAACTTCTGATCGGAATCTAGAGCAGTAAAGCAATACTGTAAAGTAAAAGTAAAGCAATAGCGGCTCTTTGTCGAAGATAAAATTAAAACTTGCGCGGATTTTACGCAAATCCTCACACAAATCAATCAGGATACGCTCCTTGTGGTTTTAAAGATGTTGTGACCGTATGTTACACATCGCGTTCATAATTCCGTACATAAATTTTACGCAAATCTTCACACAAATCGATCAGGATACGTTCCTTGCGGTTTTAAAGGTGTTGTGACCGTATGTTACATATCGTGTGCATAATTCCGTACATAAAATAAATATGGGGTTTTTCTTCATATGCACACGCGACCATTTCATTCCAGTTAAGCATAACTTGTACGACGTTTAAAAACTAATATACACATATGCAAATATGGATGAAAGATTTCAGTACTAAATAAAATAAATATGGGTTAAATCCCCATATTTACACGACCACTTAATTCCAAACTAACCAGCGCTTGTACTAAGGTTACTTGTATGTAAGTATGGTTGTTTGTACTGTGGTTAGTACTATGGTAATAACGGCTGATATACACATATGAGTGCATGATTTCATTACTAAAAGTATGGGCGTGTGTCCCCACATTTATAAACGACCACTTTAATTCTAAACTAAGTAAAGCTTTGGATGTACACATATATATTATATGGTATTTAACACCCAGACAACTAATAATTATGTTCAAATGTAAAGGTCATATGCGGGGACCGAACCCGCGACCTCTCGGCTCAATAGTAAAGCTTACTAACACTGCGCCATGAGAGGTCTGTGACTACTACGTGAAATTTCGAATAAGGTGAGAAATCTCAAATATACTCTTACCATAATAATACTGTTTTGGCGATAACATCGTACCAGAAGAAACATTACAGGTTAAAAGTTATTAAAAAATTTACTCCAGGTCTACGAAACCGAGTATTATTTTCAGTATCGGATACTGAATGTATATCCAAGATGGACCCGATATGCAATCATTCCAAACGCTTTGAGCGTTCAGGATCAAACAGAGGTATTCTAATGGCTTTTAATGTACTCATGAATTAAAAGACGCGATTGTAAAGGAAAGGTCTCAATAGTAACTGCAGTAAGCCGCTTTTAACCCGGTGCCAGATGGCACGCGTATTGGAGACCCTCCGATTTTAAAGCGCATAAATTATTACACCTTGTTTTTGTAATAAAATATCCTCGCCCCGTAATGAGTGTAAGTAAACTAGTAAATGAAACTAGACTCACCGCGTCTTGTAAGTAAACTAGTGATTGAAACTAGACTCACCGCATCTTCTCCATGTTACCTCGCTATCCGAAAAATTTAGGAACAACGATGACCGAGTTAAGATGTACTTGACGAGCCCAAAGCGTCGCCTGTCGGGCGCGACAGTGCTAAACCGGTGTTAAAACGCTGCGTGCGCACTAACATTCATATCGCTTGTACTAAACACTCGTCACTTGCACTATTTTATTTAACTTTTTTAAACGAACAACAAAAAATATAACTCAAATTTACACAAAAAAAAAAACCCAAGTGGTTTTTAAACTTCGGCGAATATAGGACCACGTAGGTCTGTAGACGTGTTGCTCGTTCGGGAAGTAACGACGCTATGACTGATTAAATGCCCCCACCGGCCTCCTGTGACTTAAACTCAGTAGATGGCGCTGCAGAGCACAAGGTCATCAGTTTAAAGCGCTGTGATTGGTGGAAAACAAGCGGAAGTATACAACGCCCTCTCACAGATGCTGTGCATCGTCACATGCCGATAATAGATATAGCTTATAGCGTCTTACAACAACCTTTTTTTTTATACAAAGATTTTTGCAAGTCCCTCGCAAAGTGAGACCAAAATAAAATAGAATTGGTAAAAAAAATAAAAAAAAATAATAGAGTATTTTGCCTCGTGCCCTAGTTGCGTTCCAGTCAACTAACGATGAACAAACGAATAAAATCACACAAGTCAACGTACGGTCTATATCATATATTATTCCAATATAGAGTACCAATCTGCTTTCGACAGTCTCCTAGTCTAGCTGTAAAATAGCTTGACTTTGTGTAAGCTTGACTGACATAAAACTACGTGCGACTGGTGATCACACCGGCTGAAAGTAGCTGAACTCGCTAAGCCGAAAAAATGGCCTGGGAGAGCCATTATTTTATTAACGTAAGAGGACGGTGATATTGTTAAAAATCACTTTTGGTGGATGAACTAATCTAAGTTGGGAAAATTCATGACCAGTATGACTAACAATTCAGTGGTATGTACCGAGTACGCATGTTGGATCGCATCAGATTGGTTGGACTTATATTGGCAGATAGACGGTAGATGACTTTTCAAAAAGTAATGCGGCTATTTTTAATGTTGGCGACTCGATGATCAGTGCAACAGGACGTTCAGTGAAACAACATGATGAAGCCGTGGACACAGCTAATGAAAATGTAAATAACCATTAAATACCTTTTTATGAAGAAAAGGTGAAGTATATTTTCCAAAGGAATGATTGAATATTTTTCAGTTGGAGTAATTACTTCAATTCTAACGTGCAATTTAAGTCAAGGACAGGAATAAACCTACACGATGTTATTAAACCTCCAACTGAATTCAAATAAAATTATTTCATCTCACTAGATGGCGTTAATAGTATGTATGCATTTTTAGGGTTCTGATGTCAAAAGGCTTCTATAGTTTCGGTATGTCCGTCTGTCTGTCCGCGGCTTAGCGCAGAGATCCATAGTAAAAATTATTGTGGGCCTGTGATGGTTTTCAATTCCAGGATACGTTTACGAAATATTAAGCTCTAAAGTGCTAATTTTTGTTTTTGTAATAATGTTTGTTTGTTGTGTTTTTATTTTTGTTAATAAATTATCCCCGAGCTAAATGGTTATTTTGGATATGTGAAAAAAATCATGGTAGTAGTTTAAATAATGAAGTAAAAGGAAAACAATCAGAGGTAAGTAGGCTTTACAAGTTAACGAGTAACAGTCAATCAACTTATTAAATGTATTTGATGAAGTAATTTCGTACAAATTCCATTGAAAACAACTTAACGACCCCCTCTCTAAAGGATGATTTCCAAGCCGAGCGGCGGGACGAGGGCGGAACGGATCCGGCTATAAATGTTTGACCATGTCCCAGCCGGCGGACCGATCACGACCGCCGGCGGGAACGGACGTGTTTACGACTGTTCTCTGCCGCCTTTGTGAAGTTTTACGACCGACCGGCCTTGCTGCACACCTGCATCGCACCTGCGTATCGCCGTCTCGCTCGCACCCATTGTGTCGCGCTACACAACCATAAAACTGCTCTTTTAAGAGCAAATTGTTTCTATTCGACGAAATCCACACTTTAGTGGTCACTTGCCTGATACCTGACGGTGCCAACGAAAGCAAGTGGGTGCGTGACCCAAGCGCCCCTCGGTTGCCTCCTTCAGAGGCAAACGATAGTACTTGGTCGGGCTCAGGAATCTTGGCCCTTGATAGAGTCATAGTCAAGCCCTGAGTGTCTCCTTCCCACCCTTCCGATCCTGCTACACATCCATCCCCGAGTGTCTGTTTGGGCGTAGCTAGGTATTTATACCGGCTGCGTTCTCTGCCTCGGGCTTGATAGGGACCTCCACGTAGGGCCCGGTAGGTTCTTCTCCTGCGAGTCATTACACCGTGACCCGCAGGTCCCTTTGCACGGCTCGGGATAGCTGTTTAAATTCACTCGGCGCACCCCCCTGCCTCTCCGGCAGGGAGGTTTAACTTCACCCCCGCCCGCCCAACCGCCACCGCCGGAATGGCACACCAATCTGAGCTCGAACGCTTCAAAGCGTTCGCAACGACCCTGCATCCGTCGCTATGGACGGACTTTAATAGGGCCATCGCGGCCGTGCAACCCGCCGTCGTCATCGCTCAGGGCACCGAGCCCAACAGCGACCCCGCCGCGCCACAAGCGATAAACAAGAAGCCCGTCCCGCGCTCCCGCTCGACGGCACCCCGCGCTCACCGTCAGACGCCGTACAAACGGCCATCGTCGCGTTCGCGTTCCCCGGGCGTTCAAGCCACGACCCCAGCGCCCTCTGCGCTACCGACTAAGAATCAATTTTCTTCACTTGTCCCCGAAGCGGAGACACCGTCGCTTGTAGCAACAAACGACAGCTACTCTCCCGCTATCCCAGACCCCGAACCGGAGTCCAACGATATGGACACGGCAATACACACAGACAACGAGGGCTTCACCCTCGTCCAAAAAAACAAGCCCGCCAAACGGGCCTCGCGTTCGCGCCCAGAGTCTCCGGAGACTCAGTCGAGACCCCAAAAAGCGCAGCGAACCGGGCTGGATAGCCACGCCCCCCGCTCCGCAGCGCCCTCAGCGCCTGCCGGTACCTTTGCCGGCAGAAAGGCGCGTCGCCCGCCCCCCGTCACGGTCCAGAACAAATCGGTCTGGACAAAACTCTCAGAGAAACTGAGAGAACTCCGTATCCACTACACCCAGGCCAGTAACACGGCCAACGGTATCCGCGTCCAGGTTTCCACCTCGGACGAACACCGTCAATTTACCAGGTTGCTCCGGGACAGCAACCTCGAATATTTCACGTACTCCCTGGAGGAAGAACGTCAACTCCGGGTTGTAATCCGCCGCATCCCGGTGGAAATCACACCCGAGGAGGTCAAAACTGACCTCTTAGCCAAGGCCTTCCCTGTCCGCGAAGTGCACAGAATGCACGGCGGACAATCCAAAAACAGACCTCTCGACATGGTCTTAGTCATATTGGAACTGACCCCCGAGGGCAGAGCCATTTTTAACGTTAGGAAAGTGTGTGAGCTCTCCGGAATAGCCGTAGAGCCCCCACACAAGAACCGCAGTCCTCCGCAGTGTCACAACTGCCAGCTGTACGGTCATTCGGCACGCAACTGCCATCTCCGTCCCAGGTGCGTTAAGTGCCTCGGGGACCACGCGACGAGCGAGTGCTCGCGCACTCGTGAGTCGGCTACCCCTCCGAGCTGCGTGCTATGCGGCAACGAAGGTCACCCCGCGAACTATCGCGGCTGTCCCCGTGCCCCGCGCCCCACGCGCCCTACGCGACCCATGCGCCCTACGCGACACACCCCTCCTCAGAGGACACGTCCCGCCGTAGGACAACCAAAGCCCCTGCTCACGCCAGAGGCTTTCCCCAGCCTCCCGGGCGCCTCCAGCGCCCCGGTGGCAGCCGCCCCTGCGCTCCGCGCACCCCCTCCGGCCATGCAAGCTCCTCAAGCAGCATGGGTCTCCACTCCCCGCCCTCAGCCTCCTAAGGCTCAGGCCCCCCCGCCCGTCAACACGCGCCGCGGCGTTGACTACATGGTCATGCTCTTCCGCGAGCATGACCCTCAGGAAGTACTGGCGTACGAACAGTGCGTCGCTGAGTACGGTCCCGGCGAATCCATCAGGCGTTTCCCCCTGATGACAGCGACGCTAATGCGCCTGGCCCGTGCCGGGAAATAGATATCGGTTATCAATGGCACGCATTAAGCCTAGAAGCCTCAATATATCTTTTTTTAACGCGCGAAACCTCTTTCCACAACGGGACTTAGTATCCACCTTTCTTAGGGAACGGGAGATAGACGTGTTTCTAGTACAAGAAACACTTCTAAAACCCAGTAGGCGCGACCCTAAGATAGCAAATTACAATATAGTCAGAAATGACCGTGCCACCCTAGGAGGCGGCACGCTCATCTACTACAAACGTTCCCTCTATTGCATGCCAATAGACCCTCCCGCACTTACCAATATGGAAGTGTCCGTCTGTAGAATAGGCATGACTGGCCATCCGTCAATCACGCTTGTCTCTGCATATCTCTCCCCGAATAAAAGACTCCTTCAGTCCGATCTGGAGGCGCTTTTTTCACTCGACCAATCAGTCATAATAGCAGGCGACCTCAATAGCGGTCACACCCTTTTCAACAACCCGCGCAACACCCGTAACGGGGTTATACTAGAACTATTATGCGACGTGCTCGGCTTTGACGTCATAGCACCGCTAGAGCCCACGCACTTCCAAGACAACTGTCAACCGACAGTACTTGACATAGCCCTCCTCAAAGGTGTCTCACTTCGGTTACGACTTATAGAAGTCGTACACGAACTAGACTCCGACCACCGCCCGGTTATCTTACAACTCGGGCAACCGTTCGACCCCAGTCCGCCAAAAGTCAAAATAGTTGACTACGCGATCTTAAATCGCTACTTATCCGATAACGCGACCCCGTCCAGCCTAGCTAGGATCCCCGACGTATTGGAGTCAACCGCAGACGCCGATTTAGCCATCGATTCCCTGGTCGACTACCTCCAAACCGGTGTAAGGGAGGCCTCGAGAGAGGTGCAAGCGGCAAACGAACGCCGTTTTATACTCCCCCCCGGCTTACGAGCGTTAATCACGGAAAAGAACGCCGCGACACGTGCACATGACTCTTATCCGACGAGGGATAACAACCGTAGGTTACGACAACTTCAGAGAGAGGTTAGAACTCGCATCGGAGAGTACAGAGGTCACCGGTGGGATAACCTCTTAGAGGGTCTCAAGCCGTCCCATCTGGCTTACTGGAACCTCGCCCGCTCTCTGAAGTTAGAAGCTTCCGCCCAGATGCCGCCCCTCGAAAGGGGCCCCGATCTCCCACTCGCGTTCGATAGCGACGATAAGGCAGAATGCCTTGCCGCAAGCTTGGAGAGCCAGTGCTCCCCAAACTGTGACAACGTAGACACTGCCCACATCGAAACTATCGAGACCGCCGTTCAGGAACTCACGTTGATTCCCCCCGCGGAAACGTTAACCCCGGTCACGCCAGATGAGGTCTGTTCTATCATTAAAGGCCTTAAGCCTAGGAAATCTCCCGGTCCTGATGGTATCAGGAATGAAGTACTCAAACTTCTTCCTGATCACCTCATAGCTCTTTTGGTCTGCATCTTCAATGCAGCCATAGCCCACTGCTATTTTCCAGCCGTCTGGAAAAAAGCTATAGTTATAGGTATTCGTAAGCCCGGCAAAAAAGCTTCGCTTCCCGAAAGCTATCGCCCGATCAGTCTCCTAAACACCCTAGGGAAACTCTATGAGCGGATCCTTCTGAACCGTCTTAAGGTCGTTATAGACGACAAGAATTTATACCCGCCCGAACAATTCGGTTTTCGCGCCCGTCACTCGTGTACACATCAAGTGCACCGCCTCACGGAGCACATCACGAGTAACTTCGCCAAGAGCAATACTGCTCCCGCCCGCACGCTTGCGGTCTTTTTCGACGTAGCCAAGGCCTTTGATAAGGTCTGGCACGCCGGACTGGTCCACAAGCTATATCAATTAGAAGTCCCGGATAGGTTAGTTCATCTAGTTCACGATTTTCTACGCGACCGCTCCTTTCACTACCGAGTGGAAGGAGTACTATCTACCGCCCACCCTATACGCTCAGGCGTCCCGCAAGGTTCCATTCTGGCGCCTTGCCTTTTCAATCTGTACGTCAGCGACCTCCCGAAGCCCCCCGGGGTCGAGGTAGGGCTCTACGCTGACGACACAGTCATATACGCGTCAAACAGACATAGAAAAAATCTCGCCTGCGCAGTCCAACGTGCCGTAACCACTCTCGGGGAGTGGTTTCGAACGTGGCGAATAGCTATTAATCCGGTAAAGAGCGCCGCGATTATGTTCGAACCGCATACATGTAAACTACCACGCACGGTAGGACCCCTCTCATTATTCGGTAGGAATATCCCTTGGGCCACCAAGACTAAATATCTGGGTGTCACCCTCGACTCGAAGCTTAACTTCAACGCACACGTTACTATAGTCCGGAATAGGGCCGTCTGGATCCTTTCCCGCTTGCGGCCCCTGCTCAGTTCGGTAAGCAAAATGTCCTTAAGACATAAGCTTACACTATACAAGATGTGCGTCCGTCCGGTCTTGACATATAGCTGCGCAGCGTTCGCACATATGTCCAAACATAACTTTGTCCGCATGCAAAGAGTCCAAAATCGGTTTCTCCGTCGCCTGCTTGACCCTCCAGCCTTCGTTAGGAACATGGACCTCCACAGGGACATGAGGCTTCCCTCGATAGAAGCCTATGTGAAATATCTCACCAGGAGATACTTCGATAGCGCTTCGAATCACCCCAACCCGCTCGTAAAATCCACCGCGAACTACGTCCCAGACAACTCGATCCCCGTTGCCAAACGTTATAAACGCCGTCCGCGAAATCTCTTTGTCGATCCCGACGACGACATCGAGAAAGCTAATAATTACTACGCGTCCGCTCCCGCAACATATGCGTGCTCGCGCCCACGCCCGCGAAACCACCGTTCCCTCCGCAGGGGACGTACGGTTAACTTCGTTCCCGCACACCCGCCACGACCGCCCTCCTCTGCGGCAACTCAAGCCTAGGTCCGATCCATCGACATGGAGCCCTTGAGCCAAGCAGCCGCTCGCGCGATACAAGTGACTGTACAATCACTAGCTTTCACAGCCATACATGACACTGCATTATACACACATGCACAACACACATAGGTACATAGGTTCTGTAAGGGACCTTTTTTTTTCTTTTTTTGCCTAGTTAGAGTAGACAAAAATTTCAGACCACTAAATACACATACACATGTTCCTTCCCTCCTCCCAGGGGGCAGAAACATGTATATATGTATAGTTAGTTTAGATCGAATTACGGATAGGGAATTAGTCAGATCGCGACTTAATTGCATACGCGCAACAGTCCGAGCCGAGGTCCGGCCACTTTGGCACCCTCGGATGTTGTTGCTTAGCTTTCGTGGCTGAGTGCCCTAAGCGCTCGCCCCCAAGCCCGGTAAAGCTGTAAAAGCCGTAAAGGCTCCAGGGCCCCTCAGGCTAACAGTGTAGTCAGTTCGAAAAAAAAAAAAAAAAAAAAAAAAAAAAAAAAAAAAAAAAAAAAAAAATCCCAGCCGGCGCTCGGCCCGGTGTAAGATAAGCACCCTTAAGGTCGCATATTATAACAGGCAACTACCTTCCACTACCGAGTGGAAGGAGTACTCTCCACCGTCCACCCTATACGCTCAGGCGTCCCGCAAGGTTCCATTCTGGCGCCTTGCCTTTTCAATCTGTACGTCAGCGACCTCCCGAAGCTCCCCGGGGTCGAGGTAGGGCTCTACGCTGACGACACAGTCATATACGCGTCAAACAGACACAGAAAAAATCTCGCCTGCGCAGTCCAACGTGCCGTAACCACTCTCGGGGAGTGGTTTCGAACGTGGTGAATAGCCATTAATCCGGTAAAGAGCGCCGCGATTATGTTCGAACCACGTACATGTAGTTTACCACGCTCGCTAAGACCTCTTTCGCTGTTCGGTAGGAACATCCCTTGGGCCACCAAGACTAAATATCTGAGTGTCACCCTCGACTCGAAGCTTAACTTCAACGCACACGTCACTATAGTCCGGAATAGGGCCGTCTGGATCCTTTCCCGTTTGCGACCCTTGCTCAGTTCGGTAAGCAAAATGTCCTTAAGATATACACTGACAAGATTGATTACAAAATAAGCTTACACTGTACAAGATGTGCGTCCGCCCGATATTGACATATAGCTGCGCCGCGTTCGCACATATGTCCAAACATAACTTTGCCCGCATGCAAAGAGTCCAAAATCGGTTTCTCCGCCGCCTTCTCGACCCTCCAGCCTTCGTTAGGAACATGGATCTCCACAGGGACATGAAGCTCCCCTCGATAGTACCCTATGTGAAATATCTCACTAGGAGATACTTCAATAGCGCTTCGAATCATCCCAACCCGCTCGTAAAATCCACCGTGAACTACGTCCCAGACAACTCGAACCCCGTTGTCCAACGTTATAAACGCCGTCCGCGAAATCTCTTAGTCGATCCCGATGACGACATCGAGAAAGCAAACGAATTTTACGCGTCCGCTCCCGCAACATATGCGTGCTCCCGCACACGACCGCCCTCCTCTGCGGCAACTCAAAACTAGGTCCAACCACCGGTATGGAGCCCTTGAGCCAAGCAGCCGCTCGCGCGATACAGTGACTCTACATTTACTAGCTTTCACAGACACACGTGACACTGCATTATACACACACGCACACCACATAGGTACATAGGTTTTGTAAGGGACCTTTTTATTTCTTTTTTTGCCTAGTTAGTCAGACAAAAAATTTCAGATCACTAAATACACATACACATGTTCCTTCCCTCCTCTCAGGGGGAAGAAACATGTATATATGTATAGTTAGTTAGATGAAATGATAGGGAATTAGCCAGATCGCGACTTATTTGCATACGCGCAACAGTCTGAGCGGGGGTTCGGCCACTCTGGCACCCTCCGATGTTGTTGCAAAGCTTTTATGGCTGAGTGCCTTAAGCGCTCGCCCCCAAGCCCGGTAAAGCTGTAAAAGCCGTAAAGGCTCCAGGGCCTAAGTGAGTCTAAGCCTAAGTAAGGCCCTAAGTATAGTCAGTTCGAAAAAAAAAACAGGCAACTACGGAACCCTGCACTAAAGAATAATGTATAAACAATCAAGAGTAACGAGCGGTGACGGGCGCACGCCGAGTGACAGTAGGTGCGGTACTCACCGAGCTCGGGATCCTCCTCGCCGTCGACGTCGCCTCTCTCGCGCATCTGTTTCTTGCGTTTCTTCTCTTTCTTGCGCTCCTTGCGCGCGAGCTTCTCCGCCAGCGTGCTGCGACGCTGCTCCAACTCCTGGGACTGCAGCCTGCTCCGTGACATATCAGACTATAATTTTAAGTTGCAGGTATTCTATGCGCAAAATTAAAAGTACAAAATGTTATATTGTACTGAATATTTTATAATCTGAACTGTTCTTGATTTCTCCAGATTGGCTGCGTTCATTCAGGTGATCAAGATTCGGCTTATTAGTTGTTATATGTATTTAGTTACGTTATGTTTGAAATTACGTTAAGTTTAACGTTACGTTAAATGAAGGATCAGATCGGAATTGCATTTCTTTTTCCAAAGAGAAAGGAAATCGTGGGCCTCTTCATTTTTTTTACTTATTCCTATTAAGCTCTTTGTTGCCTTCAGTAAGTTATTATGTCCACTCTTCATAAAAAAATCCCACTGAATCAGAAGTGTGCAATAACATAATTATCGAATCGAATGTTACTATTCCATTCGAATCGAAAACTTTGTATTTAGAACAATTCCTAAATTTAGAATAATTACATTTAAGTTTCGAAAATTCAATTCCAATTCAGAATAATCGTATTCCAATTTCATATATTACATTTTTTTAAACTCATAAATAAGTAAATGATTGAATCGAATAATTCAAAAAAGACAAATTATTCGAAAAACTTACTATTTTAGATATTATTATTATTGATTAATTATTTTTACTACAGATTTTGAATGTGTGTGGTCAGGAAAAATCTATGAAATGATTGACAAGTCATCTGACTTGATTGATCTCAGTTAACAGTAATGACCTATTTCCAATCTCATGGAGTCTTTGATAATAAATTTAATGAACCTGATTTTCCATTAAAGTATGATGATGTTAAAATGCTGTGGGACTTAGAATCAATTGGTATTATCGATCCTCCTAACACAACTCGTGACGAAGAGGCTATAAAACAATTCAACGAAACTATTAAGTCCATAGGAAACAGGTGTTTTGTTCAATGACCTTGGACTGAATTTCCACCTTATCTTCCTAATAACTTAGGTTTAGAGTTCGGTCGCCTTGTAATTTAATAAAACATCTAGATAGCTCAATGATTAAATCATACAATCAAATAATACAGAAACAAATTAATAATGATATTATTGAAATCGTACCAAATCCTAACCATACCCAGAGTCATCCAGTTCATTACTTTCCACACAACTGTGTCCGTAACCGGGATAAGCCCAATAAGCTACGCATTGTTTACGATGCATCGGCAAATATAGAAGATAATCAAGTCTAAACTTATCGGGGGCCTGTGATGTTAGACGATCTTAAAGATATAACTGCGGAAGTTTGAACAAGTAATATTGTACATCTACTTTTTGTCGTGGTCCCTTTGGGGTTATATAAAGTCCATTTCTACTAAATGCCACGATTAGACTGTTATACACGATTAGAATACATGTACATATATATCTTCCACTATTATATCATATTATCTATATAGATAATATTATTAAATTGTATTATTATTATATTATTTATATTATATTATATTATAATTATTATATAATTGCGTTCAAATTGTATTAAACAGCAAACAGTCATTAGATTCTTTGTCAATGAACTTACGTGAGTGGAATTCAAAACCAGAGTTAGTTTCTCTCATACCAGAAAAATTGCGAGCAAGTAATAACGATAAACACACCTAAGTGTTAGGATTGGTATGGAATATAGACAATGCCTAATGCTTAATAGCTTAATTTAAAATTAAATTTTAATATTGATTTACATATGATTAAATCTAAACACGAAGTCTTAAAGATTATAGCTTCATTTTATGAACGCTGTGGTTTCACGGTTCCGGTAATGATCCCAGCAAAATTATTTTTGCTAAGGTTATGAAAATTGAAGGCCAAATGGGACGACCAGTTAAGTGATAATTTGCTTAGCGGTTTTTGGGACGCTAATAGTATATATTGTCAGTACAGTACTTATTGTCAGTTTCGTTATTCACAAGTTGAGATTATTGCCTTTAAATAACCAAGTTAAGTCACAATTTCCTAAATTAGATTTGATGGAAGTACTTATTGGCTACAGAAAATTAATTACGTAATAAAAATTTTGCACCTGGAGATTAGAAGTCAATTTTTAAAGACTGATATTTTGAGAGTCAAATAGTTTTAAGTTTGTACAAATCAGAAAAACTTTTTCCACCATTGTAGAATCAGTGAGATAAATCTTAATAAGATCATACAAGTAAGATATGTACCCACAAATTTAAATCCCGCGGATATAGGTACTAGAGCAGAACGAGTCAGGGGTCCAGATTTTTTGTTGGAAGGCCAGAAAATGGCCTGCATACTATAATTGTACGGGTTTAGATTTGAGATTGTAAACTTTGTTGGCCGAGGAGGGTCCTATTAATAATATATTATCTTCGAAAAGTGTAAGCGAATTCAAGTTAGAAAGGGATAAACCCGTACCAGTAAGTAACTTTCGACATTTTGAAGATGATGTCAGAAAAAAGATATTGGAGATTCAAAAGGTAACGTTCAGTCAGAAAGAGTCCATTTTACTACCAAAAATCTCACAATTTACGCAGAAAATAATTACGGAATTACATCAGAAAAATTATAATGTGGGAAACTCACATACATTAGCACTGCTAAGACAAAAAAATCTGGGTTCCATAGGAACAAGCAATTGTGCAGAAAGTGATTAGGAAGTGTATGTAATGTGTAAAATATGGAGGAGGTCCTTCCAAATTACCACCAAGATAACCAGCTCAGAATGTTTTGCGAACAGTAATCAGTTCCTTATTTTAGTTCCATCAGTCGAGTGAAGCTCGGGGTGGCTATAGGCGAGGTTGGAGGCCACTTGGGGGCATCCTCAGAAAACCTCAGAAAGCAGAGGTAATAGACAATCAGGTTGAATCAGCCCTGCACTGTGTAACTAGAGAACCAATACTAAACTTAGGTATACATGCAAGCAAACTCACACAGTAGTTGCGAGTGCTTGGCGACACCGCGTCCCGCCAACATTAGGGAAGGTCGCGCTTATAGCGGTCGGGCCATAACTAATCACATCATAGGTTATATATCGACAACTCGAAAGAGAAAGATCGTAGTATACGTTTGTGTAAGAAAGAGATATGTATTCGAAACCATTTTCATATGTGCTACAGGCCTGTAACGGCCTACATAACAAATCACAAATAATAATAAAAAAAAAATAAAGTCTCGCTTATTATTTCAAAATTTAAGATTTTAAAAAGTAAGTTAATGCTTAATATACCATTTTAATTGTGGTTACGTTTATTGTTTCTGGATAATTATATCTCGTATAACAAAGAACCTATTGCCGATCTATACTATACTAAAACTAAAATTGAAATACTACAAAAAAATAAAAATAAACATTCGGTGGGACAGTTTTATTTATTTGCTAAGCAAAGAAACAGAAACAAAAATGTTGGGGCGAGTAGAGCCGAGGGCGAGTCAGTAGGGGCGAGCCGTGCGCTCCCGCGACGTCCCGAGCGGGTCGAGCGCGAGCACGAGCGCTCGCCAGCCGCGCACTGCTCGCGCGCCGCGCGCCGCGACACCGACCAGCGCGTGCACCGTGCGCGCCCACCACGCACCGCGGCACCGGTCACACCTGCACTCCGGCGCGTCACTCCTCTAACTACACTAACCTAACCAATTTAGATATGTGCCCTCTCCATGCAATTAAGTTTAAGCCGCGTGACATATACTTAGATCTATTACCGGAGAAGATATGATACGTTAAACTCTATACAAAATGAGGTCACCTGGCTTCCTCGATCTGGTTGTTGAGCGTGAGATAGTCGGGGCTGTCCCGGCGCGCGTGTCTCGTGCCGTTTGCGTACATCATCTGCAGACAACAAAGTACACAAACACATTTGCACCATCTACATGAATTACAATACTAAACTACTTTATAATTCTCATTTAACCTGATCTCGTCTTTTATTGTAGATATTTTTCTTCCTGAAAAAATGGCAGCAGACATTACCTCAGGAAACCTAAGTTGTTCTCTCCGCGTTCATAGGAAATGCTATGAAAGCAAAAATACTAAGCGCACTAAATAAACATTATTAGAAATATGAAATTGGCGTTTTGTTGAACTGGCCACCTCGATCTCAAATATCTGGTGTTTGGAGAAGAATAACAAATTTAAATTTATTTCATCTTTAGGCCTGTATATTTGTGTTTCAAATTCAGTACTTCATTTGTTTTCGCACCATTTGATTTTCCATTGACATGAGATGATGATGATGATGATGATGCTTGATGCTTGCTTGATGATGCTTCGGTAGATGTGCGGAGTGACAAGACTACAACGAGTATGTTCGCGGTAGTGACCGGGAGTACGTGACATCCCTGACAAGCTCCAAGAAAGCAGGCTGCGCTAGTTTGAACACATCAGAAGAAGGCCGCCAGAGTACATAGGGAATGTAGTGACCAGTCTTAACATTATAGGGTCCAGAGCCAGAGGGACCTAAAACCAAATGGGCAGATGTGCTCACAAAAGATTTTAGTACCTGCAACGTTACCGAAAATGATACGTCGAATAGAGCGTAGTGGAAACAAAATACTAGGAAGGTAGACTCCACCATCAGATGCGAATAATAAATGCACAGGAGAGGCACAAAATGGAAAACATAAAATATCACTTTATTTACGAATATGAATTCCACCGTGGCATCAGCGCTGCAGAAACAGCTTGAAGGATTAATTTAATGGCATGTATGGGGAAGCTACTGTAAAAGAAAGCACGGTACGTTTTTGGTTCCAACGTTTTCTTTCTGGAAATTTGGACCTACGAAACAAACCCCGTGGACGGCCGGAGACCCTAGTTGAAGATAAATAATTTAAAGTGATCGTGGAAGCGGATCCATCGCAAACCACGTCAGAGTTAGCGGTAGGCTTCGGTGCGGTAAAACAATTCTAATTCACTTGAAAAAGCTCGAGAAATGGTTACCGCATGAATTGACTACACACCAACAGACACATATTGAGTGCTGCGTTAAATTACTCAACCGTCAGAATAACGAGGGAATTTTGAATCGTATTGTTACTTGTGGCGAAAAATGGATAATTTACGACAATCGGAAAAGCTCAACACAGTGTTTGAACTCAGGAGAACATGCCAAACCCTGTCCTAAGCAAAAGTGGATTCAGAAAATTAGAGGAACTGCGGTTGGAACGTCTCCGACACCCACCATACTCCCCGAGCTTTGCCCCAAAACATTTCCACTTTTTTCTGAATTTGGACAATTTCTTGCGAGGAAAAAAGTTCAATTCCGATGAGGCTGTCCAAACCGCCTTAAAAGATTCTATTGATTCTCAATCCCACAATTTTTTCAATAATTGAATCAATGGACTATTTATAACATAGCGAATTCATAATAATAGTACATACTTCGATTAATTAAATGTAAAATGTCATTAAAAAAAATCGTTTTACTTTGTCCATATAAAAAGCTAATTTCATATGTCATAACATGACCTATTATGTAATATAGAATAAAGAAGTATCTGATCGCAAGCAGACGTAACGGCAACGGGACTCACGCGTTAGAGATCTGTGTGCGAGGGTCGCGTCGGGTCGCACGCTCTCGGGCACTCTGTGAACGACGCCTAGTGCTGTATACAGCTACTATTTACAGTTAAGTCTAGTTCGCTGGACTCGATCTGGACGAAATGTTTCAACTATATCCCATAAGGAAGTGAATACCTGAGCTCCAGTTCCGCCTTCGGGCAGCAGGTTCGTGAGCAGCGCCTGTATGGCTCCACGCTGCTGAGGATTCAGCAGCTCCTCGGGCTGATCCAGGATGTGCTTGGGAATGCGAGCGCCGCACAGGAACTGCGCCACTTCATCGCTAAAGTGATTGCAGTTGTGTTCCAACAGGTTGTAAGCTGAAGGTCTAAAGGAAAGGAAAAAAAAACGGATCACAAATCATGTAGATGAGACTTCGGTCTTTTGTAGTACTGGCTGTTTTAATTATTTTTTTTATATATGGTTTGGTTGAGATTTATATTTTTAAATAAACTTTAAGTATCGACATACAACTACACATTACTTTAACAAATATTAAGCATTTTTTTTTCTAATTTAATGTGACTCATGTTTGCCCATGAAAGTTAATAGAAAAGTGTATAAACCATTATAAGACATGTACGGATCTGAGTGGTAACTGCTGGGCAACGGAAGAGACGAATGAAAGAACATTACACGTGGTAGAGATGTGAATGTTATGATGGATGTGTGGTGTAACTAGAATGGATAAGATAAGAAATTAATCTATCAGTGGAAGTATACAAATAGCACCAGTCACAGGGGTCACGAGGGTTATAGGTTAGCGTGGTACGGGCATATCATGAGAAGGGTTGAAAGTCAAATAACTAAAAAAAAATAAGTATATATGTGGACGGACATAGTAGTAGAGTCATTATGGAGGATTGTGTGAGGAATGGTATGCTTGTCAAAGGGGTGAATACTGAGATTACATCTAACAGAGTAGAGTGGAAAAAGAAAACATGCAAGAAGGAGAAGTAAATTTTTCTATTTCCGTATTAAGTCGTTTGGTGATTAGAGTATTATTTTATCAAAATTAAACCGTTTTCTTCAGCATAGACACGTTAAGAACGAGTATTGTCGCGTGATAACAACACTGCATTATGCATAAACAGCACTTTTTTTTCATCTTACTTAGCCATTAGCCTTAAGGGTCTTGAAGCCTCCGAAGGCTTATTCTAGCCTTAAGGGTCCTGAAGCCTCCGAAGGCTTTTTCAGCTCCACCGGGCTTGGGGGCGAGCACTGAAGGCACTCAGCCGCGAAAGCAGAGCAACAAGATCAATGGTGTCAAAGGGTCCCAACCTCGCTTTCGGCTGTCACCTTAGTTGCAATTAAGTAGCGAACAGTCTAATTTCCCTATCCGTAGAAAATTCGATCTAATTAACTATACATATATACATGTTTCTGCCTTCTGGGACGAAGGAAGAAACGCGTTTATGCATTTAGTTATCTGGCAATTTGGTCCAAAACTCAATAGCCCCCTACAGAACCTATGTACCTGAGTACTGAGCATGTGTGAAATGCAGTGTAACTGTATCGCACGAGCGGCTGCTGGCTCAAGGGCTCCATGCCGGAGGAACGGACCTAGGCTCGAGTTGCCGTCGAAGAGGGCGGCAGTGGCAGGTGTACGGGAGCGAAATTAACCGCCCGTCCTCTGCGGAGAGAACGGTGGCTAGTGTGGGCGTGACCACGCATAGTTTTTGAGAACGATTGAGTAGAACGCGTTAGCTGCCTCGATTTCGTCATTGGAATCGGTAAAAATGTTCCGCGGTCGGCGTTTTGCCTTCAGGACGTCTGGCAGTGCAATTAAACGTAAGGATCGGACGGAGCATAAACGGCACGAAAAAGTAATGAAGTATACGCAACAAACACTAAGAACGAGCGCTCGACATGTTCCTGGCTTCAGCTTCTGCACGAAAGACTTTATAGGGCTAGAAGCTATCCACCATCCACTGTATTCACAAGAATGTGCTCAAACCAAACTTTACTTTTACCACAATTAGTGGTGTTGCGGACAGCGAGCCCCCAGATTAATATAGTGGTTTATAAAATCGCATAGTATGAAATGTAAAAACGATTATATAACAATAAGGATACGAATTAAAAAGGTGTTAGGAATAAGATATGATAATGTGTTAATATGTGTATTTTAAACGGTTAGAATAAAAATATAGCTAGTTTGTTTTGTAATGTTAAATTTAGAATATGTTGATAATAAAACTGCTTGTAAGTTTAGATATAGAATTTCGCTAGTTGTAAGCATAAATCGTGCCAGATTCGGGGAACATCTGGTGACTCATGGTATCGCTATCCCTCTCCCACGGCTAGCCTCGCTCTGCGTAGAGCGCGCACACAGGGCGTGCGCGCTCATTGGCTGAGCAACGCCCCACACCGACACTCTTGCACAAACGGCTACGAGGCAAAGGGCCAGGCTAAATATAGGTAAAATGGTGGCATAACCACGATCAGTTCGAGAACACCAGCAAAACAAGTCAGCAAGCAGCGAATCTACAATCAAAAAACTACAAACAAGAAATCAAGAACGTTACTACGAAACACTGTAATATAGAACAAGAACAAAATAAATAAATGCTATTTATTAGCATCAAATATTGTGGACGACTTTTATTCACAACAAGGGATGAGCAACAGGTAAAATAAGATTCCTGTTCCTGTTCCAAAATAACACGCTGTTACATAATGATATCTCTTTCTATTACTATAATTGAAGAGTAAAGAGCTTGTTCCAAGTCATATTTGTTTGTATATCTCTCAAACAAAGTTAATATCCTTAAGCTTGAATAGAGAAGAGTATTAGTAACTGATACAGTTTACTTTTGTCACACCCCAGTCTGTGGAACAGGAATAGTATTTAGTAACAGCTTTTTCGGTTTACTAGGAGGGATCAAAAAGTAGTGAGAACGACATACTCCTTAGTAAGAAAAAAAAATACTGGCAGTCATAGCTCAGATACATATTTGTAATATTAATAAAGAAAAAAATCTTCGATTCTCTTTTGTTTTTTTTCTGAATGTAGTCATTGGTTTGCTTCGTGTAGGAACGTGTTCTCGAAAATGGAGCGCCGTTATAAAACACCTCTGTTTAAAAAGTTAACGACGCAAGACATTTATTGCGATTTGGAGGCAACATTAGGAGAGTCTGCTCCGCTGTACTCCACTGTCACAAGGTGGGCTTCTCATTTTCGAGTAGGGAGAACGAGCACGGAAGACGAACATCGTTGCGGCCGTCCACCGACGTCAGTCACCCAAGAGAATGTTGCGAAAGTCGAGAAAATTGTATTGAGCGATCGAAAAGTTACCATCCGATACTTAATTCAAGAAACGGGCATTTCATATGGATGTATTCAATCCATATTGAAACAATCTTTGAATATGACAAAAGTCTCCGCAAGATGGGGGCCGAGAATGTTAACCGACAGTTAGAAACAAAATCGACTTGACATTTCGAAGATATTGTTGGACAAGTTTCAAGAAGATTCTGAAAACTTTTTGTCTCGTTTCGTAACAATGGACGAAACATGCGTCCATCATTTTGATCCCGAGACAAAACAGCAATATTCGCAATGGAAACGGCTATCATCACCGACCCCGAAGAAGTTTCGTGTCGTGGCTTCGGCTGGCAAGGTTATAGCCTCAATATTTTGGGACTCAGAAGGGATATTGTTGATTGATTACATGGAGCGTGGAACCACTATTACAGGTCAATATTATGCAGCTTTAATTCCCAAGTTGAGGAATGCCATCAAAGAGAAAAGGAGAGGGAAACTTCGAAGGGGCGTGCTGTTTCATCACGACAACGCACCTGCGCACAGGTCGGCAGTTGCGATGGCTGCCATTCAGCAAGCTGGCTTCGAATTGGTTGAACCCCCTTAGTCACCAGATCTGGCGGCTAGCGATTTTTATCTGTTCCCCAAATTTAAAAAAAATACTTAAGCGTAAAGAGGTACGAAGACGATAACAAGGTGATGGATGCCGTCGAGAGCTTTTTGCAGGACCAAGATAAACTTTTTTTGTGAAAGGGATTGAAGCCTTGGAAAAGCGCTGGACTCGGTGTGTAGAGAGACTCGGAAACTATGTAGAAAAATAAATTATTAAGTTATCAATAGTCATTATATTCTATCTCATTCTCACTACTTTTTGATCCCTCCTCGTACAGATAACTGTTCCAATATGTTACTTGTAAATTCCTGTTCTTTTAAACTGTTGTGGTAAATACGACTCACTTCTAACAACAATTTGAATAACTTTTTCGCTGGAAAAAATTCAACACCCTCGAGTTGGTTGCTACCTGTCCACCTGACTTCTACTGAAAGCGGATCCATAAATAGACAAAAATAAACTGGCAAGGAGAACTGACTACGGTACATTGTAAGTATGGGCGAACACTCCGATTAAATGAAACAATTACAAACCTTTTTGTAGAAATTAGTAATGTATCCCCCGGGTAAAGACTTAATAATTGACTGTTGTTTTGAGTGAATATATTTATTAATATATGTCAAAACTGTATATTACTCGTATATATATTCAACACGTATATTATATAACTAATTATGTTAGTTAACACATTGTGCTTGTAAGTGTCATTGTGCGGTATGAGATTTGACAGTTTTGAATGTTTCACTAGCAGCTCGTCTATCCGTATTAAAATAGGCCGTAGAGAAAATGAATCTAATCTATGTGTATTTGAAAAGTATTCAAGTGGTAAAAGACACTCTGTTCACGTTCCGTGTAAGTTTTTTTTTATTTATAAAATGACGGTGGCAAACAAACATACGGTACGCCTGATGGTAAGCGTTCCTCCTATTATCTCTACTATCCTTGTTTTTAATCCTTTAAAAACTAGTTCACACCCCTCTTGAACCTTCGAGAGGTTCGAACCCCATATTGTATTCCAATGGAAAAACCTCAACAGGGAACTTTTAACACATCCCATGCATTTGCGGAAGGAGGAGGAACTGAAACCGGACTGTCCGCGACCATTTAGGCTCCAAAGTGTAAACATGACCTCCCTCATACTCAGCCTACTCTCTGATGGCAAACGGTGTGATGGTAGAAAGCAGCCGCTGGCATCATACCAAGCAATTCTTCGAAACACAGCCCATTGTAAAAACGGTAGAACACACGCAAGGAGGCGAAGTCTCTCTTTAGACTTTTCGATACCACTTGTAGGGATGGGATCATCAACAATTCTCAAGTTTTTGAATCCAATCAAATGGACCAAGCTGTGTGTGAGCAGTACTCCATATTTACCCCAGGGTGAAGTAAGCTTAGCTCTATTCACCATACCGAGCTTTTTGGTCGCCAGCTTGACAAAGTCTTCTAGGTGACTACGGAACTGAACATCGCTGGACTAGTCGACACCCAGTATTCCAATACTCTTAGAGATGGTAAGAGGTGTGTCCTGAAATTGTGGAACCTCAGTAAATGGGGTTTTCTTAGCAGTGACTGCGCAAACTTATGTCTCAGTAGGGTTGAGTTGAACCAAATTACCCCGTCCCCAATCGGAGATCCTAGACAAAGTACTCTCAATTTGAGACACAAGTTATTCGGGACTTTCAACCACAACATAACGAGGGATGTTTGCACGGTCCGTGTAAAATGCGTCTCCAGTACTATCATCCGCATAACAATTAATGTTGTCATTGGATTGGATTGAATTTCTATCATTAGTAAGTAGTAGAAACAGCACTGGACATAGTACAGAGCCTGGCGGGACGCCAGCATTTATGTCCATGCTTTCGGAACAGCTACAGTCTACTACGGCTCTTATGCGTCTGCCGGGCAGAAAGCTGGCAACCCATTTGCACAAACCGTCGGGCAGTCAGTAAATCGGCAAGATTTTTATCGATCTCGGTGCCAGACCAAATCGAACGCCTTCGCTATGTTTAGGCTAACTGCCAATACCTCATCTTGACTCTTAATAACAGAAGCCCATTGGTGTGTGAGATACAATAGAAGATCACCGGTCGAGCATCCGTGGCGGAAGCCGTAATGACAGTCGCTAATCAAATCGTGTTCTTCTAGGTATCTTAGGAGCTTTGCGTGGATCACACTCTCCATTACCTTGGACAGAAAGGAGGTTATAGCGATAGGCCTGTAATTCAACGGATCTGATCTATCGCCCTTTTTGGGCATTGGGTGTACATGAGCAGTCTTCCACGAAGACGGAACTTGTCGACTGTGGCACGAGATCACGAAAAGGCGCGTTAACACAGAACACAACTCAGGAGCGCACTTTTTAAGCACCACTGCTGGTATGCCGTCTGGCCACTCGACTTATGAACATCTAGACAGAACAATTCTCGCCTGACATGCCTTTGTGAGATACTAATTTTCGGTATGCAATATTCGCACCACGGGACGGTATAGTGGTTCCATCATCATTTATAATCGAGTTGAGGCAAAACAATAAATAAATAAACCTTACGTGTAGGAGGTGGTCGACAGGCCCTGTATGTAGTCGACGAACACTTGGAACGGCACGAACGTCTCCCCGAGCTTTTCGACGCGATGCGGCGCACCCAGCTGTGTTCCACCCTGAAAATATTACAAGTTTTGTTGTTGCTCATACAGCCGGAATTATGTTATTATTACACCATGCCACTGTACAAAAGAATATGTAAAGTTTTATGGAAAACCATGTTTTCATTTTTGGATCCTGTTGGATGGAGGAGAGTGGCATATTCTACCTCCATGTTAAAGTAATTTTTAATTATTTCTTTGAACTCTTTCACCTGAACTTCTGTTTCTTATCAACGTCATAAGCGAAATGGATTTCATGCATTAATCCAATTGCAAACGGCCAGTTACATAAATTCTGCTGGAAATTATAATGCTCTCAAATGATGATGCTCGAGCGATTAGTGATCCAAAAAACGTGATTTCGAATATTATGATGTATCTAAGTATCGGTGAAGGAAACCATCGCGTTGCTACGTCAAGCTGTTTGGGGGTAGTATAACTATAGCTACAGCCGACCTACAACTTGTACTGGCTCGCCGGTAAGACAACTTGGAGTTGACGAGTTATATTGGACAGAAATATTGGCATTTAACAATATATCAGACTTGTAAAGTCACCTTTGAAATTTCACTCGACTATGATTAGAATATGTAGTAGTTAAACTGGTGTTAATGTTTCTATCTCCGTCTCACCAGTTTGTATAGCACGTGTTAAAGTGAGACGATAGAATAGATGTATTATTTGCTTAGGGAACTAAAATATGACACGTAGAGCACATCGAACGCGCCTGCGAGTGCCGCTGCAACAGAATTAGTTCCTGACATTCCATCTCGCACGTCGCGTGCAACGTGTGATGCATACGACAACATTTTTATATTTACATATCTGAGTGGCCGGAGTGCAAGGATTGCTCGACGATATCCCATTCACATGAAACAGTCGCACTTGCAACTAAATTCCAATCAAAAACACTAATTTAAGTATGTCAATTAAATGCTGCTCATAAATACATTAGGTATTTTAATTCACCCATTAATAAATACCTTACAAAACAATGCCGACCTCGACAAAAATAACAGACATCAAGCAAATTCGGAGAAAAACGAAAACGCTATTTTTATTTCATTTAATTTAGCTATCAGTTTGTCCGCGAACTGCTGCCGAAATACACTGCTAACTTTATAGTTATGTATAAATACAAACCAGTTTACAAAGAGCTCTTCTCTGCGTTATTCATAGATTGCTCCTATGAACGTTTCCTATAGTTTATATCTAGACGATTATTCTGAGGACTTGCTCTACTCCATACCCCCCTCGCCCTTCCCCTACCCTTCAATGATGAAAGTTTATTATTATTATAGTTTTTAAAGTTAACACAAAATAAAATGTCCAAATTATGTTTTAAAAATTCTTATTTTATCTATTATTTTGTTATTGCTGTTTTCGCATCCAAAAATGGCATTAATTATTTAATGCGTTGAATAGTTTTTTTGTTAAGAAAATTTTTATAAGATAAATAGATAAGTTTAATATACCAAAAAAAAACTACATTTATTGGACATTTCATTTTGTGTTAACTTATAATAAACAAAATTATAATAAACAATATATGTAATAAAGTATTATAAATGTTCATCTCATAATATTGTTAAGTATATATTTATATATATATATATATAAGAAGAGCTCCAAGAAGCAAAAAATGTTACGACAATTATTTAAACTTTTATGTCATCTTTTGTGAAACCAGAAATTGGAAAAAAAGTTAGTTTATTAAGGTTTTTTTAAATAAAGATAAAAAATGTTTTTTCTACGTGGTTTTATTATTTTAAGTTTTCAGATAATAGTATATTTAAAAAAAAACTAATGGTTATTAATACTACGTGATCTTCTAGCGTACGTATTGCACCGCTGGGGTGAGGCGATTGATAAGCATGGCGATTAGTCTTGTTGTAGCCAAAGCTTTTGATAGGGTCTGGCACCGTAGTCTTCTCTCCAAACTTCCGATGTACGGACTTCCCGGCAACTTGTGCACATGGTTCTCTAGCTTTCTACATGAGCGCAGAATTCGTGGCCTAGTTGATGGATGTGATTCGCAGCTCATGTCAGTTAATACTGGAGTTCCGCAAGGCTCTGTCTTTTCGCCCACTCTGTTTCTTCTGCATATCAATGATATGTTACCTTTGGGTCATATCCATTGCTATGCAGACGATAGCAATGTTCATGGGTGGTATGATAGCAAGCCCACCTGCGGTCGGGCAGAAACAGAAAAGAGAGACGTAAGGAGCTTGTCATTGAACTCAATCAATCCTTACACCGCATATCTACATGGGGCGCAAGTAACCTGGTTGAGTTCAATGCCAAGAAAACTCAGGTGTGCGCGTTTTCTACCAAAAAATTCCCGTTTTCCCCTCTCCTCACTCTTCAGAACGTCTCGCTAGCAAAGCGTGACAGCCTCAATATCCTAGGTATGGATATTCACAGCGACCTCAACTCCAAGGATTACATCGGGAGTGTCATCTCCGCCACATCTCGGAGACTCGGTATCCTGAACAGGGTGCGACGGTTTTTCACATCCGAACAGCTGTATATGCTTAACAAGGCACAAGTTCGGCCTTGTATGGAATACTGTTCGCACTTTTGGGACGGATCCGCTAAATACCTCCTCGAAGCCCTGGACAGGTTGCATAGATGGGCTGTCCGCATTGTAAATGATGCAGACGTTACTAAGTTCATCGAGCCGCTTCAGCTGCGACATTGCCTCGCTGAGCGTGTTCCACCGTCTGTATCATGGCGAGTGTTCTGAAGAGCTGTTTAACCTTATTCCGTCTTCTCCCTTTCATAACAGAACCCCACACGTTGGTCTCCGGAGCCACAGCTTTACAGTAACCACCATCTCGGTTCGAACAAAGAAATTTTCTACGTTGTATCTTTGCCGTAATGTGAAGCTGTGGAACTGTCTACCGGCCAGTGTTTTTCCTCCTTCCTACAATATGGAGTCCTTCAAACATAACGTGAAGAGATATTTAAACAGGCCGGCATGACAGCAACAACTATCGATGGATTGTAAATCTCACGGCTCACCATCACGTACAGAGTAGTCACTATATTTTATACTTATATTTTACTACGAAAAAAAAAAGTTTATGATGTCAGTAGAGGGTAGTGGAGATGCTGAGTCCTGAAAGCTATCTATTGAATGAGTAAAGATATCACAAAACGGATGACGGCAATCGATCGGGCGTGGTAGAAAACCCCCATTTTAACACCAAATTTTTTTTATTTTTTTATTTTAATTCCCGTGTAACAAAAAAAGACCGTTCCGTACTCTTCTATGATTGGTGAGCTGGAAATTTACAATCCCACCTACTCATACTCACCGGTAGGTAGATCAAATTATAATGGTGATAAATAAAATATCTGGACTAAAAATACTGAAGCATGCGCACTCTTATGACATTTATTAATACCTGATTATTATTACGCAGTGGTAACGGCCACGTTAATAACTGCGTTCCAAAATGTTACGAGCTATTTATGAGATTTTTTGTACATTATTTCTGTTCTGTTTGATATCATAACGCGGTATTACGGCGCGTACTACTGTCAACATAATTCATGACAATTTAAAAGCTTCGCCGCTATACAAAATATTGTCGGTCTATGATAATTATAATATTATTTTGTGTTTATGTCGTAACACTTGCAATCGGGTGCTAGTTGTGTGTGTGCGTGTACAGTTCGAAGAACTCTCACGACTCCAGTTGCATTGTGTGTCGACAATTGTCTTACATTAATTAAATTATTACATCCCTAAACATACACTTACTTTAGACTTGACAAGTTCAGTATTACCAGAAAACTAGTGCTGAAATTTCCAACCTCAGCTATCAGCTCTAAATATATCATGTGACGGCTGTTCACTACCTGCTCTGGATAGCACACTAAACAAAGAGGGTATGACTTTATCAAAAATATAGAAACGGTTTAAAGATTAGAGAGAATATGTATCACGTACCACGCAGAGATATAAAAACAATATAATATCCCGACAGTTTGTTTCCAAGCCCGGGTGAAGCTGTAAAAGCCGTTTGAGGCTTCAGGGCCCTTATGGCTAACAGTATAGTCAGTTCGAAAAAAAAAAACCGACAGTTTGACACTAAAACATATTTTTATCTCATGACATTAGTGGTGTTGTTAGTTGCCTGAACTGTGATTCCGAAGTGCGGTGAGTGAGGTGACTCAAAGGAATCTATTATCATTTTTCTAGTAGCTACAAAACACATTATTGGTAGAAACAGAGAAGAGACGCGGCCCGCGCCCACCCGCCCACGCGATATCTAACTTTAAAACGCTTGTATTGCTTCTTCACGCTATCGAGTATAATATATAGTAACAAGTGTTAGAACAGGACACAGTCTCTATATCTATCTACACGAACTCTAATACACTCCTATAAATATATGTTTGTTTAACAAAAAAATGTAACCTATACATGTAATATTATAAAGATAAAGTATTTCTTTATTTGTTTGTTTAAACGCGCTAATCACTGGAACTACCGGTCAGATTTGATAAATCTTTGCATTTTATTGTCTGTTTATTAAGGTACTACATAACCTCATGCTACAACTCTAAGGAACGGAGCAGTAACCATAAACGTTAAGCAATTTGAAAAGCTGTAGGCAAGTATGGGAGGTGAAAACGATACCGCTACAAATAAATATAGCGGAGGTGAAACCGTGGGGCACAGCTAGTTACCAACAAACAACAGCACCTTCATTTTCTATTTCCACTGGGAGTCATATCATCAAAAAGTTGATGACATTACAGAGCTTTCAGATGAGAGGTTTTAGGTGCCAGAGTGCGCGATGCGCGGTGCCACGAGTTACATCTATTGCGACACGAGAATTGCTGCGTAATATACAAGACAGATTTATAAGCTATCCTATACTTATCTACTTATGCGCGGCCTCACAATCATCAATATAACTTACATACGTACCAATACGAGAAGCCCGAAGACTTGTTGGCGTAAAATTGATAATTTTATAATTAAAGAAATATACAAGTTGTCTTTAGCTTAAGTATCTTTAAGATAACTTAAAACAATTAACCATTCACTCTAATAAACTGAAGTGTTAATCAATACCGAAAATTGTAGTTTTATTAGTTTTAAAGTTACAAGACTCCGCGGACGGATAGAGCGGACGGAACTGCAGTGAAAACCTAGTCGCGAAATGAAATAATACTCGTGAATAAAACGCTTGTCACATTCACCTGAACCGCGTGCGAGTGTGTGTGTGCGTGAGAGCGTGCGTCACCACTCACTCGTGTTTATTTCGATTTACAGATTAGTTATATTAGGGAATTACAAATTTTAAATTAAATCTTTTTAGATGTCCGAATAAAATAACACGCATTTTCCAAGAGGTAGAGCAACGGACGAGTAAGGGAAATAAATTTTCTAAAGCAGTACTAAATACTAATAAGTTCCAAAACACACTGGACGTCCTGAACTATTTGGACACTCGATAATGTCTCTGACTGACTCGTCCTATAACAATAGCTGATCTCAAGTCCACAAGCAAACGATAAAAGTGGGAGCATGATGAGCTTCATCATCATCATAATTTCAGCCGAAAGACGTCTGACATAGGCCTAAGACTGCTGGACATAGACTTCCCCAAAGATCGCCACAACGACCGGTCCTGTGCTACCCGCATCCAGTGGGTTCCCACAACCTTTACCAGGTCGTCGAACCACCTTGTGGCGGGTTTCTGCGTCTTCTGGTACGTGGCCACCACTCGAGAATTATTTGGCCCTATCGGCTATCCGTTCTACGAGTTACGTGGCCAGCCCATTGCCACTTAAGTCCAGCTATTCTTCGGGCTATGTCAGTGTCTTGGTTCTCCTAATTTCTGATTCTGATTCAATCCCGCAGAGAAACTCCGAGCATAGCGAGCTTTATGCTTAATTGATATTATACATCAATCTACACAGATGGTATTTTTAGGGCATGTATTAAAAACTCCCCAAATAAATGTGTTTAATTAGAAACAAAAAGAAATGCTCGGTATACCAGTGTATTCTAGATGTGTCTAATAGGACATATCCGTATGGCATGTGAACAGACGGTATCGGAGACATTCCAATTTCTCGTGACATTTAAAGCGTAATAAATGTAATAATTCCTGGAGTAGCTTGCACGTCGCGTCAACAAATACTTTGCCAATTTGCGCATCGATATTAATGTTACAATAATAACTTTGTATCCATATTTAATAACGAATTTATGATGTGGCGCATGCGCAACTCTCCATCTCTCTAAGTTTTGCTTTTTGTTATCAAATGTCTATTAAGAATTATGAAATAAGTCGTAAGTAGTCGTAATCAGTCGTAACCTCAAACGCAAAAATTAATCATAGAGAATGTATATACATTGCACTATCATGCATTATTGAAAAAAATTATAAAATGTCTTTATAGCGAACAACATTACAATCCGAGTATTCAAATGCTATATGCGAGTATGTGATATAAGTTAAAGGTGCATTAATTGGAGTAGTATTATAGTATTGCCCAAATAGCACAACTCAGATTTTTTAATATATATATTTTATACTATAATACATGACGTAATTATTAAAATGTTTTCTTTAAAACTTCGATAATGTGTTGCTGTGGAGTATATAAGCAACGCGTGCTATAGGGTCCGGTCGCCAGACGTTTTGGCTTCAATGAAGGTGTCGCGTCGCTACTTGATATAGTTAGTGCCTTGTATTTTCTCTTGTTTCGTTACATTTCTTTAATATTACTCTATCACTTACTATTTTACATTACACTGCGCTAAGATTAGAACACAATTTTAATCTCATCTAGGGTACACTGACTAAACTTCTCAACTATTCGTACAGTCTCTATTGATTGCGGCAATAAGAAAATAATTTGTCTTATTTTGTTGACTAAAATATGACAGAATCTTACTCACGTATTAACTGTGACGTTTGTATATTGGTAATTTAAATGAATTGAAACAGGATTGAACTTTTGCCGCAATATCGCCGCTCTTTACATTTTAGTCTCTTAGTATTAATAATATCAGCTGGGCTGTTGTACGTAAAACGTCCAGATCTAGTGTAAGCACATAGCAGAGATACAACGTGTAGTACTGACCGGTGCGCAGCTCGTGATTCCACCGGCACCGTAGAAGAACTCTCTGTCGTAGACCACGACTGCGGTGTGCCAGACGCCTTCCACAGATCGCCCTGTCGATAACAATACATCGTTTTTAAGAAATATTCGTTTGCAGTTTTATAGTATTTGTAAACAAAGAAACCCTTCAAGAGAACAGTAGTTTCAATTCGCGCAGGTACTGTATGGAATATTATCACCTAATGATATCACCGCTGCGAAAATTATGTTTTAATCTAAACATCCCGTAAAGAATAACAGCTTACAAGTGAAACCAATGACCAGGATGTTACCTGAGGATCATAAACAATCATGGATATCGTTTCGAACGGTTTGAAATCAAATCATGCAATGAGGATTAATCTTAATTAACCAAAACAGTCTAACGCTACCACGACGATAAAAAACGAACAGATAAGAACTGTTGATCTATTCCATTATCTGAGCATTAGAGCAAACCAATTTTCTAGACTTCACGTATTACTGTAGGCATTTTATAATTTATCTAGTAATCAACGCATACGTTTACTAATTCCGATGTATTCCGAAGTGTGATGTCACGGCGGAGAAAGTTTTTCACAAAAACAAAGTAAAATTAGAAGACAGGTAACAGGGCTATGTATAGCGGTGTAAGTGGAGCGGGAGTGGCAAGTGCGGCACAACACACGAGAGAGAGAGACAGAACTCCGATCCATCCGCATGAAGAATATATAATCTATCAGCCCATGTGAGCTTCTCAGCCGCTCAGTGGAACTGGGTCACAATAACCATTTAACATAATATGTTACATATGCTGGAAGCTAACTACTATAAATATTCCAAACTTGACATCAGATTTCTTGGCCTAGGAGTGAGCCCGATGATGCACATTTATGCGCTTTGTTATATTGTAAGTTGTAACTATGACAGAATCAAGTTTAAGGAAGTTTTAACGTTAACACTTAATGTATACATAAACAATCTCAGATATACCTAACACAGAGTTATACCACTAAAAAACCTTAATCAAGCAATGGTGATTTTAAATATTATTTTAATTTTAGAACCTAGATTCGCTAACTGTAGTTACAAACCTACTTAGGTATTGCTATTAAACTGAAAGACATACAGACAAACAAAATTGTAAGGCTCTACGCCAAATTAGGCAGACGGTAAATTTAGTTCGTCTTAACATGAAATTAGACCCGTGAGTTCCGACTGTTTGTCCATTAACTAATGCCCGGTTCCTATTACGTTAGCTATCATTCGTTATTACATTTAACGTAACGAGCCGTTACAGACGTAACGTTTTACGTCTACTACTTGCGACGAACGGTTGTCGGTTGATCCGCCCACCGAAGACCTCCGAGACGTTCGCTGCGTTTCGTTGTTACAGACAAGTTTATTTAGGATGCAAATATAAACTTAAATTATATTTGTATATATAGTATACAAGTATACATAATTTATGTAATATAATTACTTTTATTAAATATCGATATATTTCATTTAAAATATTATTTTTTGGCAGTCGCACTGGAGTGACCGAAACGCAACAATGTTCAACCATAAATGAAACATTTTCTTTCCTTACATTTTACACCTATTTTGTAAACATAGATTTTTCAATCTTTATAATACATATGCGTATAGATCTTCTACGATAACATGGTCCGCCCCTCCACAAAACAAAATTTTCTTATTGCGTTAGTGAAAGTATTTACAGAACGATACATGCTTGTGTGCGTGCCGAGAAGGCCGTCTTACTTAAACAAAAACAAAGATTTGCCGGACAACTATAATTATAATTGTCATTAATTAATCTTTTCCTTTTTGTTTGTATGGGGTTACAGTGGCGCTAAGTACTATACAAAATTGCACGTGCGCTCACTAGCCCGGGGCAACATAACTAATTATGATTAGTTAAAAGACAAATCAGCTAAATAAAACACAGGATTTGAAGAGTACTGATTTCATAAAATACAATTTTTCAAAAATATTATTATTTCATATATTTAACTTTTTATTACTTAATTTTAAGCACACGGTTATTGATAAGATTTAAGGTAATTGGTACTTTTATGGTGTTTTAAATGTTATTTGTTTATTTTATGAAAACAGTAATATCTGCTCGCGGTTCCGCCTTCACGAAACTTGTTTTTTGAAGCAATTCTCTTCCATAAAAAACATACACACTCTATATGTTTTATTATAGGATTAATATGAATATATTATAGTTATCGCAAAGCCACTTGGTTCATTATAATATTAAGACTGTAAAATATTTATTAACACGTGCACTTGCAGCATTTCTGAAAAGTCATTTACATTGTTTTTGCACCCCTGTTTCCGGAATCACAACCGACAGGAACTTACATTTATTATGTAAGGCCGTAGGTATAGTTAGATAACTAGTGCTATACCGGATCATAAATAATAAAAGACAAGATTATATTATTTGCAATATATGTGCATATTTTAATAAACAGAATTTTATATAGTAACATAAACAGGAATAAAAATAACAATAAGTTCAGTCACTATCGTAAACGCTTGAAGTTTCGTTATCGGAATCGGATTCTCCTAGATGAATAATGAATTCTCGCTCGCGCCCCATATTTTTCGATAGGATTTGGTCCGGATGATATGGAGGGAGTCTTAAGATCTAGCAATTATATTTTTTTGCCTTTCCTTCAATGACATAGTATCTACAGTTATCTTTATTTTTTTTAATTAAATCATATAGCTCAATCTTTTTCATACTTTCGCCGAAGTTAATATTTTTACATTTAAGCCATTCTTGCATGGTTGCTTTATTATTATTAGATGTGATAACTTTTTCTGTGAACATGTTATGGTAGGATGCGTTATCCATGACTATTACGGACTTTTCTGGTATATTGGGCAGAAGATTTGTTGTGAACCATTTGTTATAATTTTCGAAGTTCATGTTAACGTGATGGTCACCGGTTGTCGAACCGGCTTTGTATATTAAACAAGCGTTGGGGACAAAGTCATTTTTTCCACCAGCGAGAACAATAATAATGCTTTGTGCCTTAGAAATTTTCTTTTGAGCCACTGTTCCTAATTTGTCTCTCCATCACCTATTTTGCACTTGAGTGGTATTGAAACTTGAAACGTATGTACAAACAATATCATTTCATCTGTGTAAACAATATTTCTTCCTTCATATCGATACTTCATTAACTGCTTTAAATATTTGCACGTAATGTTTTTCGACAAATGTTCGTCGGTTATCTTCGGTGTTTTTCCATTCGTATCCTAAATCAAGGATTATATGGCGTAGTATCTCAATACATCCATTAAAACTGATTTTCAAGTGTATTGAAGTGTATTGTTTATAATCTCAATAAAAATTACTAATTGTGCGTCTTATTACCCCCTTATCGAACTCGTCAATATAACGCCTTAAGCACTTACGAGGTTTCACAGATTTATGTGGTGATATCTGTGTGATATCTATGTTTAATTTCTAAAACGCTCCTTTGATTTCCTATGCGATAATTATTCCCAGAGTTATTGAATATCAAAGTTAAAACAACTTTTTTGATTTGATTGACTATAACTCCGTGGCAAATCATCGTGCAGGCTTTTCGATTACGTCAAATTAAAGGAAATCGAATTTTTTAAAAGAGCTTTTGAGTGAAATGATGGAAAAAAAATTTTTGAAGCTCTAAACCTTTTTTAGTCGAGAACAAAATTGGAAAATTAACAATAACATTGTTAACATTTTTTAGCTACAGGTTAAATAAAAAAATTACAAAGGAATATTTTGCCGTAAATTGACTAAGGTTTTTATATTTTAATTATATTTAATATCCTTTATCAATATATTTTATAATGTAGTTGAAAAATCATAAAAATATGACTGACTCAGTCTGTAAATTTTATGGTTTGATACTACGAAACATCTTACTCACCTAATGACTTAATAATTAATTTTGGGGTGTAAGGGGCGTCAAATAACATCTATAGCACTGAGACGCCCAAGCCAACCTCACCTGCACGTGGTGCACCCTGCTGAGCAACGGACGAGGTAATGGCGATAGCGGGGTGGTAGGGTTTTTTTGCCCAACTGGGTCGCGACCACCATGTATGAGGTATAAAGCCCGTCATAGTGACTCGCTTTGGCCAGTAGCATATCCAGTTAACGAGTGACTTTCGGCTTGGCACGGATGCTGGTGGGATTCTCCAATGGCTCATTGCCTGAGAGGGCTGCATTGACCCGGCGGCCAGGGAGACCCGTAGAAACGGTTTTCCCGCTGGCCGCCCGCGGTATAGTACAGAGGCCCAATCATGGATAACCACCATGAGAGGCTGCCTCACCATGCCGCGAATAATCTCGAACTGACTATACTGTTAGCCTTAGGGGCCCTGGAGCCTTTACGGCTTTTACAGCTTTACCGGGCTTGGGGGCGAGCGCTTAGGGCACTCAGCCACGAAAGCTAAGCAACAACATCCGAGGGTGCCAAAGTGGCCGAACCTCGGCTCGGACTGTTGCGCGTATGCAATTAAGTCGCGATCTGACTAATCCCTATCCGTAATTCGATCTAAACTAACTATACATATATACATGTTTCTGGCCCCTGGGAGGAGGGAAGGAACATGTGTATGTGTATTTAGTGGTCTGAAATTTTTGTCTACTCTAACTAGGCAAAAAAAGAAAAAAAAAAAGGTCCCTTGCAGAACCTATGTACCTATGTGTGTTGTGCATGTGTGTATAATGCAGTGTCATGTATGGCTGTGAAAACAAGTGATTGTAGAGTCACTTGTATCGCGCGAGCGGCTGCTTGGCTCAAGGGCTCCATGCCGATGGATCGGACCTAGGCTTGAGTTGCCGCAGAGGAGGGCGGTCGTGGCGGGTGGCGGTCGTGGCGGGTATCTCGGGTAGGCTCATCGTGCCGGTTGGTGACCGGATTGGGGTCCCGGCGACCTATTCCGGGAGGGTACGGGGGCCCTTCCGTTCGCCGGATCAGTGTATTTCTCTCATGTATTATAGGGAGTCGGCGAATCACGCTGGTTATCTCAATGCTCAGTTGAAGGTCACTCGCTCTTCACGTTTTCTTCCTTCTTCCTTAAAACCCAATGGCAGCGCAAAAAAAGCTGCTGTCGAGTCTGGCCAAAGCCGTGCAAGCTAATTTCTGTCGTCCAGCATTGCCCCCGCTGAGGTACTCTGATGGATCACTGGCTCACGAGCCGCAAGAGAAAGCAACTTTACTTGCCAATCTCTTTGCAGCTAATTCCCGGCTCGATGATCGCAACGCACAACCGCCTATAATTCCCAGTTGCGGTGTCACAATGTCTGAGTTACGATTTAGGCAATGTGACGTGCTTAGAGAATTGCGATCGCTCGATGTTCGGAAGTCCAGTGGTCAGGACGGTATCCCAGCGGTTGTACTTAAAAAATGTGCAGCTGAGTTGTCTCCAGTGTTGACGCGCCTTTACCGCCTGTCCTACCTCTCTGGTGTCGTGCCTCGGGTTTGGAGAGAGGCTAATGTGCAACCGATCCCCAAGAAGGGGGATCGATCTGACCCTGTCAATTACCGTCCAATTGCCGTAACCTCAGTGTTGTGCAAGATCATGGAACGGATCATCAACACCCAGCTTGTCCGTTACCTAGAGGATCACTCTTTGATTGATGATCGTCAATATGGCTTTCGCCAGAATCGATCAACGGGTGATCTTCTGGCATATGTACTGCACCGCTGGGGGGAGGCAATTGATAAGCATGGCGAGGCTCTGGCGATCAGTCTTGACATAGCTAAGGCTTTTGATAGGGTCTGGCACCGTGGTCTTCTCTCTAAACTTCCGGCGTATGGACTTCCCGACAACCTTTACAACTGGATCTCCGGCTTTCTACATGAACGCAGAATTCGTGTCCTTGTGGAAGGATGTGATTCGCAGTTCATGTCGATAAACGCTGGAGTTCCTCAAGGCTCTGTGCTTTCGCCCACTCTGTTTCTTCTGCATATCAATGATATGTTACCTTTAGGTCACACTCATTGCTATGCAGATGACAGCACCATTCATGGGTGCTATTATAGCAAGCCTTCATGTGGTCGGGAAGAAACAGAAAAGAGACGGGAGGAACTTGTCATTGAGCTTAACCAATGCTTGCAACGTGTTTCTACATGGGGAGCAAGTAACTTGGTTGAGTTCAATGCCAATAAAACTCAGGTGTGCGCGTTTTCCTCAAAAAAGTCTCCGTTTTCTCCCCTCCCCACTCTTCAGAACGTCTCACTAGCAATGCGTGACAGCCTCAATATCCTAGGTGTGGATATTCGCAGCGACCTCAACTCCAGGGATTACATCGGGAGTGTCATCTCCACTACATCTCGGAGACTAGGGATCCTGAACAGGGTGCGACGGTTTTTCACGCCCGGTCAACTGTACCTTCTTTATAAGGCACAAGTTCGGCCGTGTATGGAATACTGTTCGCACCTTTGGGATGGATCCGCAAAGTACCTCCTCGATGCCCTGGATAGGTTACAGAGACGGGCTGTTCGCATTGTTAATGATGCAGACGTTACCCATTGCATCGAGCCACTTCAGCTTCGCAGGAACATCGCCTCGCTAAGTGTGTTTTACCGTCTGTATCATGGTGAGTGTTCTGAAGAGCTGTTTAATCTAATTCCCTCCTCTCCTTTCCATAACAGAACCACACGCGCTGGGCTTCGGAATCACAGTTTTACGGTAACTTCCATCTCGGCACGAACTAAAAAGTTCGCTTTGTCTTATCTTTGTCGTACCGTGAAGCTGTGGAACGGTCTCCCAGCCGGTGTGTTCCCTCCTTCTTATGACATCGGGTCCTTCAAGCGTAACGTGAAGAGATATTTAAGCAGGCCGGCATGACAGCGGCGACCACCGATGGATTACGATCTCTTGGTGGTCGTTGTTGTGTTTGGATTGTAGTGTGCTTACCATCAGGTACAGTACAGTCAATGTGCCGAGCTATTATAAAAAAAAAAAAAATGTTGTTGCAAGTTTGATGTGTTAACAAATTTGCACCAATTTTTTTGTTTAATTATCGATATTTCAGTTCGTAAAAGCAAAAAATAGAAAAAATAAATATACCTACATGAGCCTGTAACTTTGTTGTTATTGATGATATAAAAAAATTGTCAAGAACTTTTTTATAGAATATTAAAAGTACTACAAATTTGCCATTTAACATTTTTGTCTAAGTCTTACAGTTTAGCTAAAAAATGCAAAAACTTTCAAAGCTATATGACAAATCAAATATTGTAGATAGAAATTCGACTCAATAGAATTTTTAGTACCAAATTTAATAATAAACAAGGACCACTCATTCGCTTTTTAAAAAAATAATTTCATCACAGTTTGCAGGACAAAAAACTAATAAAAAATCATGTTTCCCATGTTATTTAAATGGAAAATTTTAAGTTCGATGGAGGACCTCTTAGAATTGGATTTTTGAGCTCCGCTTTTAACAGGAGATTTGTTGGGACATCTTCTAAGATATTTTGTATAGAGAGCATTAAAAAAATATCCTTGTTTTTTGGCACACCCTAATAAACACACACACACGCCTATGGCTAAATTATCTACTATAAATTTAGTTTATATTATTGGTATTCAAGCTGTGAATTTTGTTAATAAATCACATATATAATATTATGCATACACAACACACACATAATTACACTGAGAGTGAGGAGTAGAGGTCATAGACTTTAACATTAAACTTACCAATAATTGCAGGTGCAAGTAATGAGGCAAACCCATGAGTGAGATCATAGACATAGAGATTCACGGTGGTGCCTTCATCAGCAGCCATTTTATTATTTCTAGTGAAGAAAACACTTTATGTAAATTAGTTATTTATTGTCCTTAATAATAATAAACATAGGTTCATAATTTTTGTGGTCTAATTACATGAATTTCATTAATTTAACTTTTCTTTTTATAATAACAATGTACAGTAACAAATTTTAATGCTTAATACCAGTATAGCCTATGCCAGTTATAATGAATTATATAGAAAAAGAATATAATAATTTTATTACACTGTTACTATAAATGAAAATATCATATTTATATGTAGTAAGCTTGATTTATATATGCATATAGGGAAATATGTAATAGAACATTTAAATACAAGTAATTTACACTATGCAAAGTTTAACTTCTTTTTGCATGTCAGAGCTACCTTTAATTAAGGCAACACTTAAATTCTAAGTAGAGCATGTTTGTATTTTTTTTTTACTTTTGGTGTAGTGTGTGCCTGGTGGGTTGTTTAAAATAAATAAATAAAAATTTGGGAAAATTTTGTTTTTGTTTAATTTTTACTATAAAATAAATTACATTCAAATTCCATTAAAAATAAAACTATAAATTAAACATCATACTATGTGATGGAAAAATTATATTCATTTATGAATTTGTAATGCTGATGTATTTTTTACATCAGCCAATATACCTAATTTATGATAAATTCTTCTGGTGTAAAATCTATATTTTCAAGTTTAAGTAGTGTATATTGCTGGTTTTGATTTACATATCTAACTTAGTTTTATTACACAAAATATAAAAGTAAACAAATATGGTGTAATTTAAATGATCACCTGAATATATTTGTATTTGTTCAATAAATATTAAAGCATTTCGATTTATATTATATAAATGACCTAAATATAGGTTTATGTCTCATAAAAATAAAAACATGTCACTTTTTTATACATGTTTGTAATATATTTGTAATATATTTGATACTACAATCATATATGATTTAATTTAAAAATAGTTTCATTTATTTATCCTGTTTACTTGTATTTTAATAAAGCTGGTTATAATTAAATAATCATCAAAAATAATGTTTACCAATACAAAGTAAAAATTAAAGGATATTTTTCAAAATTGCATATCAGCTAGGCACCTAGTTCCATCCATTGGTATAGTTAAATAAGTGTAAAAAAACTTTATAAGGTGTCGCATATAATATTACCTGCCTCGTATAACTCGTAAACTGGATTTATTTCCTCTATTTTAAAGCATTAATGTGAGAAACACATACTTTCACTGTGTTTTATGCACTATATAAAATTGATCGTGTGCAATACGCTGCGTATTGCAATTCGATGGTTGCGTATCGTATGCAACGATGCAGACACCTGCTCGACTCGGTTACGCGATCTACCACTGAAACTATAACAAGTGCTATTTATAAAATATAAAGGAGGCGTCAAATGTATGACTATGCTTTAGTCTCTTTGGTTTAACAATTCGCATCGCACCGCTCCCGACATCGAGAATTATTCGGAAAACGTAATGTTTACATGAGTCAATCAGCCCGGCTACGAAGATTTATTCTAGCGATTTTAACACAAAAGTAATAATATGTATACATTTACGAACTTACGATTTCAAGGTTGACTAAAAAAATCTTAAGAGTCGCTAGTTAAATTATCCAACAGATTTAGCAATAAATTTCTTAAAACTGTAATTTTGATTCTGTTTCTTTGATTCCAGCTGACTGAACAAAATGTCAACTGACAGCCAGTGGTCTCGAACATCATAGTACAAAACCGGTAGAGCTACCCACTAAAATCGGTAGATTTGTACCCAAAATTGGTAAATAACAAGAAAAATACAATTTTCAATCAAATTCCATTATTTATCAAAAAATAAACTAATAGTCTAATTTACATCAAACACACTTAAATATAATTATTTTTTACGATCTTTAGGATCATACCAATAATTTTTGGTCATAGCCGCGGTCATCTTTGGATTAATTTCCTAATCATATATAGTCGTTTTGCATGTAATAGACCAGTGATTGACACAGTAGCCAGCCTATTAAGCTGTTTTGTTTTGATAAGATTAATATGCGAAAATATGTGTTCAACGTTGGTGGATGAATGGGGCAGCGATAAAATATTAAAGATAAAAGTAAACAAAAAAATAAATATTTGAGTGTCATCGCCACGCTTTAGTAACCTTACTTCATCCCAATAGAGTTTCACATCATCAGGTAATGTATTGTTTAGTTCACAATTTCTTAAAATACGCTACTCTGTATCAATTTCCTGGAAATTATTGCTCTTAATAATATTGGGAAAGAGCCTAATGATAGGAAGGATCGAAGAATATTTGTCGAATCAATTATGTTTAAACTTTTTATTGGAGTAATTTAGGCATCTGCATTTAAACAAATTTACTTAATCTGGGCTTCAATTGGCTGAACTACAATTTAGTGTATTAGAATTATTATTTTTTCGAACTGACTATACTGTTAGCCTTAGGGGCCCTGGATCCTTTACGGCTTCTACAGCTTTACCGGGCTTGAAAAAAAAAAACAATCTTTGATGCGGTGCTTTTTCGCATTTGTTTGGTTGTACTAAGATCAGTGGACTCGTCAATAATAAGCGAAAACTTAGTTTTCCGTAGATCCCCCGTCAGACGAGGCAATCTGGCCCTCAGAGGGCAACCCTCGCCTCAGTCCCCCGACCGAAGCCTCTAATAACACTAGAGGCTTTTCCCAGCCTCCTAGGCGTTTCCCGCGCTCAGGTGACTGTCGCCTCCGCACCCTCTCAACCCGCGTGAGCCCCCAGGCCTCATGGCCCCAACGCAAACTTATTGCCACCTTCCTTAACGAACAGGAGGTAGACGTGTTCCTGGTACAATAAACACTCTTTAAACCCAGTAGTCGCAATCCTATGGTTGCAAACTACAATATAGTTAGAAATGGCCGTGCCACCCGAGGCGGCAGCTCCCTCATTTACTATAAGCGTTACCTCTACTGCATACCAGTAGACCCTCCTGCACTTATGAATATGGAAGTCTCAGTTTGTAGAATAGGCATGACTGGCCATCCGTCAATCACGCTTGTGTCTGCATATCTCTCCCCCAGTAAAAGACTCCTTCAGTCCGACCTGGAGGCGCTCCTTTCACTCGGTCAATCGGTCATAATAGTAGATGACCTTGTGGCGTACCAAGCCACAATATAGAAACACTCATCTAGAAGAGATTGTACCAACCCCTTACAATTCCAATATAATCGCTCGCTCTTATGGGATTGGACCGAGACCAAAAACCGGTTTCCTCGCGAGTCGTACAATCGGTTGAGCTGCGCTCGCACTACCCACTAACGGGCAAATAATAGTGCTAGAGACACGTCATTGCTGTGCTTAATTGTTATACTTAATAATTGTAATTATTTGTTCCTTCTGTTCTGCCCAATTAAATCTTTTCATTTCAATCTGACTATGTAGTACTTATTTCATACTTCGCCTTCATTCACTTCACTATCAGCCATCGTAACTTTCATTTTGTGTACCTTCTTTTATTTATGTGGGCTGGACCTAAGAAACTAGGAACAGTAGATCTAGCCCCATAACCTCAATAGTGCACACACTGTTTTCAACAGCGCGTTTAATACCCCTAACGGAGTTATACTCGATTTAGTATGCGACGGGCTCAACTTTGACGTCATAAGTCACCTAGAACCCTCTCACTATCAAGATAATTGTCATCCGAAAGTACTTGACACAGTACTTGACTCACTTCGGTTACGACTCATACACGAATTAGACTCAGATCACCATCCCTAGACCTTGACCCTAGTTCTCCTACCGTCAAAGTAGTTAACTACGCGAAACTTAATCGTTACCTTACGGATAACGCGTCTCAGTCCAGCCTAGATAGAATCCCAGGTGACCTAGTACTAATAGCAGATGCAAATTTAGTGATCGATTCCCTGGTCGATTATCTCCAAACCGGCGTCAGGGAGGCCTCGAGTGAGGTACAAGCGGCTAACGATCGCCGGTTTGTACTCCCTGCCGACGTGCGATCGTTGATCTCTCGCACTTCTCTCTTATTAACTCCAGTAGGTTACGAAGTCTTCAGAGAGCGGTTAGAACTCGCATTGGCGTTTCAGAGGTCACCAGTGGGATAACCTCGTAGAGGGTGTCAGGCCATCCCATCTGGCCTACTGCAAACTAGCCCACTCTCTCAAGTCAGACTCAAAAGAGGCCCCGGTTTTCCACTCGTGTTCGACAGCGAAGATAAAGCGGAATGCCTTGCCGAAAGCCTGGACAGCCAGTGCTCCCAACACTGCGACTATGTAGACACTGCACATATCTACGCTATTGAGTCCTCGGTTCAGGATTATAACTCGATAACCCCCAAGGATACCCTAACCCCGATCCCGCCTGATGAGGTCTGTTCAGTGATCAAAGGTCTTAAGCCTAGAAAGTCCGCCTATCCCAACGGTATCAGGAATGAAGTACTTAAACTTCTTCCTGATCGCCTCATAGCTCTTTCGGTCTGCATCTTCAATGTATCCATCGCCCACTGCCACTTCCCAGCCACAGCATTCTGTAGTCCACGCGAGTGGAGCCGCGGGCAAAGCTAGTTCACAATAAATAGAGAACAGCATGTTCCAAACTGAAAGATTCACTGGAACAGGTACGTAGGAACAAACTGTTCATTTTAAAGGTAACAGTTCTGAGCTTTTACTTTAAAATAACTGTATTTTTTTCACCTGTTCCGATAAATACGCCTCACTCTTAACACACTAGTATTTGAACAGGTTGTACCTAGTATTTAGTACAGCTTTGTCACATTACAGTAGCACACTGTTACTTATAATATAAATACCTGTTATATTGAAATGTGTTCCGATAAATACGCCACACTCTTTCTACTCACAACATTAGCAGCTGCTGATGACAAATATGACGCAAAAGTTTGATAGAATATTTATTATTCAACAGCCTACCCAGAACACATTTACTTTATAATTTATATGTGTATCCGAATTACTAAATTGTCATGTCATTATGACTGGCATAACATCTAATACACTTTTAATATCTAAAGCATGCTTTTGATGTAAATCGTGGCATTTTTTATCTATTAGAGAGAGATAACATATTTCACAGAATTTAGTGGACTAATTTTGATACATGAGTAGGCATGGAATGATTGCTATTTAAAAATAAGTGACACAGCTATAAATTATATTTTTAACACTGCTATTTCACAAGTGATAAATGAATTGTGACAAATTGTGACCTTTTTTATATGAAACTTTCTTTAACACCGTTATGATTTGAAACGCGATGAAATGAAAAAACGATACTAAAAAGAGGCAAGCACACATCTAAAAAGAATTATTCTACGAAAGAGACAGAATACATTGACATTTTAGGCGGTTAGTGCAAGTCCTCATTTTCTTTTCATTTATTTTTTTATAGTAGCTCGGCAAATTGACGGTACTATCCCTCATGCCAAGCACAGTACAATCCAAATACAACGGCGACAACAAAGAGATGGCAATCCATCGGCGATTGCCACTGTTATGTTGGCCTGCACAAAAATCTAGATATGCACAGGCTGATCCTGAAACGTGACACGCAAAAGTGGGTCACTATGATGGACTTTTCACCACGTGCATGGTGGTCGTTACCCAGTCGGGCAAAGTAACTCTACCACCCCGCTATCGCCATATCCTCGTTCGTTAATCAGCAGGGTGCACCACGTGCAGGTGAGGTTGGCTTTGGCTTCTCAGTTCTTAAGATATCATTTACACCACCCCTTACACCTCTAAAATCATGATTCATCATGACGTGATGCCATGATGATGATCATGGTTGTGATTGTCGTCGGATTGGCCTAGTGGTGTGAGATGACCAGTGTTGAGTGTGGTGCACTTCGATAGCGTGGACTGTTGAACTAGTTTGATCTATTTTGATCTATTTGAACTATTGTGGAGATAAACAATGAATGCAGCGAGTGCTATGGCATTGTTTATTCAATTATTAAAGGTTTTACAATTTGTACTAACCAAATACAAAAAACATTTCCTTACTTAGTTTGCAAAAGAGTAAGTGACATCTATCGGTGACAAAAATAAACTTAAATATTAAACATACCGCCCCCTAAGGACATTAGTGGCGAAATGTCCTTAACAATTCTTTTGCAATGAACTTTACATAATTTTGAACTTACATGATAAAATAATAAATCACATTACAATATTATAGATTAACTGGTAAGATACATAATTTTGACTACGTCAAATCTTTCAAATTTAATGAATAGATACTCTTGGGACCAGCGACGCCAAAAGCTTTGTAACAATCGTTGAATGAATTGCCACCTAGATAATGAGGTTACGTTTGACTCTAAATAACTATTAATCTCTGGTACAGTTACCAGTGGTTCTCCAATAAAAAATGTCCTGGTGTCAATGATACTGGATTACCAGTATCGGAACTAACTACTTCCAAATGAACTGGTTGAGTAGCCATGCCAACAAATAAACATATGTATCCTTTGTGAGATCGGTGTCCTCTACCTTTGGTCGTCCGAATCTTTATCGGCCCTGCATAATCTACTCCACTATGCAGGAATGCTCTTGCTGGAGTACATCGAACTGATGGAAGGGATCCCATATACTGATGTTGAATTCGAGCACCTTGTCGAACACATGTAACACATTTGCGAATGTAACTTTTGACAAGACTTTTTATGCCAATAATCCAATTTGCTGCTCTTAGATAATTGATCATTAATTGTGCTCCACCAAACAATGTGTTTTGGTGTGCCTCTGATACAACTAGCTTGGTGAAATGGGAAGAGTGTGGTAACATGATTGGGTGTTGGGTATTTTCAGCTAATTGAGACTTTTGAAGTCTACCGCTCACTCTCATAACACAGTGTTCATCTAGATATGAACTCAATGATTTTAATTTAATCGTTTTGCGTAAGAGACTACTTTTGGCCTGCAACTGTAAGTATTCGTCGTAAAATTGTTCTCTTTGTACTTTTTTAATGCAACATAATAGTGCTTGATCTATTTCTTTTTTAGATAAGTAAATTGTCCGCGTTTTGTCTCTTTTAGAAAATCGTAGACAGTAAGCTACAACTCTTACCAATCTTTTTAAAGAAGAAAACCTAAGAATAATAGTATCTTCAGACACTGTACTAAAAGGTGACCTAACTGCTTCTTCCAAATGAACTCTTACATCTTTTGGTTTTTTGTACGGGGTGGTTTGTTCTCTAAGAAACTGTGGACCGGAAAACCAGATGGTATTCTCGGCAAGTGATCCTGGATCAACACCTCGTGAGGCACAATCAGCTGGATTTTCCTTGGACGATGCTTGATACCATTGTAATGAATCCTGCGCGGTCATCCATGAAACTCCTCTATTGTCAGTACTGTCAACTACTCGTACATAAACTACTGCTGCATTGGCTAACTGAGAGGCATCGCAGAATCCATGCAACTCCATACGAACATCTGCCTTTGAAATGCCTAACCATCGTGGAATTTGAACTGATGTGAGTTGTGACAACTCATCTCGGTAAGTAAGCCATTCATTTGTTAATTCTGCTGATAGTGGTTCATCCCAGGTGGTACCTGCTAGCCATGACTTTTGGATGAACATTTTTGCTTTTATAATAGTAGGTGCTATCCATCCTAGCTGATCATATAACCGTGCTATAACTGATAATAGAGATCTTTTTGTTTCAGATCCAGTTTGCGTCACCGGAGGATGCACCGAGTAGCGAAAGCTATCTTCACTGCGGTTCCAGGTAAGTTCTAAAATCTTAGTTGTAGTTTCAATTTTCTTTTTATCATTGAAATGATCCATTTCCTTTACCATTATAATATTGTCCTTTATGTTCAGTAGTTTGTCCTTATTTTGTATGTCCTTTTTCTGTTTGTCCTTGTTATCTTCATGTATGTGTGCATGCATAACTGATATATTTGTACTCTTTACATAAGCCTTTGTATTACAATTTTGTACTGTTCCAGAAAGAATCCACCCTAAGGAGGTATTTTGAGCTACGATAGTTCCATTTGAACTTTTCTTTATACCATCTTGCAATATTGTACTGTATATATTAGCTCCTAGTAACATATCAATTTTACTAGGAGTGTTGAACTGAGGATCTGCAAGGCACGAGTTTGGTAAGTCTATCCAATCAATGGACTCTATTCCCTTTTCAGGAATATACGATGTTGTATCTTTCAGAACGTAAGCTTGGACCTCAATATTAAATTTCTGGTTAGTACGCGAATATAGCTGCACCGATACTATATACTTTGAAGTTAAAGTTTTATCTCCGCCTATGCCAGTTATCGTTCCTTGAACTGGACTTTTAATGAGCCTTAAGCGCTGTACTGTGGATTCGGTAATAAAACTAGCCTGAGAGCCTTGATCTAATAAAGCTCTTATACCAAAAGTTTCACCAAATTGTGACTTGGCACTTACTAGTGCTGTTGCTAGTAAAACTTGTCCTTGCTTGGAGAAATTGTGAGTTGAAAGACATGATACCATTGGAGGTGTACTAGTTGTAGAGTTAGTACCCTCAATGGTTACTTTATTAGTTGGCCCAGTAACGTCAATTTCGTTTTCTGGATGTAAAAGCGAATGGTGTCGTCTTTTACAGATCTTACAGGTTGTGGGCTTTTTACAGTTATATACAGTGTGGTTACTACCTAAACAATTAAAACAAATGTTGTGTTTACGAACATACTCACGACGAAAATCTACGGTTTGGTTCGAGAATTCTTTGCAAAAACAAAGCTTATGGCCTTCTGAACAAAACTCACATTTTAAAGAACCACTGGTGACTAAGAATGATTTCGTATTATGAACTCTTGAACTGTTTCCATTATGCACTACTGCCCGTTTGGGCTCTAAACATTCAAAGGCGCGGAATCTATTTTCTAAAATGTTTGAAATTTACCAAAAGTTGGCAAATCGTCGGAGTTATCATTAAACACTTGTAACTCCCACTGTCTTCGAGATTCCGAATCTAATTTGTAGTTTACAATGTAGTACAATACCATACTGTCTCCTATGTTCACATTAACATTTAAATGGTTATAGGCTTTAAGACAGTCAGTGGTTGTATCTAAAAGATCTTTAAGTGCACTAGCCGATTCAGAACCCATCTTTTTTTGCTCGAAAAATCTTTTAAAAATACTATTACTTAAGTATCTCGGATTATTATATCGGTTCTCCAATAACGACCAACATTCATTATAACTAGCTTCAGTGACCGGTGTATATCGTATTAACTGCTCAGCCTCTCCGGATAAGAGACCTTTTAAATAATGTATTTTTTGTACATTATCCAGCGTACTATTATTGTGTACTAATGACCTAAACAAATCCCGAAATGTTGGCCAGTCAGAATATTTACCGGAAAACACAGGTATTGAAATTTTCGGTAATTTAACTGATTGGGTGATATCTTGGGAACACTTGCTCATCGGTTCTGTTTTATTGGAAACCGCATGCTTAGTGTTAATAATAGTTTTAATTAAAGATTTATAATTTATATAAGCTTCTTCGGTCTCATAATAAATATTATCAGAGACATAATTAGAACTTTCTATGTCCTCATACTTTTCATATAATTTTTCATTGTTATTTATAAAAGTAGCCCATTGTTTTTCTAAATTTTCTAATCTAGTTTCTACGTATTCAAAAGTTAATCTTTCCTTTGGACTTTTTCTAAAATTACTCAAACCTTTTTCAATAGTATTTTTAATATCTTTTTGAACTTTGATTAGACCTTCCATTTTCTAAATAATATCAAGCGTTACAATTATTAACAACAACAATATTTGAACTGTCACTGAACAATGTGAGTTACTTAATTGGTAAATATAATTTAAAAGTTAACTTAAATCTTAATTATATTTAAACTAAACAATGTGGAGAATATCTAAATTTGAATAAAAAGACAACACTAAGTTGAAAATTAAAAATACAAATTATTTCAACTTAATATATACATTATTTTTCTAAGTCTGAAAATTATCAAAGTTGATAATTCTTCACAATTTCTTAGTTTTTATTGACGACTATTACAGACGAAAACTGTACTCACAATTGCACTTAACTCACATAAATCACTGTTGTCCTGGTATGCCTCAGCTATGACGTCACACCTTGCCGCTCCCAACCTGGCTGCTCTGCTCACACGCCACTTGGTTGTACGGCTCTGCACATCCGCTGCTTGGCTGTACTGCTCTGCTCAACTTCTGCTTGTTGTACTGCTCTGCTCACCTACTGCTTGTTGTACTGCTCTGCTCACTTACTGCTTGTTGTACTGCTCTGCTCACCTACTGCTTGTTGTACTGCTCTGCTGGTACGGGGTCTGGGGTGCGGATCCTAATCCTGGATTCGCTTAACCCAAAAATCCGAGTCGAATGGACCAATGTTGAGTGTGGTGCACTTCGATAGCGTGGACTGTTGAACTAGTTTGATCTATTTTGATCTATTTGAACTATTGTGGAGATAAACAATGAATGCAGCGAGTGCTATGGCATTGTTTATTCAATTATTAAAGGTTTTACAATTTGTACTAACCAAATACAAAAAACATTTCCTTACTTAGTTTGCAAAAGAGTAAGTGACATCTATCGGTGACAAAAATAAACTTAAATATTAAACACCAGACTTCATATTCAGTACGCACTGTTGTATGTACAGTACCAGTGGTCAATAGTTCGAATCCCTCTGCTTTAGGATATTTAGAAAAAATATTTATAGAATATATTTTTGGGTTTTCTGAAGGTTTCACTTCTACCGCTTATGAACTGCACACTTTTTTTGTCTATTCAAATCTGCTATACTCCTTTCTAAGAAGTAATTATTGAAAGTAAAAAAATGTAATATACTTTATCAAAATAAGTCTAAAAATTAAATGTTACAATATTATCTCTACAACCAAAATTATATCAATATTCCCAGTTGCGGTATTTACCTGTGTCCCTATTTTTGAAATCCTGAATCACTATATGAAGTCAACTTATTCTAAAAAAAGGGCTTTTGTCCTATCAGCCGCTTTGCTTTTTTAATTTATTATTTACAGATTGACAGTCGCTAATTCGTTATATATTGGTAATCATTAATTACTTTTTAAAATTAATCTTAATAATAACACTGAACCACGGTGAGACACGACGACGTCAAATTGAGTGTCGTAGTTGTTGACGCAATTAAAAAAAATGTGTGTGTGCGATTCACACACGATAGAAGTGAAACTTCATTTTAAAAGGCATTTTCTATTTTATTTAAACAGTGTGCAATATACATACACACCGACATTTACTCTCTCGCTCTGGCTCACACAAAGAGGAGAGACCGATAATGTGCGTTAAACGTTTAAAATTTCACGTTTAACGTTTAACGCTTGGAAGTTGCATAAGAAGTTTCACTTCAAAAAACGTTAAACGTTTAACATTTAACGTTTAACGCTTGGAAGTTGCATAAGAAGTTTCACTTCAATAATTTCTCAGATTCATAACATTTACATTACTTCTTACCTGGAAGCGTCCACAATTGAGGACACAAAGTTGGAAAAAATATTACAAAGTAAATACTAACAATTTTAAATTGAAAACGATTGTCATTTAATAAAGCAGCTAAAGCAATACATACTCGTTGCGCCATCTAATACCACTTTTAATCCTTTGTTATTACAAATGTATATAGTATATGTATATACACATATATATATATATATATATACGAGGAAAATTATTTAATCCGGTTTTAAAGGGTGAAAGGATCTAACTCTTATTTTTGCCTAAGCGCCATATAAAATACTACAAATAAATTAAAAACTGAGAGTAGTAAAACCAAGATTCAATGTCTTCTTTATAATTTCACTCGACAAATTTAGTCCTCCTATCTATAGCACGTATATCAGCAATGTTTGCCTCTTTCGCTCCCGTAGCTTTGTCATCACACGATGGAAAGATAAAAGAAATGAAGTGATTGAATGAAAAAAGTGATTATTAACTGATATTATTGCTATTCAGTGAAGTGAAATCATACGATCATGCGACATATGGCATGCGTATGAATTCTGTCATTTGGTATGAAATGAAGTGAATTCATATGATGGTGCGATATATTGCAGACGTATGATTTATGCGATTTGTGATTCAGTGTCATAGTTTTATATTATTTATATTTTAGTGAAGTGAATTTACATGATCGTGCGGTATATGCGAGGAGTATGAATTTTGAAATTTGTAATTCACGAAAAGAATTTGTATTATCCTACAAATACTGCGAATTGTATTTAAGTCAAGTGAACACTTAACTACTTAGTGAATATTTTATCATATGTAGCAGATATTTTGGATTCAATATAGTTGGTGACAAATTATATTTGTTTTCATATGAAAAATAGCAGTGATGCATCAAATTCATGCCTACACATGTGTGACATATGACAGTGAAACAAAGATATTGTCAAAATTGTTATGTCAGTGAATTGTTGGTGTTTTGCTGTTTTATTTTGATTGAAAAAAATATGTCTAGGCCAAAGAAACTGGTAATATTATCTTACAAAATTAAGAGAACGTGGACTCAAGTATCCCATTATCACTTTTATACTATAGTCAAACGAATTAATCATAGTGGCTAGCATTCATATCATCATTTGATTGACTTGACAACTCTTCAAAATTTCAAATGTTTTCAATAGTTTTCCGCCGTCGAAATATTTTCTTTGAGCAGTTTCATGTTTTAGATTATATCAATTTATCTCTGAAACGTAAAAAATTGATGACTTGGCACTTTTGTATACCTACCGGAGCTGACGTACTTTACATTACTTTTTAGATTTTGCGGGTGCAGTCATCTGAGGGAACCGCGCGTGTTGAACTCCTGGATACGGATGCGACAGCGCAGCTATACGAGCACGTGTACGAGGCGCTCAGTTTAAAATCATTCGCATTCGCTTTATACAAGGACAGACAACGAAAAGAGGAGATCACATCTAGCAAGTCGGGGCGACTACGTGATTACGGCTTACAACATGGAGACATGTTATATTTGACCCCCATGAATGGGGCAGTGCTCTTTGAACAATCTACGAATGAAGAGGTACCCGTAGGCTAATGTGTTTACACTATCTTATATAATAATAATATACATCTTATTTATTTTTTTAATTAGAATTATTTCTAAATCAGTTTGTAGTGCTTATGTCCCTATTTATGTAGGGTGGCTTCACAATGAAGAGTTGGTTGGACTTTATATATCTTTTAATATAGCATATTATACTATACCAGTATTTGTGTAATTCCTCTTATAATTGCAAAACAATACTTTTAAAGTTCACTGATGAGGTAATAATAATTATAAGATGTATTAAAATTTTGTAGACCAACAATAAGTCATTTGGGAAATCAGTAAAACCACTAGAAGCAGGCCCTTCTACATCAAAAGTCATCAGTACACCTGCTGCTTCACAAGTACACTCTAGAACACCACAAGAGGATGAAGTAGATTTGCAGCTTTATAAACTGTCTGGCAACATTCAAAGGCAGCGAGATGAGAAATTGTAAGTTTGGATTGTAGTGTAAATAAATAATATTGTTGACTTGGCATGTAAACCTGTAAACATGTAAACTCCATTATACAAAATTTTACAGGGCAAACAAAACACTTTATGAAAAGGGAACCAAAAAAAAATTTTGTTCGAATGTTATGTATTATTTTCTATAATTTACCATAAAAAAAATGAATATAATAGCAAAATAGCAAGTTTGAAATAAATGTTACCTTTTTTTTACTACATCCTATATTATAACTTCAGATCAAGAGAATAAAATAGACAGTAGAGTTGGTCAAAAAACTTTTAAGCTCTTAATATTAATACTAAGAGCTGAGTCATCATGTTTTTTAATAATCCACTTAAATAACAAGGGAATATTTATTTTTTCCATTTGGAATTTTAATGTGCTTGAACGAACCAGTGAAATTGAAAACATATACTTGTAGGGAATATATATATATACTTAGTCAACTTGTTTAAAAGTTATTCAAGGTTAACGTTCAACCTTAAATGGTAAATGATGGCTTTTACAATTTTTCATACTCTATCACAAAATAATGGGTCAAAAACATAAAATATCATATTTTTGGCATTATGGCAACACCGTTGAATCTGTTGTAATGAATAAAATATTTGCAGTTATTATTGTTTTTCTAATAATTACCGATTACATGACAGTCTAGTATTCTTTATTAGATAGCCTGAACTGCGGCTTGCGAAGACTATGCATGAAATGGTATTCCTTCGCGATTAGATATTACTTTAAGTTGGCTTCACTCGCGAGTTCTAACCGTTATGTCTATTATATTCTCTTAGACTAAGATTATATTATCTACTAAACCAAAACAAAATTAAGGTCCAACAGTAACAGTACAGTACAGTTTACATGTAAAGATACTTCTATAGACTTTGATTCTAGTTCTTTTTTTTATGCTTTGCTACCACGTAGGTTGCAAACAATGCGGTCCACCTGTTGGTAAGCGGTTGCCGCACCCTATGGACTCTAGCAACACCAGAGATACCACATGCGTGTTGTCGACCCTTAAAAACCTATTGACACTCCTTTTGAAGAAACTTTTACTGTAGTTCTTCAAGTGGTAAATCAAAGATTGGTTGCTTCTGAATTAGGTCATGTCAGTTCTTTCTCGTGCACACTTAACAGGTGCTGAAGTTATGAATACAACACGTAAATTTTTTAGACTACTTGATTTTTCTAAAGTCTTTAAATATACCTGCCCAATCTTTTTCTGACAAATTTGTTCACTTCATTATTTCTTGTGCAATCCTCTTAAATTTTTTAAGGTTTTTGGTTCTCATGTTACTTTGTAGTTTCATGTGTACTGCTTGTTTTTTTTTCTGTAATATTTATTACCAATTTCTCTTTCTTTCAGCAAAATAATTTTATTTTTGAATCCATATCCTTCTTTTTCTTTTCTACTTATACTACTATACAATATATACTAATTCCAATCATCAGTGTTAGGTTTGGAATTAAAGTCATTTGGAAATAAGTTACCACTTGAACACGTTAGTCTGAAATTGTATCATGTTTGATCCAGTAATCAAAAATACCAGTGATTGATTCAATTGCTACACAGTCAACTGATTTGTCGAGACTATCCATAGTTCTCTCTGGAGACTGAATATTAATATCAACGTTAGGAGGTACATTTTCATCAACTTAATGCATAAAAACTGTAATGATATCCTTAGGTTCTAATATAATTGTCTAGTTCTAGTATAATTTTTTACTAACGGTGTTTACGCAGTAATTGTTTCATCTCTTAATTTTGTTTTTACTATTTGTATAGTATAGATCGGCAATAGGTAGAAAAAGACGTGAAAACAAAACCGCAACGCACTAGTGTGCGTATTATTTTACTGATTTCTTCGTTGTACGAGTTACATCCAGTAACCGCAATTAAACACGTCTACTATATATTAAATGACACTTTAAAACCTTAAATTTTGCAAAAATATGCGTTTTGATAATGATTTACGTATGCATACGGGCCAACAAAAATGGTCTCGTACCCTATTTCCTTCCGATACTAGCGTATACTAGATAGCTAGCTCTTTCTCTTTCGAGTTACAGATCTTTTTATATTAAATTTTTGACTCTTACTAATATTATTGACAATTATTAAGCGTATCCATTATATAATGAGAATGACGTATACTTACCGTGCATGGACGTATAAACGTCCATGTTCCCGTGTACAAAATTTCGTCTAAATCGGTTTTACGGTTTCTAAAAGTATTATTGATTGAACATTCTTATAGCCTATAAATTGACCTACGACATAAGCTTCCCGTGTACAAAATTCCATAGGATTAGGTTAAGCCGTTTTTGATTTGAATCCGGGTATACAAACATACAAAAAATAATTACTGGAATAATCGTGATCAGTGTCTCTTATATAGGACTAGCTGTGCTCGTTGGTTCGCTCGCGTGGACTACAGAATGCGCACTGTTATATACGGTGAATGTTACCAAAAACCATTATAAAGTAAATACTCCCTCCTAGAAAAGTGCCATCACGCACTTTCAAGTCAAGGGCGCAGGTCCCAGTCAGTCTTCCTTCATACTTTATTCAGAGCGGTTGCCCAAAGATATATCTCTTGTGCTTTTAATTTCTAAGTTCTATTATTAACGATATATAACCTTGTAATAAATTACTCAATAAAAGTCGTGAGGCTAATATTTTTTTTTAACTCAAATCAAATAATCATTATAACAGCACGCACGAATCGACCTATTTCCATCAAGTCCGGTAAAGCTGTAAAAGCCGTAAAGGCACCAGGGCCCCTAAGGCTACCAGTATAGTCAGTTCGAAAAAAAAAAGACCTATATGGTTTACTTGGCGTAAGCCGCAAAAGCATATTTTTTCCGAATTGCTTCTCCATTATCAATACTTCTTATTTCGTATGTTACTTTATCTTACCAAATATTTCTTATAACCTGGCCCGATAACATAGCTATGAAATAAACATGTAAATCAGATAAGTGGTTTCCGCGTGAAAAGAATATAAACGGACAGACAGACAGAGATGTTGAGTTTTATAATATTGTAATATATGCAATTAACACCTACTGATTTGTTTATGAGACTTAAATAAAACTCAACTATGCAAGATAAGATATTTAATTAATGTTGCCAGAATATTGGACCCACATGCATATTAGCCAGGACCCGTCATTTTAAGCTCATTTTAAGCTCCCAAAACCTCTATTAGCGAGAAACAGAAACCTTTGTAAGAGAGAGTCGTTTTTCCCTCATGGACCTCCGTAAGTGAGACTGCTACTCATCTATACCTCTATAAGCGACAGTCGAGCTTATTTATTTATATTATTTAAGAGGAACAAATGACAAAACAAATTTCAAATTTAATATCTGCTATTTTATGACTCATTCTTAACTTTCGTGGAACTTCCTACCATTGTTTTTGTATTGTTTCTCGTCAATATTGTACCTATTCTATTTCGTGGAACTATTAAGCATCTTGATACCTACCCTTATAAAGTTGCTGTGACTTGTTATTGCTGCGTACCTCTATAAGAGAGAAACGCTACCCATGTACCTACATTAGCGAGAAACTCGGGTTAGTGAGAAATCTCTACAAGCGGGAACGAGATTGTGCTCCCTTGAACTCTCGCTTATCAAGGTTTGAATGTACATACACAACACTCTCCACCACTAAACTTTATCATTAAAACATTCTAGAGCTTATACTATAACTTAAACTTATATATTTATTGTTCAGATAAACTTTCATTACATTTTAACATTTGGTTTACATGTCTTTTACAATTACTTCCCTCCACTTCAGTTATATAAGTTGTGCCTGTTATTGATCCAGGAAATTCACTTACGATGATCCCTAAGCATGACTTTTCACCAATAATAAATATCTCTTCTCTTTTTGTAAATGTTTTTTTTTTTGTTTATTATTATTAATTCATAGGATATATTTTTAAAGTACTCAAGTATACTCAAGATATTTTGTTGACAGAATGCAGATGAGAATTTTTCTTTCATTCATAGATGTAGACACAATTCAAAAGGCTGCTGTGTGCACTGCTCTCCACTGGAGCCCTGGGATGAGGGGTATCTGAAGGAGCACAATATCAAGCACATGTCCTTCCATTCATATCTTCGTAAAATTACTTCCAAGAACTTCATTTCCCTAGATGAACTCTCATGCAAGATTAAACCTGGTAAGTTGCTGTCTCGTGATTATATGAACTTATAATGTAGCCCAATTTATGAGTATTTATTACCTTTATTATCTTTGTTGCTTTAAGCCTATTATTCTACTAAAACTTTAATTTGCCTCATCTGTTATCAATGTTCAATTAGCTTCAGCGATACCAGGAAGAAACATAGTTAACTATAGTTTTAGATACAAAAGTGTAGGAAATTGCCTGTTTTGGATCAGGTTGCACTGAGCACCCACCGTGGCCACGTGGGATCTGCTCCAAATGTCAGCCCGGAGCCGTAACGCTGAATAGACAGCCATACCGACACGTGGATAATGTGCTGGTGGAGCACCCAGGGTTGGTGGAGCGTTTCCTCGCATACTGGCGCGCCACCGGTTTCCAGCGCCTCGGCTTCATGTATGGTCGCTATGAGATCCACCCGGATGTACCTCTTGGTGAGATTGCTTCTTCTAATATTACAGAATCCTCATACAGCTGAACTATACTACGTAACAGTACAGTAAACTAGTACGTAAGAAATTATAATATCCTGAGCTTAAAATGAGTGCAGTCTTTTTATTATGTATGCAATTTAGCAATGCCGATATATTTTATGTATTTTGACTGATTCATCATCCCAGAGCCCAAGTTACTAAACATTGCAGTTTGAAATTTGGGAAGGGAGTTCTTGACCTTATATTGTAAGCAACGTTTAAGAATTCTCTACGTTTAACCCCTAAGGGGCAGGTGTTGGTAATAATGCAACAATACTTTTTTTTAGAACCATAGAGTTAGTATGTTGTCTGTGGTCGTTATGTTCCAATATGGCGTCTCGTTGTTGTAAACCGTTGTTATAGTGTTTTCTATATCTCATAATAAACTATCTGGATACTTTTGTCGAAGCCTTATTTGCCATTTAAACACAATTACAGGGGTACTCAATTTACCTGGTAAAGAAAAAAGTTTTCTTCATTGTGATTGCTGATATTGTTAGGTTTTTTTTGCGGTGGAGTATTTCGCTAACAAAATATAAATCGTGCCGACAATAATGAACTTTATACCTTATTGTGAAATACTATTTTTACTGAACACTAAGTCCTAAGGATTTACATAGTTTTTCCTTTAATTTATAGCTATGTTATCTGGCCTGGTTACAGGATATATTTTGTTACATAAAGAATTATACGTAAGAATTAAAGCGATGATGGCTCAGTGGTAGCGTGTACGACTTCGCGTCGCTACCTAGGGTATTCTTTAAAAACCTTATATGGAGTACTGCTCACAGTTATGGGCCGGTGATCCTGCCTACCAGCTTTCTCTTCTTGATTCCGTGCAAGGGTGTGCTATTCGCATTGTCGACGATCCTGAGCTAATATGTAAAGTGTCTCTTTACAATTTCGTAAAGACTTCGGGTCTCTTTGTGTCTTTTACCGTATGTATAATGGAGAATGCTCTGAGAAACTTTTCGATATAGTGCCCTCATCACCGTTCCAAACTCGCACGTTCCGCCGTTGGCTGGCTGCTCAACCTCACACTCTAAAACCTAACCGAAATACGACAACAGTAAAGTATCCTTGAACCTTCGTGTCACGTACGCTAGGGTTGTGGAGGGGGTTGTCTAGCACGGTTTTCCCCCAGGGCTATGACATGGTTTTCTCCAAATCAGGTGGGCCGTCAGCCTGTAGGCGCTTGTTAGAATAAAAAATTACATATAATGGACGCAGTAGTCATTGAATGTTGTCGATGGAATATTATTTAGGTATCCGCGCTCGGGTGGCTGCTATCTACGAACCCGCGCAGTCCTCTGGGCGAGACGCACTGGCACTGCAGCCCGATCCTAAGGAGGATGCTGTGCAAGAAGTGGCTGAGCGCCTCGGCCTCACTCGCGTCGGATGGATCTTCACCGATCTGCTGCCGCTGGATCTAGCTGCCGGCACTGTCCAGCACATTCGGTGAGAACTTGAAGTCACCTTTCGCTTGTCCCTCACTAGAGAAACTCGTGTGTTTGACTCGTTATGTTCTTGTAACTCAGGGGAGCAGAAACTCACTTCCTATCTGCTCAAGAGTGCATCATGGCAGGCCACTACCAGAACCAGTTCGCAAACGCATGCCGACACGCATCTTCTGGTTATTTCGGATCGAAATTTGTCACAGTCTGCGTCACGGGTAAGTCCAACTTTCACAATGGTCACCATTAAGAATGATGTGAATATAATATATGTGCGGGCGCAGGGGACAGCGAGTACCGCGTGCACCTGGAGGGATACCAGGTGTCGGGACAGTGCCAGGCGCTGGTGCGGGACCAGGTGCTGCTGCCCACCAGGGACGCGCCCGAGCTCGGCTACATCCGCGACTGCACCGACGACCAGTACGTGCCCGACGTCTACTACAAGGTGAGCGAGTGTGTGTGTGTGTGTGTGTGCGTCCTGCTGGATGTCGGCGCAGGACCAAGCTCTATCGGGCGACTAATCAATAATTAAATTATAACTTATTATGCGACTTCCAACACGTTACGTGCACATTATCGGTTTCTCCTCTTTGTGTGAGCCAGAGCGAGAGAGCAATATATTATAACTCGTATTATCGTATAAGTACTAATTTTCTCGGTGTATATGCCTACGCAGTCGAATGATAACGTAACTGAGTTTACAGATTGCCTTAGTGAAATTAGTGCCATAATAGAAAGTGAAAATGTGCAATCAGTGATCACAGTTGGCGATTTGAACGCGCGTCCGAGCGGGTCGCCAGGTCGCCAGGTCGCCAGCTCGCCAGTGAATTGTTCAATTTCTGTGCGGAGCTCTCTTGGCCCTGCGCGGACTTGGCTTTACTGCCGCGAGATGCGTATAGTGTTGTGGGCGACGCGCGAGCTCGCGGCCGCTGTGTAGTGAACGAGGCTCGTTACTGCAACTGTATTTTATGATACATATTGGTCGGATCATATGCCTATACAGTTACAGTGGCATTTTAATATGATAAGACCTATAATTATTGTGACAACCAATTTAAGCAAAAATGATGTAATATGGGATGAAAGGGACGCTACTGAAATAAATATATACAAAGAAAGATGCCACACTAAGTTAAGGGATATTCATTTCGCGTTAGAATTTTCAGAATGTGCTGACGGGTTTTGTGTGGATACCAATCATAAACTGGTATTAGATAACATGTATAAAGACATTATATGTATAATTACAGAGGCTGCCCAATGTACCAGTAATGCGGATGTGGTAGGGGCTTGTAGGGGTAAACGTGTTATAGGGTGGAACAGACATGTTAAGTGCGCTCACGCAGACGCCCGGCTTGCTTTTCAAGTCTGGATTATATCTGGTAAACCGGCTTCTGGTTTGGTGTATAAAAATATGTATGACACAAGAAACAATGAAAATATCAGAACAATAAAAATAAAATAAAAATGGATATAATAGCTGAAAGTCATAAATCTAAAGATTTTTCAAGGTTTTGGAAAAATACAAATAGGTTGAATCCAAAGCCGGGCGTCCCCGTGAGCGTGGCAGGGCTATATGATCCTACTGCTATCGCCAATTTCTTTGTAAAACACTTTAAAGTTGAATCTCCTCTTGGTTTAGCATCGCAGGCGGCTGAGATTGAGGATTTAGACTGAGGATTTGAATGTTAGGTTCTCAACGAAACAAGTTTCTGCTTATATAAAAAGTATGGTTAGGGGAAAATCGCCGGGACATGACTACCTCAGTATCGAGCACCTACAGCATGCAGGAGTTCATTTGCCTAGGGTGTTGGCAATTTTTCTACTCGCTCTGAGCCATGCTCATCTGCCCAGCGATCTGATGAAAACTGTGGTAGTGCCTATTGTGAAGGATAAGACGGGGGACACGTCAGATCTTTCAAACTACAGGCCTATATCCCTGGCCACTGTCATTGCCAAGGTGCTGGACGGTTTGCTTGACAGGCATATGGCGACCCGCATCAATTTACATGATGCGCAGTTTGGGTTCAGACCAGGACTCTCTACTGAAAGTGCCATACTGTCTCTCAAGCATACTGTTCAGTATTATACATCTAGAAAAACACCTGTTAAGTAACGCATGTTTTCTAAACCTCTTTAAAGCATTTAATATGGTGTCGTATGATTTGCTGTGGCAGAAATTACTAAGAGATACCTCAGTGGATAGGGAAGTTATATCTATATTAAACTATTGGTATAACAATCAGATTAACTGTGTAAGGTGGGCAGGATCGTTGTCAGATGTGTACAGGCTGGAATGCGGTGTGAGGCAGGGTGGTCTGACCTCCCCTCGCCTCTTTAGTCTGTACGTAAACCAGTTGATTGTTGAACTCGGCAACACTTATCAGGGCTGTTATATAAGTGTGCGTCAACAGTATTAGTTATGCTGATGATATGGTGTTGCTGGGCCCTTCGATTAATGCCATGATGGGTCTGTTTACAACATGTAAGAGGTGCGTGGAGGCCCATGGGCTCAGATACAATGTTAAGAAGAGTGAGTTATTAGTCTTTAAGGCAGGCCCCAAAACCTACCCGATTACACCACAGTTGAAACTGTGTGGATGTCCCATAAAGCAAGTCACTACCTTCAAGTATCTGGGTCACTGGGTTTCTGAGGACTTAAAAGATAGCCTGGGCATTGAGCATGAGCGCAGGGCGCTGGCTGTTCGCTGTAATATGTGAAGGCATTGCTGTTTAGAGCATATTGTGAGTCGTTCTACACATGCAGGCTGTGGGTCAATTTCACGCAGAGGGAATACAGTGCTCTGCGCGTACAATATAATAACGCATTCAGGGTGCTGATGGGGTTGCCGCGCTACTGTAGCGCTTCGGGCATGTTCGCAGAGGCGAGAATTGATGGCTTTCATGCCATCATGCGCAAGCGATGTGCCTCACTCATGCGTAGGGTATGCGCTAGCCCTAACAGTATCCTGAATACTATAGCAGACAGGTGAGACAGTCCTATACTGGGACACTGGGTACGCGTACATGCTATTGTGGCGTTCCATAAATATTTTTTTTTTGTATTATTATTTATTATTCTTTTGTTTTTCCTATTAAATGTAAATATTAACACTAGTTTTTAAGATGTGTAACTAACCTAACCAAATGGACTTTTTTGTCTGAAATAAAAGACTTATTATTATTATTATCGGTCTCTCCTCTTTGGCCGGAGCGAGAGAGCAAATGTCGGTGTATATGTATATTGCACACTGTTTAAATAAAATATCTTTTAAAATGAAGTTTCACTTTTATCGTGTATGAATCGCACACACACATTTTTTTTATTATCATGAAATTACAATTCGTGCATGGACAATTTTCAAATGGATCATTCTAGATTCAGCAGATTACCATTCGCGGCTCACCATCACTTAAAATCTGGTTAAATTTCTTGAAGTATGATCACATGTAGTTTAAAACAGTATATATGAGATGTGGTCGTGTGCGTGTGCAGGAGCGCGACGTGTACGGTAACGAGGTGGGCGTGTCCGCGAAGCGCGTGCCCGTCGAGTACCTGCTGGTGGACGTGCCGTGCGGGGTGGCGGCGGGGGGCGCGGCGGGGGGCGCGGGGGCGCGGCCCACGCTCGCTCCGCCCCCGGCCGCCCCCGGCGCCGCCTTCCCGCCCGCGCACCGCCCGCTCCAGAACCACCTGCAGACGCTGAAGGCCCTGCACCAGCACATCGAGGCCGCTGACAGTTTCCTCGAGGTACGCACTCGTGTTGGTCTCCGCCGTGACGTTGTCACGCGGGAGGCTGACGGGACTGTTTGTTTGTGCAGGCGATGTCGGACTTCCACGTGCTCGTGTACCTGGCGACGAACGAGGCGCTGCCGCTGCGGGGCGAGGCGCTGGCCGAGCTGGCGCGGGCGGTGCGCGAGCGGGACGCGGCCGCGGCGGAGCGCTGGCGGCGGGACCCGCAGCCCGCCACGCTGCTGCAGCTGGCGCGCGCCGCCGCCGACTCGGACCCGCACCCGCACCCGCACCTCCAGCCGCACGACCGGTACCGTCCCTGCCGATGTTGTTGTTTGCTCACGGTGCCCCGGTCCCCGGGTGACCCTGGCCACAGCCGGGGCCGCGGGTCGCGCCGAGCACTCGCACTCGCTAGCCCGCGCCCGCGGCTCCGCTCCCCGTCACAGTGTGCGCGCCGTTACATGCAGCTGCAATCAATGCTCCCTCTAAACCTCAACTTTACTCATTTCACATTGAATTAACTTTGTAATTGTTTTCCATATTTTGGAATTATTTTTCAACGTAGATACATGTATGAGAAGTTGTTAGGGTCAATAGTGACACTAAGGGTACCCATAAGTAATCAATAGCAAAATTATAATAGTATGTAATGACTTATATGACTCTTGCAATTATGAGAAAGGATTATAAAAAACACGCATTAGAATATTATATGTACATACTGTGCCTGATCTTTACTGAAAACTGTAAAAGGAAGAGCTTCCTCCTCAAGGATCTTTGAAGCTAGTTTGTTTGCAAGTAATTAATTAGTTGTGCGGTCGCCGTAATATCTGATGTGTAAGTTGTGCGAGGGTGTGTACAGAGTGCGTGTGCGTTGCAGGAGCGGGTTCGAGTCCGGGTCCGGCGCCGGCGCACACGTCTGGACCTGCCAGCTGTGCACCTTCCACAACCACCAGCAGCGCGACTCGTGCGAGATGTGCGCCATGCCCAGGTCGGTTCGCACGCACGCATGCACGCACACAGATACACATGCGCGCACACACACACACGAATATTCCTTAATGCAATCGCGGGCTTGAAAATAAACCAAGATGGAAAAGTATAAAAATAGTGTCAATTAATAGCTAATAAATTATCAAACCTTCACTGAAAATTTTGCACATTTCGGCTGAGAGCAGAGTTTTAAGATATTTCGTGAAAGCGAGGTTATGTAACAAGTTATACTAAGACAGACTATTTTTATAGTGTGATTAATATTTTTATAGAGATAATTAGGTTTATTTTAATTATATGCCCTATTAAAAATCGTGGTAACCGAATAATCAAACCAGTGCAATATTGATCCGATATCCGCAGGTTTGAGCTTCAGCATGTTTCGGAGGTTCTTTTTAATGAAAACTGTTTCAACTTACAGTTCGGGGCATAATCCACTGTTGTATAACTTTATAAAATCAGGATGAGACCCTTTGAATTAGATGACTGACTTGTGATGCCAAGGAGCGGTCACAGCAGACACAAACACTATGTTGTTTCGGTGGCCAAGTTTTTTTAATGGTCTGTTGATGGTCTTCGTGCCAAATCCCAGCAAGCTTCACAAATATAGTCACTGCTGTGTAACTTGAACATAGGAAAAGTTTGGATTGTCAATAAACAATGACTACACTCTTTGGTTTAGGTATTTAGATGAATATGTATATTACATTAATAAACATTTTGATGGGCTTTTTATACATTATGTACAGTTTGTAAGTATGAAAGAGAAGCTATCAGCATTTTTAAGATTTTGTAATTGACTTGTAAAGTTAGCCAACCTGTACTATATCAGAGTGGTGGTAGATACCGTTTTGAAAACAAACTGGAAATGAGTAGGCACTTACAGGTTCTGGTGCACACCGCAGGTGAAATACTGGAATGTCATTTCATCATTTAAGTATCGTCGGCCTAAAGTGGCGACTAGTGGCTATGCCAATTCACAAAACGATCCATGTTTTGATCAAAAGGCTGATCGTAAAATCCAAAATAACAAGTCCAAGTTAAGCAAGGATCTCGGTGTCCACTATGAAAGCTAGTGTCGTACAAGTTAAACAAGGATCTCGGTGTCCACTATGAAAGCTAGTGTCGTACGAGTTAAGCAAGGATCTCGGTGTCCACTATGAAAGCTAGTGTCGTACGAGTTAAGCAAGGATCTCGGTGTCCACTATGAAAGCTAGTGTCGTACGAGTTAAGCAAGGATCTCGGTGTCCACTATGAAAGCTAGTGTCGTACGAGTTAAGCAAGGATCTCGGTGTCCACTATGAAAGCTAGTGTCGTACGAGTTAAGCAAGGATCTCGGTGTCCACTATGAAAGCTAGTGTCGTACGAGTTAAGCAAGGATCTCGATGTCCACTATGAAAGCTAGTGTCGTACGAGTTAAGCAAGGATCTCGGTGTCCACTATGAAAGCTAGTGTCGTACGAGTTAAGCAAGGATCTCGGTGTCCACTATGAAAGCTAGTGTCGTACGAGTTAAGCAAGGATCTCGGTGTCCACTATGAAAGCTAGTGTCGTACGAGTTAAGCAAGGATCTCGGTGTCCACTATGAAAGCTAGTGTCGTACGAGTTAAGCAAGGATCTCGGTGTCCACTATGAAAGCTAGTGTCGTACGAGTTAAGCAAGGATCTCGGTGTCCACTATGAAAGCTAGTGTCGTACGAGTTAAGCAAGGATCTCGTTGTCCACTATGAAAGCTAGTGTCGTACGAGTTAAGCAAGGATCTCGGTGTCCACTATGAAAGCTAGTGTCGTACGAGTTAAGCAAGGATCTCGGTGTCCACTATGAAAGCTAGTGTCGTACGAGTTAAGCAAGGATCTCGGTGTCCACTATGAAAGCTAGTGTCGTACGAGTTAAGCAAGGATCTCGGTGTCCACTATGAAAGCTAGTGTCGTACGAGTTAAGCAAGGATCTCGTTGTCCACTATGAAAGCTAGTGTCGTACGAGTTAAGCAAGGATCTCGGTGTCCACTATGAAAGCTAGTGTCGTACGAGTTAAGCAAGGATCTCGGTGTCCACTATGAAAGCTAGTGTCGTACGAGTTAAGCAAGGATCTCGGTGTCCACTATGAAAGCTAGTGTCGTACGAGTTAAGCAAGGATCTCGGTGTCCACTATGAAAGCTAGTGTCGTACAAGTTAAGCAAGATCGAAAATCCGTAGAAACAATGCCGTGGTAAATGAGGAATATAAACAAAAACAGGAAAACAAACTCAAAACGCAAACGCACAAAACGATACGAAGCTAACGAAGTATCGGAATCCGGAGTCATCAATATACATCAGCACAGACTAAAATACAGTATCGATTAAAAAGTAACAAATGAATCGAAACGTAAACATCAATTATATGTTTTATTATATAAATAAAGATGTTTGATTTTTAGTTAATAGTTTAGTTTAGTTTTTTGGTTAAATTAATCAGCTGGAACTATTCACATTAATCGTTTACTTATTCCTTAACTTACTTTTTTGTTTTTGTTTTATACATTGGGAATTGTGTTAATATGTTAATTTTTTTAATACAAAAATATAACAATTTTTATGAGCCAGACTTCAACTTAATCCATTAATATAAAAATTGTCCCAGCCAACAACAACAACTGTATAAAGTTTCAACCCAATTGGTCGAACAAAAAACGAACGCGTAGGACATAACCACACAAACATACTTTTTTATATATAAGACTTCTTTGCCCTTCGAGAACAGCGGAACACCGAAAACTATATAATAAAGGACACATGTATTTTAGTATTAATAATCGGTGAAATATGCGAGTATTTGGGTAAATTGTAATAGAATATGATATATGCGCTTTGAACCCGTTGTATTATTTTAGAAGTTTTTGCATTAGTCCGGGCCCATATATTAGGCCCTTACATATGAAATTAGCGTTTTGTCGTACTGAGCACTTTGATCTGAAATATCTCCTCTTTGGTTAAGAATTCCAAATTCAAATTTATAAATTCATTTAGCTGGTACATTTGAGTTTTGAAAACACTCATTCGTGTTTTTTTCCTCATTATTTTATTCTTTGGCGTCGCTTATTACCGCACAATGGAAAACATGAAATATCGGTATATTTACGAGTACGAGTTCTACCGTGGCACCAGTGCTGCAGAATCAGCTCGAAGTATTAATGATGTGTACGGCGCTGGTGTCGCAATAGAAAGCGGTACGTTTTTGGTTTCAACGTTTTACACGTTTGACACGTCCGTTGACGAGCACGGTCGATGGCGGAAACACGAAAAGGCGCTTTTTTTGAACTGATTGTACTCTTGGCGAGGAGGCCTTAACAGCTTCACCGGGCTTGTGAGCGAGCGCAGAAGGCACTCGGGCCCTCAACGCGCTGTTTAGAGGCGCACCCCGCGCCCGCCAGTCGCTCCGCCCCCGCTACTCTGATATTTCTTAAGATATTCATTTTAATAATATGCTGGAAAGGACAATTTTGATCTACATGAAATGCACAACGTATCTAATTGAATAAGGAATAATACTGTATTGTTTAAAATAGCTTGGTTAATAACCCAATTTTTTTTTTTGTAATATGTAAATGATAAAAATGGTCACTGTGGGTTACCCTAGGAGATAAATATATACCATTGCGGACTTTTTATCGATCTTTTTAAGACATACAGTTTCATAGTATATTAATTTGATCTATCGCGTTTAACGTTTAGCCAGCGATTGCAATGTAAGCGCACAAAAATATGTTTCTTACGACATCATATTATAAATCTTTGAATTTCTTGGTTTTTATTTACTATAATATGTATGTATACTACATATACTCCCTTTTGAATCACTCTATCTAAAATCCGTTGCGTATTTTAAGATCTAAGCGTACAAACAGCGGGAGCTACTTTGTTTTATACTATGTAAAGATATGCTTAACAAAGCGCATTTTTCTACTACAGATAGTTCTACTAACAGATACTCTTTTTCTATATTTTAACTTTTTAAATGTGTGCATGTGTACCTAATATCATGTACTTGTTCTTAATAGGGTTTATTTTTAAGTCCTTTTTTTTCAAAACATTAATATATATTTTTCAGAACTGCATTTATACTATGTACGGCTGTGTTGGCGTGACCTTCTGCTATATAACTATTCATAAATAGTTATATGCCATCGGCATATAAGTGGATACTGCTGAATTGAGAAATTTGTATGAGATCCATAGTGAACAGTATTAACAAATGGGGGCTTCAAGTAGAACCCTGTGGCAGCCTCGACGCCTCGACTGAGATAATTATCTCAATTGGAAGTGGCACTCAATTACAACTTGTTGGCATCTGCTTGCTAAACATGATATAAACCAAAGTTTTGGTGTCTCATGAGACTCTACAATATGTCAATTTTCATATAAGTCAATCTCAATTCAATAAATCGACTGCTCTGGAGAAATGGTGTAAAACTAATAGAAAGCGATCCCCCACATCAGATACTGAAATTAAATCATCGCATATTTTAGCTAATACAGTGCTTGTACCGTGGTCAGTGCTTGAAACCAGATTGTAGAGAAAGTAGGGTAGAACACGTTAATCTCTGGAACTACAAATTAGATTAAAAAAATCTTTTTGAAGAAGTTATGTCATTTATTAAGGAATGTTTATGGGTTTGTATAAATATAACATAAAAGCGAGTCAGACCGCGAGCATTGCTTGTTATAATTTATAATAAATGTTAATACATTAAAAATTAAATTAAATTTTAAAGCTCTCAATGTATCTAATGTACTTGAAGTACATTAACCACATTATTTCAATAGATGTAATGAAATAAAGCAAATTTGAAAGTATATCCATATTGTTACAGGAACAACGCTATGTAACGCCGGGGGGAGGGCGCGGCGGTGAGGTGCGGGGGGACGGGGGGCGGGGGGCTGCGGGGCGGGGGACCGGGGGTGGGCTGGGGGGCGGGGGGCGCTCCTCAGCTATTAGTTTTAATTCGATGTTATATACACAAAGAGTACGGTGAGGTGCCCCGTGCGGTTTACAACAATGGAACGAACTCCTGAAGCAGGTGAAATTAGCAGTTTTCGCCTGGTGATTTTTTATATAAAAACGTACATAGCTATATGAAACGAAGAGAACAATAGTATTTAGAGGTCTTCCAGCGTATGAAGCGTTTGCCTCGTGCCTCGTGACGCGTGACGTTTGCCTCGTGACGCGTGACGTGTGCCTCGTGACGCCGGGGCTTTGTATATTGATTTGAATAAAGCGATTGCGACGTGACGTGACGCGGCGACTGTACTAATGAGTTTCATTGAAATTTGTACACATTCATGTTACTTCATTAAAAACATTACAGCATATCACGGGAGTATGTCATTTAACTTATGCTAAACAGTTGAGTGCAGTACGTTTGCTATGTGTACATACAACATGATATCCCGGTCCCGGTCCGACTTGAAATGCTAGATATATCAGTTTTTTCTGAGAAAATGAGACGAAAATTGCAGTTCTAATTTTCACCAGCGAACGTAACGCCATCTGCAAATTCTCGCCATTTTCATACCAGAAACGTGAAAGATTGTTGCGACTTTCCGACTGAGATTTACAAACAAAATAATCATATGAGTTCAAGCGAGGGATCCGATATTAATATGGAATCTACTCGGCTTGATATCTTCAATGAGGCGCAAGTTGCAGGTAACATTTATAAGAGTAGTGATTTATCTGTATAATTTTTTATTTGCTATTAAAAATAATTTAATGAAAAAGCGTAATTCATTATCTATTTTACCGTTTTCTCCCAAATGCGTTGAAAAACGTTGTGTAAGGCGCGTGCGGACCCGCCGCACCGCACTAGTGTCATAAATAACTACTGTTCATTTTAACTCATTACAGCATAACGTCCGATTGTGATAGTTTTGAGTTTTACGACGAAAGTTTAATATTTTTTGTGTGCTGTCAACTTTATGTTTATTGAATGAATTAAATAACTTACTTGTATTTGTGGTTTCTGCAAAATGGCAGGCCAAGTTCAGTCTGTTTTGTGGAAAAGGTAAGTATTATATATATTTTACTTATTAATTTTCATAATAAACGTTGAGAAATATGTTTGATTTGTTAAAATCACATGTGACTAAGTAAATATAAATCTAATTCCACCGCAAAAATATTACTTTGGTCTTTGGTTCCTGAGCGTCTGCTTTTGATGGCGTCCAAAATATCGGACTTTATGCTTAGAGGACTTTGAAGTGTTGTATTAGCTTGCTTTCAGTTTAACGGTGCATTACATTTTATTGAATTTAGAAAGCGAAGATGAGGATGATATTACGGAAATCTTTTAATAATATAGACTACATGTGTCAACACTGGTTATATTGTAGATTTCAGTTTGTACACCGGCTTAAGTTCTATGAAAAGAGAATGAGTTAGGAAGGGATGTGGTCCGTATGTTGCTGGAATGACAATAATGTAAACAGGATGGGAACTAACTTTGAAAACTGGGCTATGACATTTGCCAAGCGCTGGTGTAATCAAATAAGAAAAAGTTTCATCACCCAGCCTGCATAGATTGCCAGATTACATTACATTACATACATACATACATTACATTAGAGGAGTAGATAACCGTGACAAGCTGTATCAAACTTTCTTTCAAGAATGCGCACAGGGAAGTGGTTACTCGCGAAAATAAACTGCTTGCAACAAGGTAACGGAATCTTTGTTTGCATTTAGATGGTATATGGCTCGAATTAACTTTCCACACGCGGCGATCCACCGCATCAAAAACACAAGCGAACCGGAGCCGGAGCCGGAGCCGGGGCCGGGCGCCATTTGTGTTTATCCCATCATAAGCTAATTTACGGTGCCGCTGTGCATAGCGTTCGATTTATCAGACGGCTCATAAAATTCGAACTATAAGTAACATGTTCTACTAACTGGATTACTAAGTAAGCCGCAATTAACCATTATTAATCATACAAATTATAATAAGTGTTATAAAAACTTTATGCTGCAATGGGTTTAGGACAGTTCATTATTAGCACTACGTTTGTAACAGTTTGCTGCGGTAGGAATCGATAAAGTAAAAATGTTCTTGAAACTTCAAATAACAATTTTCGTTTTGAATATACTCTATCACTCGGCGAAATGATATCGTAAGAGGCTGAACCTTCACTACAGTCAGTGTCTAGTGCTACGAACTATGCAGAGCTCGTGACTGACAGCAAAGACCTTCCTGGACAGACTGAGTAATCAGTATCTACCTATTGTTGCTAAAGGCCCTCCATTTATATTAATTACGCTCGCGAGCGTTCGGCGTCACGTGCGCGAAATCGAACTAGTTTGAATACATTATAGATTGTACCGCGACCTTCACCAAAACAACTGGCGACGAGATGGACGTTGCGTGGACTTGCATTGTCAGTTGCAAGAGTTTAGTTGGGTTGAGCCGGACTCCGTTATTGAAGATGTAATCGACATTGAAGGTTCTTCGATTAATATAAATTTGTTCAAAATTGATGGAATCTAACAGAAATTATACGCTATTATTTAGTTTACTTACTATAACAGAGGATATATAATAACAAGGTCATAGTGGGTTTTGTAAAAACGTTTATTCATTTATGTACAATTTAGTAAGTGACAAGCGCGAAATATAGAATTTTATTTAATTACTATAATAGTACAATGAGGATTCTAAACATAATTTCACAATTATTATATCTAAACCTTTTTTTTATGATCTGAAACTATACGATTTAACTGTATAAAGCTTTGGTCAAACAGCGGGCGGTCGACGCCGGCGTTGTATTTAATTACAAAAATAGACGTGGAAAAGCTGATTAAAGGTGTTCGAGGCCACATATTTTAGTATGACTTGGGCCACTAGTATTATAAAAATGTTACACTTTAAAGTAAACGGTATACAACCTATCTTCATGGCATTCCAGTTCCCTATAGAGTATATGGTGTTCTCCATATTTATGAAGTTTTTTATTTACTTCATGCGCCCATATCCGTTTAAGTGTCGGTTTCTTTCATAGCGCAAACAAAAGCAGCACGGTTTCTCGTCTCACTTGACATTTTGTTTCATACGGACACATCACTTCGTCAGGGTCCGCTGTTTCACCAAAGCTAAGGGATAGCCCCGCGGCGCCGCGCTCCGCTCTGTGTCCGGGACTTCGATTCATATCCTGAGATATTGTTGTATCTACTCGTAATCTGTTTTTGAACAATTGACATTACAATCCGCGGGTTGACAGAATGTTTCAAAAGCCTAAAATAATGCAAATCTGAAAAAACATAAATATTCCTTCCGTTTTTTTTTTTCGATCTGACTATACTGTTAGCCATAAGGGCCCAGGAGCCTCGAACGGCTTTTACAGCTTCACCGGACTTGATTTTCTGGGAGTCCCTTGATTGGTAATGCTATATAGAAAATGTGACATCATCGTACAAATAATATACACAGTTTGAATGTTATCTTACGACAAGCGTCTCTAAAATTATTATTTACCGTTGAAGTAGCAGCTTTAAAATTATATGTCCTAAAGAAATTTCATAACTGAAATTCTAGTAATGTCAACTTTTCACATAATACCTTCTACCCTGCGTTTTGTTTAATGATGACGTCACGTCTCGTTTTTGCGGTATGCTTTTTGTTTACATTAAAAATATCGTTATATTATTTTTAAAGGTGTAATAATGAATAAATATTAATTCTCGGGTATTATTTTCAATATATAAAGTATTTAAAACAATTTCGCAAAAGCTATCTACTCTCGGACTATGATACAAAATTTCATATTCATTTTATTCTCACTACATATATCTTTCGATTTTATGTATTGATTCGATGTTGTCATGTGGACTTAGCCGAGTGAGGCTCAGGCACCGAGCAGAGCAATGCAGTGAGTGCAGCGTCAAGCACGCGCTCACTGCACGCTGCTCTAATGGTAAAACACGGTCAATTAAACGCTCGTCTTTCACAGAGTGGAGCACGGCGCACGGTGCACGGGCACGGGCACGGCGCAGGGATCCGTTGTGTTATAGGACCTATTTGGTACATAATTATATTTGGCTATTTGCGTACGCAGTATGTGAATCGTCAAGCCGCGGCGCAGCGAATATGTTTTGAGAACAACTATCCTTAAACAGTTTCTTAGATTTGCAATTAAAAAGCACCCAAAATTATGTACCTATCGTATAAACAATCACATCACACACATTTAATAACGTTTTTGTCATTTCTTATCATCGATACAATTTATGAGCAAAGTATGTCCGCCTCCGCTTTTATGTACAATTTTATTTGGTTTTAATTCGATATATTTTCTTATTTTTTTGTTTATTTACTACGGCAGACTGCGCCATTATAATTTAAAAGTAATTCATACACACAAACGAATTTTTTGAATTTCCATCCGTCGTCGACTATCACAATAATCCTATGTTAAAATGTTCGCTATAGTTTACAATTCTATATACAAAGATGCGGTGTGGAGACGCGGGGGGGGGAGGGGGGTGCGCGCGTCTCCACTCTACTTACGAATAGAACAAATCAATAATATATTAATAATTATTATAATAATAAAAGTAATTTACTGATCGTTTCTAAATACATTAAAATTTCTCGAACTCCACTGTAAGGCAACTTGTTCAGCTGGAGAATAGAGTTGTACATTTAATCGAATACATTTTTATACAAATACTTTGTACAAATTTCGCGTCGCCAAGTTACCGAGTGAGTGTCCGCGGGCCGTGAGGACCGGCGCATCACCTTCTAACTGCTGTGTACGTGCGACAACGTTTCATCATAAATACACAGGAATTTTAAATATTACAATAACTATATGTTACAATATTGTTTTTAATTCATATAATAGTCATATTTTAATCATCGGATTGAAATTTTACGAATGATATAAGATAATTATATCGTATTAATAATTGAGACAGAGACCGGATAGTAGAGACGCCGAGACGTACTCATTGCTACGGGGGAGCCGGTCCGGACGGCGGGCCGGACACCGAGCCGGACGCTAGTCGACTGTGGACAGGGCCGAAAGAACTTATCTTACAAAAACTAAATTCGCTAAATCACATAGAAGCGCGTCGACGCGCGCTCAAGATCCAATACACGATTACAAATTATAGATTAGCTTAATGTTCATCCGACAATGCGGTTTATAAGCTGCGGTGCTTTAATTTAACAAAACACGAGAAATAAGCTGCCAATAAACTGAAATTTAAATAGATTGCATAGATCAATGCATTTTAATCATATACCTACCTGTAGGAGAGAGAAAAATCATCGCAATAGATATTTATAAAATTATTTTAATAAAATATTTGGATGGATCTTAGCGCGCGCGCTCCGGCCTCGCGACCTTTTCAAATCACAGTTATTTTTTTACCACACCCAGTTGGTTGTTAGTGTCGAAAGTAATATGAACGGTGAAGCGATGGGGTCGAGTGTAGCGGTGGGGCCTCGGCGCCGGCAGCTAGTGTGCGGGCTCAGCGTCGGCGACGGGGGCGGGGGCGGGCGCGGGGGCCGGGGCGGGCGGAGCCTGGCGCATGGGCGGGAAGTGTCGCGGGTCCTGCAGGTCGAAGGTCCCGCGCGGCGGCGACGGCTCCACGGCCGCGCCCAGCTCACACGCGCGCTCAGACTCTGCATACATATCACCACCTACTACACAATGCACGACGCATCCATACCCACTACCCAGGTGTTTACCATTCTCCTTTCCTTCCATAGATAAAATCATACTTAAAAAAAAAATTTTTTTTTCGCATATTCGGAAACTTTAAGTATTCCGTTATCGTTCTGGGAATTGAGAATGTGTGTAAGGATGTAAAGACGTATTTAAAGATGTTATTAATTGCAGCCAAAATAATCCACTGAATTTTGTAACATACAACACCAATTAATATTTGAACCATATATTAGGTCCTTACATATGAAATTAGCGTTTTGTCGTACTGACCACTTTGATCTGAAATATACCCTCTTTGGTTAAGAATTCCAAATTCAAATTTATAAATTCATTTAGCTGGTACATTTGAGTTTTGAAAATAGTCATTCATTTGTTTTTGGAGTGAAACTTCTTATGCGACTTCCAACACGTTAAACGTTTAAAGCACATTATCGGTATCTCCTCTTTGTGTGAGCCAGAGCGAGAGAGCAAATGTCGGTGTGTATGTATATTGCACACTGTTTAAACAAAATATCTTTTAAAATGAAGTTTCACTTCTATCGCACACACATTTTTTTCCTCATTATTTTTTTCTTTGGCGTCGCTTATTACCACATAATGGAAAACATGAAATATCGGTATATTTACGAGTACGAGTTCTACCGTGGCACCAGTGCTGCAGAATCAGCTCGAAGCACGGTACGTTTTTGGTTTCAACGTTTTCGTTCTGGAAATTTCGATCTTCAGAACCAACCCCGTGGACGGCCGGAGACCAAAGTGGAAAATGAAGAATTAAAGGGTATTGTGGAAGCGGATCCATCACAAAGCACTTCAAAGATAGCTGCAGGCTTCGGGGTAAGTGATAAAACTGTATATTAATCCACTTGAAACATATCCGGAAAGTAAAAAAACTTGAACGATGGGTACCTCACGAATTGAGTGAATCGAACTTGCAAACACGCGTCGACTGCTGTGTTACTTTGCTCAACCGACACAATAATGAAGGGATTTTAAACCGAATCATTACTTGTGATGAAAAGTGGATACTGTACGATAATTGGAAGCGCTGGTCGCATTGGCTGAACCCTGGAGACAGTCAAATCCTGCCCTAAACGAAAATTGACTCAGAAAAAGTTACTTGTGACTAGCGCCGGTTTCGTTCACTACAGCTTTCTAAAATCTAGCCAAACAATTACGGCAGATATATATTGTCAGCAACTGCAAACCATGAAGGAAGAACTAGCTGCTAAACAACCGAGATTGGTCCATCGCTATAGGCCGCTGCTGCTTCACGACAACGCAAGACCGCACACTGCACAACAAACAACCACTAAGTTAGATGAGCTACAATTGGAATGTCTGCGACATCCACCGTACTCCCCGGACCCTTTCTCCAACAGATTATAATTTTTTCCGGAATTTGGACAACTTGTTATAATGAAAAAAATTCAACGCCGATGCGGCAGTCCAAACCGCCTTCAAAGTGTTTATTGATTCTCACCCCCACGGTTTTTTTAGTAAAGGGATCAATGATTGAGATGGCAAAAGTGCATAGATAACAACGGTGCATACTTTGATTAATTAAATATATTTTACAAAAAAAAAAAATGACTATATTCCTCCCGTACAAAACGCCAATTTCATATGTAAAGATCTAATAACAATGCGTTCCGCACCGATGTAATGGGCATCAACCGCTTGCTTACTGATGGTGTGAAAGTTCAATTTTACAAAAAGTAATAAGTATTTAATGTCGATATTGCCAACTATACGGAATGGAGACACATACGGTAACTAAAGTAAATATTTGTAAAACAAAAATAAAATAGACACACATCGGAACATGTAGAAACAGTTACGGTATTAAATTCTACGTGATATGGACTGTTAATAACATTGATGTAGTACACCATATTACACGCGCTATGAATACGTTTGATCATTATAAAGAAGATCAACGCAGTATTTAATAACCTTTTAGCAAATGTAGCACGTGCAATGACAACGTTCGCCTTCTTACACATTTGACGACACCGCTATGCTATATTAAGAGTATTCACTTACTTTTTGCAGAGAATAAATAAAAAATTAAGAATCCAAATAATACAATGATAATACACATAGTGATTAACATATATTCTGACTTTAGAACTGACTCTCTTTACAGACATTCATCCCTTATCGAGGGATAATTTTTCAAAAACGTTAAGAAATCTTTATGTTCTAAGTTTGTTTGTAGGGTATATAAATTTTCTCTTTCAAGAACCTTGGAAATTGTCAGGACTTTTATATCCAGGAATAATTAATATATTATAATCAGGAATTTTATATCTCTTTTCTTTTTTGTTAAAATAAAAATTCCTCGTTAATTTAGCTGAGAGAGAACCCGCTGTCTGTATAATTGTCGCCTTGACTAGTTAGAGTGTGCGTAAGCTACTTCTTTTCATTGAAGACGGACGCATGTTGTCGGAGGTCGCCTCACGAACCGTACCAACTCACTTCTCAGGAGTACCAACCTATTTAGACACACGGCTGCGGGCAGTGTGTCAGCCAACTTCGAAAAGTAAAAGTGCGACCCCTCCATAAGTTAAACATTATTCGACCTACACACTTTAAGTTTTGTATATTTAATTAACGTCTCTTGAACACCTACAATCCCAAATTTCACGAATAAACCTATTATAGTTCTTGGGTTATTAGGGTCTGAAAAGTAGCATTTTTATCGTTCACTGACTCACTCATTCAAAATCTAGATCATTTCTAGGTGACTCAGAAAATGGAAATTTGGCTTCAAGGTAGAAGGTACATTGTGGACGCGCAAAAGAAAAACTTAAAAAAAATAATTTTAACGTAATAATACTCATAAAACGGCGTTTCCATCTTCTCACTAATAAATAGCGTTGTGTTTTTCCAATTTATATGGCATTAGAATACCGACGAATGAATAATAGTTTAATCAGAATTTATCAAACACCACAAAAAAGTATAATTATTAATTGAACTAAATAATACATACTCATAATATAATAATAAATATGAATGAAGAGCTTTTTGTTTGCATCTTTAAACACGCTAATCTCTGTATTACCAGTAGGATTCGAAAAATTCCTTTTGTATATGATTGTGAAATTTATTAGGAATATCTTCATGCTACGACCTGGCTAGCTGCAGGCAAGTACGGGAACTGGAACAACTATACGGCTACAAGGGCGCGTTGGCACACCTAGTAATACTCATAATGTACTTCAACTACAATGGCGTTCCCGTCCTCCAGTAGATCCAATGGAAGAACCTGTGCAGCTTTTCAAAAAGTCATGACATACCAACAAAAATATAAATGTGAAAAAGGGGCCACGTTCGGTAGAAACGACGTTTGAAACAGTCGTTGCCACTGTTAAAAGAGCTGAAATCTAACGCCCTCCCCACTCTTCAGAACGACTCACTGGCAATACGTGACAGCCTCAATGTCCTACGTGTGAATATTCGTAGTGACCGCAACTTCAGGGATTACATCGCAATTTTCATCTCTACTACATATCAGAGACTCGGAATCCTGAACAGGGTGCGACGGTTTTTCAGGCCCAGTCAACTGTATCTTCTTTACAAGGCACAAGTTCGGCCGTGTATGGAATACTGTTCGCACCTCTGACATGGAACCGTAAAGTACCAGCTCGATGCTCTGAACAGGTTGCAGAGACAGGCTGTTCGCATTGTTATTGATGCAGATGATACTAAATACATCGAGCCGCTTCAGCTGCACAGAAACATCGCCTCGCCGAGCGTGTCCTACCGTCGTGAAGAGGTATTTTTATGCAGGCCGGCATGACAGTGGCGGCCACGATTGATTTAGAAGAAAATAAAACATACACAGACACACACTTGCGATATTCGCTCTTAGCCTTAGCGAGCTTCTCCCATCCTGCGTGGATGATATTGAAAGCAGCCATGTCACGCTTAATAAGTCACAGTACTTGAACCGTAGCAGCCGCCGACTTACGCTTGTTTCGCATTTTCCACGGCAACCAGCATGACCCGAAGCGGCAAATGGAAGGACACCATTCGATGCACATGCCCCAGCCGGCGCAATCGTCGCTGTTTCTGCAGCGCCGTAAAGCTGGAAAGCTGTGCAATCTTCTCTAGGACTCTCTCGTTTATGACCCTGTCCACCCAAGTGATACTCAAGATATTGCGAAGACAGCCCATATGGAAGCTGTTAAGTCGATGTTACTGTCTCGCGTATGAAGTCCAGGTTTCAGCTCCGTACAAGAGTATGCTCCAGACGCACGCTTGATACACGATCATCTTGGTGTTTATCGTGATGTGTATGGTTCGCCATACTCGGGCAACTTAACTTGCCGAACATGGTCGCCGCTTTGCAGATATGAATATCGCAAAGATTTCAGTAGAGATATCTGGAAAAGCTTGCCGTCATTCCTTCTATGGAAGTGGATACTGATGAGTATACCCTGTTGGCGATACTGCTACTTGTATTAACAATAAAAAGGGGCACCGCTAGTAGTAGATATTCGAGTATGCGACATGTACCGTGGAAGTTGTCATTGCACATGTGTTTCCCCGGACGCGGGAGCGCGGGAAGCCTCTCCCCACACACTAGTGAACAAACAGCTAACAGAACAGGTTCCGGGTTCCGCGTCCGGTAACCGGTACCTACCAGCCAACCGATACAGGACATTCAATCAACACACAGCAACAATACTCAATATCTTATTGTAACAGTTAAGTTATAATCCTTAGGTATGTGATACGATTTGTTCCATATAGAGTCCATCATCGACAGTTATATAGTAAGTGAGGTCGCAATTGGAACAATTACCTAGCACCCGGTAGGGTAGCCCAACGCACTTAGAAAAAATATATTTTTATGGTATCATTGTACCGGCGGAAAAATAAACATTGCATGAGTTGTAGAGCGCGAATCGAGTACTGATATACAAGTAAGACATATCGACAATGATTGTATCGATAAAACATTTGATATTCTTCAGAGACAAAATGATGAACTATCCACGGGATAAGCGAGAGAGGCGCTCCGGTACTGCGGCGCTCCCGTATCAGTTGGCCGTAACGAACACAGTTCTCGAAATGTAATTCAAGTTAGAAGTATATTTCAAGAATTATTGCTTTTCTTTACAGCAATACATCACTCAATGAGATCATTTGAACCAAAATTCAAGGACAATAATTCTCAACGTACTTTTGAGACATTTGTAGGCCAGCGATGTCTTCAATATGTAAAGGATAGCTGATCTGTTATAACAGGATAGAACATGCCGTATGTACGTATTCGATATTAATGTCCGTGTAGATCGGTTCACGTCGGGCCCGAACACTCTATCAATGGAATGCATAATGATGAAATAGCGCAGAGGATGATGCTTGCAGGCGCGCCACAGCCGGCGACGGGTCCTCACTACTCTATGCCCAAACAAAACGCAAAAACCACTCTGTTAAAATGTTATTGTCTTATCAATGTAATAAGGAAGCTATTTACAGATTGAATATCATATTAAGAATGTTGTTTTTAAGTTTTATTAGAAAATGAAAGGTTAGAGAATTGGAAAATGATTGTTGACCCGATCGTGTACAGAGTACAGAGAGCACTCTACGTAACCCGTGGTGGTATTGCGGTGCGAGTGCGGCCGCGATGTGGGGCGGTGGGGCGGCGGGGCCGATACGGACGGACAGAGCAAGTGAAACAAAACACAAAGCGTAACAGACTATATTTGGTAGATGTAGGGAGATGGTGGCGCGGGCGCGGCTTACCTACATGACGCTAGGATAGGATCGGTACGCTACGTGAACTGGCCCCGGTCCGCGCGCAGCTCGCCGTCGCGCTCGCCTGCCACACAACACGCACACTCTGTACCGTTGCCGCTGCCGCTGCGGTACTGCGGTACTGCGGTACTGCGGCATGCGGCATGCGGCACCTCAGCACTGCGCCGGAGCACTCGCATGCGACGCGAGTGCCCCGGCGCGGCGCGACACTACGCACGACTCGGAAATATTTTAGTCACAAAACTAGCTACCTCGTAGTCAATCGTAAAGACAAAAATTGTTTACTAAAGACAAAACGAAAACGACTAGAAACATGTGAGAGTACCTGCGTTGGAAAGGGATGAGATGTTCCGGCTGTCCTCCGCCGACGAGGTGCCGGCGGAGGGGCCGGGGTCGCCAAACATGTTTAGTGTAAGCGTTGTGAAGCGTGACTCAGAGGAGGTAGCGAGGAGCGGCATGCGAGGAACATCCGGGGGAGAGGGAGTGCGGGATGGGGGGGGGCGGTGGTGTGTGGAGCAGTACCTGACATCTGGGCGGGGTCCCGACCACGCAGCGCGCCTGCGTAACTGTTGTTGCCGACGGTGACGCCCGCTACACACGCCACAGAACTATTAGCGATCAGAGCTCGCGCAACATCGCACACCGCCCCGCCCCGCGCCGCCCCGCCCCGCACCCCGCCTCGCGCACCCGCCGCCAGCACATGTGAAATCTCTTCTGATTCGGTACTGGTCCGTCTTAGTTAACAAAGACTCGCAGGGTTTCCTCTTGCTTCTATTGTACCATAGTCCTCGTTTATATACTTCTCGGAGTAGTGGGTCAGGCGGGGCGGGGCGGGGCGGGGCGGGGCGGGACAGGGCGGAAGGTGCGCGTGCGCATGCGGTCCCGATCTATATCCAGAGCTCGGACATTACGTATGTTATGATGAGTAAACCCGAAATCGAACCGTGGCGAAGCTCTTGGAGCTATTTTCAGCTTTGTTTTGTTTTAATTACGTATATACATATATATTCCAGCTACGATATAGTTTTGATAAGACAGTGAACACGAGTACATAATATAAACATAGTGTATAATATATAAATATCGACATAGTACTATAATATAAATATAATAGAACACTAGTACATATTGGAACGTTTGCATCGACAGAGTATCGACACTGGAGGCACTTTGTTAGTCACTTTGAAATATTACTTTCATTAAATATTAAAGAGAAATATCATTATTTATAGAGCACTTTCAATATCAACAATTTTCAAGTTTATAATTAAAAGTGTGTAGGAAAAATATAAATATAGATAGAGTTGGGATCGTTTACGGTTGTTGTTGAAATATTACTTTCAATTTAAATGATATTGGGCTTCAGTAATACTAGTGAGATGTTTCAATACCAAAAAATCGTGGTAATATTTTGCAATAAAAATACGTGTTAATAGTGTATAAAGGGCGCAGGCGCAGGGTTACCACGCTCCGGCTGGCTCGGAGTAGGCTTCGGTCCATATTTCTCTATAGGCTATGGTTTTCTTAGTTGAGTTATACTACAATCCATCAAATTTAAAAAATACATTCCTACTCATCTCATTTTTCATTACGCCCAAATAACCTTGTTCAAAAGTGTACACGTGATTACAAACAGTACAAAGAATTATTAAGTTATTTTTATAATTATAATTACATTCCTGTAAAATATTTAAAAGTGAGTCTCGTAAAACAAACAATAAATTAAGTTCATAATATTGCAATGTTGCGTCATTTTTAAAGAGAGATATGTAGCCGAACCGATACAAGCGCGACAATCCGTTATGTTGGCGGGGCGCGGGGCGCGGGGAGGCGGGTGTGCGTGGATATACACGGTATTAGATTAAGCCTCAGATAATTTTACGTATGTTATCACAAGTTGTGCATAAATAAAATACTTTAATATAAATTATATTGTTGTCTTGTTTAAATGAAAAAAAAATACTACTAAATGAATCTTGGTATTGCGATTCCTCTTTTTCAATGGCGATTTTATGGCACCTGTAATATTATCTGAACTACGCAACATAATTTTTTTGTTAATTCTTTTCGACACGCTATTAAACCCTGCAATCCCCTCCTCCCCTCATTAATATCTTCTTCATCTACACCACAAATAACAATATAATTAAAACTTTTTTGGAATGATGTTCCTTATCGCGAGATGGAAGCTATACGGGAAAGAGTGTCCGACCGACACTAAAGAGAGACAAACACATACATCTATAGGATTTAGCCTGCGAGAGAGCTAGCGGTGTGACGGCCACACTTGTATACACAGTAAGAGTGGATCGTTCGAGTCCCCCTGATTGATTGATTTATATATTATAAATTTATTATTTATATTTCAGATATTTATTAATGGATGCAATTTTATTAATTGATTTAAAATTGGAAAATAATAATAAAATGTTTATTTTCATAACTTGTGGGCACACGACACCTCTCGAGTTATTATTCTTAAATAAAACATTTCAATCACACACAGTAAAAATTCATCCGAAAACTCCAATTCAGTCTTTATTTTTCACATAATATATGAACTTTTATATTCTTATAATAATACTTTTATTTTCCATTTATTTGTTCATTATACCAATAATACAGTAAAGAAAATGGAAATTTTACTAAACATGTTCCTACGTTACTAAGGACGTCTGGACCAAAGTGGTGGAAAACAAAAATATTATACCTAACCGTCTATTGTAGACGGTTTCGACAGAAATGTAAATTATGACAATTTTATTTAAAATTAAATAATTATTAATGTTTGTGGCGACGACGATGAAGATAGTAATCGTGAATCTAAATAAATAACTATTTTCGAATCGCGTTGTGGTCTTTACTTTTGTTACGTAATCCTGCCAAAGCGAATAAATTTAATGTTGAAATCATTTATTTACAGTTGAACTTTTAATTGTATTCAATAACTTGACAGTTCAAAGAAAAATAATGTTACCATACTAAAACTAATAGTGTTGGGGTAGTAAATGATTTTGCGCAAAGAACGAATAATAAAAATCGTTTGATTTATAATTAATAAATTTAAAAAAAAACGTAAATAAGATGTGGAATATAACAATAAAAGTAATTTTATTTATTATTATCTTCTAATAGAAACAAACTTAAAATAAAAATGACTTAGTATTATTTTTGCTATTTTATTGCCTCTGGCAACCCTAGAGGTAGAGCAAAGGTGTTTACACAAGTTGTGGAATTTAAAATAAAGAGTTTGCGTTTAAGTACATTATTTAGGTTTATTCAATTTCGTTCACACCACCTCACTATCTTTTTTTTGTCAAAATCTGGTAACTCATCAACTGTCAAGTTACTGAATACAATTAAAAGTCCAACTATAGTATTAATATTGCACTAAATTTAATAATTCCGTTTCTGAGTTTAGTTTTAATTTTTTTTTAAAACTAACTAAATAGAACCGATATAGATTTCTCACTAAAATCAGATATTTTCGAATGCAATTATTTGGTTCACATCCCCAGACAAGTTAGTCTGACATCTGTCAAAGTGTATTTCTTATATTTCATAGACAGTAATGCGTATTATGTTAATATAAGAAACGGCTAAGATTAATTTTTGTCATTATTCTTGGTTAATCGTAAGAAGGCTTGTACGAAAAATGTATAATGTTTATTTTAGAGTTGTAGTTTATTTTAAATTATAGTTAATTTTAAGATTAAGTATCGATTCTTTTTTTGAACTAAATATAATCGATAATACGATTATGCTTTAAATCAATTCAGGGATATGTATACCGTAAATGTATACTGTAAATTAAATAACAAAAATAATTTATAACATCAACTGAATTCGCAATATGCGAATCTGAACACTTAAATTATTGAATGGCCGACTCCAAACAACAAAATTAATTCTTCCATCCAATATTCTTAGCAGCGTGTTGTTGTAGTAAAAATCTATGAATTACGTAAATATATATTTTTATACGAAATTGAAAAAAAAACTAATAAATTAAATGTAAAATGGCGTTCGATTAATTTTCGAGTCGTACGATTAATATGAATAATTCTCGATTTTTTGGTTTTACACTAGTTTTAAGTCACATAGACAGTAACGATGCAGGTAGTAACACATAAAATAACAAAATACACGAAAATCATTGTATAGAGTAAATTATTTACTCTAAGTTAATTATTATTTTAATTTTGTCGTGCAAAATATTTTTATAACATTTATTACTATCATTTTTTTTTAAATGATAATTGATAGTTGAAATGTATGTTCTTAGGCTGTGTCATAATTTGCACGAGTTAAGAATGTACGCCGAGGATATGTGACGCAAGCCTTCGCATCATGAACTAGGTTTTGTCCAGAACATGAACTTATAATTATAAAGTACGTCGGTCTTATTACAAAAACAAAAATAAACTCGTGTTGAACATGAGTTTTACTAAACAGTGTCTAAGATTTAAAACCGTGTTGAACGTGAGTTTAAAATGCTTTATTACAAAAGCTTGTCTAACCGATGTCTAGCTAAACATCTGGTTTAATTTTTTTATGCAAGCAACTCTGAATAACATTCACTCAATACGATATCGCCATTCAAAAGCTTTCCATTGTATTCAGATATTCTGCAAGTAGTTTGTTTTAACAATTATATTTATGTTTAGATCATCATCATAAAAAATAATGATATTGTAAAGAAGATATTAATTATTATTTTTTTTGATATTTCTGCTAAGCGAGTATAATTATTGTTAAAAAACGAAATATATAAATTTAATATACGACAAAGTTCGTAAAGTGAAATCTGAGTTCGTGAGAACACCTACATCACATTATTGCATTATTATTTGTTGTCAAATCGCAATACATGAAATTATTACGAAATAGTTTTATTAATTATTAATATATTAAGGGAAATCAAAGTTCAAAAAAATTGATGAAATAATACATAAGAACTCACGTCAGTTTAAATAACCTCTTGACGAACCCAACACTGTAGCGCACATGCTACTTGTATTTTTCTGGCTCTATAGACAAAGTGTTATTATTCTGTGCTAAAGAACCCCACGAGAAGTACATGTAAGCTCATGTTTTTTTTATTACAATCTCACCTGATGTTAAGTGACGATGTGAAGATGATAACACGCTAAACCAGGTGGACAACTGGCTCTCCAGTGCACACACCTATTGGAGCTTAGCGACAGATTTTCAACTTGATGTTGGTAGCCAGCCAGGTTTAACTAATTCTACTATTATTCAGGCAAAAGCTTGGCTAAACCTATATTTATTTTAAATACAAAGTCATTATACGCTTAGAATTGCATAACAGGAACACGATTTACTTGTGAATAACAGAAACTGTTCAATTAATTGACATACTCGAAATCAATAAAATCCAGAAAATCTATGATATCCATAATTTATAACCAAATATATTATACCGGCAACAAATACAACTACAATAAAATAAGAATTGTCAGTTTAGACAAGCGTTAGACAACGCTTCCTTTGTGTTTAAATTTTAGACGCGTTTAAAGCGTGGTTATCTTTAAACAACGCCAAAACACTCTTTTGTAATACAAAATTTTTTAAACATGTGTTCAACGCGTGGTTATCTTTTTTGTAATAAGACCGCGTATGTTTTGTTATGTACGAACGAACTCGATCGAATCGATGTTCATGGAGAGTTTATAGCTATTTATCTATAATGTATCCCCATCATTGAATAATAAAACGCTACTTTTGGAAATATTATACAATAGTTTATGTAATAACTGAAAAAATCCATAGAATAAAACGAATTGTGATTACATATTAAGTACAGTGGACAACTAATTATAAGAGAAAGGAATTAATTGATCTTTTACTTTCAAAAATAAATTAGTGGTAACCCTGCGCATGAAGTACCTACAATAATATGTATATGTATAATAGATCAAAGAAACTGTGAATTATTATGTTGTTTTCGCAGCGGACACCGGTACGAGTTGCTACGGTCGAGGCGCTAAAAACAAAAAGGATTTTATTTTCAAAAGGACATATTACATTGCTCTGATAACTGAAATAGTTTAAGTCAATAAAATTTGAATATCAACATTAGAAGCAATGTTAAAGGTTCAGTTTTTGAATTGTGCACTCGGAGGGTTTATATCCTTTTGAAAATGAATGAGCGGCGAGAGTGTGTCTGTGTGTCAGTGTGGTACAATGTAGGGCGAGTGGCGCGACTTGTCGGGCGACAGCACCCGCGAGCCGCGCCGCGCCCGCTGCTGTCGGCGACCGGCCTGTGCGGGGGGACAGGGGACAGGGGGGGCGCTAGGTCCCTGAGAGCGCGGTACCTGCGAGCTGGTGCTGGTGGTGCTGGGCGGTCGGCTCGAGCAGCCTGTGTTGCCGCAGCAGGACGCACTCCCCGCCGGCGAGCGGGTCGAGTGCGTACACGTACAGCAGGCCCTGCTCCGTCGCGACGAGCAGCCGCGGCGCTCGACTCGCGTTCGTGATGTTGGTGAGTGCGGCGACCGCGCGCGGGCCCGCCACCGGCAGCCGCGCCGACGCGTACGCCCGCCCCTGCGCCAGCACCTCCGCCACCTGCGCGGGCAGGTACCCCGCGCCCGCCGACACTGCCGCCGACAGCCAACCCATCCACCCGCCGCCGCCGGCGCCCTCCGCACCTGCCACGTCGCCGGCCTCCGCGCCTCCCGCGCCCGCACCCGCCCCGCCCTCGCCCTCGCCGCCCGCACCCCCGCCCGCGGCCGAGCTCGCGACCCCCGCGGCCGCCGCGCCGCCCGCCTCCGTCGACTCCTGAAGCCGGAACACGTGGACGGTCTCCGTGTTGGAGGTGGCGGCGAGGAAAGCGCCGCACGCGCTGAACGCGAGACAGGCGATGGAGACGCAGCGCTTGAGGCCGCGGCGCAGCTCGTAGAGGCGCACGCGCTCGGGCACGGAGAAGACGCGGATGACGGTGCCGCGCTCGGAGGCGGTCGCGAGCCTGCGGCCGCACATGGACCAGGCGAGCGCGGCGACGGGGCTCTCGTGCGCGCTGATAGCGCACTTGGCGTTCAGATGCACCGCGTCGAAGATCTGCACCTCCCCGACGGCGCTGGAGCCGGGGTACGCGACGTAGCAGTGCTCGACGCAGGGCGAGAGCGCGCACAGCCCGCGCGGGTTGGGCGGCGTGTCGCGGATCGTGTGCAGGATCTTCATGTCGCGGATGTTGTGGATGTGCAGCGACTCCTCCAGGCACACGATCAATCTCTGCGCCACGGGGGACACAATGCTGAGCTATCATTATTTCACTATCTCATAATACCACCGGTTTCAAATAATATTACCAAAATAAAAAAGCATTATTTTATTGTTGTTTAAGTTCACTCTAATCACTATCAGCTATTTAATTACGGGCAATAAAATATATAATAATAACATTATTTAATAATGTGCAAAAGTAATTTATAGGTTTAATTTCTCCTGTTGAGATTATCGTGCGTCTTGGCAACAAACATTAGTAAATAATTAGCCTCCAAACTTCTTGTTCCATGTGATTCATTGCTATTGCTTTGCCAATTTCAAAGATATTCAATAAATCTTTAGGTACATGTACATTAAGTCAGAAAAGTATTGAGAATAGATAATTTGTTTATGCTTCCAAATTCTTTTTGGCACAACTGTTTTTCATTTGGCGCGGAGTTTGAGTTGCATCTGTCATTTAGATTAAAAATATAGTGCGGTTTTTAGTCAGATCATATCTAGTGTGTATTGTGAATTTCATAATGGACAAAAACATCGCACAAAGAGTTTGTCTTAAATTTTGCATCGCCAATGGAATTTCGTGTTCGGAGACTGGATGGACTTGAATGGACTTTATCAAAAACACGTGCTTATAAGTGGTACAAACTGTTCAAAAGCGGTCGAGATATGCCACAAGATTTGCCTCGCCCTGGTAGAGGCCATCAACGTCTTCAAGTGAAGTTAACATCGCAAAAGTGAATGAAATAGTGACTGAAAATCCCCATTCAAATTTGAGAGAGGTAGTTGCTAAACTTTCTGTGTCTCACGAGCCGATCCGTATTACTATAAATAATCACTTGGGTATGAAACATGTTGCCGCTCGGCTAGTCCCAAAAGAACTGACTATTCTCCAAAAACGGAATCGCATAAGAGTCGCTGAGAACATGCTAGAACGTGTCAATTCCGACCCAATATTAAACTCAAATTACCACTTCGTGGCACCCGCTTTCATTCAGTAGAATTCGTAACGAGAACTAAATTCAATTCCGGAAATAGCGTTTAAAAAATGGTTTGATGCTTGGATTATTCGTTGGTGTAAGTGTATCGTTTTTGAAGGAGCATACTTTGAGGGCGATAAAATAAATTTGGATGTATATGACGATGGAAGCCGCCAATCTATTCGAAAGAATTGTATATAATCAATATATTCTGCTCTTAAATATTTTTTTACTACGTCTCAACATGGTTTCTTAAAAGGACGTTCTACAGTCACGAATCTAGTCCTACTTAATTAATTTGTCACTGATGCTATGGACAGAGGTAGCCAGGTCGATGTTGTCTACACGGATTACAGCAAGGCTTTTGACCGAATTGACGATGACATCCTGTTGCTTAAGTTAAATAATATAAGAATACATGGAAGATACTATGCATTTGAGGTCTCTATATTACAAGTATATACATATATATATAATATGTATGTTATATTTACGTAGTTATATATGCATTATATTATTGCATGTATAACTTAAATTTATTATATATACATTTGATTCTGCGCACTCACGGCACTAACATAACACAAGAAAATTGTATCTTGGTGTGGGTCGATCTCCCACGACACAGGATTTATTTCCTAGTACGGGGATCTATGGTTTATTGTCATGTCTTGTAATATCAATTCAATAATAAAGATTTTTTATGTAGATTTACACAGATGGCTTACTTCATACATTCATAATAAGTCACAAGCTGTGATTTTGAATAATTATATGTCCAGTTAGGTCTTTGTCCCCGTGGGGTTTCTCAGGGATCATGCCTCAATTTTGCTAGATTATTGTGATTCGCTGATGATATGAAAATTTATGCAACCATATCAACACATGACGACATTATAGCCTTACAGACTGATCTTATTCGTATAGAGTATTACTGTAAGATGAATAAATCCCGAAAAATGCTCAGTAACTACATATACTTGTAAGCGTTCGGTCATTGATTCAGCTTACATTCTATGCGGCCAAACTCTCTTTAAATGTAACGAGACCTAGGTGTGCACCATGATACTTACTTAACTTTTGAATCTCATATTGATGCAATTGTAAGGCTTAAATCTTTAGGTTTTATAATGCGGCTATCTAAATGCTTTACAAAAGCCAAAACAATAATGATATTGACTGTCCTTGGGCCCAAGTCTGATACTTCACATTTAAGAATATATCTTTGCCATCATATCGACACTCTACTGACATTATATTGAAATTGTTACAAATTGGGTATTCTGCTTAAATTTCATGACAGTCTCGATAGAATTTCTATAGTGTTGTGATAGTGTGTTAGTGTGATGGCAATATCTATACGTCGTTGGTGTTGCCTATCAAAATCTACCATGGATTCGGTGTTTGTAATCAAAACTACTATTTAATTAGTTAACAATACTTGCTAGATAAAATTTCGATCATTTGAAGTGATGAAAGTCGAGACGGCGACAGTAAAGATGGCGATAGTCAACATGGCGACAGTAGAGATGGCAACAGTGAAGATGGTGACAGTCGTGAGAGCGACATTCGAGATGGCGACAGTCATGATGGTGACAGTCGATATGGCGACAGTCGAAATGGCGTTAGTCAAAACGGTTACACTCGATATGGCGACAGTCATGATGGTGTATGGTAAGCGTAGACAAAATGATCACATCACGATTTATTTTTAAGAAACGTGTGAGCAATAGTGCTAGAAAAACTGTTGTTGTTCAATGGCTACTCAATAGTCAAAACCCTATAGAAGTACGATTGATAAAGCTGTGAAATATTTAAGAGAATAACATTTTGACTCGATTGATATCGAGTTGCTATCGAGATATCATTGAGACGCAATTGTAGAGCAGAATAATAAATGTGTCAGTGGTTTTCAGATAGAATGATAAACAAATAGGAGAATACCAAATGTCTATTGAGATACTATCGACACATTATTAAAACACTATTTTGTTAGCAGACTTGGGCCCTGATCTTTTAACAAAGCTCTATTTTAATGCCCCGGTCAAACTAACTCGTTTTTATTCTTCAACTAATTACGAGCAAAATTATGCGTGCATATATGCATGCATAATAGTGCGTGCAAGTAAACGTTTTAATGAGTTGGGAATCAGCAACAATTCGGTGTGACTTCAGCTAGAAGGTGCTTAAGTCTTAATTTTTTTAATAAGTAAATGTAAATTATGTTAATTGTTAATACATATATGTAAACTTTATATATTGTTATTATTAGCAGTAATGACAGTTGTGTAAGTATAGATGTTCACTTCACTTCACTTCAACAGTTTTTTGTACTTGTTATCGGCTAACAGGTTCCTTTGCAGTTTTTACTTTGATAATTTAGCTGTTTAGTCATCCTTATCAATAAATAAATAATACAAGACAATTATTTTTTTTATCATATTTCGGTTGTTTTTGTGTAATTATTGCGTAATAATAAATAAATATTGCGTTTTTTCATGCTGCGAACATTTTTGCCAACTATTGAAGATTTTGTTTAATTTTTTGCCTTGAGTGCCGTGTATATCGTGTTAAGTGTGAATTGTTACTGCAAATAAACTAAGGATTCAAAATCTAAACGCAACTCAGGTTGCCAGAGCTGTTACTTTAGTTAAAACTGGACACTCATACAATCATGTGGCAATAGTGGCATTTGCCAATAAAGCACTGATGGTAGCGTGTACGGTACATTGCGTTAATGGACATGAGTTCGAATCACTGCAATGAGCCAGAGCTTTCGGTGAAGGAAAAGATCGTGATGAAACCATAGCATAGTAGTAGGGCTTTTTCTAATCATTTTCTTATAGTTGAAAATCTGCCGCTAAGCAAGAATAGGGATGTTCCGGCAGCTGCACTTGAGAGCCAGTCTTCCCACAAGGCTTAGCGTGCTATCATCTTCGGCCACATCCTCACTAAGATCAGTTGAGATTGTGGCCATAACGCTAAAAAATAACAATACGAGTATAAAAATCTGCGGTACACCGAGTTGTTAAGAGCTATGCGCAGACCGGACAGTATACGAGACTCCGCAGGCAGCGACGTAAACGGAAGACTGTTTCTAGAGATGACCAGTTCATCGTTACCAGCGTGCTTACAAACTGGACCTAAATTTCTTCTGTGGTAAGAACGAAGTTCCAAGCAATTTGAGGGGGATAAAATAAACACAAAAACTGTGAGAAGACTGAAATCGGTCGGAATAAAATCAAATGTTTTTTTAAAATTCTCAACTGATTTTTATGAAATTTTGTTCACAGGAAGTATATGTCATTCCAAAGTTGATAGGCTATAAGAACTATTTATTAATTTACATCCGATTTGAAATAAAATTGTACACGGGAAGAACATAACATTCCTCAATGGACAGACTGTATGAATTGTCAATACCATGCGTAAAATGAAATTACGGAGTGACTAAATGACTGCGTTACAAACGCGTGCCGAGCCGCGGGCACAACGCTAGTATTCCATAGTAGGAATATCTAATATTAGCCTAATATAACATCTCTACATTATCATTTACATTGTGTGCAAGTTGCAGACTAATCTCTATGATTATTATATGCTAAATGTGCTCGCGGCTTCGCACGCGTTTAACATTATTTTTAGCAAAAACAAATCACTATACATTATCAAAAACACAACGTTATCAAGTTCTAAATCGTGGCAGCACTATCTCGTGACGACACACTTATTAAAACTTTAATAACTTTTTATTGAATGAAGATATAGTGATAAGTTTGCTTTTTGATAAGGACCAAGTATCTAAGGAGTAAAAAAAAAAAAAACAATATCTATCCAGTCGTTATTGCGCGATGCGCGTACAACGACAAACCTCTTTTTTTTTAAATACATAAAATTGACCCCTTCATAATTAATACAATGGACTCTTTATAAGTCACTGAGCAAGGACACGTGACAGATGAACAATTTGCGCCTTCCCATAGAAAAGGGTAACACAATAAAGCAGCTGGTGAATCTGATTGGTATTCATTAAGATAACAGTTGACTTAGTTTACATACTGCTTGTAACATTAAGTATAATTTTCTTGTTTTAAAAAGGTGAGCTGACTTTAATTAAGAGATAGACATATACCATCGCGGACTTTTTTGTTAACCTTTTTAAGGTGTACAATACTGTAGTACATTATTTTGATTTATCTCGTGGGGTTCAGCCAGCGTTTGCAATGTAAGCGCAAAAAATGTGTTTATTTACGACATCACTTAGAAACCTCTAAATTTACGATTGTTTCTCTACAATATTATGTATGTATTATACATATAAACCTTCCTCTTGAATCACTCTATCTACTACAAAAAACCGCTTCAAAATCCGTTACGTAGTTTTAAAGATTTAAGCATACATAGGGACGGACAGATTATAGCGACTTTGTTTTATACTATGTAATGATGTAATAGCCCATAAACGCGTAATAGCCCGGAACTTATTATCAGCAGTGAGAGCAGCCCGCTGACCCGCTCGGTGCTGGACTTAGCAGAGCGGGTCAAACGGCTATCTGCTATCGGCAGCCGTTTTAATGTGGCCTGATTCTTTAACGTCACTGCCGTAATCGATAATGCAGGTTTAGTGGGAGGATCTCATGATCCGTTAATTACTGCCAAGGCTCAACCTCGACATGTTCCAATCAAAAAGGCGGGTTTATGAACAAATGACACAGGTCGAAATGTGGACAACTTTCAATGTTTCTCCAAAATGAACAGTTTAAGCTATTGTTCCTATAAAGTGAATGGAATCCTGAACGACGAAGTCCGCATAATGGATTACTTAAATAATTGTATATTTATGGAAACTGCTTAATGTAAAGGATTTGCACTTAAGATTATTTGAGTATTGGATGTGGAAAGTAAGAAGAGAAGAGAAGTGACACGACTCACGGATCGATTGAGTTTGACAGCGAGTATGGTGTTACTGTAGCTGTAGTTGCATATCTCGGTGCCCTTCTTGTAGTGACACACTATTAGCTTCCTGAAACATACACAAAAATATACATTGCATCATTATACACCGTGATCGTACTCTTTATTAATACCCATTCTACTGTCCGAATAGTTTGATAAATTTTGGAATCCTAAAGCCAAATAACTAATATTATGAGCTCTGGACGAAGTAATGAAAGTTATTTTGATTTTTTCATTGCTTATTCGCTCATTTTAAATTTTACATTGTGGGGACTTTCTTATAATTACAAATAGTCTTATATAACTCGGTATTGAAATTTCTGCTAATGAAAATGTTCATATATTTCTGTTAACAATAGAAACACTTATAAATATATTTCTGAACATCTCTAGTTTGAAATATTTCGTATACAAAATTGAAATAAAACTGTGCAAACACACGATCGAGAGCCGCGAATGAGGCCGTGTGCTTTCAGGTTTAACGTAACAAATTAACTCGAATGATAACTGGCCGCGAGATTACCGCGACCACAGTTCAAACTTATTGCAGCTGCACGAGTAGGCATCGTAATAATGCCTATGGTGTGTGGATGTGTGTGTGTGCGTGTGTCGCGGTCGAGGTAAAGCGGTGGGTGACTCACGCTACACGCGTGTACCGTATATTGTAAGGACTCGTTATACTCGTAAAGACTAGACCCCACAATAATAGAAGTTGTTATTTGATGAATCTTGAATTGAACGAACTTGTACATTTTTCACTTTAAAACGTCAGCAACCTTGACCCGTGCGCGTGTGTCCCCACGTTACGGTCTAGTAATATTTACGTAATATGCAAATTAATACACATTATTATAATAATGTAATATATTATCTAATTTAATATATATAAATAATTATTATAACTGTGAAAGTGTGTTTATTTGTGTGTCCATCAACCACGCTCAAACGGGTGCACAGATTCTAATAAAAAGAATTAAAGTCGATTATGTTCCGCAATCGGCTTTTGCGAAGCATATAGGCATCTACTAGTAATATAGTAGGTACCCAAAAACAACATGCTGTATAAACGTGCGCAGATCTCAGGTTTTCATGTGCCATCAGAAAACGCTGTTCAGACTATTCAATCATTTTTACAAAGTTGGCATTTCAATATCGGTTTGGCTGAGCTCTTGCCTTTCACATCAGGGTCATTAGGTACTGCAGATCTTCTAAATTCCAGGTTTTTATAGTTCCTCTTTTTGCGGGTATTAAACCCTATCTCTGCGCCAAATTACAGCCCTCTAGGTATTGGGCAAATATTAGTTCTGTTTTCTGTCAGTGTCGAATTTTCGTAACTTTTTATCGCTTTAACTTCTAAACGAATGAAGCTATAAGCTTGAAATTGTAGGGATAAGTACCATTAGTAAACAGAATTTCAGCCTTCTATAATAACCCAGTGCTGATAAGCCGTAGTATCGCGCGGCTTTATGACATGCGATTCTCGCCTCGGAGGTAACCTTAGTCATCTATTTTAGGAATGTAACACATGCATATCTTTCACCTGGTTTTTGAATTATATTATGGAAATACGTTTTACAAAGTAATTACTTCCATTTTCACGTTAGTCCCTCATTTAGCATGTTTTACATTATATGACAATATAATTATATAAATATTATCGTATAGCATTTTGTGGCTATGGAAGGCATTGTTGCCTTCTTTTGTCATAATCAAATTAAATTTTTCACAGCAGTTGCTGCTCTGTTCAATGTGAAAATTAATATCATATTCAAAGCATAGAGAGGGCTAAAAAATAAAATAAAATTGAAATACACATTTACATATTCTTTGCTATTCATTACAAAATAATGATATCGATACAAGATAAGCAACAAGGATCCGGACGTCCGACGGATAGCGTCCATACTGAATACTGCAGGATGTAATGTTCACAACCGTTAATAACGATGAGATCATCAGGAATGGCTTATGGATCACAGTTGGTTGCCATCGGATCTTATAAAGACCGAGTAGGGGAAAAAGGTAGAACAGCGGTTATCATGACTTTACACAAGAAATGAACACAAAATCATAAATAATGATTTCCTTATTGTTTCTTAAACTAATTATACAGTTTTCAAAATAAAATTCAAACCACTGTGACGTATATTTTAATAATGAGAGAATGCATTACTACATACAATAAAACACAGTGAATAAAGTATGACCGCATTTGAGTAAAACAATGTGTTCAAATGACAATGCTCACACAAGCAAGGCGCTGGTGAATTATAAGGACTTTATTTATATAAAAGATATTTGGTAATTGACAGCAGAGAGCGTGTGTACTAGTGTAGTAGTCATAGAGGGTGGATGGAGGTAGCGGCGGTAGTCAACACTTTCAACACGGCCGCGGCAGCGGCACTCAGCAAGCGACGCGACGCGACGCGACGCAACATGTTATTATGTAAGTGAAGAAACGTGGAGGTCAGCGTGACCACTTTTTTCGGGATTCTAACAATAATTTAGCTGATTTCTACCACACATTAATAAAGGTTTAATAAATAAAATTCATACAACTTTGACTATTTTTATTTGCTTTAAGGTTAAACTTTAAGTATATATTAAATATTATTTTACTTATCCATACTATAACATAATAAAACGGAAGAGTTTTTTTTGTTTGTTTGTTTTTTTAAACACGCTAATTAATCTCTGGAACTACCAGGCGGATTATATTTTAGAATATGGTTGCCAGATTGACGTAGAGTAGTATAGGCCATCTAGAATTAGGCTAGACCTCTCAGCTAGCCTTAAATATTGATTTTTGTTAAGTAAGTCGGACGAAACCGCGCACCTGAACCGCTTTATCCGCGTGCGATGGCGTAATGGTTAGTGATGGGTAAATACCATGTTCTACTAAAATATTGCTCCTTAGTACATCTAAAAAAAGTCCGCGATACCACATGCCTATCTCTTATACATAAGCTACAATAAGGTATTTTGTGTCTTTTATTTCATTGAAAAGTGATTTATGAGCATTATTATTAGGCATGGCACATTAATCCTTACGAACTAAAGTTACTTCATCATCAATACAGTTTTATGTAAATAAACTTTACTATTTATATCATGTTATTTGGAAGAATAGTTTGGGAGATGATGTAAAATTAAAATAAGTCAACACTCAGCTCGGGCCTCAGACTATAGATGTAGTGGTGCGAACGAACCGTGTGAGTTGTGACGCATATTACTGGGCGCCCGATAAAAATATTATCTATACTGAAGTATAAATCATCAATCAGCAATTTATTTTCAATTATACGCGGGTGAAGCCGCCGGCATATCTAGTTATGTATATAATAATTAATAAAATAAGCAGTTAAAGTTAAATATTGAAAAAAAGTTATATTTTGCATATAGAATATTAGTAGGTAAAGAATATATGCCTAGAAAAAGTTATATAATTTTATTTTATTATAATGAAATATCGGTTGAACTGAAACTATCACTTGAATCTTCAGTATCATTAATTATTAATTCTTGCTTGCATACACAAACTGTCCAACGCAATATCACGATCCCGATCAGACAATATAATCTTTTTGTTTATTTGACAACACTCGCCCAGTTTTCAGGCGTCACATTAGCACACGCATATTTTAGTAAATCTAGTATTTTCTTTGCAGTGAAAGGACGAATTGTGCTATTTCTAGCCGCATGTCCTTTGACTTGTGCCCAGATGAGCTCAATGGCATTATATTGACTGTGGTATTGGGGAATTATGAGGACGATATTTACATATATTTATATATATGTTCTGCTGCCATTTCGTCAATTACGTATCGTTTTGGCTGCTTCTTTGTTTTTAATATTTTTCATAACTCTACTTTTAGTAGGGGCTCGTCCACATTCTCTCCATTGTCACGGAACCAGTTTATGATTTCATGTTTTCTATTGGTCTGCGTTGGCATTTTATTAATTTGACGAGAATAATAGCGTGAATTATTAATAAGTATTATCGATGGTTCTTCGAGTGATGTAAGCATTTCTCAGAACCATTTTTCATACACGTCCGCATTCATCTCCTCATGATAGTCTCCTGTTTCATGGGATTTAAAGCTAACAGAGCGTCTGACACAAATCCTCTTTCTGTTCCCGTATGATGATATAACAAATAATGAGGCGTTCACCTTTCCCTATTGGCACTGCGGAAGTGGAGGCATCAGTTTCGTCAGTCCAAGCTTTTTGATAGCGTATGATTCGCATTGAGCCAAGTATCGTCCATGAAAATGACATTAGACCAGTCTTCTATTTTCTTAGCTTGTCTTAAAAATACATATAGTCTAACCAATATCATAGCGTTCCATTAATATTTTTCTTTTGTCACATTTTTTATATAGGAACCCAATCTGTTTCAACACCTTTGTCAGAGAAGATTTTTTCACCACGAAACAAGCCACTATCTCGAAAAGATTCTACTATATTTTATAAAGTTGGAACTTCTTTTCTTTGGCAATAGTTGTATTTATGACGAAGAATAGCATCAGCGTCAAAACTGTCACTTTACAGGGCTGATATTTTTTCTTAGGTGTCGATAGTTTGTTCTGTTCTATGCTACTGCTACCGTAAGCTTCTTCAGTTATTTTTGCCACTATAGGAGCACGAATACCCAACGCTGCTGCAACACGGTCAATAACTTGCGTCACTGGTATAAGCGGTCCACCATTACGACTTTATTTTTCAAAATAGTCATGAAGCCGCCATACAAGTTCTCTTGATTGTCCTTTAAGCACCATACCTTTGGCATTTTGCAAGTATAAAGCTTACAGGGAGGGACGATATGCTCAACTCCACCAAAATTAAGAATTCTCAAATAAATCAATACGGAGGAATATAAATACTCAACTCGACGTATGAAAAATGTAAATAAACACTCGGGTAACGGAAATGCAATAACTGGTACGGGCGTCTCGTTGCGAGTGACACAAAATGGCGTCGGAGCCGCCGCGTCATTGGTGATACATGTTCTCTATGACCTGCTTGATTAATGTTACCAAATAATAAATACATTTATCGTAGTATAAATGGTTTATTTTAATACATAAAATATTAGTCATTTAAACGTCTGGATATGTTTAAAAAACAAAAATGTTGAGCAAAAATAAAATACTTATAAATGTGTTGAGTCGATTAAAACTTCTTCATATATAAAAAAAAAAACAACTATTATAGTAAATCGGTAACGCATTAGTATATCACTAATTGAGTTATACTCAAATTATCAAAAATAAAATAAATGGTTGGAAGGGGTTTAAGTATTTATTTAAGCGTCGTTAACATCATTTTCGGTTATTTGTTAATATTATTTTATAAAGTTCTACTAACTTTCAACATAGACACGTCAAGTTAAAAAGAAGACTTATAAAATTTTAACATAGTTAAAAACAACTTTATATTTTTTGAAGACTTGTTTTGTAAAATTGCAATTGTAGTAAGTAACATTTGCATTTGCAGTCGAATGGCAGGCCTTACAATAAGCATTGTCACATTCCATTGCTTTAGTCAACCAATTAAAAAAAAAAGAGTATTGGTCCCACTCCGTACGATATTGCATTTCGTATTTTCTTTCAATTTCAAAACAAGGAAATACTTCTCGAAAGAGCTTGCAGTATGTACAATACGTATCTAAATACCGCGCCCGCCCATATCACACTTGACACCTCAGTCCACAGCTCAATAAAATGCTTTTTGTGTGTGTGAGTTATGTAGAGTAAACTAAAAATAAACGAAATTACTTTTAGACGGGGACACCCTGTAGACCGTAGTAAATAGAAAGTTGCCATTTGATTCAAAAACTACCAAATCTACCTAAATACCTAAATTTAAATACCAAAAACAAGTCTAAAAAGCTTTAAAACTACCAAAAAAGTAGAAAAATATCACATGCGGTCACGCTGGTGGAGGTGGGGCCAAGTTCATGTCCACGGCCGCCGGCCGCAGCGACTCGACGCGGCCGCGACGCTCTTGCCAACCGAACCTAAATATATACAAGACATTTCCGACGCGCGAGTCACTACCAATACCTACTACCTGTAATTATACATCTAATAAATTTGAAAGCGGAAGAGTTTTTTGTTTGTTTAAAAACGCTAATCTCTGGAACTACCAGTTGGATTCGAAAAATTATTTTTGTATATGATAGCTAGATTTACGTGAAATAGTATAGGCTATCATCTAGCATTAAGCAACAGCTTTCAGCTATCCTTAAATATTGATTTTTGTCAAGTCGGAAAACACAATGCACCCGTCTGCTTTATCCGCCTGCGCTGGCGTAATGGTTAATGACACGTAAATACAATGTTTTACAAAAATATAGCTCCTTCGTAAATCTTTATAAAAAAGTCCGCGAAACCATACGGCTATCTCTTATACATAAGCCACAACAAGCTATTTTGTTTTTAACATAGTGTTATTGAAAATTTTAAAGTAATTTATGAGCATTATTACTATGCATGGCATATTAATTCTTACGAACGAAATTTACTTCATCATCAAGACAATTGTATGTAGATAAACTTTGCCCTTTATAGCACGTTATTTATCGTCACGATTCGATTTGACCAATAGCGTTGCGTTTTTAAATTTTCAATCGAATTTTTACAACTTTTTATTAATGAAAATCTATCAAACAATTTTTTTATTAAAGAATAAAAATTAGTTATAGGTTTAATACTAAACTAATAAACATTCCATTTAAATTATATACATATTCGCTATTGCCTGCACGCCTATTCATTACACGCCTATTTTTTTAGGCATAGCTATAGGCAGTTTCAGTTCTTAAATTTTAAGTATTATTACAATGGTTTTTTAAAATAAATTGCACTGCGGGGGATACAGAGTTATTTGAATTGTTAAACAAATTATAATATTAGGAGTTAATGTATTAAACTGCCGATTTTTTATATTGATTAGTGGGAATATCGATATCTTTCATTCTTCTTAAAACTTCAAAGTCATATTAATTTTATAACATAGCTATTTTTTTTTTAAATCAGTTGTTCGTTTGTTTCGATTCCTTTCGATTTCTCTTTGATATCGCCGTTTCTGTGACTATGAAAAATCGAAATTCGCATTATTTTCGAGTAAGTTTCTTCGTGGCACCAACGCAGCACAGACGGCACGTAATATCAACGACGTGTGACGCAAGTGAACGTACGATACGTTTTTGATGTAATCGCTTTTGTTTTGGAAATTTTGACCTTAACAATAAGTCCCGTGGCCAAACGGTAATGAAAGTCGATAACCTTTTATTAAAACCGTAGCGGCAGCAGATTCATCTCAAACCCTGCAACGTAAGTGATAAAACGATATTGCTTCGTTTGTTTCAAATTGGAAAGATAAAAAGCGAAGAAAATGAGTTCCCAATGAATTCACTGAACAACAACAACAAAATGTCATCGCAGGTAACTTTAACTTGTTGCATAGAGGCGGGCACACACTTAAATAAGGGGATTCTGAATCGGATTGTCCTTTTTATGGAAAGTGGATTTTGTATGATAATCAATAATGATGTAGCCAAGTTCATCGATATCCGTCTCCAGAATTTCTATAGCAGAGACATCAGTGTACTTCCATTAAAATGGCAAAAGTGCATCGACAATAATTGCCAGCACACCTACTTATTAAATATATATATTAAAAAAAAGTTTTGATAGTTTTTAAATAAAGCGATAATTTCATATTTTAAACACTAGAGGTTTTTATCGACAAAAATAAATTTAAGTTCGATATCACGATATGAACAACTAAGCGAAAAATATAAACAGATGGTCACCGCTTCGCAATCCAACAAATAATATTCCGTTACTAACTAATTGATATACAAATACAGTTTAACATTCGCAAATAGAAAAATCTTTTAATTTCTAACTATAGATTTAATGTTAAAACAGTCGTGTATTTACAAGCGGCCTAAAGCAGAACAAGTACCTAAGCATCCCGGTGCCGCGGTCGGTAATAACAGTAATAGTCTTTAGTCGTTAAGGTACGTCTTGTTCGTTTGTAGAATTTTTATACTATTATCCATGAGCGTAGCCCCAGGTGCGGGCAGGGAGGTGCAGCTGCAGTTGGACGGATCCGGCCTGGTGTACCATGAATTACCTACGTCATATAAAATAGTTTGACCGTGTCGTAGCCCGGTGTAACATACATCATCCTTAATGCTGTGAAAATTACACCAGTTTTTCTGTAGTTAGATGGAACGGTACTTATTTTTATATATCTTTGTTTATTTATAAATTTTCAATATTCTAGATCCACTTACTCAATTTCATATTCTACTGGTTATACAATAACAGGAGCGAAGGATATGAAACAAATTTCATTGTCATTAAATGGTGAAGAGAGTGGTCGTGCCGGCCGCGACACCCGGTAACCGTCACTCAGCGATCGTACGTAGTACGTACTAGCTACAGCCAGTCGCAAGTAACAACGTGAATCCGAAATAAACGAGGACACAAATAGTTTGTAACATTCAGCTTTTAACGCGTTGTGAAGGGTGATGCAAATATAACGTCGCGTCAACACTGTCGCCAGTAGACGAGAACGCGCCAACAGTTCTGCTGTACCTAGACTACTACAGCTTTATAGCGCTCGCCCCCAAGCCCGGTAAAGCAGTAAAAGCCATAAAGGCTCCAGGGCCCATAAGCCTAACAGTATAGTCAATTCGAAAAAAAATAATGTATGAGTATAAAAAATAATGCGTAGTTTAAGGCTTTAAAGTTTAGAGTTAAGTTCGAGTTTAAATTTACTATAAATATACTGTTTGCTGTTAGGTTTTGGTACAAATATTATGCTCGCTATTTTTGTTACTAGTATAAATACTGTAATATGGTGGACTTATATGCTAATACAAACACAAAAATAACAGTACAAACCTAGGAGCCGATACTGTGACAACAGCAACAAGTGAGCTGCTGAAGAGACGGTCCACGAGGCAGGTTTCCTGGCCTGTGCGGCTTGCATATATTTCTTCAATGCCATCATCTGGTGTCAGAGCAAACAAGTGGTACCCACTACTGCTGCCTGCCACCAGTGACCTGCTCTTACAAATATATTATTGTTTCATTGCGCTTATCTGTTTTCACAATGATAAGTACATTCAGCCTAGTTTGCCAAAGTATCTTTTAGAATCAAATAGTTTGTCTACAAGTTCACAAGATATGTAAACTTTAAATTATAGTCTATTCTCTTACTAAGGTTATGTTCTTCCGAATTATTTGCAAATACTACTTCTTTGTGACATGTTACAGATTCCCTAACGTGAGTAACACAATTTAAGTAAAGCAATTACCCTATATGATATAATATATAATATAATATGAATAAATATTTTATTAATATCAATTAATAGGTCATTCAAAGTCAAATTAAAGATGTCCTTCACATCAGGTTATAAGTTATACCCTTTTCAAAGGACAAACTTATTTTTTGTAAATAAAAAATAAGATAACTTATAGTAATTTCCAAGGTCATTTATAATATATTGTATTGATAATAATGTGGCTTGATAAAATTTTACTTATGACCATTATAAATCATAGTTAATTTGTAGATTAATTCATGATTTGGTGATACTAGAAAAATGGATAAATTGAATACTTAATTGATATTATATTTAAAAAAAACCCTTTTAAGTAAGTATAGAATATAGATAAGAATACTGAGGTAGCAAAGCTTTATTTTGATATGAATAGGAGACTAAAATAAAAGAAAGGTTTACTTTGTTAATGAAGAAATTGTTCCAGGGACAGTCACAAAGGCAAATAATGATGATAAAGTAGGTACAGTTGTTCATTGTAACAATACCACTTAATTGCACACATAGACATTCATTGTCTGTTTATTTAATATACACAATTTTATACTTAAATATATACTGTTTTGTATGTCAGATTAATGTAAAACTATGTAACTCATTGTTAAATATTAAACATTAAAAACTGAAGGTGCTATGCGTAACAACAAACATCAGCTGATTTAAACATAATCTTGGTTTGACAACAAAACAGAATTCATGTACTACCAGATATTTTCATGCATAACCCGATACTAGATTGGACCCGCAGACAGGGGCTACATAATTAGCAGGATTCCACCTTAAGTAATCATATTAGTGATGTTTGTGTACGGCCTCCGAGTCTACTGGGCCATTACGAAACAGCTGGCATTGCTGGCACTGACATATTGCATCATCAGCGCACTGAGCTTGTAACGACGATAATTCAAGACAACGCGCGCTGTCGCAACCTACACCCTGTCCTCGTCCAGATAAACCTTGACGAGTCCCATCGCCTATTCGACGACTATCAACAATACTTTATGTTCGTATCACATATAAATAGCGTACACGAAACTTCTAATTACTTACGTGCAATCCTGATTGAATTGTACAAATATTCCCCCTGCATTCGAGCCCTCAGTGTTTTGACCTCCTCCCAAACTCATTGAAACGTTTTAAAGGTACTGATTGTTCTAAAATGGTTATCCTAACAACGACATACACCTACTAAATTCTATTTCATCTAGCACAAAACAGTCACTCACAGTTATAAGTCAATATTTGTTACTATTATTCGTTGCAAGAACTAGATTTTTTGACACAAAGAACGACCTTGCAACTAAAAACAAGCCCCCTCCCGCACGCAAAACATTCGCTGATTCGCTCACAGAGCACTTTATAACATAGATAATACACTAATAATAAAAATTATGTCTCCGCAGTGTTACCAACGCTGTTTCGAATTTAAAGTTGATGATCAAATAAAAATTTCTATACTATTTATATAAAAGTACACGACTCAATTTTTATTTTAAAGTGAAACTTCTTATGCGACTTCCAACACGTTAAACGTTTAACGCACATCATCGGTCTCTCCTCTTCGTGTGAGCCAGAGCGAGAGAGCAAATGTCAGTGTGTATGTATATTGCACACTGTTTAAATAAAATATAAAATATCTTTTAAAATGAAGTTTCACTTCTATCGTATGTGAATCAAACACACCTTTTTTTATATGAAAATATTATCTGCAATTATTAATATAAAAACAACATTCAAAATTTGTGATATTATCTTATTTAATAAGTAACTTATACGAGGCATAGAAATTATTGCTTTTTAAAAATAATTGGCATAGCTATGAAATTATATTTGTATCACAGCAATTTCACATGTGATAAATATTTTCATATCTATAACAAATGGTGACCTTTTTTTGTTGAAGTGATAACTTCATCAATACTATTGTGATTTGAAACGCGATGAAACAAAAAGGCAATACTAAAAAGAGGCAAACCGATACATCTATAAGATTTGGCCTACGAGAGAATGAGATAGAATATTTTAGCCGATATAGCCATTTCGGTAGTTTTGGAGTATTTAAGTGAAAAACTCATTTCTTTACATGTATTGGTTACATTTAACTATTTTTTCTTATAAAAACAAAAAACCTATCCCTATTACAGATAGTCACTCTGACCCTGTGAAGAATGGGCTGCCACTTTAGGCAAATACCTGCCACCATGGTTGGTAGATTGGGAGATATTTCACTATTTTGGGGAATAAATTCGTTATTTGCGAAATTTTGGGAAACTGTAATCCATAGTAAAAGTATGGGGAATTGAAAATCAAGTAAGGGGAATTTTTGAGTTCTTATGAACATAACTATTACATTTTACACCATACTTGCTAGTTGAAATATAATGACAGTAATTTTTTATAATAAAACATTATGTCGAATGTCGCTCGACCTCATACCGAATATATAGTTGACCTCTGGGATTGAACCAATATCATCCATTACATAATAGGATGTAATTGTTGGAACTATTTGATTCGTAACTATTCATCTCTAGGCAGTAGACATGAGTTACACCTGGTAATATACCTCTTCCTGTTCCAGAGAAATAACAATTCCATAAATCTGTTCCAAAATAACAGCCTGTTACATAATGCAAACTCTTTCTATTACTATAACTGAAAGGAGTAAACAGTTTGTTCCAAGTCATGTTTGTTTGTATCTCTCTCTAATAAAGTAAAAATTATTAAACTTGAATAGAGAAGATTATGTTCCAAGCTGAAAGAGTTTACTTTTGTGTCACATCCCAGTATGTGGAACAAGTACGTAGTATTTAGTAACAGCTTTTTCAGTTTACAGATATCTCTGTTACTTATAATTACCTGTTATTTTAAATTAACATGATTTATATCTTAAATGAAGAAGTGCAGTGCAGAGGTATTGAATACAATATTACAACTTTATATAAACATTTCGAACTTTAAAATTTTTAAAATCATTTTCTTAAATACATATTTAAGATTTTTTTTTTTTAAATAAACGTACTTGTATGTGTTACCATTTCTTATATTTTCTGTTTGAATAAAATGGGTTATTGCAAGTTCAGTTTATTTTTATTTAAAAGTACAAAGTATTACATGAAAAGTTCACACGTCTATTTATGTAATATAAGATTTTTTATTTAAATAATAAAAAATAAAATAATTTATATTAATAATTAGTCAACAGCTAGGCTAGTTCCTAGTATAATGCGTAATTATATTAGAATACTTAAAAAGTATGAATTTTTACAATTAAAGTTGACCTTTTTGTTATGGCACATAAAATCATTTATTGAAATAAAAAATAAAATAATGTATATTAATAATTAGTCAACAACTAGTCTCGTTCCTAGTATAATAGGTAATCATATTACAGTATTAGAAAATACTTGAAAAATATTATCGATATCGAAATATCAAGGCATGCACAGTAAAAGTAAATAAGTCGATTGGTCACATAGCGCCACTGTCTAGTACAGTGTAGTATTTATTCTCAAAACCTAGTGACATTTTAGTAACAGTTTGGTGAGTTTATTTTTTCTTAAGCGGCAACACTGCTGAATAGGCTGTGAAGCACAGAGTACTATATTGTCTGTGATCATCTGTGACTATATTACTACTGCTGTGAATAGGCTGCTTCACGTTTATTATCGAGTTGGGTTTATTGTTTTTATTTTATTAACATGGGCCGTAAAATACCTGCGAAAAAACACCGTGGTGTTAAAGATCCTTTAATACAACAGGCGAGACGCTTAGAAATGTAATTTTATAGGTTCTTAAACTTAACCTCATAAAAATTATAATGTTTATCCTATTAGTTTATTGCCTTATCTCCAAAAAATAAAACGTTTACAGTAAATTGTAACATTATTGTATTTCTACAGCTTGAAGTTAAAAATAAACGCTCCCCCGAAAGATCCAGACGAGCAGCCAGTGCCTCGGTCTTTATCGCGATTGTTCGCTTTTCAAAGTAAACGAGACAAGAATGATGTGGTTAGGAAAAATCAAAAAGTTAAAAGGCTGGACCATCCAAAAGGTATTGTTTTTTGTTAAGTTGTTAAGGAATTTGCAAGAGTTGCCTTGCTCTATTACTATTAATTTCAAAAGCAGTGTTTACAACTAAGTACCACCTGAATATCAGTACAACAGCTATCCAGACATTCTCTTCCAGGTAGCTCAATTGAGTTTTTGAAATATGAACTATATTCATTTTCAGTTCGGCAGTATGGCAGTGGTATACAACACAATCCAATATCTAGTCTGCACAGATTGCCTGGAGAATCTGGTCGTGACTTCTCATTGCGGATCAACAGTGCTGTCAAGGCTCTGCACAATCCTGTGGAAGAATTGGACTATCCTGTATGTATACTGCTTTGCTACTTTCACATCTTTTGATATTTATCAACAATTCGATTCACTTAGTGAAACTTAAACTTATAGGATAGATTTGTAGTTAAAAATCCAATAACGTACTTAACTGAACCATCAAACACACGGTACTGTAATTTTAGATTTGCTGCTATGTAAAATGGTCAGATATATGGAGATATTTCTGATTTTTCCGTTGCGTTGGAGCGGTATCGGTGTCATGCTTCAGTGGTTTTGTGACTGTGATTTTGAGAGTAACATAACGCATGGTAGGTATAGAAATAATCTTAATATAATGATAAAGGTGCAGGCACATGTAAATATGTACATTATGAAGATGGTTGAATGCCAGTCACAAGTGTGTAGAAATGACTTTTTATTTAAACATAATATTAAAGATGTCAGCCCTAGCTCTACAGTGGAGGTAACTACACTCATGGACATATTTAGAGGAACGTAACAAAAGGTAGAATAACAGAAAATATTTTCTTATTTATACTAGCCATATATACCAGTATTGTAGAGGACAGATGAGCTTATGCCGCCTCACAGTAAAATTACATTGGGTTCTTAATATGTACTAGTTGTGAGGCATAGTTGTAATCCCTAAGAGTTTGGGTGTATGCACCTATATCTTTTATTTCAATGTCTTTTTATTATAACTCTTATATATGCTGCTTTAGTGTACATGGTTCAATATAACACAACCTTATATTTTACAAATTCTTATTGTTGCTTATATGATCTATATTTCATGTCTGTATGGTTAAATGTTAAAGTAGTGAACTTATATTGCAATTTACAGATAAGGTTTGTGTATTTCCATGTTAGAATGTGATTAAAGTTTCTTTAAGTGTTATATATAAGGTTATTTACTGAATATAGGATGGTTTTTACGATGGGCTCATGTATAGGTATAAGCGCCCTATATACATTGACTATATACTGACTCATATATATATTGACTTTATTGACTAGGAAGTACAATAAAGTGGTTTGATTTGTTGTGTTTTATTGTATGGTAAGAACTTCCTAATATAATGACCATTTCATGGTTTTTTGTGTATTATCTGATATGTACAATACCCAAGGGTTATGAAACTACACTGGTGTTATGTGTTGCACTTTTTGAGATTATTATTATTAATATGTGAACTGACACGTGATTTTAAGACCTATGATAGGCAAACGGTATGTCTTATTGAGTTGTTTACCATGTTACTAGTTATAATTATCCTGACGATTTAAATATGGTGCCAAATTGTATGGTGGGCACAGCTCAAAATTATCAGTTTAACCTAGGACTATGGTCTAATTGTAAGGCTTTATTATATTGGAAATACAGTCCATTAAAAAGAAATTGAGAATTGAATTGGGGTATCGTTGACTCCCACAAGTATTATGTAATTTGAAAAAAGAAGATATTGAATAGAATTTTAATTACGACTTTAATTTTTAATTTCTTTGATACATAGTGCGCAGATTTGAGAAAAAGGCATATGGAGTCTGACAAAACATGAAAATGTGTCTAGCAATTTTAGTATAAATATTCAATTGTGTCAATTTTGAAAGGTAACGTCATACAATATCAGCATCCCATGTGTTTTAATATTATATAAAAAATATGACGGCTTGTGTGTAATTACACAGTAAAAGTTCTTCTTGAAGGCAAACAGGAAGAGGGAAAACGTTTCATAGGTAACAAAGCTTATTTTGATATTATTTTCCGTGTTATTTGTTACTGATTACAAAACTACAACAGTATTGCTAGGTTACAATGAAATATTTTCCTGGAGGTTATATTAAACTATATGTAGCATTGGAAGATTATTTTATTTACAAATTTACTATCATGTAACTAAAGGTATGGTAATATTAGTAACGTCATAGTTTGTTTGCTTGACAGCAACCTACAAACACTGAACGTTATAGTATTAAAGTAAAAATCATAGAGAATACTGGACTATTTTGTGTACCAGTCAATAATCAAAAATCCAAGATGGTCGCCAAAAATTTAAAATATGTAGTTACGACAACAGACTTAGGTATGGTAAGTTAAAACAAATGAAGAGAACCAAGAAATATTGATTGATAAGGAAAAAAAATTAAGATGGCAGATATAAGGTTAGTTGAAAATTGGTATGTAAAGTACCTTGGGGCCCTTCCTTTTTAAGTACAAAATCAGTTTTTTGATGACGGATGATGGATTAACGACTACACTACTGAAGTGGTTAAAAAACAGTAAAACTTATGTTAACTACCCTGGCAATATTATTCATACGTTCGTACGTGTTGTTATCTAGTTGCCAAGGACAAATAGCTAAATGCATGTCCCGTTTTTGTTGTTCGTAAGGCTCCATCTGCCTTTTTCTCTAATCTGTGATCTAGTGTACGAAATTTTGCTAGTTTTTGTTGTTTTTAACAAATATAACATTTTTTTTTGAAAAAAAAAATCGTTATTAGTGAGTGAAAAGAACTTAATTTGAAAAGTTTGAGTGATAATGCTGGATTTCAGCGTTGCTCAGGTGTCTAAAGTTGTAACTTTAGTTGAAAATGCTTACAGTTACAATGAAGTGTTTCAAACATTACCGAGTTTCCAAGTCGATGATTTTTCGCAATGTTAAACGATACCAGCAGACTGGAGAGTACACAAGACGTAAAGGACAAAGTCGCAAAAGAGTAACAACAGAGAGGGACAACAGGTTTATTGTAAGCAATGACCTCAGAAACCGCACTTCGACCTCTTCTGAGGTACGAAACAAACTGCAGGATGTTCTACAAGTGACAGTTAGCACCAAAACGATTAGAAGAAGACTTAAGACGGCCGGTATAGGGGCGTATTTACCCGCCAGAGGCCTTTTACTCACCGCATAAAATAAGGTTGAATGTGGTAGGTCTAAAATAATAGCTAGGATCACAGCCCACGTAGGCACGTGGCGGATTCGATTATGACAGATCGCAATAACTCTGACGAAAAGTGAGGTTATCTCTACAATAATCGTAATAAATGCTTACCGGAGTTCTATTCAGTGGCAGCGTTAATAAAAACGTCCACGGTTCTACGGGTCGGCAGATCGCACGATCGCCACGTCACGACGACCAAAAGTCCACGACGGCAAAAGTACGAGACTGGAAAGTTTTAATACGTCTATTCCACACTTCGTTTAGGGAATTTGAAACTGCCGAAGCTTGAAAAAGAATTTTAAATGTACTCACAGTTTCCTAAATACAATCACAGATGGATGACTAAAGTTGCCGAGGAAGATCGCAGGCCGAGGTAGGATGAACAAAAAATAATCGAAGGAAAAGAAAAATGTAGCCGGCACGATCCTTATATACCACTGCCGACGGTGGGGATTTATGAAATGTAACTTTGTTATTTATTTATAGTAATAAAATTAATAATTAATCGCACGAGTTTTACAACGTGACATCCATCTATACATAATAAAGCGGAAGTGTTTTCTTGTTTCGTTTGTTTAAACACGCTAACCTCTGAAACTACCAGTCGGATTCGAAAAATTCTTATTGTCTATAGCCATAGTATATGATAGCCAGATTCACATGGAATAGTATAGGCTATCTAGCATTAGGCTACATTTTTCAGATGGCCTTAAATATTGATTTTTGTTAAATAAGTCGGAAGTAACATCGCACCCGAACTGCGTGCTCTGACGTAATGGTTAGTGATACGTAAATATAATGTTCTACATAAATATTGCTCCTTCGGACTTGTCCTACTTTGCCTTACTCTGTTGGAAACAAGAATATTTTACTTAAATAATTATAATTATATGGGATTTTTCTTTCTAAATCTGTAGCAAGATGTAGAAGTGGATGATGTTAAAGGTGACAGGATGGCGGCGCAACGAGAGAGACGCGCCAGGAAGAGGAAACGAGGGAAAAAAGCTAATGACATCGATGAGCCCCGACTGACTAGTAAACAGAGGCTCGCTCTTAAAAGGAAGGAAAAGAAAATGAAAGCTGTGCAGGTACAATTAGTTCTTGAATCAAATATTATTTGTAAAATGTATTCCCTGTGGTTTGGTTGGTACCAGTCCGCTGCTGTCTTGTGTTGTGTGACTGTGTCGCAGCCTTAATCCGGGACTGTTATTCTACTATCTTTTATTACTTCACACTATCTATTCAAATCTAATTCAAATAAGAAATATTCCACTTCCACATATCACTATTATTCATGTTATGGTCCACCCTGTAGATAATAACCGTTTGACAATAAAACATGCTTGATATGATTCTTCAACTTATTGTCTGACAAATCAGTAATGTGCTTAGAAAGTTTATTATAGAACCTAACACAATTACCTACAAAACTTTTATTTGTCTTACTAGTTAAAAAAGAGATCCCCTCTTTTACTACTATGCACTTGTATAACTTGTATTACTGTACTATGTTATATATACTTGACGTGTCCACGGATTCACCCGTGTTAACATTGTGGATAGGATTTTGGTAAAACCCTTTATATGCCTCTGGCTAATAGATGTCGTCACTTGTATTATTTAAACTTTCATCCCATCTTTTACAAATCTTAGGTATTCAATTTAAACGTCTTTTCGCTTTCTAAATGAATTGCTAAATATCAGTTTTCACAGATTTATCTTCAAAACAGACGGATTTTCATATTAACTTTCATCCCCCTTTTCACCACAGTAGGGGTTGAATTTTCAATAATTCATCCTGAGTGCTCACCTACGTCAGTTAGTCAGTCAGTACAAGTAATCATATATGTGTAAATTTATTCCTACTATTGAAATTGTGCTTGTCGTTTGTTTACAAGTTTAAAGTTATTTAAGTTGTTTATACATGAAATTTTCAAGATGTATTGGGAGGCCGAATTGAGTTGAGAATCTACATATATTTTTAAAACTTGTTCCTTAGTGATTCGCGAAAAATCACGAGTTCCCATCCCGCGTCATACGTGTATTGATTGAACTGCACGTTTTTATAGTATTATAGTCCTTACCTAGGTTGTCGTCGTGTTACATATAGATATATTGTGACGTATAACATTACGCACACGCAAAGTAGGTGCACAGAGATGTCGAATTGTGAAAACTGAGCCATTGAAAAGCTGATGTTTAGTTTAATGTCTGGTTTATGTTTACTTTAGGCGAGTCAGGAGAAGCAAGAAGTCGTATACGACCGCGTATCGTTCGGGGAGGTGTCGCACGCGCCGCCCGCGCTCCGCTTCCAGCGCAAACTGCTCCGAGCGGACGACAGCGGAGCGCCGCGGGTGAGCCTACAAACTATACATACAACAGTACTGTACGAGTAGTGGTGCAGCGCGCAAGGAGGGCACGAAGCGCCTCTCTCACATAATCAATACTGTTTACTTATAAAGAACATTATTTAGTTTAGTTTTTCATATGACATTATTTTTGATCTATCATTACCATGATTACTTATTCCGTGTGTTACAGAACATTATTTTAGTATTGTAGTATTTTATATTTGTGTGAAGCAGCTCCACTGTTAGCGAGCGTCTTTAATTCAATATTATTACAGTGTCGCCTCACACAGTATATCGCGCCACTGAAAAAGCTAGAATGAATCATATCAAATTACGACAGCGCGGCTCGGGCTTGTGGCTCGTGAGCCAAGTCGAGTCACCGGTCCGCGTTCTAAACAACATAAGAATCACGTATTTGTAGTAGCTTTAATATTTTAAATAACGATGGGAATGTGACAGATGGTACAGACATTGCATCAATCGAAGTGAGTTCGAATTCCTGCAATGAGCTTGAAGGAAAACATCGTGATGCAGCCATAGTATTTTCTAATGTCCGCTGATAAGCTACCACCCTCAATGTGAAAATCTTTTACCAAGTACCTATAGGTGGGTTCCAGCAGCTACACTTGAAAGCCAGTTACCACACTAAGCTTAGTATATCACCATCTTGGGCTATATCGCCACTTAACATCAGGGTGAGATTGTGGCCAAACGCTGAAACCTATAAATAATAAAAAAACACTTCTTCCTCGAGCAATCTTCCCATTTGCTTTTATTCAAATGTTCGGAAGCTCTTGAGTCGCACGACGTTTTAAAACTGCCATATTATAATAGAATTCTATACAGCGGATACTTAATGTCTTCCTTCTCCACTTTGCGTCGGCGCGCGCTCCTCGTCACAACCGGTTCTCTCGGTGCGGAGAACAACTCAGACTGAGCGACAGAGGCGCCTTAGAGTACGATTGACAGCGCCTGGCTCGGGGTCGCCCGGACTTGAGCAGTCTGGACCCGATTGACGCGGCCGGCTAATAACATTGTTTAGTGCATGAAGTGCATAGTGAGCCAGTGATTGCCAATAAGGAGTAACGCGATTGATCACCCGACAGCTTATACCATCAACTAGCATATTGTTATATAATATAATAGTTATCGTCTCCAATTTCACATCGAGTCCTATGTGGACTCGAGACTAAGCAGTTGGTTTGCCGGCAGCCCGGGCGACGAGACCTGCTGCTCACGAAGCTGCTGCAGGGCGACTCGAGCGGCGGAGTCGCGGGGGCGGGCGCGGGCGCGGGCGCGGGGGCGGGCGCGGGCGCGGGGGCGGCGGACGCGTTGCGCCGCGAGCGAGCCCGCCTCGATGCAGTCAGTGCGTACCGCGCGCTCAAAGCCGCTAAAATCAAAGAGAAAAATAAATAATTATATTCAATTGATGTGTTTTGGATCTTATAAACATATACCTAGTTATTCCGTCACGAGAACGCAGAACCCTTTCAGTTCCTACATAACTTAATGATCTTTAAATAGTTTCAACAAGTTATCGTTAAATAGTCTCAGTATTCTCAACAATTTGCAAAAATGATAGAATACCTTCCACAACCATTCTTCAAGACAACTGTCACGGCGTCTGATAAGTAACAACTCAAAAGACAACTACTTAACCGGCGTCTGATAGTCAAAAACGAGTTTAGCAACTACCGCGCACGTCCTGTGTCGCAACTACTTAATATTGGAAACAGCGCTGGTCGGCTTATCAAGCTCTTCTGAAGGCTCACAGTCATAATAAAATGAGAACTTCTCACCAAATTGTGTATCCCCCGATTTTAGTTTCACGTCGGTGACAGGTACGAACATTAGATCATTAGTACACGGTCACCGTCATCCCGACGCACGTTTGTTCGTTATCCCACTTCTGATGACGTAACGCGAGCTTACAACATCAGTATCAGGCAATAGCAGTTTCTTCGATATACCGTCATTAGCGACGAGGAAAACAAGAATATCTATTGAGATAGGTACAGTCTGACGATCCAAGTAAGAATGACTTACTATAAATACTACAGAAATTTTTAAAAGTGTAGTGTCGGTTGTTTAACGGCTATTTTTACGTCATGGTTTGCATTTGTTTATCATACAGATCTACCGTTATCGTTTGGCCAGATCTTAGGAAGCTGTAGTGTATGACACTAGCACTGGTCCACCAAGCCTTTTTCTCAGTCCACTTTCCCTTGGGACAGGATTTGTCCGGTTTTCTTGTGTTCAACCACTGTGATGAGCGTTACCAATTGTCGAAAAGGATACATTTTTTGTCACAAGTAACAATACAATTCAAAATTACTTCGTTATTGTGACGGTTGAGTAATGTAACGCAGCACTCATGTGTGTTTATTGGTGTGTTTCAGTCAATTCATGCGGTACCCATTTCTCGAGCACTTCACTTTTCCAGTTGGTTTCGTGTGAATTAAAATTGTTTTATCACTCACACCGAAGCCTGCCGCTAACTCTGACGTGGTTTGCGATGGATCAGCTTCCACGATCACCTTTAATTATTCATTATCAACTAGAGTGTCCGGCCGTTCACGGGGTTTGTTTCGTAGGTCAAAATTTCCAGAACAAAATCGTTGGAACCAAAAACGTATCGTGCTTTCTTTTACAGTAGCTTCTCCATACACATCATTAATCCTTTGAGCTGTTTCATCAGGTGAGATTGTGGCAACTACGCCAAACCTATAACGATAAAAAAAGTGACGGACATGAATGTTATGTATACAAAAATAAATAAAAAATATCTGGGCGACCGAGCATCGCTCGGTGTCCTGCAAAAAACCTAAATAACCTAAAAAGTATAAGATTATCTAAATAAAGAATTTCATGCAAATCATTATAGCAGTTTCCGAGAAATAATATTATGTATACAAGAATTGCTCACTTAACAGTATTAAATAACATTTATTTTCTAAATTACATTAGTATAAGATATTTACCTTTTTGTACTAATGTAATCTAATAATTGGCATGTAACAAAAGTTAATTGTGACCTTATCGATTTATGGTCTTAAAAATTTTACAAAAAATACGGACATAATATATATATTTTTATGATATCAAAAAATATATGCGACATTTATTAGTAAGTTCCATAACTATACCAAATAATAAATGAACACAAAACTCGTGAAGTTAGTATAAAAAATAGTATTATTATTCGCCAATAGATGTCGGGAAGAGTCATATTTTTCTGGTTTTTGTTTAAGTTGATTATTGTAAACACAAATTCATTTTCTGAACATGAATCCTAGTTAGATCGATTTATCGTCCCCGAAACCCCTTGTATACTAAATTTCGTGATATATATATATATATACAGATCCAAGAATTGCTCGTTTAAAGATATATGATATATATCACACACAAATTATACACATCAATATATACACACAAGACACAAGCGTTAATGTTAATTGCGGAGCTATTTCATTCACGCAGGCGCTGGTTTATCTCGAACACTGAGGTTACAGCGTTTGGGTAAAAGATATCCCCATTGGCCTCTCTCCAAATTTGGGGCACAATACCAGGGTCGTGGAACAGGTTTTATGACCGTGTCAGTTTTGAGAATTTCTAGTTTGAGAACTACCGCTGGGATACTATTAGAACCACTGGCTTTCGTAGCATCGAGCAAAAGTATCTCTCTGCGCATTTGATAACGCCATTTGGTATTATAGGCCATTGCGAGCTAAGATACAAAATTATATTACACAGTGTTTTATAATTAATATTATAGTGATAAGATCTTCGACTTCATAGTCATATTTTTGAGTTTCAGGTACAAATATTTACATTTTTCTCAAATCTGTGGGTTGATGTTGATTACTTTTAACTTTGTTTGGTTTCAAAGGTAATGATTCGCCAACACGATACAAAGCAAAGGGCTTCAATGGATATGTCAGGCAGTGTTGCCACCAGCCAAAAAAAAAAATTCGTTAGACCAGGTAGGTACCAAAAGTCATCAGATTTAACTAAAATCGTCTTTCAAAAAGTCACTATAAATTGCTAAGCATAGATTATTTAACAGAAACAACTATATTAATTTACTTCAAAAACGTATATATATGTATACACATTTATGTCATTTTTATTAAATCAATCATAAAAACAACAAATTGAAACCTAAACAAATTGAAACAAATTGAAATTGAAACCTACAAAAACTTCCATAAAATTACAAATAATATTATATAGGAAATAGATATACGGACGGACATGTGTCCACCACTTACCCGCACCTGAAGATCCTCTTCTTCGGGGTACCCCGGTTGAGTTGGTGGCTGAAGTCGCTGGTTGCTAGCTAAGGCACTTTATTTAGTCACTGGCACACTAGGTCTGATAACGTTTAACAGGCTTTTGAATATATTTTATATTTATTTGTCGGAGCGGTCACTCTCAGCGCAGCTCGCTAGTAGCGGGGTTCGCAGTTACTGCTTTGGTAGAGGGCAGCACTTGTTGTACGTAAAGTGCGTTTTTGTTAGTAAGTTGACAGATTCATTCCGTCTGAAGAGATAAAGATAATAATAATAATACTTGATGGAGAATGAGTTTGTACTAACATCTAACATAAATTAAATACGGTACAAATATATTCTACAGCTAAAATCAACAAAATGTGCATTAAATAATAATGGTATCAAATCAGACCTTCACATAATATATTAAATAATATGATAATATTATAAATCTAAATTATCAAAGTCAAAATCTTCTTCACACTGATGTCAACAGCTGCCGTAGAATCACGTGATGAGGTACGTTTTTGAGTAGCCGGTGAATTAAATGAATATTTGTGATTTTTTCCGATAGCAGCCACCATATCATCAGGCAAGTTATATTTAAAGCAATTTGTTTTCAAAATATTCAATGGGTTTTTTATAAAAACAATTGCGTTGGGTAAATATCTAGCAGGTAATAAATATAAACTTTATTAATTTCAAATATCGCTAGAAATCACTAAAAAATAAGAATTCGCTAAACAACTAAAATAGATCGCTAAGAATAGTCAAAAGTCACCAGATCTAGTGACAAAATCGCTAAGGTGGCAACACTAATGTCATGGACCGTCATGGTGTTTCTCAGTAATGGAACATTATTTATCTTACTCAACTTTACGTCGTTTGGAAATTGTCAGGAAATGATATATCATAATGACTGTACAAGGTCTTTACATTTTTGCTCGTATTTATAATCATATAATTTTTTCAATGAAAGCTTTACGTATCCAACAGGTATTTTACATGTACCATTCCTCGAAATGACATAAAATTTAATTACATTATAGTCACTTGTATATTTTGTATTCGAAAAAATAGGCTTATATGTAATATATTGTTTTACTTAGAATTCGAAAACCTTAAATGGTCTTCTGGAAATCGATCTACAATTATAGTCAAATACATTTCATGTAAAAAAATATATCTAAGTCCATTTATTTACTGTGGTATCTAAATTATTTCGGGAGATGGTTTTCAGTCTCATACCCGTGCCTCCGGCTGTGTGTTATATAACTTTGCAACTTCAATTAGTGCAACTGGGATCAATAAGTGTTGCGCAGCGAATCCGCTGCTGCATACTGGACGTGAAGCTTACTCGGAGTTCCTGTCTCAACTCTACCACATCTATACATATTATAAAATACAACGTCGTTCTGTCTGTCTGTCAGTTTGTATTCTTTTTACGCGAGAACCACTTATCCGATGTACATGATATACTTTGTAAGATAAAGTTCTAAGCCGTAAAGGCTCCAGGGCCCCTCAGGCTAACAGTGTAGTCAGTTCGAAAAAAAAAAAAAAACGATAATGTTTTATACCAAATAAGGAGTGATGATAATGATGAATCAATTCGGGATATTCGGGTTTATGGTTGTCAAATGTCGTTGGTACAAATACATTAATCTTTCTTTCTTTTCAAGGACTTTTGTACGATTTATTATAGCTTTGAAATACAATTGAACATAACGTTTTCTATTCTGTCAATGTTTGTTCCTCCGCATTCAGCAAGAGGTGCTGCTAGAAATCTAATTGAAAACTATCAAAGCTCATACTGGGCCCCATGTGGTGTCTCACTGCGCAAAATTCCCAGTGTACATTTCCTCCTCCTCCCTCCCCCTGACCACCCGGCCGCGGCCCCGTCACACCCGCCAGCTGTCGTTTAGCTCGCTGATAACGCGTTACATTCGACAACAGTACGAGCTAATATCATCCGTTTAAAAACCAGTTTATCATGTTTAGATAACTCATAAGTGGGCTGTTTTCCTTATAAATGTGTTTTCGTGTTGTCGGAACACGAACGTACTGAGCACTATGACGTGAATGTCTTGTGTGATGGATGGGATTTGCTCTGCACGCTGCAGCTCTCTGTTTACGTACATTCGCTCCACATCACTGCACTTACCTACAGTACCTACCTATACCTAGATACGTTTCTACATACACATGTAACGAGCGAGTTGTTCAAACTTATCATTCACTAACTATTGCTCTTATAAGCAGAAACTTGTTTTCCTCGTATCAGAAATAGGCTTTTATTATGGAATTTTGCGGTCGACACGTCACCACTAGAAGGAAACTGTATGGACAACATATTATTTAAAAAAAACTATCAAAGGTGCTATTTCATTTCTACATATGCAGTAGGTACAAAACCTGTACACAAAAGCAGCAGAACTTTTGCTAGGTGCGACTATGAGGGAACCCCTGTTTCAGAATACATTATGTTTGTGCTACTGGTTTATTTTGTCATACTCGTAAGTATTTATCGATGATATCTGCAGCGCCACTACGTCACCACGCAACAGAGCAGACAGTATTACCTACACGCATAATATGTTTATGTACCTACACGTAATAAGTAATAGCAATACATTAAAGTAAGACAACTGTTAAATTTGATTCAAGTGATTTTGTTTACGTAAACTTGAATTGATTGTCTACCTCACAACACATTGCGTGGCATCGCGTAGCTTGTCTTGTCGAATTGTTTAAGGTAATTTAACTTGGATGATTTAAATTTCTCTTTAAATTTGTTTTTGTATAATTCTCGTTATTGTTAAGTAGCGAGTCGCACTGAGTGAGGCGGAATGCGGCACGCAGTCGACTCTACAGTCGGTGGGCAGTGTCGGCACGCCACGCGCCATCGCGTTACGGTTACTTCACGAGCCGCTTTACAACACAATGACACGGTTCTCGCGATTATTTAATTATGTTCCGAGTAACCTTTCCTTCTTCAGAATATATCAGTTATTATAGGTCAATGATAAATATCTAGCGGCTAGATTCTAGCCGGTACCCGTGTGCGATCGAGCGCTCTGCTCGGCTCGGCTCGGCTCGGGTCACAACATGTATCGTACATACAGTTGTGGTCATTTAATTAAGAACACTTATTTAAAGCTAAGATTTTTCAAACTAACACGTATAACTCATTGCATGTATTTTTTTGTATTTCTCTCTGTATCACAAAACTTTTCCATACTAGCGATACATTCGTTGATACACATGATTGGCAAAAAAACAAATAAATAAATTGTATACATTAGATCTGAACGTAGTATTACTACTTACTGGCTGGTCACGTAATTATGAACGCTGAATAGTTTATTTTTTTATTCGAATTTAAATAGAGAACACGCTGTGGCTCTGTTGGTTGTAGGTATTCGTATAATTTTGGTGCCATTTAGTGCTGTAAAAGTCTTAAAGGTAATTGCTTCATATGAAAACAATGGGGAAAAATAAAAGTTGTGATAAATCGTTGTGATAAGAATTGCGCGTATAAAAAGATAGCCGACCATCTGCAATGATCAAAAACGATGGTTTTCCACGCTGTGAAGCGTTTTGCCACCAATCAAACTACTGCAAATATTCCGCTTGTACCTAAACAGAGAAAGTCATCTCGTTGAGATGATCGAAATATAGTTCGTTTGGCAAAACAAAATCCTTTTAAAGGGTCTAAGGACCTGAGAAAAGCATATTTTGATGAAAACAACCCTTCAGCAAACTCGGCACGCACTATTCGAAGGTGTTTGGTAGATGAAAAGTTGCACAGAAGGATAGCAAGGAAGGCGGCCATGTTGAAACGGTACCATAGGCAAGCCTGGCTTGCATTTGCAAGAAGGTATGAAAAAACACTAGACAAAAATAAACAGTGTATGTTCTGATGGAAAACGATATGTACTATCGTCCTGAATAAAGCATTCGACCCTAAGTACACAAAAGTGACAATAAAGCATGGAGGGGGAAATGTGAAAATTTGGGGGACTTTCCTGGACATGGTGTTGGACCTGTTAAGCTGATAGTAGGAGACATGGATCAATTCCAATACAACAAATATAATGGAAGAAACAATGTTACCTTATACTGAAATCGTGCTTCCGGTTATTTGGACATCCCCTAGCACGACAATGATCCAATGCATACTGCACGCACCGTTAAAGAATTACTCACATAGCAATCAGTTTCTGTCTTCGACTGGCCATCTAACAGCCCAGATCTAAAAACAATCGAGCATCTTTGGTGCGAAGTCAAGAAAAAGTTTTTAAATCGAAAGTGTGGCAATTTAAGAGAACTGTACGACGTTTTCTTTGAAGAAAATAACTCTATTTCTCTTGCGAAATGTCAAAAATTGATAGATTCAATGACTCGCCGGTGTAAAGCATTAATTAAAAGCCGTGGACATGCTACTAACTATTATTTTTAGTTTAAAATGTATTAAATTGATTTTTATTAAGGCACTTCGCATTAATGCGATTTATTTAATATAAATTTCATATAAAACATCTCTCGAGCAGTTTAATAAATCGTTCTTAATTATTTGTCCAGCTTCATTACTATTTGAATTTGTTACAAAAAAGTACAAATAAAATTTGAAAAAAAAAAAATAGCTTTTTTATTCTATATTCCTAATCTCGTTTGCTCTATTCATGTAGCTATTTCATAACATAAGTAGTTACTTTCAAAAAGAAAACATAACTACACATGACATGAATAAGATAAAAAAAATTGGGAACTTAAAGTTGACCACAACTATATTATCTACTCGTATGTATTTTATTTGAATATAATTTCTGTGAATTCATAATACATTACGGCGGCGCGCGGCGACGACGGGTTGTGATCACCACATAGGCGAGTGTTAAACTAGAAAATGAAATAACATCTCGTTTCGGCTTCTCGAGTTTCAGAACAAACCAGAACAGTGTATGATTACGCTTTGAACTACTTGAACTACGATTATGAACAGTGTATGAGAACGTTACCTGGTGGATTTTACTGTGATCGCTGTAGGTCTTTCGGCTATCGACTACGTCAGCGCCACGACGTCGCGCCGTCGTCTCTGCACGGGATCCTAATTCCAGAAAAATACCGAAATACATACATACCTGATTTTTTTTGTTTCTTATCTTTTTAATTTTCCAGCGCAATAAAAGCCCCCTAATTTCACTTCAAGCTTCTACTCCTGAGAATTCTCCACAAGAGAGTGTTATCGCCTATATTTTAGTAAGATGAGAGTAGATCATCTCATCGGAATTTGAAAAACTCGGTTTTTGGGTTAATCCTTGTTTAGCTACGAATATGACCTGAGTTATATAAGTGTTTAGAGTTAGGTACAGTAAAGTAGAATCTAGTTTAATGGGTTACAGCTACTTGCTTTGGCAGTAAGGCAGTAAGCACGCAAAATGGAAACAAATTAACCGCTGTGATCGCAGGCAATTGGCTTATAGTGGCTGATCAACAGCCCAGAGGGAAGTTCGCTAGCTACGCCTGCACTAAATTAAAAATGGATAATTGATTAAATGCATAATTATAACAAATGTTATAATGCAAATGTCACAAACGGAAGAGAACTAGAGCCCGAAGTGTTGCCAGTTTTATCCTTATACTCAAGATCCCACAGATATTATATTGCATTGTGAATGAATATAAAATAAGTAATTAATAATAAATAAAGTAAAAACTCACATTTAAGTTTGACTTGTTCTGATATAATACATATATATGTTATAGGTAATGTATACAAGAATGTCTGAAGCTAGCCAGCAATGTATGGAATGATTCATATTTCATACATTGCCTAGACATTTTATATACATAATGCCAAATGAGAAACCGGCAAGGTATGAAATACATGTCCGATTCTCTTCGAACATCACGTGCGAGTTTTAGGCTGGATCTCAAAGTGTCTTGTGATAGCTTTTTTAGTTATCCTCTCGCTCGGTACTCCTACTCACTAAAACCATACGGTGTACTCGTACTATCAGTCGCCATAGGTGGGGCGACACGGGATTGCGTTAGAACCTTTTTTCGCGTCAGTACTCAACGTAACAGCTTTTTTATTTTACCTAACCTATTTTTTTTACCTCACCTAACCAAACTTTAATACTTTTATAACTAGATAAAAAAAAGGCAACATTATTGTTTCAGAATATTTTTTGAGGTATGCACGTCCTTTACAACATTTCCTAAGCATTCTATAGAATACCAGCATTTCATACAGTGCCTATAACATATATATTAGGTACTTACCAGGTGGTTTTTCATTTGCGCCATTATTATTACCCGCGACTTCGTCTACGTAGAATATACGTAGACATCTAGTCAGGGAACATTTCATGATTTCCCTTTTCTAAACATGCCTCGGGTACTTTTACTCAAGTACATATGATGCAAGCTGTCTCTTCGACGAATATTGAAAACCTGCCAACTATTTAGTATAGGCTATAAGTATATACAAATATAAAATATTAATTGAAATCACCTGTATTGTACTGTGCAGGCTCCTGACCAATGATTTTACAAAAATGGCTGAACAGCTGCAGTTGGTGCTGAAAGATGTGGCCACCATCGCAATGCCCATTAAGAGGGTGAACGTGCGTGTAGTTGGGCTCGACGACACGATGTCGGTTGAGCAGGTTGTGGTGGCTGCAGCAACGAAGGTTTGTCTGCGACCCGGTCCTTATTAGGCCTGGTACCATGCGCACCTATGGCAGGGGCATAAGAGCGGTTCACCTCTCGCTCCCTGTTGCTACTGACAGGGTGCTCGTGAAGGGACAGGTGAAGTGCGGCGCGTGTGCGCCTTCCGGAGGGTTGGCCCATGCGCTGTTTCATGTGCATGGGTGTGGACCACACTCGCCCACTCTGCCCGTCGACTGTCGACCGCGGAAGCTTATGCTTCCGGTGAGGGATGCCTGAGCACAAAGCGCTGCAGTGTGATGCTTCAAAGCCTCACTACGCTATGTGTGCTGACACCGGGAGGCTGGCAGGGCAACATATGGGAGGAGCTGAAAGTAGGCCGCCATCCACTAAAGGAAGGGCGCCACCCCTGCCAATGACCTCAAAAGAGGTCAGCGTAGACGAGGGGTAGTAGGAGGGGGGCTTCACTCTTCTTTCCTCTGCTCTTGCTGAACCAAGAGAAGGTGGGTCGGGTGGGTCGGGTGGCTCATCTTCCCATTGCTCTGATTCAGCCGTCTGGGAGTCAGTTAGGGTTGTACCAGACTGTCTCTCTTTAGCGCCGGAGGCTCGATTGCGGCCGACCGCCGGGGCGAGGCGGTGAATGCTATCGCGACCACGTTTCGCCCCACTCTAGGCGACCGTGGGTACACCGCTGGGTTTTAGTCATTAAGAGTCTGACATACCCCTCTTACTCTCCATCGAGTGAGAGGCTGGATCCATGCAGGATTTCTCAGTGAAAAAAAAAGGTGGTGGGTTAAAAACAATAATTTACGAAGTAGATTAACTTGGATTTCAATGTAAATAAAGTTGTTACTTCCACTCACAGAATATCGATTACCTTGAGTCTTATCATTTGTCACGTCTGCGTCTCTGCTTTGCACAGTCATTGCGTTGGAATACAATACAATATACGTAGTGTAGGTAGATACCGATATGGATACAGTGTATGTGTGAACTTCAATTCGTATTGTTTACACCTCGGGGATATGTTACTGTTCCTCGCAAGTCGCAACAGAACTAGTCATATCTCTTAAAAATATATTATATAAAGAGTGGCTTTTTAAACTTTACTTTTAATAAAAAAAAGAGATGACCTCATCGAAACGAATAAAATATTTAACAGAATACATATTCAAAAATTGTTATACCGGAACTATGATCCGAACTACCTACAACATTTAGGAGGAGCTAGCAGAGCAGCACTGTGTCGAGCATTCTTAAAAAGATTCATTTGTGAATTAAACATTGAAGAAAATACCTCAATTGGAATTGAAGAAATGAGAAAATAATAATAATAGTAATTAAAGCTAAAACAAATATTACAACAAATAATTTATAACAAGTTTCTTTGCAGATGTTCATTATTGTATCGACTAAGTACTATAAGTATTATAATATGTTGATCAAGTGAACATAAGTTGATGAGATTAGGTGCAAAGTTCCCTGCCAAGGCCTTCTCTGATAGATCATATCTCTGAGCTCCAATTATGATATTACACGCAATGCACGCTTTGTGCTGAGCGTACATGCCACCAAGGTGGCTAGGCCTGCCCCGCCTGCACGCCGCGATGGGAAGGCTGACCTGCGCTACCTACTCCCACACGTAACCCGCATCCGCCGCGCCGCCTCACGTGACTCTATTGCAACTCTCTCTATATGGTGATTGTTTACCAAAATTGATACATTTGGGAGCGAGAACTGAACATTGTGCGGCTCTGCCTTGACGATGAAATGTTTTCCTTGTATGTGAGATTTTATGAATCACGTTTACTATAATTGAATGTAATAAACCAACGTGTAGGTAGGTAAGAAGCGCTCGGGCTACGCTCTTTTGCTGTAAACGACATGTTGACACTGCAATATGTACACTATTTCAAGCATGCGTACGCTAAGGTACACAAACTATGTCGTGCTATTACTGATCTATACATATTAAATCTATGGAATGGACGCTAAAGTTTGCAATGTAATTATAACATTTTTTAGGTTTATAAACTAGGATAGGTTGAAACTATGTTCATAACGTATGAGCTGAGAGAGCAAAGTGAGCGGGCTGCGACAGCGGCCAACGAGTGCCAGGAAAAAATACTATAGATAATTCATATTTTTAAGTTCTAGTACCATGATTTTGCTTATTTAATAATCAACATTTACAATTTTTCTGCATTACTCCACAAAGCAAAAATTTTATGTATAATAAGTACGCAAACAAACGAAAGTGCTTGTATCTGTAAATACATTAGAGACCCAAAACAAATAATATGTGTGTCACAGGCAACAGTGATTTATCTGCAAGCACGCCGACAATTAACGTCTTCGACATTCGCAACTAAATTTTCCTAATAAACTTAATCCGGTCTGCCCCAGATCCGATGATTCAATTAAGTGAGCCATAACCCGCGAATCACAATTCCTACCACAGATGCTATGCATATGACATACGCGGCTAAATTTTCCTAATATAAACTTCATTCGCTGTTTCATTTAACTCTATTCGTGACTATTAGGATCGCTCTGTCTCAGATCCGACGATTCAATTAAGTGAGCCAGAACACACGAATCACCACCACTTAGATGCCGACTGCTGAGTCGATGACGACTCGTTTTTTAAACAATTTAATTTTGAATACCTATAAACTTTTAAAATAAACCCATATCGACGGCGCCCGCCGGTTAACTTTTCGATTATATAATAATGGGGCATTATTCAGAATGAGCATATAAATGCAGGTAAATGTCCTTATAACATTTCAGTATTTGTAATTTTTCGAGTGGTTCAACATTTGTCTTCTCCAAGTACATATTGTAGATAGTGTCTACCGATAAGATTCGTGTTGTTGTTGACACGTGTATACCTCTCTCTACACTGATCGTTTCGATGCAGCTTGCAGGCGATAAAGTTAATTCGAAATATGTACATAGTCAATGGAGCATTATTACATTCGTATTAATGATATACGAAATAGTTTACAAACATATGTGTCATAATAGGTTTTGGAAAATACACTAGGGGTGGAGAGATGACTATCTGGTCATGACGTCATGCAAGCGAATGTCCTCTCTGAGTGTTTTAATAATAACACCTTTGATCAGGTAACGCTTTGTTTTGTGTCAAGGCGCTCACAGTGTAACTCATAGAGGATAATCTATTCTATTGAGATGGGAAGTGAGCTGCGCACTACCAGCGAGCACACAGACACGAGCTGGACGAAACGCACTTTTTTTTTTTCAAAGTGGCGGTCTCACAAAATTTCTTTCCATATAATTTCGAGCTAACTAACTATACATATAATATACATGTTCCTGCCTTCTGGGAGGACATGTGTGATTTGGAAATGTTTGTCTAAACTAGCTAGCCAAAAAAAGAAAAAAGGTCCCTTACAGAACCTAATGTACCTGAGTGGTGTGCATGTTTCATATAGGACTCTATCGAGGGGATATCTAGATCTCTATGGATATCTCTGTTACGAACGAATGATTCGGCACTAACTAATCTACGTAGCAGTTTGTTTTGCAAAACTTGCAACGGTTTAAAGTTTGGTTTCGGCATGAACGCGAAAACAGGGCAAGCGTATGTGATAAGGTCGGAGACGAAACATACACACACAAAAACACAGACACAAGCAAAATCAAACGAGTCAGATGATTCACGCAACTATTTAAACTGTTTTAAGTATTTTAATTATGGCCCGCAGACCACATTGAGCAGTGGCATTACTGCGAGTGTCATCAGTGGCATCATATAGTGGAAACTCGTTCACAAGGTTTTGTTAAAAGCGGATGTTTAAAGCGAGATAAGAAAAATGTACAAGTTCCCGAGGCGAGATTCAACCGTTTTGTTGATGCGCATACTAATTCACACGAATCACATGTAAACATTCACTTGTCTAGTGAACTACATTACAATGAGAGGGTACGTCCGCGTCACGCACGGCGCCGCCGCTAGGCAGCGCTAGGTGGCGCTAGGTAGCGCTAGGGACCGAGTGTCCGGATGACCGCTCTCGCTTATCACTAAGTTTTATCTTAATGTTTTTAGTCATGTGATGCTACTGATAATTTAATGTAATACGATGCTCATACGATGCGTTGTGCGCTGTGTGCTGTGCGCTGTGCACCGAGCGCTGTGCGAGCAGTGGATCTCATTGAAATGCTACTTACATTTGATAATTATTCCTCTCTGTATACATTTTCGTTATCATTATTTAGATATATTTTCGTTTGAGAACTAGTCGAAAAGGAGCCTAATCATATTTACGAAGATTATCATTGTATAACATCATTACATAGTATAAAACAAAGTCTCGTCGCTCTGTCCGTCCCTATGTATGCTTAAATCTTTAAAACTACGCAACGGATTTTGAAGCGGTTTTTTTAAATATATAGAGTGATTCAAGAGGAGGGTTTATATGTATAATACATGCATAATATAGTAGAGAAACACTGATAAATTTAGAGGTTTCTAATGTGATGTCGTAAATAAACACATTTTTTGCGCTTACATTGCAAACGCTGGCTGAACCCCACATGATGAATCATAATAATGTACTACAGTATTGTACACCTTAAAAAGGTCAACAAAAAAGTCTGCGACAGTATATGTCTATCTCTTAAGGATAACCCACGATAACCATTTTTTATCCTTTACATTTTACGGGAAAATTATTATTTACGAAGTGATTTTAAGCAATACAGCATTCATCCTTATCCAATTATACATTACATTGTCCATTTAATTTAGATCATTATGGCCCTTTACAGCATGTAATTTAGATGAATATTTCCGAAGATATTACAGATTTAAATGCAGGGACATAGCGGTGCGGCTGTACCGACCCTATATACCATGGTCAATTATATGGCGCTCTTTCAAGAGTAACCTCTAAACAAAACATGTTTGTATTGTCTAATGACAAAAAAGCTATAAACGTTGTTTATAAGGACATTCTGTAGTAGTTGCACCCGTGCGAAGCCGGGGCGGGTCGCTAGTAGATAATATAATATATACTGATTAATATAATATACGATCGGAATTGCACATTATCACGATCAAATTAACTTGTATTCTGTTAGTGTGAAGGAGTACTGGCACGCGCAAGCGCACGCGTAATAGTGATTCACACGTACAGTAGCGCCGTAGAGACTAGACTTGACTGGAGAGTACTGCCACATGTCGCCGCGAGGCGCGGGCGCGGCGGGGCGGCAGGGCGGCGGCACGTGCCTGCGGGCTGCGGGTTGCTCTCGCGTACACCCTCTATCACATCTACATCTATCACCTTATCGTTATTACACTAAAACGTGATGTTACTATTATGTACCTATACACCATACACACAATATATACCAACATAAACCTCTATGGGGAATACAATACAGTACTTCAAAACTAGTCAAAACCCGTAGATAATTGATTTAAAATATACGACATATATGAGGACAATATATACATATAATGGCTTGCCTACTTTTTTATATCAAATATAGTACTTTCGAGGCTATTACCTGAAATAATATAGTACATGAAAAAAAAAACAACAAAATATACAGCAGGTTTATATTTTTTAAAGAAATATTTTTTTACTAGGTGATATATAAATAATGATGATAATGAGAAATACTTAAATTCGTTCCGAGCCAAGTCTCGTTCAGGAAGAGATAAATCTCAGCTTACATATATATTATACTTACTCCTAGTGATAAAGGCTGCGGCCTGCGATCCGTTTCACGCTTCAACATTTTGGAATAAAAAATATCCAATAAAAATATAGTAGTTTTGCATACTATGTATATATTTTTTTATAAATATATTAGTCAAGCTTCCGAGTAATAACTACTACAAACATGTATGTTGGCAGTATGTTGGCAACCCTAGTCACGTCCTACGAGCACTGTCTGGCGAAACTCTGACTCTGGCTGACATGAAACCGAAATTATAGCCCACATCCAAGATGTATTTAATTGGGCAACCTTGGCTTAGTGTATAATATATTCACCTAACTCACCTCTGTGTTCAAAACAAGACCACGTAAATAGCTGTAAATGGTTAATTTCAAAAGAGCGCATTCAAGTTCGTCTGCGCGGAATGGTGTCGGTGTCTATTACTTAACAGAGAAGATAAAACAAAACAAATTTTAAAATAAGAAATGATGTAAAATGACCTACATACATTACACTAAATCACCTTATAAACTTGTTTTCTTGGATATCATAAACAAACAACTTTTATTTTTGTTTCTGAACACTGACAACCTTGTAAGAGCAAGATGAGTCCACGCACTCGGCAGCGGGTCGCGGCTCGCGGCCCTCAGGCTCAGCTGGGCTCTGACTCATCTGAACGACTCTGTCGGTCATGTGATTTCAGTAGGTATTATGTCTGATGTTACGTGAAGTCGCCAAGTCGTCCCGTCGCGTCGCTCCACTTTATAAATATTGACTGTGCATTCCCTTCACGTACGCGTATAATATGTTATCTATGTACATAAATGTCCACGAGTATTATTCAATATTAATCTAGAATTTGTTATTTCACTAACAAACGTGTACAATAAATTTAATGTCTCTATTACCTGAAAATTTTTATTTGATTATTAGGATATAATATTCATTTAGTGAGTCGAGTCGGGTGAGACGGGTCGCAGTGGGGATGCTCGCTCAATTAACTGTATCAACTGAGACAGCTCGGAAGGGGTTTTACTCGCAATCTATTCGTTTAAATGCTACTGGCGTAACATATTATAAATTATTCTATGATCTAAGAGAACTTGAAATGCAAATGTACAAGACAATCCAGTCTGACTAGTTTTTAGTGAAGCCGAAAACTTATTAGTATTTTACGACAGAATTTATATAGAGACGCGTGTTCGGAAACTTTATTACGCGTTATTTGCGCCTGCGCACACGGACCCATCGCATCGTTGATCGCTGATCGTACCACATTGGGGCTTAGTGATCGGAACGTGAGCTTGATTGCTTGAGCCGCATCACGCGTCGGCTTGTATTAGAAAAATCAGGAACCTTTACCAATAACATGTTTGTATGTAAATAACTTGATGTGAGACTGTGGGACAATATGATATAATTCTTATTGTAGTAATAACGTTGACGCGTCGTTCAGCCCAATCTGAAGATATAAATTTAGGTGTAGCCGTGTAGGTACTCGTATGCAGTACGTACATACTATTTCTACAGACATAAAGCAATTTTCGTGACGTCATGGATTGCTTTCAATATATAGTCGACGCACGACATATTAATAAATATTGTGTTTTAATTTAATTTAATTATTCTTGTAAATTATAGTTGATAGATGAAGGCTATACTTTGCGGAAATACATTAAGCATTTCGTATAATTATTTAACGTGTTATACAAGAAAATTGCGCGCGAGTATAACATTATTTTAAAATGTAAATATAAGTAATTTATTCACCATATTCTCATACATACAAATGTTTGTGTAAGTAAGTACTTATTCATATTAATCAATATGATATTGTATAATAATTATATTTCAATAAAGTGTGATGTATTCGTAAAATATTTCTTTGAGAATGTAATGTGTATTAATAGTTTTTATTTCGAACTGTCTTTACTGTTTACCCTAAACTCCCTGGAGCTTTTAGAAGCTTTGACAGCTTCATGGGTATTAATAATAAAAATCTTCTTTATGATGGTATCAGCAGGCGTCGGCGCAGCGCAGCGGGTGCGCCACTCCTCTGTGAGTGTAAGAACGAAAGGGCACAACTGGTATCGCTTAACTTAGTAATAATAATTCTTTCCTTCCCTTCCCTTCTTTTCTTTTCTTCTTTTAGTAATAATGTTGTGAGTGCAGATGGACTACTCGCTGGTTTTTTTTATATAAATATAATTCCGAGGGAGCGAACACCCACCACAGCACATTAGCGATCGCCAGGCGCCAGTAGGTAATAAGTAGTGTAGCACCTGTCGAGTATTGTGTCCGGTTTGTTGCCTGTGCGGCGCGGGGGTGCGGGGGTGCGGAGGCGCGGCGTGCGCAGTGAGGGTCTCACGGTGACTCACCTACTCGAATAACATTTTGCGTCCAATTTATGAGGTTTTTTGTCTTCCGAATCGATTTATCTTTTATACGTTTATTTTTAATTTATAGCCCCGACTAGGTCATGACCACCATGTATGTGATTAAAAATTCCTCATAGCTTTTTCGTGTCGAGTTTCGGGATCCTTCTCCAATGGCTCATTGCCTGATATAACTGCATTGACCCGGTGGCCAGGGAGACCCGTAGAAACCGTTGTCCCGCCCGCCCTGATTAACCACCATGTTAGGCTTCGTCACCGTACCATGAAAAGTCTCAGGTAGATTAATCGTGCCGGACCTCAACTCTAGGGATTCCATCAGGAGTGTCATCTCCACCACACCTCGGAGATTCGGAAACCTAAAAAGGGTGCGATAGTTTTTCACTACCGGTCAACTGTATATAAGTTATAAGTTCGGCCGTATATGGAGAAGACCGATCACGACCGCCGGCGGGAACGGACGTGTTTACGACTGTTCTCTGCCGCCTTGTGAAGTTTTACGACCGACCGGCCTTGCTGCACACCTGCATCGCACCTGCGCCGCACCTGCGTATCGCCGTCTCGCTCGCACCCATTGTGCCGCGCTACACAACCATAAAACTGCTCTTTTAAGAGCAAATTGTTTCTATTTCGACGAAATCCACACTTTAGTGGTCACTTGCCTGATACCTGACGGTGCCAACGAAAGCAAGTGGGTGCGTGACCCAAGCGCCCCTCGGTTGCCTCCTTCAGAGGCAAACAATAGTACTTGGTCGGGCTCAGGAATCTTGGCCCTTGATAGAGTCATAGTCAAGCCCTGAGTGTCTCCTTCCCACCCTTCCGATCCTGCTACATATCCATCCCTGAGTGTCTGTTTGGGCGTAGCTAGGTATTTATACCGGCTGCGTTCTCTGCCTCGGGCTTGATAGGGACCTCCACGTAGGGCCCGGTAGGTTCTTTTCCTGCGAGTCATTACACCGTGACACGCAGGTCCCTTTACACGGCTCGGGATAGCCGTTTAAATTCACTCGGCGCACCCCCCTGCCTCTCCGGCAGGGAGGTTTAACTTCACCCCCGCCCGCCCAACCGCCACCGCCGGAATGGCAAACTTAGACCAAGTTAGGTTCAATGAAATAGTTTTCAAATTCCTCAAGGACAATGATCTTCTCGCGAAGTTCACGATGATAGCCGGGGCCCCGCATCCCGCACCCGCGTCCGAACAGGTCCCCGGGACCTCCCATACCCCCGCCGCGAAAAAATCCGGCTCGCGGTCCCGCTCAACGGCACCGCGAGCACTTAACAAGACGCCGTATAAAAGGCCAACGTCGCGCTCGCGCTCACCACCCGGCAAACAAGCCGCGATCCCAGCGCCCTCTGCGCTGCAAACATCAAACTCGTTCGCAACTTTAGTTCCCGAAGCGGAGACACCGTCGCTTGTAGCAACAAACGACAGCTACTCTCCCGCTAGCCCGGACCCCGAACCGAAGTCCAACGAAATGGACACGGCAATACGCACAGATAACGAGGGCTTCACCCTCGTACAAAAAAACAAGCCCGCCAAACGGGCCTCGCGTTCGCGCCCAGAGTCTCCGGAGACTCAGTCGAGACCCCAAAAAGCGCAGCGAACCGGGCTGGATAGCCACGCCCCCCGCTCCGCAGCGCCCTCAGCGCCTGCCGGTACCTTTGCCGGCAGAAAGGCGCGTCGCCCGCCCCCCGTCACGGTCCAGAACAAATCGGTCTGGACAAAACTCTCAGAGAAACTGAGAGAACTTCGCATCCACTACACCCAGGCCAGTAACACGGCCAACGGTATCCGCGTCCAGGTTTCCACCTCGGACGAACACCGTCAATTTACCAGGTTGCTCCGGGACAGCAACCTCGAATATTTCACATACTCCCTGGAGGAAGAACGTCAACTCCGGGTTGTAATCCGCCGCATCCCGGTGGAAATCACACCCGAGGAGGTCAAAACTGACCTCTTAGCCAAGGCCTTCCCTGTCCGCGAAGTGCACAGAATGCACGGCGGACAATCCAAAAACAGACCTCTCGACATGGTCTTAGTCATATTGGAACTGACCCCCGAGGGCAGAGCCATTTTTAACGTTAGGAAAGTGTGTGAGCTCTCCGGAATAGCCGTAGAGCCCCCACACAAGAACCGCAGTCCTCCGCAGTGTCACAACTGCCAGCTGTACGGTCATTCGGCACGCAACTGCCATCTCCGTCCCAGGTGCGTTAAGTGCCTCGGGGACCACGCGACAAGCGAGTGCTCGCGCACTCGTGAGTCGGCTACCCCTCCGAGCTGCGTGCTATGCGGCAACGAAGGTCACCCCGCGAACTATCGCGGCTGTCCCCGTGCCCCGCGCCCCACGCGCCCTACGCGACCCATGCGCCCTACGCGACACACCCCTCCTCAGAGGACACGTCCCGCCGTAGGACAACCAAAGCCCCTGCTCACGCCAGAGGCTTTCCCCAGCCTCCCGGGCGCCTCCAGCGCCCCGGTGGCAGCCGCCCCTGCGCCCCACGCACCCCCTCCGGCCATGCGAGCTCCTCAAGCAGCATGGGTCTCCACTCCCCGCCCTCAGCCTCCTAAGGCTCAGGCCCCCCCGCCCGTCAACACGCGCCGCGGCGTTGACTACATGGTCATGCTCTTCCGTGAGCATGACCCTCAGGAAGTACTGGCGTACGAACAGTGCGTCGCTGAGTACGGTCCCGGCGAATCCATCAGGCGTTTCCCCCTGATGACAGCGACGCTAATGCGCCTGGCCCGTGCCGGGAAATAGATAACGGTTATCAATGGTACGCATTAAGCCTAGAAGCCTCAATATATCTTTTTTTAACGCGCGAAACCTCTTTCCACAACGGGACTTAGTATCCACCTTTCTTAGGGAACGGGAGATAGACGTGTTTCTAGTACAAGAAACACTTCTAAAACCCAGTAGGCGCGACCCTAAGATAGCAAATTACAATATAGTCAGAAATGACCGTGCCACCCTAGGAGGCGGCACGCTCATCTACTATAAACGTTCCCTCTATTGCATGCCAATAGACCCTCCCGCACTTACCAATATGGAAGTGTCCGTCTGTAGAATAGGCATGACTGGCCATCCGTCAATCACGCTTGTCTCTGCATATCTCTCCCCGAATAAAAGACTCCTTCAGTCCGATCTGGAGGCGCTTTTTATACTCGACCAATCAGTCATAATAGCAGGCGACCTCAATAGCGGTCACACCCTTTTCAACAACCCGCGCAACACCCGTAACGGGGTTATACTAGAACTATTATGCGACGTGCTCGGCTTTGACGTCATAGCACCGCTAGAGCCCACGCACTTTCAAGACAACTGTCAACCGACAGTACTTGACATAGCCCTCCTCAAAGGTGTCTCACTTCGGTTACGACTTATAGAAGTCGTACACGAACTAGACTCCGACCACCGCCCGGTTATCTTACAACTCGGGCAACCGTTCGACCCCAGTCCGCCAAAAGTCAAAATAGTTGACTACGCGATCTTAAATCGCTACTTATCCGATAACGCGACCCCGTCCAGCCTAGCTAGGATCCCCGACGTATTGGAGTCAACCGCAGACGCCGATTTAGCCATCGATTCCCTGGTCGACTACCTCCAAACCGGTGTAAGGGAGGCCTCGAGAGAGGTGCAAGCGGCAAACGAACGCCGTTTTATACTCCCCCCCGGCTTACGAGCGTTAATCACGGAAAAGAACGCCGCGACACGTGCACATGACTCTTATCCGACGAGGGATAACACCCGTAGGTTACGACAACTTCAGAGAGAGGTTAGAACTCGCATCGGAGAGTACAGAGGTCACCGGTGGGATAACCTCTTAGAGGGTCTCAAGCCGTCCCATCTGGCTTACTGGAACCTCGCCCGCTCTCTGAAGTTAGAAGCTTCCGCCCAGATGCCGCCCCTCGAAAGGGGCCCCGATCTCCCACTCGCGTTCGATAGCGACGATAAGGCAGAATGCCTTGCCGCAAGCTTGGAGAGCCAGTGCTCCCCAAACTGCGACAACGTAGACACTGCCCACATCGAAACTATCGAGACCGCCGTTCAGGAACTCACGTTGATTCCCCCCGCGGAAACGTTAACCCCGGTCACGCCAGATGAGGTCTGTTCTATCATTAAAGGCCTTAAGCCTAGGAAATCTCCCGGTCCTGATGGTATCAGGAATGAAGTACTCAAACTTCTTCCTGATCACCTCATAGCTCTTTTGGTCTGCATCTTCAATGTAGCCATAGCCCACTGCTATTTTCCAGCCGTCTGGAAAAAAGCTATAGTTATAGGTATTCGCAAGCCCGGCAAAAAAGCTTCGCTTCCCGATAGCTATCGCCCGATCAGTCTCCTAAACACTCTAGGGAAACTCTATGAGCGGATCCTTCTGAACCGTCTCAAGGTCGTTATAGACGACAAGAATTTATACCCGCCCGAACAATTCGGTTTTCGCGCCCGTCACTCGTGTACACATCAAGTGCACCGCCTCACGGAGCACATCACGAGTAACTTTGCTAAGAGCAATATCGCTCCCGCCCGCACGCTTGCGGTCTTTTTCGACGTAGCCAAGGCCTTCGATAAGGTCTGGCACGCCGGACTGGTCCACAAGCTTCACCATTTAGAAGTCCCGGATAGGCTAGTACATTTAGTCCGCGATTACCTAAGCGACCGCACCTTCCACTACCGAGCGGAAGGAGTACTCTCCACCGCACGTCCCATTCGTTCAGGCGTCCCGCAAGGCTCCATTCTGGCACCTTGCCTATTCAATTTGTACGTCAGCGACCTCCCGAAACCCCCCGAGGTCGAGGTAGGGCTCTACGCTGACGACACAGTCATATACGCGTCAAATAGGAACAGATCTTTTCTCGCTCACAAAATACAACGCGCCGTAACCACTCTCGGAGAGTGGTTTCGAACGTGGCGTATAGCTATTAATCCGGTTAAGAGCGCCGCGATTATGTTCGAACCGACTACATGCAGATTACCACGCACGGTAGGACCTCTAACATTATTCGGTAAAAATATCCCTTGGGCCACCAAGACAAAATATCTGGGTGTCATCCTTGACTCGAAGCTTAACTTCAACCCACACGTCACTAGAGTCCGGAATAGGGCCATTTGGGTCCTTTCCCGTTTACGACCCTTGCTCAGTTCGGTAAGCAAAATGTCCATAAGACATAAGCTTACACTGTACAAGATGTGCGTTCGTCCGATCTTGACATATAGTTGCGCCGCGTTCGCACATATGTCCAAACACAACTTTGCCCGCTTGCAAAGAGTGCAAAATCGATTCCTCCGTCGCCTGCTTGACCCTCCAGCCTTCGTTAGGAACATGGACCTACACAGGGACATGAGGCTTCCCTCGTTAGAAGCCTATGTGAAGTATCTCGCTAGGAGATACTTCGATAGCGCTTCGAACCATCCAAACCCGCTTGTAAAGTCCTTTGTGAACTACACGCCTAACCACGCGATACCCGTTGTCCAACGTTACAAACGCCGTCCGCGAAATCTCTTTGTCGATCCCGACGACGACATAGAGAAAGCAAACAAATTCTACGCGTCCGCTCCCGCAACATATGCGTGCTCGCGCCCACGCCCGCGAAACCACCGTTCCCTCCGAAGGGGACGAACGGTTAACTTCGCGCCCACACACCCGCCACGACCACCCTCCTCTGCGGCAACTCAAGCCTAGGTCCGATCCATCGGCATGGAGCCCTTGAGCCAAGCAGCCGCTCGCGCGATACAAGTGACTGTACAATCACTAGCTTTCACAGCCATACATGACACTGCATTATACACACATGCACAACACACATAGGTACATAGGTTCTGTAAGGGACCTTTTTTTTTTCTTTTTTTGAGGCTAGTTAGTCTAGATCAAAAATTTCAGACCACTAAATACACATACACATGTTCCTTCCCTCCTCCCAGGGGGCAGAAACATGTATATCTGTATAGTTAGTTTAGATCGAATTACGGATAGGGAATTAGTCAGATCGCGACTTAATTGCATACGCGCAACAGTCCGAGCCGAGGTCCGGCCACTTTGGCACCCTCGGATGTTGTTGCTTAGCTTTCGTGGCTGAGTGCCCTAAGCGCTCGCCCCCAAGCCCGGTAAAGCTGTAAAAGCCGTAAAGGCTTCAGGGCCCCTCAGGCTAACAGTGTAGTCAGTTCGAAAAAAAAAAAAAAAAAAAAAAAAAAAAAACCGTATATGGAATACTGTTCGCACCTATGGGATGGATCCGCAAAGTACCTCTTCGATGCTCTGGACAGGTTGCAGAGATGGGCTGTTCGCATTGCAATACGCAATAATTGCAATACGTCAATGCAGACGTTACCGAATACAACGAGCTGATTCAGCTGCGCAGGAATATTGACTCGCTGAGCGTTTCATTGTTATACTACAAAAGTAGCATACATTATACGGCCCGCCTGATGGTAAGCGGCTACCTTAGCCTAGGGACTCTTGTAATACCATAGGTATCGTTAGCGCGTTGCGGATTTTGAACCCTCTACCCCAAAAAGCACTGGGAACCCTACTCAACGCAGGAACAACACACTAGGTTATTTGGCTGCGATCTTCTGTAAGGTGGAGGTATTCCACCAGTCGGGCTGCCCCAAGTAGAGCGAAATCTCCAAAGAAATTTATCTGTGCTCTACTTCTACCATCTGAATTATGGTAAGTGTTGAAGAGCTTTTTCTCCTCTCCTTTCCACATCAGAACAACACGCACTGGACTTCGGAGTCACAGTTTTACGTTAACCTCCATCTCGGCACGAACTACACAGTTCTCTATGTCTTATCTCTGTCGTGCCGCGAAACTGTGGAACCATCTCCCGGTCTATGTGTTCTCTTCTTCTTACGACATCGGATCCTTCAAGCGTAACATGAAGAGATATTTATGCAGGTCGGCATGACAGCGACGACCGCCGATGGATTTCGATCTCTCCGTGATCGCCGTTGTATTTGGATAGTACTGTAATTACCATCAGGGACAGTACAGTCAATTTGCAGAGTTACTTTAAAAAAATATAGTAAATAAATTTGTAATGAATAATTTAAAAATAATGTGAAGCTCCGTCACGTGTACCGCAAGTAATAAGTGTAAAACGTGTAACAAGTTTCGCTTCGCGTCGCGTCGCGTCGTCGTGATAATCATTGATTTATCTCTAATGCTAGTAACGAGTGATGGCATGAAGTACTTTGTAATTTTCTATTATCCAAGCGGCAATCATTTCAAGATCGCGGCGCTATACGCTATACCTAAAGAAATCGGAGCGGAATGGATATCTGATGCATGTTTGCCAAATTCTGTATGCACACAAGCTTCTCAAGACAGATTTTTACAAGCAGCTCTCGTTCGGATAGATGCATAAACGTGGACTATTTTTACTAGTAAAGGTTTAGTAAAATTAATGGGCTATAAAATTAAGGTACTCTGTAATTTAGATTCTACTTTATTGTGAAATGCCTTCGAAATACATATATAAATCAATTTTGAATTTAATTTCATAAACCTTTAAATATATAATTTTCGGAATTTATACCTATACAATTGTCCACACGACAATTTACTGAAAGAGGACCAGAACTGCGACTAAGGAGGACCTGTCGAGACTCTCATGTGTTCTTTTTTAATTTGTCTTCGTATCTGTGAATATATTCTTTAAACAGTGTAGAAAGCTTTTCTCTTATCCGCGACCGTAACTGTATTTATTTACATTAGAAGTATGTTGTATTAATTATGTTATCTTTACTTGGATGATAAAATTACACAAATATTAAATTAATTATAATATTAGGTATATGACATGGTGTAAGAAAAACTATTAAGCGTATTAAAATGACGAAGAATTAACGGTAACATTGAGGAAAACCCAACGCTACTCTGAACACTCTGATTACCTACATGAAATATGTATTGTCAAACCGTAGTATAGCGGCGCGAGGCGTCGGTGCAGAGTTGCCTCTGGTGCGACATAGCTAGCGGCAGCGGAGCGACAGCGGAGCGGGTCAGTTCACGTTCAACTCGCAAGTTAGAGAGACGAACGCACGATAGATAAGGAAAAATGAATTTCTGTTATAAGTGGTTAGTGATAGTTAATTCCGAAATATATGAAAGAAAGCTTTAAAATTTGCAAAAAATCTTAGAATTTATCTATGACATTGTCAAATAAATATGAAATCGAAGAGGTTCCTTTAGAATGCTTGTTTATTTTGACTTTTTCTGCGCTCGCACAATAAAACCTCCACCGATCACTTCTTCATTTAATTCGCCAATTTAGTTAGTCACATTGTACAACAAGTGAACGCGCAGGCGGCGCCGAGCGCTTGTCCCTGTACACTGGACTCGTAATAATCTAAGTGCAATAACCGTCGATCCGATCACGTTCCTCGAGCATGACTCGAGCTTTAAGGAAAAACATTATAAATGGAAAAATGAACGATCACATTTTATTGTTATCTAAACATATTATAAAACGCACAAGTTTCTCTGTCTGTCTGTCCGCTTATGTTCTTTTCACGCGGAAACCACTTATCCAATTTACATGTTTTTATTTTAATTTTAATTCATAGCTATGTTATCTGGCCAGGTTTAAGGATATATTCTGTAAAATAAAGTAACGTACGAAATAAGCAGTGGCGATAATGCTGAATTAATTCGCGCGAAAAAAAGACGCACGTGGGGCAATTAAATGGTATCGGAAATAAATATATCAAATTAATGTTCTACATAATTGTAGACTTTAAAAAGATTATAAAAACGTCAGCGGTAGCATATGTCTATCTTGTAAGAATCCCCACAATAAGCATTTTCGTTTTTAAAATAACAGACGGGCGACCGCCGTAAAGTTGGAGCGGGTGCAGCACGATTCGCGCGTGCGCTTCACCGACGGCATTCTTTATTCCACACAAGCGGAGCCGCAGGCACAGCTAGGCTCTTAATAAATCAAGACTTTATTTAGTTGATTTGCTTTAGGGCCCTTCTTATACAATTACTATTCAAGATTTCTTTGATGTTACAAATACCAACAGCTCGCTCCACACATTACAAGATGACAATGACTTGCTAATGGACAATCTATTTACATAAGTATTCTACGGGGTAAAAAGTACAAGTAATAAGCCTCCTGTTCCAGAAACTTTTTTAATTTTTTATTTTGACGCTTAGATCTAGGTCACCTTGTTATGATGTCATGAATACAGATACGCGTCAGTAAAACTTCGTTTGGCTTCGCTGAGCTCTGTCCGAGACAAAGGCGCGAGGATGTCCCGCAGCACTCGCTACGCAGCTCCAGCGATGATGGATTTCGAAACGTTTTCATTATTTACGCCGCAGACACTCTGTTCTGATTTCTATACAGTGTCCAGCCACAACTAACTATTACACGCTGTTCTGAAACCGAATTCTCCGGGTCACCCGAGAGACGCGCCTGTGTGTATGAGTTTGAGCTGTGTGCGGATATCGTTTCAAACGATGTTGAGCATGTCCCGCTAAGTCTGTGTTTAGTTTTTATTCTCTTATGAAGTGACGCTTTCAGTGCGAGGGGTTAAACTGCCGGGTGGCAGGGCTGCAGGGCGGTAGGGTGGCAGGGCTGCGAAAGCTAACTCGTGTTCTAATCGCGTCGCACCATAATTGAAATGTTATTATTATTTTTTATCGTTATATGTTTGGCGTAGTGGCTACAATCTCACCTGATGTTAAGTGACGATGTGGCCCAAGATGATAGCACGCTAAACCTAGTGGAAGACTGGCTCTCAAGTGCAGCTGCCGGAACACACCTATTGGTGCTTGGCGACAGATTTTCAACTTGAGGGTTGTAGCTAGCCAGGCGGGCATTAGAAAAAGCCCTACCACCATGCTATGGTTTTTTCCTCACGATGTTTTCCTTCACCGAAAGCTCAGGCTCTTTGCAAGAATTCGAACTCACGCCAATCGACGCGAAGTCGTACACGCTACCACTGAGCCATCGTTGCTTCAAACTGAGCCATCATTGCTTCAAAATGTTATTATTAACGTGCGAAGTTCTAAAAATCCTCCCCCATGATTAGATGACTGGGGCGGAGCCGCGTGGGGTCGCGCGTGCATCGGCTACACGTTTCCCAACCTGATTGCGATTATTACAAATCATTTCCTCGTCATTAATATAATATAACTGGATTCTAGTTACACAAGCGCGTCAACCAACATTGTGTAGTGCATGTGCATGGTGCCTGTATGTGTGTGTAGGTGAGCACACATTCACAGAGAGATACACATACACATGCATGTATACATAACCATTTTTTATTACATAAAGTTACATAATCTTGTATTACACTTACGGTACATCTATGATAGTTATATAGAACGTACTCACAGTGGTTATGGTTCACATACGAGTAATCTTCGTTAGCAACACAACACTATCTATGTATATAAAATCAAAAGTTACTTTCTTCAGTTTGAGCTATGAGAACGAACTTACGAATGTCAAAGAACTATCACCGGTTTGTAAATATCCCAGTGACCAAGAAGTGTCCGCAACGAACTCGATGGGAGTTTAACAATATATTTTTGTTTACTGTCTGAGTGTTTTAATTACAGTAGCAAAACCCAACGACCGGGTACAAATTATTAAATAGCCCAGTCTAGGTCTGTGTCTATGTATCATTTTTTGTAATCCAAATCAATCATGACTTATTGACAAGATGATTGAGTCAAATTGATTCGATCATTTCGATCGCTCGAACACTTCGATACCTTTATCGCGGATCGTGGTTCCATCGCTTGATTTTACTTATAAGAAACGAACGTTTATAAAAAAAGTGCTTCCATATTTGACAATGTTTTCTTGTTAAATCTTTAATTATTATTTATAAGACAAAAATATAATAGATACAGATAATATAAAATTATAGCCACAACAACTATGATAATAGCCTGTTTTAATTGTTATGAAACCGATCAAACCTTTGTTAAGTTTTATTACAACCAATATATCGACAAGCAAATCACAAAAAATAATAATAAAAGTATGTAAAAAATCAATAAATAGTTAATTATCTACAAGAACTAGATATTACACATCAAATAGCCACATAAAATACCGAAAACTAAGACCATTCCTAAAAAATGTCGCATGCCCGCGTCGCGGCTCGTAAATCACTTATCATGGCGCAATTGATTTGCTAGTCAAGTCATTCATTCAATCGTTCGAAAATCCCGTAATCTAAAGAAAGTGAATGTATGTGTGTTTTCTGTCGCTACGCGGGCAGCTTTCAGAAGCGAGTCAGATATGATCGAAACGAATTTGCGTATGGGTTGTAATCGAATCAAAGTGATTCGATCAATCGTGACCGACACAGGTCTAACCCAGTCCATAATATCCTACTAATTTTAAATTGTACGTGGCATTGTCCGAAATCTGTCGATTCGAACGCAATGTAATGTGGGTAAATGACTACGAGAGTAATAAATAGAGCTGCTTATACTGTGGCCTTGGATACGACCGCTTCTAGAAACGAGTAGTAAATACCTGCGTATACATCAGTCACTACACTAGTCACTAGTCAGTAGGGCCTGTGAGAGAAGACATTTGGGTATGAACAATACGGGACCGGGTCGAGACGCAATGCCGCGCGCGTTGAACTCTTTAGTGGACGAAAGTCATTGATTTTGATATATCAATGGATAGAGTAGAGCGCGCGTGCAACGCATTTATTACTATTGATGTCTTCTGCTTTGCAAAGAGTTTTGTGTCCAAGCAGTTTTCGTGCGTCTCTGTATCTGCTATTTAATATCCTGTACTTTAATTCCTGTAATATAGACTGCGTACCGGTAGCGGTTCTACCTTATAATGTACTTAATTTACAGTCGAAAGTAAAACATTTCAATGATAACAGCAGTATAAATTTTAATAGTCGTACATGTTTACGATATGAATACAGGCCGCATCGCGTCGTAGCTTGTAGTATGTGAGCGACCTCCCCGCGCCCGAGCAACTGTTCTCTACAGATTGAGTATTCAGGTGACGTCACAGCGCGCACTCAACCCTCGGCGCGTGTCTGTTCAACTCCAGGCTCAGCGTGTACGATTGTACGAGTAACGGGCTTTGAGAGCTTGCTGAGAGGTGTATACAATTCCACGTGAATCTGGCAATCATATACGAAAACAATTTTTCGAACCCGACTGGTAGTTCCAGATATTAGTGTGTTTAAACAAACAAAAAAAACTCTTCCGCTTTATTATATTACTAGCTGTGCTCGCGACTTCGTCTGCGAGGAATTCAGAATTGGGGCTTTACCACGATAAAAAGTATTCTATGTATCAGGGTTATAAGCTGTCTGTGTGCCAAATTTAATCTAAATCCATTTAGCCGTTTTTGCGTGGTCGAGTAACAAATATATCCTATGGGTTCATTCCGAAGTGCACTGGTAGCCGCTGCAGCGCAGCAGATTGTTAACAGCTTCTTATGGCGGGAATTTTAATGTAATAATTTTATAAATAATTAACGTTAAAACATTATTTTTTATGGTTATTTCTTAAAAAAACCAACGGTGTGACGTCACTCGACGCGTTACAGTAATGAGTAAGTGATGTGAAGGGTCTATTCGACCGTAAACACCAGTTGCAGTGTTAAACATAAACACACGTAAATAATGTCGCGTGCGGACTGTGAAATGTCCTGCGGCCGCGCTCGCTTGCAGGGCGGAGGTGGCGTGCGCTGGTGGTGCGCGGGGGTAGCGGGGCGCGTCACGTGTCACGTGACGAGCGCGCGGGCTCACGCACACAGTGATGCAATGTTTCGTACATACACAGTGTGCACGTGGCGTTGAGAAAATGCCAGCCGATGCTGACTTAAACTCGCTCTTCTTGAAAGCTGAGAACTTGTTTATTATTTACTCTTATTATGTTATTATGTATACTATGCTCCGAGGGTAAGGGAGCAGGGTGGGAAGGGGGGGGGGTGGAGAGCTGTAGAGCGTTGTTTAGTCGCCTAAACCGTTACGCATGAAGCAGTAGGTATTGTTGGTATGCCTCGGCCTTTTCTTTAATTACTTAGTGTTAGTTTTGATCTCAAAATAGAAAAAACTAAACGGCTGGTAGTTCTATCCGGTGCGCTAAACGCTGCGTGCACTTGTTACTAAATCTTATAAAAAGTTATGACACGTACTCAGTACATGCGATTGAAGTTAAACTTTCAATTAACAACGCACATCTTGTCTTTTACTAATATTTTACTCGTCTGTTTGGTTTCGCGCATGCACAATTTAGTATTTCTTTGTTTATTCGGTTTTAGATATAATCATTAGGCATATTGAGCGTATGCCGTTTGTTTTTATGGTAGCAAAGCAAAGTGACGGAAATGTGCCTGATGGTGGGTAAGCACAGTATTATCCAGAACTATGTAGTTACAATCACCGAAACATCAACAATCCATCGGCAGTCGCACAGAGCTGGGCGGCAGGATGCGGAGGGGCAGCGCGGGGCAGGCGCGGTGCAGATTAAGCATATTAAGCAAATAGATTATTTTAATAAATTGAAGGTTTATATTGTTATTAGTATGTAAGTAGGTATATTTTGAAAAGAATGTATGCGAAAACACATATCAACAATAGTACAGTACAATGGTAAGATACAGGTGAGTGTGTGTCAGTGGGACGGCGCACGCGCAGCGCTTTGCTGCTGTGAATTTATAATCACTTTTTGAGAGTGCGATAAGCGCGTGACCACACTACCTACAATGAGACGACAGCACGACGAGCAGTCACGTGGCTCGCGGGGCTGCTGGTCATTACGGGGGCAAATCATTGACTATGCGTGCGGAAATGTTTGAGAGAATGTACATGTGAGTGTGTAGTTCAGTTAATAGTTACTCAGTTTGCAGCGGTATGTATCAGCACGGTAGCAGCTAGCTCGTGGCGAGGCGCAGAGGCGGCCGTTCACTTACCGATAGACTAGTTGACTGTTTTTGAGAAACTAGTTTATATATTAATGCCTCGGGGGCCACGCAACGGTATGTTTTATTGAATTATAAACATTATAATAATACATTTAAACTGATTATTTGTACTATTACTTGAATTAATTGAACTTTTTCCGCAAACCGCTGTCAAATTGTCTCGATGTGACGTCGTACGAAGCAATAAATTGTTTCGATAAAAAAAAATCTAAATCTAATAAAAATCTAATTTCAAATATAATTTTATTAATCTGACTGTTTTAATGTCACTTATTTTTCCACATAGTTTTATATATTTCTTGTATACTAACAGTGTCCCGTGGTTCAGCACGCGTTTTTTACGTAGTAATTATTTTCATCTCGCAACCGTACCTCTATTTTTCCTCATATTATTGGCAATTCTTATAGCCTACCAATTGGGGAATGATAAAAGCTTATTGTATGTAATATTTAATATAAACTGACAAAGCCATTTTTGAATTAAAACCGGGCATACAAACAGACAGAATGATAAATGTAATATTTGTGTTCAGTATTCTTAAAAAATCGATGTCTGTTAGGAAACTTGGAAAAAATACAAAAATAGATTTATTAATATAGATGTAAGTAGGTACATCGAGATATTTGTACATTATTATATTATGTACCTTTGTTTTCCAGTTTGTAATATTGTCAAGCCACGGCTTGAGAACAATCTGTTCACTTTCTGAATATTTAAATAATGTGCAATGAAACTGTTATTGCAGTTAATTTGCTAAACGCTATAGACATTGCCATTGAGTATCATATTAATGATAACGTGTCACAAGTATGGTATCCCCACTCCCCACTCCCCACTCCCCACTCCCCACTCCCCACTCTCCACTTCTGCCCCCATCCAGATCGACAAACAAACCAGTGCCCAGTGATCCGTGTATAATTTAAAAGAAATCGCTGATTGATTATTTATAATACTTCGGTATAGATAATATTTTATCAGGCGGCCAGGGTTATGCGTCACTACTCACACTCCTTAGAGCCACTTCACCTATAGTCATAGACCCAAGCCGAGGGTTGAATTATTATAATTTTACATTATTTCTCAAACTATTCGTCCAAATAACATGCTATAAAGGGCAAAGTTTATTTATATAAAATTGTCATACTTTCACAAAGGGTAAATTAATCGTTTTTGCTTTTTTCTCGGTTGATCCGTAAAGCTATTAATTTGCCAATCGTTCTTGTCACGGAAGTTTCGTTTCAGTTTATATAATCTCTAAAAATGAATTCTTAGTGGAATTTACTTACAACTACAATAATTCAAGATTTTAATGACAGATACAACTGATACGCGGAACCCGAGTGACCTTGCCACGGTACTTACTTTAGGAGTCACGCTCTACGCAACAAAACATTTTCTACTATTTATACGATGGAAACATAGACACAACCTGTTTATCAATTACACTGAAAATAACTTTTGATAATTGGCTTCGTGGCAGCCGTCCGCCATAGCACCCTTGGACGTCAAGGATCAGGGGTCGAGGTCCACGTTGATCTTCAATGAACATGCTTAAAGAAGGTTATTAGATAGCAGTAGTTGTCGCGTGGAGCTTTCATATTCATACATGGGAGACGTAAAGTATAGAGAGCTTCTGCATGTATCTATGCATACCGATGCTAACATAACATGCGGCGGTGCGGGGTGCGCGGTGCGGGGTGTGAGGAGCGGGGAGGCCGGCTCCGAGCACACGATCTCAATTAAGGGTAAAGGAACACGTGTCATGTTGAGTTTTACCTGAGTTGTGAACAGCATCCGCACCCGCACCTCGCACCCGCACCCCGCACCTTAAGCCACCTATTACATAAGCCACACGATGCGATGACTCCATAAACATTGAAGAATTAATATATTCATATTATTTACCTAACAGTTAATTCATATACATACATACATATATATATATATATATATATATATATATATAATATTTATATATTTATAATAGACATTTGTTCGAACTCAAACCACTTTGAATTTGAATCGGTATGTTCGACATGAAATTACACATTTAAATAAATTTTATTTTAAGCATATTGTGGATATGTTATTTATTTTCTAGGATAAAAAAAAAAACAATTGTATTTCATCTTTTGTTTTTTTTTTAATATCAATGCGTGACTCTTTCAATCGCTTTCATAATAGGAATTTGAACTACCAATGAACTTCGTGGAAACCTGGAGGTCAAGGTTAATGACTGCGAATTGAATGCGATGCTGATACCGTCTCAAAGTAAGGTTGGTAAAATAAGCGAGAAGCGGTTTTTGATGTTCGTGTTAAAACACCATTAGTTCCGTTAAATGAAGCAAAATAAAGCAAAATAAGTCTGAGAAATGGATAAAACGCACGGATTGAGTATGAATAAGTAGACGCATCAAGTTGCTGATTCGATATGGATATGGGATCAAAGGGATACTCAGCAGAACCAGTTCTGAAATGTGGATACTATATGACAATCGTAAGAGTTCATCGTACTGTTTAGGTCCGTGTATCCTACACAAAAATTTCACGAAACGAAAAATCTGTCAGTTCACGGTGACAGCTATTTGAAATCTCGCATAAGAGTTACAGCAAGTAATTTCTGTCAAGAATCGGAAACAGCCATATAGAAGTTCTTAGTTAAACTGCTGATATTGATGAGTTGTTGTTATCTATTGTTACTTGTTAGGAGTACTCGTACTTCATGACAACGCTCTGACAAATACCTACTGCTCTTCAGACTTTTACAGGGTTACTAAAGTTGTGGCTTGGTTCTCCAGCTCATTCACAATACTCCTAGGACCTTGACTCGACAAATTTCTATTTATATCGGAGTTTCAATAACTTTATAAGACAATATCTTTAATAGTAAGGAGACAGTAAACAGTAAATACCGGTTTTAAAAAGTTTCCCGATCCCTGCGGAGCAAACATTTATCGACAAACTGCTATTAAACCGCTCTTAAAAAGACAATAGGTAGTGGCGGTAAGCGCTATCTTGCTTCTTTTTCAAAATTAGCCTGATAAGTAATAGGGGTCACCTACCTAGGTCGGGTACGACGTATGATACGAAAGAAATAAAGGTGTAAATGTGCTCACCAGAACGATTCCTCTTGGTTCAGATGTATTCCAGTACAGACCATGCAACTTTCACTAATCATTAGTATTAAATGTTCTAAATTTAATAAGCTTATTCACATTGTTTTTAATTATTTAACATAAAGATTCTTATAAGTCTATGGAGTGATGTAAATTTAAGTTAGCTGTGTTGTTCGACCGTGATGACAATTGCTATTTTATACATTTTGTCGTCTGTGGTTACACCCGGTAAATGACTGAATGCTTGATATAAATTGATGTTGACGATGAATGATATACATAAAATTAAAATATGTAATGACATCTAATGTAACTTATAGCTAAAAATAATAATATATAGTAATTATATACAATCAATTTGTCACTTAATTTGTACGCTATATTATCCTAAAATGTAGAATGATATATATACATATTATGGGAGTAATAAGAATAATGTAAACCACCTAAGCGACTTCGTCAGACTGGTCAGACCTAAACAAGAAAGTCGCGAAGATGGTACGGCGCGACCTTTGGAGCTTAAACTCTCAATGAGGCAATAGAGCGATGCCGAGGGTCCATAGTATCCACACAATAGCTTGGTAGGAGCCACCTGTTGAATTGCACTGATTGAAAATGCACGACGGGAGGAAAGTATTCTCATTCAGAAAACGAAAGTTTTCAATCATTGCGTTTTACCCGTAATGATCTACGGAGCTGAGACGTGGACACTCACGGTAAGGCTGGTCCACCAGTTCAAAGTCACTCAGCGTGCTTTGGAAAGAGTTATGCGGAGATTCTCTGAAGGATAGGATTCGTAACGAATACATACGACAGAGAACCGAAGTTATTGACATAGCTCAAAGAATTAGCAAGTTGAAGTGGCAGTGGGCCGGCCATATCTCGCGAAGAACCGACAACCGCTGGGGTAAACAGGTTCTTGAGTGGAGACCACGACTCGTCAAACGTAGTGTAGGACGTCCTCCGGCCAGATGGAAAGACGATCTGCGAAAGACTGCAAGCAGATGCTGGATGCGACAAGCTGTAGACAGGGCGCTATGACGCTCATTAGGGGAGGCCTATGTTCAGCAGGGGACTACTATAGGTTGATGATGAAATATGAATTGATGAAATATACTAGCGTTGTGTCCGCGGCTCCGCACACGTTTGTTACGCAGTAATTTTCTCATCCCGTAATTTTATTTTACGCATAGTATTGACAATTCATGCAGTCTGTCAATTGAGGAATTAAATGTACTTCCCGTGTACAATTTTCTTCAAAATCGGTTGTACATTTAAATAAACGTTTTCTTTAATGATTTCTTTATGTATTACTAGCTGTGCCCGCGGCTTCGCTCGTATGGACGACAAAAATTGTTCTTACCGGTATAAGAAGTATCGTATGTTACTTATAATAATACCTCCAAGAATATGTGTACAAAGTTTCATGATGATCGGTTAAGTAGTTTTCGCGTGAAAGCGTAACAAACAAATCTACATTTACATTTATAATATTAGTAGGATTATGACGATTCTTATAGCCTATCAGTTATGGAATGATATACACTTCCCGTGTACAAAATTTCATAAATATCAGCTGAGAATGTTTTGAAGTCAAAACTTTATTAGTACCATTGCGATTTGAAATGCGATGAAACGAAAAAGCGACAGTAAAGAGAGACAACACATACAACTATAGGATTTAGCCCACGAGACAATGAGATAGAATACATTTACATTATGCACGGTTAATGCAAGTCCTGATTTTCATGATTGTGATCGTCGTCGGATTGGCTTAGTGGTGTGAGACGCCCAAACTAAATTTTTATAATATAATATAGAAATAATTTTTAAAGGACAAATTCTTTTATTTTTTTCTGTAGGTTTCACTAATGACACGTGAAATGCTGCACACATTTTTTTAGGATGAAATATTTTTATTTAAACAATGTATCTAACACAGATTTGAGAAAAAATACAAATGGAGCCTGACAGAAAACGAAACTGTCCCTAACAATTTATTATTAGTATTCAATTGTGTCAATTTTGAAAGGAAACGTCATGCAATGACACCTCCCCCTATGCTTTAAAATTATATTGTCGTCTTGTATGTAATCACACAGTAAAAGTTCTTCCTGAAGAAAAAAAGTAAGAGGAAAAATCGTTTCAAAGGTAACAAAGCTCATTTTGACATTATTTTCCGTGTTATTTGTTACTGATTACAAAACTGCAACAGTGTTGCTAGGGTTACAATGAAATATTTTCCTGGAAGTTATAGTAAAATATATGTATGTAGCGTTGGAAGATCATTTTATTTACAACCCATCATTAAACTAAAGATAAGGTATTATTGAAGTGAAACTTCTTATGCGACTTCCAAGCGTTAAACGTTAAATGTTAAACGTTAAACGTTTAACACACATTATCGGTCTCTCCTCTTTGTGTGAGCCAGAGCGAGAGAGCAATATATTATCGGTCTCTCCTCTTTGTGTGAGCCAGAGCGAGAGAGCAATATATTATCAGTATTATTATCGTCGTATTGGCCTAGTGGTGTGAAACGACCAGACTTCGTACGCAGTACGCATGAGTGGTCGATAGTTCGAACCCCCTGATTTAAGATATTTAAAAATAAAATTAATTATTAAAGACCATATTTTTTCTAAAGGTTTTACTTCTGACGCACGTAAACTGCTGCACACATATATTTTTACTATTTCGAATAGTATTACCGGCAATTCTTATAACTCATCAAAATATCTTATATTTCCCGTGTACAAAATTTCATTGATGATTGATTATCTGATAACAATGAATGAAAATTTATTATTATTGATAATTTTTATACCAATTGACCAGTGACTTAAGCTTCTCTCGTACAAAATTTTATAAGAATTGGTCAAGCCGTTTTTGAGTTATTTTATGATGAATTTATATAAATGTTTCACTATTTTTAAGTCTAAGTACAAAATTTATTTTTTCACCCACCTCATGTAAAGTTTCAGCCTCCTTTTCACCCTTAGAGGTTGAATTTCTCAAAATCATTTCTTAGTGAGCTTCTACATCGTGAAACGAGTAACTATGCTAAAGAAGTCAATCGGACCTGTAGTTTCGGAGATCTCGTTATGAATGGTATTTCGCTTTTAGAAAATAAATGTTAAGGCGTTTAAATGTGGACCTAAATTTTATTAAAACTTTTGAGATGGCTAAGAATAGAGCTTTTATTATAGAATCTAACACTATTACCTTCAAAACGTTTATTAGTCGTACTGAGTCTAGAACACGGTGCGACTAATTTATGTCTATTTCTAATATTAAAACTGTATTGGTCTTTGACAAAATCAAGCTTGCGAAAGTTTTTACGAGCATATTACATTAACTTTTGAAGAATATATTGCGTGAACAAAATTAAGATATTAAATTCCTAGAACTTGTTATTTAGTGATTCGCGAGGTCTCATGTTGTATATGGCTCGAAAAGCCTGCTTTTGTAATATGAATATGGTTACTACCTCAGCTGCTGAACGCCACTTAAAATACCGTAAAACATTAAGCTATGAAAGTAAGCCAAGTATAGTAACCTAGCAATGGCAATACCTGTTACCTGGCGAATCTAACGCACTGCGAGTGCGGCAGAACCAAATCTTCTCGACAAAGTTTTAATGTGTGGACCTCACTGTAATTTTGAATCAAGCGTTATACCGAAGAAAACAGTATTTTACCAGGAGTTTCCTTTACGATTGCAGACGATCTCAGAGGAAGGAATATAATACTCCAATCCGATCACGATCTCGTCGACAATCGCTTCGGAAATCACGGAAGGATCCGTCTCATTAAAACAACCTTGTCTTCAAGGGATAGATGTGAAATAGTCCCGAATTCCATCCTATTCCACTCACGAGTAGCGCCAGACTTTGAGCTTTAGTTAGTTAGTAACTAAACACTAACTTTGATCCTAAAACTAAGAGAAGGTGTAGTGCGTTCCACAGATGCAAAGAGGGTACCCAACGGGGCATAGACCGACACATCATACCCAGTAGGATGTGGGAGAGGGCGCGTGACCATCAACATCGGGAATCCTGGTGGACTGGATTACCAATTAGTCAAGTGCCAAAGCGAATCCTTGAGCAGTTCGTTCTGCATGGTCTGTCTTGGAAGATCCCAACCACAATTCGTGGTGTGCGTTAAAGTCCCCTAAGACTACCAACTTCGCAGAAGGGAAGCATCTGCGCGTCGTCTGTCGCCCTGCTGATGTAATCAAACAGCTGAGTGGTGGTCTCATTATCTTCGTTTATGGGATCGGTAGAGGCACACATAGAGACGGTTTTGAGTGCCCAGTGAGAGTCCAAAGGACGGAGAAGGAATAAATGATAAAAGTGTTAAAGAAATAATTATAATACATACGTAATAAATTAAAATATAAGTTGCAGATGAGACGTGAATAGATTACAATCGTGAAATATTCTTTAGTCGAGTACGTGAATGTGATATTGTAACTAATAAGTAGTTATGTTAATACAGAAGCAGCGCATACTGCACAGGGCACATTGTGCGAGTACTGACTCTGAGTACGTACGAGTACAATGTGAGGAGCGGATCGCGATCGGCGATCCTCTCCCGAACGGACCGAAACATATGATAACATTGTAACTGTCCAGGATTTATATATCTCTGGTAATGTCAGTGAAAGTCGAGACGGGATCGGGTGCCTTGACCCACTTCAATAATTGAGCAGACAGTTTCCAGACCGGGCCAGTAGTTGTGGCGCCGAGCCACAGCCGTAAGGAGCCAGCTAACCTAACCCGAGCAGAGCACAGAGCATCATTAATTACGATTGCGAGGATCCATCTATAAATATTATATTATTGCATAGGGTACGTTATTCATGATATCTTATATCGCGCGATAAATGTAATTTGTTCTCGATTCAATCATAACTGATGCCATAATTTTATTTTTGTTGATGTATGGAGTATAGCCACCGCCGCCGCGTCGCCACCACCGCCGCGTCGCCACCGTCGCCGCGTCGCCACCGTCGCTGCAGGTACAGCTACAAACTAAATAATATCGGGTCAACATAACACAGTAATGAAATTTTTCATGTCCACAGCACTAATACATTTATCTACGCTACAAATATAAAATAAATTTGATAGAGATCCTTCTGAGAAATGATTACATTTATTTATGAACTAGCTGTACCCACGGCTCCGATCGCGTAGACTACAGAATGCTGGCAGTCGAGCGCACGCGCGAATTGTCCTGTCTCAAAAATGCTTCTTGTGGGTAATCCTTAGAAGATAGATAGATGCTCTTGCTAACTTTTATGTAGGTCTTTTTAAGATCTACAATTATGTAAAACATTAATATGATATGTCTCGTATGGTTTATTCAGCGTTACCATTTAATCGCCCCAAACACCGTCTTTTTCCGAATCGTTTCGCCAATATCGTCACTGCTCATTTCATATGTTACTTTATGTAACAAAATATAACCTGGCCAGATAACATAGCTATGAATTATAGGAAAAAACCATGTAAATCGAATTAGTGGTTTTCGCGTGAAAAGAACAAACGCACAGACAGACAAAGAGACTTTGAGTTTTATACTATGTATAGATATAGGTTCTATTGTAACATTTTTAAGTTGAAAATTGCGACAATAAAGTTTTAAAGGCAAAAAAGAAATATAACATTTATCACAGCAGATATATAACAAAACAATAAGCAAAGAATGTTTTGAGACGAGGCCAGAGTATCTCAGCTTAGTTCATCAATACGTATCAGTACGTAGCGTAGATTGGAGCCCAGAGCCACAACAGCGATGACTGGTTAGCGTGTTCACGGTGCTGAATTGTTTGCGTCAAATCTACAACATAAACAAACTGAATGATGAAACTCGCAGGAACTAACCAACGCGACACGCAGCAAGAAACACTGTGCACTGTATGGTTCAAACAACACAGAAAAATGTGACTTCCACCGCGGTCTCCGCTACGGAACTCTTCTGAATATTATGCACGTCAGATAATCCCTGCGTTTGTCAGCCTTCACACACACCGGTTAGCATTTTTCCGCAATAAGGACAACTTTGTAGGAAAAATAAAAAATCTGATCAAAGTCTTTACCCTTCAATTCTTCCGGAAAGTTATAAATGAACGCCTCAGCGATGTCACAAGACCACTCTACGTGAGAATGGTATGGTACGTATAATACTTGCATTGAATACGAATAATATTTTGATTTGTTTTGGAAAACATACTAGCTAATACATATTATATAACTTCATCTATATATCAAGCCATATAACTACATCTATACGTATACAATTATTTGTCCTGACTGACTGACTGATTCACCAACGCACAGCTTAAACTACTGAAGCTAAGACCGTGAAAATTTGCATGCGGGTTCCTTTTACACTGTAGGTGATCACTAAGGAAGGACTTTTGGAAATTCAATCCCAAGATGGTGAAAAAGGGGATGGAAATTTGTATGAAAATCCGTCATTTTTGAAGATAGATTTATGAAAATTGGTATTTAGCAATTCAGTTAAAAAGTAAAAAAGATGGAACTTAATTCAATTATGACTCGAGCGAAGCCGCGGGCAAAGCGCTAGTAATACATAATATGACACAAGCTCTGAAATGCCAAATGTAAACCACAGTAACGACATCTGCGCTTATTTAGCAATAACTTATACTTGATTTAAGAACAGAGTGATTGTGAGCGCGTCGCATGTCGCCGGTCGCGGTCGCCGGTCGCGGTCGCCGCCCGAACCATTTCTCTATGTCCTTGTAAATTTTTAAAATAAACTAATTTTGAATATGTATATAAAAGAATTGTAAATGAGATGTAAGCGGCGTGACCGCGAGGCATAACTAAAGTGTATCCAATCGTTTTGAATTGTGTGTTGTGACCTTGCGACACGCGAATCAGCTCATCATGTAAGGAGATGAGCTGGTCTCGTGCTGGTTGGTACCTGTCAGCCGTCTCAACCACTCTCAGCGCAGTGGATCGATTCGCTACGGGCGGTTGTTGCTGCCGGCTACCGGTTCTCACATCACATGATTCTCTACGTTATTCTCTCATCGTTATTGCTCCGACCAGCTGCACGTGTATGTGCAAGTATGCGTGCGGGCACCACACTGCTCTGCACTGCGCTAAGGACTAAAAGCGCGCTGCGATACTAATTATTCAAATGTAATTATGGATAATTCCCGTAGTAAAAGTACCGGACGAGCTACAAGTGGTGTCTGGCAGCAGCCGCACCACACGGGGGGTTAGACCTGATAGTGGCGTGACTAGTTCGCTGCGGGCAGTGCGTGCTGTGCGGACTGCTGCTGGGTCGAACCCGCTCGGGGTCATCGACTTACAGGTGTATCGTAACGCCTTTAGGTACACAGTATCGGCTGCCGGTTTATAATAATTTACTCTGTGACCGCCAGCTATGTACAGCGGGGAAAGTGCGCTCCAGCGGTGAGGGGGGGGACGCGTCCGCCTTGTCATGTGACTTCGGGGGAAGGCAAAGTGTGCCGTTGCGCGGAGGGAGGGGGACTGGTCTACACACTGATGAGCTCGCCCATTGATGCGTCGCGTCAGTGACTCATGCAGGTGACGTCACTCAGTACGCTCTGCCTCTAAGTTTAGAAAGTGTTTCAGTAGCCGGTGTGCGGTGTGCGGTATATGCGCCGTGCCACTACCAGTGCGATCGCGGGTCGCGGGTCGGGGCGCGGCGGCGCCTGATGCACCGCTAATATCTTTACAAAGATAGTAAAGTAGTAAAAGCACACGTCGTTTGGGGGCTCGTAATGTTATCGTTTGCTCGGCAACGTGTGCATTGCGCGCTTCATTTTAGTACGCGCGGCTAAACACAGGCGCAGGTACCGGCGGTGTGCGAGGACACTTATAGTTATCTTTTGCCGAGCAAGTAGGTTACACTGAACTGCGTGATAAGCTAATAAACCAGTTCGAGATATGGTCCCTCCCCCTCTCCCGCCCCGTTTTGCAGACCGTTTTGAACGTTGCTAACACCGTTTTGATGTTATTATCTTAAACAAGAATTGCCTTTATAAAAATGATTGACGCGTCGTGTCGCTCGCTGGATCGATTGACGGTTTGTACAGTTGTAATTTGGTTCGCGGAGGCGGCGAGGGGCGCTCTGTTGACTGTTGTGTGTTGCAGGCTTTATTCGTTCAACGCGTTTGCCACTTGTCATAAAGTTCGAACCTCTACAAACGCTTGCATAAAATTTTTTCAGACCACTAAATACACATACACATGTTCCTTCCCTCCTCCCAGGGCGAAGAAACATGTATATATGTATAGTTAGTTTAGATCGAATAATAGGGAATTAGTCAGATCGCGACTTAATTGCATACGCGCAACAGTCCGAGCCGAGGTTCGGTCACTTTGGCACCTTCGGATGTTGTTGCTTAGCTTTCGTGGCTGAGTGCCTTAAGCGCTCGCCCCCAAGCCCGGTAAAGCTGTAAAAGCCGTAAAGGCTCCAGGGCCCCTAAGGCTAACAGTATCAAAAGTAGTCAGTTCAAAAAAAAAACAAAGCTTGCATACAATAAACAAGTAAAACAACGGTATCCACACGTTTGCGAGTGTGTTAGTATGTTTTCCATAAACAAGTGTCGAACGGACGTTGAACTTGTGTCGGTTTTTTGGCGGTCGCTAGCAGCTAGTGTTAAAGTTTTAGTATAATATTATCATAATACATATTATCGTGTTTACGTACATTGCACATTGCATATTAAATATCATTATTTCTTTTCACACGATACACGACAACACGCACGCCTCATTCAGACGTCGAAGAATTGTTATTTCTCCCGGTTGTGATATGATACGATTCCTTTTTAATTTGTTCATATCATTGGTCTTATTTTCATATTCTAACGATCACGAATCCTGAAAAATTACGAATACGTACAATTGTATCGTGTGTCCGTCGCTATTATAATAAGGGATCGTCAATGAGCGATGTACTCGTAAATACATGATCGGACCGCTAGGTGTTGGTGTCGTATTCGTTTAAAATCCCATTTTCGTATAAATATTCTATCTGTTTTGTTACTCAAGGACTTAAATAATAAGTATTTAGTTGTATTTGTTTAGGGGTTTACCAGTTTCTGTTTACTTCTATAGTGAATTATGTTTTCATAATAAAAATATTACAACTGATTAAACAAACAAGCAATGTTCCTCTGCTTCGTGCTAATGCCGCCAACACAAGAGGGTAAAACACCCACTAGTCAGCCTTTTAGCGCGAATAATTACAGTTTGAATATTTATTTAAAAAATAAAATCACAGGTTGATATTTGAAAGGTTATTTATTAAGTGTTCTAATAAAATAATCAAAAACACAACAATTATTTATTATAACATAATAAAACTACATTAAATAAAATATGGCACTTGACGCGTGGACAATTGAATACATATAAGTTCCGAAAATTATGTATTAATTCAAAATAGATTTATATGCGTATTCCGAGGGCATTTAATATTAAAGTAAAATATAAAATACAGAGTACCTTTATTTTTATAGCCTATTAATTTTACTAAACCTTCTCTAGTAAAGTTAGTCCACGTTTATGCATCTATGCGAACCAGAGCAGCTTGTAAAAATCCATCTTGAGAAGCTTATGTGTATAATATGTAAACAAGCATTAGGTATCCATTCCGTTCCAATTTCTATAACTGCAACGCTAAGCCAGCATGCAAGAATGCATCCGCCAGGTCTTCGATTAGTTTAATAATCATTCTTGGCTCTTGACAAATTTTGGGTTAATGGTTTCAAATCCTTCGAATACCGATTACAAAGCGAGGGGCCTCTTGTAGTAACAAAATAACTTTCTGTACAGACTCCAGGATGGTAAGTGAGACTCCTAATAATAAAATACAATCAGAAATATAAATAAACTTATAAAAATCTTATAAAAGACAGCACGTGTTTAGCATATTCAAGTATCGTTTTAAATTAAAAAGATATTCCAGTCATTAAATACTATCTTTTTATGCGGCCTTTTTAATTTATACATATGTATTGCAACGCAAAAGAAGTTTATCGTACAATATGTAAATATAATAAATTACCTAAAGATAATATTCCTTCCAGTGTTGCCAACCCAAAAGAACTAAAAAACCAAAACTCGCCAAAAAAAAACAGGAAACAGTAGGTAAAGTAAAAAAGGCAGATTTCATACTTTTGCTCATATAATTAAACAATAAACAATTTTCTTAGTTATGTACATACCAGAACTCACATACATTGTTATATTAATAATCGCAACAACAAAAAACAAAAATCAAAGTAAAATTATTTTTCAGTTTCATTCTCAATTGCCTCATCTTCAGTATTTTCACACACATTATTATTTTTAAAATCATACATATTTTTGTTGAATTTCTTCATGTGCCTTTCTGTGGCTTCAAATGAATAGCAATCGGTTATTTCGAATTTAGTGTGTAATACTCCTTTAATAGTTGTAGTCGATATTCTGTTGGGTAATTTGGTTTTCATAATATTTATAGCAGAAAATAACCTTTCCACGGTGGCACTGCTATGTGGTAGGCATAAAAGTTTTTTTACCAATTCACCACACAATGTGGGGAATGTTTGAGATTCGTCTACATTTCTTAATTCGTGTACATGTTTGCAAAAGTCGATAATATCGGGAATTTTGTTTTGGTCAAAAGACAAATCGACATTTCTTAACATTCGCCATTCTCTATCCAGTTCCGTTATATTATTTGGACAAATCTTTGGGAAGAAATAATGTAAATCTGCAATGGAAGGGAATTTCTGTTTTATTCCAGGATCCAGAATTGCTTTAGGATTGGTTGTCAAAAAATGTTTGCATAGTGTAATAGCTGGCGCTGAAGAACGCTAGTTGAAAAACAGTAAAAATTAGGAATAAAACAGAAAACGGGGACATCGATGTGAAAACAGTAAATCTACTGTTAAAACAGTAGGGTTGGTAACAGTGATTCCTTCGGAAAGCGACCGAAAACACAATAAATGAAGTAAAGGAAACAACTAAGATTTTTTTTTATCGTTTGGCTTAGTGGCCACAATCTCACCTTATGTTAAGTCACGATGTGGCCCAAGATGGTAGATGCTAAAACCTAGTGGAAGACTGGCTCTCAAGTGCAGCTGCCGGAACACACCTATTGGTTGCTTGGCGACAGATTTTCAACTTGAAGGTGGTAGCTAGCCAGGCGGGCATCAGAACAAGCCCTACTACCATGCTATGGTTTCCTCACGATGTTTTCCTTCACCGAAAGCTCAGGCTCATTGCAGAGATTCGAACTCACATCAATCGACGCGAAGTCGTACACGCTACAACTGAGCCATCATTGCTTATAATCAATATCTATAATTAAAAGATACAATTATTTATAAACAATCATTACACACTCTTTACCATTTGATCAGAAGTCAGCCTTCTTTGACCCTATAGTAAGCCAGCCTGATTCAGCCTCTTTTTCTTAAGTATTGAACATTTCACACATAACTACATTGTTTATTAAATATATTTTTATAAGAGTTCCCAGCAAACTGAGTACACTTCAAATGCTTTACCAAGCAGGGTATATGTCACATACAATATTCTTTGTCATTTATTTATGTATCACTATTCATGTCTTAGTCATAATTAAAGCATTTTATATTATTTATTGTGTAAGTTGTAGTTTTGTTCCTTGTTTGAATGTAACACTCGGCTGTCCACAATCTTTCAGATTTCCCTTTTTGCAACTCTTCTTTAATTATTTTGCACTTCTTCCTTTTTCTTTTCTTTATCTTGTAATCTCTATAGTTTATCATCAGGATATCATTCTTTTTCTGGCCTCAAATTTCTTCTTAAAGTTTCTCAAACTGTCGCCACTCTTCTGGAGAAGTAGCTCCTAACTTCTTAGTCGTTTTAGAGACGTTGGGAAAGATAAAATATTTTGTAAAACGGGCGATAAGTTTACGGACTTTATTATATAATTATATTGGACAAGATGACTTTTGTTTATTGCTGTCACGATCATCCAAGTTCAGTTATATAATATTTATTATCATGAACTCGTATTATTTTGGTACTTAATTATTTTCGCTTTTGCAGATTTTTCTCTGTACATATAATTCCTCAGCTCAATGTTTGAAACTGGGTTTATTTTGTCTCTTTACAAAAATTTTAAGTCGCATTATTTAATCTTATAAAGTTCCCCTTTGGAGCAACCAAAATTGGACCAGTTTCTCTTAATTATGCCATTTGTAATCGCCACCATCGCCCTTCACTTTGTCATGTCACTTCTTTGTTCTCACACGGGTTGGTGACTAGTACACAGTCTTTACGACATAATGGAATCCTAAAACAAAGGCACCACATTTACTACTAGAACTACAAAAGGGTATTATGGTTCAAATTTCTGCAACAGAAATCACGGCAGACTACTCGGTGTATAGGAACTATTAGTCGGCCACGTGTGTTTGAACGCGGCCGACTACTGGTAAAGTCATCTTTTAATGTTCTAAGAGTTACGTTTACCGTATGAGTAATACAAGAACTAGCTTCTATGTTAATTTCAATCAAATATACGAAAATAACAATAAAACCAGTAGTCAGCCGCAAATGGCCTACTATTGGATTTACCTTAAACATTCGAAACCCAGTAGTCGGCCACTCAAATTATAACGTATTATATAAATAAAAAGCTTTTTGAGAATAGAGATAAGAATATTGCATATATATTATAAAGGTACCTATAAGTTACCTAAATATATTCAAGTAATTCAATAGTTTTCACTGTATAAAAATATTTTTTCATTAAGAGGGGACCGTAGCGAACAGAGAAATTTCTTTGGAGGCTTCTCTCTACTTGGGGCAGTCCGACTGGTGGAATACCTCCACCCTACAGAAAATCGCAGCCAAATAACGTGTTGTGTTGCTGCGGTGAGTAGAGTTTCCAGAGCTCCTCGGGGTGTGGGGGTTCAGGGTCGGTAACGCGCTAGTGGTACCTATGTTACTACAAGCGTCCATAGGCTACGGTAGCCGCTTACCATCAGCCGAGTCGTTTGCTTGATTGCCGCCTTTGTAGTATAATATACATCTATATATGTATAATATTACTATTAGGTACATACATTGAACATATTCTTTTAACACGAAAAAAAACTAATTAAATAAAAATGTTGTCTTTATGAGATAAATTAAAAATTAGCGATTTAATTAATATTAATTTATAAAACATATTGATAATTTAAAATTAAATTATTATATATATCTATGTTTATTTATTGTAAAAGTGCATACAATACATTACATTTATATTTATGAATAAAAACATTTTTCAATGCATCAGCCTTTTAAAACCTTTTTATTTTAAAGAAAGTAATATCACTTGATAATGATTATAGAAATATAAGTCAAAAAGAAAAAAAATGTTATCCATAAATGCAATCTTAAAAAATATTACACGATTAACTCTCTAGCAAGCCTCTGCCTCCGCCAACGCACGGTTGCTTGACGTTCACGGTTACTGCTCTGCTCCTTAGAGTGGTAGCATGAAGTTATACAGTCAAAAAAACTTCCTCAATAAATAGACGCCTCGTAACTAATTTATATACAGTTTTTTAATGTTACAGCTGTTGTGACTTTGTGAGTCCTAGTTGTGATCTTTATATAAAACTTGCGTATATTTTAATATCGTAATACGAGTAGGTATATACATCTCTTACAGTTGTAATCTAATATAGTTTATAATGATTATTAACTACGTATATTTTAATGTTTTATGTAACTGTAATTTAGTGCTATAGTTGTGAATCTTAGAGAGCTTAGTAAGGTTTATAATTGCATAAATATTTAATGTTTGTGTCTCTCTATATTATGGTAATGATTATGTCTTTTGACAATATATGTATGATTATTAACGTGTTATGAGATGTTTTATGTATATTTAAAACGATCCTTGTATACTAGAATAGTAAGCACAATAAAGAGTTCCTATTGGTATGTGTTTTACTATACCTACTGGATGTGTAACATATTGGGATATTTATTTTAGGTGACGTACGAGTAAGTTATGTATAAAGTACATAACAGTGGACTTGAGAGTTGTTTTGTGGCCACGTACCTACTAGTTCACGTTACAATATACATACTTCATAGATGTATATATATACTGTAATTAATTATGAAGCAGCTCATAGGATCACTGTTTACTACTTACTAACAAAAAAGGTCAAATAGTTTTGATGCTTCAAACTATGTAATTTTAAGTACCTACATTGCTTAATGTAAAAAACAACGTAATAATATATGCTAGTAGATATCTAGCTATTAAGTTTACCTTCATATTGAATTAACTATATTAATAAATCTGTAGTTCTGTCTGTAAATATATTTTATCAAAATTTCCCGATATACTAATTATATATAAAAAAATTATAACGAATACTTCATAAAATAGTTTTGGCTGTCTGTCGTAATTTTTTTAATTTAACTTAAAAATGGGTTAAAAAATTGTACACAAAAGTTTATGTCACTGCTCAATCGAAAGGTTTAGAAAATAACAATTTTTCAAAAACGAAAAAAAAAGAAAAAGATGTACACGGAAGCTTATGTTATTGCTCAATGAAAAGGTTATTTCCTCTTTATTTCTGTTAGGGTTTGGTCAATCAGTGACCACTTCACCCCAGTTACTGTCACAAAAAACATTGTTGATAATACAATAAATAAACTCTCTAAAACTTCAAATGCAACGTTTTCTAATGCCCGTAATGACCAGTTTGTATAGCATCCTTGCTTTCTCAGATGTCGGAAAAGCAAGGATACTATTACATAAACCAGGACATCGCAATGAATTATTAAATTTATTATCCAGTGCTAATCTATCGGGTTGGTGTATCGTACACATTCTATCATTATGTGATGTACATCTTCTACTACATACTGCACAATTTGGTTTTCCGTCTCCAGTAATAATTTTGACACAGGAAATATGACTCTTCTAAAAGATTAATTATGTAACTAATATTTTGTAAAGATATTATTTTAAACATGTATTTACGAATGCATAGTATGCAGGATAGTATCTACGAATGTGTAAGGGTTCTCTAGATAATTCTAATTCCATCACGTATATTGGTGTACTTCTTACGAATCCACCTATTAGTCGCATGAATTAGTGATTTTGAATCTTCGTTATTTTTTGTAAATGAGTTTGATAACTGTTCCCTTAAAGAAAGGTGACATAATCTATTCGACTACGAATAACAGCAAAAGAAAGACGTTTTACGTTTTAGACGTTTGCACCCCACTTAGGACCAACAAAACATTTTTAACTTTAACGAATTTAGAGGTTTTTTCAATGAAAATATTTATATGCTTATACCACCGCGGCACCGTAGAGATCTATCCAACCATAGTCCTAAATAATTAATATTTTCTACTACCGTTAGTGCAATATTATTAATTTTAAGATCAATTTTTCTCTATTCATGCTCCTTTAAATATACAAATTTTACTTTTTGAAGGTGACACGTCCAATCCTATACTACTTAACAATTCAGATAAATTATCTGAAGCCGATTGAAGATCTCTAAATATTGTAGGTAAATTTATACCGGAAGATTATAAGACAAAATTATTTGCATATTGTGATATGATTACGTTGTTGTTAAACGATTTACACATATGTAAAGTTTCAATGTTAAATAATAACGGAGACAGAGGATCTCCTTGTGCTAAGCCTCGGCTAGTACTTCGACATATATAAGTATCGTTCACTTTAATTTTAAGGTTACGCTCTTTCAGATAATTCCAGAAGCATTTACAATTTGTTATACCTAATCCCAGATTATCCATATTGTTTAAAAAGTGAATTAAATCGACATTATTATATGCATTGTCAATGTCCATGAGGCAGCCCACAGTTGCAAGACTCTAAGAAAAGCCGATTTGGATTTTGGATACCAGACTCGTTAAGTTATCAGTTGTCGATCGACATTTTCTAAAGCCGGTCGTTATGTATGACAAAATTACATATTTTTCCATAAACCAGTCTAGCCTTTTTACTAGAATAGCATGGAAAACTTTGCGAATACAGGACATCATAGAAATGCGCCTAATTGCTGAAAGAGTGTTGGAATCCCTTCCTGGTTTTGGAAATGGCACTATTCTGGCACTGTTTCAGTACGAAGCCGGTTTGAATGATTTTTTTATAAAGCCAAATTAAAACTAGTTTTCCTTTTATCTGTAAATGCTTGATCATTGAGTATGATGTATTGTTATAACCTGGAATTGTATTTTTGGATGGTATAGAGTTTTCGAGGTCTTATAAGGAAATTGATACTTCCAAGTCAGTATTGCGTGATAAAAATAACGGTTCATTAGATGAAACAATAACAATAATAAGGGTAAAATCAAGTAAGAACCTTAGGCCCTAGCTTCCCAATATAAAGGGGAGTCAGACAAGGCGATCCGCTGTCTCCAATAATATTTGTAGCTGTCCTCGAGGCGATCATAAACAAGCTGGACTGGAGCAAACGAGGACTATATATAAATGACACCAACTTAACCCACCTGAGATTTGCTGATGACCTAGTACTGTTAGCAGAATCTTTCTCCCAGCTACAGATCATGATAGAAACCCTACACCTAGCTAATGTAAAGGTGGGACTAGAAATGAATATTACGAAGATTAAGACAATGACAAATAGCTTGAAAAGACCAATAATAGTCAATAGCAAACCATTGGAATACGTTGAAAAATATGTATATCTGGGAAAATGTACTAGCTTCGACAGGAAAAATAAGAACTTGGAAATAGAAAGAAGAATCCAATTAACATGGAACAAATATTGGAGTCTCAAGGATATTTTTAAAAGTTTTAAAAGTAAAAAAGGAAAGTGAAACGTAAAAGTTAAGAAATAAATAAGGAAACAGGAAAAATAAGAAAAATTATAATTTGCTTAATCTAAACGTTGACGGAGTACATATTTCAAACAGTTCAGAAGTAAAAATTTTTACCAGGATTATTTCACAAATATACCCATAGAAGTAACAAAAAATATAATGTCATCACCCCATAGTGCCGCATCACTTTTAGGCATTCTGATTACACCGATATACATTGTAAATTTTCTTTTACATTTGTTAGTGCAGGTGAAATAATAAGAACTTTTAAACAATTGAACTTAAAACACACTGCAGACGTTTGGGGGAATTAAGTTGTAGAAGTAATCTTGGAAATTATAGACCAATTTATGTACTTCCATCGATTAGTAAGATTATCCAGAAAATTATGCTCAAGCAGCTAGTAATTTGAAAGCATAACTGTGGAAATTCTCTCAAACTGTTAATCTCTTATTTAAAAGACCACTTTCAGAAAATAAGTATAAATGGGGAAACCTCCTCGGGATCATTGACCAGAATCGGCGTTCCTCAGGGCTCGATTCTAGGACCGTTTTTGTTTCTTGTGTATTTAAATTATCTACCGCTAGTGGTTGAGAACAGCGCTGACATTGGTTCTCTTTGCTGATGACACTTCACTTATATTTTAAGTGAAAGAACAGATTTAGAGGTTAGGCAATTAAATAATACTTTGGATAAAATTCCTGAATGGTTTGCTCTAAGTAATTTACTACTAAATGCAAACAAAACCAAATGTGTGATATTGTATTGTATGATAATGCAAATAATTGTTGTACTTAATATAATGAAATGTCCCTCGCTTACTTTAGTGTCAATTTCCATCATAAACAGGTTTGTTATGTAGCAATTTGTGGTTTATTATAAACCGTTTATAGCATGTCAGCGCCGCGTGCCGTCGTGTGCTGTCACGTGCTGTCGCGTCGCGTGCCGTCGCGCCGCGTGCTGTCGCGCTCTACTAGGGTTGTCGCCCATACTTCATAATAAAGTATTTTTCGTTATGGCGGTCAATTACATTGAATACTTTATGAGGACAATAAAGAACGTGTAAATACTTGATACATTTTACTACAAATCCCAGAATTTGTCCCTACTTTGATACTAAATAAGGTTGCCTTTTAAAATCTTGAGTGGCACCTAGTCCATACGGGGACAACTGTATGCTTGTACGTGTGTGCGCCTCTGTCCTGCACGAGCTGCATGCCAGCCTGCATCGCCTGCCGACCGCAGAAAAAGGGTCGTGAATGTCGCGGTTATACGAGCGTATTCAATGCTTGTTATTAATTTATTTTGCACAGTAAGTAATAAAATAAGTAAATGTTACGATAACTTATCTAGTTCTATACACATATTATATTATGCTGCTGGTGATAATCTTCTATTTGGCAATGTTGTTCCGCAATGAAAAAATAATATCTTTTTTTTTGTTGGATGAAATGTATTTATTTAATCAAAGTATAGACCCTCGTTGTCTATACATTTCTGCAATCTAATGGGAAGATTATTTAAACCTTTCCAATAAAACTCTGTGGACCTGGACTCCACAAAATGGGTGAAAGGGTTTTTCGTACTGCTTTTTTCGGTGGAAAAAATTGTCCAAATCGCGGAAAAGTGGCTGTCGGTTGGAGCAAGGTCCGGGGAGTATGGAGGATGACGAGTGGATTCCAATTGCAATTCTTATAGTGTTAAAGCTGTTTCACGAGCACACGAGCACTGCGAGGTCTGGCGTTATGTTGGAGTAATAATGGTGAAAACCTATTGTCGATTCGGGGCTGTTTTGCTGCGAGTTTTGCCATCATTGTTCGGAGTTATCAGACACCAGACGCCTGGTGTTATAGCTTGACCGGATTATAGGAAGATGTAGTGAATTACGCCCTGAAGGGACCACCAAACAGTTACCATTGCCATTGCGTTATTCACCTGCAATTATCGAAAATGATCCACTTTTCCACACAAGTCACAATTCGTTTCAAAATCCCTTCACTTCTGTACCGGATCAACAAAGTAATGCATGCTTCAACGCTGTCTGCTCTCTGCATATCAGTGAAATCATGAAGCATCCATTTTTCAAGTTTTTTAATTTTACCGATTTGCTGCAAGTAAATCAATGTTGTGACCATGCCGCTAATTCTTTGGTAGTTTGACACGGATCGGCTCCACCGTTACCTTCAATCGTTATTTACCTTAGTAACTGTTCTTCCTTGTCGAACTTTCCTCTACGAAAGCGGTTAAACCAATATCCATATCCTCTGCAAACACAACATTGACATTATGAGCAGTTTCTGTTGCGTTAGTCCCACGTAAGAAATTGTATTCGAATGTTACTCTAATTTTCGCTGTCTCCATCTTCACCACAGATTTGAGAAAAAGGCAGATGGAGCCATGCGAACAACAAAAGTGGGGCGTGCATTTATCTATGTGTCCTTGGTAACCAGATAACAACACGTACCGACGTACGACTATGTTAATAATGTTATAAATTTTACAGTTTTTTTACCACTTCGGTAGTGTAGTCGTTAATCCATCAATCGTCATCAAAAAACTGATTTTGTACGTAAATTGAAGGGCCCTAAGGAATCTTACACCATACCAATTTACAACTAAACTTATATCTGCTATCTTGATTTTTTTACTTATCAATGAATATTTCAAGGTTCTCTTAATTTATTTACTTTTTTAAATTTACCATTCGTTTGCCCAACGGTTCCGATGTCGTACACATTTAACATTTTTGGCGACCATCCTGAATTATAGATTTTTGACTGATCCACTAAGTTGTCCAGGGTCCTCTATAATTTTTACTTTGGAACCATAACGCTATCCCTTTCAGTGTTTGTAAATTGTTATCCAACAAACAAACTATTACGTGACAAATATTACCCTACTTAACTTAACCCTACATAACTTCCAGGAAAATATTTCAATGTAACCTAGTCAACCTATTGCAGTTTTGTAATCAGTAACAAATAACAGAAAATGTGATCAAAATAAGTTTTGTTACATATGAAACGACTTGCCCTCTTCTTTTTTTGTCTTCAGGAAGAAATTTTACTGTGTAATTACACACAGTACGGCATATTTTTGATATACGTATGTACTATTAAATGTTGCTGTTATCTTATGTTTGTTTAGAATCTAATTATAAAACGTAGGGAACACAATGTATGCCATCGTTTCATTCATTCAAGAACATCAATACATCAATGTTTCCCGTTATTTTTAACCACCTCGAGCCGTATTTTCGAGCTATCAGTCAGGCTACGACTTTTTTATTTGTTTAGACATATAATGAATGGATCAATAATTAGCAGGAACAATGTAACAAAAAGTAGGTCCTAGTACTTCTATTTGAGATAAGTAGCACTTCAAATGGACACAATAATCTATGGTATATGGGAATCTATGCTATTAGGCCCTATGTCACGTGTCATTTTATACTGGAGACTGGGAATACATGACTGTTACTGAAATAAAAACGAAAATATATAGAATTGCTCACTTACAAACAGCAATGAGGTCAACTAAGTTATCACTTTCAATAATTCATACCATTATATTCAACCATACATTTATTGTAAAACAAAAATCGATGCACCAAAACATCGATATCTTTACTATTTTTCATTTCTAGTTATTACGACTACAAAGTTGTGCTGCTGCTGTCTACGGAGTGTCGTAAAATAATCATAGATAATAAATACACACTTACCTGAGAAAGGAACGCACCCAGCACAAATTATTTATCAACATTATTTTTAATCATGTAGTTATTTATAATTAAACATTGAGTTGACTAAGTATTATTATTTTTATATTGTTACGCCCGTGGGTAGTCAAATGCCGTAGTGTCACACAAAACCAATTTATTCGTACTCAGATAAATACAAATTAAAACAAAAAGAAAAGAACTCATGAATAGATCACCGAATGTACTTACAGAATAAGCCTGTATGTATCTCTTTTATTTCGCTTCTTGTTGCCACTTCGCTTACGAATTTATAACTACCGCGACTAATTATTTCTTTTCGAACTGACTGTATTGTTAGCCTTAGGGACCCTGGAGCCTTTGCGGCTTTTCCAGCTTCACCGGGCTTGGGCGGCGACTCACGACACTGCTCCCTTATATATCCAAATGATTCGATCCCGAAATCTCTAGAAGGTCCCTGAACTCTTAACATGTTGTAAACAACATACGTCATCGTTTTTAAAACGAGGGGCACGTGTGATTTATAGCCCATTGTTTTATTGACAGTTATAGCGATAAGGTTTTCTATGTGTGCGTCGTTGAACCTATGACCACACGACACACGACTACACTGTGATAAATACACAATATTTCGAGTACACTGTCGCGTGGACAATTTAATAGGTATAAGTACCGAAAATATAATATTAAAAGGTATATGAAATGAAGTTCGAAATAGATATATATGTGTATTCTGAAGGCATTTCACATAAGATAAAATATAAAATACAGAATACCTTATTTGTAGTCTAATAATTTAAGTAAAACCTTCACTTGTATATTTAATCCACGTTTATGTAATTATCCGGAACAGGGCTGCTTAAAAACATCCGTCATGGGAAGTTTGTGTAGGTATATGAATTTGCAAACAAACATCAGATATCCATTCTGCTCCCGATTCTATAACTGCATCACCAAGCCAGCTTGGATGAAAGCGTCCGCCACGATTTCCATTAATTTATAAACAATCTTGACTCTTGTCAAATCTGAATTGAAAGTTTTCTACTCTTTCGAAAACCAATTATAATTCGAGGGATCTCTTGTAATAACATATAACTTTGTACGGACTCCAGATAGATAATTATGTCTAAGTCCAAACAATAAATAGAATAGTAACAAATCTAATTAAAGATTGTACGTTTTCTGTCGCGATCCAAGCCTCTCCCGTAAATCAGAATGAATCCGTCATGTTCCAATTATTTTTCAGTCTTGTTTGATATTTTAAATATGAAAAGTTCTTCAGCCAAAAATACTATCTTAGTATACGACCTACTTATTATAAATATATATACGAACGTAAAACAAGTTTGTTATACAATATTAAAATAATAAAAGAACTAAAGATATGATGCCTTCGGAAAGCGACCGGAAATATGATAAATAAAGTAATGAGGGATGAACAAAGTTAAGATAAATATATATAATAAAAATGATTCATAAACAATCATTACAACACTCCGGATAGTCCGGATGCTTCTTAAAAATTCAAGAATGGTGATACATTTTCTATTTTCCTCTTACTCAGACCATAACAATATGATTTTTATGATAAAGTATTGTGATCTTGGTCAAATGTACAAAGTAAAGTATTTATTATTAAATGGTACGTGTAATGGAACGCAACGCCTACAGAAATGTCTATTGCGCAGTAACAATTATTTTACTTTTTAATTTGAAGAATAGTCCCATCTAGAAAAGTAAATTCCGAAGACAAATAGTATTAAAAAACAAAGTGACCATTGCGTTAAAATAACAATTTCATATTTAAACCCCTATTATTATAAGTTTACAATATATTATTATTATACAAGTTGATGTCAACGGCTTTATCCACTTGAAAATGTTATAGCTAGCATTCTGTAATTACGGTTTGAGTGAGGATGGAAGGTACCTAGCCTACTGTATGTCTCTTTTTGGAATTAAGCATAGTCATTTAATTTTCTTCAAATTGAGTTGTCATTCAGTAGATGCCAGTCAGAAGTGCGGCTCAGTGGGTAGTATTAGGTGTATATCGCATGTCAACCGTGACTAGTGGCATAAAGATGATTTGAGATATGAGTTCTAATCTATGTACATAAGTTGGTATGTGTGACGCCTGTGACACGGATATAGCTACACTAATTGCAAGTATTATTGGTGTTCCGACTTCCACGTCCGTGTCTACAACGACGGTTTAATATTGTGTATATACTGCGATTATATATTTATAATATATTATATCAAGTATCTTTCGGGACTACCGAGACCGTACCGTATCTCATCCCTGAGACTGAAACCCTGAAGCCCGTAGAATACCGCAGCTCCATCTCCGGTGTGTCTACGTGTTGACGATAGTCGTCAGGGTTCACACTAGCTGAGAGTAGGTCTACCGCCACCGCCATTACCGCCACGCCGTCACTTTATAACAATATTCAGTTCGTGTGAAACGATACTGATGCATGAGGCAGCTGTACCGCGCTCTCACACTCGGTAGTTGCTGTGGTACCGGAACCGGAGCCGGAGTCGGCGCGAATGCGACATCAGGACGTAGCACAGTGATGACCTACACTGTAGAGGCCCTACAGAGTCATAGATGTTAACACAACTTATATTTTCATTGTTCGTGAGGAGACTACTTCTAAATCTTCTACTATCTAATTCAATTTGGTACAAAACTATTTGCCCGCTACTTGATTAAGTATCAAGCAGTCAGTGTCGAGTGTCGAGTGTCGAGTGTCGAGTGTCGAGTGGGGGGAGGGTGACGCGCAACTAACTGTTATCTGTTATCTCGACGTGTGAATGGTTTATGAAACGTCTATAGAAGGATTTAGCTGACAATTCATGTTAAGATGTGTTGATAACAACAGCTGATAAGAGTATTGTTGTTTCGAAACATCTCGTCGTCTGTTTATCTCACTAGCTTACTGGATAACAGAAGCGAGTACATTGTGTTCTAGATGGCAGCTCGTTACCGCCGCCATGATGCACATTGCACGGCGACTACCGACTGACGCGGTTCTACAACCATGATAAATAAGTAATTTCACTCCTTAGCCATTCGCAGAATAAACGAGGAAGCGGATCGGGAGGATGTTCAACACGTTATAGTAGAAACCCTCACGACGACTAGTTCTTTGTCTTTTAATTATTCTAATTTAATGGCAACGTGTGTTTATACACAGTTGTTTCAATCTCACGTCGTGGATATGATATATTTCTAATATTCAGAGTTCAAGCAACGCAATAAGAGAACCAGTTTTAAAAAGAGGCATAACCACTATACTATATCTATGGTTAAAACTGTCCAGGGAGTTTTGTGGTGACGTTTGGAGTTTGGTAGTGAAGTTCATGCTTCTATTTATTATTTAGTTCAGTTGTGCGCAACAACGAAACAATATCATGCAGAATGCTACATAATATAGAGTCAAATAACGTAACTTTATTAATATATATAAAAAACTACAAAGTTATTAAGATCCCGTCAGAAACTTGACGACTAGTTGTCCTGCGATGGGACGGGTTGGCCGGAATTAGATCGTGCAATTCCAGTGTACACTCTCCAAAGTGTAACCTGTAAAACATTGAGAGACAAGCCACCTTACGTCGATGGTCTAGACTGAGCATTCTTGCCTTCATGAGCGCTTCATCGCCAACAAGTCAACGAGATCGGCGCTCAATGGAGTCAAGAGCGACAGCCATCTGATAGCTGGCTGATGTATACTAAAGGTGACGGTAGTGTTCAACAAATGACTGTACTTGTGCTTGGTGCAAGCTAATACACTAACATCTTGTAACCCTAAAGAGGATACCTAGTTTCTTAGCGTTTAACGCAATCTAGCACTTGAAGTTAAGATCGGACGTTAGCAGAATCCTTAAAAGCTCGAGCTTGCCCTGAAGAGAGACACTCCAAAAAGTGGGATTCCGGTTTAATGGACTCCGCTTAGCAAATAAAATACATGGCTTGAATTTTGACAAGCTATGAAATACTTATTAAATGTAAAAAAAAAACGTGAGGCGCATGCGCCTCTAGACAATTCATACTTGAACAGTTCACCTTAGTCACTATGAATGCACTGATGCACTGTACATCATATGAACTGTTGTGCGAGTTTCCACAAACGACACCTCACTCTAGGTAGTCTACGTATACATATATTTAACCTCCCTACTTCCTTGATTCCTTACTTGCATGCGCCTTACGTTTTTCCTTTTAAATCTTAACCTATTATAGCTACTAAAAATCAATTCATACATTTTCAGGGCGATCTGTATAAAACTAAGAAAAAATATTTTCTAGGTGTCAGTCCGTTATAAAATTGAAAAAACGGTTTATATAATAACTAGTTAAAATAAACTAGCTCGCTCCAATAGGGAATTTGCATGTCATCCAAATATAGGTCAAATATTATTATTTGGAATCTTTCTTACTATAGAATCATACTTATAACGTATTTTTTTTAATCCACTTTTCAGGTTTCCGAAGTCAACAAGGAAAACTTATAGTTTCGCTATGTCCGTCTGTTTGTCCGCGGCTTAGTTCAGAGATTCATAGTACTAGAAAGCTGTAATTTGGTATGGGTATACATATCAACCACGACGACAAATTGATAGAATAAAACCTTGAAAATAAAAATTGTTTAGGGTACCTCCCCTACTCGTAAAATGGGAATTAAATTTATTTTACTCATATACACCATCGTGTGGAGTGTCGTTGGATCGGTCGTTCAAAAACATTGTGGGTCTTTAAAAACTATTTTACTCTGCCAGCAAAATGGTCGTTTTTGGATATGAGAAAAAAAATCATGAAGTTAGAAGGAAAACTGTCAAAGGTAATTAGAGATTTAATTTCACACAAATTCCATTAAATATTACTTAAAATTTTTGTTTCTAGATATTCTTTAATAAAAAGTGTTAAAAAGACGAAAGAAATTTGATATCGCAAAACGCAACGCTATTTATTGGTCAAATTGAATCGTGACGTCAAAGTTCGTGTTCAGTTTGTCTACGAAGGCGAAGTTACTGACTGTTGTTATAGTTTTGTGATTGTGTTTTAGTTTTATCGTTATTTATTGATATGTATTTGATTAGAGAATTATTGTATTCTTAGAATGCAGATTAGGTATCATCTGTCGATATGTTCGACCAGATCACCCTATAATAAGTTACTGCTGGTTTGGCTCCTAAACGACTGTTCACCCATTATAAAATATGGCAAAGATTATCTATACTAGTTTAGTTATTTTTAGAAAACATAAATATACAAAAGATTAAAATGTTCTAAGTTCGTGAAATTCATGTTTAATAATAATTAAACTACATTTTTCTTCAAGAAAAAAAAAACAGACTCTTTTATATCCATAAATGCATTACAAAAGATAATTAAAAGAAGTATAAATTTCATTGAATTATTTATTTTAATGTAAATTTTAAAACTGAGTAATGGGATTTGATGTACCGTACACCTGCTGGTTACTCAAAACTTCAAAGTCCTATCTATATTGTACAAGATAGTTTGAATCTGGGGCGAGGATATTTTTTTAAATTATTTATTACACATACAATTATTTATGAGTACAATTGGAGGTCTTCATACTAAAAAGCATTCTCTACCATTCTCCTCGGGGTGCAAGAGAGTGGTATAAGCAATGTGTGCATAATATTTAGTAAACAAAATCTAGCAGATATTCATCTGCTCCAAGTAGAACCTACGCGCCACGTAGCGAATGCTTGAGAAGGAACCTCGAGAGTTGGCTAATTGGATGTTGATAGGACGTGAATTACATAGTCGTGCTGCTGTTACGGCGAAACATAAACAAATATTACTAAAATCGGAAAGATCAATCTTTCTTAACTGTTCGCTTCAAAGTCTGGGCTCCGGGCACAGAGAGTAGTAAATAAACCTGTTAAATATATTTTATAGTGCACGTCTGAACAAAAATCTTCTTGAACATCTATGTATTATAGAAATATGTCACACAATATTTTTTTTACGTTTCCTATTCGGCCATTATTTGTAAAGTCTAAATAGCATCTCGCGGGATATATATTTATTTTATTATCGTATACAGTAGTCATAAAATGATTTTCCACTACCATCCATATCGTTATCTTCTTATATATAAAAAGGCATATTTTTATGTATGTTCCCTATGGACCCCAAAACGGCTGGAGCGATTTTGATGAAATTTTTAGATAATTTTCATATTAACCCAGCGGGTGATCTTGTAAAGTTCGGTCGCAATCAGATCAAAAGCAAACATTTCTGAGCCACAGCAACGCGTGCCCGGGTTTGCTAGTTAGTATATGTATTTTATTTAGGATAAAACGAATAAAACACTCCACTCTACAGTATAAAAGATAACAATATCGTCGTGTACGCTGACGTCACTGAAACTCGGTGACAGCATTCCGAAGTGGTTACGTTTAAATCCCTAAAATTTCATTGCAGTTTTTAAATATTTATTTTGATACTAACATTTAATATTTTTATTGATATTATATGTAAATGTAGGTCAATGTAAATAATTGATTTAAAATATAAAAAAATTCATGCATATACCTTATTTCGGAAATAGTATTTCCTCATCTACGATCTGTAAATTTAACTTTGTATGTACATGCTTAGTGATTAGTATTAAGTGAGATGTGGACTCGGCCGGCTGTGACATATCGTAGTTCGTATTGTTTATCTGTCATCCAATGCATTTACTCAAATTAATTCCGTTTTATTGGAGCTACTGTGGCGCCAGGCTCCGCGCGCCGGGACCTCGCCTTCTGCGAGCTTATTCCTAGTCATTCGATATACATATCGAAAGTCGCACACAGCATTTCTATGTATGGTCATAAATAAGGTAGTTAAAATATTTAGTTTTCTACGTACACACCCTACGAAGTGTGATAAAACAATCTCACTTAATATGTAATTGTATTATTAAATTAAAAAGTTCAATACAAATAAATTCATTTGAATAATTATATTTGTTAAAGTGGTGTGGGTGACTCTGTGGGGTTAAATCACAATAAAATAATTTTCCTTTGGATAGTAATACATTTTGTTACAATGATTGATAAACAAGAAAACGCCGAGCCGAGCGGAGTCGCGCCGCGCCGCGCCCGATCGCCGATATTCACTCTAAACACGCATGAATGGAAAATACATATGCGCACTAGTGATCCCACACTGGGAAACGTACAAATATAATATTATTTTTGCTATTATAATTTATAATAATATTAATAAATTGCTCAAATTGCTTTTTTCTCAAAATCTCGAGTCGACAAAACTTTTCGCTTGTTCCTATTTGTATCTTCTTTTTAACGTGTATGTTATATTATTTGCTTTAAATTCCTGAACGTTCCCGTAGCTGTATGTATTGAACAACTGACGCACGCACGTTAAAAGTTATACCTACTTCTTTGAATAGTCACACTCAATGTATTTTTTTTTTTAGAACTGACCATACTGTTAGCCTTAGGGGCCCTGGAGCCTTTACAGCTTTTTCCGGGCTTGGTCACTCAATGTTATGTTACCTGTATGTTTTTATTCTATGGTCTTACCACTCATAAAGAATTAATGAATCGGGTCGGGAGCGGCGCGCGTGGAGAGCGGCGCGCGGGGAGAGAACGCGCATGGTGAGCGGCGCGCGGGGAGAGCGGCGCGGTGTCGATCGCTTGATTTGTTCTGACTTTCATGTCGTGTAGGCGGAATAGCAGCCCAACTAAATATAAACGAATAATAATAGATGAATCAATAGCTAGCAGCTACTCAATGCACGTTCATAACATCGCTCTCGATACCCTTTATATATTATTTAATAAATGTGTATAGACACGAGAGTCAGTGCGGCGCGGCGCGGAGGCGAGTCACTCTCCCGCGTGGTAGCGGTTCAATGTTATAAATTTATAACAATTGAATTCGTTGCAACGTTCATAGCATTTTCAAGAGATTTATTTACTAAAAAATAACACAGATTCGTATTGATCTGTGGAGTACATTCATATATATTTAACATTTTGAATGGGGATAAACTCAGGCAGCGCTCCGCGGCGCGCGCGCCCGTACAAAATGTCGCACGTTCATATTTATTATGAATTTAGACTCTTTTACTTCATAATAGCTTCAAACATAAAAATCAAAATTTTCTCAAATAAAAAAAAAAACGCCTGCGTGACGTCACGGGGCAGTAAGCGCCGCCGCCGGCGCCGTTTCAACAATATAGTAAACATCGAGGAATATGTATATGTGCAATCTGTCACAAACACAAAAAAAAAGTTATTTATGTTTCTAATAATGTGTATAATAAACAGTTAAGAAGACTACAAAAATAGCTTATACAATATTTATGTATAGTGTATTTTAATACAATAATGGATACATAGGGTTTGGTAATAAGAATAATAATTTCTCTCTACTTGGGCCAAACCAACTGTTGCAATATCTCCACCCTACAGAAGATCAAAACCAAATAACCTTATGTAGTGTCCCTGCGGTGAGTAGAGTTTTCAGAGTCCTTGGGGAAGGAAGGTTTAGGGTCGGTTACGCGCTAGTAATACCTGTGGTCTTATGAGCGTGTATAGGCTACTGTTGCTACTTACCACCAGGCGGGCAATAAACTTATTTGCCACCTTAGTTGTAAAAAAATACATATTCGATTTCCATAATTACAATAAAATATTAAAATTTCAACATTTTTATTTATGCTATATACATAGTTACAATCAAACATACAATAATAAGCTTACCTTCCTTAACATAATTTATAGATCACTTGATTTCAATAAAACCATCTTGACAATCTCAAATAATCATCTTGGTATTGCAGGGTAGGTTTCTGACAACATTAGACCACTCTTCTTAAAATGTTTACCTAGTTCAATAATGTCCTTGGGAATCGACACATACACTACGGAAATAACTGCTTCTTCTTATACATGTACATGTATCTTATGTTCAGGTTAAATTTTACATTTCACCTTGCACATTTTCCACAAACTGTGCTTAAAAAAAGAATGTATTAAGGCATGTAGGTTGTGTTTATGAGATAACATTTTGTTAATATAAACTAATAAATAAAAAGTTCAGTTTTTATGACAGTTTAAATTAAACAATTAAATTGTACATTTCTAATATACTCGTAGGTAACTTAATCAAAATTCTGCTGAAAAACGAGCCTTACAGTACTCGCATATGATGTGTAACATCTGGCATGTTATCCTACTATGAAATTAAGATGTAATTATATGTGAAGTCAATTTCTTCGACATATTATTGTTCGAATATATTTTAAGCTATAAGAAGGCGCGCGCTTACTCGCTTACTTAGATTAATTTTTTTGAGTCTTTTTAATGTATGTAGTTATTTAAAAATAATATTTCAATTATTCTTTGTTATTGTCATCATGCTTATTAGTATAATTAATAAAAAACTTTTATGTATGCCAATGAAGTTCAAATGAAAACTTCTTTCATTAATGCCGTTATGATTTGAAACGCGACCGAGATATCATTATATACGGTTAATCCAAAACGTGATTTTCTCAGCAATGGTCGTCGTCGAATTGGCGTAGCGGTGTGACCACCAGACTTGTTGCTACGCTATGTTGTACGCTATGTTGTAAGTAGTACGAGTGCTCGTTAAGTTCGATTCACTCTGATTTAGGATATAAAAGGGATTTTATGTTTTTTGAAATTTTGACTTCTACTGCATGTATACAACATGAGACCTCTTAACTTTGCCCTCAAAATATATTCTTGATAATTGTAACGTATATACGTAAAAACTTAGAAAAGCTAAATTTTGTCAAAGAACAGTACAGTTTTCATACTAGAAATAGACATAAATTAGTCGTACCGTGTCACTTATTAAGACTAATAAAAGGTTTTTAGGTAATAATGTAGGTTCTATAATTAGATCCCGAAGCGCATTACTGATTTGCCAGAGAATGAGTTCAAGGACCAGGTTAAACGGGTTTTATTGTCAAAAGGTTATTAAAGGGTGGATCATTATTTGAATCATATGGATATATGATATATGGATGGGTGGATATTATATGAAGGTGATGTCTAGAAGTGATTCCCTCTCTATGTGCATTCATTGCATTATTAATATGATTATTTACTGTAAATATTATTTGTTCAGTTGGAAATAGATAATTTAAAAAAGTAAAGCCCGATCGAGTTTGTTGCCGGTTCTTTTCGATGAGGGATGTTTTTCGAACCGGTAATTGTGTTTTGACGTTCATAACGTATAAGAATAACGTACCTAGTTTTTAATTTGTTTTTTTATCTGCATACATGTTTTTCCCCTATGTAAGTCGAATATCGAACAAAGACAAATCACATACTTTGTAGGTAATATATTTATGTTATTCTGCACGACTGAATCATAAATAATAAACAGAAACATGCATTTTGAGTCACTCACTCCGCCGTCACTCTCAGGAGGATAGTTAGTTCAAATATTAGCTTTCTCCGGGGAAGATAAATTAAAGAAACTTTTTTCATTGCTATTTGTTATATTTTTATATTTTATATATATTTAAAAATACTGTATGTACATATTAATAGTTCAGTAAAGAAGGACTTTTACAGAGTGTTGTTGTTTCTTCATTATTGATGTGCTCTGTACAGTTCTCGTATCGAAGGCAATGTGCTAAGAAACCTTCCTTACAACTCACTGTGAATCTATTTAGAATGAAATCTATTACAGTGTAAATTGGAGGCGGACTACGTTCCTATGAATCACAGCTGCAGAGTTAGAGAGGCGGAACAGTACGGCGCGATGCGGCGCGGCGGCGGTCGATTCACCACGGTCCGACTTCAACGAGTTATTTATAAATGCGTATTTGCACTGTCACTCAATCCACCACCCTCCCCCTCCCACACACACACTCACAACACAAATACACATGCACGCACGCACGTACTCGCCTATACACACACACCCACACACAGCACGGTACAGCACGGCGCGGCGGCAGCGTGGGTAGCGGGACCATCAGCCTCGGCTCGGCTCCGTCTTCTTGATCATAACATTCCGGCTCGAGATAAGATAACGCCCTAACTCGTGCTTACGAGCTATCTACATATAGTTAAAAAGAGAGAAAGAGTACATGTATTTTTTATAGTTATAAGTTTTTGGCGTAGTGGCCACAATCTCAGCTGATACTAAGTGACGATGTGGCCCAAGATGATAGCACGCTAAACCTAGTGGGAAATTGGCTCTCAATTGCAGTTGGTTCTTGACAGATTTTCAACTTAAGGGTGGTGGCTAGCCAGACGGGCATTAGAAAAAGCTACCACCATGCTATGGTTTCCTCACGATGTTTTCCTTAACCGAAAGCTCAGGCTCATTGCAGGGATTCGAACTCACGTCAAAGGACGCGACGTCGTACACGTTACTAGGGGACTCGGAGTTCCTAACAAGTTGCCGAGGACTCGGCCAGACTACTACACTGGGACAGTATCTACTATACATATTATGTTGTTGTATCCCGTGGCACGGCCGGCCGCGTCGGGACGGCTCACAGACGTATATAGGCACTAGGCAGAGAGTTCGCGCTCTCTGTAGGTACCTAGGTACTAGCGCATGTATTTAGTAACAGACCTGCAGACCTGCACCAGGCATTCTTGACAAACTTTAAAAAATACTACAAATTTAATCAAAGTTTACTGCTAATCTATCGATTAGAATCAGATCAATAACCCAAAAGTAATAGGAGCTGGGAGCCCTGGGAGACCTGGAGGCAACCTGTTCATATAAAATTATAACTTTTTAATTTTAAAGTAAAAAGTAAGACACTACATACATACACGGTGCGACACTATTCTCGATAATTGACAATGCGCCTGCATTTTATTACCATATTTATCTTTGACTAAAAACACGTGATGAATGTAAGCGCGTGCACTTTTGTATGCGTGTGTGTGCGCGTGTGTGTGTGTCGCGCGCGCGAATCGTAAGTCAACAGGCAGTAAGTAGTTGTTTACACTGTATTAGACCTGTTGCATTCATTATTATTTATTTAGCCAGTTTGTGTTTGTGTTTAGAGACTGCACATGAGGAAAACCACGTGATTGAGGTGAAAAACTGAAGGTGAGGAAACTGTTAACTAGAATAATTAATTCTAGTGCGACATGCCGCGGCCGGGCCGAGCTATGTTTTGCTTGAAGACAAAGGTGTGAGGGAATGAGTCCAACGCGCTCCAATATTAAAATAATAATACCAGGAGCCCAAGTCTGCTATTTCACATTTAAGAATATATGTACTATTGTCATTATATCCACACTCTACTGATATTATATCGAAATTGTAACAAATTTGGTATTCTGCTAAAATTTCATTACTGTCTCGAAAGAATCTCTATAGTGTTTTGATAGTGTGTCAGTCAGTGTCAGTGGGAGGGCAATATGCATACGTCGTTGGTGTTGCCTATAAATTGATATTAGGTCTTTACCTATAAAATTGCCGTTTTGTATGAAAAAATTTAAACGATGTTTTTTCATGTATTTTTTATTTGTATTAATCGAAGTAATCACCCATGCAATCAATGCATCTTTGCCAGCGCAGTGGCAGTTTATTGATGCCCTTCTTAAAGAAATCAGCTGGACGGGAGGCAACAAATTCTTCAAAGGCATTTTGTACTGCCTCTCGGGTATTGAATTTTTTTCCCGCCAAAGAGTTATCCAAATTCTGGAAAAAATAGTAGTCTGTAGACACAAGGTCTGGTGAGTAGGAAGGATGACGGAGAACTTCCAACCACAGTTCTTGCAACTTGGAGACCGTCTGTTGTGCAGTATGAGGTCGCGCGTTGTCGTGTAGGAGCAGCGGAGACGAGCGATTGACCAATGCTGGTTGGAGATGTGCCAGCTTCTCCATCATTGTGTTCAGTTCTTCACAGTACAAATGTGCAGTAATGCTCACCCCGTTTGTTAAGAAGCTGTGATGAATCACACCGGCGCTAGACCACCAAACAGTGACCATCACTTTTCTAGGGGTAAGTTTTCGTTTAGGGCATTGTTTAGGTGCTGAACCAGGATCCAACCAACTTGCTGAGCACTTGCGGTTATCAAACAGAATCCATTTTTCATCGCAGGTAACAATGCGGTTCAAAATTCCTTCATTTGTGTGTCTGTTGAGCAGTGCAAGGCACGTCTCGACGCGTACTTCGCGCTGGCGATCATCGAGTTCGTGGGGCACCCATTTGTCAAGCTTTTTTACCTTGCCAATTTGACGCAAATGGACCAATATTGTTTTGAAGCTAACGTCGAAAGCTGCTGCTAATTCAGCCGTAGATTGTGTATCATCAGCTTCCACAGTCGCCATTAATTCGTCATTGTCGACCAAAGTCTTCGGACGACCGCGAGGTTCATTTTTGAGGTCGAAATTCCCAGAACAGAAGCGAGCAAACCAATAACAGGTGGTGCGTTGGTTTGTAGTGTTAGCTCCGTAAACGTATAACATTAAACCTTCTTCTCTGTCGTTTCGCTCTTGGCAGAGCGGTCGTGGTCACATAGAGGCGTCTACGTCGGTGGTAGAGGCGGACACAGCTCTCCGCACGATCTCCCGCCATCTCTCTCTGTTTGTAGACTGTCGGGCGCAGTCAGACACACGGCCTCCTACTACGGATTTCACCTGGTCAGTCCAGCGCATACATGACCTGTCGCGCGATCTAGTTCCCTCCACTCTTCCCTGTACGACCAGCCGTTCTATGGAGTCGTTATTCCGCCTAGACACATGCCCGAAGTACTGTAGTATGCGCGACTGTACTACGGCCGATAGACGCTGTACAATGCTGAGATCATGGAGTATGGACATATTGGTGCGAAACTCCGTCCACGATATTCCAAGCATCTTCCGCCAGCAGCACATCTCCAGAGCATCTATCTTCCCCTTTTCCAGTTCACGCACTGTCCAAGTCTCTGCCGCGTAAAGAAAGATGGGGAATACAAGGGTTCGCACGAGCTTGATTTTGGTGGCTTTTGTAATATTGCGATTCCTCCATACTTTCTTCAGCCTCCCCATCGCAGCTCTGGTCATGGCCATACGCCGTTTCACTTCATCTACGCACCCACCATTGTTTGAGATCAAAGCCCCAAGGTACACGTAGGTCTGGACCACGTCGCAGTTCGCGATCTGTATCACTTCGGGCGAGTTGTTGTTGACGCGATCCACGATCATCATTTTTGTCTTAGATCAATTTAACTTTAATCCAAACGTAAGGCTCACGCGCTCCATTTTGAGAAGTAATTCCTCCATAAGGCCAGCACTACTCGCAAATAAGGTGGTGTCATCTGCGTACCGCAGATGTACATTACATACACCGCACATTAAACCTGTATAACATTAAATGATGATGTGGTACCACATGGTGGCACGCTAGGTGGCGCGCGGTGGCGTATAGTAGCGCGCGGTGGAGTGGGCGGCACGATTGTTGTTGCCAAACTCTCCAAAAAATAATATCTCTTTTTAAAATAATATTTTTTATCAAAGAATAAAATCCAAAGTCTCTCTGTCTGTGTCTGTCCGTTTATGTTATTTTCACAAGAAAACCACTAATGCTATTTACATTTTTTTCATTTTTTTTTTTACTTAATTTCATAGATATGTTATCTGGCCAGATTTTAGGATACATTTTGTTACATAACATACGAAATAACTAGTGACGATAATGGTGAATCAATTCAGAAAAAATACGCTTTAGGGGCGATTAAATGGCTTACGCTGAGTAAACCATAAGACATACATCAAATTAATATACGGCATAATTGGAGATTTTCAAAGATTAACAAAAAAGTCAACGATAGCATATGTCTAGCTTCTAAGAATCGCTCACAATACGCACTTTCGAGGCAGCACAATTCGTGTGCACTCAACGGACAGCATTCTGTAGTCCACGCGAATGGAGTCGCGGACACAGCTAGTTAACTATATGAAACAGTGCGTGAACCATCGCGCAGTGTCATGCCGTGCAGAGCCGATACCGAGTGTCGATGTACACATTGCAAGAAATCTGTTATCAATATGGGATAGTGAGACATTACGCTTGTGAGCAATCGTGCTCGGACACATACTCAGAACATTTTCGTAAGTTAAATTCCTCAGGACGACACGAAACACGAGACAGTCACGTGTCGGGAGGTCGCACTCGCGGCGCGCAGGCGCAAGCGAAACACTCGAGTTGCTCTCGCGCTGCACAGTGCACATAAATCAAGCTTCGAGTTTATAGAGTTAGCCAGTAAGTTCGCTTTCTCTCTGTACGACGCGACTCGACGCCATGTACAAATTAATTCGTTATAATGTCTCGGTATTTAATTTAATGTTTAGCGAGTGTTTACTCGCTGATATCTACTGTGTTTACATACAAGTTTATTTGTAAACGTTCAGGAAGCAATGCGCAACTAATTCTCTCACAGAAAATTATTCAATGTTCTGTACTGTCCGCGGAGTCGAACTGTGCAGTCCTATTCCTTATTCATATTGTATTATGTTATTTCACGGGGCCAAAATATATTAGGGCTTCAACGACCGAAGTCGAGTGTAAGCCGTGTCTAATGTCTGATTCACCAGTGCAGCTGTGCAGCCGTGCAGCTGTGCAGCTGTGCAGCCGTGCAGCTGTGCAGCCGTGCAGCTGTGCAGCCGTGCAGCTGTGCAGCCGTGCAGCTGTGGAGGCGATAGCAGCATATTATTGCATATCAAAGTGTAAGAAACATGTAGATATGCTCAGTAGCGAAGTATCACGTTTGTGACGGTGAGAGAGGCGCGGCGCTGGCTCGCTCGCTGCTGAGTCACTGAGTGCGATCAGTAAGCCAGTTGGTGACGTAGACGTGGTACGTGAGCGCAGCGCGGTGCCTTCGTGCTTTGTCTTCGTATCAGCTCGGTCGCACAGATAGAGAGCATGTACTGCCACCTGCCACATCACTAATGAAACTCGTTCTGGCTCGATCCTGCAACGCAACTGTGATTGTTTCACAATTTACATTCATCTGATCACCGATGTGCCTACTGCTGTTCTACCGAGCAACGATGTAGCGACACACACGCACACACCCGTGCCTACATCTTATTCATATTATAATCACCAAACCGAATATTTAGATTTATATCAATACTAGCTGTGCCCGCGACTACGCTCGCGTGGACGTCAGAGTACCGTCGGTCGAGCGTACGCGCGCATTGTGCTGTCCCCGCTCAAAAGACGGAAGACAAAAATGTGGGTGATTCTTATTCAAACACAACGTGAAGAGAAATTTAAGCAGGCCGGGATGACATCGACGACTAGCGATGTAATTTAAATCCCACGGTAGTCGTCGATGTTATCGGATTGCACTGTGCTCACCATCAGGTACAGTGTAGTCATTATGCCGTGCTACGATAAAAAAAGGTAGATATATACTATCGCTGATTTTTTTGTAAGTATTTTTAAGATCTACAATTTTGTGGGGTATAAATTTGATATAACTTGTATGGTTTACTCAGCGTAAGCCATTTAATCGTCCCAAACAACGTTTTTTTTCCGTATTGATTCATGATTATCGTCACTGCTTATTTTGTATCGGATTATCTTACAAAATACATCTTATAACCTGGCCAGATAACATAGCTATGAATTAAAATAAAATATATGTAAATCAGATAAGTGGTTTTCGTGTGAAAATAATATAAACAGGCAGACAAACAGAGAGACGCTAAGTTTTATAATATGTGTAGAAGAAGATTAATAATTTATTTTATACCTGCGACTTTGTTTCTGGTGGTATACTTTGTGCATGAAAAACAGCGATGACAAAAACCTCGCCTCACTTCAGTCTCACCTAACGGTGTTTCACCGATACGCGTTTGAGAATAGTGTCACGTGAGCAATTAAATAAGTATAATATACCATAAAATAAATATATTAAAAGGGGTTATGGAAATGAAAATGGAAAATAGATTAATAAGTGTAATCCGAAGGCATTTACATTAAATGAGATATAAAAACAGAGTACCTTATTAAAGTCTATTAATGATAGTAACACCTTCACTAGTAAGAAATGTCCAAATTGTTAATATATCCGTAAAAGATCTGTTAGTAAAATTCCGTCGTGAGACGCTTGTGTTTCATTAAAACTCCATTCTGTTCCATTTTTTATATCTGCCTCTTCAAGCCAGCATGATTGAATGTATCCGCCAGGTTTTCATTCGTTTTATAATTTCTAGTAAAAGGTTCCAACTCCTTCGAATACCAGTTATAATTCCAGAGGTCTCTTGTTATAACAAAACAAGTTTTATCGGCTCCAGACAAATATATGCGAATCAAGACAATAAATATAATTGTAGATTTAAATAAACTTATACATATCTCATTTAAGATTGTACATTTTCTTTAGCGATCCGTGTCTCTCCGTAAGTCAGAATCGATCCGTCAAATTTCAATTCTTTTGCCGTCTTGTTCATATTTTAAATTTAAAAAGTTCTTCAGCCAAAATACAATATATACGACCTACTTATTCGATATATAAATCGTAAAATAAGTTTGTAATACAATATTTAAAATAATAAATTACCTATAGATGAGATGCCTTCGGAAAGGAGCACAAACACAATAAATGAATAAATGAGAAATCAAATAAAGTGAAATAAATATATGTAATTAAGAGATAAAAAATGATTGATAAAACAATCATTACAATAGTCAAGTAAAATCATCTTTATCTATCTATAAATTTTATAAAACTCAACGTCTCTCTGTCTGTCTGTCCGTTGATAGATACGAAATAAGCAGTGACGGTAATGGTGAATCAATTCGGAAAAAATACGTTTTTGGGACGATTAAATAGCTTACGCTGAATAAGCCATAAGAGATACTTATATCAAATTAATGTACTACATAATTGTAGATATTAAAAAAACTTAGTGATAATTCATAATTCATAATTATTTATTTATCATATTATAACGGTAATGTTACATGATATGTCAATATTACAATACACAGTGAAATCGATAACACTATACAAAATTTTGTCAAAACTATAATATAATAATAAAATCGCAAAATAAATAAGCTATGTTTATCATAGCATATGTTTATCTTCTAAAGATCACTCACAATAAATATTTTTGAGGCAGCACAACTCGAGCGTGCGCTCCGCCGACAGCATTCTGTAGTTCACGCAAGCGGAGCCGCGGGCACAGCTAGTTTTAAATATTAACCGATATTATCCAATAGACACAATGGTTGGATTTTTTTGAATCCGACTGGTAGTTCCGGAGATTAGCGTGTTTAAACAAACAAACAAACAAAAAGCTTCATTATATAATATAGAATAGATATGATGTTATATTAAACACATTCTCGACTTTACATACCCCGCACATCAGCCCACAGAAAAAAAGGTATTTATGTTCCCATTATCATGTGTTTATTTATATATTCAAGTTTTTCTCCTTCTCCTTCCTCTATCTCGTCTTTGTTCTCTTCCTTGTTGTGTGTTTGATGTTTGGTTTGTGTTGAATGGGTCCGATGTCCTAGACGACTGTTGTGTGATTGATGATTGTTGTGTATTTAGTACATTTTGATCTGTCGGTGTGTTGTGTACGAATACTGTATCTCCTAGCACTTTATTGAGTATAGTGGTTGTGTGTGTGGCTGCTTGTTTTTAAAAACTGCTGATGTCGATGCTGGTCTCCAATATATCTATATCTATGTATTACTATCTGTATGACAATCGCTTGTGTTTGCCACAACCGATTCATTTCAGTTTTCAGATGATGGTATTTGCTTCATGCTTCATGTTGCCTTTTAAATTTCTGTATCAGTGTGTGTGTTATCAATTGTTAAATGTAATTGCCTTTCTATTTCGTGTGTTTCTTTTATGATTGAGTATTTATCTCTATATTTGTCGTGTTGTATTATTGCTTCAATGAGATGATCACTTCTTAGATCCAGATATTGCTTATATTTTACTATTTGTGCCTCTTTGGATTTCCACTGCGTCCTAATTCTTTCTGGAATTTTTATATTTTAGTTTGTATTCGTTTTTTCTAAGGTGGACCGCATTTTGGTTTTACAATGTTTTTGGTGTGAAAGGTCTTTTGGTTATTATTTATTATTAAGGTTTTAGCGATCGCGTATATTTTACTGTTTATTTCGTGTAAACTGTGAGTAGTAACTTGTAATTAGTAGATTAGGCAAGTATTATTATAAAACAAGGATTTCAGTTCCTCAACTTTTCGCAAAGAATGAATATTTTTCCCAAATAAGCGAAAAAAAATATCATCGGAACCACAGGACAGTTGGCTCGACGACAGTAGGTACTGACGCGGACCGCGGCGGACGGCGTCACCGCGCCGCGCGCCGCTGTGACGTCACCGGGGTATCCCGCGGCGACGTTAGCCCCGTTGTCACTGTTGCGGCTTATTCGATTCGATTTACATAATATACAATGGTTTCGCCGTACCTACTACACATTAGGAATTTTAAAACATTTAAAATAATACGTTTTGCCTTACTTTGGCTTTTTGCTACTTTTGTGAATTGTTACTGCGATCGTTTAGGCTTTTTTATACTAAGGTAAAACCACCAGTAACTGACACTGCACCAATAGTTGACACTCTGACGAAGAAAATTAAATATTTGATACTAAATTGATTTGAAGTCTTGAGTTTGTTAACCGACTTTTATAACTGACTGTACCTATATGTATTTATAACATTAAAAATATATCAGGAATCAGTGATTTTGGCCATCTCGATCTTTGGCTTCCTTTTTTTTCTTAATATTAAATTTTCTTCGTCAGAGTGTCAACTATTGGTGCAGTGTCAATTACTGGTGGTTTTACCTTACGCTGTTGCAAATTAAACGAAACCGTTTTTTTACCGCATTTGGTTTTACCGTCTTGTGAAACTACACTCACGTTATGTTTAAATACGTCATTGAAAACCGCATAAGAAAAAATTACTGAACTTAGGGTTACCCGTGTTTCATCATCATGTGATCGCGTGACGCGGACGACTCGGTAAAGTCTGCGTCATGTACGTACGAGTATGTGCCCTGTTCCTTTTGGTTGAGAGTCAGCAGCCAGTTGATGATTCCCAATACCACAAGTGGAAGTGGTTATAGTGACGGCGTCTGTGAACTCACTCGTATTCCTTCGTTTATATCACTAGTGAATGTAATGTTCTATACAGTAGGTACAGTATGTTCGATACAATTTTCTATATTCATTAGAAGGATGAAAGGAATTTTAAGGATGAATTGTATATTTTTATGATATGAAATACATTATTCATAAGGAACGTGAATATTCCTTATTTCCGAATATAGACTAAGCAAAACCGCGTACAAATAACAGGCAACGGCACGAATCTAAAACGAATTAACGAATACGAGCGAATGTACAAAAACAATAGTACTCGTCGCATCGCATCGCATATAGCGAGCAACCTCTGTGCACTAACAAACATGTATCAGCACAAAACCGAGAACACATACACGGCTATACCTAACTACGAGATTTAACTTACTACGAAAGTAAAGCCGCGCCTTGTTTGGTTAGTTTTAAATGGCGCGAAACAATAAGAACCTAAATTCAAAACAGCAATGCGAATTCGCAACGCGTAAAACCGCGATTTCGCACCATAACTTTCATATAATTCCGTCATTGATAATTCGTTATGGACGTACGATACAAATGGACATGGACATATTCATGGTTTTTCACGATAACAAAAACGAATTGTATCCAATCACGATCCGGAATAAATATCGATTGTTCGATGTGTGAATGAGCCTGTACCAGTGCTCGCCCCGAGGTCCATCGGCGCAAACTGAAGACGGACCGAAGGCGCACTATTATACGAGTATATATTACGACCTGTTGCGCGGTCACATGACTCCAAGCTCAGTGAAACTTTAAAAGCCTTATGAGGCTTCAGGGCTCTAACGGCTAAAAGTGTAGTCAGATCGCAAAGAAAAAAAAACGGTAATATGAGAATTCCGATTGTGACAGTTGTCGTGAACGGACGTGTGCGCTCACGCTCCGGGAGCTTTCGATATTTTACGATATTTCGCTTGCTGGATACCTCGTTGTGTTAACGAAAGCAAACGAAGCGTGACCAGAGCATCGGCCGGTTACCTCCCTTAGAGATAAACGTCAAACTCGACGGACCTGAGAATCCTTAGCCTTTGCCATTTTGCATAGTTACGCTCCAGGCGTCTCCTTCCCACCCTACCCCCCTTATCGCCTGCTCTATACTTGACTCTAACAAGAAATGACACTTTAAAACATAATATTTCGGAAACAGATCCTCGAATCTAAAAATGGTTTTTCACAGACCCACAATAGTTTGAACGACGTATCCAACGACACCCCACGTGATGTCATAGACGAGAATAAAAACCCACTTTACATGTAGGGGCGGTACCCTAACCTTTTTTTTCAAGATTTTATTCTATCACTTTGTCGGCGTGATTAATACCAAATTACAACTTTCTAGTACTATGAATCTTTGAGCTAAGACGCGGACAGACAGACGGACATACCGAAATTCAGGACCCTAAAAAGGATAGAATGTTAAATGGAATTAATATAAAATTAAGATACGAGCTGATTTATATAATTATATTATAAATAATGGCAATACTCGTATAAATACGAACAATAAGAACACAGACGGGTATGTAGTACATACATACACAGCTATTATTTTATTTGTGTTGTTTTGTTTTAAATGTGTTAATATGCTAAGACAATATAACAATAATTCACTTTCGACCATAATAGGGAATATGCATATAGTTTAAATATAGACACTAAGTAAATACTTTAAATACTTTGATTTGGAATCTGTACTATTTATTTATTAGCATTTTGTTTATAGATTTTCATAAAAAAAGTGTTATAATCGAAGGAAATTTAAAATGATAAAACGCAGCGCTATTGGTCGTATCGAATCATGATGTCGAAGTTCACGTTCAGTTTGTCCAAAACAGCGAAGTTACTGAGTATTTTTATAGTTTTATGATTGTATTTAAGTTTTAACGTCATGTGGTGACACTCAAACGTTTCAATCTTTGCGGTAGTAAAATCCCCTGCGTCTTCTAGGAGACTAAATATTTGGGTGTCACTCTTGACAATAGGCTTAACTTCAATGCACGTGTCCGAATAGTTCGGAACAGGGCCGCCTTGGTGCTGGGCCGCTTGCATCCCTTGCTATGCTCGGTACCTAAGCAAAAATTCTAAGCTGAAACTATACAAGGCATGTGTCCGCCTCATGTTAACATAAAGCTGCACCGCATTCGCACATAGGTTGAAACTAAATTAGTTACACCACATGCAAAAACTGCAAAATAGATTGTTACGTAAGTTGATCGATGCCCCAAGGTTCGTTCGGAACAAAGACCTCCATAGAGATATGGAACTTCCTTCGATCAAATGATACGTTAAATCCCTCGCTAAAACCTACTTCGATAGAGCGCCGAATTATCGGAACCCGTTAGTTGTATCCGCCGCAAGATACTTTAAGACCATGTTTAAAGACGTCAGTCAGTACGTAGATAACGTAGATATCTGCTGTTGCTTATTTTTGGAATGTTTAAAGTGGGCTGCGGGTAAATGGAAGGGAATTAACGTTAACGTCGTCTCATTATTTACAGATAAAATTATAAAGTGTATACATCTTCTATAGATATCATAAAATTCAACGTCTCTCTGTTTGTCCGTTTGTGTTCTTTTCACGCGAAAACCACTTATCCAATTTACATGGTTTTACCTTTAAATCATAGCTATGTTATTTGGCCAGGTTATAGGATTTTCTTAGATAAAGTAACATAGGTAAAAAGCAGTGACGATAATGGTGAATCAATTCGGAAAAAAGACGCTTTTGTGACTTACGCTGAGTAAACCATAAGATATATATTACAATAATGTACTACATAATTGTAAATCTAAAAATAACCGACAAAAAAGTATAGCATATGTCTATCCTCTAAGGATCATCCACAATAAGCATTTTTGTCTATAAAGAAACCGGCGGGCGACCGCCGTGGGTTGGGAGCGGGCCAGTACAATACGCGCGTCTGCTCGAGCTCGACCCAGGGCATTCTGTAGTCGACGCGAGCGGAGCCGCGGGCACAGCTAGTATTATAAATAATAATTTTTTTTTATTTTTTATTATGAGATAATAAATAAACGAATAAACACTTAAAATCTTTTTACAGAATATTCAATACTGTTATTTCTTACCGAGTCATTTCTTGGAATAAGACTAAATAGTCTTATATGAATATTAAACAAAACTATCTTGAATAAAGCATATTTACGTAATTTATTATTTCCATTAAGTATAGAGAACAATCACCCGAAATAACGTACAATTCATTATAACATTACGGATTACGCTACTGTGGTAGCTGGCTGTGGCCCTAGCGCGTGCTCCACGTGCGCTGCCTTTACGTTATGTGCTTCAACCGTGAACTTGCAGCCCATCGACACTGTATCGAGTGTAACACTGCACTGTGCAATGTGAGAGTGAGTGGCCAGTGTTGCGTTTAGTGCCGCGCCGCTGTGCCGCGCCTGCTCGGGGCTCAGTGTCAAGGTCACGGTCGAGGCCGCAGCGTGTCCCACTCCCGGAGCGCATAGCGGCGCGGCGCGGCACTGCGCGGCCGACTGTCTGAGCCGTCTGAGGTAGGCGGGGGAGCAGCGCCGCGCCGCGGTGCGCTTTGCAACGGGACTCGTCATTCGATTGTTAACTAATACAACTACAGATTTAGGAAAAGGTAGATAAAGAAAGCCCTTACAACTTAGAACATCATTTATTGTACCTGCGCTTGACAGATATTCTGGTGGCATGACTGTACAAACACATACGTCAGTGTGCGTGCAACGTTGTCAGGATAATGGACGATTTTATAGAACATATATTGCATTCATCATTAGCAGTATCATTGTTGATCCGTCTATCAACGAAACATCGATTTTCAATTTGAGGTTAAGGATTCGAATGACCTCTACAGATCACTGATATGGTGTTGGTATTGATAAGAGTAGTTGCAGGCCGCGGGCGCGGGCCGTCGTGACACAAAGCTCGCACTCGCACTTGGTAATGCATGCGTTGGTGTTGCTTCGTGTTCCCTTGCTGCTAACACTGCTGAGCACGGACTGTCAGCTGCTGAGCGATCCCAGACGAGCGCCGAGCATGCAGACTCTGACCGTGACCCACGGACACAGCATCGATTTCCCTGTAAGTTAAGTGTGTAAGACACACTAGACAGACTGACATCGCGTTCTAGCTCCAAAACAAAAAACATTATTTACTTTAGGCCCCAACAGGCACTTATGGACGGCAAACACTACCACCGGTTCTGACAAACATCCAAGTCATAGAGAATACCCGGCGAGAAACTCCATCGGGGTTTGTGCAAATAATATTTACAGTTAATAATCATATTAATAACTAGCTGTGCTCGCGGGAACTACAGAATGTCGTCGATGCTCGTTTGCGCGGAACCCTAAGTATTTTTTTTTAAATATAAGTAGCCTATGTTATTCCTTCTAAAATCATCTACCTGCCAGTGAAAATCCCGTCATAATAGGTCCAACCGTTTCGGAAATTAGCCGCAACGAACAGACAGACAAACATTTAATTATTTTTTTTGTTACAGTTTCTATGTTTACGTTCATATGCATTAAGTAAAAAGCTGTTATTTTGACATTACAAACAAACAGACACTTCAATTGTGTTAATGTAAAGATAGATCTCTAGCTTTAAATATTTTTACTGTTCTTACAAGCTATGGAGGAAAATGTGATAAAAATACTCAATAACAAGCCAGTTACAGTCTGTGGCGACTTTAATATAGATATTTTAAGTTCATCACCAGAGGTCACTACATTCACATCGCTATTTAAATCATTTAAGTTAGATTCACTTTTCAATGAGCCAACCAGAACCACGTCCCAGGCTGCGTCTTGTATCGGTAATATTTTTAGTAACTTTAAAATCATTAGCAATAGTATTATTACTGGGATACGGTCTGACCATAGAGACCAACTCGTTGAAATAAACGTTCACAAACCTAGCAGTGATTATAAGAGAACAGTTAAACTTATTTCAGAAACTAGATTAGATAGTTTAAATGATAAAATTAAACATCAATCATCTACAAAGGTTTTCAATAATATAGATCCGAATATTAATTAAAGCAGCTTGTTTATTATTATAAGCACTGAATTTAATAAACATTGCCCAACCAAGGTTATTAGTGTTAAAGAATCATAACAAGACAATTTTTAACAAAAGAAATACAACTTTAATTAATTTGAGGAGATCCTTGATGTATCTTCGAAGTCGAAGGTCTAATACCAATGATATTAAAATGGTGCCAACCTTTGGGTATATCCTTTCCCATGAAAAGAATCATCCCTAAATGGGTTCATAAACAAAGAAAAATAGATAAAAGAATATAATATATATATATATATATATATTCGGTTTTGTTCATATAATTATTATTTTAACGCTTATTTAAAGAGAGGATTTTTTTTAAACTAACAAGTATAATTGTATGTATGTGTTTTTGTATTTCAATATTGAAATTTTTATTATATTACGAGTATACTAAACAGACACACTATTATAGTGTTCATTATTCACTGGACATTAACGGTTAATAAAACATATTCTAAAGGATTGCAAAACCTTATATTTTGTATTGATCGAGTCAGCCCTTATGTCTTCTGGATAATATCGGTTAATATTTATAACTAGTTATGACCGCGGCTCCGCTCACGTGGACTATAGAAAAAAATGCTTATTGTGGGTGATCCTTAGAAAATAGTCCGGAATAGTATAGTCCGGAATAGGGCCGTCATGGTCCTATCCCGTTTGCGGCCCTTGCTCAGCTCGGTAAGCAGAATGTCCTTGTGGCATAATATTACAACACTATACAAGGCATGTGTCCTTCCATTGGCAGAAGCAAGAAATACTCATTGATAATGAAAGACAAGACGGTCGGGTCGAAACGACGGCGACAAGTTTCGATTGTCTGATTCGGTTAAAAACTGTTATGTAGAAGTCATTGGTGTCCTTAACCTCTAATTAAATATCAGGTTTTTAGATGATGGATGGATCAACCGTTACTCTGATACAGTGTTATATCTACTGTGGATATAAACAGTGGATCCTATTACATTATCACGGCAGCTTTATGCACGTATTGAAATAAAAAAATCAAATCAAAAATATTTTATTCAATTTAGGTCCTAAAAAGGGACGTTAAACAATTACTATACTACTACCGGTTCGGACAAACATCCCAGTCATAGAGAAGAGCCGGCGAGAAAAAGAGTTTATCAACATTCTTATTACAATAGTTTTACATTATTTAAATTGTTAACAGTTATTATAATTTTCAGTGGATGTAACTACTGAGAGAGGGAATCACTCCCAGACATCACCGACATTCACGTAATGAACGATCCACCCGTTCGACATTTAAATAGTCTTTCTGCAGTGTTCACGCGACTTTTGAGAGTATTATGTAACAAGGCGAGCAGCACGCATCCATAGTACACTTTCAGAACAAATAGTAAAATAAATACTTAGATTTTCTTTACATTTATGCATACTAGTCACTTATACTTTATGGTGTAGTGAATTATTTGGGAAATATGGTCAGGACCGACATGTACTGATACTGTATAGATTTAGGACGTAAACATGGCGTACTTGGAATTTATATTGAAAAATATATAATAATTAATTTAAAAAACACAAAAAAAGTCTGCGATATCATATGCCTATCTCTTATACATAAGGCAAGGCACACGGGTGCGTTGGCGGCTGCGCGAACCCGCGCCGCGGCGCAGCAAATTGTTGCTCGAAGAATTTGATCACGGGTGAAACCTACCCCATTTCGTCTTAATGGTAATTTTGTCTTAGAAAGGAAACAATTAACATATTACAACTATCATTTATTAATTTATCGGTCGTATTTAAAATCTTACTTAATTTACAAGAAATTTTATATAACTTTTAGTTTTTTCCTATGAAACAATGACGGATGAGAATTATAATTGAGCGACATTAGTGGTACTGTGTTTTAGACTTAGTGAGACAAATAAACGCTTTTCAGGTAATAGTGTTAGGTTCTATAATAACATCCCGACGCACATTACTGATTTGCCGGACAATGAGTTAAAGGACCAGGTCAAGCAGGTAAGGTATATATATATATATATAATATATGTATGAATGTATATATACATAGCCTGACCTGGAAAATAAAAATCTTGCAATGAAGATGCTACTTTTGTATTTTATATGACAACAAGTAGCATAGTCGTGACGACATGAATTGGCTTCTTCAATTTTTATTTATTTACTAATTCTAACGAACGTCTTCCTATATATATAAATTATTTATATGCAATTAAATTATACGTCATTTGGTTTGTGCAGAGAGTGATTTGGGGTAATGAAACAAAAATCCAATACAGTTGTCGTCCTCTCATTTTCAAATAGATAAGTATGTAATATTGAAATTAAATAAATAAAAAATTCAATATTTATAATTAAAATCCGAGTCAAGGCATTCTACAGAATTATTATCGGGACTTGGTAATGCTTGCTCATAATCAAAAACCAATAATCTTATATCACAGTCAGATTCAGTTTTAGAACTTGATTCAGTGTTGTTCATGTTCTGTGTACAACATTGTTATCAAACCTAGTTTATCATAAGTCCCTGTGTTTTTTTCATTTAAAGGTTCCCAGCTTCTGCAATCTTGTTTCATTCAAGTTTCAGCACTTGTATCCTAAAATAAAAAAAATCTATATAAATAAAATGGTTCAGATTTATCGTTGTGCGCGCATCACGCAAAAAAAAACTGGTTAGATTTTTTTTTGTTTTACTCTTTACATACTTGTTTATTACTTTACTTTATTACATTACTTATCTTAAAAAAATATATAATTATCACGATATCTTCATAAACAACAATTCTGTAGTCCACGTGAGCGGAGCCGCGAGCACAGTTAGTATGATATAAAAATAAGCATAAGATATGTTATAAAAATAAAAACATATTTTCTACAGGTTACAGGACCAATGGTTTTTCGTTAGTAGATACTAACTGGTTAAACTGTAACTTATAAGTTACATATTAAGACAATCATTCAAACATTTATTTAAATTCAACCATTTTATTTTGTAGGTAGCTGAAGCTACTACTGTATTGTACTTGTATTCATCTACTGCCTTAGTTCCCAAAGTGTTCCAGATGGACCCCCGGGTTCCACGGGAGACTCGACGGGGGAATACGTTGGCGTGACAAAAAAAAGGTGGTTCGCGAAAATTTATCTGCTTTCGAGAGTGACCAACTAAAATGTTGGCTTGACTTCACCTGTCAATGTAGGCAGATATAGATTAGTTCCTTGTGCTGTGAGTAGATGTCAAAAAAGTACAGTTGGATGGAATCTCTTCTTTGATTGGCCAACTTTACTTTTTTGACATCCACTCACAGCACAATCAGTTAATTAATTAACCAATCAATTATCACTCTTTTTTTCGAAAACTATTATTCGTGGTGGGAACTCAACCGCAACGCAAATTCCCATAGTTAGATCTAATCTTCACATTTTTTGTCGAGTTTTGGGAATATGGTAGAAATTTAGCTGCAGGGGGGTCCACCGGAACCAACTAAATTTTGAAAGTGGTCTATGAGAAAAAAAGTCTGGGAACCTCTGATCTATTGCAAGCGGAAGTAGCAAACAAATTTAGAATAATTATTTACAATGGATTTCCGTAAAGTAACGCTTTCGTCAAATAAATTAATACTAGCTGTGTAAAAATTTGGATTATTTCATACATATGTATACAGACTACCGGATTGGTTGACGTTCTTCACTTCACTTCTCCACTCTTGAGGATGTGAGATGTCCTTCCTCAATAAATACACTATGAAATACATAAAGAATGAGGGGTATTTTAGTGCGGTTGTTCCAGAGATTAGCGCGTTTAAACACACGATTATTTTCTACGCCTTGGTTTCTTTCGGTTTTAAAATTTGCAGGAGATAGTTCATTCATTACATATTTTTTTTACAAAAGAACAAGAAACTCCTAAAACAGCAATAAAATACACGAATAAATGATTAAAATAAAAAAGCCATAGGCCATTTTTATTCAATCTGACTGTATATTACGTACCTGTCATGTCAACAACTAAGTCCACGATGTAATTAACATCAGTGCTAGTCGCCAGACCGGCCACTGGTCAGACGTAGACGTCGAGGCGTAACTACTATTCACTCCGGTTTCAAACTTGTACAGGTTTTGCTCACAATATTGTAATAACATAACGAGATGAGTTCGAACAAGAACTAGGTATCACGTACACGTAGTATCCCGAAAACTGTACTGCGGCCGCGGTGCCGTGGTCTGTCTGTGCAACACGTAATATGTTCTCAGTAGTCTGTGACCGTGCAGTGTGCACCTGAGCTACCCCGTACCCGCAGCCGGAGCGACACCCGGTGTCCGCTGCGGCCGCTCGGGGTGTTGTAGGCGCGACGGGCGAGAGGGGGTGGAGGGGGCTTTCGCTCAGCCTCCACTGCGCACATCTCGGTTCGGGGGCATCGGGGAGGAGTGGCGCGGCGCGGCGCGGCGCGGGGTCGCGGTGGCCGGAGCGCGCTCCGACAAGACATCGACGGAGCGCCACGCGGTGTGCGGCAGTCGGCCAGTCGCGCTCGAACCGCGCTCTTGATCGTGTGCGTGCTTTGTGTCGGCGTTTGTCGCTCCAGCTCCACCACGACCGGTGAAACGCGTGCCTCTCGTTACCGTTCGCGCGGCATGCCCAGCTGACACCGGAGCCACGCTCGTCCCAAGTGAGTTCCCGGATTGCTGAATTCTTTCGCCGTGGAATCGCTGGTGGTTGGCGCTCAGTCGGTACTCGCGTAATCTGTAGTGATTTGAGTTAACGTTGTTTCGATGGTGTAAGGGTGTGCTATTCTATAGCCGTTGCAAACGCTGTAGCAAGGCTATAGGGTTGTCCAGCGGGGTCGTGTGTCTGGCTCATAACTAACACTGGCTATATTAATTCGGGTTTTAGGAAACGTTTTACCAGTAGGTTATTAACTATCGATGATGTGTTGCTCGCCTCGTCCGCTTCCTCCAGTTGAACGTGAAGACTGTGCACAGAGCAAACGCCGCGACTCCTCTCGTTTACCAGGGTTCATAACCTAAAGCGCGGCAGCTGTCGTATCAGAAACGTACAATATATTGTAAATATATTGGGCCAGAGCCATGGTACTCTGTCGACTTGCGCGGCGTCATAAGAACGCAGTCCGATCAGACCGAGAAGTTCCTTATGTTCCTATATGAAAGTTTGAAAAATTCTAACAAATGTGACTTAAAATATCACTGTGGAAATGATTATTTTCAAAGTATTAGAGAAACGTAATAATCACAATTCAGTTTTGAGTCTAATTAATGAGCAGTGCAGCGATGCTTAATAAATAGTTAACAGTGTGGTCGGTAGTGAAAATATCCTTAAATGTGTTTCAAATTTCGATTTGTGTAAGGAAGATGACGGCAATGTGTTCACCTCGATACCTCGGGTGAAGGGCGGCGGGTGCGCTATACAAGTCTTTTAAATAATACTTTTCTTATCGTTTGAGGATACTTCTACCGTCCTAAGGATAAAACTGGGTAACTGTATTGCAACGAATGCAAACAGAAGTCTTAGTTTGCGTACGTGATTGCATTTATTATGGTCTTTTCCATTTCTATATAATTTTAATAATAACATATGTATTATTAATTTCTAAATATATTATGGTAGTTATTTTTGTCCATCAATTATGGAATGGAATATAGTTCTCGTGTACAAAATTTCATAAAAATAAAATCGGATAATAAATCTTTTCCTTTTTTTAAGATTTTTAAAAGCATTACATATTGTTAATTCTTATAGCCTAATCAATTATAATATCAATTGACCAGTGTCTTGAGCTTCCCGAGTACAAAATTTGATAAGAGTTGGTCGAGCCGTGTTTGAGTTATATTTAATAGTTAAATAAAACATATTTTACAAACTCTCAATCCCTATTTATACACTCGTTACTGATGAATTTTTATTTCTTTATTTTTATTAAGGAGTCTAAGTATAAAATTTAGTGCCAAAGAAAAAAGGCAATGTTTTTTCATCTACCTCAGACAAACTTTCGACCCCTATTTTACACCCTTAGAGATTGAATTTTCCAAAATACACAATTTTTTGTGAGCGTCTACCGGGAAAGGAGTAACTATGCTAAATTTCAAGTCAATCGGACCTATAGTTCCCGAAGATCTCGTGATGAGTGGTATTTCGCTTTTATATTCCTATTAAATAATTATTCCCATTATTTATTATTGCGATTCATTTTCTTATTAAATATGTATTCCCATCTTTAATATTTTATTTCCCATAATAAGTTTTAGTTAGTTTTGAGACGTTTGTTTGTTATTCCTCCATAAAAATAATGAATGCCTCTAGTATGTACTTGCTTACGTGGCTGAGTGCCTTAAGCGCTCGCTCCCAAGCCCGGGTGAAGCTGTAAAAGCCGTTTGAGGCTTCGGGGCCCTTATGGCCGAGAGTATAGTCAGTTCGAAAAAAAAAGTATGTAGTTGCTGATATTTTTAATTTTTAATAATTAAAGAAGCTGAAATAGATTTGTTATGAAACTAAAACAACTGGCCAGCAAGTTTGCAACGCCGCGCCACCGAGCCACCGCGTCGCACTGGCATACTGCACTCTGTACTCTGCACTCACAGCAATGCGAATGCGCTCAGACTGCGTGGCTCCGCACTGCTCGCTGCGCACTGCATAGTAATCACTACACAGTGTTCCAGTTGCGCCGGAACCTAAGACCTGAGATACAAACTTATACTATACACATATTTGTTCAGTGTAAGCTAAAGTTAAAACAAAAAGCATTGTTCCTGTCATGAACACTTCTCGTTCCACAAGCATTGGTAGTATTGAGACGTCGCACACTACTCTATTCACACAGTAAAAATTTTCTAAAGTATTTTTCTTAATTGCCTAGAGTTTTGACGTAGGTTCGGTAAAAGGCACACATGTGCTCTGAAAAATTAAAATTAATTATTTTATTTGCTGGCGGCAATTGTGCCTACTAACTTATCCAACCTATCAGATACTGTTCTCAGTTCTCATATTAATATCAATTCTTATAGCCTATCGGTTGTGTAATGACACATACTTCTCGTATGCATGATTTTACCACAATCGCTTGGGAATTAATGTTTTTGTTTACGATTTCTGAAAGACGACGACATTACGATTGACCAATTGACTTTTCTTACAGCCGGTAAATTATGGAATGACAAATTTTCTATGTATAACATTTGATCATTCTTTTTTTTTTTACAATTTTTGAGGTATTTAGTCCATCAATTTACCAATTACATAAAATTTAAAACCTTCGGTGAACCTTTTTTTGAGTTAAATTTTAATATACAAACAGACAGACAGATAATATTTTTTTTATGTAATATTAGTGATCAGTGTTCTTTGTAATGGAATATGTCTATGGGAAAACTTGTAATAAATAATAGATGTAAGTGAGGAGTACAGATGTATTAATATAAATACATTTCTTTAAGTACAGCCCAGTAACAACATAGCTTATGGATGGCAGGATCCGTTTGAGATCGGCTGGTGATGTGTTGTTAAGAGAGGTAGGTCCGACTCGTGGAATACCTTCACCCTACAGAAGACCGCAGCCATATAACCCAGTATTTTATTCCTCGGTGAGTAGGATTTCCAGAGGCCCTTGGGGTAGAGTTCAAGGTCGTTAACGCGCTAGTGATACATTGATGTTAAAATCGTCCATAGGCTACGGTAACCGCTTACCATTAGGCGAGCCGTACGCTTGTTTGCTACCTTTGGTGTAATAAAAATGTATTCTCCTTTAGATATTAAGTGTGAGAAATGAGTATACAACTTTATACGAAGTGTAGATGTTTACCTAAAGAGGTAAACAAGTGTACGCTGTAGAGTGTAATTAAATACCTTTCATAGAATTCAGTCGTTCACACTGCACACTGCACACTGCATACTGCACACTGCATACTGCACACTGCACACTGCATACTGCACACTGCACACTGCACACTGCATACTGCACACTAAACAGTGAATTGTAACTCTGATGTCATCATTTCGTTTAGTGGCTCAGTGGTAGCGTGTACGGACATCGCGTCGATTGACATGAGTTCGAATCCCTACAGTGAGCCTGAAGGCCCGGTGAAGGAAAACATCTTGATGCAACTATAGCTTTCTCTAATGTCCGCCTGGCTAGCTACCATATAAAGGTTATTTATTCGTCTATAATAAAAATAAACAGATTTGAGAAATTGTAGAAATTGTATGTTACGATTTTTTTGTGTTTGCGAGTAAATGTTGGCCGTTATTTTAAAATCACAATATTTAACATTTAATTAGTATTCAAGATAATAGTAATGTATTGTTGCACCAAATTGGTTTATTAACATTTCATATTAATATTAATACCATAACCACGAACACATTTTGACGCGATTACTGAAAGCGGAACTACAGAGAAGTTACAATAATTTCAGAAGATTATTTGCAGAGCTCTTCAGCAGGGCGGAGGTAAGAGTTGCTTTCAATCGACTATAACAAAGGAAAGTTAGAGGCTGCCCGTCTTCGACGTCGTCGTCAAATATAAAGAGAGACCTCAAGAAAGCCCATTTGCTGGAATCAAAAATCCAAGGCAGCTTGGTTTGCCGTTAAATGTGAGGATACCCGACTCCAACTAATGGGATAAGGGACGGAAAAGAAAGAAATAGAAGATTCGCAGAGCTCTGCAAGTTTACTGTGGGATCACTGCTCATGAGGATTTGTCGAGAGGATTGTCGACATGTGTCGCATTGGCTCATGACCACAGGTGTCCACGTTAATGAACAAACGAACTGTAAGCTATTTCACAAAGACGACAAAATGCCGAGTTGCTGGAATTCCATAGTCCAGTAAGCGTAAATCAATTAAGATGTTCAATTAAATTTTTGGACTGGTGCCTTTACCCCACTGAGTTACACGGTACACTTATATTTTAGTATTATATAAGTTATTGGGATATGACGGTTTGCGCAGGCGAGTGCACAGATGATTGTTTTAGTGGCGATCACCGTATTGAGCTACGGATATGAACGGAGAGCGATTTTTGGAAACCTTTATTCAGGAAGTGTACTGTTTCGGTGGTTCCAACTTAACAGTTTGGGCTCGGGAACAGCTAACACGATACAACTGACCTTAACATTGTAACTGAGGGTACTATAACTGCACAGCGTTACATCGAGGAAGCCGTCGATCCCATTTGCACAGCGCGTGGGATCTGGCGATGTAATACAATACTCGTGCAGTGTGCAGCTTCGAGCGAGCGAGTTCTTTACAAGAACACTCATTTCAATTTTGTTTTATGGTCGATGAACAGTTGAGAATTAATTCCTATAGAATGGATGTGAAACTAACTGAAACATGAAGGTTAGATGAAACGAACAGTGAGCAAGGTGTTTGCAACCGGCACAAACTGATTAACTCTTTGAAAATGTACCTGGAAAGAGATATCATCTGAAAACGTGGGGCATCTGCTCGAGACCATACATTTCACGCAATCCACGCTGCAGTAGTGCTGTGATGGCATATAGATAATGCCACATACAACGAATGTACGAACAAACGCGAATGAAGGCTCATCATAGTGGGCGTGGCCGATTGACACTGCACTCGCTCGCTCGCGTTCGCTGTTGTGTCGCACACATAGTGCGGTTTTGATCGGCCACGTTCACTCAGAACCTTAGCCAAGAACGCGCTTGAGGATAGCGGGGCTGAATACGACTGTATGCGCCGGAGTCCGCTAACATACGATCGCAGGGGAGAGGCAGAGCAAGCGGGGATGCATTCAAAAGAGCGGCCGCTGGTGGCATCGCAAATCCTCCTCGATACCCTTCCCCACCGTCCGCCGGTGTGCACTCGCCATAACACTCACGCTACACGCACCAACCACTCGCTGCCCTATGTGTTACCCAAGGCGGCCCAGGCACACCTATTTCCATAGTCGGCCTTGCTGCGCCGCTACTCCGCGTCGGTGAATCCTAGTGGGGCCGTGGAAAACCACTTTTTAACAAAACATGTGCAACAACATGTGCATTACGACATGCGAAACGCGATCGCAACTCAACTATGTTCCCTTATCATAGGAAAAATGTTTTCCAATTACCCACCTACAGTCGTGTCAGTGCGTCGCCGACGCGAATATGAAAATTTCCCATTTTATAAAAAATAGTAAATTGCTTTACGAAAGCTACACAATCTGTCACAATATGCCTATTATATTTTTTGCTATCCGGAAATACGCGCGGCCTATCACACCGTGCTGACCCTACCGCAACGTGACGACAAACAGCTTGTACCCCACTCGTGTTCATCACTGTGTCACAAAGTGACGTGTGTGCGAGCACTGAGCAGGCCGCGCTCCGTACAAGTCTTGATGTATTCGCTTCTCTCTGTGCAGGATGATCCCGCGACGGAAACACAACGCGTCCTCCGGCTCGCTGCCCGCGCCCGACGACAAGCACGCCAGCAATGACTACATACGTGAGTACCTCTCCCCCACCCCGCGCACACCGCACACCCGTAGCGGTAATCGTGCGTCCACACATGCGTGGTTCGATGTATCTTCGTGATATAGCGACAGTTTTGGACGGAAGTTCGCGAACTTTTTATCTAGTTCATGCGAATTTGAACACCGACGTAAACATTTCGGCACATCAAAGGGATTTGTCGCGACTGGTTTCCATTATGGCAGAAACAAAAAACTAATGAATTAGTTAATGTTACAATTTATATAAAATTATTGTTTTTTTTATGCAGTGCCCGCGGCTCTACATGCGTTTGTTACGCAGTAGTGTAATTATTTACGTTTCGTAATTATATTTTGTCTCATACTTTATTAATTCTTGAAAGTACTATCGATAATTTATATTGCCTATATCAATTGAGGAATTACAATTTATATATTACTAGCGACCCGCCCCGGCTTCGCACGGGTGCAATGCTGATACTAGATATACCTCTACCTACTACAGAATGTCCTTAAATAACGTTTACAGCTTTTTCGTCATTAGACGGTACCGCCGCACTTCCTTACATTTTAAATCTGTAATATCTTCGGATATATTCATTTAAATTACATGCTGTAAAGGGCCATAATGATCTAAATTAAATGGACAATGTATTTAAGGTACTTAATTGGATAAGGAGTAATGCTGTATTGCTTAAAATCACTTCGTAAATAAGCCATTTTTTCCCGTAAAATGTAAAGGATAAAAAATGGTTATCCTTAAGAGATAGACATATATCATCCCGGACTTTTTTGTTGACCTTTTTAAGGTGTACAATACTGTAGTACATTATTTTGATTTATCTCTCGTGGGGTTCAGCCAGCGTTTGCAATGAAGCGCAAAAAATGTGTTTATTTACGACATCACATTAGAAACCTCTAAATTTATCAGTGTTTCTCTACAATATTATGCATGTATTATACATATAAACCTTCCTCTTGAATCACTCTATCTGTTAAAAAAAACCGCTTCAAAATCCGTTGCGTAGTTTTAAATATTTAAGCATACAATACACAGGTACGGACAGACCGACGCGACTTTGTTTTGTACTTTGACTATGTAATGATACTTCACGTGTACAAAATTTCATAAATATATGTAGAGCCATTTCTAAACTTATAAATTTTGTCATGTCGAACGTGAAATCGGCAGTCGTGGATAAACATTAAATTTGAAAAAATAAAATACGTGCGTATATGTATATGAAATATTACAGATTTATATTTGTATTCCCCGCGGTTAAATTGCTAAAAACCAGCAGAACTTAATTTTTTATTTTCAGATGTTTGGTAAAAATACAATAAATAATAAATTTTCGTGACCATATAATATAAGTTGACAGAGTTCATTATTCCTACACCGCGCTGGTCTTTCACGAAGTTCGCATGATTTGTCACAGCAATGGAAACACCGAAGTGTGTCATGCATATTTTGCTAGGGAAAATAATACTTTTCGGTAATGTCATTGGGATATCTTTATGCTCTTTTCAGATTGGACAGGCTTTTTTACATTGTATAACAATAACGATTATTTTCTTAAGAGATGCCTCTGTGCCATGGCAGTTGCCATTATGATTTCAATAGTCTTTAAATTCGTTCCGGCTAATAGTAGGAACTATAGAGTTACATACATACATACATACCTACACGTAATAAACTAGCCGTGCCCGCGGCTCCGCTCGCGTGGAGTACAAAAAGCCGTCGATGGATCACACGCGCGAATCGTGTTTCCTCCCTGCCACACACACACACACACACACACACACATACACACAGCGATCGTCCGCTAGTTATTTTAAAGACAAAAAATACTTATTGTAGGTGACCCTTATGGGATGCAATTATTAGTATATATATGACGGAGCAGGTAGTCCAGTATGGTTTTTAGGGACAGTGACGTTGGCATAGCCAACGTCATTGTTATCATTAATACTGGATTGTTGCATAATTGAAGTAATGAACAATAAATTAGATGTTCACTCTCCGAGAACCGACGAGCGAATGTGTGTCTCTCCGCTACAGCGAGCGGCCTTTATAGCCAAATGGTGGGGCGATCGTAGTGAGTCACTTGTTTACGCTGTACGAAACACGTGTAGAGATAACATAGCTAATCGCATGTTATTTTGCGCCGACACGACCATTCTGACCGGTAGTGCGCGCTCTGCATTAGCCGAGTTGTTGATGTTTTACCGACGACTATATACTGTGGTACTATGTTGTTACGCAGTACACTGTGGTACGGTGTGGTTGCGAGCGTACACTGTGGTACGGTGTTGTTGCGAGCGTACACTGTGGTACGGTGTTGTTGCGAGCGTACACTGTGGTACGGTGTTGTTGCGAGCGTACACTGTGGTACGGTATTGTTGCGAGCGTACACTGTTGCACGGTGTTGTTGCGAGCGTACATTGTGGTACGGTGTTGTTGCGAGCGTACACTGTGGTACGGTGTTGTTGCGAGCGTACACTGTGGTACGGTGTTGTTGCGAGCGTACACTGTGGTACGGTGTTGTTGCGAGCGTACACTGTGGTACGGTGTTGTTGCGAGCGTACACTGCGCTACGGTGTTGTTGCGAGCGTACACTGTGGTACTACTGTGTTTGTGAGTGAGTACACTGTGGTACTACTGTGTTTGTGAGTGAGTACACTGTGGTACTACTGTGTTTGTGAGTGAGTACACTGTGGTACTACTGTGTTTGTGAGTGAGTACACTGTGGTACTACTGTTTTTGTGAGTGAGTACTCTGTGGTACTACTGTTTTTGTGAGTGAGTACACTGTGGTACTACTGTGTTTGTGAGTGAGTACACTGTGATACTACTGTGTTTGTGAGTACATGTTTGTGAGTACACTGTGGTACTATGTGTTTGTGCGTACACTGTGGTACTATGTGTTTGTGCGTACACTGTGGTACTGTGTGTTTGTGTGTACACTGTGGTACTGTGTGTTTGTGCGTATACTGCGGTACTGTGTTTTGTTGCTTCGGTGAGCACCCCACCCATGGAAACTGACTTCAACCGTTTAGACCGCCTGCAGTAATCTAATGCAGCCGAAGGGAACACCAGTTAGGTGCTCAAGTCTGGCGCTACAGCTGCTAACAGAATACAAAGTAAACCAGCACAAGTATTAATTTGAAAGCTCGACCACTCCTCTGACTTCAACCGTTTAGGCCGCCTGCAGTAATCTAATGCAGCCGAAGGGAACACCAGTTAGGTGCTCAAGTCTGGCGCTACAGCTGCTAACAGAATACAAAGTAAACCAGCACAAGTATTAATTTGAAAGCTCGACCACTCCTGACTAATAAAGTCAACAAGTTGAGCCAAAGCAATCGGAATATTCTTACCAGCACAAGTATTCTCTTGAAAGCTCGACCACTCCTGACTAATAAAGTCAAGAAGCTGAGCCAAAGCAATCGGAATATTCTTACCAGCACAAGTATTCTTTTGAAAGCTCGACCACTCCTGACTAATAAAGTCAAGAAACTGAGCCAAAGTAATTGGAACTCAAGAGTTCTAGTCAAATAGCTATCACGACGAATGATAGGCACGAGGTACTTCGTTACTCATTCAACTGGCTTCATAAACAGTTGAAGACAATGAAATCTATAAGTACTGGATAGATCTCACCAATTTCACAGAAACAGTTTCGTCACATAGTCAGCAGCACCCATCTCTCACCAACTTCAACACAACATTGTAGAAGTCGTCAGTAAGTAAGACATTTTGGTCTACCCGGCTACGGGCTAGCCAAGACGTCGTGGTTTAGCTATGGGCGAACATGGACGTCGTGGTGCATCACAGCGTTCTACCCGGCTATGGGCGAGCCAGGACGTCGTGGTGCATTGAACAAATTGAATTGTGATTGTTCCTGTTGCATCTGTGTTCCATTATTGCTCGAGATGTGTACTCCAGGTTGCAATTCCCTTGCATCATCAGGTTGTTGAGCGGAAGTGGCAGGTCATCCCACTTCTGATGACGGAGTAGAGTAGTCCAGTATGGACATCGTGGTGTATCCCACTTCTGATGACGGAGCAGGTAGTCCAGTATGGTTTTTAGGGACAGTGACGTTGGCATAGCCAACGTCATTGTTATCATTAATACTGGATTGTTGCATAATTGAAGTAATGAACAATAAATTAGATGTTCACTCTCCGAGAACCGACGAGCGAATGTGTGTCTCTCCGCTACAGCGAGCGGCCTTTATAGCCAAATGGTGGGGCGATCGTAGTGAGTCACTTGTTTACGCTGTACGAAACACGTGTAGAGATAACATAGCTAATCGCATGTTATTTTGCGCCGACATATATATATCTATTTCCATTAGCACTAACTACTTTTATTAAAATCATACCAACAGACAAAAAACTTGAAAAAGGTGATAAAATGTATTAAGAACATAAAAAAAGAACAAAGCTTTGTATTGGCCATACGAAGCAACGAGTACCTACTAGCACAAAATTGAAAAAATAAGATACACGTACAAACAAAACTATAGATTTTTTATACCGAAGTGTAGCACACAGGTAGACAGCCCACCTGATTGTAAACGGTTACCATCGCCTATGGACAGCTGCATTACAGTCATAATTAATTCAATAAATGCATTAATATAGATTTGTTCTATTTGTATATTATTTATTATTATTAACATACAGCAATTTTTTTTTTATATTTAAATATTAAAGATATAATAAATTATTATTCACTGCCATATTAATCATATAATAAATATATGGCGACCGTATTCATTTCATTATGCTGCGCCGCGTCTAATGTACGAAGTCGCATGTGTGGACGGACCTCGGATGAGGATAAAACATCGCGTCTAATGTACGAAGTCGCATGTGTGGACGGACCTCGGGTGAGGATAAAACATCGCGTCTAATGTACGAAGTCGCATGTGTGGACGGACCTCAGGTGAGGATAAAACATCGCGTCTAATGTACGAAGTCGCATGTGTGGACGGACCTCGGGTGAGAATAAAACATCGCGTCTAATGTACGAAGTCGCATGTGTGGACGGACCTCAGGTGAGGATAAAACATCGCGTCTAATGTACGAAGTCGCATGTGTGGACGGACCTCGGGTGAGGATAAAACATCGCGTCTAATGTACGAAGTCGCATGTGTGGACGGACCTCGGGTGAGGATAAAACATCGCGTCTAATGTACGAAGTCGCATGTGTGGACGGACCTCGGGTGAGGATAAAACATCGCGTCTAATGTACGAAGTCGCATGTGGGGACGGATCTCGGGTGAGCATAAAACATCGCGTCTAATGTACGAAGTCGCATGTGTGGACGGACCTCGGGTGAGGATAAAACATCGCGTCTAATGTACGAAGTCGCATGTGTGGACGGACCTCGGGTGAGGATAAAACATCGCGTCTAATGTACGAAGTCGCATGTGTGGACGGACCTCGGGTGAGGATAAAACATCGCGTCTAATGTACGAAGTCGCATGTGTGGACGGACCTCGGATGAGGATAAAACATCGCGTCTAATGTACGAAGTCGCATGTGTGGACGGACCTCGGGTGAGGATAAAACATCGCGTCTAATGTACGAAGTCGCATGTGTGGACGGACCTCGGGTGAGGATAAAACCTCGCGTCTAATGTACGAAGCCGCATGTGTGGACGGACCTCGGGTGAGGATAAAACATCGCGTCTAATGTACGAAGTCGCATGTGTGGACGGACCTCGGGTGAGGATAAAACGTCGCGTCTAATGTACGAAGTCGCATGTGTGGACGGACCTCGGGTGAGGATAAAACAATCACCGAACTTTTTACTACTCATTCTATTAGCTCTAAGTTTTCCTATTAATGTAAAATTAATAAATAAATACTTGATATCCTTCAACTCAAAGGCTTTAAGGTTGTAATTATGTGATCTTGATATCAATAAATTAATCTTTCCCTTGAAACGTGAGTGGTAGGTTTTTTCTATCGTTTAAGAGATTTTGTAACCAATATAGAGGCGCCATCTAGTAAGCTACATCGAAATTGTTTTAAAATCCCTTATTTTTGATGTGCAATACAAATGTATCTAAATATAGCATTGAAAATATTGCTCACTATACCTTAACGGTAGCGAGTGGGGAAAGAAGTTTATCCAAGCGTAAGCTGATATAAATCTATCTACGATCGACAATATCTCAATCGCGATTGACAAACTTACCAACTGTGTCAATCGAAAATAAAATTTCAGAAAACATAGACTTCGATGCCTTCATAAGAGAGCTTGTCGATAGAAAGGCAAGAAAATTTGTTTTTTTTTTTTTAGAATTATGCTGTTTAGTTGGAATTTTTCGCTTGTGTTTTTTTTAATTGAAATAGTTATCTGTTCTGCCCCCAGTGTCGGAGAGTGCGCCGCGGGAGCGCGTGCGTGCGGCGCTGCGTCGCCGGTTCAACCGCAAGACGCTGCAGAAGCGCATGCCGATCACAGCTTGGCTCCCGCAGTACAACGCGGAGAAGGCGCTGGGGGACCTGATCGCTGGCATCACTGTAGGCCTCACGGTGATCCCGCAGTCTCTTGCGTACTCGAACATCGCGGGGCTGCCGCCGCAACACGGGCTGTACGGCTCCTTCATGGGTTGCTTCGTGTATATCGTGCTGGGAGGATGCCGCGCCGTGCCCGCTGGACCGACGGCGATAGCGTCGCTGCTCACTTGGCAAGTCGCCGGTGGCGTCGTCGAGAAAGCGATCTTGCTCAACTTCCTCGTCGGTATCGTGAAGCTGCTGATGGGCGTACTCGGACTCGGCTTCCTGATCAACTTCGTGTCGGGGCCGGTCTCGTCGGGCTTCACGTCGGCCGTGGCGCTCATGATTGCGACGTCGCAGGTCAAGGATCTGTTCGCAATCTCTGTCACGGGCGACACCTTCCTGCAGCAATGGATCTCAATTTTCCGTAACCTCCATGCCGCCTCGCTGTGGGACCCGGTGCTGGGTTTCGCTTGCATTTCGCTGCTGCTGCTAATGAGGGTGAGTGCTGGCCGACGCCGCCTTGACGTCAATCGTGTTGTCTCGCCAAAACACTTTAATTGTTCTGATAATGCTCATGTGTTTCCCCGCAGAAAATAGGCATGACCAGGCTGGGAGTGAAATCGGAGTCCGGCCCGAATACCCGACAGAAGGTGGTGACGAAGTGCATGTGGCTGCTGGGCACTTGTCGGAACGCCATCGTGGTGGTCGCGACCGGCGTGCTGGGCTACTGGTTCGTCGCATCATACGGCGACTCGCCCGTCCGGCTGATGGGTGAGTGACGCGCCTCGGGCGCTGCTGACATTGGTTTCATGAATGGTTTCTCTTTGTTGTATGCTTCCCAGCCGAGAACATCCGTGGTGGTTAGTATGTTGACAGTCTTGCGGACGCTTTCATCTCTCTCACTCTCACATCTTAGGATCTCTCAGCAGTAGAGTAGTGCCATCTTGCTCATGTCTCTCGCTCTGCGCCTGCGGTCACTAACCGGCTCCCGACTGTGCAGGTCCGATCCCATCTGGAGTGCCGCTACCACAGTTGCCGCCATTCAGCTACGTGCGTGCCGACAACACGACCGCCGACTTCCTGGACATGGTCTCAGAGCTCGGCTCCGGCCTGCTGGTGCTCCCGCTGATCATCTTGCTCGAAGACATTGCTATTTGCAAAGCGTTTTCGGACGGCCGAACCATTGACGCGACCCAGGAGATGATCGCGCTGGGCGTGGCTAACATCGCCAACTCTTTCATGCAAGCGTACCCGGGAGGAGGCTCGCTGGCGCGCTCTGTCGTCTCTAACGGGTCCGGTGTGAAAACGACCTTCAATGGTCTGTACACAGGTAAGCGTACGCTGTACCCCGTACCTTGGCCCCTGCCTCGCGGTTGCCCGATGACGCTCATCCTTTGTGGTGTGTGATGGTTTGCAGGTGTTATGGTGATATTGGCGTTGCAGTTCTTCACGCAGTACTTTGAGTTCATCCCGAAGGCCGCGCTGGCGGCAGTTATTATCTCTGCCATCCTGTTCATGGTCGAGTATAACGTGATCAAGCCGATGTGGCGAGCCAAGAGTGAGTCTCTATACGCCTGTTTCCGAGTTGGAGTCTCGTGCGTAACGCTTCTCCTGCACGATTTAACCCTGGGCTCTTTTTACTTCCAGAGCTGGACCTGATCCCAGGCGTGGGCACGTTCGTGCTGTGCCTCACGCTGCCGATCGAGCTCGGGATCTTGACGGGCGTCATCGTAAATATCATCTTCATCCTGTACCACGCGGCGCGGCCCAAGTTCTCGGTCGAGATGCTGAAGGTGGGTCTCCGCGAGGGCGGTGGGGTGGGGGGGGTCTGGGGAATGTTCTCGTGCTTCATTGATTTCATGAAACATAATAATAAATAATACAGCTTAGCACTTACACAAAAGCGTAATTACGTATTTTTTCTCATTCAATACACATTCAAAATACATTGAAAACAATATGAAACAAGTTGCACGTCATCTATTGCTCAGCTCTGATATTATATCAGATTATACTAGATATAATTATCTAGATATTATTATTCTGTATAATATCAGTTCCTACCTAAAATGATTATAATTGGGTATTCTCAAAGGGCTTTTAATTCATTGTGTTAAATTTGGATTTAAATTAAATTAAATTAAAATGTCTAGTATAAAAATAGAGAAAAACAAAACGCCAATTTCTTATGTTAGGACCTAATATATCAAAATACTAAAGACGCGATGCGTTCAACTGAATGTTGCTCTCATGTTAATAGAAGTTGTCGTGTTCGCAGACGGAGGCCGGCGTGGAGTACCTGATGATAACGCCGGACCGGTGTCTCATGTTCCCCTCGGTGGACTACGTGCGCCGGCTGGTCACCAAGTTCGCGGCGAACGGGTCCGTGCCCGTCGTGCTCGAGTGCACGCACATCTACAGCGCGGACTACACCGCCGCCAAGAGCATCGAGCAGCTCACAGCCGACTTCCACGCGCGACGACAGCCGCTCTACTTCTACAACGTGAAGCCGTCTGTCTGCTCTATCTTCGAGGCGGTCGCCAAGCCGGAGCACTTCGTCGTCTTCTACGAGGACGAGGAACTAGATCGCCTGCTCGCCGCCGACGAGCGCCTGCAGCCCTGCAAGACTCCGCCCGCGCCCCTCTCAGCCTGAGCGCCCTAGTCGCCCCAGCCGCCCCAGCCGCCCTACCCGTCTGCACGCACTAACATCACCTTGTTATATTCTTAAATCTATTTAGAAGAGTGAGATATTTTGAAGAGAAGAGCATTCATCAAGTATTATTATACATTTAAATATAGTTCACCATATCTATATATATATATATACATATTGTAAACGACGCGCGGCCGTTCTACATTTTAATGGTGATTTATTTATTTTTAGATAATTGAAGTACAAGTCGATTAGGGTACACGATATATCTATTGTTACGTTAAGACATGAAGCTTTAAGTGGCCTAGTGACGAGCGTCCGCCCGCGCAGTTACCGGCTCACTACACCGCTGCACCGCTGCAAGAGTGACCCGGCCACGGCGTGACGTCACGCTCTCACACGAGTATAGATATTTATTTTGTTGAAAGATTTACTAAGTAAGTTTAACAACAATTAATGTGATCAGATTGCGTGTGCCAGCTCCGCGCTGTACGTCCCCGCTCCCTCCCTCCCCGCACCCGCCCCGCTCCCGCCCCGCTATCGCAGTGCTAGCGAGCGCGGTTAGGGCGAGGAGGAGCGGGTAGGGCGGGGGCGGGGGCGTACAGCGCGGAGCAAGCGGACCCGCGCACTCGCGTCTAGCGCTTTTCCTGCAATCGGATAGATATCCGTTGTTTGTGATCTTCACTACGTTAAGTAATAAATATATTTTAAATTCGAAATAAACAAAAATACATTTATTTATTTTATTATATAATATTGTAAAATAATAAATGTGATTGTACTTAAGGCGAACAAGTGCATGTGCATGCGCATGAGTGTCAGAGAACGCATGTATACATGTTGTGTGTGTGTGTGCTGTGTGAATATAAACAGAGGAATGTTAATAATTAAGTAGATAGTAGTCAGTCGCAGTTCAAAGAACAAAATAATTAAACTCTTTAAGGGTAAACAAAACTGTGTATTATTTCATTCCTTTTTTCCTTGACCTCGGCTTCGGTCTGCGCCATCTGACCATCTGCATGGCGCTGTCTGTCGCTCACTGTTCAATAATATAGACAAAAAACAATACTGAGTTTCAAGTTTGCTGGCACCTGGTAGTAACGGCACAGAGGAGGGAGGGAGGGCGGGCGGTGGGGGGGGGGTTATAATGGGTACGAGAGTACCGCCATTTCATACATATATTATTAATGAAAAGCTCAAGAAATCGTTTGAACACGCTAATCCTAGAATCTCCAGATTTGGAAAACTCTTAGCATTTCATAGCTGGGGAGGATTATAAGCTATCGGTCATCACGCTACGAACCTTAGGACCGTAACAATTACTATACAAAGTGTGGGTGAGAAAGAAAACCAAGTAATAGTATGGGCGGAGCACGCGGCTTGGACTCTCAGGGACCGAGGGAGGGTTGTCCACCAAACGAGAAAAAAATTAAACGTGAGTGAGACCGCGGGGAACGACTAGTTAATGTTATGAAGATGTAAGTTTAGATGTTAGTAATCTTTGGAACTAGGTACTGTTAGTATTCTGATAATTATTTGGCTTACGACAAGCTTTACTGCACTGTACTAGATGTCGTCTACGTCGCACGCAGGTACAGAATTCAACTGAGAGTCCGTGTCCAACGCGCCATAACCGTTCTCGGGAGGTGGTTCCATTAGTAGCGCATAGCTCTCATCCCCGATAAGAGTACCGCGATTCTCTTTAATCCTGGGCATCTAAGAAAGACACTCGAACCCTTCCATCTTTTCGGTATCCCAATCCTCTGGGCACCCAGACTAAATATCAGCGTCGGACACAGATCCTCTTGTCCTTGCTTGTTTCAAAAAATCCTGAATATTTCAGTTCAAGTTTGGATGATGGCTTCTGCATATTCTTGTTCTTCACATGGGGTGTCTATGGAGATGTCCTTTAAGATGGCTATGGGATTTAATTTGTGGGCCGGTTCAGCTGTGATGTCTTGAGCGTTATTGATCTTATTATTTAGGGTCTTATCTCTATGATCTACTCGGAGTTTATTATTGGCAATTCGTTTTACTCTAACAGGAGCAAAACTGATGTCCCGGAAGGTAACGTTTTTTTTTTTTTTTTTTTTTTTTTTTTTTTTTTTTTTTTTTTTTTTTTTATCTGGTTATTTTATCAATGATTTAATAATATACAACCGGACATATTTTGTGTGATTGATGTCTATTTATGACAGGAGCGTTTTTCTAGTTTATTAGTATTTTTATTAGCGAGATAATATATATATATTGTTGGGGCAGTTTCCTAGTAGACACTGCCACCCGCAGCTGCTTTAACACTTTACCACTTGTATCTTTTCCCGACTTGGAGATCACTATTAGGTTATTGTGATTAGGTTAGGTTTGGGTTAGGTTAGGTTTGGGTTAGGTTAGGTTTGGGTTAGGTTAGGTTTGGGTTAGGTTAGGTTTGGGTTAGGTTAGGTTTGGGTTAGGTTAGGTTTGGGTTAGGTTAGGTTTGGGTTAGGTTAGGTTTGGGTTAGGTTAGGTTTGGGTTAGGTTAGGTTTGGGTTAGGTTAGGTTTGGGTTAGGTTAGGTTTGGGTTAGGTTAGGTTTGGGTTAGGTTAGGTTTGGGTTAGGTTAGGTTTGGGTTAGGTTAGGTTTGGGTTAGGTTAGGTTTGGGTTAGGTTAGGTTTGGGTTAGGTTAGGTTTGGGTTAGGTTAGGTTTGGGTTAGGTTAGGTTTGGGTTAGGTTAGGTTTGGGTTAGGTTAGGTTTGGGTTAGGTTAGGTTTGGGTTAGGTTAGGTTTGGGTTAGGTTAGGTTTGGGTTAGGTTAGGTTTGGGTTAGGTTAGGTTTGGGTTAGGTTAGGTTAGGTTAGGTTAGGTTAGGTTAGGTTAGGTTAGGTTAGGTTAGGTTAGGTTAGGTTAGGTTAGGTTAGGTTAGGTTAGGTTAGGTTAGGTTAGGTTAGGTTAGGTTAGGTTAGGTTAGGTTAGGTTAGGTTAGGTTAGGTTAGGTTAGGTTAGGTTAGGTTAGGTTAGGTTAGGTTAGGTTAGGTTAGGTTAGGTTAGGTTAGGTTAGGTTAGGTTAGGTTAGGTTAGGTTAGGTTAGGTTAGGTTAGGTTAGGTTAGGTTAGGTTAGGTTAGGTTAGGTTAGGTTAGGTTAGGTTAGGTTAGGTTAGGTTAGGTTAGGTTAGGTTAGGTTAGGTTAGGTTAGGTTAGGTTAGGTTAGGTTAGGTTGGGGGTGCGATTGTCAGGAACCTCCTCGTGGTGCACCCCGGGCAACGTCGACCAGTCTGGTCGGCGGCCGATACCTGACACGCTCCTCCTGGTACCCCTCTGCTTCTCAGAGGGGACTGTGGGGGAGCGCTGGCTGGAGAGCCGTTAAAAACTCCTGGGTGTGGTATGTGCGCGGCGCACCCAGTACCGGGCTGGGGCCGATGAGGGCTCAGTTTGAGCCCCAAGGGCCCAGTTCCGGACAGCGGCTGGCGGGATCGGTTGTTTCATACCGGTCCCGGCAGGCGTACCGCAAACTGAAGAGAGAGAAGACGAAAAATGAAAGCAAAATTTAAAGATAATTTACCCCAGGAGGGTACCAGTTCCACAGGAGCTGGAGAATCCCTCCCCGAGCCTAGCTCGGGCTGCCCCACGTTCTCTGGGGGGGGCAGAATTTTGCGTAGTGCTGATAAAAAAAATACGACTTTGGCTTCCGCACAACGGACAACCGATTTACCTACAGTTTTGGATACGACGACCATGCCTGTGGTGAGGATAGAGCGAGACTGCTCATTGGACAGCTTTTCGGTGAGACACTGGTCTGATAGACCCGGTGGCTCAGCATCGATACCTGCTGCTTTGAAGCGGTCTCATGGCCAGGATAAGGCAGGAGCGGATGGAGTTGATGCGACTCCAAGCAAGGTGACGACAGCCCGGAGGGGCAAATCCCGGGACCCGGGCTCCACTGCTGGGGTTACCCGTGCGGTAGTCACCGGTGATGCAGGCGGGACGCAAGATCGTCCAAATGAAGAACTGACGTGCGATGTTGAGACATCTGACGTTGCGGACGTTAGTGTGCTGGATGGCATAGAGTTCCTCGATCCAGCGAGTTTGAGGGCTCTTGCCAAGGAAAACGTCAATACCATAATTGACGTTGCCAAAAGATCTGGGAACCTTAAGGGCACCTTTGTCAAGAAATTGAAGGAGGCGGCCTGGGTCCTTCAAGAGGTGACGGCCACTGCTCTTACACGTACGGTGGCGGAGGAGACCCTCCTTCTCCGGCGCGAGACAAGGAAGCTGCGTCAGGAGGTCGAGGACCTCAAGGCGGAGCTCACCTTGTTGCGCAGTCGAGGGGAGGATCATTCTGCGCCACCGTCGTCGCAGGTGCTGCCGGGTCCTGGGCAGGGGCAGGAATCCTTGCCGCAGGCATTAATAGATGTGATTGGGGCCCACATGGAGGGGATGGAGCGGTCGCTCCGGGTCTCACTGGGGGAGGTCGTGACCGCCCGTATTGAGGCTTTGGACGACCGGCTCCTCCCCGCCAAAGTGGTTCGCCCTCCTCTGGCCGCCGACCGGAAGCAGAATTGTGGGCCTGCGGCTTCCAAGCCTGCGCGACGTAAGGTCACCGACCGTAAGACTGCGGTATCTAAGCCAGCGGTTAACGCCCCTGAGCCAGGTTCCAGCGGTATGACGACGGCTTCCCCTTCCCAGGAGCCCCTGGGAATGGAGTGGGCTAATCTTGGGGCTGCTGTACCTGCTCCGTCCTTGGCTACGCCGAGTGCTCCGGAATGGACCACAGTGGCTCGTCGACGCCGGAGAGGAAAGAAGTCCTCGGTGGCACCGACGGCTCCGGCGGGGGTGGCTCCCGCTCCTCTTGGGAGAGCGCCTGGGCGTAAGCCCAAGGCGAAATTTCCCTCGACACCGCGCTCAGCTGCAGTGCTTATTACACTGCAGCCAGAGGCCTTGGCGGGGGGATTAAGCTACAAGGACGCTCTCCTTAAGGCGCGGGACCACGTCACGCTGGCTAGCCTCGGGATTGAGAACATCTCGTCTCGACCCACTGCTACGGGGGCTAGGATCATCGAGGTCCGTGGCTCCCGTGGCTCAGAGCAGGCGGATCAGTTGGCCGAACAACTGCAGCTGGCGCTGAAGGATGTGGCCACCGTGGCAAGACCCATTAAGAGGGTCAATGTGCGTGTGGTTGGGCTCGACGACAGCGTGTCAGTTGAGGAGGTTGTGGTGGCTGCAGCAACGAAGGGTTGCTGCGACCCTGCCCTTATTAGGGCTGGTGCCATACGCACCTACGGCAGGGGCATGGGAGCAGTTCATCTCTCGCTCCCTGTTGCTGCAGCCAAGGTGCTCGTGAAGGCGAGAAGGTTGCTGGTTGGGTGGAGCGCGGCACGTGTGCGCCTTTTGGAGGGTGGGCCCATGCGCTGTTTCAGGTGCATGGGTGTAGGCCACACTCGCCCGCTCTGCCCGTCGACTGTCGACCGTGGAGGCCTATGCTTCCGGTGCGGGTTGCCTGGGCACAAAGCACTGCAGTGTGGGGCTACGAAGCTTCACTGCGCTGTGTGCGCCGACACTGGGAGGCAAGCAGGCCACCACATGGGAGGAGCTGGCTGTAGGCCGCCACCCACTAAGGGATTAGCGCCACCTCTGCCAATGACCTCAATAGAGGTTAGCGTAGACGAGGGGTAGTAGGAGGGGGCTTCACGCCTCTCCTCTGCTCTTGCTGAACCAAGGGGAGATGGGTCGGGGGGCCCGTCTTCCCATTGCACTGGTTCAGCCGTCTGGGAGACAGTTGGGGTGTACCAAACTGTCTCTCTCTTTAGCGCCGGAGGCCCGATTGGGGCCGGCCGCCGGGCGACGCGGTGATTGCAACCGCTACCCCGTTTCGCCCACTTTGGCGGCCGATGGTACACCGCTGGGTTTTAGTCAGTAAGAGTCTGACATACCCCTCTTGCTCCCCCGAGCGAGGGGCTGGATCCATGCAGGATTTCCCAGCGTCAAAAAAAAAAAAAAAAAAAAAAAGGTTAGGTTAGGTTAGGTTAGGTTAGGTTAGGTTAGGTTAGGTTAGGTTAGGTTAGGTTAGGTTAGGTTAGGTTAGGTTAGGTTAGGTTAGGTTAGGCCGATGCACTGGCAGCCAAAATCAGAACAGTTGTTACTGCAGAGGAAGTTAAAGTGACCCGGCCTATAAGGTGCACAGACGTTCGCATATCTGGCCTAGACGAGGCTGTCACAGAGGAGGAAATATCTGCTGCCATTGCCAAAGCTACTGGATGCTCTCCCGATCAGGTAAAGACGAGTGGTGTTCGTCCTGGATTTAGAGGGCTTTATACATCAGTGGTTTCCTGCCCAGTGGCGGCGGCAAAGAAACTCAATGATGGGCGTCGTTTGTTAGTGGGGTGGGTAGTAGCTCATGTCAAAGTCCTGCCGAATAGACCCCAGAGGTGTTTTAGATGTCTGCTGGAAGGACACGTGGGTGCCAAATGCTCCTCAGAGATCGACCGCAGTCAGTTGTGTTTCCGGTGTTGTCAACCGGGTCACAAAGCTAGCAGTTGTAAGGCTGAACCCCATTGTGCTGTATGTGCGGGTATGGGCAAGCCTGCCGGGCACCGTGTGGGTGGTAAGACTTGTCGCAAGCCAGCATCCCTACAAGGAAAAAACAAGAGGAAGAAGGGAAAGGAGGGTCATGGTCCTTCGCAACCTCTGGTGTTGCCGGTAGCCACTGATGCACTGACGACCTCCCGAGTGGCGAATCAAGTAAATAAGAATGGCTTATAGGTTCCTCCAAACTAATATTAACCACTCGTCTGCAGCTCAAGATCTCTTCATGCAGACCATGGCTGAGTGGTCTATTCAACTGGCGGTGGTCGCTGAGCCGTACTTCGTACCCCCCCGAGATAACTGGGCTGGGGATGTAACGGGTACAGTTGCCGTTGTTTCAGCAGGAACTGCAGGGGCTCCACTCATGACGGTGGTAACGAGAGACGCGGGGTATGTTGTAGTTAGGTGGGGCGAAATTGTGGTAGTGGGAGTCTACTTTTCCCCAAACAGAACCCTCGCTGAATTTGAAGAATTCTTAGATAGATTGAGCACTTCGGTCAGACGGGTGCTGCCCTGTCTTTTGTTGGTGGCGGGAGATTTCAATGCTAAATCCATAGCGTGGGGATCTCCCGTCACTGACTTGCGTGGCAGGGCTCTACATGAATGGACAATAGAGACTGGCCTCTTGATCATCAACCGGGGGTCCACTAATACCTGTGTGCGGCGACAGGGGGGCTCCATTGTGGATGTCACCTTTGCCAGCCCTGCTGTTGCCAGGCGTACTCATAACTGGAGAGTCATGGATGAAGAAGAAAGTTTGTCGGATCATCTGTACATCAGATTCGACATCAGCCGCTCTCCCGCGAGCTCAGCCCCTAGAATTTTAACATCTCCCAGGTGGGCTGTGAAACGTCTTAATGAGGAGGCCCTGATAGAGGCCTCTGTTGTCGAGTCTTGGCTCTCTTCGTCGTCGGAAGGGCAAGTTGACATTGTCGAAGAAGCTCGCTGGTTTCAGGAGGCTATGACCCGCATCTCGGACGCCGCTATGCCTCGAGTTCGCCAGCAACCTACAAAGAGAAGAGTACACTGGTGGTCCCGCGATATCGCGCGATTGCGGTCAGAGTGTGTAGCGGCGAGACGCCAATATTCCAGACACCGAAGACTGCGTCAGAGACGAGAGGAAGCTGTGGAAGCACAACTGTACGCTAGGTACAAGGAGGCCAAGAAAGCTCTTCAAGCGGCCATCAGGGCGGCTAAGTCACGAGCGAGGGAGGAGCTCCTTAATACTCTGGACGGTGATCCGTGGGGACGTCCTTACCGCATGGTGCTGAACTGCTTGCGTCCCTGGGCTCCCCCGATAACTGAGAGCTTGCAGCCGCAGTTTCTGGAGGTAATATTGTCAGAGCTTTTTCCGCAGAGGGCGGAGCACTCACCTCCATTTGTAGCGCCGGCAGGTTTAACACGTCGTGATGAGGTAAGTGTGCCTTCAGTTACTGAGGCTGAACTGGATGCAGCTGTAAGACGGCTCCGAGCTAAGAACACTGCTCCGGGGCCGGATGGAATTCCTGGTCGCGTCTGGGTGCTTGCTATGCCTGAGTTAGGGGTAAGGCTGAGGCGGTTGTTTGATGCATGCATGGAGCTGGGCCAGTTTCCTGCCCAGTGGAAGGTGGGTCGCCTCGTGTTGCTACGGAAGCAGGGACGACCGTTAGACTCCCCATCTGCATATCGTCCGATTGTCCTGTTGGACGAAGTGGGAAAGCTTTTGGAGCGCATCGTCGTGCGGCGTTTGGTCAACCATCTGACCAGGAATGGTCCCGACCTTTCTTCAGTACAGTATGGATTTCGCGAGGGAAAATCGACGGTGGATGCAATCTTGCGTGTTAAAACTCTTGCAAGTGAGGCTGTTTCCCAGGGGGGTGTGCTGTTGGCGGTGTCGTTAGACATTGCTAACGCTTTCAACAGCCTCCCCTGGGAATGTATAATGGAGGCGCTGCGATACCATGGGTTGCCGCTATATCTACGTAGGTTAATTGGATCTTACCTGGAAGGCAGACAGGTCACATGTGTCGGGCAGGACGCAAGCACTCACCTAAGGGAGATATCGTGCGGTGTTCCGCAGGGGTCGGTCCTTGGCCCGCTCCTGTGGAACATCGGGTACGATTGGGTGCTTAGAGGCGCGTTGCTGCCTGGCGCCGCTGTGACTTGCTATGCAGATGACACACTGGTAACGGCGCGCGGTGACAACCTTGCGGCCGCGATTCGATTGATAACAGCTAGTGTTTCTCAGGTTGTCGGGAGGATTCGGATGCTCGGACTGCAAGTGTCCCTCAACAAAACGGAAGCTATCTGCTTCCACGGCCCTCGTAGAGCTCCACCTCCTGACACGCATATAATCGTTGACGGTGTCCGCATTGGAGTTAGTGCCAAATTAAAATATCTTGGCCTTGTACTGGACAGTCGCTGGCGGTTCGACGAGCACTTTGGACAGCTAGTTCCCAGGGTCATGCGGTGTGCTTCCGCACTTGCAGGTCTTTTACCGAACCTTGGAGGAGCCGGCACCGGTTGTCGCAATCTATATCTGGGAGTTATAAGGTCCATGGCCCTGTACGGAGCACCAGTTTGGTGCGATGCATTAACGCCACATAGCACTGCCATCCTACATAAATTACAACGGCTGATGGCTAATAGGCTTATACGTGGTTATAGAACAATCTCGTTCGAGGCAGCGTGCTTGCTGGGGAGCTCTCCGCCGTGGGAACTGGTGGCGTACTGCCATGCAGATTTATACTTTTGGTGGACTGGAAGGGTCGCTCGTGGAGAGTGTATCGCCCCGAGAGAGAAGGAGTCGAAGAGAGCTCACTTTCAGCGAGCGATGTTTCGGAAGTGGCGTGAAGGACTAACCACAGCCAGTGCTGGCACTGCAACAGTTGAGGCGATTCTTCCTGTTTTTCAGCAATGGATTGATAGGGGTCATGGAGCCTTGACATACCGGCTGGTGCAAATATTGACGGGACATGGCTGCTTCGGCAAGTACCTACATCAGATAGCCAGAAGAGAGCCGACAGCAAGGTGTCATCATTGCGAAGATTGTGAGGTGGACACAGTTCGACACACGTTGGAGGAGTGCTCTGCATGGTCTGAAGAACGTCGGGAGTTGACGGCAGTTGTCGGCAATGATCTTTCCCTGCCGGCTGTCGTCCGTTCGATGGTTGAGGAGGAGAGGTCATGGAACGCAGCGGTGGCGTTCAGTGAAACAGTCTTGTCTCAGAAGGAGGAACAAGAGAGACAAAGAGAGAGAGCACCAGAAGCGCCAATTATTCGTCGAGGGAGAACCAGGCGTGGAAGAGCGAGAGCTGGAGGCCTACATCATCAGAGGCCACCATAACGAACCTTCTGGTAATGGACGTGGGGGCGTCCATTGCCGATAGAGAAGGTCCCGTGGAGGTGAAGCGCAGATTGCAGCTGCTTCTTTCAGAGGACACCGAAGAGAAGTCAGCCTCTTCACGAGAAGAGGGTCCCCGGTACTAACACCTGCGGGGGACCCGTGCGCGTGGACGGGGTAGCGGCGAATGCTCACGCCATCTCGAGACCCTGTTCCACATACGCGCCTGGAATACCGTGGGGATTTTTTAGTGGGTATTTGTGGTATTTTTATGTTACCATGGAGTCCCACATACCCTTTCGGCCTCCCCCGGGCCGTCTGCGGATGCGTAAATGCATTTTTACCCACGTTAAAAAAAAAAAAAAAAAAAAAAAAAAAAAAGGTTAGGTTAGGTTGCCCAGAACATCCGCGCTCTGCGGGCTCCGCAGAGGGCGATGGCCGTCAGGGCAGCACGCGGGTACCGCACAGTCTCTTTTGAGGCGGCGTCCCTCTTGGTAGGTTCCGCGCCATGGGATCTCGAAGCGAGAGCCCTCGCGTCACTCTACGAGTGGCGCGGGGAGGCGCTGAATGGAGGACTTCGGCTTGCACCTCGAGAAATCGAGGCGCAGAGGTCGGAGCTCCACGGGATCCACGTCATGGCCGAGTGGAGACGTAGGCTCGATTCTCCTGTTTCAGGTGCGGCGACGGTGGAGGCCATCCGGCCTCGTCTGGCTTCATGGTTGAGTAGGGCACATGGCACCTTGACCTTCCGCCTGACACAGGTGCTCACGGGACACGGTTGTTTCGGGAGTTACCTGTGTCGCATAGGCAGGGAGATTGCACCAGGGTGTCATCACTGTGGCTGCGCGTTCGACGACGCGCAGCACACGCTCGAGGTTTGTCCCGCTTGGGACTCTGAACGCTGCGTTCTGTCCGCAGCCGTAGGGACCGACCTCTCGCTCCGAGCCGTCGTCAAGGCGATGGTGGAGAGTGAGAGAGGTTGGGATTCTGTCGTCTCTTTTTGCGAGCATGTCATGGTCGTGAAGGAGACGGCGGAGAGAGAGAGGGAACTCACTAGTGAGATTCCCTCTCGCGGTCGGCGTTCTGGTCGACGGCGGCGTCAGGTGGGCGATGACCTCCGGCCGCCGTAGGCAGGGCCTGTAGGCGAGGGACACGGGCATGTCCGTCGCCATAGCACACAGGCCCATGGCGAGGCGCACGCAGTGTTCCACACTTTTACGCGTGCGCTCGGTAGTTGTCTGACACTTAGGTCAGACCGTAGTCGAAGCTCCCCCGGGGGAGCTACACCCGTCGAGTTGAGCAGAAGTAATGCGTATGCGTTCCTGGTCCTCGACATCAAGGGTGCTGTTAGGGGAACACACGTGGGGATTTTTTAGTGGGTAGTTGTGGTATTTTAATTACCATGGAGTCCCACATACCCTTTCGGCCTGCCCGGGCCGTCTGTGGATGCGTAAATGCATTTTTACCCACGTTAAAAAAAAAAAAAAAAAAAAAAAAAAAAAAAAAAAAAAAAAAAAAAAAAAGGTTAGGTTAGGTTAGGTTAGGTTAGGTTGGGGTGCAAAGTCAGGGAACCTCCTCGTGGTGCACCCCGGGCAACGTCGGCCCTTCTGGCCGGCGGCTGATCCCCTGACACGACGGCTGCGTCCAGCATTCCTCTGAATGTCAGAGGAAGCAACGGACGTTGCGAAGACGGGTCCGACGTGCACTAACCCTGTCGTCGGTCGGTTGGTGGGGCAGCTTGCTTCACCAGCCTTCGCCGTACTCGTAATCCCATCGGAGTGTCGTGGTCACGTCTCGCGGCTTCGATGGGACCGAGGGTCTCGGCTTTACCGCCCGGACCGCGAGGAAGAAAACCTCTCTAAAAAATTACCCCGAATCCTAAGCGGCGGCGCACCGCGAGAGGATGCATGGCTGATGGGATGTTCAGTCTCTAGTGCGACCCCCGTCAGAGAACCGGCCGACTCTCTTGACGGGTTACGCTAGGCTTACCCAGGTACAGGGGGCACTGCCTGGGTGGACCGTATATTTCCCCCACACTCGTGGGAACAAAATTTCGTGTCCAAATTCTTTCTCCAACTTTAGCTTTAAGGAAATTAGTTTTAAGGAACGTGTGGGAGGAGGCTCCAGTAACGGAGCAACAGGCTTCGACGAATCGGGAGCGGGGGTTGTCCCCAACTCTGGTTCCGTCGAGCCTGTGAAGAACGGCAGCAGCGGGACGGCCGTACCCGTTGTTGTTATGGAGAGGTGTGCATCGCTGGACCGTCTTTCAGTCAGCAGCGAGTCCAGCGCCGCCACGTTGATATCGGTTGCGTCGTGCGACGATATACCTGGCGGCGCCTTCTGGCAGAGAAAACGGAAGCCATCGGAAGCTGATCTGGAGCTACCGTTAGATCCGGCTGCGGAAGATGATACCTCCCCTGCCGTAAAGAAGTTTGCGGTCTCCAAAAGAGGCCGGGGGCGCCCCCCAACGACCGGGGAATACGTCGGGATGGCGAATGCCAAGGCTGACTATCTGCGCCTCAAGGAGGAGGAGCTTCGCCTCTCTGCTGAGGAGGAAGTGGCGAAGGCGGCGTCCCGAGAGCGGCATAACAGGGCTGCGAAAAATATCGCCACTGCTCCTGAGGAGGAATTATCCACTCACCTAACTGAGAGGGTGTTTGGCGACATCGAGGTGATCCTTGAGGTTGCCAAAAAATCCAGGAACCTCAAGGGCACTTACATACATGCCCTTAAGGATGCGGCTGCTTCCATCAAGGACGCAGTCGAGAAGTTCTGCAGCCGAACCACCTCCGAGGAGCTGGAGAGGGTCCAAGCGGCATATGCGAGATTAGAGGAGACGAACGCGAACCAAGCAGGAGAATTGGCAGAGTTACGCAAGGAGCTCGCGGAACTCAGGGCGGATGTGAACAAGATCCGCCAGCCAATGCCTGAAGCTAGTATCTCCTCTGTCGCGGTGGCGTCTGCAGTGTTGCCTTCTCCAGCTCCAAGGAGACCACCAAGGGAGGAGTTTCCTGCGTTGCCTAAGCGGCAACGAAAGGAGCCTCAAAGCGAGAATACACTCCCAAATCCAAATGGAGATTTGGAGGAGATTGCGCGCTCAGTGTTAAGATTGGAGAACATAATGAGCGCGCGCTTTGAGGCTCTGGAGGATAGACTCCTTCCAGAAAAGAGATTGAGACCACCGTTGGCGGCAGATCGAAAGGCTGCTGCAGCTGCATCCTCGGTAGTGGCTCCCGTAGCTCATCCTTCTCTGCTCCCCGCTCCTCGGCAAGTTTCTGGAAGAAAAGGGAACAAGAAGACGAAGAAGGCTGCTTCCGTGTCGGCTGCGCCTGCCCCGGTCTCCTACAGTGAGACACTGAAAGCTCCGGTGGCCACCAATGGTGACTGGGTGCTTGTAGGGAAGGGGGGCAAGGCTAAAAAGGCTGCCAAGCCTCGTAGAGCGGCGAAGCCCAAGGCACCTCCCAAGAAGGCGAAAACTCGAAAACTTCGCGCCTCAAAAGCTTCTGCAGTGGTTCTAACACTGCAGCCAGAGGCGACGAAGAGAGGTGTCACCTACGGGGAGGTGTTAACAAAGACTTGGGAGGAGGTCAATCTTGGCAGCCTCGGAATCAAGTCAGTCAATTATAGACGGGCAGCTACGGGGGCGGTACTCTTAGAGGTGCCAGGGGCCACCAGCGGCGATAAAGCGGACGCCCTTGCGGAGAAAATAAGGGCATCCCTTCCTGTAGAGGTAGTACGAGTGTCCAGGCCAATGAAATGTGCAGACTTGCGCATTTCAGGCCTGGATGATTCAGTGACAGCTGAGAAGCTGATAGCAGCCGTCGCCCTGGCTGGGGAATGCCCCCCAGGGCAGATTAAGACTAGTAGCCTTCGCCTCGGCGCTGACGGGGCCGGCACGGCTGTAGTCTCCTGTCCAGTGGCGACGGCTAAGAAACTTGGTGACGGCAGACGTCTTTTAGTGGGGTGGGTTTCGGCCAGAGTGAAGGTCTTGGAACCACGCCCACTACGGTGTTTCCGATGCCTCCAGGGTGGCCATGTGGGAGCAAAGTGCTCTTCAGAGGTTGACTGTAGCCAACTTTGCTATCGTTGCAGTCAACCTGGCCACAAAGCTGGAGGCTGCACGGCGGACCCGCACTGTATTATATGTGCAGGAGCGGGTAAACCAGCTGGACACCGGGTGGGGAGCAAGACATGCTCGGCACCACCCCACAAAAAAGGAAGGAGAGGAGGGAAAAAGAAAGGAGGCCAGGCCTCCTCGCAACCCTCAACCTCGTCGGCTGCACCGGTAGCCCCGACGACGGTCGCAACGGAGGAGATGGATCAGGCCAATTAATAATGGCCATCCGTCTCCTCCAAGGGAATTTGAACCACTGTGCCAGTGCTCAGGATTTGTTAGTCCAGAGCATGGCACAGTGGTCAATAAACGTCGCCGTGATGGCCGAGCCATACTTCGTACCGCCCAGGGATAACTGGGTGGGTGATCGAGATGGCTCGGTGGCCATCGTTTCCCTGCCCGCCGCCGGCTCCCCGCCCTTCGCTAACATCAAGGAGGGCCGGGGATGCGTGGCGGCGCGTCTCGGCGACGTTGTGATAGTAGGGGTGTACGCACCCCCTCGGTGGAGTCTCGCCGACTTTGAGACATTCCTAGTAGAGTTGGGCACTGTCGTCTCAGGCAGCCACCCTCACCCCGTCCTAGTGCTCGGGGACTTCAATGCCAAATGTACGGCTTGGGGTTCCCCGTCCACGGACGCTAGGGGTGAGGTGTTGGAAGAGTGGGCCATAACATCCGGCCTACTCGTCCTCAATAGGGGCTCAGTAAACACGTGCGTGCGACCGCAGGGCGAATCGATAGTGGACATATCGTTCGCTAGCCCTGCAATAGCACGCCGTGTCCGGGACTGGAGAGTCCTGGAGGGGGTGGAGACACTGTCGGACCATCTCTACATACGGTTCGACGTGTCCGCCCAGACCTCGGGACAACCGGTCCCGAGAGCCCCGGAGGAGGACAGTCCACGTTGGGCTCTGGGACGCCTCGATCGTGAGGTGTTCCTCGAAGCCGCCATCGTGCAGGCCTGGGTGTTAGATGGGACACCCGAGAGGCCTGCCGATGTCAATGATGGGGCAGAGCGACTGCGGGCAGCCGTGTCGAAGATGTGCGACGCGGCGATGCCGAGAGTGCAACGTCGTCCAGCTAAGCGCCAGGTGTACTGGTGGAACGCTGAAATTGCGCAGCTGCGCGCAGTTTGCGTGGCAGCGCGCCGCCAGTACACCAGGATAAGGCGCAGACGACGTCATTCGCAGGTCGCTAGCCCCGGAGAGGCGGAGCTACATGAGGGTTACAGAGCAGCCAAGCTCACCCTCCGGAAGGCCATCGAGCGTGCAAAGGCTCTGGCCCGAGAGGAATTCCTGGAGACGCTCAGCCGGGATCCGTGGGGGCGCCCGTACCGTATGGTACGCGGCAAACTTCGCCAATGGGCCCCCCCGGTAACCCAGAGTCTCCAGCCGGAGTTCCTCGAGGAGGTAGTGAGCGCTCTGTTTCCCTCGGGGGAGGAGTTCTCACCTCCCGAAATGGCTCCGCCTGCGGCCGAGCCCGACGTGGAGAGAGACGACGTGCCCGAAGTGACCCGGGAAGAGTTGAGGGCGGCGGTGAAACGCCTCGCGGCGAAAAACACCGCCCCAGGACCCGACGGCATACCCGGCCGAGCGTGGGTCCTGGCTCAGGAGGCCCTCGAGCCCCGACTACTGGGACTCCTCACCGCGTGCCTGGAGCAGGGCCGGTTTCCGTCGAAGTGGAAAACCGGCCGTCTAGTCCTGCTCCAGAAGGAGGGGCGCCCGGCGGACTCGCCGTCCGCGTACCGCCCCATTGTGCTGCTTGATGAGGTGGGCAAACTCTTCGAAAGAGTACTTGCAGACCGCCTCGTCAGCCATCTTACGCACGTGGGGCCGGACCTGGCGGCGAACCAGTTTGGTTTCCGCAGAGGGCGCTCCACGATAGATGCGATCGCGCAAGTGAGGAGTCTGGCGGAGGAGGCCATAGCACAGGGCGAGGTGGTGATTGCGGTGTCGTTAGACATCGCGAACGCCTTTAACACCTTGCCCTGGGCCTGCATTAGGGAGGCACTCCGCTATCATGGAGTGCCGAACTACCTCCGCCGAATTGTCGGGGCGTACCTCTCGGAGAGGTACGTTGTCTTCCCGGGTCGGAGTGGAATGTGTCGGCGAGACGTGGTATCCGGTGTTCCCCAGGGGTCAGTGCTTGGCCCCCTGCTCTGGAACATCGGATACGATTGGGCGTTGCGCGGTGCGCTCCTCCGTGGCCTCAGTGTCGTATGTTACGCCGACGACACATTGGTCACGTCGAGGGGTAAGTCGCACCGCGAAGCCGCGATACTGGTCACAGCTGGGGTGGCACACGTCGTCGGTCGGATCCGGCGTCTGGGACTCGATGTGGCGCTACAGAAATCCGAGGCCCTGTGTTTCCATGGGCCTCGGAATGCGCCACCGAATGGGTCCCAGATCATCGTGGGAGGCGTTCCCATCGGCATCGAGTCCAAGATGAAATATCTTGGACTCATCCTGGACAGCCGATGGGACTTCGTAGAGCACTTCCGGCAGCTGACCCCCCGTCTAATGGGCGCCGCGGCCGCGTTGGCGCGGCTGTTGCCCAACCTGGGGGGTCCGAATTCCGCTTGCCGGAGGCTCTACATGGGAATCGTGCGGTCCATGGCCCTTTACGGGGCCCCTGTGTGGGCTGAGAACCTGACGGCCCGTAATATCGCCGCTCTGCGCAGACCGCAGAGGGCGATGGCCGTCAGATCAGCCCGCGGGTACCGCACGATATCCTTTGAGGCGGCCTCCCTACTGGCCGGATCTCCGCCATGGGACCTGGAGGCGAGAGCCCTCGCGTCGCTCTACAAGTGGCGCGGGGAGGCGTTGGAGCGAGGTCTACGACCTGCGCCTCGCGAAATCGAGGCGCGTAGGTCGGAGCTCCACCAGGTCCTGGTCATGGCGGAATGGGACCGACGATTGGAGAACCCCAGCTCGGGCGTGGCGACCGTCGAGGCCATCAGGCCTCATTTGACGGCCTGGGTACGGAGACGGCACGGCACCCTCAGCTTCCGGCTGACACAGGTGCTCTCGGGACATGGTTGCTTCGGGAGTTACCTGTGTCGCATAGGCCGGGAGCCAACATCTGGGTGCCATCATTGTGGCTGCGCGGTTGATGACGCGCAGCACACACTCGCCGTCTGTCCCGCATGGGACTCGCCACGCCGCGACCTTATCGCGGCGATAGGAGCCGATCTCTCGCTCCCGACCGTAGTTTCGTCGATGGTCGGGAGTGAGAGCGGTTGGAACTCCGTCGCCTCATACTGCGAGCACGTCATGCTCGCAAAGGAGGCGGCGGAGAGGGAGAGGGAGCAGACGTCTGAGCTCCCCTCCCGCGGTCGACGAACCCGGCGGCGCAGGGTCAGAAATGACCTCCTGCCGCCGTAAAAATGGCCTGCGGGCGTCGGACGCGGGCACGTCCTTCGCCCTTGCAGTTTATGCACAGGCCCGAGGCGTGGCGCATCAGTGTTCGATGCGCCCCTCGTAGGTTCGTCAGAGGGTGTCTAATCTTGACCCCTCAGACCGCAGAAGGTGGCCCCTTATGAGGGGCCTGCACCCGCCGGGCGAGTAGAAGTAATTGCGCTAGCAGTCCCTACTCCCCGGCCCAATGGGTGAAGAAGGAACACCGTGGGGTTTTAGTCGGTAAGAGTCCGACATACCCCTCCCTTGAGCTGCCCGGCTCGGGAGGCGGATCCAATGCAGGATTTCCCCACGTTAAAAAAAAAAAAAAAAAAAAAAAAAAAAAAAAAAAAAAAAAAAAGGTTAGGTTAGGTTAGGTTAGGTTAGGTTAGGTTAGGTTAGGTTAGGTTAGGTTACCCCCCCGATGGGTTCCCGCCTTGTCGTGGCGGGGGGGCTTAGTAACCGTGGCCTAGCCACCCACGGTGAAGCGAAGAGGAACCCCAGGAGAGGCCGCTCGTCTAGGCTGAGTTGGACAGCCGGTGACGAGCGGCCACGCGGAGAGCTGCTTCGGCGGCAGTAGGTTGCGGTGGTGTATGGGCGCCACCGCAACTGAGGCGAGCCGCGGTGTCGTATGGGAGGCACCGCGGCTGAAGGCGAGGGGCCGCGGCGGGAGAGGTGTGTCGGTGTCACGTTGCCGCTCACCCTACCTTCCGCGGCCTCAACGGGGCCGCCACCGTTTGATGGCGGACGCGGTGGGGTCGCAGGGGAAGAGGAGTGTCGGTGTTTCGTTGCCGCTCTCCCTATCCCCTGCGACCGAAACGAGGAATAAAACCTCGCTAAAAAATTGAGAGGAAGACAACCTCTTTAAAAAATCACCGGGAGGTGTTCTGGTCCTTTGGGGCCGGAACCGGGAGGAAGAAAACCTCGGTAAAAAATTACAACGGGTTTGCGGTGGACGGGGAGGCCCGAACCCGGAGGAAGAAAACCTCCTTAAAAAATCACCGAGGAATAAAACCTCGCTAAAAAATTGAACGGAGGCTGGGGGCTGCGGTCGGTGATGGGCGCCCCCAGTGGGGAGAGCCTCTCTTCGGGGGGGCAGCGCTTGTCGGGGTGCACAGAAGTAATGCCCTCGGGTCTTCCTGTGCCCCCGACGCCAAGCGCTCCGGAGGCGATGTTGAGGTTTTTTAGTGTGTACAGTCACACATAACCCGTCCGCTGTCCTCCGCGGCGGGCGGGTACCCATGACGGGTTTTTCCTCAACTGAAAAAAAAAAAAAAAAAAAAAAAAAAAAAAGGTTAGGTTAGGTTAGGTTAGGTTAGGTTAGGTTGGGGTCGCGCCCCCCCCGATGGGTTCCCGCCTTGTCGTGGCGGGGGGGCTTAGTAACCGTGGCGTGACGAACCACGGTGAAGCGAAGAGGAACCCCAGGAGAGGCCGCTCGTCTAGGCTGAGTTGGCCAGCCGGTGACGAGCGGCCACGGACGAGGCTGCTTCGGCGGCCGTAGGTTGCGGTGGTGTATGGGCGCCACCGCAACTGAGGCGAGCCGCGGTGTCGTATGGGAGGCACCGCGGCTGAAGGCGAGGGGCCGCGGCGGGAGAGGTGTGTCGGTGTCACGTTGCCGCTCACCCTACCTTCCGCGGCCTCAACGGGGCCGCCACCGTTAGATGGCGGACGCGGTGGGGTCGCAGGGGAAGAGAAGTGTCGATTTTTCCACTCTCCCTATCCTCTGCGACCGTGAGGAAGAAAACCTCGTTAAAAAATCACCGAGGAAGAAAACCTCGTGAAAAAATTACCAAGGAAGAAAACCTTGTAAAAAAATCACACGGCGGCGGGTCTGGTCCTTTTGGGACCAGAACCGAGAGGAAGAAAACCTCGTTAAAAAATTACAGGGGTTCGCGGTGGACGGGGAGGCCCGAACCCGGAGGAAGAAAACCTCCTTAAAAAATCACCGAGGAATAAAACCTCGCTAAAAAATTGAACGGAGGCTGGGGGCTGCGGTCGGTGATGGGCGCCCCCAGTTGGGAGAGCTTCCCTTCGGGAGGCAGCGCTTGTCGGGGTGCACAGAAGTTATGCCCTCGGGTCTTCCTGTGCCCCCGACGCCAAGCGCAAAGGAGTTGGTGGGTTTGGGTTTTTTAGTTGGTGCAGTCCAACATAACCCGTCCGCTGTCCTCCGCGGCGGGCGGGTACCCATGACGGGTTTTTCCCAAACGCAAAAAAAAAAAAAAAAAAAAAAGGTTGGGGTCGCGCAGGCGTGACGAGGTACTTGTATCTCTGATCTGCAGGGGGTGGACCCACAGGCGCAATACAGCACTCTCCCTTTGGAGAGAGCCTTAGCCTGCCACCTCAAGACCGTAGTGCGTGGTGAAGAGCCACATCCTTCTCGAGGTGACCCTGTCTCGCAGAACACTACGGATCTAGGCTGGAGAGCCGATAAACACTCCTGGGTGTGGCGTGTGAGCAGCGCACTCAGTACCGGGTTGGGGCCGAGGAGGACTCAGGTTGAGTCCCAAGGGCCTGATTCCGGATAGCGGCTGGCGGGACTGGGTTTATTCCAGTTTCGGCAGGCGTACTGCGAACTTGACGATGTTTTTGAGTTAGCAATGGATAGTGCAAAATTTAAAAATAAACTACCCCAGGAGGGTACCCGAAAGGGAGAATCCCTCCCCGAGCTTAGCTCGGGCTGCCCCACGTTCTCTGGGGGGGGCAAAATTTTGCGTGATACCAATACGATGACCTTGGCTTTGAATACGGTTACTGATGCTTGCGATTCGGTTATTGTCGAACCGGTTCCCACGACGACTTTGGCATGTCCACTGACGACTGATTTAACAACCATGAAAGCACAACTAAAAAAATTACTACCCCAGGAGGGTACCTGCTCCACCGGAGCAGGAGAATCCCTCCCCGGGCCTAGCCCGGGCTGCCCCGCGTTCTCTGGGGGGGGCAAAGCTGTGCCTATTGTGGTTTTAGAGAGGGCTGTGTCGCTGGACCGTTTATCGGTTTCCAGCGACACTAGCGTCGCGACGTTGGTGTCGGTAGATTCTGCGGAGGGAAGGGAAACTCCTTCCCTCGGCAGGTTCTACCGAATGAGTGGAGACGAGTCAGACTCTGCCCCCGAGGCCGAGTCTGCAGAACATCTCGGGCGTCCTGGCCCTAGTGCCTCCAAGCGAGGCAGAGGCCGCCCACCTACGACGGGCCAATACGTTGGCTTGGCTAAGGCCAAAACGGAGTTCCTTCGGGTCAGGAAGGAGGAACTCCACCTACGAGCCGAGGAGGAGGTAGCCGAGCTGGCTTCAGAGCTGAAGCGGAAGCGGGCTACCAGGGAGTCCAAGGCTCCGAGTTCAGACACACAACTTGTGTCTGAACTCTGTTCGAAGGTCTCGGACGACGTCGGGGTTATACTCCGCGTCGCCAAGAATTCGAACAACCTTAAGGGCACGTTCGTGCATGCCCTTAAGGACGCGGCCGCGTCCATCGAGGACGCGGTGAAGAAGATGGCAGGCCGGACGATTACCGAGGAGATATCCAAGCTCCAGGGGATTGTCTCGGACCTGAAGGCGAAGGAGGTGCGGCAAGCGGCTGAGATGGCTGCGCTCCGCAAGGAGATTGCGGAGTTGCGGGCGGACCAGCTCGCTGCCAAGCGTCCGGAGCCTGTGGCACCGATACCCGTAGTGGTACCCTCTCAGGGGTCTGGGCCGGCCCCGGCCCCTAAGAGGAGGGCAATGGCTCGGGAGGAGTTTCCTCCTCTTCCGCAGCCACGCCAGTCCAAGCCTCAGAGTGAGCGCGCTGCGAAGCCGCAGCGCAATCCCTCTGAGGTAGTGACGGAGGAGCGCCTGGTGGAGGTGGTAGGTGGGATGGCTGACCGCGTGTTGGGCATCCTCACCGCACGTCTCGACGGCCTCCAAGATAGGCTCCTTCCGGAGAAGCGGCTGCGACCGCCGCTAGCTGCAGACCGCAAGGCTGCAGCAAAAGTGGCGGCTAAAGCTGCTACTCCGGAGTCCCGGCCGAAGCCACACCCTATTCCTCAGCAGAACGCTGGAAAAGGGCAGAGCAAGGCCAAGAAGACGGCAGCTTCAACCCCGCTCACTTATAGTGAGAAACTAGCAGCCCCCAGACCCTCCGAGGGTGAATGGGTGCTGGTAGGTAAGGGGGGGAAGCCCGTAAAGGCTTCGAAGCCTAAGAAGGCTTCTAAGCCCAAGAAGGCTTCTAAGCCTAAGAAGGCGGCTCAGCGAAAGGTTGCGCCATCCAAGAAGGAGAGGGCCCCCAAACTTCGCGCCAACAATTCGACTGCAGTGGTTCTGACCCTGCAGCCGGATGCGGCGAAGAGGGGCCTAACCTATAAGGATGTGCTCGCCAAGACTTTTTCAGGTATCGACCTGGCTAGTCTTGGCATCCCTTCCGTAGGTTTTAGGAGGACGGCGACGGGTGCGGCTCTTCTGGAGGTGCCGGGCGTTGACACGGCGGCCAAGACGGACGCCCTTGCAGCGCACATCAGGGCTTCCTTTTCAGGTGAGGATGTTCGTGTCGCCAGGCCGGTGAGGTGCGCAGATCTGCGGATTTCGGGTCTTGATGACACAGTGAGTGCGGAAGTGCTCACTGCTGTCGTCGCACGGGTCGGAGGTTGTCCTGCGGAGCAGGTGAAATCCGGCGAACCGCGTCTCGGCGTTGACGGGACCGGTACGGCCGTGGTTTCCTGCCCCGTGGAGGTTGCCAAGAGGCTCGGCGAGAGCCGACGTCTCTTGGTCGGGTGGGTGTCGGCGCGGGTTAAACTCCTGCAGCCGCGCCCACAGCGTTGTTTCCGGTGTCGGCAGACCGGTCATTTAGGGGCCACGTGCCCCTCTACCGTCGACTGCAGTGGTCTCTGTCACCGCTGTAGTCAGCCCGGCCATAAGGCTGGGGTTTGCACCGCAGACCTGCACTGCGCCGTATGCGCAGCGGCAGGTAAGTCAGCGGGGCACCGAGTGGGCAGTAAGGCCTGCTCGGCGCCTCCGCCCAAAAAGGGGGGTAAAGTAGGGAAGGGCAAGAGGGGTCAGACCCCCTCGAAACCCTCGGCCGCGTCGACTGCCGCTAAGGCGTCGACTTCGGCCTCTGAGGTGTGCATGGACCCTGCCATTTTATAATGGCTCTCCGTGTACTCCAAGGGAATTTAAACCACTGTGCCAGAGCTCAGGACTTGATGTCCCAGAGCATGGCGCAGTGGTCGATAGGGGTCGCTGTGATGGCGGAGCCATACTTTGTCCCACCTAGCGATTGCTGGGTCGGTGACAGGTATGGTTGCGTAGCCATCATATCTAGGCCGGCTGCCGGTGTCCCACCCTTCGTAGATATTACGAAGGGCCAGGGGTACGTGGCGGCGCGGCTAGGTGACGTCGTTGTCGTCGGGGTCTACGCTCCACCTCGGTGGAGTCTCGCGGAGTTCGAGTCCTTCCTAGTAGGGTTAGGTAGCGTCGTGTTAGGCTGCCACCCTCGCCCCGTCCTGGTACTGGGTGACTTCAACGCCAAATCAACGGCTTGGGGTTGCCCATGCTCAGATCGACGTGGTGAGGTGTTGGAAGAGTGGGCGCTGACATCTGGCCTGCTCGTCCTAAACAGGGGCTCCGTGAACACGTGCGTGCGACCGCAGGGCGAATCCATAGTGGACGTTTCGTTCGCTAGCCCTGCGATCGCACGCCGCGTTCGGGACTGGAGAGTCCTCGGGGAGGTGGAGACGTTGTCCGACCATTTATATGTTCGGTTCGACGTCTCCGTCCAAACCGAGGACCTACCGGTACCGGGAGTTCCTGTGGGGGACGGTCCGCGTTGGGTGTTAGGGCGACTCGATAGGGAAGTCTTCCAGGAGGCCGCCATCGTGCAGGACTGGGTGTTGCGTGCGACACCCGAGAGGCCTGCCGATGTCGATGATGGGGCGGAGCGACTGAGGGATGCGGTATCACACATGTGTGATGCCGCTATGCCTCGGGCGAGGCGTGTCCGAGCCAAACGCCAGGTGTATTGGTGGAACGCCGACATCGCACAGCTGCGTGCAGCGTGCGTGTCGGCGCGTCGCCGGTATACCCGGATCAGGCGAAGACGACGTCGAACTCAGGTCGCAGCCCCGGAGGAGGTGGAACTGCATGAGGGATACCGGGCTGCAAAGCTCGCCCTCAAGCAGGCCATCGAGCGGTCTAAGGCGCAGGCCAGGGAGGAACTGTTGGAGATCCTCAGTCGGGACCCGTGGGGTCGCCCGTACCGTATGGTACGTGGCAAGCTCCGCCAGTGGGCACCCCCGGTAACGCAGAGTCTCCAGCCGCAGTTCCTCGACGAAGTCGTTAGCGCACTGTTCCCTTCGAGGGGGGAGTTTACTCCTCCACCGATGGCTTCGCCTTTTATGGCGGAGCCGGACGTGGGCAGTGTCGACGTGACCCGGGAAGAATTGGGAGCGGCGGTGGAACGGCTTAAGGCCAAGAACACCGCCCCGGGACCCGATGGTCTGCCTGGCAGAGCATGGGTCCTGGCCCTAGAGGTTCTCGAGCCTCGCCTATTGGGGCTCTTCAGTGCGTGTCTGGAGCAGGGCCGGTTTCCAATCCGATGGAAAACCGGTCGGTTAGTCCTGCTTCAGAAGGAGGGGCGCCCGGCGGACAATCCGTCGGCGTACCGGCCGATCGTGTTGCTTGACGATGTGGGCAAGCTCTTTGAAAGAGTCATTGCAAACCGCATCGTCAGCCACTTAACGCGTGAGGGGCCGGACCTGGCGGTGAACCAGTACGGGTTTCGCAGGGGTCGCTCCACTATCGACGCGATCACGCAGGTTAGGAGTTTGGCGGAAGAGGCCATTGCACGGGGCGAGGTGGTGTTAGCGGTGTCCTTGGACATCGCCAACGCATTCAACACCTTACCCTGGGCCTGTATTAGGGAGGCGCTTCGTTATCACGGAGTGCCCACCTATATCCGTCGCATCGTCGCGTCGTACCTCTCCGAGAGGTACGTGACCTTCCCGGGTCAGAGTAGTACGTGTAGGCGCGAGGTAGTGTGCGGTGTTCCACAGGGGTCGGTCCTAGGCCCTCTCTTGTGGAACATCGGATATGATTGGGTGTTGCGGGGTGCGCTCCTCCGTGGTCTGAGTGTCGTCTGCTATGCAGATGACACTCTGGTCACGGCGAGAGGTAAGACACACCGTGATGCCCAGATTCTCGTCACAGCCGGCGTAGCTCAGGTCGTAGCTAGGATTCGTAGATTAGGGCTCGAGGTGGCATTGCACAAGTCCGAGGCTCTGTGTTTTCACGGGCCTCGGAACGCGCCACCGAGAGGATCGCGAATTACCGTAGGCGGCGAGTCCATAGGCATCCAGTCCGAGATGAAATATCTCGGACTGGTGTTAGATAGTAGGTGGGATTTCGTCGCGCACTTCAGGCAGCTGACCCCTCGACTGTTGGGCGCTGCAGCTGCGCTCGCGCGGTTGCTGCCCAACTTAGGGGGGCCCGATTCCGCTTGCCGGAAGCTCTATTTAGGGGTTGTTCGGTCCATGGCCCTTTACGGGGCCCCGGTGTGGGCTGCAGACCTGTCGGCCCAGAACATCCGCGCTCTGCGGGCTCCGCAGAGGGCGATGGCCGTCAGAGCAGCTCGCGGGTACCGCACAGTCTCTTTTGAGGCGGCGTCCCTGCTGGTAGGTTCCGCGCCATGGGATCTCGAAGCGAGAGCCCTCGCGTCACTCTACGAGTGGCGCGGGGAGGCGCTGAATGGAGGACTTCGGCTTGCACCTCGAGAAATCGAGGCGCAGAGGTCGGAGCTCCACGAGATCCACGTCATGGCCGAGTGGAGACGTAGACTCGATCTTCCCGTTTCAGGTGCAGCGACGGTGGAGGCCATCCGGCCTCATCTGGCAGCTTGGTTGGATAGGGCACATGGCACCTTGACCTTCCGCCTGACACAGGTGCTCACGGGACACGGTTGTTTCGGGAGTTACCTGTGTCGTATAGGCCGGGAGATTGCACCAGGGTGTCATCACTGTGGCTGCGCGTTCGACGACGCGCAGCACACGCTCGAGGTTTGTCCCGCTTGGGACTCTGAACGCTGCGTTTTGTCCGCAGCCGTAGGGACCGACCTCTCGCTCGGAGCCGTCGTCAAGGCGATGGTCGAGAGTGAGAGAGGTTGGGATTCTGTCGTCTCTTTTTGCGAGCATGTTATGTTCGTGAAGGAGACGGCGGAGAGAGAGAGGGAGCTCACTAGTGAGATTCCCTCTCGCGGTCGGCGTTCTGGTCGACGGCGGCGTCAGGTGGGTGATGACCTCCGGCCGCCGTAGGCAGGGCCTGTAGGCGAGGGACACGGGCATGTCCGTCGCCATAGCACACAGGCCCATGGCGAGGCGCACGCAGTGTTCCAAACTTTTACGCGTGCGCTCGGTAGTTGTCTGTTCTGTCAGACCGTAGTTGAAGCTCCACCGTTGGAGCTACACCCGTCGAGTTGAGCAGAAGTAATGCGTATGCGTTCCTGGTCCTCGACACCAAGGGTGCTGTTAGGGGAACACACGTGGGGATTTTTTTTTTTTTTTTTTTTTTTTTTTTTTTTTTTTTTTTTTTTTTTTTTTTTTTTAGTGGGTAGTTGTGGTATTTTTATGTTACCATGGAGTCCCACATACCCTTTCGGCCTGCCCGGGCCGTCTGCGGATGCGTAAATGCATTTTTACCCACGTTAAAAAAAAAAAAAAAAAAAAAAAAAAAAAAAAAAAAAAAAAAAAAAAAAAAAAAAAAAGGTTAGGTTAGGTTAGGTTAGGTTAGGTTAGGTTGGGGTGCGATGTCAGGAACCTCCTCGTGGTGCACCCCGGGCAACGTCGACCAGTCTGGTCGGCGGCCGATACCTGACGAAACACCTGGGTGTGGTATGTGCGCGGCGCACCCAGTACCGGGCTGGGGCCGATGAGGGCTCAGTCTGAGCCCCAAGGGCCCAGTTCCGGACAGCGGCTGGCGGGATCGGTTATTTCATACCGGTCCCGGCAGGCGTACCGCAAACTCCAAGACGAAGAAAACGATGAAGATGTCAGAATTTCAAAAAGAATTACCCCAGGAGGGTACCGGCGGTGCCGGAGAATCCCTCCCCGGGCTTTGCCCGGGCAGCCTCTCGTTCTCTGGGGGGGGCAGAATTTTGACAGTGGATAAAAACTTAACAACTAAGGCTAGAACTCGGACCAATGATTTTGCTGACGATGTGGACGATGTGGTATTGGTGGGTACCAACCCTGGCTCCAGGGATGTGTCACCTATTACTAGGATAGGATCACCCATTAAAGGTGATGACGACGGTGGCAAACGAAGCTTGGTTCGCTATAAGGATTCGGGGTCTGGCTCAGCTTCAAGTGACGCCGAGCCGGATCCAAAAGTTCGTTATACGGTGAAAGGAGGTAGAGGCCGATCTTGGACGAGGCTGTCGGCTACGGAAGTCAGGCAATACCTCAAGGGTCCTGCCGGAAACCAGTCGGAGTTGGATGCCGATAGTGAGATTGCGGAGATGGCAAAACAAGCTTCTGACTATTGGGTCACCAGGAAGCTTACGGGACTTCCAGGGGATAAGGCGCCCTTGGATTCTCTAACATCGGAAGCCCTAGAGAAACAAATAAGAAGTTCGGTCTCGGCTGTCTTCAGAGTGTCGCGTCTTACCAAGGGATTGAAGAGCACAAGTGCCCAGGTTCTCAAAGATGCAGTTGCCTCCATAACCGAGGCTACGAGTGTTCTTGCCTCGAGAAACATCACTGAAGAGACAGCGGCTTTAAGAGCAGAGGTTGCGGCCCTTAAAAAAGAGCTGGCCGAAGTAAAGGCGTTATTGAAACCCACGGAAGCTCCTCCCTTGTCTACGCCTGTCGAGAAGCTCCCTCGGCTGGAAACACCAGTGGCAAGACAGGAGGTGAGAGAAGAATTTCCTCCCTTGCCAGTGCTAAAACGGCAAGAAGTAGGGAAGGAAACACCTCCGGCATTGGGGCTGGATGATATAATGCGTGCCGTCATGCTACAAGTGGGCAGTATGATGGAGGCAAGAGATGCGGCACTAGAAGAGCGGTTACTTCCAAGGCCGCCTCCTCGAAGACCACCACTCGCAGCTGATCTTAAGGCCGCGACTGCGAGTCAGGTCAAAGCGCCAGCTAAACAGCATACCCAGCTGCCAACCTCTTCCGTCAAGCAGCTCGCAGGGAAAGAAGTACGAAGGAAGGAAGCCACAGACAGGAAGGCCGCATCTGTGCCTGTCCCTGCTCCCAGAGAGCATCCTCCGGTAACCAATCCCTCTAATGGGGAATGGGTTACTGTTGTGAGAGGCAAGCGTAAGCGGCAGCGTAAGAAAAAGGATGCGCGACCGAAGCGACGAACGCCTACCCTCCGTCTTCCAAAATCGACTGCAGTGGCGATAAGGTTGGGGCCGGAAGCAACAGAAAGGGGCATCACATATACCGAGGTCCTGAAGCATGCTAGGGCTAAGGTGGATCTTGCCAGTTTGGATATCTCTGGTGTCCACATTAAGATGGCAGCCACGGGCTCGTGCCTAATACAGGTACCGGGCTCGGCAAGTGCTGGAAAAGCGGATGCCCTCGCTGAGGCTCTTAGGGCGTCTTTTGGGGAAAACGAGGTACAAGTGTCCAGGCCAACAAAATGCGCAGAAGTGCGTATCTCGGGCCTGGACTTCTCTGTCGAATTAGAGGAACTTGTTGCCGCCGTTGCCCGAGTTGGGAACTGCCCTCTTGAACTTATCAAGTGCAGAGGCATCCGGCCCGGATTTAATGGCCTAGGTACAGCCGTCATAACATGTCCAGTGACTGTGGCAAAAACTCTTAGTGACAGTCAGCGACTCCTGGTGGGTTGGACATCAGCACAGGTAAGAGTCCTACAGCCGAGGCCTCTGATGTGTTTCCGGTGCCTGTGTATTGGACATGTAGGAGCGCAATGCAAGGGAACGGATCGGAGTGAACTCTGCCTGCGCTGTAGTAAGCCAGGACACAAGGCCCGTGATTGTACCGAGGTGCCACACTGTGTGGTTTGCTCTGAGGCCGGTAAGACGGCTAATCACCGGATTGGCGGCGGAGGATGTGCGGCATCCTCTGGCAGAAGGAGAAAGCGGGGAAAAAGGCGTAAGGAAGCCCCCCCACAGACAACGCGCTCGTCGGCCGATAAAAAGGCGCCGCCGGCCGCGTCAGAGGTGAACATGGAGCACCAATAATGGCACTCCATGTTCTTCAGGCTAATCTTAACCACTGCGCCAGAGCCCAGGACTTACTGGTCCAGAGTATGGCGCAGTGGGCTATTCATGTCGCCGTGATCTCTGAGCCTTATAACATCCCACCCGGGGATAACTGGGTGGGAGACCTTAATGGCTCAGTGGCTCTAACAACTAGGGCAGCCGTTGACTCCCCGCCGTTTGTCGTCGTCACAAAGGGTCGTGGAAGCGTAGCGGTGTATCTCGGCGACATAATGATTTTGGGGGTATATGCACCCCCCAGCTGGAGTCTCGCCGACTTCCAGGCTTTACTAACGGAACTGGGTAATGTCGTCACCCGTAGTCAACCTCGCCCCGTGTTAGTGCTCGGGGACTTCAATGCTAAATCTACGGCTTGGGGTTCCCCGAGTACAGATGCAAGGGGCGAGGAGCTAGAAGAGTGGGCCTTAACAACCGGCCTACCCGTCCTCAACAGGGGTTCGGTTTACACGTGCGTGCGACGGCAGGGCGGGTCCATAGTGGACATATCGTTCGCTAGCCCTGCCCTAGCACGTCGTGTGCGGAACTGGAGAGTTCTTGAGGGGGTAGAGACTTTGTCGGACCACCGGTATATCCGGTTCGAAGTCTCAGCCCAAACCTCGAACAACCCAGTCCAAGAAACTCCGAGAGAAGGCGGTCCGCGTTGGTCGCTAAAACGCCTTGACGTTGAGGCGTTCAGCCAAGCCGTGATTGGACAGGCCTGGGGTCTCGACGGGACTCCTAGCAGGCCTGCTGATGTGGAGCAGGAGGCGGAACGGCTTCGTAGAGCGATGACGTGTGCCTGTGATGCGGCTATGCCTCGTGTGAGGCGAATAGTCGCCAGACGCCAGGTGTACTGGTGGAATGCTGAGATAGCGCACTTGCGAGTTGCTTGTGTTGCGGCAAGACGCCAGTACACCAGGCACAGGCGGAGACGAAGGCGACAGCAGGACACGTCTGCCCTGGAGGCGGAGTTGTACGGAGGGTACAGAGCGGCCATCAAAGCGCTCAAAGACGCTATAGCCAGGGCCAAAGCCTTGGCCCATGAGGAACTACTGGAGACCCTCAGCCGGGATCCGTGGGGGCGCCCCTACCGCTTAGTGCGGGGCAAACTTCGCCCTTGGGCCCCCCCGGTAACCCAGAGCCTCCAGCCTAGGTTTCTTGAGAGAGTGTTGGACGCTCTGTTCCCTGTGGGGACAGAACACACCCCTCCGTCAATGGCTCCGCCTTCAGCGACCAACGCGGACGAGGATGACGACGTACCCGAAGTGACCCGGGAAGAGTTGAGCAGGGCGTTTCGACGGCTTCAGTCGAAGCATACCGCCCCAGGACCCGACGGCATACCAGGCCGTGTATGGGTCCTGGCTCATGAGGTCCTTGAGTCCCGGCTGATGGGACTCTTCACAGCGTGTTTAGAGCAGGGCCGATTTCCACTGTGCTGGAAATCCGGCAGGCTGGTCCTGCTCAAAAAGGAGGGGCGCCCGGCGGACAATCCGTCCGCGTTCCGCCCCATTGTGCTGCTGGACGAGGTGGGAAAACTCATGGAGAGAGTTATTGCAGACCGCCTCGTCCGCCACTTGACGGAGGTGGGGCCGAATCTGGCGGACAACCAATTTGGTTTTCGTCAAGGGCGCTCCACCATACACGCGATCGCGCACGTGAAGAGTCTGGCGGAGGATGCAATCTCCCAGGGTGAAGTGGTGCTGGCGGTGTCTTTGGACATAGCCAACGCGTTTAACACCATACCCTGGAGCAGCATACGGGAGGCACTCCGGTACCATGGAGTGCCCCCTTACCTCCGCCGCATCGTCGGGAATTATTTAGAAGAGAGGACCATTACCTTCCCGGGTCCGGATGGATGGAGTCGGCGAGTAACGTCTAGCGGTGTTCCACAGGGGTCAGTGCTTGGCCCCATCCTGTGGAACATTGGCTATGACTGGGCGATACGCGGTGCGCCCCTCAGCGGTGTCAGTGTCGTCTGTTATGCTGACGACACCCTTGTCACGGCACGAGGGAAGACGCACCGCGACGCGACAATGTTAGCCACAGCTGGGGTGGCTCAAGTCGTGAGTCGTATAAGGCGCCTGGGACTCGAGGTGGGCCTGGATAAATCCGAGGCTCTGTGTTTTCACGGGCCTCGGAACGCACCACCTCGTGGGTCCCAGATAATAGTGGGAGGCGTATCTATCGGCATCGGGTCGACGATGAAGTACCTGGGAATCGTCCTCGATAGCCGATGGAGTTTTGTTGAGCACTTCCGGCAGCTGACCCCCCGACTCATGAGCACAGCGGGCGCACTAGCTCGACTGTTGCCAAATCTCGGGGGGCCCGGTTCCGCTTGCCGGAAGCTCTACCTGGAGACCGTACGGTCGATGGCCCTATATGGGGCCCCAGTGTGGGCGGATAGTCTGACGGCCCAGCATCTCGCATTCCTGCGGAAACCGCAGCGAGCGATGGCCGTCAGAGCTGTCCGAGGATACCGTACGGTCTCGTTCGAGGCAGCCTCACTATTGGCCGGATCCCCACCATGGGATCTTGAAGCGAGGGCCCTCGCGCTGTTGTTTAGATGGCGCGAGGAGGCGCTGAGGCGGGGCGAGAGACCAACGCCGCGGGAGATTGAGGCGTATAGGTCGGAGCTCCGCCAAAATCCCATGGTGGAAGCGTGGGACTCACGACTTGAGCACCCAAGCTCAGGCGTGGCGACCGTAGAAGCCATCAGGCCAGTCCTGGCTAGATGGCTCCAGAGGCGGCATGGTACCCTTACCTTCCGGCTGACGCAGGTGCTCTCGGGACATGGCTGTTTCGGGAGTTACCTGTGTCGCATAGGCCGGGAGATGGTCCCTGGATGCCATCATTGTGACTGCGCGGAGGATACTGCGCAGCACACCTTAGCCGACTGTCCCGCATGGGACTCGCCGCGCCGTGACGTTGTCGCGACAATCGGCACCGATCTCTCGCTCCCGGCCGTGGTTCTGTCTATGGTGGAGAGCGAGAGCGGGTGGAACTCCGTCTCCTCGTTTTGCGAGATTGTCATGCTTGCGAAAGAGGAGGCGGAGAGGGAGAGGGAGCGTAACACCTTGCTCCCTCTCCGCGGTCAACGAGCCAGGCACCGGAGGCCGCGCGATGATCTCCGGCCGCCTTAAATGGGGCTGCAGGTGGCGGACTTGGGCATGTCTGCCACTGCGTAAATGCAGTCCAGAGACGGAAGAGGCGCGCCTGTGTCCGCGCGCCCTCCGAGGTTCGTTGGAGGTTCCGATTGCCTCCGACCGCGACGGGGCCCCGGGGTAGGGCCACACCTGCCAGGTCGAGCGGATGCCATGCGTACGCATCTCCCGCTCCCTGGCCTACAGGTGCGAGAAGGACACCGTGGGGTTTTAGTCGGTAAGAGTCCGACATACCCCTCCCTTGAGCGGCCCAGCTCGGGAGGCGGATCCAATGCAGGATTTCCCCACGATAAAAAAAAAAAAAAAAAAAAAAAAAAAAAAAAAAAAAAAAAGGTTAGGTTAGGTTAGGTTAGGTTAGGTTAGGTTAGGTTAGGTTAGGTTAGGTTAGGTTAGGTTAGGTTAGGTTAGGTTCCCCCCCGATGGGTTCCCGCCTTGTCGTGGCGGGGGGGCTTAGTAACCGTGGCGTGACGAACCACGGTGAAGCCAAGAGGAACCCACTAGGCTGGAGGGCCTTAAAACCTCCTGGGTGTGGCGTGTGAGCAGCGCACCCAGTACCGGGCTGGGGCCGATGAGGGCTCAAATTGAGCCCCAAGGGCCCAGTTCCGGACAGCGGCTGGCGGGACCGGTTACTTCATACCGGTTCCGGCAGGCGTACTGCAAACTTAAAAAGAGGTAGTAATAACGATGAAAGGTGCACGATCCAAGAAAAAACTACCCCAGGAGGGTACCCTCACGGGAGAATCCCTCCCCGGGCTTGTCCCGGGCTGCCCCACGTTTTCTGGGGGGAGCAAAGTCTTGCACAATCAGAAAAAACTCACGACTATGGCAGGAATAAGGACTATTGATTCCAGTGATGAAAATGTGACCTCGGCTATTGATAATGGGAAATCCACTAGGCCCATGGTGTTGCCTCGGAGTGATCCTCCACAAGATAACCTCCCGGACGGTAACAACAGCAGTGAAGCTGTAATGGCCACGGCTAGCGAGGGCAATGACGTTCCTTCGGTGGTCGGTCGTTGGCGTAAAGGTAAGAGATGCCTGTACACCTCCCCGGATTTGTCATCATCCGCTTCGGAGCCGGACACAGGAGTTACCGGGAAGTGTACTCCAGTACCTAAGAAAGGTAGAGGTCGGCCGCCTACGACGGGTCAATACGTTGGCCTGGCGAAGGCTAAGGCTGAGGTTATCCGCCTCGAAGAGATGGAGCTCCGCCTTCGAGCTGAGCAAGAGATGGCGGATATAGCTACGCGTGCGAGGCGTGACCGGGCTTTGAGAAAATCAACAAGACCAGCAACAGAGGAGCAGCTCGTAGCTGATCTAAGGAAGGGAATCCTTGATGACGTTGAAGTTATTCTCAAAGTCGCGTTAAGGTCGAAAAACCTGAAGGGAACCTTTCAGCACGCCCTTAAAGAAGCTGCTGCCTCTATAGCGGAAAGCGCAAAATCTTTGGCGGACAGGACAGCCTCAGAGGAACTGAGGAGGCTCCAGGAGGCGTACGAGATCCTGAAGGCTAGTGAGTCAAGGCAGGCGGCAGAGTTGGCAGAACTTCGTAGGGAGTTAGCGGAGCTGCGGGCAAACCTGCATGTGGTTGGTCATAATCAGCATGCGAATGTCACCACCCCCTTTCCGAACACTGCTAACACGGGGGTTTCATCCGATCCTCCCCAGGAGAGTTCTGAGCGGGAAGAGCTACCCCCACTGTCAAGACATCAAGTGATAGTAGCTCAGAAGGATGGTTCATCGGTGGTCACCAGTGATATGCTGGACCATGCGATGAATAATTTAATGTATGACATGGACACTAAAATAAAGGCTTTCGTGGATACCCTGGAGGAGAGATTTTTATGTCCGCCGTCGGCTGTGATCCCAAATAGCCAGTCTATTACAGTCGAGATGCCTGCAGAACATACGGCTCTATCTGCTGATGGACCTACCGTACCTGAAGGCAAAAATAAGAAAAAGAAAAAGAAGAAGAAATCATTGGCTGCTCAAGCAGCTGAGGCAGCGATGTCTCAGATAGCTTCTGTCCAGTTGGCTCCGGTTGTGCGGGATGAATGGTCTACAGTGGCAAAGCGGGGCAAACGCACAGCAAAACCGAAAGCACTGCCACAGAGGAATGTGGCTAAGCTCGTGGTACCACGCTCGTCAGCTGTTGTGTTGACGCTCCAACCGGGGGCCGCAGACCTTGGCGTTGATTATAAGAAGGTGGTGACGACGGCCAAAGATAAGGTGGATCTGGCCAGCCTCGACATCCCCTTCGTAAAGTTTAAAGAGACTGCCACTGGGGCCCGAAGATTAATAGTTCCCGGCGTAACAAGTTCAGCTAAGGCAGACAACCTGGCCGAGAGGCTGAAGATCATCTTCGACGAAACAATCGGTGAAGGAGTTGTCCAGGTGTCCAGGCCCACTAAGTGTGCCGAGATGCGGATTACAGGACTGGATGATTCGGTGACTAAGGACGAGGTTGCAGCTGCTGTGGCCGCTAAGGGGGGCTGCTCTGTGAACCAGGTCAAGGTGGGAGAGCTGCGCCGAGCGCCTTATGGTGCTACCTCTGCGTGGGTACGCTGTCCTGTTGTAGCCGCTAAGGTGATAGCTCATGAGAGAAGACTTATGATGGGCTGGGTAGCTGCGCAGGCTAAGCTGCTGCCGCCTAGAGCCGCGAGGTGCTTTCGCTGTCTGGAACCCGGCCATGTCAGGCAGAACTGCCCGGCGGAGACTGACCGTAGTGAACAGTGTTTCCGCTGCGGTAAGTGGGGACATAAGGTTGCTGATTGCTCTGCGTCTCCACACTGCGCTGTGTGTGAGGACGCCAAAAGACCAGCAGACCATGTGGTGGGAAGCCAAAGGTGCATGCCTCCTACCAAGAAAAGAAGTAAGGTGGCTAAGAATTATCAGGCTGCTGATAATTCTGCACCTAAGACTGCACCCAGTGCCCGTACAGGGTCCGAGGAAGAGAGGAGCATGGGCATCTAACGATTAAGATGGCCCATAGTTTTCTTCAGACCAATATTAACCACTCGGCTGTGGCTCAGGACCTCTTGGTACAGACCATGGCCGAGTGGTCGATTCGGCTGGCAATTGTTGCTGAGCCCTATTTCGTCCCTCCCAGGAATAACTGGGCAGGGGATGCATCGGGCACGGTAGCAATTGTTACCTCGATGTTGGACGGAGTTCCATTACTGAAAGTAAAGAAGAAGGGCTCTGGCTTTATTGCGGTTCAGTGGGGGGAATTGGTTATCGTCGGGGTATATTTTTCTCCCAACAGAATCCTGGCCGAATTTGAGGCATTTTTGGACGATCTAGGGGTCTTTGTTGCAGGTATCTTACCTAGTTCTGTGATCGTTGCGGGGGATTTTAACGCAAAGTCATCGACGTGGGGATCTGCCGTCACGGATGTACGGGGCAAGACGCTCCAAGAGTGGGCGTTAGTTAATGGCCTTTCCGTCATCAATAGGGGGACGGTTAACACTTGTATACGCCAGCAGGGAGGGTCCATTGTGGATGTCACTTTCGCCTCCCCTGCCGTCGCCAGACGTATAACAGGCTGGAGAGTCGTGGAAGACGCAGAATCTTTATCAGACCATGCCTACATCACATTCGACGTTTGTGACTTGCCAGCAATCCCAGCCTCTAACTCGAACCTTTCTGCGGCTCCGAGATGGTCTTTAAAGCACCTGAATGCGGATATTTTGGCGGAGGCTTCGATAGTCGCATCCTGGGCGCGGTTGCCAGTCGGACCGGTGGACGTCGTCCAGGAGGTGGACTGGTTCCGGGATACCATGATACATCTTTGTGATGCCGCCATGCCTCGGATTCGGTTTCAGCCTCCTAGACGACGAGTGTATTGGTGGTCTTGCGACATAGCGAATTTGCGAACTCTGTGCATCGCTGCAAGACGCCAATATACCAGGTACCGTAGGCGACGACGAGGACGGGATGCGGTGGTAGAGGCTCAAAAGTATAATTGCTATAGGGAGGCTAAGAAGACTCTGCAGATAGCTATTAAGCAGGCCAAATCTCAGGCTCGGGAGGAGCTTCTAAAGACTCTGGACGGTGACCCGTGGGGACGCCCCTACCGGATGGTGTTGGGATCTTTGCGTCCTTGGGCTCCCCCGGTCACGCAGAGTCTCGAACCACGTATGCTGAGTACCATATTGACCGCCTTGTTCCCACAGAGAACTGATTATACGCCTCCTTATAATACGGCTTCAGTTGCTATATCCGGACGAAATGTTAGTAACATAGTACCACCTGTCACGGAGGCAGAACTAGATGCGGCTGTGAGACGGCTCCGAGCGAAGCGCGTTTCTCCGGGGCCTGACGGAGTTCCAGGCCGTATCTGGGTGCTTGCAATGGAGGCATTAGGGCGGAGACTGAGGCGGCTCTACAGTGCCTGCATGGAGTTAGGACAGTTTCCTCCTCAATGGAAAGTAGGCAGACTCGTCTTGATTCACAAAAAGGGACGGCCGGAGGAATCGCCCTCTGCTTACCGCCCTATTGTTTTACTGAACGAGGGCGGAAAGCTCTTCGAGCGAATAATTGTGCAACGCTTGGTTAAGTGTCTGGCTGAGGCAAGGCCCGGCCTCTCTGAGGTGCAATATGGCTTCCGAGAGGGTCGCTCAACGATCGATGCGATTCTTCGCGTGAAGGCCCTCTCGGACGACGCGGTTTCCCAGGGGGGAGTGCTGTTGGCGGTGTCACTCGACATCGCCAACGCTTTCAACAGCCTCCCCTGGGAATGCATAAAAGAGGCGCTGAGGTTTAATGGAGTTCCTTCTTATCTGCATCGTCTGATCAGCTCCTACTTGGAAGGTAGACACGTAACATGGGTCGGGCAGGATGCGCGCGCCCAGCTGATGAATATATCGTGCGGCGTTCCACAGGGGTCTGTCCTCGGCCCGCTCCTGTGGAACATCGGGTACGATTGGGTGTTGAGGGGTGCTCTTTTGCCAGGCGCCTCAGTTACATGTTACGCAGACGACACCTTAATCACTGCCCGCGGTAATACCCTTCACGAGGCGATTCGGCTGGTCACGGTGAGTACGGCCCAGGTTGTCAGGAGGATAAGGTTGCTCGGGCTTGAGGTGGCCCTTAGCAAGACGGAGGCAATTTGCTTCCACGGCCCTCGAAGAGCTCCACCTCCCGACACACACATAATCGTCGGAGGAGTCCGGATCAATGTGAAGACCACCATGAAATATCTCGGTGTGGTGCTAGACAGTCGATGGAAGTTCGATGCCCATTTCCAGCAATTAGCACCTAAAGCCATGCGATGTGCTTTTGCGCTGTCAAGCCTTCTCCCTAACCTCGGTGGAGCTGGCGATAGCTGCCGCTCCCTTTATCTGGGAGTGGTGCGATCTATGGCTTTGTACGGGGCTCCAGTTTGGCACGAAGCTCAGACACGGTGCGGTGCTGCCATCCTCCGTAATTTACAGAAGGTAATGGTTTTGAGAGCTATACGCGGTTACCGTACGGTGTCGTATGACGCAGCGTGCCTACTGGCAAGCTCTGTACCATGGGAGTTAGTAGCCCACTCCCATGCGAAACTGTACTCCTGGTGCAAGGAGAGAAATCTTCGGGGCGAAAAAACCACGCCCAGGGAGAGGGAGGCACGCAGGGCTCTACTGCACGAAGTCGCATTACGGTCTTGGGAAGGAAAGTTGGCCTCACCTAGCGCTGGCTTTAGGGTTATAGAGGCTATTCGACCAGTTTTCCAGGAATGGGTAGATAGAGGACATGGGACACTATCTTTCCATCTGGTGCAGATCTTTACTGGCCATGGCTGCTTCGGCAAATATCTCAATCAGATAGCCAGAAAAGAGCCGACGCCACAATGTCACCACTGTGATTGTACAATAGATACGGTTCAACACACCGTAGAGGAGTGTCCAGCGTGGGCTGATGAAAGGAGAGAGTTAATGCGAGAGATTGGTGAAAACCTCTCCTTATCGTCTATTGTCCGCTCCATGACTGGAGAAGAAAGTTCTTGGAACGCAGTAGTTTCCTTTTCTGAGAAAGTTATGCTTCAGAAGGAGGATGCCGAGCGGGAAAGAGAAAGAGCGCCTGATGCGCCCGTGGTTCGACGAGTTGTACGAGGCCAAAGGTGCGGTAGTAGGAGAGGCGAAGGCCTTCATCACTTGAGGCCTCCATGATAACAATCCTCCTGGCAATGGATACGGGGGTGTCCGTTGCTATATAAGGGAGGGCCCGTGACGGAGGAGCACGGCTTGCCGCTGCTTCTGGAGGAAGCACAGGAGAGGATCTCGCTCTCCCCGAGATGAGGGTCCCTGTTCTCACCATCTGCGGGTGACCCGAGCGCGTGGTCAGGGTTGCGGTGCATGCTTGCGCCTTCCCGGGACCCTGATCACATACGCGCTGAGCGGCCGTGGGTTTTTAGCCAGGTTAGGTTAGGTTAGGTTAGGTTAGGTTAGGTTAGGTTAGGTTAGGTTAGGTTAGGTTAGGTTAGGTTAGGTTAGGTTAGGTTAGGTTAGGTTAGGTTAGGTTAGGTTAGGTTAGGTTAGGTTAGGTTAGGTTAGGTTAGGTTAGGTTAGGTTAGGTTAGGTTAGGTTAGGTTAGGTTAGGTTAGGTTAGGTTAGGTTAGGTTAGGTTAGGTTAGGTTAGGTTAGGTTAGGTTAGGTTAGGTTAGGTTAGGTTAGGTTAGGTTAGGTTAGGTTAGGTTAGGTTAGGTTAGGTTAGGTTAGGTTAGGTTAGGTTAGGTTAGGTTAGGTTAGGTTAGGTTAGGTTAGGTTAGGTTAGGTTAGGTTAGGTTAGGTTAGGTTAGGTTAGGTTAGGTTAGGTTAGGTTAGGTTAGGTTAGGTTAGGTTAGGTTAGGTTAGGTTAGGTTAGGTTAGGTTAGGTTAGGTTAGGTTAGGTTAGGTTAGGTTAGGTTAGGTTAGGTTAGGTTAGGTTAGGTTAGGTTAGGTTAGGTTAGGTTAGGTTAGGTTAGGTTAGGTTAGGTTAGGTTAGGTTAGGTTAGGTTAGGTTAGGTTAGGTTAGGTTAGGTTAGGTTAGGTTAGGTTAGGTTAGGTTAGGTTGACTGCAGATTTTCAACTTGAAATTTTTTCTACGAGAGCGCTAGCTGTATAGCTGGTCGTCCTCAAATAAGGTGAAGATAAAAAACATCGTGATAAAACCTATATATTTTTGGTAACTGCCGCTGTGCTTATACAGTACAAGAGGCGTTGTTTTAGTGACTCGCGATATTTGTCGCGTTTCGGGATTAGTTATATTTCTGGAAGGGATACCATACTATGTATGATGAATTGCCCTTAAGTGACTCGCGATAACTATCGCGTTTCGGGATTAGCTATATTTCTGGAAGGGATATCATATTCTATTATGACGTTACCCTTAATAGTGACTCGCGATATTTGTCGCGTTTCGGGATTAGTTATATTTCTGGAAGGGATACCATACTATGTATGATGAATTGCCCTTTTAAGTGACTCGCGATATTTGTCGCGTTTCGGGATTAGTTATATTTCTGGAAGGGATACCATACTATGTATGATGAATTGCCCTTGTTATCTGTGCCCCGCAAACCCGCTGTAACTATTAAGTTTCAGAGATTAGCTATTTTCTGGAAGGGATATCGTACTTTATGGACGACTGACCCTCTATAACTTCTGTGCCCCGCAAACCCGCTGTAACTATTAAGTTTCAGAGATTAGCTATTTTCTGGAAGGGATATCGTACTTTATGGACGACTGACCCTCAATTTATAACTGTGCCCCGCAAACCCGCTGTAACTATTAAGTTTCAGAGATTAGCTATTTTCTGGAAGGGATATCGTACTTTATGGACGACTGACCCTCATTTGTGCCCCGCAAACCCGCTGTAACTATTAAGTTTCAGAGATTAGCTATTTTCTGGAAGGGATATCGTACTTTATGTACGATTTACCCTCAGTTTGATAATTCGGAATTTCCGTTGATTGTATTTTTGAAAGGTTGGTTCTTCAATCAACTTGTAGTGACTCGCGATATTTGTCGCGTTTCGGGATTAGTTATATTTCTGGAAGGGATACCATACTATGTATGATGAATTGCCCTTGTTTGGTGAAGATAAAAAACATCGTGATAAAACCTATATATTTTTGGTAACTGCCGCTGTGCTTATACAGTACAAGAGGCGTTGTTAACTGTGCCCCGCAAACCCGCTGTAACTATTAAGTTTCAGAGATTAGCTATTTTCTGGAAGGGATATCGTACTTTATGTACGATTTACCCTCGATATAAAAAATGTCCTTCAAACTGCTGGGCATAGGCCTTTTTACGATTTTTGTATAGCAATTCTGCATGCCTTTGCAGTGTGCTAATTTTACTGTGCCCCGCAAACCCGCTGTAACTATTAAGTTTCAGAGATTAGCTATTTTCTGGAAGGGATATCGTACTTTATGTACGATTTACCCTCGTTTAGTGACTCGCGATAATTGTCGCGTTTCGGGATTAGTTATATTTCTGGAAGGGATACCATACTATGTATGATGAATTGCCCTTGTTAAAAAAAAAAAAAAAAAAAAAAGAAAAAAAAAAAAAAAAAAAAAAAAAAAAAAAAAAAAAAAAAAAATAGACCATCGTGGTCTACGACGAATAAACCAAAAGAGAGTTACTGTTATTTTTAGGAAGGGTTTTAGCGTTGTTGCTAAGATATCCTTTTTTTACTTGAGAGCTAGTTCCCGTAATTCTGGTTATAGCTGTTACCATTATTTTTGAGAAGGATCCGTCGATTATGCATTGATATGGATTCTTAATTTATAGACCATCGTGGTCTACGACGAATAAACCAAAAGAGAGTTACTGTTATTTTTAGGAAGGGTTTTAGCGTTGTTGCTAAGATATCCTTTTCTTTTTCTGGAAGGGATACCATACTATGTATGATGAATTGCCCTTGTTTGATATGTGCTTCACTGTACATGTCGTCATATTGATGCTTTCGCTGCGGTTTTTGTTATTGAGGTTACTTGTTATTGTTGTTATTGTTATTTGTTGTTATTTCGTTGGTATTTTTCTGAGACTTGGCTTTTCCCCTGGATTCTGTTGGATTTTTGCATTTCGGACTTTGGCTTTTCTTATTGATTGTTGATTTTCACTTGGTTGGTTTCGTCGATTCGGGGTTTTTCCTCGGTGGAGGGGTGGAACTTTGTTCCCCCCAGCTTGTTCCGGGCCTAGGCTGGCCAATTTGCAGCCCAGAGATGGGCAGGTGGTGACGGTGCCTAGCATGTCGTCGGACACACGTTCGGGGCCGGCTGGAGCCGATGCCAAAAGGACGTTTGGCTCGCGCTTTGAGCCTTTGGAGGTGGACTGGGATGCCGCGAAGGTTCCCAGAACCAATATGGCCAAGAGGGGAGCGGCTCGAGGTTTGGGGCGTTCCAGGAGCTCGGGGCGGCTGGCTGATGGTAGTAGGGAGTTAGCTCGGCCGTTCTCGAGGGTCACGAGCGCTGAGGTGGTCGTCGATGACGACGTCGAGGTGATTTTCCAGGGTCAAGCTGGAGATGGAGCGCGTCCCGAGGTTGAGAACCTCGACGCGGATACTTTGAGGGCCCTAACCAAGGGAGGCATAGAAGACATCCTGGAGGTGTGCCGCACCTCTGGAAACTTAAAAGGGACCTGCATTAAAACTTTAAAAAATGCAGCCAAGTCCCTGAAGGAGGTGGTGGAGACCCTCCTTGAGCGGACAGTCAATGAGGAGACTGCCCGGCTCGGCCGAGAGACAAGGGTTCTCAGACAGCAAGTGGAGGACCTCAAGAGTGAGGTCCTCGCGTGGCGGCGTGAAGCCAACGCGAGGAGGATAATGCCTCCACCTCCACCGCCGGTGCAAGTGGAGGCACCGGCCCAGGCACCACCTCAAGACTGGGAGAAGGTGCTAACTGAGGGCTTCAGCAGGTTGGAGCGGTCGATCAAAGTGCTTGACGCCCGCTTTGATGGGCTCGAGGTCGACGGCCGACTCCTTCCTAAGAAGGTTCTCCGCCCTCCATTAGCGGCGGATAAGAGATCTGCAGCTGCTGGGTCTGCAGCTGCTGGGCCTGTACCTGCGCCTATCCCGGTCAGACCCCCTGGCACTGCTGGCGGAGCCATAAGGCACAGGTCCGCTTCGCGGGCTAGGGCGGAAGCGCCCACTCCCACTCCGCAGCAGCCGCTTGGCATGGAGTGGGCCGCTCTGCCGGCCACGGCTCCCGCCCGTGTCTCGGCTGAGACTGGCGATGACGAGGCGTGGACGACGGTGGTGCGTCGCCAGAAAAAGACGAAGGCCCCAGCTGCGCCAGCAACCTCTGCGCCAGCTCCTGCGCCGAAAAATAAGAGGGCTCAGCCGAAGTTGCCCTCTGTGCCGCGTGCGGCTGCAGTGCTTATTACGCTGCAGCCCGAGGCCGCGGCAAAAGGGGTAACGTACTCGGCGGCTTTACTGAAGGCGCGGGAGACGGTTGGGTTGACGGGCCTTGGAATAGAGGAAATAAAGCTCCGCACGACTGCCACCGGAGCCAGGATCGTTGAGCTTCCTGGCTCCCAGGGTGAGCAGAAAGCGGCCGGCCTGGCTGAACAGCTGAAGGTGGCGCTCGCCGAAGTGGCAGTGATCACCAGGCCGGTCAAGCGTGCGGAGGTCAGGGTCACCGGCCTGGATGAGTCGGTGACCCAGGCCGAGCTCGCCGTGGCGATCTCCGGCAAGACCGGATGCGGGCCGGATATGATCAGAGTCGGCCCCATCCGGCAGGACTGGGGAGGGGGAGTGGCGTTTGTGTCACTCCCCGTGGCAGAGGCCAAGAAGTTGGCCGAAACAGGGCGTATCTTGGTCGGCTGGAGCGTGGCCCGGATCCGTCCACTGGAGGAGAAGCCCATGCGCTGCTTTAAGTGCATGGGCTTGGGCCACACTCGCCAATTGTGCGAGTCTTCGGCCGACCGGAGCGCCCTGTGCTACAGGTGCGGGGGTCCCGGCCATACGGCGGCGAACTGTGCAGCGGTGAAGCTGCACTGCGCCGTATGCGCCGACGCGGGGATCCCCGCGGAACATTACATGGGGGGGGCCAGCTGCAGGCCCCCATCCATAAAGAGGAGGCCTTTTGGCAGTCGGGTGGGGGCGCGTAGGCCGGAGGCAGGTGGTATGGATCAACAGTAATGCAGCACATCCGTACCAACTGCCTCCAGGCAAATCTTAACCACTCCGTCACTGCACAGGACTTGTTTGTTCAGTCAGTGGCGGAGTGGGATATTGGAGTAGCGGTCGCTGCGGAGCCCTACTATGTCCCTGCCCAACCTTACTGGGCAGGGGACTTGAGTGGTTCCGTGGCGATCCACTGTACGGGTCCCCCTCTCTCCATCAAGGAGAGAGGAGCGGGATTCGTGGCGGCCGCCTGGGGAGGGTACGCCATTGTTGGCGTTTACTTCTCCCCAAACCGGGCCCTAGCGGAGTTCGAGGCTTTCCTCGACTCCCTGGGGCAGGCGGTTAGGCGGCTGTCGCCGCTCCCCATTGTCCTGCTTGGCGACCTTAACGCCAAGTCTCGGGCATGGGGGGCGGCGGCCACGGACCCGCGGGGGGCCGTGGTTGAGGAGTGGACAGTCGAGGTTGGACTGTCCCTCCTCAACAGAGGATCTGTGCACACGTGCGTGCGACAGAACGGAGGGTCCGTGGTGGACGTCTCGTTCGCCACGCCGTCTGTCGCGCGCCGTGTGCAGAACTGGAGAGTGCTGGAGGAAGTGGAGACCTTCTCGGATCACCGATATATTCGGTTCGAGGTCTCCACTTCCCCAGAGGAGCTGGCGCAACGCCCCCGTCGAGGGGCTGCGTTCCCTCGATGGGTGATAAGCCGCCTCGACAGGGAGTTGGCTGAAGAGGCGGCTATCGTCCAGAGCTGGCGGGCGCCAGCTCCGGAAGCAGATGATGTCGACGCGTCTGCGGCCCGTTTCCGTGGGGCCCTCACGGCGGTCTGCGACGCGTCGATGCCGCGGAGCAACAACCGCCCGCATAAAAAGCGGGCGGTGCATTGGTGGTCCCCGGAGATTGCTGGTCTCCGGGCGGCCTGCTCCGCGGCGCGGCGGCAGCTACAACGCTGCCGCCGGCGGCGAACACAGCAGCCTGGCGAGGAGGCCCGGCTGCATGGTACGTACAGGGACTGCAAAAAGTCCCTGCAAGTTGCCATCAGCCGGGCTAAGGATGAGGGGTGGGAGGAGCTCGTAGGGTCTCTGGATAGGGATCCGTGGGGGCGCCCATACCGGCTAGTAAGGAAGAAGTTCCGGGGGCAGGCGCCCCCACTAACGGAATCCCTGGATCCAGAGTTCCTGGGGAGGGTCGTGGAAACTTTGCTCCCCGACCCTCCGGAGCTCCTCCCACCTCCCATGTCATATGGGGGTCCTGTTGTGGAGGAGCTGTTTCCGCCCCATCCCGTTACAGATGACGAGATGGGGTGGGTGATTAGGCGCCTCCGCAACAGGCGGAAGGCACCAGGCCCGGATGGAGTTCCGGGCCGAGTGTTAGGCGTGGCGCTGGACCACCTTGGGGGAGGGCTTCGGGAGCTGTTCGACCGGTGTTTGTCGGTTGGACGGTTCCCGAGGCTCTGGAAGGCGGGGCGGCTTTGCCTTCTCGCGAAGGAGGGCCGCCCTCCGGACTGCCCGTCCTCGTACCGGCCCCTGGTGTTGTTGGATGACACGGGAAAGATGCTAGAGAGAATAGTGGTTTCCCGTGTCACCCGACACTTGGAGGAAGTGGGGCCGGAGATGTCGACGTGGCAGTTCGGCTTCCGGAGAGGGCGTTCAACAATGGACGCCCTCTCCACCCTGAAGGCTTGGTCTGCGGAGGCGACCGAGGAGGGAGGTAGGTTGTTGGCGGTGTCGCTCGACATCGCCAACGCCTTCAACAGCCTGCCGCACAGTGTGATACGAGAGGCGCTCCAGTACTTTGGAGTGCCCTCGTACCTGCGGCGGCTGTTGGAGGACTACCTCCAGGACAGGGAGGTCGCCTTCGTAGACGGCCGAGGGGCCATGGTCCGGCGTCACGTAGGGTGTGGTGTTCCACAGGGGTCGGTGTTGGGACCACTCCTGTGGAACATGGGCTACGACTGGGTGCTACGCGCAGCGCTCCCCGAGGGAGTGCGTGTCATCTGCTACGCGGATGACACCCTGGTCGTAGCCCGGGGGGGAGGATGGGAGGAGGTGAGGCGCCTGGCCACAGAGGGTACGGCTCTTGTGGTCAGGCGCATTGAGTCGTTGGGCCTCAGGGTGGCGGTCGAAAAAACCGAGGCCCTGTTGTTCCACGGGCCTCGGTGTGGACCGCCCCCTGGGGCCCACATAATGGTGAAGGAGGAGAGGGTCCAGGTTGGGGTCCAGATGAAATATCTGGGCCTCATCCTGGACGGAAGATGGCGGTTCGAGTCCCACTTCAAGGGACTCGGACCGCGCATTGTGGGAGCGGCGGCGGCTCTCGGTCGGCTCCTCCCGAATACGGGGGGGCCGGGCGCGAGCTGCCGCAAATTATATGCGGGGGTCGTGCGCAGCATGGCCGTCTACGGGGCACCGATCTGGGTGGACGCCCTCAGCGCCTGCAACGTACGCGCGCTGCGTGCAGCGCAGCGTGTCGTGGCGCTGAGGGTGATCCGTGGATACCGGTCGGTGTCCGCGGGGGCGGCCTTTGTGCTCGCCGGCTCCCCGCCGTGGGAGCTGGAGGCGGAAGTTCTCGCCGCCGTGTATAGGTTCACGGCGGCGAGAAAAGAGTTGGGGGAGCCGCCTCCGGCTCCCAGAGAGGTTGAGGGCCTGCGGAGGCAGGCCCGGGACAGGGTCCTGCTTAGGTGGGAGGAGGACCTGGCGGACGCGCGCTATGGGCGCTATACTATAGACGCCGTCCGCCCGGTCCTCCGGGAGTGGTGCAAAAGGGAGCAGGGCTCCCTAACATTCAGGCTTGTGCAGGTGCTGTCCGGACATGGTTGTTTCGGATGGTACCTGCACAAAATAGCCAGGAGGGAGCCCACCACCGCGTGCCATGAGTGCGGCGCTGCGGAGGATACAGCGCAGCACACTCTCTCTGAGTGTGCTGCGTGGGTGGAGCAGCGCCGCGCTCTGGCCGCGGTGATCGGAGGGGACCTCTCGCTGCCGAGTGTGGTAAATCACATGCTCGGCAGCGAGGGGTCTTGGTTGGCGATGGTCTCCTTCTGCGAGGAGGTCATCTCGCAGAAGGAGACGGCGGAGAGGGCTCGCGAGGTAGATCCTCTGAGCGGCCCTCTCCGCCAAAGAAGAACGGGCGGCCGGAGGAGGCGCTTTGCGCGCCTCCTGCCGCCACCATAGCCGGACCAGGGGAGACGGGTCGGGGGGCCCGTCTTCCCATTGCACAGGTCCGGCGGATGGGGGGAGACAGTTAGGGTGTACCGAACTGTCTCCCATTAATGCCGGGGGCCCAGCAAGTTGCTGGGCCTGCCGCTGGGGCGACGCGGCAAACAGAATGCCAAGTGCGAAGCCCGCGTCGCCCCGTTAAGGCGGCGGATGGTACACCGTGGAGGTTTAGTGAGTAGGAGTCTCACATAACCACTCGTCCCCCCGGGCGGGTGTGTACCCATGAAGGGTTCCTCCACGTTAAAAAAAAAAAAAAAAAAAAAAAAAGGTTAGGTTAGGTTAGGTTAGGTTAGGTTAGGTTAGGTTAGGTTAGGTTAGGTTAGGTTAGGTTAGGTTAGGTTAGGTTAGGTTAGGTTAGGTTCCCCCTCGAAGGGTTCCCGCCTTGTCGTGGCGGGGGGGCTTAGTAACCGTGGACTGGCAACCCACGGTGAAGCCAAGAGGAACCCACAAGGCCGGAGGGCCTTAAACTCCTGGGTGCGGCGTGTGAGCAGCGCACCCAGTACCGGGCTGGGGCCGATGAGGGCTCACTTTGAGCCCCAAGGGCCCAGTTCCGGACAGCGGCTGGCGGGACCGGTTGCTTCACACTGGTCCCGGCAGGCGTACTGCGAACTGGAGGAGGAGTCAGAAATGACAATGGTAGGTGCAAAATTAAAAAAAGTATTACCCCAGGAGGGTACCAGCAATGCTGGAGAGTCCCTCCCCGGGCTTGTCCCGGGCTGCCCCTCGTTTTCTGGGGGGGGCGCAATTTTGCATGGACAGTATATACCCACGACTTTGGCAGGAAACATGGAGACTGATCACAGCAAACAAATTGTGAACACGGCTACGCTTTCACGGATAACTGATGTACCCATTGACAAGGGTCCGACGATAGAGAGTGCCTCGGATGCTAGTGAGTTTAGTAGAGCCACGATGGTTACCGCCAGCGAGGGGAGTGATATCCCTTCTGCTGGTGTTAATAGGCGTAGAGGTAGAGGGCGTCTATGTTTTACGCCTGAGTCATGTACAGGTTCGGAGCCTGAAGCTGGGGTAACAGGGCTGTGTACCTCGGCTATGAAAAAGAAGAGAGGCCGCCCGCCCACTACAGGCCAGTATGTTGGCCTAGCACAAGCTAAGGCAGAGCTTAACCGCCTTAAAGAGGAGGAGCTCCGCCTTCGAGCAGAGCATGAAATGGAGAAAATAGCCTCGAAAGCAAGAAGTGAACGTGCTGCATTGAAGCCCAAGTCTCCAATTCCAGAGGAGCAATTTGCTATGGAGCTCAGAAAGAGGATCTTAGACGATGTTGAGGTCATACTCAAAGTAGCACAAAAGTCTAAGAACTTAAAAGGTACGTTTCAGCATGCACTAAAAGAAGCGGCCGGCTCTATAGCGGATCGAGCTATAGTACTCGCCAGCAGGAGTGCCTCGGAGGAGTTAAAGAAGCTCCAGGAGGCATATGAGGTGCTAAGGGCTAGCGAGGAGAAACAAGCGCAGGAGATTGTGGAGCTCCGTCAGGAGTTGCTAGAGATGAGAGTGGATATTCGCACAAGGCAGGCGGAATCCGTACTTGCTACCACTGTCCCATCTCCTGTGGTACACTATGGAGGTAATACATCTCAACGCCGAGATTCAGCGGTGGTTACTAGGGACATGCTAGACAGTGCATTGAGTAGCATGATGCAGGAGATAAGATCCTGCGTAGAGGCTGTGGGGGGAAGGCGTCCAGCTCTGATTGGGGATCAGGAGGATGTACATGTAGCACCTGCGCCAGCTGAACCCTACATACAGCTACCTCAAATTCCCGGTCCTGCTGCTCCCGCCCCCAAGAAGAAAGGGAAAAAGAAGAAAAAGTCTTTGGCGGCGCAGGAGGCAGAGGCATCGCTTGACCAGCATGGTTCTGCTTACGTAGCACCTGTTACGAGGGAAGCTTGGTCGACTGTGGCTAAGCGTGGTCGTAAAAAAGATACGGGTCCAAAGCAAGTGGCAACGCGAAAGCCGAATTCAGTAAAAATCGCTGTACCGCGCACTGCAGCGGTTGTCATGACGCTCCTCCCAGTAGCTATAGATAATGGAGTAGACTATGTGAAGCTGGTGACGGTAGCCAAAGAGAAGGTTGATGCAGCCAGCCTCGACATCAGCTTCCTGAAATTCAGAGAGACTGCTTCTGGGGCCCGAAAGTTAGAGATACCGGGTGTCGCTAGCGCGGAAAAAGCAGACCGCTTAGCGGAGAGGCTGAGGACCATTTTCGCAGAAACGTTTGGTGATGGAATGGTCCAGGTAACCAGACCTACCAAGTGTGCGGAGCTGCGCCTTGTAGGTCTAGATGACTCAGCAACTACGGAGGAAGTTGCAACAGCTGTGGCAACAAAAGGGGGCTGCCCTGTCAGTCTAGTTAAGGTAGGCGAGATTCGTCGCGCTCGTTATGGAGCTTGCACGGCGTGGGTCCGCTGTCCCATAATAGCTGCTCGGAAAGTAGCACAGGAAGGCCGGCTGCTGTTAGGTTGGGTGGCTGTACAGGCGAGATTGTTGCAGCCAACAGCTACCAGATGCTTTCGCTGTCTTGAAGTGGGCCACATAATGCAGCGATGTAAGGCGAAGACGGATCGTAGCAATCTATGCTACCGTTGTGGGAAGGAAGGGCACAAGTCCGCTAAGTGCACTGCTGCTGCACACTGCCCAGTTTGCTTGGAGGCCAAGAGACCTGCCGACCACAGGTTGGGGAGCAGGGCGTGTGCTTCCTCTACGGGGAAGAAAGGGATAGTAGCCCAGAACCATAAGGCTTCAAAAAAGCCGACAATCAAAACGGCTGCACCTAAGGCCCTTGTGAGGCCCGAGGAAGGGATGGCTGGGGACATCTAGTAACCTAGATGGCTCACAAATTTCTCCAGATCAATATTAATCACTCGGCTGTGGCCCAGGACCTTTTGATTCAGACCATGGCTGAGTGGTTGATCCAAGTGGCTATAGTAGCTGAACCCTACTGCATCCCTTCCAGGGACAATTGGATAGGAGATACAACGGGTACAGCGGCTATTGTTTCCTCTTTGGCTGTTGGGACTCCTACTCTGACGCTTAAGAAAAGAGCATCGGGATTTGTAGCGGCTCAATGGGGAGAAATAATTGTCATCTCGTTCTATTTCTCGCCCAACAAAGCCCTTGCCGAGTTTGAAGATCTCTTGGACGAACTGGGAACTTTTATAGGGCAAACTTCACCATGTCCCATCCTGTTAGCGGGAGATTTTAATGCCAAGGCTTCGGAGTGGGGGTCCCCTGTCACGGATGCGCGGGGCAGGGCCCTCCAAGAGTGGGCGCTGGCAAACAGCCTCTTAGTCGTTAACAGAGGTTCGTCAAACACCTGTGTGCGGCAACAGGGTGGTTCAATAGTGGACATTACCTTTGCTACCCCTGTTGTCGCCAGACGAATTTTAGATTGGAGAGTGGTGGAGGAGGCAGAGTCGTTATCAGATCACCTTTTCATAAGGTTTGATGTCTGCCCCTCGCCAACGAACCCTTTTTTACACACGGACAGGAGAACGGCCCGTAGGTGGGCCCTTAAAAACATTAAGGAAGACTTACTGGTTGAAGCCTCAATAGTTGCATCCTGGACAGCACCGGCACACATACCAGTGGATGTTGTTGAGGAGGCGGGCTGGTTTCAGGATACTATGGCTAGCATTTGTGATGCTGCCATGCCCCGGATTCGGTCTTCCCAACCGAGACGACAGGTTTATTGGTGGACCCGCGACATCGCATGTTTGCGGGAGTTGTGCGTGGCTGCGAGACGCCGGTATACCAGACACCGCAGGCTACGCCTGGGTCGCGATGCGACTACTGAGGCTCAACTTTATGCTAACTATAGAGAGGCAAAGAAGACCTTGCAACTCTCCATTAGGCGCGCTAAAGAACAAGCACGAGAGGAGCTATTGGAGACTCTGGACCGTGATCCGTGGGGACGGCCGTACCGCATGGTGTTGGGCTCTTTACGCCCTTGGGCTCCCCCGGTCACGCAGAGTCTCGACCCTCGGCTTCTGGAGAGTGTACTAGCTGCATTGTTTCCGCACAGGGGAGAATATACCCCGCCATTTGCAGCTTCGGGCGTGATTCCTGAATTCTCGGAGGAGGTGCCTCCGGTCACGGAGACGGAACTAGGCTTGGCTGTGAGAAGACTGCGGTCTAAAAATACTGCTCCTGGACCCGATGGAGTACCAGGCCGCGCTTGGGTCCTTTCGATGGAAGCACTCGGGGATAGGCTTCGGCACCTATTTGATGCTTGTCTTGAGACCGGGCAGTTTCCCCCGCAATGGAAGACAGGTCACCTGGTTCTGCTGAGAAAGCAGGGCCGTGCTGTGGATTCCCCATCAGCATATCGCCCGATAGTGCTGCTTAATGAGGGTGGCAAGCTGTTTGAGCGCATTATGGTGCAGCGGTTGACAAATCACCTGAAAACGGTAGGCCCTGACCTCGCAGCGGTGCAATTTGGCTTTAGGGAGGGTCGTTCAACGGTTGACGCGATTCTTCGTGTAAAGGCCCTCTCTGACGAAGCGGTTTCCCAGGGGGGAGTGCTGTTGGCGGTGTCGTTAGACATTGCCAACGCCTTTAACAGCCTCCCCTGGGAATGCATAAAAGAGGCATTGAAACACCATAGGGTGCCTCCTTATTTGTGCAGACTGGTTGGGTGTTACCTGGAAGGCAGGAATATTACATACGTCGGGCAGGACGCGTGCACCCACCTAAGGGAAATTTCGTGCGGTGTTCCACAGGGGTCAGTCCTTGGCCCGCTCCTGTGGAACATCGCCTACGATTGGGTGTTACGTGGCGCTCTCCTGCCAGGTGCGGCACTTACATGTTATGCCGACGACACGCTTGTGACAGCGCGGGGTGATACGTTCCGAGACGCTATCCGTTTGGTCACGGCAAGTGTATCCCTAGTTGTCGGGAGGATTAGGAAGCTCGGTCTTGAGGTGGCCCTTGAAAAAGCCGAAGCTGTTTGTTTTCATGGCCCTCGTAGAGCACCTCCTCCTGGCACACATATAGTTGTCGGTGGAGTCCGTGTAGATGTGGGCTCCACAATGAAATATCTTGGGCTTGTGCTGGATAGCCGCTGGCGGCTCGATGCACATTTTCAACAGCTAGCACCAAAAGTGATGCGATCTGCCACTGCTCTGGCGAGTCTTCTGCCAAATCTTGGTGGCGCTGGCGATAGGTGTCGCTCTTTGTATATGGGGGTGGCGCGATCTATGGCTCTGTACGGGGCACCAGTCTGGCACGAAACCCTGACGCCATACAGCGCTGCCATTTTACGTAAAATCCAGCGTCTTATGGCTATCAGGGTGATCCGTGGATACCGTACGGTATCGTACGAGGCGGCGTGCCTGCTGGCGAGTTCCCCTCCATGGGATCTGGTTGCCCACTCCCAGGCGGAGCTCTACACCTGGCGTACTGAGAGGATTAGTCGAGGAATGCGCATTGCGTTGAGGGAGAAAGAAGTGCAGAGCGCTAACCTGCGGCAAATGGTTTTGCAGATCTGGGGCCAAACTCTTACCTCGCCTAGTGCTGGCCTCAGGACCATCGAGGCAGTCTATCCAGTCTTTAGGGATTGGGTAGAACGACAACACGGGTCACTCACTTATCGTCTGGTGCAGATACTGACTGGCCATGGCTGCTTTGGAAAGTATTTGCACCAGATTGCTAGAAAGGAGCCAACTGCTGAGTGTCACCACTGTACCTGTGAAAGTGACACGGCTCAGCACACCTTAGAGCAATGCCCAGCGTGGGCTGAAGAACGCAGGGCGTTGGTGGCTGTTGTGGGCGATGACCTCTCTCTACCAGTTGTAGTCCGTTCGATGGTTGGTGGGGAGAGTGCATGGAACGCAGTAGTCTCTTTCTGCGAGTGTGTCCTTTTGCAGAAGGAAAACGCGGAGAGAGAAAGAGAGAGAGCGCCCGATGCACCCATGGTTCGTCGTGGGCGAACTAGACGCGTTAGAGGAAGACGTGGAAGCCTATATCACCAGAGGCCTCCCTAATAAACCTCCGAGCAGTGGACGTGGGGGCGTCTATTGCCGTTTAGTGGAGGTTCCGTGACGGAGAAGCACGGCTTGCCGCTGCTTCTAGAAGAAGCACGGGAGAGAATCTCGCTCTCTCCCATAGATGGGGGTCCCCGTTTTGACCAGCTGCGGGAGACCCGAGCGCGTGAACAGGGTAGCGGTGCAGTGCTCGCGCGTTCTCGCAACCCTACTCGCATACGCGCCTTGAGTACCGTGGGGATTTTTTAGTGGGTAGTTGTGGTATCTTCTTTATGATACCATGGAGTCCCACATACCCTTTCGGCCTCCCCCGGGCCGTCTGCGGATGCGTAAATGCATTTTTACCCACGTAAAAAAAAAAAAAAAAAAAAAAAAAAAAAGGTTAGGTTAGGTTAGGTTAGGTTAGGTTAGGTTAGGTTAGGTTAGGTTAGGTTAGGTTAGGTTAGGTTAGGTTAGGTTAGGTTAGGTTAGGTTAGGTTAGGTTAGGTTAGGTTAGGTTAGGTTAGGTTAGGTTAGGTTAGGTTAGGTTAGGTTAGGTTAGGTTAGGTTAGGTTAGGTTAGGTTAGGTTAGGTTAGGTTAGGTTAGGTTAGGTTAGGTTAGGTTAGGTTAGGTTAGGTTAGGTTAGGTTAGGTTAGGTTAGGTTAGGTTAGGTTAGGTTAGGTTAGGTTAGGTTAGGTTAGGTTAGGTTAGGTTAGGTTAGGTTAGGTTAGGTTAGGTTAGGTTAGGTTAGGTTAGGTTAGGTTAGGTTAGGTTAGGTTAGGTTAGGTTAGGTTAGGTTAGGTTAGGTTAGGTTAGGTTAGGTTAGGTTAGGTTAGGTTAGGTTAGGTTAGGTTAGGTTAGGTTAGGTTAGGTTAGGTTAGGTTAGGTTAGGTTAGGTTAGGTTAGGTTAGGTTAGGTTAGGTTAGGTTAGGTTAGGTTAGG